>JAQPPZ010000363.1:2997500-4357566 GCA_028583015.1 Wollemia nobilis
ATATCTATATGTCTTTGTATAGATATGCCTCGTATAAAATGAAAAAAAAAAAAAACCAAATAAAATAAAAATAACTTTTTATATATATATATATATATATATATATATATATAATTTAAAAAAAATTAAAAAATAATAATAAAATACCAATACATATGTAGAGTTTATATATAGATATATATGTTATGATTAAATAAAAAAAAAAAAAATCAATAATAAGACGAAGCCCTGTGTGTCGGGGAGCTTTCACTAGCTTTATTGAAGCCAATATAAAGATATATTAAGTAGGGTAAATAATGTTAAAATGATTCTCATTAGCTTTTGTTCATTGTTGGACTGTAAATCTTAATTGATTTAATCTTTCGTGTTTGCAGGTACTGTGTAGAGACATCAATGAGGAGGTCAAGGTTTTCGAGGAGGATGAGAGCATCGAGAGCCTAGGCGATTAGACGATGACCATGTGGGAGCCTTCGCATATGACACGGTTACGGCAGGTGAGCAGATGAAAGCCCATGGCAAGCAGAAAGGAAGGGAAAAGCCATCGTGGAGGTCGTGTAGGTGTGTTTTCGTGCGATGATGAGGACATCGAAATATGAGAAGGCTCGGGCATCGACCAATGATGCCACCCTGGCAAGGTGTAACGATTGACGTGGAAGTCGCTGAGGCATGGGCCGATCGGGATCTTCGAAAAGATAACACCGACACCTACGGCGTAAGTGGACCAACGACTGAACATGACAACGATTACGAAGACACCAAATTGTTAGGTTGTGGAGTCCGATCTCGGTTAAATATGGATAAAACGGTTATTTGTTCCTTAATTGGACTATAGATCAATCGTTGAGGCATGGGCCGATCGGGATCTTTGAAAAGATAACAGCGACACCTACGGCGTAAGTGGACCAGCGGACCAGCGACTAAACATGACAACGATTATGAAGACACAAAATTGTTAGGTTGTGGAGTTCGATCTCGGTTAAATATGGATAAAATGGTTATTTGTTCCTTAATTGGACTATAGATCAATCGTTGAGGCATGGACTGATCGGGATCTTCAAAAAGATAACAACGACACCTACGACATAAGTGGACCAGCGACTGAACATGACAACGATTGCGAAGACACCAAATTGTTAGGTTGTGGAGTCCGATCTCGGCTAAATATGGATAAAACAGTTATTTGTTCCTTAACTGGACTGTAGATGACCAATCCCGAACTAGAGGTGGAAAAGGAAAAGTTAATTTTAGGATTGGCTAAAATTAACCTTTTTCTAATTGTAAACTTTCTAAGTTTGAAGTAGGCCTTAAGTGGGGATTGGGTTAATTATAGGATGCTTGTTTTAGCATGCATGTAATTGGTTTCCTTATTTATGTAATACCTCTGGTAGAGAGGATTGTAAGTTTGAACTAGGCCTTAAGTGAGGATTGGGTTAATTATAGGATGCTTGTTTTAGCATGAATGTAACTGGGTTTACCTATTTATGTAATACCTCTGGTAGAGAGGATTGTATCTGGTTTATGGGAAGTGCATAGGATTGTGCATCTCTTGTAGAGAGATCAGGAAGCTTGGTGTAGAGCTTGATGCAAGGGTGTTTGCATGTTGAATTACTATTAGAGTAATTGTGTGGAAATGCTGATGTTTTGAAGAGAAATTTGCAACTGGTTGTGTTGCAAGATTATTCCCTTCAGAGATTGTATTGGTGTTAATACAAAAGACATTATATGTCATGTTTTCTCTTATCTTGCTTGTTTATTATTACTCTTCTCTTGTCTTGGTTGTTTATTATTACTCTTCTACATTTTATATTTTATGTAGTGAATCCTAACAAATTAGATGCACAAAGGTGGAAGAGAAGCAATACTGCCTTCATGAGGTATTATTCAAATGTTTAAAAGAGCTCGACGTGCGGCGAGAGAAAGCGCTGGGATGAAGAGGAGGTCATCGAGTGCAACGACGAATTCGATGAAGTCGAGACAACATATCTCCCAATGCATATTAAGGTCGAGGGCACACAGATACGACAGTGGCTAGGTGACAGTGGCTGGGTGGAGTGTTATGTGACGTCGCGGAGGAGTTCACCATGGCAGTTTGTTCACAGTACAAACCACATCAGACAGAAGGGCGATGTGGTAAGAGGAATAGATAAGACAATAGTTTTGTCTGCTTATAAAATGGATGCGTAGGTCTATACGCACGCAAAGGGGAGGCATTATGGAAGTAGAAGCCTTCGCCATTATTACCATGAGCCATAAAAAACTAAGAAAAGATAGAATGCAGATGAAAGAATAACATAAGAAGCACGTGTTAGGGTGGGCAGCCAACGACGTAGCAATGAAAACATACAAATCATTGTTTAAAACTTCCCAAACTTAGTATGTTGAGGGCTCTGGAAATCACATAATGAGGACAGTTCAAATTTCTAAGAATACACTATGCATGGAGAGTATCCTAGGGATAATATTATCCTTGAGTGGGATAGCGTATTAATGTGTGCATGATATTTCGAGTAAATGAATATATGCACGTTGATATTCATCTAATTATAGAATTTTGAGTAACGGAAGAAATGGATCAAACGGAAGAAATGGAAAGGAAAAATGTTACGAGAGTTGGGAAATGAAGGGTTTCTCATCGAAACCAAAGAAATGAAGAGGCAGACAAGAAAGAAAATTTTAAGTACGCCATCAACAGAGAAAAGCGGGGCTGGTTTTTTTTTTGGAAAACCACAGATATGCTGCCGAAATATGGATGTAAAATGAAAATATCATTTTGAATGCAAAGCTTTTCAGAAATTTGGGTTTTGTTAGCAAAAAAGGAGGATAAATTTCTGCATGCTCGGTTTTAACTGTCTCATCTTTCCCCTTTTCAGATTTTGAATTTATAGATAATGTTAGATGCCTTTCAATGGGTCACATTATTGAATATTTTTCTGTATCCCTAGGAGCTAGCACTTAGTTTATTTCGATTGTGCAAGTGCAGGTTTGAATAGACTAGGTTGCATGTAAGAGTTTCTCATATCTTCAGTTTTGAAGGACATGGTGCCATCAAACTGGAAATGCTTTGCATGTTCTATTTTCAATTTTTTTTTTCATCCATTAAAATAAAAAATAATAAAAAAAATAAAATGATAAAAATAATTACATGGAGCCCTAGAATGAACATCAATCTTCCATACACAATAGATTCGGACTCATTCCGAGGTCATTTCGATTTTATAATTATTATTTTATTTACTGCACGGGTTAAAGGGTCCCGTCCCTATTACAGTAGGAGTAAGTAGAGTCATTAGTGCCCAATAGTGGCAGCCATACAAAAACCATCAGGGGTTCTACCCCTTTCAACCTGGTCCAGTAAAGATCGAAACCAACAAAAACAAAAATTCACCAAACCATTACAAAAATAGGCAGCCTCGCTACCTAACAGACAATTTCCTAGGCTACTGGGAATCCTTATTCCTTTCCTTCTAGGCATTGGAGTTATGATCAGGGGACAAAAGAGTCTTGAGCATAGCAGGGAGATCCTTGAGCTCCTGGATGGCACTGGAAAGGAGAGCACCGCCTTCCTGGTAAATGTTAACAGCCATCTGCAAGTGGCCTACTACTTCGCTGACTCGGTTGAGGGCCACAGAGCGGAGCTTATCCTCGACATTAGTGGTGTGATGCTCATCTTCATCACTGATTATTTCTGGAGATGATCGCTGGCCACTCAGGTTCGGGGTCTTCAACCTGCTGGACTTCCTTCTTTTTTGGGAGGGCCGAACTGACTTTTGTTTGTACCTCGGGCGCTTGCCAGTGGGAGCTTCTTCCTTAGGAGTAGAAACAGGGGACGCATCTTTCTTGCCAAGATCACGGGGGGTGGAGGGCGCAGGGGAGGGGGGATTGACGGGAGGCTACGAGGGGGAGAACTGGCAGACTTGGGGGATGGGGGATGGGCGCATTGACTTGGGCAGAGTCAAAATAGTGAGCGAGAGTAGGTGACCAAGAGGAGATTCCCCCTAAAACTTGGTGGGCTAGGGCATGCCTATAAAGCACCAGAAAGAGCCCCTGGTGATGAGGGGGTTTCGAGGATTTACTCTCCCTAAAGTTGGTAATAGTGATAATGATGGAGCGAAGGAGGAAGTCAGGGATGTTGATGGGTCTAACATCACAAAGATGATTAACAAAGGTAAGGTTATAGGCTCGGAGAGGTCTATTGGGGTCGTCAACAGTGACATACTGAATAACGGGGATAATGGCAGTGTCCCAAGGCCGAGGCAAGGAAGAGCGCACAACCCCTTTCTTATCCCAAACTAGATTTTTCCCCTTGTCGAGGAACTGATCAGTTTCCTCCTTAAAGTTATGCCTATCTCTATGCACAATTCTACCATCGGGTGGAATACCAGAGACCTGGGCAATAGAATGAACACTTACCTCGAAGCGGAGTCCTCGAACCTGCACTTCCCCTTGATTCCATGACTCGATGAAATCTCTGGTGACTTCCTCATTTATCCCAGAGAACAGCTTGAAGAAATTGATGAAGCGCTTGGCATCTAACAGGGCCGCAGTCCCAGGCTCAATCTGCAAGTTGGCAGGCTCAGAGAGGGCCATGGTGGTGATCAGACCAGGGGAGACAGGGCTAGCTAGAAGGGTTCTATCGCCTCTCTTGTCGTGCTTTGAAAGAATGATCTTCACGAAAGCTGGGTGAAGATAAAAAGGCAGGGAGAGGCAAAAAAGTGACCATCGAGGGTCACGGGGAGGACAAATCGAAAGAAGGGGATGGGAACGAAAACCTTGGCAGAAGCATGGCTCGTGATGATAGGGCCAAAATGGAGGGGAGTGGAGGGAAGAGCGAAGTGGGCGGTAGAAGGGTTGGAGGTAAAAATGATGCAACACGAGCTACTAGAATTTGAAGACGAAGGCCAACAAGGGATGCACGGGGGATTGAAATGAGCCATATTGCCTATGCGGAAAATCGTACTGACATCACATCAAAGAATTATGGGAGTGGCAGAGTTCCAAAGGTTGATGGTGTTGAGATTAAACACCCTTGGTGTTGATGAAGCACCCTCGTGGTGGTAAGAGCCACCTTTTTGGTTGATCTTCCGAGGAGAGGTGGTGTTAAGAATGAACACCTTTGGTATTGAAAAAATACCATCGTGGTAGCTAGAGCTACCTTTCAAATCTATTCTCCACATCCTGATTGGCTTTGGTGATGACATCCTGGGGGAAGTCTTCTTCCCAGATAGACAGGGTGGTTTGGTTGATAGCTTTGTTGGCTAGGATGTCAACAACCTTATTTGCTTCCCTGAACACATGATTGATCTTGTATTGGAGAATGCAGTTAAGGGAGACTTGGCACTCCTGGATAATATTTTGGATGTTCCTTCCTCCTATGCTCTTGTTGACGATGTGGCCAACTATAACAACAAAATCCCCTTCAAAAATGATTGGTTTGGAAAGGGCTTTACTCACCTCAATGCTTCTCCACAACGCTTTGGCCTCTGCATAGTTGTTAGTTTGGGTCCCCAAATTTTTGGCGAAAGCCTTGATAATACTGCCGTTGTGGTCTCTGATGACTCCTCCCACCCTCCGCTGCCTGGGTTGCCTTTGGATGCTCCATCAAAGTTAGCCTTGAGCCATCCCAGGGGAGGAGGGAACCATTTGGCATTGGCCCTGGAGTTGGGGGAATTATGGGCTTTATTGCAGTCTGAGGGAATCCCAAGAGAAGCAAACAAGTAAGATTCAAACCCAAAGTTTGGAACATCAGTGCAGGGAATGAGGCTGTTGTTCTCAATGGCAAAGGATAGGGCTCTGATGGTGACAACGTTCGAATTTTTGGGGCTCTCATTGAAAATGCGATTATTGCATTCCAACCAAATTTGCCATGTCGCATGGTGGAGCAAGGAGTTCCATAGAAAGCTGAGTCTTGAATTTTTAAAGACCCTGGGCCATTGGGTGAACAGGTCCGTGATGGACTTGGGCCATACCCAGCTGACCTAGAATCTACTGATCAAGAAGGAGAAAACATCCCAAGCGAAGGGGCATTCCAGAAGAATGTGTTGGGTGGACTCCCATGCTTGGGTACAGAGGTAACACCTATTGGGAACAATGACTCCCCTTTGGATCAAGTTGTCCGTAGTCAGGATTCTATTATGGACAACAAGCCAATAGAAGTGGGCCACCTTCGGGATCAGGAGCTTGAGCCAGATGCTCCTGGCTAAGGACTGGCTGTCTCTATTTCTAGGATTCATGGGTGGGGTGTCCATCATCTGGGAAGCAGATTTAACGGTGAAAAGCCCATCACTGGACCCTTTCCAGCAATGCTCATCTTTCCTCTGGGACTGCGAGATGAAATTCACCCTAAGGATGTCCTGGAGAGTTGCTATAGCTTTGTCAATGGCAACACTCTTAATTTTGAACTGGACCTGCTTCCATTTTTGACTTCCCTGATCCATGGTGATGAAATCAACAACTCTGGGACCGTATTTATTATCTATGAGGTGTTTGATTATGGCCACTTTGGGATCATTGATGAGGGGATCTATTCTGGCCCAAGCATCCTTCCAAAATTCAATGTCCTTACCATTTCCCAGCTGCCACCATGACCCCTGTTGTAGAAGCTGCTTGGTGTGGGCTATGGATTTCTAGAAGTGGGAGCCAATGTAGGGAGTCTCCATATCTAAAAATGAGTGGTGTTGTAGATATTTTCTTTTGATGATGGACACCCACTCCAGATTGGCATTGGTGACCACCTTCCAAGCTTGTTTGGCCAGGAGGGCCTGATTTGTGATGCTTATACGATGCAGACCCAACCCCCCTATTTTTAGGAGTGCAGACCTTATCCCAGGAAACCAGGTGGAACTTTCTCTGATTATCATTCCCGACCCACAGGAAATGCTTCTGCACTTTTTTGATTGCTTCTCCCACCACAGCAAGGATTTTGAAAATCGATAGAAAATAAGTTGGAATGCTTTGAAGGACAGATTTAACCAAAGTAGCTTTTCCTGCTTGGGAGAGGAGAGCCCCTTTCCAACCTACCAAATTTTTGTGGATATTTTCTGTGACATTGTTCCACATGGCCTTGAGTGGTCTTCCTCTGAACATCGGAAGGCCCAGATAGGTAGTTGGGAGATCAGCTATGGTGCAGCCCAAAATTCTTGCAATCTTGCTCTATATTTTGATGGGGGTGTTGATGAAGTAGAGCTTACTCTTAATGAGGTTGATCTTCTAGCCAGCAGCTTCCTCGTAGAGGTTGAGGATGGCCTTGATGACTTTGGCTTCAGATACTGAAGCTTTGGTAGCCAACAGAGTGTCATCCATGAACTATTGGTGAGTGGAAGGAGGGAGCCCAGAGGCTGCCTTGATGCCAGAGATCAAATTTCTGGAACAAGCACTTTTGATGGCTCTTCCCAAACTCTCAACCAAGATGATGAAGAGAATGGGGGAGAGGGGGTCTCCCTGCCTTAGCCCCCTGGTGTTGGGGAAGTAGCCGACGACTGACCCATTAACCAGGATAGAGAACCAAGAGGAGGAAAAATAGTTGGAGATCAGATTCACCCAAGATTCATGGAAACCATACTTGAGGAGGATTTTGGTCAGGAAATCTTGATTAACTCTGTCAAAGGCTTTGTTCATGTCAAGCTTGAGGAAGAAGGCAGAGGAGTTGGAGTTGTGGGTAGAATGGATCAGCTCATGGATGGTTATGACACCATCAAGAATATTTCACCCCTTTACAGTGCTGCCTTGGCAAGGATCGATGATGGTGGGAAGGATCTCGGTGAGTCTGTTGGCCAGGGCTTTGGATAGAACTTTGTAGATGACGTTGCATAGACTGATGGGATGGTAATCAGAGAGGGACTGGGAATTCACCCCCTTGGGGATCAGGGCCAGGAAGGTGGAATTGACATCTCTGGGAATGACGCTGGACATCTGCATTTCAGTGATGGCTAGGCACAGATCAGGGCCCACAATGTCCCAGTAGGTTTGGAAGAATCTAGGGGAGAAGCCATCGGGCCTAGGGGCTTTATCAGGTTTCATAGAAAATAGGGCTTGGTGAATTTCCTTGTGGGATAGGGGGCTGAGGAGAAACTTATTCATATCTTTGAAGATGGTTCTGGGGATGTTTTTAAGGAGAGAATCCATGGCAAGGATGGAGGAGGAGGGGGGCGAGGAGATCTTCAAAGTGACAGATGACTTCGTTCCTAATCTGGTGGATGTCGGAGGTGTACGACCCATCCTGTCTGATGAGGCCTTTAATTCTGTTGGCTCCCCTGTGCTTGAGAGTAGAGATGTGGAAAAACTTGGAGTTGGAATCACCTTCCCTGAGCCAAAGTTATCTTGATTTTTGGTGCCAAAATATTTCTTCTTTGCGTAAGGTGTTGTGATATTCAGACAACAAAACCCTCTCTTCATCTCTAAGCATGTCGTCCCCCTACCCTTTCTAAAATTTATCCTCGATCTGATCGAGCCTGGTCTTGATATCATGCTTGGTTTCAAAAATATTCCCGAAGGTCTCCCTGTTCCAAACTTTCAGATTTTCCTTGATCAACCGGAGTTTTTGCATTACTTGATTGGTGGCTATCCCAGGGAATTTTCTTTTCCACCATTCTGCAATCTGATTTTTGAGATCAGGATGTTGAGTCCACATTGACTCAAACCGGAAAGGAGTCTTAAACTGGGGCTTGCTTGCTATTTCGAAGAGGAGCGGGCTATGATCAGACCCTATCTTTGGGAGAGCCTGAAGGGTGGCATCTCCAAAGAGGGGGAGAGCTTCTTGGGATAGCAGGAACCGATCAAGATGCTCTTGGATGAGATTGTTTCCCCTTCTTTTATTACTCCAAGTGAAATGGGATCCCCGCAACTGGACGTCCATAAGGGCATTGGAGTCCACAAACTATCTTAAATCATTTGTTGATCTATGGGTGATGGCATTCCCTCCTCTTTTATCAAAAAAGTGTAGGGGAGAGTTGAAGTCCCTTGCCAGGATCCATGGAATATTGATGAACGCTTGCCTCATCTGAGTGATGGTGTCCCACAAAACCATTCTGCCCTGAGAGGTGTTGGGGGCGTAGACATTAGTCATGATCCAGGAGGTCTGAGAACTGAGATCATGGAAAAGAATGTTGGATAGTCTGTCTTGACCAGAGATGAATCTGCCTTCGACTTTGGTTGAGTTCCAGAGGCATAGGAGGCCACATGAGGAGCCGAAAGTCGGGGAGTAGATGAAGTCACAATTTTTCCAAATGGTCTTAGCAACCCTTGGTGACCACTGATCATCTAATTTGGTTTCCTGGATAAGGAATATTGTGGGGTTGGAATCTTTCCTCATGGCGACAACCAACCTTTGCTTAGTTGCCCCATTCAGTCCTCTCGCATTCCAGGAGAGGACTTTCATTTAGAAATTTTGGAGGATTTTTTGCCCCCTTTGCCTTGATGCATGGGGGGTTTGGGTCTTCGAATTTCTTCCTTGATGGTGTTTCCAATTTCCTGGAATAGGGTTTTCTGAGTTCCGTTGGCTATGTCCTCAATAGTGTCCCAATTTCTTCGTTCTACACCGGAAGGCCTACCCTTATTTCTGTCTCCTCCTACATCCATCTGGGACTTTCTGAAGCTTCGGGTTTGCTTGGGACTCCAGGGTTCTAGGGATTCGTGGGCAGACTCATCACTGTCAAAATCGATGATGTTTGTGTTAGCCGGGGAGGCAGGGTATTCAGACCCTAAAGGGGGGGCAAAGGGGATGGGGGGTAGGCGAACATGGGGGCTTTGAAGAGTGGTGTTGATAGTGGGTGGGGGTGACTGACGCGGAGGAGGAGGGAGAAAGGGAATTTCTTGGGTGGAACTGGCATTTGGGCACAGAAGGGAAGTGAGATTAGGAATAAGGGAAGTCTTGGCAGGGATTTCTCCTTCCTCAATCTCCTCAATGGAACCAGAATCATTGAGTAAATTAAATTTATTAGAGATAGAGACCAGGGTACTTGCCTTTTGCGTAGCTTCGACTGATGGTGGTCGGTTATGTTGCCTACTCTTGAGGTTCAGGTTCTGTCCTATTTTAGGGATAATCTTCTGGTTGTCAGCTTGATCCGAATGCACCTCAATCTGGTGATCGATTTTAGGGTTTTTGCACTTTGGGCACTGGGATGGGAGGTGCCCTTGAGATTGGCACTTCGAGCAAAAAGCGGGCTTGTTTTCAAACACTAGCGGTTGTCTTCATCTGTAATCCCCGTAGATCAGGTTGAGGTGATCTAGGAGTTGTGATTCTAGATTCACATTGACACAGATGCATGCCTGAGTTAGACGAGTCCTGGCACGGGTGGCTGGGTCTATAGCCACAAGCTCCCCGAATGCTCGAGCTAGACCTTGTAATGCATCCTCATAGAAGAAGTGCACGGGGAGATTAGGGAGTCCAGACCCAGATGGGAGCATAATTAATGCTCTGTGCCTTTGGATCAAAATTTGGCTCCCATTTCCTTAGGAACAAGCTTCGCCTTCCGAAGAACCAAGGACCTCCGGACAATATGCATTCTGCATCCTCCCGCGTGTTAAGTTGGATCATAAAAAACCCCCTGGACATCGTGGAGAGTTCCAGACTCCCTAGGGTTTTCCATTTTGTTGATGCCCAACGATGGATTGAGTCCATATCCGGGCATCCTTCGATAAATTTTCCCACAAGGGAAAATGAATCTCGTGTCGCATACCCTTCCATGAGTTGTTTAGGGCATAGCACATCGTATCCCTGTGCGATGAAGCCGCTCGAAGCGGCTGTAGGCTGTCTGAATTTTCTCTGTAGGAGCTCTGCATAGGAGGGTTGGCCGTGATTTTTCCCACCATCGTCTGGTTTGTCAGGGGGGTCTTTCCCCTTGATAGTTCCATTTTGAATATTGTCGCTCACGGTGGGTGAAGTGCTTTCGACTTGGTTTGCCACCACGTGGGGGTGGATTTACCGCACGATTGCGCATCGCTCTCCACCCGATCATCTGCCTTACTCTGCTTCTCACCTGTGGCTGTAATATCACCCATTTTTTTGGTCACTATCTCTCCACAACCTTCACCTTCGTGTGTCAATTTTATAATTATTTTTTAAAACTGATGTTTTTAAGGGTTTTTATAATTTCAAAATTTTTATTTTTTTAAGTTTTGGAGGCAAATCAGATTTTTAAATTCTGCATTTTCATTCATGAGCATAAGATGACATTTTCTTTATGAAAATTCAATTTCATTAAAGGGGAGAATTTTTATGGCATTTCATGAGCCATCATTTTCGGAGCAATAAATGCACCTTTCTTTATGAAAATTCTGATTTCATTAAAGAGAGGTGATTTTATATGTTACATTAAAAGGCTATTGTTTTAAAACATTAAATTATTTTTCTTTATGAAAATTATTTCATTAAAGAGGGATAATTAAATGATATTTTAAAGCCATTATTTTAAGGCTATAAATTATTGTCTCTTTGTGAAAATTAATTTCACCAAAGAGGAATAATTTATTAATCATATCAAATGCTATTCTTATCTTCATGATAAGAAGCTACATTTAATGAGCCTATTCATCATTTTGGATTTACATTCTTAGATAGATTTTCATCTTTATTTTCATGCTTAAAGTAGGATTTAATGCAAGATAAAACTTGTTTAAATCCACTTAATAAGGAAGATAAAATCTATCTTAATATATTTCAAGATAAAAGGAATTAAGGCACTACATCGTGGTCATATGAGGGCCAATTCACATTTCATTTTATTTTTGTTTCATGAACAATCATTAATATAGCATGGTAAAATGAACCAACACGTGCCCCTTGTTTACAGTTACTTGCAATCACTAAGGTGTTCCAAGTATTTAATTGATATATATTTATTGAGATTACTAATACACATGTGCAAATGCTAATATAGCAGAGACCTTGGAGAATTTGTTTGTTTTAACTTCTTTGCAAGAGAGGGTTTTGAGAACAAATCCTAAGGGAGAGTGTAATTTCACAATTGGGTAAAATTACCACTCATAGGACAGAGTGTGAAGAGCAACATATGGTTGCTCTTCATTCATTAATACAATTGCTCACCATAGACCTGGTCTTTCGATAGCACCGATGACTGCATCTTTAAGTGCTAGTACATTATGAAACAATTAATAAGGAATTGGCTTATTAAGAGGAAACAACCTTCGACAATTATCCTATCAATCTATATCGATATATGGGTAGCACCCCAATTGAGCTATGAAAATTTTATCTAAAAGGAGAACAATGTCTTTTTTTAATTCAAAATATTCAATACTTCAAATTGTTCTTTCTCTCTTTTTCAGACTACTGGGAGTGACCCAAGCTACTGAGTGTGAATTACAATATTATTTTTTGGTAATTTTGCATCAATCAAAAGAAAATAAACAAATACAGGGAGCGTTAGCTACTCCTCACATTCAAAGTGAGCCCTTGAAGAAAATGATCTTCTCAAATAGGATTTGAATCTACGACTAGTCAGTTAACACGTGACTACTCTACCATTGAGCTATTGAGGAACAATTGAGAATCAAATTTCATATACATTCAAGAATTTTGTTCTTTGAACTGACCTATGACTAATGCATGAACCATCGAGAAACTTAATGCAATAGGTTCTTCAAGACTCTTAAAATTTTGCATACATCCCACTTTAGCCATATTCTAGCTATATTATAGTGATAAAAGCTCATTTTAGCAATCCCTTTCTCCTCCCTAGTAAGCCTCTAGACAAGGACTAAAATACCACTATACAAGGAGAGGGGTGGTCCACAATCACCATGATATTTCACTACCCCCTTGAGATACATATTGATCAGTTGATACTGTGCTACAAATTTTCCAGTTCGCTAAGTATGCTCACTATTGTTTAAGGGCAACAATGATCTCTCTATCTTTGCTTACCTACTGCTTGTGCTAAAAGCTAGCAGGTAATGGTTAAATAGTCTCAATTAACCTACTTTACCTATATTTTCAAACTATTTATTGAGTGAAACAAAGTAGGTATTATAGCACTTTGAACAACTATTTGATAATCATATTCATATCTTCTCAAATAGGAGAAGGTTCTTGGTCCTTTCATCTATCTACCTACTCCATGTTGTACAACATCCAGATCATGGGTTGTTTGATAGGATACATGGGATCTTGTCTGATCTGCTCGATAATTTTGGTAGATGAAGTAGTATAAAAGTGCAAATTGGAAGGAATTAATATTATATCAACAGTTGTATCTTCAATGGAAAGACAACCCCTATTTTTTTGTCTTTCCTTTTTCAAAGATTTTAATTAATAGTAATCATTTTTGAAAAATTGCTCTCTATATATTAGTTCCATGTAAATGAATTGATGAAATCAATGAATAATATTAATTCATAAATATCTGTTTCTTTACAATATCAATTATCTTAAATAATTAATCAGCCCAAGGAATGGTACATAAAGGATGGGACTTTGTTATGAACACAACATGACAAATCTGATAATGGATCAGTAAACATATTTATATCCCTTATTTTATTAGTTAATATGGATGGAATGGAAATCTTCATTGTTAGAATGGGAAATAATAGATAAATGTAGATATTAATACACAGAATAAAGACCCAAATATATAGGAAGATATACGTCCCCCTAAATATCTCATTCCTCCGCCTACAAAGAGATCTAAAATACCTACTCTATTTGGTATTCCATCAATTTCCCATTGATCAAATTATTTACTTAGTTCAACTAATCCTCGTATACCTCTAGCTAAGATTATGTCATAATATATGTCTATAAGTTCAATGATATGACCAATCATATATGATATTGATTGATTGGTCCTAGATACTCTTTATCTAAGATGTGTTCTATCTTGTATATCTTGTGGTAAGAAATTAATAGGTCTATATATAACATAGGCCATCAATATACCAGGAAATGCTATACCAACCGAGGGGATTTCATCTGTGAAATATTTGAACCAATTCTCTCGATGGTTCTTATAAAAATGGTTCATTGATGGAGTCAACCATTGAGTTAATATATCATAACTCATTTCTCCTCGAAAAAAGGAATTCCTATCAATTCAATGAACAAAGTAAATATTCATAATACAACTAACGAGAATAGCATTGTATTTTCTGATTTTTTTGGGTATGTAAAATATCCTTTATTGAAGAAAGGATAAGGGAAAACCAAATTCTCCTTCTTTTTAGAGAATTGTTCCATCTTATCTAAAATTTTAAATGTTTCTTTGAAGAAGAAATTTTTCGTTCCTGTAAATTGAGACAATATAGAATCCATTCTAGTTCTACTGAATGTTTTGGATTCCCCCACTCCCCACATAGAAGTGGAATAAAACATAGTAATATTGTTATACAAATTAACTAAATTTATATGAAAGTCCCCTTCAAAAGTAAGTACATGTTGAATTTTTAAGCCGTACTACCACAAAATATCATAGGTCCCAATATAAAATAGCCACAATATTAAAGGTCAAAATAATAATGAAAAAATAAAAATTAAACAATACTTAGAAATATACTCAAACTTTTATTCATGAGTCAAAATATACAATCTTGAATTATGCTGAAGTATTTCTCAATACATTTCATGGAGCTTTATCCCCATAATATAGCTTTACAAGATAACTCTTCAAATTCTCGACCATTGCTTTTCACATGACTTTTGGTTTCTTATCTTATCACGTGCATAGAATACTCTTAGCCTTCCTACATGACACCCCTGCATATCTAAATTTATCAAATAATATAATATTCTCTAACATTTCCTTGTGTTACATTATTTCATGCGAACCTCTCTTGATCTACATAAATAATTTTAGAATATTTGAAATTTGTTTGATCAAGTGCTTTTGTAAAAATATCTATAATCTAATATTCAGTAGGAATATGTTTCAGTTGGATATGATGATTTTGAACATGATTCCTTGATAAAATGACATTGAGCTTCAATGTGCTTTGTTATTTCATAAAAAAATGGATTTTTGATTAAATTTAGTACTTCTTGATTATCACAGTTTATCAATGTAGGAGTTTTGCTGATGCTCATATCTGATAGTATATATTGTAATTAAAGTGCTTTACAAACTTCATCCTTTACTACATGATATTCTGCTTCTATAGATAAAAATGCTATTGTATGTTGTTTTTTACTATACCATGAAACACGTCTTGAGAAAAGATAGAAAAAATTACCTCATGTTTATTTTTTGTCATCTATAGATCTAACATAACTAGAATTCGAATATCCTCGTAGATAGAATTTATCATCATTCTTTTTATATGTTAGTCCGTATTCTATAATTTTATTGGTATATTGTAGTATTATTTTTGTAGCCTTCTAATGACTTTCCTTAGTGTCTTGCATAAATATTGAAATATAATTTACAACAAAACTATTTATGGTCTCTTATTTGTTAAATATAGAAGACTTATGTTACGAACCTTCTAACAAAAATAAACTCATTCACATAAATATTGCAATTAAAATAGAATATGATGAAATAACAATAAATCATGGGCCTCTTCTAGGGGGGCAACCTCCTTCAATAATTTCATTAATTTATAAAAAGATACATTCATTCATGGACCCATGTCTTTTAAAGATACATTTCATGCAACCCTAACCTAATGCTCAAGAGTTGGCTTACATGCAAAGTGTCACTCAAGCTAGAATATTCTACCAAACATTGGTGATATTATTGATAATGATTATATGAAATGGCCCCACTTGCCACATACCATTACAAAGTATTACAAAATAATATTAAAAATAGGTTCCCATGTTAGAAGGGGGTCATTACATAATCATATGAGAATTACAAAAATAGTGTTAGGATGGGGTCCTAGCATGCCCTTCCCCTTCAAAATGCTTTGCCATCAAAGTTATAGATAGGAAAACTAGTGCTTTAATTGCTCGAGAGACTCCCAAGTAGCATATTTTGGTTTTAGTCCATACCATTGAATAAGATCCTCAATTATTACACGGTTTTGAAGAGTGCACAATCTGTGGCCCAACAATTATTCTAGCTTAAGCAAGATAGAACCCTCTTAATCCAATTAAGGTAAAATATATTGGACTCATACCTAATTATCCATAATCTTCTTGAGAGAATATACATGAAAGGTAGGATGGAACTTTAATGTAGATGGGAGGGCCAATTTGTAAGTCGTTGCACCAATCCATTGTAAGACCTAGTAGGGGCCATAGTATTTGGCAACAAGTTTTTAACACCTATAAAATTGGAGTGAGGATTGTTTATATGGATATAAGCAAAGGAAAGCCATATATCCTAATTCAAAACTACACTTAGAACGATGTTGATAAACTTGTTGTCACATCCAATTCTAGGCCAATCCCAGATTCATATTTAGTTGATGGAGGACTGTGACATGTTGAGAGAGTGTAGTGTTAACAATATAGACATTAGAACTGCCTAGAATGTAGGAGGGTGTTGATGAAGGCCGACCATAAACTAATTCAAAAGGGGTAACCTTGTTCATTGTGTGATAGGAAGTGTTATACCACCGTTCAGCCAAGGAAAACCACTTTGCTCACTATGTAGGATGATCAAAGGTAAAGCAACGAAGGTAGGTCTCCAAACATTTGCTTACAATATTTGTTTGACCATCCATTTACAGATGATAGGTTGAACCCATTTTGAGATGAGTTCCCTGTAACTTAAATAATTCTTTCAAAAAATGACTAGTGAAGGTAGGGTCTCGATCAGACATCTCCAACGCCTTGGTATGCCATAAATGCAAAAAATAGAATCTAGAAAAATTGGGCTACGACTAAGGCCATGTAGGGATGGGAGAAGGAACAAAAACGATGATACTTTGTGAGACAATCCATTACAACCAAAATAACTAATTTACCTCTGGACTTAGGTAAACCTTCAATAAAATCCATGAAAATATTTATCCATACCTGTTCTAGAATAGGTAAGGGTTGAAGAGTTCCTATAGAATGCACCATTTATCCTTTCATCCATTGGAATACATCACACTCTACCACAGAATTTTGAATGTCCTTCTTCATTCTATTTCTAAATAAAGTTTACTTAATTCTTTTATAGGTCTTGAGGAACCCAAAATGGCCTATAGTTGGTGAAGCATGCATATCCTTCAAGATGACTTCTTGTAGTGGATAAGTGGGGCATAACAAGGCGTTGGAGATGTCTCAAATATCGTTTGTCCCAATTATATTTGAGATACGAGGTAGGAACGGTTTGAAGTGTGGTAATCAAATTTTGTAATCATGAGTCCTTGAGCATATCCTCTCAAAGAGAATTAATCCACTAAGGTATGGGTAAAGAGATGACATATAACATACTTTTAGCCTCAAACTTATGAGAGAGTGCATAAACCTATTGGAGAATATTAATTAATTATTTTATTTGTAATTATTAAGGATTTAATAATATAAAAAAAGCAATTAGGTGTTCAACAATAGACAACTAGTTAGGTTTTCATTATAGAAACCACATCTAACTATTTTGTACTCTTATTAAATGTATCAATATTCTTGAATGTAATATCATCATGATCATAATAAAAATGATCCTTCTTCCTCATTTTTTTTTAGCAACATTGAGTTTGGGTATCTTGTTTATGTAAATGACTATTGTTTGTTTGGTGTTGTATGCTTTGGTTGCTTTGTTTTGCAGGTCCTATTTTCAACAATTGGTATCAAAGCTAAAGTGAAAGCTCAAAGTTGTTGTTGATGCTAGGAGTCCCAAGCACTTGCAAAGTGGCTTAGGGAAATGTTGGAGCAATGAGAAAGACTCCACATTTGGATCATAAGATCTTAGGTTGGTTCAATGAGGAACCAGAAGCTCCTAGGTGGTTCATACCTTTAATAGGGTATGAGAGTTGAAGCAATAAAAAATAAAAAAGGTAAAATATGGAAGAGAAAGAGTAGCAACAAGAGTATACCCAAAGGAAAGGGGGAGTGATGAGATTTTTTTGAAAGAATGCTTCCATGTTCTTCAGTTAAAACTGATCATGGATTTGTTAATGTCCTATTTTTGTAGTGAGACTATGTTCAAAGTCTCTAGTTTGACATATTCATTCTACGTCTTCATTAAGTGAGTGAATTTGTTAGAAATTGCATGTTAATGTTGTTTCTAATTTGGTGAATGAATTTGTTGAAATTTATTTTGGGGTGTCAACTAGCAGAGACACCATTTCCTTACTTGTTGCAGAATGAATTTGTTGAAAATAAATTTGTTAAAATTCATTTTGGGGTGTCAATTAGAGACATCATTTTCTTGTGTGATGCACTTGGAATGTTCGAGGACACATCATGACCAGAAAAATAGAATGGATGTTGCAGTTTGAAAGCATGGAAAACGTTTTGTTTGAGAAATTATGAAAACATTGGAACCTTAAGCATTAAGAGGGAAAATATTGAAGAATATTAATTAAATATTTTATTTGTAATGCTTAAGGATTTGATAATATAAAAGAAGCAACAATTAGGTGCTCAATGATATGCAACCAGTTAGGTTTTTGTTATAGAAACCGCATCTAACTATTTTGTACTCTTATTAAATGTATCAATATTCTTGAATGTAATATCATCATCATCATGATCATAATAAAAATGATCCTTCTTTCTTTGTTTTGTTAGCAACATTGAGTTTGGGTATCTTGTTTATGTAAATGGTTGTTGTTCGTTTGGTGTTCTATGTTTTGGTTGCTTTGTTTTGTAGGTCTTGTTTTTAGAATTTTTTTGGATAATATTAATTAATTATTTTATTTGTAATGCTTAAGGATTTGATAAGATAAAATAAGTAGCAGCTAGGTACTCAGTGGGAAACATCCAGTTAGGTTTTTGTTATAGAAAAATATCTAACTGTTTTTTACTATTATTAAATGTATCCATATTATTGAATGTAATATCATGATCATAATGAAATTGATCCTTCCTCCATTTTGTTAGCAACATTGTGTTTGGGTATTATTTTTGTAAATGTTTGTTGTTCCTTTGGTGTTTTATGTTTTGGTTGCTTTGTTTTATAGGTCTTATTTTCAACAATTGGTATTAGAGCTAGTGTGAAATTTTGGAGTTGGTGTTGATGCTATAAGTCCCAAGCACTTGCAAAGTGTATTAGGGGAATGTTGGAGCAATGAGCAAGACTCTGGTATTTGGATCATAAGATCATAAGCTGGTTCAGTGAGGAACCAAAATATCCTAGATGGTTCATACCTTTAATAGGGTATGAGAGTTGAAGCAATAAAAATTAAAAATAAAAATAAAAAAAGAGGAGGCAACAGATGGAAGAGAAAGAGAAAAATAAAAAAGGTAAAATATGGAAGAGAAACAGCAGCAACAAGAGTATACCCAAAGGAAAAAGAGAGAGTGATGAGAAAAAAATAAAAATTGAAAGAATGCTGCCATGTTCGTGTAGTTAAAACTAGTTGTGGATATGTTGATGCCCTCTTTTTATAGTGAGACTATGTTCAAAGACTCAAGTTTGGCATATTCATTCTACATATTCGTTAAGTGAGTGAATTTTTTAGAAATTGCATGTTAATATTGTTTCTAATTTGGTGAATGAATTTGTTGAAATTCATTTTGGGATGTAAACCAGCAGAGACACCATTTCCTTACTTGATATAGAGTGAATTTGTTGTGGGGTGTCAGTCAGAGACACAATTTCCTTGTGTGATGCACTTGGAATGTTGGAGGACACATCATGATCGGAAAAATAGGGTGGATGTTGCAAATTTGAAAGCATGGAGAAATTTTTGTTTGAGAAATTACAAAAACATTGGAACCTTAAGCATTAAGGGGATATTGTTGGAGAATATTAATTAATTATTTTATTTGTAATGCTTAAGGATTTGATAATATAAAAGAAACAATAGTTAGGTGCTCAGTGGGAGACAACCAGTTAGGTTTTCCTTATAAAAACTGCATCTAATTGTTTTATACTCTTATTAAATGTATCCATATTCTTGAATGTAATATCATAATGATCATAATGAAAATAATCATTCCTATTTTGTTTTTTTAGTAGCATTATGTTTGGGTATTTATTTTTGTAAATGGTTGTTGTTCCTTTGGTGTTCTATATTTTGGTTGCTTTGTTTTGCAGGTTTTATTTTCAACAAAACCATAATGTTCTCCTTGTATTTTTATAGGTAAACTCATAATCATAGCCCATGAGTTTAGAGACCCACTTTTATTGTTCTAGGGTGACGAACCTTTACTCCAAGAAGTACTTGAGACTTTTGTGGTCTATTTTGATGAAAAATGATGCCCACTGAGATAGGATCGCCAACTACATGTAGAATTATGATTATCTCCTTTCCATAAGTTGATGTGCGTAAATTTTGACTTGAAAACATTTTACTAATGAAGGCCAAACATCATTCCTCCTAGATCAACATGGCTCCAATGTCAATTTCCAAAGCATCGCTTTCAATTATAAAAGGTTTGGAGAAATCAAGCATTGCTAATACTGGAGTGGTTTTCATAGCATGCTTTAGGTCAAGGAAAGCCTACTCAACTAAGTTTTTCCAAGTAAAATAATTATTTTTTAACATGGTCATTAAAGGAGTAGCGATATTTCCTTAGTTGCGGATAAATTTATAGTATACCCTATGATTCCCAAAAGTCTACGAAGGCCCTTAAGAGTGTGAGGCTTTGGCCAATCTTGAATGACATGAATCTTCTTAGGGTCAACTTGAAATTCATATTTGGTGACAATGTGTCCTAATTACTCTACTTCAATCAGCCCAAAAGAACACTTAGATCTCTTAGCATAAAGATGATGTTGAGCCAAAAGCTACAAAGTCTGATCCACATTGATGGTGTGCTCCTCCAAAGAGTTACTATAAACCAAAATATCATCAAAGAAAACTAAAAATATTTTATGAAGAAATGGGTGGAAAATATTGTTCATGAGGCTCTAAAATGTGGAGGGTGCATTTGTTAAGCCAAATGATGTAACCAAGAATTCATAATGACCCTCATGAGTGCAAAATATTAGTTTTGGAATACCCTCCTCCTTGAGTTGTATCTAATGGTAACCCGAGAGAGATATAACTTTGAGAAAAATGTAGCACCATGTAGCTCATCCAATAAATCATCAATCACGGGAATAGGAAATTTATCCTTAATGGTGAGCTTATTGAACTCACAAAAATATATACATAACCGCAAAGACCCATATTTATTTCGAACCAAAATACTAGAGAAGAATAAGGATTGTTACAAGGTCGAATGACTATGACTTTTATCAATTATTGTACTAATTTCTCTATTTTTAACTTAAGTGCATGGGTGTATTGGTAAGGTTTGATGTTAGGTGGCACTCTACTGGGTACTAATGAGATTGCATGATCATGGGAGCAACAGGGTGGTAATTTTGTTGGTTCCACAAAAACCACATCACGCTTAGTCAAAACGAGTTGCAAATATTCTCTGAGTTTGTCCTTTGTTGAAGTGGGTGGTTGTATTGCAAATATTTGAGCAATTACCCATTGAAAGAGTTTTTTGACAACTTCTCCATTTAGTTTGAGCTAATAATATGAGATCCTTCTTGTAAAGCACAAAAAGTGTAAGACCTACCATTTTGTGAAAATTGCATCCATAACTCTACAAAGTTTTGGGCGATGGTTCCCAAAGTACCTAACCATTGAGCTCCAAGTAAAATATCACATCCTCTTAGTTGAAAAAAAACATATTCATTTTGAGTTCATAATACCCTATCTCAGGGTTATGCATAAGCACGAAATATCGCAAATTGGTTCTATTTAGGATTTTCAATATTTTAAATTGGCTAATTTTAGATCCTTTCAGTGGGGCCCATTCGCCCGCAATTTACGGGGTGAAAGTTTTTTTGGGGTAAATTTGCCCATCGTTGATAATCATGAAAATAATTTTATTTTAATTCGCCGACCTCAAATTACAAATGATTTTGATATTCCCCCCAAATCGCCTTCAAATTATAAATGATTTTTTATTTCCTACCCAAATCGCCTTCAAATTATAAATGATTTTATATTTATCGCTCAAATTGCCTCATATACTACCCGTATATATATTGTACTGGGTACCAATAAACATACATCAAAAATACTGTAACTCGAAAATAGCTCTAAAACAACGAAAAACTTGAGGTGTCGATCGACATACATCTATCGCTTGTAGAGGTGTCGATCGGTTGTAGAAGTGTCGATCAACATTAGCCTATCGATTGTAGGGGTTGTTGATCGACATTTATCTATCGGTTGTAGAGGTGTCGATCGTTATTTGTTAGTCAATTGTAGCACCATGTCTATCGATATTAGTCAATCGGTTGCAGAGGGGTCGATCGGCAATAGGTTATCGGTTGTAGGGACTATCGATCGGTAATTGTCTATCAATTGCAGAAGTGTTGATAGGTATTAGTCATTCGGTTGCAGTACTGTGTCGATCGAAATTAGTTGGTCGGTTGCATGGTTATCGATCGTCATTAGTCTATTGGTTGCAAGGACTGTCTATCGATAATTTTCTATCGATTATAGAGTTGTTGATCGGTATTAGTCAGTCGATTGTAGGATCGTATCGATCTGCATTATTCTATCGATTGTAGAGGTGTCAATCGCCATTTGTCTATTGGGTGTAGGTACTATCAATCAACATTTGTCTATCGATATGTCTACAACCGATTGACATATCTGCAACTAATCGACATGGCTGCAACCGTTTGACATGACTACAATCGATCAATATGTTTACAATCGATCAGCATGGATGCAATCGATCGACATATCTATAACATATCAACATATCTATAATAGATCGATATATCTGCAACATATCGATATATCTATAGCCGATCTATAGTCGATCGACATTGCTGTAGCCGATCATCATTGTTACAATCGATCGACATCTATGCAACCAATCAGTAATCGACATGTCTACAACCGATCGACATATCTACAGCTTGTTGGAATATCTGCAACCAACCAATATATCTGCAACAGATCATCATCGTTGTAATCGATCAGCATGTCTACAACCAATCGATATCTCTGCAACCGATCGTCAAGTCTGCAACCGATCAGCATGCCTGCAATCGATTAAATTTTACGTCTCAGACCGGTCGTCATAAATTGTAAAGGCTAAAAGCATTTCTTGTCGGCCTAAATATTTTAAGTTTACCATACATTTTTAGAGTTTGTAACCCAATATTCAAGGCCCCAAACACAAAAAAATTCGCCACGGTTTGAAAATTTTTGGAGAAAAAATTTGAAATTCGCCACGGTTTGAAATTTTTTGGAAAAAAATAATTGCAATTCGCCATGTATACTTCTACATATTTCTTCAATATTCCAAGACAATTCACCTTCATTTTATAAATAGATTTCGGGGCCGACCCCTTATGCATAACCCTGCCCTATCTTCAACTTAACATTGCGATATTTACCTTCAAAAGGTAAAGTTTCACCATTTGCCACCATAACCTCAAAGGAGTTGCATGCATGTATGTAATAATTAGCTTGCTTAGAGACTTGAGGATCAATAAAGTTGTGTGTACTTCTTGAATCAATGAGAATTGTAAGATGTTGGCCTTTGAAAAAGCCTACTACTTTCATTTTTTGAGGGGTAGTAATTCCTGCAAAATATGGACTAAAATTTTTGGTTGTGGCTCTTCTGGTGTTTCACCCTCATCTTGAGGTGGTTCCTCTGATGGTTCTGCTTCATTATCAATTTATTCACTGCTTACCGACTCCTCTACATCTAACAAAACTAACTTATTTTAGATGCATTTATGCCTTGGTGAATATTTTAATCACAATGATAACATAAACCTTATGCGCATAAGACATCCATCTCTTCTGTAGTCAAGCACTTATATGGGGTAGACTTATTTTCAATATTGGGTGTGAACTTGGAAGGAAATGAGGGTTTAGCCTATGGAAATTTAGGTGACCTCCTTTGAGCCAAAATGTTTTCTTTGACCAATTGCGCCAATCCTATGGCTTGCATCATAGTTTACGGTTTGAACATTGACCTCAACCTGGATATCATATTTCAAGCCAATGATGGAAAAACTCTAAAAAAAACTTCATTCAACCCCTTGGTCTTGTTAGCCAATTTCTCAAATTGGGTTTGGTAGTCATGAATTGTAGAGGTTTGTTTCAATTTATTTAATGCTCCTATAAAGTCCTCATATTCACTAGGGCCAAAATGAGTGAGTAATATTGACTCAATATTTCCAAGGGTCAAGAAATGTGTTGTAACCACTGATACCATTGTAAAGCTTCAATTCAAAGTTAAAAGATGCCATAGTGACCCATAAATATTTAGGGATATTATGAAGTTTAAAAAATTGATCTGCTTGACATAACCACCCATTTGTGTCCTTTTTGTTGAACTTAGAAAAGTCTAATTTAGGCATATCAAAGGGGTATCAAGGTAAAAAAGAGAGTGAGAGCCTTCTGCTGATGAGGCCAGAGATTGCCTCATCCATGGACACTTTTTGATACATTATAACTATTTGACTCACCCTTTTTACTATGTTTTTATGTTAATTATGGGTAAAATGCATTATATAGTGGTGTTTGCATATTCTGAAATGACAAAGTGCATATACTCTGTTTTACTATTTTTACCGCAATTTCACCTGTTTTCAGTTAATTAATCAGTAGTATTGTAGTAATTCAGAATCATAATATAGACCTTGTTGAATATCTGGTGCTTAACAATATTGTGTTCCTTTGTTTAAAATGATTCAAATGAAAAGGGCACCAAGAAATTGTCCACTGTAGCTGACTGTGACTTGACAGTTCCAGCCAGCTGTACATATACAGCAGGGCTTGGAATCAGTCACTCCAGCACGTGCCACCAATGCAAAAGGGTGTACAAGATAAGGGAAAAAAATCCAAACGATCAACAACTTCCTCCCTATGCGTTTGGAGGACAGATAAGTAATGAATTATCACCTGCCTGTTATTCTAGAGTAGTGCAGGAATAAGCGACGCAGGAATAGGGAATAGCGTAGGAACAACCGAAAATTGTCAAAACGCCCCAAAACCATGGAAAACATGATTGGAAATTGACCAAGCAGGTAGTCCACCCTATTTGGACTTCGTTCCTTCACCATAGATGGACCAACTGGGATAAAGGGATAAAGGTTGACAAAATATAACCCTGCATTCCAGGAAACTATTTTGTAAACAGTTGGAAATCCTTGAAACCCAGCAAACAGATATATCAACTTTGTCTTATAAATAAAGCTTCCAAAACAGTTGAGCATAATAGATATAGATATATAAATGGAGAAATAAGGATACAAGAATAGGATATAGTTATTAGTAGAATATAAAGTCTTTATAACATTACAGTAAATTGCAGATTTTTCCTACAGTACTGTAATGCAATTTCAGATGGAATAAAAAGTGCATTCTTTATATTTTATTAGCATTTGATGGTTGATAGTGCACATTTAATTTACCTGGTATAATTCTTCATCCTCTTCTGGTTTTGGAAGCAAGGACGACTTGCAGGATCAGAGGAAGGGCATCACAGTGACAAAAAATTCTTGTTGATTTCTTGCTGCAGTAGATCAGCATAATTTTGTCAACATTTATTTGCAAAATTAGTTTCATTTCAGAATTGCACCATAGCATCTAAAATAGGTTCAATCATGTGTTAGAACAGTATTTAGCATTTGACCTGTAATGGCATCATTTCCAGCATTTTTTGCAATTTCCAAAATTACATCATTTTCAACATTTTCTGCAATTTCCAGAATTATGTCATTTTTGGTTTTACTGCAATAAACATTAATTTGGTTTCTCAGATTCAACTAATGTTCAGACAGTTGTGATTTTTATCATTAGTTTAATTTTTGCAAGCGTGTGTGTGAATTTTCATTCTACAGTGTACTTTCCTGCAATTTTGCTTTTTGGTCAATTCAACAACATTTTATTTCTTGTCAATTTTAGATTCTGCAGTTTCATTTTTTTGCAATTTAAATTTAGCTTTAGATTGTGCAATTTGAGTTCCTTTGTTAGAAATTAGGAAGATACAACAACCCCAACACTGCTAACATACCTACCAATAAAATCATGTTCTTGGATAAACTGAACCTACAACTGTGACACCTCCTATCGTATACAACCTTTGGACACCGCCCTGGACTGACATATATTTACTAAATTATGAATGATCAACGACCCTCATAATTTTTTGCGTAGTTGTCGAGGAAAACATGATGTTGTTAGGAAAAGTGAAACAGGTCAAGAATTGTGTTACAATTTCTGAAATACTGCATTTCAGTTTATTTAGTGAATAGGCATGAATGCATAGGCCAAGAGACAAAAGAGGGAGGTTTATCAAAACCAGTTCTGTACCACCAAGGCATTTTTCATGATCAGGTGAAGAATTTCTTGTGTATGAAATCCCTGAGAGACTTAAGCAAGAAATACCTTCTTCATCAACTGAAGCTTTGGAAAGATTAGAACAAGAACTTTTTGAAGCACTTGCTGTTAGACATACCCCTAAGCCTGAACAATCCACATCAGACTCGAGAAAGAAAACAACTATGGCAGCAACAACACCATCGCCAGGTGGGCATAATAATGCTGATGATCCTCCTAGGACTTTTGAATACCCCATACAGTTGGATACAGATCTAGATGCTCCCATGAAAACTATTTCTCCATCCATATTGCCAGTTTTTAGGGTAACTATTTCAGAACATCTTGATTAATTTTTGTTTGAATTCAAAGTGTTATGTCAGACTTATGACTACATAAATGATAATCATAAATTGAAATTGTTTCCTTCCATGCTTAAGGATGCTGCTCTCCGATGGTTTATGAGTAATCTTGAACCTAATTCAATCCATACTTAGGATGACATGGAGACTGCATTCTTACATAAATATCAAGATTATTGTAGAGTACAAAACATGAAAGATGAGTTATTTCAGATCAAGCAAGAAGAAGATGAGAGTTTAGAGGATTATCTTGATCACTTTGCCTTTGTCCAAAAGAGATGTGGTCTTGTAGAACCAGATTTCTTAAAACCTATCTTCTTAAGAGGATTGCAGGATGAATCTAGGGAAGTGTTAGATTTAATGGGAAAATGAGACATAGATCAACTTGACATTGAAGATATTGTGGAGTTATGCAAAAATTATTCTCGCACTCACCAACAAAGAAAGAAGTGAAATTCTGGCAATAGTGACATAAAGGAGTTTGGAAGAAATGGCTAATTTAAAAACTGATATCCTTGTTCAACTTAATTTTGCATTAGGTGAGAGAAACATAAAACCCAATTCTACACCACCTTTGGCAATTTATTGCCCGAGATGTAGAAATAAGCATTCCTTGCAGGATTGCCCTTTAAAAAAAACTTCTATTTGTGGGATTTGTTCCAAGGAACACTCAACAAATAAATGTCCTTTGTTGCCTCATCTAAAATCTATTTTGGGCACCCAAATATAAGAACTTAATGCTATTGGGCAGAGATCCGATGGTGGCTATGCACAATATCCCAATGCTCCTCGGATTCAAAATTGGGGACAACCTCATTTGAATATGAATATGCCATGGGGACATGCATAAGTCTCTGCACAATCTTGGAACCAACCTTTGACAACTCCTCTAGATTGGTCACATTCTGGGTGGATAAACCCACCTTGGCATACAATTCATCCACAATGGACATAGCAAGTACAAATATGGGGACAACAATACCCACCATATCAAGGACAAAAAAGGTATCAAGGGCAAGCTCAAAACTTGCTGCCCACTCCTAATCCAAATTTTTAAGGAAGAGCACAACATCAACAAACACAACCAGTGAAACAACCTCCACTTCCAGCTCAGCATATGACTAAACCCAAATAATACCAGACAAACAACCCCTGTTTATGAGGCTGAGTCTGAAGATTCTATTGTAGTTCATGTACTTAACTGTAGTAACATCCAACTGCGTTCAGGGAAGGTTTTACCTGAACCTGTTCCACCCACCATTGAAGAAATTAGTGAGAAATAAGAACCTCCAAATCAAGAGACAGTGCAACAAAAAAAAAAAGAAGAAATAACAGAAAAAATGCAAGAATCTTCTCCAGTAGCATTACCATACCCTAAAATATTTGATAATATTGATACTGCTCCTGAATTAGAATTAGTGATAGAACTTAAAAATATGTCAATTTCTCTCCCCTTATTGCAACCAATAAGGGATGTGCCTTTAATCAAAAAGACTATTCAAGAGTCATGTATCAAGAAACCTGGTAAAAAAAAGAAGGCCTTTCCTAAAACTATTCAGGTAGAAGGAAAATTAGCTGATTTATTGTCTAGGAAACTAGTTCCTCCCAAGTATAGTGACCCAGGTAGTCCAATAGTTACAATTACTATTGGGTTAATGCAAATTCCTAATGTGCTAATTGATCTTGGAGCTACAATTAATGTAATGACTAAAGACACAATGCAAAAACTGTAGCTCAAAAATCTTAGTCATACCACCACAGTTTTGGAAATGGCAGATAGGTCAGTTGTTAAACCATAAGGTATCCTAGAAGATGTAGCCATTGAAGTCTCTTCTTGGGAATATCCTATAGACTTCTTAGTGTTGCAGCCTAGAAATTCAGTCAATGGATACCCTATCATTCTAGGACGACCTTGGCTAGCTACTATAGTTGCTTTTATAGACTGTAGGTCAGGGGAAATGACCATTTCTAATGGTGTTGACTCGAAGAAAATTTCTTTGTATCCACCAGCTCAACCTTCAACTAAATTTTTTGGACAAATTTGGTATCCTAAATCTGATGAAGAACAAGAACCCATTTCCACTTTGGCTACTGTTGTAGTGAAGGAACATATTGAGGAAATCACTACACCAAAAAGAGAAATATTCGAGAATGAAACTATCCTGATTGAAACATTACAATCAGAAGGACTAACTGATGATCAAATTCTTGTTCATCGGTTGTTGTGGAAAGAGGAGGAACAAATTTTAGAACCTTTGTCATCCATGCCTAGTTAGGAAAGATCATTCATACTACCACATGGATGGCATCATCATCTCCTTAACACCTTCAAATGTCCTTTGATTCCATCAGGTATCATCTCTGAGACAAAATCTAGAGTATTTCATACTCTGCAGCCACATCATTGTCCATTAAATGCATTAATCAGTAACTATGAAGCAGCTAGTTCTATCCATCCAAGGATCAAACAAATTGAAATACAACCAGATAAATTTTTAAACATTAATAGCTGGCTAATCAAGGACCAAGAAACCAAATTGTTTGCAGTCTTACAAAAACATGTTCAAGATTTTGCATGGAACTATAAGGACATGACAGGCATTCATCCTGAGGTATGTACACATAGGATATACACAGAAGATGTGAAACCAGTAAGGCAACCTCAAAGATGCTTGAATCCTGCTTTGAAGGAGATTGTGAAAGAGGAAATTGAAAAAATTTTAGATGTTGGATTCATTTATCCAATTTTAGACAATAAGTGGGTTTCACCACTAGTCATTGTTCCAAAGAAAAATGGTAAAATGAGAGTATGTGTGGACTATAGGGAGTTAAATAAGGTCACACATAAGGATCATTTCCCATTACCATTCATAGACCAAGTATTGGATACCCTTGCTGGAAAGAAATTTTTCTTTTTTCTTGATGGTTTTAGCAGGTATAACCAGATAAGAGTTGTGCCAGAAGATCAGGAAAAGACTACATTTAAATGTCCTTGGGGAACCTTTGCTTATAGGGTTTTACCCTTTGGGTTATGTAATGCTCCAGCAACATTACAGAGAGCTGTTTTAGCAATTTTTTCTGATTTAACAAATGAAAGTGTTGAAATTTATATGGATGACTTCACAGTATTTGGAGATGGTTTTGAATATGCATTAGAATAGCTTGAAAAAGTGTTGATTCATTGTGAAACATACCACCTCTCTCTTAATCCTGAGAAATGCTTCTTAATGATGGAGGAAGGAATTGTTATTGGAAATCATATCTCTTCTTATGGAATCAAGGTTGATCCTAAGAAGGTTGAAGTCATCAAAAACCTCCCTCCTCCACAAACTCAGACTGATGTACGCAGTTTCTTAGGACACATTAGTTTTTATCACAGATTCATTACTAATTTCAGTACCATAGCGAATCCCATGTTTGCATTACTCATTAAAGATTATGAATTTGTTTGGTCTTCTGAATGTCAAAAATCCTTTGAAGACTTAAAGGAGAAGTTAACCACTCCACCTGTACTAAGAGGTCCTAATTGGGAGTTACCCTTTCATATTCAAATTGATGCTTCCAATACTGCTATTGGAGCTGTGTTAGGATAGATTGAAAATGGGGAACATTATGCTATTTATTATATTAGTAAAAACTTAACAGGAGCTGAGAAAAACTACACTACCATTGAAAAAGAATTCTTGGCTGTAATCTACGCTATTAACAAATTTCAACACTATATCACAGGGTACCAAGTATTCATCCATACGGATCATGCTGCAATCAAATATTTGATGAATAAACCATTGGTTAGTGCAAGAATTATTTTTTGGTTGATTATGTTGTAGGAATTTGATGTTATAATAGTGAACAAACCTGGGAAATCTAATGTAGTTGCAGATTTCTTGTCAAGAATATAAAATGTAGATACAGGAGAAATGGTGGAAGATACCTTTCTAGATGAAAAGTTGTTTGCTGTCTCTGTACAATCTCCATGGTTTGCAGACATAGCTAATTACTTAGCTATAAGGAAGATTCCTCTTCACTTTACCCCTAAACAAAAGAAACGGTTAATCAAGCAAAGCTCTTCTTTTAAATGGATAGAAGGAGTACTGTTTAAATGTAGTCCTGATTATGTTTTACGCAGGTGTATCCACCAAGATGAAGTATATGATATCCTACGAGCATGCCATGATGAACCATCAAGAGGACATTATTCAGTCAAAAGCACTATTCACAAAATTTTGGGTACCAGATACTATTGGCCATCTTTTCACAAAGATGTAAAAAGGTACATTAGACATTGTGATTCCTACCAGCGAATGGGAAAACCTACCTTTACTAATGAAATGCCATTACAACCTAAAATAGGAATGGAACCATTTGAAAGATGGGGTTTAGATTTCGTAGGACCCATTAATCCTCCTTCCCAAGGCAAAGTGCATATATTGGTATGTACTGATTATGTTACCAAATGGGTAGAGGCTCATGCCTTTAAGCATGCTTGAGAAGAAAAAGTTGCTAATTTTTTGTATTCATAGATTTTTCTACGTTTTGGAGTCCCACAATCCATCACTACAGATCAAGGACCCCAGTTTACTTCAAAAGTTATTGAAGCCTTCACTCAACTCTATCAAGTAAAACACAGAAAGTCCTCACCTTATCATCCATAAGCCAATGGCTAAGTTGAAGTGACTAATAGGGAATTAGAACGAATTCTGACCAAAACCATAGCAGTCCATAGAAGAAATTGGCTGGACAAGTTGCCAGAAGCTATTTGGGCTTATAATACCACTTGGAAATCTACCACTGGATTTACGCCATATGAATTAGTTTATGGGAAAAAACCTCTTTTGCCTATTGATTTTGAATTACTAACTCTTCGAACTGCTTTAGAAGTAGGTATTGATCTATTACAGGCACAAGAAGATTGTATTTTGCAACTTGATGCATTGGATGAACTACGCATGGATGCACTACATAAGATAGAGATAATACAATCACAGTGAAAGATGTGGCATGATAGTCACATTTAACAACAAAATTTTCAGCAAGGTGACTGGGCCTTGTTATTTGATTCACAATACAAGGATTTCCCTGGAAAGTTGCAGACCAGATGGCTTGGACCGTACCAAATTGAGGAAGTGTTTGACAATGGAGCTGCCTTACACCTATTGATGACTCACGACGCAAGTTGTTGGTGAATGGACATCGTATTCGTATGTACCATAAAGCACATAACAGGGACGAATTTCTCAAGCAAGTGGAAAATTTGGATGTACACATTTGGGAAGAAAACACTTCTTCCATACCGAATTTAGCAGATTGACACAATATAAAAAAATAAAAATAAAAATAAAAATAAAAAATAAAAATAAAAATTCAGGAAGTGAAAACCTCTTTGAGGCGCTCTTGAGTTGGGTTTACATGAAAATCGGTGTTCCGGCATGTTTACCTAGTTGGTTTCACCATCATTGTTTGGTCTTGTCTCATGACCGTTGTTTCATATGTTTTCAGATTGCACCTACCTTAGTTCAAAGATTGATTAGCTGGAAATCTCAGCAGGAGCACCCCGAAATGTAGATAAAATGGTTATAACAGGTATGTGTCTTTTTCATTTTCTGAATAATGTAAATCATTAGTATATAGTGTATATATCCTTGATTAATATAAAATATATAAAAGAGGAATAAAAAATGGAAAGTTCTTGTCAGTGTTTCAAAAATGCCTCTGCCTAGTTCTGCTCTGACAAAAGTGTGCTAGAATCTAAAAGGGAAGCGTAGGAATAAATTGTTTATACTCTAAAGTGCATGAATGATTCATCAAGCACAAGAATAAAATATTTATGTTTTAGGCATAGGAACGAGCTGTGTATAAGTGCCAGAATAACTTATTAAGTGCAGGAATAGACCAAGTTACTCTATGCTCTGGAATAAATCACTAAGCGCAGGAATGAAGTTTTGTGCAATAAATTTTGTGACACATGGCCTACAGTGATTTAATTGGTTTAGGAGGAAAAAATACAAGTCTTAGATTCAAGGTGGCATGTGATAGCTGGCATCCATAACAAGAATGAGCAAAATTAAGGGTTGACAACTTCATGTACGCTGCCACGTCACCTGTCCTGATTACTCTGCATGTTTCAAAGTAGTTCCTATGTTGCTATAATTATTCTTGCTAAAACATTTAAAATCCTAAAAGTAGACGCAAGCTCGTACTATCCAAAAATTCACAGACACCATAGAATGGAAGACATAAGACTACACCATGGGGGGAAAGAAAATCAGAGCCAAACCCGAAAATATCAGCTACCTAGAGATCGATCCTACATCTCTTCAAATATTTATTGATGGGGGATTTATGTCGTTCCTACAAAAAATTGATGGTTATTTAGAGGGCTTGGTGGCAGAGTTCGCACACACATTCTGCAACAACCAAGTACACATTAGCGGGATGACCATCCAGGTAACTCTCGAGATACTCAGCCAAATCACTGAATTACCCCTTCAGGGTTTACAAATTGTGAAAATTAGGAAAAATATTTTAGTTGACATAGTTAATCAGTTTAAGGAAGAAGGGGATGGACAAATTGAATTCTTGATGCATAGGAATGTTTGTAAGGGGGTAAAAAGACCTAGTTTATCGTCCCCTTGGGACGAAGTTGCAATGTGGGTTATGAGATACATTACTTGTGATGGCCAATTTCCTGTTGTATCTAGCCCACACCTTTGTATTCTCAACCATTTGTGCCATGGATCAGTCAAACCATAATATAGGGTCAATATTCCCTTATATATTTATTAGGAGCTAAAAGCTATGGCCCTAAAATACCAAGCAGGGAAGGGAAGCCCTAAACACCATGGGCTCATCAAACTCATTTGCAGGTAACACTTTAGGGGAAACCCTAGGAATTTTGATCGCTTCTTCTCTCCTTGGGTAGTAACAAATGATTCTAACTCTACACTAGAGGAAGAGGAAATAGAGGAAGAATCTAAAGAAAACCCTAATCCAGAGCCCTCCAAGAGTAGAATTTCCCCTTCTCCCGACGGTCCCCCATATTCACGAACTAGAAAACAATAAGCATCCACATCTAGTTCCCAGTTGAAAAGGAGTGTAATATTTGCAGAAACTAACAACCCAACAGAGAAATTGGAAGTTCAAGTGAACATGCATCTGCTCTGAAATCAACAACGAAACCTATATCTGCCCCTAAATCAACAACAAAATCTGCAGTTGCTCCAGAACATCCAGAAACCGCATCGGCTACGGAATATCCAGGTTCTACAGGGTTAAGGAGGTCTTCTAGACTTCAGAAACTTAAAACCCTGCCAAAGACACTAATAAATATCATAGAACCAATTAGTATATCAAGTGAAGGAGAAGTTAGAATAGAAGATGCACAGGAAAAAGACATTGAAACAGAAATTACAGACAAAGGGATACAACCAAAGGAACTGGACACAACTATGGAAGAAACTCCAATAAACCCTATACATCCACTAGTTTATTATGCTGACTTTGATCCTGAGGAGCATTTGAATTTTGATTCTGAACCAGATGAGGTTGATGTGCACACTCCAGTGCATGCTAAGTCTAAGAAATATTTTGAGTCTGAGTCCAAAGAAGAAATTGATATCCACAATCAATTGCATGCTACAAAGAGTTATTAAATTCCAGACCCATTAGATTGAACAGGCTGAAGAAGCCATAAAACATAAAGATCAAGAAATTTCTCTGCTTCAGCAGCAAATTCAAGATCTGTAGAACAAATTGTTTCAATTGGAACATCAATCTACAGAGTTAACAGAGGCATCACCTAATGAATGGGCACAGATCCTCTTGGATTTAGCTGAACAATCAGAGGCTAACATAGCACCTGCACAAAGATCACCTGTTGGAGAAGAAGCAAGAATAGAAATATCTGATAGTATGATTCAACATGAAAATCCATCAAGAATTATGATGAAAAATGACACTGCCCTTCAGCAGGAAACACAAACACTTTCTATGGAGGAACAAGAGGTTGCAACTCAAGACCAGGTATCCACACTCTCTCCTCTTGTTTCTTGTAATGTCCTACCCCTTTTGAAGGCAAATAAATTTGCCACCCAAAGAGCCAGGTTTCGATCTTGGGTTCCAAATTGAAAACTTGAATGCCTTGTTTTCTGATTGCTTTGATATCACGTGATTTATGCAAATATGAATTTTTTATACTTTTTGCAATAATACAAATTCTGGAAATAAAAATAACAGCAAACTAGAAATGCTTGTATCTTAAAAACTACTCCTCCAATGACTACGAAATTTAAGCACAAACTTCTTCTAATGATATTGAGCAAACCCAATGAAGGAAATTGTACAAGGATAAGTGTACCCGGAGATCTAAAGGCCTGATATCATTCTGGAAGTTAACACCAAGCAACAACAAACTTATATATTCATTAAATATGCTTGTAATACAATTTCTCCAGCATACTAATTGTTGTTTGGCTGTCCAACAAAGAGAAGACCTCATACAACACAATGAATACTCCAAATGGGAGGCGTTTGGCCTCAATAAGTGCACGCCCTTCACTACAACTGGTACGACCTATTAAAAACCCTTCACAAATGACATAGATCCCTTCCAAACTGCTGAAGTGTACGGCTGATAAGCTGATCAAAAACTATGAATAATCAGCAATACAAGCTTCTTCAAAACCCAAGCAATCTAATTCAAAATAGCCTCTAATGGTTTGGCCTCACTGGAAACATCTGCAATCTGAAGTAACTCTAAAAATGGCACCAAGTGCACCCCAAAACTCATCAACAACCTGCCACTTTGAAGCTCAAATCATTCCCCGTCACGAAAATGCCACAATCACTCCAAGGATATCTTGCAATCCCAAAAGTGATGTTCCTGCTGGAGGGTTTCGTCTCCAAACAAGCCAAATCTGCCCTTGCTTGTGGTTTTTCGTCACAAACAAGCTGGATATCTTCCTGCAAACTCTGCTGCAAGCAAGCTCCTTTCTCCAAACATGAAATGTAATAACCAAAGATGTCACAATCAACTCTTCAATGCCACTTTTATCCTTTCCCAAAGCTGGTTGATCCATTCACTTCTTGAATGTGGGATAATTTATCTTTCCAAATGCTACGTTGCACCTTGAAGGCATTCTTTTTACCATAAATTGTAATATATTTCACTTATTACTTTCCAAGGAGACCATACCACTTTTATGACATTAGAAATATGAAATTTATAAAATCCCCTTTAATTCAAGTGGTTACATGACCCCTTCTAAGATTAAATTAATGCCCAACATTAATATATTTAACTTTTATATTTAAATATAACATTATAAATCTTCGGGCATTAAAATTATTGCTCTCCCAACATCCAACCACCAAACAACTTACGAAAACGGATACCCATTAAGCCGAAGATGCCAGTCGTACTTTTCGTTTCCCGAGAATCCAACCCTAACTGACTTACTAAAAATAGTAAGTCTTTGAAAATACTGCCAGAAACGGTCCTGAAAGTTGACAACTGTGAATGCAGATCGTCCAACAATATCTCCATAACACCTAGTGGTTCCTAAACACTCGACATTGCCTACGGAACCTTATGAATAGGCAAGTCCATATTACGCTCTGTTAGTTGACTAGGATGGGGACATTACAGTCCTCCCTCCTCAAGATTGCTTGTCCTCAAGCAATCCAATCTTAGAACATGACAATCTCAAAAATAATTGCCATGCAATCCCTGGATCCCAAATGAACCGATGAGCTTCATATCTCCAATCGAGATAAATCCTGCACTCGCTGACCCTCTGCAAGTGTCATCTCGTGTAGTCCTCTATCCAGAAGTGCAATCAGTCTCTGAAATAGTTCAACCAACTCACAAGTAAACTGCTCCCCACAATCCCGATCAAGCTTTGTCACCACACTGAAACCGAGCATATCCTCTAAGTCCCAAATCAACATCCTGTCAGAACTAACACGCTGACGCTGCGCCACTCTGATCAAAACCAGAAGCTCATAGTAACACAGCCGCACACACCTCATCTGTATTCCCAGAATGACAACACCCCAAACTAGACTGAAAAACCGGTGTGAGAGGACAAGTAAATCAAGGACGGTAAGTTGAGGAGATGCTGGAATCAACCCCCCAACAACTCCCAACAACCAAAGTAACCGATCCTTGACCAAAAAATCTCTCCAATATTTTTGTTGACATAAGATTGGAGTTAATCGGTTGCTAATCCACAACCGAACAATAATGACCCATCTGGGAGTCTTAACTAACTCCCACCACCAAATAGCCAACGAAAGTGACATCAAGGCACGATCTCCATAGATCACCGACCTCCATGGGCACACACCTCTCGGATCCCATGGGCCAAAGAATATCCTAGCAGTCATGTCAACTGCCAACTCGGTGAAACAACAACTAAACCATTGACAACTACCTGGATCCCAAATCCATATGTGGTCCTCTGCCATATCGCTCGAACCAAGGAAAAATCCAAGATCCAGCACCGAAATATCATAACTGCATACAAGCGAAGAGTTGTTCAGCCATAACTCTGTCTCTGCACTACATCCATCATGCTGAACCAAACAATCATCCCAACAATGAATCACCTTACCCTCTAATGAAGAAGGCATCTCATACCCCAGTGAAGTATACAACCCGCTATAACCATCTTTCAACCCACCACTATGTGTCATCCAAAAAAAGGTCCACTCATCTACATGTGGGCTGAAATCAAAATGACTAGCATACCTCACTATACAATCCATATGAACCTCACCAACTGAACCCCTGTGAAGCTCCAAAGAATCCCCTAAAGTATGGCTCGCATCATCATCCTCAGGATCGAAATCAGGTAATGTACCATCATCTACTGCACCAAATGAGGAAGTAGCATCCATTAAAGAAAGCATATCATCACTCCGCTTATGCTCATACTGATCGACTTGAGTGAATGCGAAATCATTATTACTAATCAATCCTTCCTCACGTCCAATCTCATGTATCCCCTCAATCAACTGCTTAACCACCATAGTATCCGAATTAGTCTCTGAATCATGTGAAGTGGATGCAACAGATGACTGACTTTTCGTTGTGAAAAGGGAGTGATGAGCTAAACTCAACTCAAGACAAAGCTCATCAATCTCCTCATCTTTTCGAGTGAGCTCTCGAGAAGTCTGCTCTGCAAACCGCATAACCCGATCCCTATCAGATAATAGCCTCAAGTAATCTGATTTGATTACCTCTAATGCTCGCTTGATGGCTTGCAAATTTGTAGCAGTAGCTCCAACTGTCAACTGGTGCCGTCTCTCTCCAAGCTGGGCTATCTAATAAAGGCATTCAACAAACTCATGTGTGCTATTCAAATGTGTCAATGTGTGGACAACCTGCTCATCTCAGTAACTTGTATGTGATCCTGCAATGAATTGGAATCATCAACACAAAATAAACTCTCAGGTGTATCCTCCAATGCACAATGATCAATCTTAGGCCCTTTCACTGCACTGCACTCACCAACCTCATACTCCGAAGTGATGACAGAACTATGCTCATCCTCCGAATCACCAACTACATCAACAACTGAATCCTCAACCACAAGATCAGCGTGCTCATCAATACACACCTCTCCAATATCCAACACACAAGATGAAGTGACCTCATCCTCATCAATTACTATTGCTGCTTTGTTTTCCCCATCAATACAAGAATCAACTTGAACCTCGGTTATGCATGAAACATTCTCTAAATTTTCAACCTCCTTGTTGTCCTCTTCGCTGTCCACAACTATGCTTGGCTGCAATGAGTCGTTTCCCTTTGTCCCTATTTTTATTCCAACTGCTAATGGAGGCTTCAACCACTTAGGATGATGTTCTATTATTGTTGTAAAAAACTCATTTTGTTCTTGAAATTTTTGCATCAGCTCTATCATGAGTTCCTGGATAGTAGCCATTACCAACACACTACTGCAACTTTGTAACCCTCAGGTTGGCAGGATAAGCTGAGCTCTGATACCACTGTAATGTCCTACCCCTTTCGAAGGCAAATAAATTTGCCACCCAAAGAGCCAGGTTCCGATCTTGGGTTCCAAATTGAAAACTTGAATGCCTTGTTTTCTGATTGCTTTGATATCACGTGATTTATGCAAATATGAATTTTTTATACTTTTTGCAATAATACAAATTCTGGAAATAAAAATAACAACAAACTAGAAATGCTTGTATCTTAAAAACTACTCCTCCAATGACTACGAAATTTAAGCACAAACTTCTTCTAATGATATTGAGCAAACCCAATGAAGGAAATTGTACAAGGATAAGTGTACCCAGAGATCTAAAGGCCTGATATCATTCTGGAAGTTAACACCAGCAACACCAAACTTATATATTCATTAAATATGCTTGTAATACAATTTCTCCAGCATACTAATTGTTGTTTGGCTGTCCAAAAAAGAGAAGACCTCATACAACACAATGAATACTCCAAATAGGAGGCATTTGGCCTCAATAAGTGCACGCCCTTCACTGCAACTGGTACGACCTGTTAAAAACCCTTCACAAATGACATAGATCCCTTCCAAACTGCTGAAGTGTACGGTTGATAAGCTGATAAAAAACTATGAATAATCAGCAATACAAGATTCTTCAAAACCCAAACAATCTAATTCAAAATAGCCTCTAATGGTTTGGCCTCACTGGAAACATCTGCAATCTGAAGTAACTCTAAAAATGGCACCAAGTGCACCCCAAAACTCATCAACAACCTGCCACTTTGAAGCTCAAATCATTCCCCGTCACGAAAATGCCACAATCACTCCAAGGATATCTTGCAATCCCAAAAGTGATGTTCCTGCTGGAGGGTTTCGTCTCCAAACAAGCCAAATCTGCCCTTGCCTGTGGTTTTTCGTCACAAACAAGCTGGATATCTTCCTGCAAACTCTACTGCAAGCAAGCTCCTTTCTCCAAACATGAAATGTAATAACCAAAGATGTCACAATCAACTCTTCAATGCCACTTTTATCCTTTCCCAAAGCTGGTTGATCCATTCACTTCTTGAATGTGGGATAATTTATCTTTCCAAATGCTACGTTGCACCTTGAAGGCATTCTTTTTACCATAAATTGTAATATATTTCACTTATTACTTTCCAAGGAGACCATACCACTTTTATGACATTAGAAATATGAAATTTATAAAATCCCCTTTAATTCAAGTGGTTACATGACCCCTTCTAAGATTAAATTAATGCCCAACATTAATATATTTAACTTTTATATTTAAATATAACATTATAAATCTTCGGGCATTAAAATTATTGCTCTCCCAACATCCAACCACCAAACAACTTACGAAAACGGATACCCATTAAGCCGAAGATGCCAGTCGTACTTTTCGTTTCTCGAGAATCCAACCCTAACTGACTTACTAAAAATAGTAAGTCTTTGAAAATACTGCCAGAAATGGTCCTGAAAGCTGACAACTGTGAATGCAGATCGTCCAACAATATCTCCATAACACCTAGTGGTTCCTAAACACTCGACATTGCCTACGGAACCTTATGAATAGGCAAGTCCATATTACGCTCTGTTGGCTGATTAGGATGGGGACATTACATTTCTACTGATCCAATTATTACAGTTACAGCAAAACAAGGAACACTAACAAATTTGCCATTTGTAACGCCAACTGTGGAAGCTGGTGTACAAGTAAAAATAGTGGCACAAATGCAACACATTGTAAGGCCCCCAAACATAGTGTCTTTAACTAGGTACAATCAAGACCTAGCATATTGGATGACCCAGTGTCATCAGTTAGAGGGAAAGGTTGCCACTTTGAACTCTGTAACAACCAAATTAGCAAAGAAGGAAACTAAAATTAATAGGTTAAAAGCATAGGTGCAGGATGTATGCTAGATTACAGAATATGCAATACAGTGCAGAAGACCACCTAGGTTTTATAGCCTCCTACTCAAGGAGAGATACCTTCGCTGGCAAATCATGAGACTTGCTTTTGAGCTACCTCACCAGTTGAAAAATCTTGGAGAGTTTGTGGAGGCATTTGTGTAGAGTCCAAAGAGAAAGCGAAACACCTGTTATGTGAGTTATTTTTGCATAATTTATTTTTTCCAACAAAAAGTATGTTTATGCCTCATATTTATATAGGTGACCTACAACTGAGAGCCTTCATCTCCACTCTGCAAAATCATATATATTGGAACACTTAAAAGAAATTAACTAAAGAATTGGAATCACAAGTTGTTTTACTTATCAGGCCTGCTCCCTTGAATCACAGGGATTGTACAAGTAATCATTATACCTTCATACGGAATACCAGAATGAAACAACTCTATCTAGGGAACCTTCAAAGATGTATAACTCAATTTTAGAGTTCTTTTGCAGACTTCTTTGATGATGCTTTGGCAGCCTATAAAAACAAATGGGGTGAGTTATCTATCTCTCTATAGAAATGAGAGCCAATTTCTCCCACGAATTTATTGTGGGCAAGGAGAAGGGCAGAAGGCATTGTCCAAATTATCTTAAAAATCAAGGAGCTTTGGATAGGTCTAAGATACATGATGCCTATAATTATCACTCATGTTCCCTACTTTGATAATGATCCACAACCTGATATGCACTTCCAACAGTGGTTTTAGTCCATAAAAGCAATCAGAGGATTCTATGCAGTTGGTGGCGCATGGTTAAAATTTCATGAGAGATATCTAGACCTGGATCTGTGTTCCTCGATAGCTGCACAGAATGCATGAGGGCATGCATTACCATAAGTTGGGGGAAAAATTATGAGGCCAGGGATTGCCTCATCCATGGACACTTTTTGATACATTATAACTATTTGACTCACCCTTTTTACTATGTTTTTTTGTTAATTATGGGTAAAATGCATTATATAGTGGTGTTTGCATATTCTAAAATGACAAAGTGCATATACTCTGTTTTACTATTTTTACTGCAATTTCACCTGTTTTCAGTTAATTAATCAGTAGTATTGTAGTAATTCAAAATCATAATATAGACCTTGTTGAATATTTGGTGCTTAACAATATTGTGTTCCTCTGTTTAAACTGATTCAAATGAAAAAGGTGCCAAGAACTTGTCCACTATAGCTGACTGTGTAGGAAAACAAGCTATGACTGTGATAGTTCCAACTAGCTATACATATACAGCAGGGCTTGGAATCAGTCACTCCAACACGTGCCATAAATGCAGAAGGGTGTACAAGATAAGGAAAAACAATCCAAACGGTCAACAACTTCCTCCCTATGTGTTTGGAGCACAGATAAGCAACAAATTATCACCTGCCTGTTATTTCAAAGCAGCACAAAAATAAGCGACGCAGGAATAGGGAATAGCGCAGGAACAACCAAAAATGGTCAAAATGCCCCAAAATCATGTAAAGCATGGTTGGAAATTGACCAAGCGGTTAGTCCACCCTATTTGGACTCTGTTCCTTCACCATAGATGGACCAACTAGGATAAAGGGATAAAGGTTGACAAATTATAACCTTGCATTCCAGGAAACTGTTTTGTAAACAGTTAGAAATACCTGAAACCCAACAAACAGATATATCAACTTTGTCTTATAAATAAAGCTCCCAGCACGGTTGAGCATAATAGATATAGATATATAAATGGAGAAATATGGATAGAGGAATAGGATATAGTTATTAGCAGAAGATAAAGTCTTTGTAGCATTACAGTAAATTGCAGATTTTTTTTGCAGTACTGTAATGCAATTTCAGATGGAATAAAAGATGCATTCTTCAGATTTTATTAGCATTTTATGGTTGATAGTGCACATTTAATTTACCTGGTATAATTATTCACCCTCTTCTGGTTCTGGAAGCAAGGGCCACTTGCAAGATCAGAGGAAGGGCAACACAGTGATAGAAAATTCTTGCTGATTTCTTACTACAACAGGTCAGTAGAATTCTGTCAACATTTATTTGCAGAATTAGTTTTATTTCAGAATTGCACCATAGCATCTAGAACAGGTTCAATCATGTGTTAGAATATTATTTAGAATTTGACCTATAATGACATCATTTCCAGCATTTTCCGTAATTTTCAGAATTACATCATTTTTAGCATTTTTTGCAATTTCCAGAATTATGTCATTTTTAGTTTTACTGTAATAAACATTAATTTGTTTTCTCATATTCAACTTATGTTCAGATAGTTGTGAGTTTTATCATTGGTTTAATTTTTGTAAGCGTGTGTGTGAATTTCCATTATGCAGTTTACTTTCTTGCAATTTTGCTTTTTGGTCAATTCAGCAACATTTTATTTTTTGTCAATTTTAGATTCTATAGTTTCATTTTCCTGCAATTTAAATTTAGCTTTAGATTGTGCAATTTGAGTTCCTTTGTCAAAAATTAGGAAGATACAACAACCTCCAGCACTGCTAACAGACCTACCAATAAAAGCCTGTTCTTGGATAAATTGAACCTGCAACTGTGACACCTCCTATCGTATACAGCCTTTGGACACTGCCCTAGACTGACATATAATTACTAAATGATGAATGATCAATGACCCTCATCATCCTTGTCCACTTTTTTCACCTCTCAAAAACCTGTATTTCATCCCTTATTTGTTTAGTGTCACCAAGAAGGTTATCATTTGTTGTATGTATTTACTCCACAAAATTGGTTCATTCTATCTCCTTTTGGTGTCCTCTAGTGTCACTAGCCATTTTGGTGTGATTTGAATCACTACTACTAACTTACTAAAAATAGAAGTATGGTTCCAAGAGTTACTATTTTTAGTAAGGAGCCATAAAAAGTGCTTGATACTATATATCAAAATAATAAGCTCAAAAAGATGATCGTAATGGACTAGGCCCTAAAATGACATTTTTTGACACCTCCTATCATATACAGCCTTTGGACACCGCCCTAGACTGACATATAATTACTAAATGATGAATGATCAATGACCTTCATCATCCTCGTCCACTTTTTTCACCTCTCAAAAACCTGTATTTCATCCCTTATTTGTTTAGTGTCACCAAGAAGGTTATCAATTATTGTATGTATTTACTCCACAAAATTGGTTCATTCTATCTCCTTTTGGTGTCCTCTAGTACCACTAGCCATTTTGGTGTGATTTGAATCACTACTACTAACTTACTAAAAATAGAAGTATGGTTCCAAGAGTTACTATTTTTAGTAAGGAGCCAAAAAAAGTGCTTGGATGCTATATATCAAAATAATAAGCTCAAAAAGATGATCGTAATGGACTAGGCCCTAAAATGACATTTTTTGGCACCTCAAAAAAAATTGCACCTCGATGAGATGATCACAATGAGCTATATATCACAACACTATTTTTGGGCACCCCAAACTTATAATTTTTTATGTTTTATGTACAATTTATTATTTTTTAGCGGAAGTGTTGTCTTCAAGTTTTGTTGGTGTACAAATTTGCACTGTATGTTACTAATACTATTCTATCATTGACACTGTCTCTACACTCTATTACTAACATTGTTTTATCACTAAGATTGTGGTTCCTTGTACTGTCAACTGTCTGGTCTAACTCTATCACTGATAATTTCCTATCTGTTATGAATTTTTACTGTCACAAAAAACTATTACTGACACTAGCAACTGGAAACTCTAACTTGACTATTACTGTCTCAAACTGAATTTATACCCAACTGTTAACATTGGTAAACTTTATCCTAATAGTGATTAACTCTAACAGTTTATGTTTTGACTGTTATGTTCCTCTCCAACTTCTTTTATATCTTTCATGTAGTAATTTTGTGATAGGAAATTCTCCTTTGTATGCCCATTTTTTTGGTAGAATTTTTGGTTGCAAGTTGAACATTCCACATAACAAGAAAATTTTTACAGGTTTAACTTTTAACAGAACAAGGTATGTTAAGCTAGGGTGTATGTACTACCTATAGGCAGGGTTATGCATAGTGGTGAATCTTCGTAAATTCATGAATATTAGCATTTTCAAAAATACAAATTGGTGAATTTGGGGACTCAAAAATTTATGTTCATACAACCAGTACATATCCATACCTTGTTTTGCACCCGGTGAGCATCCAGACATTATTTTGGACTTGACCTGAATTCGGACCCAATTTTGCACCTAGTCCAAATCCAAACCTTTTTTTGCACTCGATGAGCATCCGAACATTGTATTGCACATGAACCAGATTTGGATCCTATTTTGCACCCAGTCTACATCTAGACCAGTTTTACACTCGATCCGAATTCAGGCTTTGTTTTGTACTTGGTCTGAATTCGAACCCTATTTTGTACTCGGTCTAAATTTGAACCCTATTTTGTACTCGGTCTGAATTCGAACCATGTTTTGCAATTAGATCACTATCAGACCCTATTTTACACCTGGTCCACATCTAGACCATTTTGCACCCAGTGAGCATTTGGACATTGTTTTGTACATAACCTGAATTGAAACCCAACTTTAAACCTAGCCTGAATTCCAACCCTATTTTCCACCTGACCCACATTTGGACCTGTTTTGCATGCGATCCGAAATTGGACCCTATTTTGCAGCCAATATGAATTCAAACTCTATTTTGCACCTGGACCACAATCAGACCCTATTTTACACCGAACTATGATCAACCCATGTTTTGCATTGATGCACATCCAAACCTTTTTTTGCATCTGGTGAGCATATGAACCTTGTTTTGCACTCAACCCAAATCTGGATCTTGTTTTGTACTCAACCCAAATATGGATCTTGTTTTGCACTCAACCCGAACTTGGACCCTATTTTACACCCAATCTGTATCCGAACCAATTTTGCACCCGACCCGCATCTGAACCAATTTTGCACATGAACTGCATCCGAACCAATTTTGCACCTGACCCGCATTCGAACCAGTTTTACACCCGATCCGAATCCATATCCTATTTTGCAATCGGATTGCGACTAGACCCTGTTTTGCAATCAGATTGTGGCCAGACCCTATTTTGCACCCGACCTTAATTCAAATATTGTTTTGCACTCGGTTCTCATCCGAACCATGTTTTGTAGTCGATCCGCATTTGAATCTTGTTTCGCAATAGAACCATGACCAAACCCTATTTTGTGATATTATAATTTATTGCGATGGTCGTATTTACTGTGATAATTGAATTAATTGTGACAGTCATCAAAATTGTCAAATTTTCCACTATTCTATAATTTTTGGTGAAAATTAAAGGTAATTCTCTGTCTCCTACATAAATTTTGCTATGATTTTCTTGGATTTCAAAATTGATTCACCTGGATTTTGAAATTTAGATTTTGGGTATGATCCCTTATGCATAACCCTGCCTATAGGCGCTGTGTTATACCATAGTGACAAATGATAGTGCTCGGACCAATATTTTAGGCCACTACTCAAGGAGAATTTCACACATACCCTTGAACACACTACTTGCCTCTATGATAGTATGGGAGAGTGATTTTTTTAGATGTTCTGTTTGATGCACTATGGATAATACAAGGTCAAAAATCTTCTTAGTGCTAAAGGTTTATCCCAATCCTAGTTGGTGTCTCGATATACCCAAAGATATGTGGGAGCTCAATTCCATAGATAGGTAATTTCTGATGCTAGGGTATTGGAGCTTGATCGTCCGTCATTTCACTTGATGCTTTACAAATAATCTAGCTTAGCCAATAACAACTCCTTCGTGATATTTGAAAACCCTCGATATAATGTTTCTAACCTAATAAACTATTGTAGGAAAAAAATGTATTTTTTTAAGTAACGAAATAAACAAAAAATAAAAAACACGAAAAATTTATACCTAACAGTCAAAATGGAAAGGTAAGAACTATCACAGTCATAGCGAAACTTAGCCCTAAAAAACACTCTAATACCACTTGTTAGGAACCTTCTATAAAAATAAACTCATTCGCATAAATATTGCAATTAAAACAAAATTTCATGAAATAAAATTTTTATTACAATACAAAATGTAAATGCAAAATTAAAGCAATCTCACAAAACAACACGAAATCGTAAGTCTCTTTAAGGGGGCAACCTCCTCCAATATTTTTATTAGTTTGCAAAAAGATACATTCATTCATTTTCCCATGTATTTGAAAGATACACTTCATGCAACCCTATCTTGATGCTCAAGAGTTGGAATATATGCAAAGTGCCACTAGAGCTGGAATCTTCTACAAAACATCGGTTACATTCTTGATAACAGTTACATGAAATGGCCTCACTTGTTTAGTGCCCCACTTGACACATACCATTACAAAGTTTTAGAAAATAACATTATAAAGGGATCCACACGTTGGAAGGGGGTCATTACAGAATCATATTAGAATTAAAAAAAAAAAGTGTTAGGATGGGGTCTTAACAACTTCTAATTGACTGACAATAAATAGTGGCTGAGACTAGAGGTGTCTCATCATATCCGGATAATTGTAATCCTTGTTACATAGGAGTATCTTTGGACTTACAATTTTGCATCCTATATTTTCTAAGTAATGATTTTGCATACTTTATCTATATTATTGTGATATTGTTTTTAGTTTGATGAATTTCAAAATCAAGACAATAATGAAGAAGTCCCAAATCTGTCATTTCAAAATATTTCTCGAAATCCCTCTTAACTTCATTTATCAGAATGTTTGAGCTACCTATGATTACTATTTCATCAACATATACTATAACTATTATTCTATCACATCCAACCTTTTTCCTAAAGATATTTGGATCTAATGAACTTCCTTTAAAAATGTGTTGTAATAAATATTTGTTAATATTTATATACCATGCTCTTGGTGCTTGCCTTAGACCATATAATAATTTATTTAGCTTGTAAATTGTTTTTCCTGTTCTTTGATCACTAATCCTTCTGTTTGTGACATATATATATCTCTTCTTCAATATCACCATTAAGGAGTGCACTTTTTACATCCATATGATGTAGTTTTCATCCATGATGTGATGCTAGAGCGCAAATTGTTTGAATTGTAGTCATTCTTGTTGTTGGTGTAAAAGTTTCTTCATAATAAATTCTTTCTATTTAAGTGCATCTTTTTGAAACTAGACGTGCTTTATATTTATCAAGTAAACCATCTGCTTTATATTTGATCTTGTAGATCCATTTACATCCTATTATTGTCTTTGCTTGAGGTAAATCAACTAGATTCCATGTTTTATTTTCATTAATATTTCATATTTTGATTCCATGGCTACCTTTACTTTTGAATGACTTAAAGCATTTAGAGTAGTTGTAGGTTCTACTACAGAGCTTATCAATCCCCTATTTATTCTTATTAGACTGACTTTGGGATCTTGTAGTAGTGAGATCTGGCATTTGCTCTAGTTTTGAGTCTTTATGTGTATCTCTAAGCCATATTGGTTCTTTCCTTTGTAATATTGTAGTATTCTTTGAGTTCTCACTTTTTTCATCATATGTATATTATTTTGAGTCTTATTTTGAAATATTTTAAATTTTTGTAGAGGAGGAAACTATACACCACGTATGATTCCTGGTTGGATCCGTTGGGATCCAAAGTGACTGCAATAGTTGTTATAATCTCTACACTTGGGGACAAATAACAGGGGTTCACTAGGAATAATTTTAGGAATCACTCCAAATTCGGGGTGAAGATATTTGATGTGTCAATTAAGAAAACACCTATTGTTTGGCCTTTCTAAACTAAGCTATAATAATGAAAGAACAATGCAAGACACACAAGATGCAAGAAGACAAGAACTAATCCTAGTATGATTCTTTGATTCTATGATATCTATCCCTAGGTTTTGCAAAATAATGAGATCTTTTTCTTTGAGAAATGGTTCAAGGGAATGCAAAAACAAGATTAAAACCCTAGGTGCATGCTATATGTTTTTATTCTTTCAAATGCCTAGAAATTCAATCGAATATTTTCTTTTTACTTATGACTAGCTTTTGAATAAAATTGAATAAAAAAATAAAAAACAACCTAGAAGCTTTACTCAAGACACTTATCTAATCCCATGTTTGATTCTAGCTTTAACTTGTGTCCAGAATATCCAAAGAACTTCAAACTTGCAAAATAGCTTCACAAACACTAGAAATTTTGATCAACGTTTGGGGGTCTACTTAGGCTTCTATTTGATTAAACTTGGAGGCACAACAGTCAAGCCCCCTTGGTCCTTTTAGTTGGCCATTATAAAGAAAAATTATATTTGACATTTGGAACATGCACAAATAGAGTAAAATAGATGTATAACAATAAAATTAAATGCAAATAGGATAAACATGATAAAATGCTAAGATGCAAAGTGGAAATTAGGGTTTTGGGGTGCAAAAGCTTACCCCAATCCCTAATTTATCAAATTTATACCCTGTAAATAGGGAGTATGAATATGGCTTACCAAATTTGTGCCCTATATGGGTGGGACACAAATTTGATTTAGTTACCCTTTTCGAGCCCCAAAACAACAAAAAACAAATTGCAAAACAATGAAAAATAGACTTGCGAAGCAAATAATGTAAACAAATAACCTAATGAGTTGATGGAGAAAGCAAGGATAAATAAAGAGGTGGAAGAAGCACTCCAATATGGTGGATCTCTCCAATCATAAAGACTCCTCCACTTGATCCCTAAGGGCAGCCAACACCAGAACACAAAAAAACTTGTAGTAGAAAGGCACTTGTTAGCATGGGCAAATGAGTGGGTCAATAATTTGGAATCGAGTATTTTTTAGATGGGGCATTATATATGGAATGAGGGAATCCAAACCCTTATTTATAAGAGGTTTGGAGGGCAAACAGGAAAGAATACAAAATTTCACCACAGGTAAGGGCCCACCCCAAGATGGGTTGACGAGGGGAGGGATTTTAGTGAGAAAAAACCCTAAAATGCTAAATTCATGCCCCACCTTTATAGGGAACAAATTTGGCAAGCCAAATTTGCATCCCAAAAGGATTGGGTATGAATTTTGTAAGGCTAGGGGAAAAGGGAAAAGGGAGAGGGAAAATGGTCCTAAATTTGCACTTGGCAAGTTTGGGTGGTTGGCTAGAGATATAAGGAAGAATTAACTCATTCTGATGGGTCAATTTTCTATGTCTATATTTTACCCCCTCTTTAATACATTTACGACCAAATAAATGTGTCAAAGAAATATGTAGACATCTATGGACGAAAATAGCAAACACAAAAAGGAGTGATCGGGTTTGGATGGAGGGGCAGTGCAAAAAGGGATGTTAACCTGAACATCATAAATTTACAAGAAAAATGAGGCATTACTACCATTAATGCCTTTAAGGCTAGGGTACCCCCTCAAGTTTTGGAAGGAATGTACTATTGGACTTTGAATGTGTTTACCCTATGTAGCTAAGTGTGATGTTATTCTAGACTATGTATGAGAGCATCTAGGAATTATTGTTTGTATTAGCTTTGCTATTTTAGAGGTAATCAGTTTACTTTGAGAACATATAGGGAATTGTTTAGAATATTTCTAAACGCAGATGTTGAGTCATGGAGCAAGTCTAGTAAGATCTCTATAGTAATAGTATTTTCAAACTGTTTTGAGTGCTATAAAAGCATTGTAAGTTCTTCGTTCTAATAAATATATTAAGTTAAGTTTCTCATTTTGGTATTAGAGCCTGAGTGGAGGAGGACATTGTTGAAATGTGTTGAGTCATGAAGAGCTTGTGCATGTTGAGTGAGCTGAGAATCGTGGTCATCCTGCGCTGAGAGGAGCCTGCATTTTATCCCATAAAGTTGTGTTGTCGTCGTAGGTTGTTGTTGACTTGAATACTTTGCATAAAATATTCTGCATGATTTATCCCACAAAGACGTGATTGGTCTTGATTATGGTGCACATATTCATATTAGATTCCAAAAATTATTGTAGGACCACATTCACATGTGTTTCGAGTCTTGTAAAATTTCTTGGTGGGGGTTTTTGAGGTTGGTAAAGCACCATCTTTTATAGGGTGTTAACCACACTGTTAACAGACCTACTATCCTTTACCCCATTACCAACTCCACACTTGTTCTTATACTATGTTTTACTAGTCCTATCCTATTTTATCTCAAGTTGACCTCTTTTGATAAGGGCTTGCTCTATCCTCCTTGCTAGATCTATATCTTGATTGAAAGATGTGATAGTTGTAGTTTCTAATTCATAAGAGATTTTTTCTTATAAGATTCTAATAAATATCTCAAGCATGTCTCGAGGAGGTAAGGTATATCTCAAGCATTCAACTAGACTCCTCCAACGAGATAATTTTTGTTGGATGTCAAACACTGGTTAATTTTATCCTATAATTGTCACAACACTCACATTTAAATTGTCAACCCGGGAGCTTGTAGACTTTAGAAGTGCCACGATTGAAACTACTCACACTACCACCTTTGATATGAATCCACTAACTACCATTGGGGGTGTTTATGAAATATCAGTTGATTTATCCACACCAAGAAAAATTAAATATAAATGAAATGCATAAAAGTAAACACACCACGTTGAAAGTAGTAATACGCCTATCGTAAAAAGAATACAACTATAAAATAATTAGATTTAATCTAGGAACTCAAACATACTACCACACGTAATTAAATATATGAAAAGACTAACTAAGAAATAGGGGAAGAATACTGGCTTAGAGTGGGTCCGAGCTCCAGCAGATCCCACCCAACAAATCACAAAAACAACAAGAAGTCTGTGTGTTTATACACTACACACAGGACTTCTTGTTGTAGTTCTGTTACAACAGGCATCCTGATTACAATCTAAACTTGGATAGTTTAGTTACTATAGTCAGTGTGCAATGATCATCTTCTTCGTCATTTACTTGCAATCAGGTGATTTCTATTTCGTATGGTTCTACTTCGTAAATGGTTACGTGTTCACCTACTCTGGCTGGGACAACTTTTGCATCAGCGGTTTCCCACAGATGACGTGGAACGGTGGTCAACGGGGTATTTCTCCAGTCATTGGTTAACATGCATAATTTGGGTGCTTGCTTGAGTAAGGCACCTTCCTTAATGAGGCGCCTACTTGAGTAAGGTGCCTACTTGAGTAAGGTGCCTACTTGAGTAAGGCACATACTTGAGTAAGGAACCTACTTCAGTAAGGTGGTTACCTTCGTATGCCTTCGTCTAATTGAACGAAACCGTGCTAGGTCCATATAGGACCTCGACTGAGTAAAAGACAACAAAATCTAGAAAATAACTACACAAAACACACTTCACACATGGATTAGATAATACACATGATTTCATTAAATATATACATAATATTTCTTAAAAATATACAACTCATTATATAGTGCCGTGCAAAAATTGTTAGTACATATACAAAAATATGAGCATATCTTGTGCTCATCATCCCCCCATGCCTAATATGTGCCACGCCCTCGTGGCACCTGAAACCGGTAATCACCTCCTCCCTGTAGGCCACTGCTTTTCATTTCATTTTCTTGTTGGTGGCCTTGGCTTGCTCTCCTTCTTGAGGCTTTTGTTTCTACTGAGGGGCCCTAGCTTGTTGCGGGGAATCCTTGGGTTGTGCTACCCTTTGGCTACGTTGGCTTCTGACTATGCTAGGTTTATCTTCATTCTGTGCTAGCTTATTGTTGCGCTGGCTCTGCCTCCTTATCATACTTGGCCCAGCACCTGTGCTGGGTGCTGCTACCATAGTTGTTGCTCCTTTCTAGAAGGTTGCCTCTACTTCCTACCATAGGTCAACGTGTTGGGGGTGTAGCTCTTCGAAGGGAATGCTAGAGTCATCCCTCTTTCGCACAACCACACTAGCCTTATACAACCGAAGCTCCTTGGGGGTGAGGCTGGTGTTTTATTTCAATATCACAACTGCCTCTACCTTTGGTCCATATACCCCTTATTTTTTTGACCATTTCCTCATCTTAGAGGGTCGGCCCTACGATGAACCATAGATTTCCCAAAATTGATCATCGTCGGTAGGGTTCACACAAATTCTTGGCCCTCTTTCTTCATTTTTGGTAGATTTCCTAGCTACCTTTGCCTCCTTGAACTCCTTATAGAGTTGTTCAAATTTCTCCTTTCGCTCAGTGAAGGCCCGCACACCTACTTCCCATTCTTCATCCGAATGAGTGTTCAATTCAAAAAATGTCACCCTGGCTATTCTTTTGGCCCTCTTCTAAGTCATTTGAGGCACCTTCCCTTTTCTTCTCTTTGCTATTGCAGCAACCCGAGTGGGGATATATTCCTTTCCTACAGAGTTTGCCCCCTTATTAGAGGGTTTGGGGATCTGTCCTTCTAGTCTTAGGCCCTCTATGGTTGTTTCTCCAGTCCCCTGGTCGCCCGATGCCTGATCCTCTAGTGCTCTGGGTAGTGGCCTCTCAATTTTGGGTGCCTAGTTCCCTGGAGAATCCTTCTTGGCCTCGAGTTTAAAGTTTTGCCCCTGAAGGCTCCTCATCGTCATCAATATTGATAACAAGGGTGTCTATTTGAAAAACAAAATTCTTCTATTCCTCTGAAATTCTTTTGTTAGATGTGCATGATTCTTATCCCACCTCTAATTTCTCATTTTGGGCATTGAACCTGACTGCCCCGAATGATACTATTCTCTCTAGTGATGTTGAAGAGTTCATGGGCCCCTCAATTTCCCAATCGGTTTGGGTAGAGGCATCTTGTATTTTGATCGCCTTGCCCTACAATTGCTGGTTCTATTAGGTGATGATGGATTCTTTTCTCTAAATTCTTCTCGTATTCATGTCCTTGTATTCATCAAACAATGCATGCATCATGAATTTCTCACTCTAATCAACGTGGTCCTCTTCCATCGGGGACTGTTGTTTTAGACCTGTTGAAGACTGCAGGTCTTACCAGCCTCGAGCGGAAAAATTATGCAAGGTTTGGTCCGTGAAGCTGAGCTCTGCATCGTCCTCCTCTTCCTCACTCGTGAGGATCAAGAATCGTAATCATCTCTGGCCTTGTATATGCTCTGTTTCCTGTACTACGGGTTCAGGGCTAGAATATTTTGGCATTTCCTCCATATAATCGGGCAAAGAACTTTGCCCTTCCCTCACAAAATTTGATGAGAATCATGGGTGTTCCTCTTTGGACATTCCCCTTGATTTGACATCATCCTCTGCCTTTGTTGCTTCCTGCTTCGATGCATCAGAAGGCTCAGCCCTAACTTCCTCGATCATTCCTCACAATTTTACCTCTTGCTCTGGTTCGATTGCCACCTGTTCTTGTGCACCAGAGTGTTCGGCCTCTATCGCCAATGAGCTTCCCGTATGCTCCTCTGCGTTGACATATCAGAGTTGTAATTAGCCCATGGTTGGCTAAGGCAGGGCATTTTCTAGGTATAACGAGACGTTAATTTCTTGCCCGTGCACCAGATGGCTTAGGAACTACATGTGGTTCATTTTCAAGTATGAATACTTCCTGGTGCATGTGAAGTATCTCACCACCTGCTCAAAGAGCTTACTCAGGTGCATCAAGAGTTTCTCCATCGAAAGCTCGTGTTGGTCGCATGGGATGTTTGTTTGTCCTAGTAATACTTGTGCGTACTCCTTCGCCATGTCATCTTTATATGTGCATTCCCCAGTAAGGGGGAGGCCGATGACATGAGCAATGTGCTCTGGAGTGACTAGTATTTCTAGTCCATGCAATTGGGCAATGCCTCTGTTCACAGAAGCAACAAACTCCTTTGTTGCCTCTACATCCTGGTCTTGGCTGACCAGGCAATAGTAATTCATCCACCCGACTGCTTCGAATTGGCACGTAACTTCTCCCCTAATCCCCTTAGTGCCACTGGGCTCATGCTTTTTGAGCACATGATTATTCGATCATCCACCCATGGTGAATTCTTTGCTGGTTTCTACTGGTTTGATGTCCTGCCCTCAGTAAGGCACCTTTTTATAAACTCAAGCACCTAACTTCAAAAATTGTTTCCTTATTGGGGTTGGTAGGGTATGCCACCTGAATTAATGTCTGGCATGACGTTTTAAGCATGAGGGGTGAATTCAATTATTGCACCGACATTATTTTTCAGAGAAGCATATTATATGAAAAATTTTGTATATATCCAAAGAAAATCATGCACAAACCTGATTGGTCATTTCATGTTGCATGGAGTATGCCAAATTGCTATTCGATAATATTTCTCCCATGTGTTGATTATGTTGCCTTGGGTACTACATTCTTGGTTCGCTCGAGGTACTACTGCTAAAAATGTGATGGATCCTATTGGTTCAGGTTGGGACGCATATCTCTTCAACGGTTGGCCTTGGGACGTGTAGAAATCCTACCCAATGATTTTGAAATATTTTTGGGTGCTTTCGGATTTCCATCACGTGAGATGATGGTGTTGGCTTCGGTTGCTCCTCATACTGCCAAGTTGCGCATGTGTTTTTTTTTAATTGATTGAGGCGCCTACTTGAGTAAGGTACCAGGGTAAGGTGCCTACCTTAGTAAGGCACCTACCTCAATAAGGCGCCTACTGGAGTAAGGCGCCTACCTCAGTAAGGCACCGCTTGACTATGAATAATGCTTCGAGGTGGTGCCTCCTTGGTGGAGTAAGGCACTGCTCTTCCGGAGTAAGGCACCAAAGTAAGACACCTCCAATTGTAATATATATATATATATATATATTGATACGATATATATTATATATATATATATATATATATATATATATATATATATATATATATATATATATATATATATATATATATATATATATATATATATATATATATATATATATATAATATTTAAGAAAACTCGGGTGGTGGCACCTTCTTGGTAGAGTGAGGCGCCTACCTGGGTAAGGCACCTACTTCAGTAAGATACCTACCTCGGTAAGGTGCCTACCTCAGTAAGGCGCCTACCTCTTGCCTAACTTATGAAGAATGCTCCGGGGTGGTGCTCCCTTGGCGGAGTAAGGCGCCACTTCTCCAGAGTAAGGCGCTCGAGTAAGTTGCTTCTCCTCTTGAGTAAGGCACCCGGGTAAGGTGCTTATCCTCTAGAGTAAGATGCCTGAGTAAGGCACTTCCCTTTGTACTTATTAATGAAAGAACGCTTTGGGGTGGCACCTCCTTGGTGGAGCAAGGCATCGCTCCTCTAGAGTAAGGTTCCCGAGTAAGGTGCTTCTCCTTCGAGTAAGGCACCTGAGTAATGTGCTTCCCTTTTGAGGTTGTATGCTCTTCCATCGTTTGAAAAGTCAGTGGTGGTTGACATGCCTGTTAATGTGGGTTTTATCAAGCCTCCTAATTTTTTGCTCGTGCTACGTCAACGTTCGCATTGTCTAGGCACAGGGGTGCATAATTTCTCTTTACGATTAATTGGTGCCCATCTTATGCCTAGATCAGCACTATCCTCCTATTGCGTAGGTTCATGGATGCTAAGGTGATCTAGGTCCTATTCCTAGAGATACATATTGTTCGAGAAATTAGGCCATTCCCCTGCAAAAAGAAAATGAGAAAAAAAAGAAAAATACAGTTAAATACAATCCGTACCTATTAGGCTCTGGCTCTCAGGATGCTTGCAGCTTGCATGCGGGCATTATCCCTGCAAAAACACACTATAAGCTAAAAAAAAAAGAAAATAATCTAACTTGTTTTTGGTGGACACCTCTGCACCCACCATGTTGAGAATTTTGGAGAATTTTCTTCGGGTGGGGTCTCCCCCATGCCTATTCTGGATTCTACCAACAAGCTTTCAGATCTGTGGTATGAGCGCAATTGGTGGTCATTGGATGTTAAAATGGTATTGTTGTCATTAATTATCTTGACTCGTACAACATCATTTCTGATTATTTCCACTACCTCGTACGGTACAATTCATCTTTGCATCAATTTTCCTTTTCGTTCTTGGAATTTGGAGTCATACAACAGAACCCAGTCTCCCTCCTTGAACTATTTTATTTTAATGTGGCTGTCATGCCATTGCTTCCTTTGCTTTCGCATGATTTTTGTTATTTGGAGGGTGTCCATTCAAAATTTTTCTAGTTGGTTCAGCTATCGAATTCGTTTCCTCAATGCTTTATCCAAGCTCAGGTCCAGTTCAACTACCATTCTGAATGTCTTGACCTTAAATTCTATGGGCATCATTGTGTCCTCGTATGCCAGTTGGAAAGATGTGAATCCGCTGGTTGATTTCCACATTGTATTATATGCCCATACTGTCTCTGATAATATGGCAGCCCAATCCTTCTTGTGCTACTGCACGATTTTCATCAGGATGTTTTCTATCTCCCTGCTGGTTACCTCCACCTGCCCATTCACCTGTGGATGGTAGGGGGTGGTTCTGTTGTGTTGTACCCTATATTGTTCCATCAGTTCTTCGATTAACCTGGAGGTGAATTGAGGTCCTTGGTCCGTTGTAATTTCCCTAGGCACTCCAAACCTTGTGAAAATATGGGCAAATAAGAATTCGGCTACCGTCCCCTCCTTAAAATCTCTTAGTGTCTGTACTTCGACCCACTTGGTATTTGCAGACTAGAATATACCTCCTTCCTATTGAAGGTGGGTTGATTGGTCCCACAAAATCCATACCCTATTTATCAAAGGGCTCTATGTGTACGTGAGGTTGAAGGGGTATTTCATCCCTATGGGTTGTCCTTCCCATTCTTTGGAATTCGTCACACCTGCTGGCATATGTGGCTACATCCTTAAACAAGGTGGGCCAAAAATACCATGTTTGCAACACCTTGTACGCAGTCTTCCTTCCTGAAAATTATCCTCCACATGGCTCCTTGTGATAGGCCTTGAGTATCTCTGGGAACTCTTGCTCTGTTATGTATATCCTCACTATCTAGTCAGGCCTTGTTTTGAATAGGAGGTTTTCAATCCATTGAAAGGCAGTGCTCTTCTCGATCACCCCTTGTTTCTACCTGTGGTCAAATAATTGAAAATGTTTGCATACCATGATGTTTGTTCGTTGATGACGAAAAAATGTTCATTTGGGAACTGATCCTCTACTACTGCATGATCTACTAGGATTAGCCTGGACAAAAAGTCCACGATTATGTTATCCTTCTCGGGCTTGTCAACTATGGTGATGTCAAATTCTTGTAACAACAAAAGCCACCTGATTATCCTATCGCTAATCATCGATTTACTCATTAGGTATCTAATGGCCGCATGGTCCGTGTGAATGAACAGTAGTGGCAAAATTTGTTGATGGCATGTACCACTGCAAGAAATTCTTTCTCTGTTACTGTGTAATTGAGATTAGTCCCTGCTAAATTTTTATTGACGTAATAAATGGCTTAGAACTCTTCGTCATCCTTTTTCCCAAGGACCGCTCCAATTGCACTATTGGATGCATCACAATATATGTGAAATAGGACAGCCCAATTCGGGCCCCGCAACACTGGGGCAGAAATCAACTTTTCCTTTAGCATCTAAAATGCTTACTTGTAGTCCTCCATCCAGTTGAATTCTACATCCTTCACCAGCAAGTTGTGCAGCGGTTTGGCGATCTTACTGAAATCGGTGATGAATCACTTATAGTACTCGGTAGAGCCGAGAAAAATTCTTACCTCCCTCTGCATTTTTGGACTAGGTAGATCTTTAATTACCTCTATCTTATTTTGATCTACTTTGATCCCTTCTATCGAGAGATGATGTCCCAACACTATGCCCTCACACATCATCATAAAACACTTCTCATTGTTGAGGGATCAGTTGTTCTCCTTGCATCTCTGGAGCACACATTCTAGGTTTGCTGTTGCTTCTTCAAATGTTTCCCCATAAAAAGTGAAGTCATCCATATATACCTCTATTGCATCCCACATTATATCCAAAAATATGCTTAGCACCACTCTTTAGAAGGTGGATGGTGTGTTGCACAACTCGAAGGACAACACTCTGTAGGTAAACGTTCCCCATGAGAAAGTGAACGTCGTCTTGTCCTGGTCCTCCTCTCCGATCTGGATTTGGTTGTATCTATTAAATCCATCCAAAAAGGAGAAGTATTTTCTCTTGGATAGTGTGTCCAACACCTGATCAATGAAGGGAAGTGGGAAGTGATATTTCTTAGTCACCTTATTCAACGATCTATAATCAACATAGATTTGCCATTTCTCATTTTTCTTAGGGACCACCATGAGTGGTGACACTTATTCACTGTGGAAGATCGAGTAGATGAACCCTACAGATAAGAGCTTCTGTAGCTCAGCTTTTATGATTTATTTCATGGCCGGGTTCATCCTCCTCTACAACTATCTTACTGGGGTTGTCTACTCTTCGAGGTAGATTCAGTGAGTGCAAATATTCAGGTTGATCCCTTTCATATTCAAATAATCCCAGGTAAATGCTTACTAGTGTCTAGCTAGGATCTCTTTTAACTCACTTAGTTGTGTGGGGGTCAACCCACTGCTAACATTCAACGTCTTTCCAGGCTCAATATCGATATGCCTGGTATGGTGGTCTTGAGCATCGACCAATGGTGACTCGAGAACAGTGAGGGAGGATTCCCCTTGTAGGAATCCTATTATCACGCCATCTTCATCATCATCCTCCTCCAACTCTATCACTACCATCACCGAATAAAGCATGGACAATGAATCGTCATTTAGATTTTCTGACGTGGGTTCCTCCAATGTGTCCACGGATTGGGCGGGAGGAGATATCATCAGTTTCTTGATAATTTTTCCATTTGAAATCGTCATCAGTCCATCATGACAGCTGCTGTAGGTGTCAACCGTAGCTAACCATGGCCGACCCAAGATGAATGGGTAACCACCTAGTCTCATTTTTTATTGTAGCACTAGGAAGTCAGTCGGGTATTCCCATGCATCAATTGTTACGATGATGTCCTCGAGCATCCTCTTTGGTACTACAGTTGAGTGGTCAGACAATTGCAACACCATCTTGGTGGGTTTCAAGTTTATAAGCTTCAACTTCTGCATGGTCTCCTACGGTATTATGTTGATGGTTGCACCTAGGTCAACTAAGGTTTTCACCAGTGAATGCCCTCCTATTTTTACTTTCAACACTGAACTGCCAGGGTTTGCATATTTAGGATGATATGCATTCTCCATCATCAAATAAACCAATTTCCCTTCGATACTAATGGTTTGTGATGCCTTGCATCTTGGTTTTCTCAAACATAACTCTTTATTGCCTTGGTGTATATGGGTACATATCGAATGGCCTGAAACAGTGGGATAGTGACTATTAGGTTCCTCAAGATTGAGAGGACATTGAATTTTGATTGTGTCGGCTTCCTCTGTTCCTGCAACCATTTAAGAAATGGAGCCTTTATTTTCTCAACAAATTTCTCTTCCTCGACCTCTTCTATCAAAGGGGAATCTTCTACGTTTTTCTCCTCTTCTACCAGGGGAGGTTCCTCTACTGCTAGCTGCTTGCCTCATCTAAGCTGAATAGGATTACAACTAATATTATACATCGGATACATCTCTCCCTCTACTTGGTATGCTGGTTGGTTTACCTTATTGTTCAGGTTCACCGTCGATTGTGTTGGTAACTGTGCAAGTCTCACTACAGGTGGGGCTGATAAGCCTTGCTGAGGTGGAGCCTATGTTATTTTTTGTGGAGCAGAGTTCCACGGAATGTGGTTCCTCCACTACTGCCTGGGGTGCTGATATGGCATCCATGGTTGCAAATTTGGAAATGCCGCTCCTGGAGATACATTCATCCAAGGTGACGGTCCCCACCCTCCCATATTGGGTGGTTGCGACTGCCCTTGTGGAATATATGGTCCTCCTTCGTAGGGTGGCATTCCCATGGGCATATTCCCCATGGGGATTTGCTACCAATTTCTCTGATTGCCCATGAAATAGGATTTAGTTATGTCAGCCTCCTCCTTGGAACTGGGTAGCTGCGAGCACAGTCGAATTTTGTGGTTTTGTTCGTAAACTGTGCATACTCTGACCTTCTTCTCCGGGCATGCATTCCTAGTGTGCTTCCCTCTACATTTTGGATAAAAATAGGTCAACGCTATCATTCTCCTATTTCTTCTTCTCCAACAAGAGCGTATCCAACTGTAATGCTAGAGAGGATAGCATTTTGCTCTTTAAATCCTCTAACATGTTGCCTATCTCTGTCTTTGTGACCAATGCAGTTGCGTTCATGGTCTTGGGAACTAGTTTGCCTCTCCTCCATGAGTAATTACAACATATATTTCAGATATCTTCCATGTTGTGTTGGTAAATGTCTCCTCCTGAAATCATGTTCAGTGCGTCCAGTGACTCATTGTTGAGTCCTCTCAAAAAGATGCTTTTGAGATACTTATATCCTAACTTTGTGTGAGGATATCACTGCAGGTTAAAATTGAACCTCTCCCATTATTCTTCTAGGGACTCATCCTCATTCTTCGTCATGCTGAGGACTTCTTCCTTGGAATCCCATGCTCTGTCGAAGTCTTGGTATTGCTCTGTGAAGAGCTTCTTCATTTCTTCCCATGTAGTGATCTGCTTGTTCCCCAACCCAATAAACCATCACAAGGTTGAGTCATCTAATGTTGGCGAGAAGAGCTTCAACTTCTGAGCGTTTGATTTATAGTTGACGGACCTGCACAACACATCAAATTTAAACAAGAATAGGTTAGGTTCTTCGATTAGGTATCCCCTGAAGGTAGGAAGATGGGCAGGGGATATGTTCTTCATCTTATTTTACCCTACTCCTTACTTTATTGGGAAGCTGAACCTAGATGATACTTCTTCGACCATTTTTTTAGGGAATATGATCTCTTTTGCATATTTTATGGCTTTTTGGTCACTCAAGACTTTTTGTATTAGAGCCTCTAAGTCAGCTGGTGTAACTGTCTGATCTTCTATGACTTTCCACATTAGAGCTTCCTTCAAGGGTGTTCTTTTAAACCAAGGTTCCACGAGCCTAGGGGATAGGGGGATGGGTTTCGAGGGATGGGGGGGATGGCATGCTGATTGTAGGGGACGACTCGGGGACGTCTGGTATAATACTATGAAAATTGAAGTTTTTTAGAAATTTAGAATAATCTACACATTCAGAATTCTACACACAACAAAAATAATATTAGAATATTTATATTGATATTAGTTACTAAGTGCAGCCATTTAATTGTTTCAACAAATATAACTTGAAGGTTCAGCCAAGGATATCAAGTGCAATCTGCCAATCTCTAATAGTTAACCAAATTAGTTGTTATTGCTCAAGTAATGAATGCCACATTATTCAGCTTTTACAAGTCATCATTTTCAACAATGTACTAAAGAACATAAAGAACAAATTAAAGCAAAAGTTATAGTATTCTATGAAGATTAAACCAATAAGTTACAGTATTCTAAAATTATAGTGTTCTAAAATAAGCGGATTTGTCATTGAAGTCAATTTCCTAAAGCAAAAGTTACAATTTTCTCATTGAAGTCAATGTCCTAAACTCAATGGGATTTGTCTCTTTGTAAGAATAAGACAAGTTGATGCCAAGCATTCCTCATCTGTATTTTCTCAATGGAAGTGTATGCAAGGCAAACAATTTAGGCCACTTTGCACTAAATATTTATGGCAAAAAAGGACCACACATAAAATCAAAATAGTGAAAATGAATCTAATTGGATGCTATTTGTTTTACAAAATCTTCATTCTTGAACATTAGATAAATGAGCAATAGAAGCATTTTGGACCAGGGTATTTTTCCCACCAATTAAAGTGCCATTCCAGTAAGAGTTATCATGCCACTTTTACTAGCCAACAACTTCATCATGTTTTTACCTTACATTATTTTCTGAGTTATGAACCTGAATTAAGACATGCAAAGCCATGATCTAAAAATATTTTCAAAAATGCAGTCAAGAGGCACGTTGTTTAGAGTCCTATAAAACTTGCTTGTTTCACTTTTTAACATCCTACAATTTAATTATTTTTTTCCTTGTCAGTTTCTTCTCAAAATATATTTATTAACCTTGTTTAAAGGGATTTTGTAAATTTATGCTTATTATTTTTGTCATCATTTTCAACAATGTACTAAAGAATATATTGAAGAACACAAATGTCTTACAATGTACTAAAGAACAGATTAAATTTTCATTTTTAGTTTTTCTTTTGGTTGAGGATGCCCAGCCATGGGGGATGGTTGGGCGTCCCCGGGGACGGCTTGAGCGTCCCCAAAGGGACCCAACCATCCCCGGGGATGGTTGGCCATCCCCGAGGATGCCCCAAAATAGGGGACGTCCCAAGTACGGGAGGTCGTAGACCTCAAGCATCCCCAGGGATGTTTCCCAGACGTCCCCCAAAAGGGGGACAAGGGAAACATCCCCAATGTTGTCCCCCCATGCTGGGGGACGCGGGGGACGGGGGGACGCGTCCCTTAGGGTGGGGGATCCGTCCCCGTGGAACACTGTTTTAAACAATGGGTTCAGAATGATCTGTTCTTTCCTAGGTTGATGAGACGAGGAGGCACTCTGCATAAAGTGAGGATGCTCACTCCAATGGACTTTTGGTGATGAGTCGGGATAATCTAATTCAAATTCTAGGTCGTTAGCTGACTCAATTTTTTTTGATGGGCTCTATCTTATAAAGCGACCGTCGGGTCCTCTTTTTCTTGGCAAACTCATACAAGGTCAAGCATAAGGTTTTAAGGGGTAATGGAATCAGTCCACTAGTGATGTTTCATCGACAACGATGCAAAAATGTTGGGTGTCAAATACTGGTTAATTTTATCCTATAATTATCACAACACTCACATTTAAATTGTCAACCTGGGAGCTCATAGACTTTAGAAGTGCCATGATTGAAACTACTCACATTACCACATTTGAGATGAATCCACTAACTACCATTGGGGGTGTTTATGAAACATCAGTTGATTTTTCCACACCAAGAAAACTTAAATATAAATGAAATGCATAAAAGTAAACACACCACGTTGAAAGCAGTAATATGCCTGTCGTAAAAAGAATATAACTATTAAATAATTAGATTTAATCTAGGAACTCAAACATACTACCACACGTAATTAACTATATGAAAAGACTAACTAAGAAACAAGGGAATAATACTGGTTTGGAGTGGGCTCGAGCTCCATTAGATCGTACCCAGTAAATCACGAAAATAACATGCAGATAAGAAAATGCTCAAGCTTAATTAACAGTGCAGAAAATATTACATGCGATAATTGTTCTTAAAAGAATGCCTCCCCTGCTACAGAGAATTCCATGTGTTTATATACTACACACAAGACTTCCTACTATAGTTCTGTTACAATAGGTGTCTCGGTTACAGTCTAAACTGTGATAGTTCAGTTATTGTAGCCGATGCTTGATGATCAGCTTCTTTGTCGTTTACTTACAATCGGGCAATTTTTGTTTCGTATGGTTCTGCTTCTTAAATAGTTACGTGTTCACATACTTTGGTTGGAACAACTCATGCATCAATGGTTTCCCATAGATGACATGGAACGATGGTCAACGGGGTCTTTCTCAAGTCATTGGTCAACGCATGTAATCTGGGTGCTTTCTTGAGTAAGGTGCCTAACTCAATAACGCGCCTTCCTTAGTGAGGTGTTTGCCTCAGTAAGACACCTACTTGAGTAAGGTGCCTACTTCAGTAAGGCACTTACCTTTGTATATCTTCGTTTTATTGAACGGAACCATGCCTCCATGTGGGACCTTGACTGAGTAAAAGATGATAAAATATGGAAAATAACTACACAAAACACAGTTCACATATGAATTAGATAATACACATGATTTCATTAAATATATACATAATATTTCATAAAAATATACAACTCATTATATAGTGTAGCGCAAAAACCATTAGTTCATATACAAAAATATGAGCATATCTGGTGCTCATCAATTTTTTTGAAAAACTATCATCTTTATTTAGTTTTAACATATAAACACATTTCATAGTCACATTCTTTTCAACATAAGCACTGATTTGTTGAACAAATAATTTAGTCGTCTCTTCAAAATTTCTTAGAGAATGATTAGGTAGTTGATAATACCACTCTAATGCCATACCACCAAGGCTCTTAGGGAATATATTAAGTAACAAAATATCATCATATATGATATTATGGCATGTTGTTCTAAACATTCTTAAATGCTCAATTGGATCTTCCATTCCATTATAGATGGAAAAAACTAGCATTGAAAAATGCTTAGGGTAGGGCCTAGAGGCAATGATAGGGTCTAAAGGTTGGTTGCACATTTCTATGTAGTTTCAGGTGAAATTAGGCGGTTGAATCATATCCACTCTTAAAACAAATTGTTTCACCACATTAGTTACACTTTGTATTTCAATATTGTTATTGTGCAATACCCTTAAGTTCCCTAGGGGAGAGGTATAGCTAGGTTGTTGAAAGGGAACTTTACTCATGTTGGAGGTATTAACACTATTATGGTATGGGTTGTGATATGTGGTATCTTCTTGTGGAGGATAACTAACAATTGGTGGAACAAAAGAAAAAATATTGAGATTAGCTAAATGAGGAGGAAATTGAACATAATCTTGAGTAGTATTACTAGTTGGAGGAACTTGTGAAATTCTTCCAATGTTGGTGGTTACAGTAGTAACACATGGTGGTTGAGGGTGAGGATTATCATGATGGAAAGTTTTAAACAATGGGTTGTTGTGAACATTCTGAGGAGAAATGATTTTATGATGAGAAGTTCCAACTTCCTTGAGTCGAACTTCCTCATCCATAGCTTTATCCAAGGCATCTTTATGATGCTTGTAGAAATTCCAAACATGTTCAAACTATTTAAAGATAAGGTTCCCATTGGGCCCCTTAGTGGGATCAAACTCATTGCCAACTTCTTCATTTTATTCCTCCTCTAGATTATGATTTTCTCTATCAATCTTATCATCTTCTTGAAAAATTTCATCAGACTCTAAGAGTCTTTGCTTACTCCTAAGGTTGGAAGCCATTAGGATAAGGAGAAAAGATAGAGCATAAAAGGAGAAAAACTAGCAAAACACAAATATTTTAAAGATGTTTTTAAATATTTTCTAGTCTAAAAAAATAAAATTAGTGGTCTTATTGAATATTTCAAGATAAAATCAAAGTAAGAGGCTTCCTATTTGGCCACTAAGACGTGTGTTCACGTCAAGTTCACCAAATATGTAGAGGAGGAAAAATGTGCATCACATATAATTCTCGACTGGATCTGCTAGGAGCCAAGGTGATCATGATGGCTATTATAATCTCTACACTCGAGGACATAGGGAAGGGGTTCACCAAAAATGATTTTAGGGCTCACTCCAAGTCTGGTGTGGAAATGTTTGATGTGTCGATTAAGCAAACACCTATTGTTTGACCTTTCTAGACTAATCTATGAGAATGAAAGAACAATGTAAGACACACAAGATGCAAGAAGACAAGAACTAACTCTAGTATGATTCTTTGATTTGATGATATCTATCCCTAGGTTTTGCAAAATAATAAGATCTTTTCCTTTGAGCAAGGGTTCAAGGGAATGCACAAACAAGATTAAAACCCTAGGTGCACACTCTATGCTTTTATTCTTTCAAATGCCTAGAAATTCAACCAAATATTTATTTTTACTTATGATATAGATTTTGAATAAAATTGAATAGAAAAAAATAAAAAATAACCTAGAAGCTTTACTCAGGGCACTTATCTGATCTGATGTTTGATCTTATCTTTAACTTGTGTCCAAAATATCCAAACAACTTCAAACCTACAAAATAGCTTCACAAAGACTAAAAATTAGATCAATGTTTGGGGGCCTACTTAGGTCACTATTTGACTGAACTTGGAGGTGCAATAGTCAAGCCCCCTTGGTCCTTTTAGCCGAATTTTCAAAAGCAAAATGATCTTTGACCTTTGGAACATGCAAAAATAGAGTAAAACAAATGTATAACAATGAAATTAAATGTAGACATGATAAACATGACAAAATACTAAGATGAAAAGTGTAAATCAGGATTTTGGAGTGCAAATGCTTATCCCCAAGCCCTAATTTACCAAATTCATGCCTTGTACGGGTGAGAAACAAATTTGGTTCAACTGCCCTTTTCGGGTCCCAAAATAGAGTGCAACACAACAAAAAATAGACTTGTGAAGCAAATAATATAAACAAAGAACCTGATGAGATGATAGAGAAAGCAAGGAGTAATGAAGAGGTGGAAGAAACACTCCAATATGGTGGATCTCTCTAATAATAAAAACTCCACTTTATCCTGAAGGGAGTCAACACCAGAACATAAAATAACAAAACAACAACTTACAACAGAAGGGCACTTGTTAGCATGAGCAAATGAGTGAGTCAATAATTTAGAATCAAGGATTATTTTAGATGGGGTATTGTATATGGAAAGAGGGAGTCCAAACCCTTATTTATAAGAGGTTTGGAGGGTAAACGAGTGAGAAATAAAATTTCACTAAAGACAAGGGCTGACCCTAAGACGGGTTGATGAGGGGAGGGTTTTTAGTAAGAAAAACTCCTAGAATGCTAAATTCATGCTCTACCTTTACAGGGCATGAATCTAGCAAGCAAAATTCATGCCTTGAAAGGATTGGGTACGAATTTGGTAAATCTAGGGGAAAAGAGTAAAGGGAGAGGGGAAAATGATCTCAAATTTATACTTGGCAAGTTTCGGTGGTTGTCTAGGTTCTCAAGAAGAATTGACTCATTCTAATGGGTCAATTTTACATGTCTACAAGTGCTTTTGTTTCGGTATTTTGTTCTTTGATAACATTTTTGTTTCCTTCATGAAATATTACATCTTTGCTAATGTGAATTTTCTTTTTTTTTGGATCAATTATTCTGTAACTTGCCAAGTCATCATCATAACCAAAAAATATCCCACACATAGACTTTTCATCTAGTTCAATTCTTCTTTTCTTTATAATGTGCATGTATGCCTTACATGCAAAGATTCTCAATTGTTCTACTATCGGATTTTGTCCTAACCATACTTCTTTAGGAGTAGCATTTTTTAGTATCCTTGTAGATGATTTGTTTTGTAAGTATACAACTATTTTAATTGCTTCATCCTAATATTGATGGTCAATATGAGATTCTTTTAGCATACACCAAACCATTTTCATAATAGATCTATTTCTTATTTTTGCAATACCATTTTGTTGCGGTGAATATATTGTGAGTTATCTTTTTATACCATTGTTTTCTAAAAATAGATTAAATTCTTCTGACAAGAATTCAACTTCTCTATCTGAATGAATATTTTTTATTGTTCTTCCTATTTCTTTTTCTACTAGTAGTTTGAATTGTTTGAAATAATTGAATGCTTTAGATTTGAATTTCATAAAATACACCCACATTTTTTTGGAGTAATCATCAACAAATAGTTGAAAATATTTGTCCTCCAATACTAGTAATGTTCATTGGACCACATAAATATGTATAGATTAATTCTAATGGTTCTTGTGTTGTATGTTGACTGAGTTAAAAATGTATTCTATGTTGTTTCTTTGCTAGACATTTTGGACAGGCAATAGATTCCCATGAAATTTTGGTAAAACCCTTAACCATTTGATGTCTACTCATCTCATTTAATGATGATGCACTTATATGTCCTAACCTTTTATGTTATAGTTCTCTTGTTTCTGAAATCCCTATTGATAAAGCCAAATTTGATGAAGTGTCTAGAGTAAACAAATTGTTTTATAAGAACCAAAAGCTATAACTTTTCCTTGTTTAGTAATAAGACATTTTTTTGTCTTTAATAGTTTTGAATTCAACTACGAGGTTTTAATCCATTAGTTGAGATACTGAAAGAAGATCAATAATTAATCCAGGTACATATAGTACATTGCTAATTATTCTTTTTTCATTTGATAGGTCAATTAAGACATCCTACTCCTTTAACCTCATAAGTCATACTATTTGCTATGACAATTGGTTTTTTATATTTTTTTTGAAAGAAATTAAACCATTGTTTATTTCCAGTCATATGTCTATTTGCTCCAAAATCAATATACCAATAATCCATCCTTATGCACTCAAATATGAAATTTGCAAGTTTCAAGTTTTCTAAACCTTTGATGTAGAAAACCTTTTAACTCTCCAATACATTAAATTTGTAAAAAAAACTTCAATTTCTAGCCTTCAAATCTTCCTTTTTTAAACAATTTTTTTAATATCAAATCTATGTAGTAACCCTTATTACTCCATACTTTAATAAATTCAAGTTATAAAAAAACTTATATTTCTTTCTAAACCTTATAACTCCTCCAACTAATTAAATCACTAACTTATCACTCCAATAAAATACTTAAATATTTAATTTTAACTAAGGTAATATTACTAACCTTTATTCATGACCTTAGTTTACTTGCTCATTGAATCGAATTGGCTTGGGCACGTTAACATCTCCTTAAGACATTAAATAGCTTCTTTTAAAAATCATGCCAACTTTAGCCCTAACTCCACGCATCGTTCTGCATGTTGTTCATTGGAAGCAAATTGAACAATGTTTGTTACCAATGGTAATGCTTGCTTCTTTGATTGATATTTATTTTTGATGCCCACTACGTAGTGCTTCACTGATGTTCTATTGCTAGTCTTTTGTATCTAGTATAGAATGATTTATGTGCTTCTTAACGTCTCCACATATGCCTTCATGCTTTAGAATATGAGAACGTCTCTATTGTAACATTCCATGGCCACTTGGGATGTATATTAAGCGCTTAATCTCTCTATGTTTCTGTTGTATGTTGTATTGAAACTCTGTTATATATTGCACACCAGAGTTGCTCTACAGCGTTGGACTGAGTGTCCTATATTCGCATGTTTTTGCTAAGAGTGCTCTTGTAATGATGTCTTACAATGTCAATGTAAGTTAACATCAATTATCTTCCCTCCAAAGACTAACAGTGCTCTGTTAGCACCGTCCTAATTTATCTTGTAGTCTTCTCCTTGTATCACTTTCTAATGCTGAAACAATGTTGAATTTATCTCTGTTCTGCAAGTATTTAGTTAATGCTCTCTTTGTTAAGCTATGATAGTGCCTGTGCAGCACTTTAGATTCTTCTCTATTCCACTAGTACAAAGTGCTCTTTGTTAGCACTTGTTTCTTTGACTTTGCTGCTTAGACTCGGTCTCATAGTGCTTGACCGTTTTAGACTATTTTCACTAAGTTCGACAGCTAAGGCCCTGTTTCACTAAGCTTGGCCGCTTAGGCTGTATTTCACTAAGCTTGGTTGCTTAGGCTAATTTCACTACGCTTAACTACTTAGGCTCTATGTGGATAATAGCTCCATTCAATGTGCACTTTCTCTTGCTCCAATAGTGCTCTTTTTTGCTATCTCTATTTTCTGTATAAGACTCCTTTTAAAATTCAATCTTGTCCTTGTTCTTCACTATTCCCTTTATCTTAGAAAGATTACAATACTTTTTGTGGTAGTGAAAAAGTTTCATTTTATTAAATACCAAAAGAGATTAATGCTTTTTGTGGTAGTGAAAACTTTTCATTATATTAAATACCAAAAGATGTTACAATGCAATCTTTTAACATTCCCCTTGGATTAAAATAAGGGTTTCCAAGATGTTACATCCCTTTTACAATATAATGGAATTGCACAATTGTCTTCAAAACCACCTCAAAGGGTGGCTGGGTTTTATTCTTGACAACCACCCTTGGTTGAACAAGTCTCCAAAAGCCCTACACACAACCAAAAAAAACAATAGTTAGTAGCACCTCTTGAGTTCACCTTAATTAAATTCAAATTAATTAAATAATTAAAATTTAAAAAATAGAGGAGGAGGTATTAATGTGGAACGAAATCCCTAAGGGGTTAACTAAAAACAACATCACATGAACGGTTAGAAAGCAAGAGGGTCAACTATCCCCATGAACGGTTAGAAAGCAAGAGGGTCAACTATCCCCATGCCGTGACTCGATATTAAATGTGGTGTTTTTATACGTAATGAAACTAAAAAAATTTAAGGAGATCCATACACAATGCCATAGACCTGGAAATACAAGATTGTCGCACAAATACAATGCTCTTGGGAGTGCCACGAGGCAATCATGTATTAAGCTCAAATTCCATGTATACCTCACATTTTTTAGAATGCCCAAATTCCATGCTCAGCTGCATAGAAAGTCTCCAGCAGAGGTAATGCACCAGTTTCCAAACTTGCGATGCTCTGAGATACTGACCAAAACCTCTTATGATCCAATCCGGAAAATACGGCAAAGTACGGTAGTGACTAACGTACAATCCAATTAAAATCAAAGTTGGCTAAGTAGAGGAGGAAAAGGATTTTATGACTGTGCACCCTGTTTTTTAAATTTATAAAAAATAAATATGTACTATACAAGGTAGGAATTTGAAGTTTGAAGAGTATTTTTGTCAGCTGATTATGTACCATTTTTTGTTTTGTCTGATAGGATTGGGCTATGTCAGACATTTTTATATTGATTTTAATTTTTTTTTTCATTTCTAATTTACATTTTAAAATTAAAAATTATGGTGGGTAATTATATTTTGATTTTTTATTAGGATCATTTTTATCAAAATATTAAAAATGTTAGTTCAAAATATATATATTATTAAATATATTTTTCAACTTACTTGAATGTTTAAAATTTTGATTAAGAGATAACATCTCACTAGGTCACTTACCTTTTAAAATTTGAATTTTATTAAAATGAAGATCAACACCCATGTTTCTACAATCAATTTCTTGATATCTTAATCAATTTTGATTAAGAGATAACATCTCACTAGGTCAGTTACTTTCTAAAATTTGAATTTTACCAAGATAAAGATCAACACAACAGTTCACTAAATTATCTACTACTTTATTTCCTTCTTTATAAATATGTTCACATTTCTAAGAGATTCCCTTCAATAATAGGTGATGAACATCAACATTAGTATTATTTTTGGTTCAATTTTCACATTCGTTTTTGTTAATAGCATTGATGATAATTTATGAATCCCCTTCAATTGCAATATATTTACATTCTTTTTCTATTGCGATTTTAATATATGCAGGAAGTGCCCTAGCCTCTCTATAGTTGTTAGTTAAAGTTCCAAATCATTTTGAGTAAGTAAGCCTTCTTTATTTCTAAAAACACCAACTTTTCTTAGATTTCCTTTAGAAGCATCAACAAAATTAATTTTGATAATCCCAATTTTTTGACATTTTCATTTTACCTTAGATTGAAGCAGATTTTTTGTTTTAATTCCATTATTGTAAATGACTCTTCTATGAGTGTTCAAATCTTCTAATCAAGTTGTTATCACTTTTTTTTTTTTTTATGCTTGAGACTTCCTATGATAAGTACCATAGAATTTTGCAAGAGACAATATCATGGTTCCAAACTTGGGCATTTATTTTTAAAAATTTTATTATTTTCTTCAAATCATAAATTCCAACAAATAATGACAGGACCAATCCTCCACAAAATACATTGAAATAAAAAATTCAAACATTTCATCATTTCTTTCAATGTTGATGAAGTTATCTTAAAAATGGAAGATTGACCGATCCTGGTTCTAAGAAGATTGACACACTTGATGGAACCTTATACTGAGGGAACCTTATACTGAGTGATCTCTGCAATCAGGGAACTTTATACTGAGTGATCTCTATACGCACAGATTTTATACTGAGTGATCTCTGTAATCAGATTTTTCCTTCTTAATAACAAACCGGAGAGTTACTTTTCAAGTATGACAGATGTTTTTGGGTGTCGAACCATGATCCCAGAGGCAAAGCTCACAACCACTTGAGCTAAAACTAGATCTCTTGAGTCTGAATCTTGAGTATCCTTATGAGGCAATCTACTAGTTTGATCCATATCAGATCCTGACCAATACATGTATTGACAAAAACCAACATATCCATGAAATAAGAAAAAAGGGTACCTGGTTCGTCTTTTTCATGGCCTCTGCTTCCGATCTCTTTGACAAGTTTGCAGTGAAGCGAAACCTTCTCTTTGGGTTCTTCACCACAGAGCACAACTTCCTCCATCTTCTCAGGGCCTCCTCAGACGAGTTCTTGAGCTTCAAACACATGGAGCAATATTTGAATGAAAATTTTGGTGGGGTGAAGCCCAAGAACTCGTCTGAGAAGGCCCTGAGGTTCTTTACTTTTTAAATTTTCATTCAAATAGTGCTCCATGTCTCTGAATCCAACTCTCTACTCAGAACTGTAGATCTCTAAAAATGGTACTAACATTTCCCTTCATGCCACTACCCCAACTATTTTTGCATCAAGACTCTCTTTATCTCTATATATCTACTATAAGAATATCTGAATTTTTACTGGGGTTTCTTCCAATCTTTCTCTTGGGGATTTTCTTTGCTTTTCCTGCAATAAGTTACTTATCTGAATTTTTGATGGAAAATGGTTTCTTGCATTCTTTCTCTTTGGGGTTTTTCCCCTGAGTTGTTTTTATCTGCACTGAAATGGGTTGATGGTTTCTTCCTCCAAAGTCCTGAAATGGGTTCTTCTCCCAAGGATTTTCCCACCAATGGGCACGTTGACTGTATCTTTCAAAATCTTTTATTCAGATTTTTGTTAGGTAAGGAGTTGGAATGGAATCAGTTCTTGAGGATCAACAGTCTCGTCCACTGTAAGAAAATATAAATTTTTAACGAGAAAAAAATAAATAAATAAGCTGACATTTTGCCTGGTGCGCAGTTTTTTTGAAGGTTGCAGGGAAGCGCTCAAGTTACAGTCCAATCCAATTGAAATCAAACTTTGCTAAGTACAAGAGGGAAAGGATTTTAGGACTGTGCACCCTACATTATAGTATTTTTGAAATGATTTTGAAATCTGAGCAGAATTTTTGAAATGGTTTTGAAATTTGAACAGTATTTTAGGACTCTGCACCCTGCAAAGATTGTAAAAATTATTTATGCACTCTTCAAGATAGGATTTTGAAATTTGAGTTGTATTTTTGTTTAAGTACTGTATTTTGTTTGGTCTGATAGGAATGGGCTATGCCACACATTTTTATATTGATTTTTAAAGTTTTTTTTTTCATTTTTAATTCACATTTTAAAATTAAAAATTTATAGTTTATTTATATATATATATAATTGTATGTTTTTTATTGGGTATGTTTATCAAAATATCAAAGGTGTTAGGTTAATTAAATAATATTCTAACATGTTTTTTATTAATTTTTTTTAATTAAATATATTTTTTGATTTTATCGAAGTATTATATGGCTACAATCATATCATTTTGATTAAGAGATAAAATATCATTTTGACCAGTTGTCTTTTAAAATTTGAATTTTACCATGATGAAAACATTTTAATTAATTAAATTATTTGCCACTCAATTTTCTTCTCTATGATTATATTCACATCTCTAAGAGATTGACTCCAGATTGACTCCAATAATAGGTGATGAACATCACCTTGACAAAGTCCACAAGATGAATTTAAGTAACCAGTAGAAGAACCATTAATCAAAATAGAATGTTTCACATTACTATGACAACAATTAATCCATTCACACAAACTATAACCAAAACTTAACTTTTTGAGAATATAATGTAGAAAATTCGAGAAAACCTTATTATATGCTTTGTTATCTAATTTCATACCTATTTTTTATAGATGTATGATCTCCTAAGCAATGATTATACCATTAAGAATTTGTTTACCAGAAACAAAACCATCTTGTTTCTCTTTTATAACACAACCTAAAATGTCTTTCAACCTGTTTGCCATCATTTTCTTTTTTATAACACAACCTAAAATGTCTTTCAACCTGTTTGCCATCATTTTTTAAATGATTTTATAAATCATAATACAAAGGTTTATTGGACAAATTTTATCAAAATATTTTTTTTTAAGGAATCAACATCATAAAAGTACCATTACCATTGATCTTACTTATTATAGCTTTCTTTTTATAGGTCTCTTCAACCACAATTAACATATCATATAAGACAACTTCCTCTAGCCTTCCTTTTATAAGCCTCTTCAACTACAACTAACATATCAGACAAGACACAACTTTCTTATCTTCTCAAGACATCCTGAGATGAATCCTTCAGCTTCATCCTACCATTTTTTTCGGTTACATAGAAGAGTTGTCTAAGATTGGATGCAGCTCATTATTTACGGAATAACATACCCCCAATTCGATACCTCAAAGGGTTGATATTTCGTCTACTTATTTTTATCAAAATATATATATATACAGTATTTAATGATATTACCCATTTTATTGTATAATTTTTTTTCCGGGAGTGACCAACGTAAAATCGAATTGAAATCAGAGTTGGCTAACTAAAAGGGCAAAAGGATTTTATGTGCACCTTATTTTATATGTTTATAAAAATTATATATGTACTATACAGGATAGGAGGATAGGATTATAGAATTTTGAAATTTGAGAAGTATTTTGGTCATTGTATTATGCAATATATTTTGTTTGCAAAAGGATTTTATGTGCACCTTATTTTATAAGTTTATAAAAATTATATATGTACTATACAGGATAGGAGGATAAGATTATAGAATTTTGGATTATAGAATTTTGAAATTTGAGAAGTATTTTTGTCATTGTATTATGCAATATATTTTGTTTGTTAAATTGAATAGTCCTGCTTTAGTCCTGCTTCAGTGCATATCAAAACGGCCCACAAAGTTTTCTCGCTAAATATCAGCACGAGGATACTGAAGCAGGACTGAAGCAGAGCACGGGGATACTGAAGCAGAGCCAATAGAACGAAGAATATTTGAACTGTACACTCCAGACAAGAAATATCAGCACAAAAAAAATTAAAGGGTTTGCGACAAAGGGTTTTTGCAAAGCAAGGAGGGTTTGCGGCGGAGTATTGTATTAAACATCTATTTCATCGGGTAAGCATATTTTTTTGTCCTCTTTCGATTTATAAAACAATTTAAGTAGGTAGGAGAAATACATTCGTTATAGGGGTTTGCGACAGAAGGTTTTATTATCAGCAAGGGTTTGTAGCAGAGGGTTTGCAGAGCAAGAGGGTTTTATTACACATTTATTTCAATGGATCAATAGTACGAGAGGTTCGGCTATAAAGGGTTTGAAAATGGAAGAAGGGAAGCAACAATTGCAAGAACCAATATATGTCAATGAGAAACAGTATTGGAGGATATTAAGGCGTCGACAAGCTCGAGCAAAGGCAACAACAATGAAAAGGGCATATCAAAAAATAAAAATAAAAAATATTCTACCACATAAACAGGTGGAGAATAAGGAACAATCAAAGGCAAATCACCAAAATGAGTTTTCAGATGAGGAAGAAACTTACAGTCCGACAACTACACCACTCATGTGGGCACCAAGACTTTATGTGCAAGAGCTAATGAAGATGAAAGAGAAACTTGAAAGCATGGAAAGGAGGGAGAAATTAAGAGAAACTAAATCGAATGAGGTTATAAACACCATTCGAGAGGTTGGAAAAAGAAAACAACCGACTCAAGGAGCAAGTGTCAAAGCTACAAAACCTTGCAAACATGGGTCAACGTGAATGGCATGTCCTCAAACAAGCCATCCATCCCCCAATCAATGATGCAATAGAGGTGGAAAAAACAAATGCAAATCAAATAAAAGAGGTACAGAAAACACTCCAAAACATTGAAACAAGAGAAAATGAGCTACGAAATGAATTAGCAAAGACAAAGACATGGTCTCAAGTAGTAAAAGAACCAGTCAATCAACAAAAAGAGTTGATAGAGAAGCAAGTAAAAATTCAAATAACAGAAGAGAAAGAAAGACATGAGAAGTTAACAAATATAATCATCAAAGGGTTGAAAGATTATGGGGACAGGGAAGACACAAATTGTTTAACCTGGGACTTCTTGTCAAATTGATTACAATGGAAGGGTCGGATAAAAAAAGTAGGCAAAATTGGCAAGTTGAGAGAGGAGGTAGAGATAGATATATTCGGGTTACATTGATGAGCTACGAGGATAAAATAAGGTTACTTAAAAACAGAGGCATCCTGAGAGGGTCACAATTTTATTTAGATGATGACCTAACATTTTTACAGCAGGAAGAAAGAAATAAGGAATGGGAAAAGGTGAGGGCAACAAGGAATGAAGGGAAACAGGCATATTTAAGAAATGGAAAGGCATACATCACATCTAAACAAATCCAAAATAAATAGGGAGTATGGCCCACCCGGGAACATCTTACAATGGTAAGTTGGAACTGTAGAGGTTTCCCTTGGAGAAGAGGACCCGGGTTAGGGCCCATTGCTAGAGACAAAGATATAATCATATTGACAGAAACACATGAACACGATGGATGTAGGACTCCAAAATTTGTGGGATACAAAAAAATAGCAGTATGGAATAAAGCGGCAGAAAATGGCAAAGGGCATGGGGGTATTATGGTTTTAATAAAAGAGGAATGGGATAGGGTCATTAAAATTGAAAAACAAGATGAAAACAAACAGTACATTTGGATAAAGATCCTAGAAAATAAGTTAGCATAGCAACATGTTATTTTGCTCCCAAGAATTCTAAATTCTATAAGAAACATGACCTTAACAGAGAAGACCCATACTCCTCCCTAAAAAGAGACATTTCAATATACAGTAAGTTGGGGGATATTATATTAATTGGAGATTTCAATGCAAGGACAACAAATAAGCAAGCTAACATTCTAGAAGGTAACGAATATATTGAGATTAATCCTCTTTGGATGCCGGAAGAGGAAAATCAACGATGGACCGAGGACTTGGGAAGATGAGCATGGGGCTATCACGCAATATGGAGAAGAGTTGTTAGGTCTTTGCAGCATATACAATTTGATTATTTGCAATGGGATGAACAAATGGAAAAATTCAGGAAAGTATACATGCAAAACATATAAGGGACAAAGTGTAATAGACTATGTAATATGCTCACGGAATTACATACCAAAAATAGAGGAGCTAGAAGTGGAAGATTCTCCCGTGGAACTTAAGTCAGATCACAACCCAATTGTTATGAAACTTTGAATGCATGGAGACAAACCAAGGGAAAAACACTTGCAAGGCAATCAAAATAAATATCCTCACAAGGGAAACATTCTCTTAACAGATGAAAATCGGCAAAATTTTAGAGCAGTATTAAATAATAAGTTACATGAAAGGGAAGAACTACATCACGAGTAGTAGAGATTACGAGTAAGAGTGAATGGTTAATGCAAGTTATTCAAGAAGCTCTAAACAAATGCAAGAGAGCTAAACCTAAAAAGAAAGAAAGGAATAGCTTCCCAACCAACCCATGGTTCGATGAAGATTGCAAAAAAATGCGAAGATTACTAAAGGAACCAACGGGTAAAACAAGAGCAAACAAAAAAGCATATGAGAAGCTGGTAAGGGCAAAAAAAGAAGAATACACTAAAACAAGGAGGGAAGAATTGATTTATTTAGGGAAGCATGAACCAAAGAAATTTTGGAAGGAACTAAGCGTGAAAAGGATACAAACTGAAAATAACATAACAGTTAATCAGTGGTTGGAGTATTCAAAACAACTATATCAGCGTAGTAACCAACAGGAGACACCCCCTACTATCATTGTCAAGAAAGAACTTTTCACAATTGAAGACATTATTCAAGGGATTAAAAAGTTAGCAACTGGAAAAGCCCGTGACATAGACAATCTTCAAGCAGAGCATATAAAATGGGGGGTAGATATCTTGGCACCGCAAATCAAAGAAATTTTCAATGAGGTCATACAAAATGGCTTCCCTACTGAGTGGACAACTAGCTTGACCATTCCTTTGTTTAAAAGTGGAGATGTAAATAATCCCTCAAACTATCGAACTATCATGATCAACCCTCTCTTTGCAAAGTTGTTTGGGAGTATGATAGAGCGTAGGATCAACATATGGGCAAAAGAAAAGGAAAAGAGAGCAAAGGGGCAAGCGGGTTTTAGGCCCAAACACTCAACTATTGATCATTGTATCACGCTAATACACATAGTGGAAAAAAATATGGGACAAAAAGAGGAGGTTTTTTGTTGTTTTGTAGACTTAAAAAAGGCATTTGACACAGTGCCTAGGAAAAAATTATGGAGCAGAATGGAAGAGCTAGAGGTTCCAATTCACTACGAGGCAGCAGTTCACAGACTATATGAGCATGTAAAAGCTAGAATCAGAACACAGGAAGGGTTATCTGAATGTTTTGGTAGTGACATAGGTGTCAAACAAGGTTGCCCTCTATCTCCGACCTTATTTGGGCTGTACATTGACAAGTTAGAAGAATGGATAAACAAATTTGGGGGAGAGGGTGTGCATTTAGCCAAATATGTGGTAAAACTCCTCATGTATGCAGATGATGTAATTCTTGTGGCCAAAACAGCCAAAGATCTAGAAGATCACCTTCAAGCTCTAGAACTCTTTTGTAAAGAAGTTGGGATGCAGGTGAACACGAGCAAAACAAAAATTATGATTTTTTCAGCAAAAAAGAAGAAGCAACAACTCAAATTTCAGTTTGCAGGAGAACCGCTTGATGTAGTAGTAGAATACAAATACCTAGGCATAGACTTTCATGACAAACTTAATTGGAATACATGTAGGATGAAAAGAACTCAAAGTGGTTGGAGAGCACTATATGCACTTCAAAACAGGTGTAGGAATGCCGAGTTGTGGGACTGGAAGACCACCAAGGTCTTATTTGGCCTACTTGTTACACCGGTTCTGTTGTATGGTTGCGAGGTGTGGGCTAGTGGCACAACAAATGCAAAATGGAGGCAAATAGAAAGGATTCAAAAATATCTAATCACAAACTTTCTCAAAATTAAGGCCACAACCCCTTATGAAATTATTCTAGTTGAAACTGGAATGTTCCCTTTAGAAGCAATTGCTATGACCAAGTTGTTATGTTACTTGAAAAAAACAGAAGACATGACAAATGATAGATGGCCTAGAGCAGTTAGGGACAAAAAGTTGCATAGGCGAAAGAATACGTGGATGAAACAAAATCAAAAATGGATGAAACGTTGGGAAATCAACATAAATGAATGCCCAAATGTCAACAAAGACATTAAAAATTATGTGAATGAAAAGTTGAGAAGTGGAATGTGGAAAAATGCAAGCAAGAAAAGACAATATTATATTGCAAATTTTAACCCAACGTATGACCACAAGGAAAAAAGCGTATATAGGCGCTGAAATCAAGTGGAAGGAAAAAATACTCATTGCTCAGATAAGGACTAGCTCTCATAGGCTTAGATGTGAAACGAGGAGATGGACAACGCCCAAAGAACAATGGGAAGAAAGGATATGTACTCTATGCAACACAAGGGCAGTAGAGACAGGAGGAACACTTCATCTATAAATGCCCGAGTTTTTCGGATATCCGTGACAAATACAAAGAAACACTTGGGAACGAGTTTATTACAGATTTATTTGAAGACAGGAAAATAAAAAAAGTTGGAGAATTGCTAACACAAATCAACGGGAGAAGGAACAACCTTCTCAAAGATATTAAAGATCATATGATATGATTTGAGTAATTGTACTTCCATATTTGAGGTCCCATAGACCATATTTGGGTCTCGCGGACGTAATTAAAATCTTTCATTCATTCATTCATTGGGTTATCTTATTATATTATTTATTTACTTTTAAATTAATTTTTTTTTTAGAGTCAATTATATTTTATATAATAAGTTATATGTGATTTTTATTGAAAGGAAAAGTGATAGGTTAATTAAATCATATTTGATATGTTTTTTTTTTTTAAACTTATTTTATTTATTTATATTAAATATATTCTTTACCTTCTTCAAAGTACTTTGTTTCCGCAATCAACTTTTTGATATCATTTTGATTAAGAGATAAAATTTCATTTGGTTAGTTGCTTTCTAAAATTTGAATTTCACCGAGATAAAGATCAACATCGGGATTAGTTAATTATGATTTTTATGACAAATATTTTTTATTATTTTTAAAATATATTCTTCAACTTTCTCAAAGTATTATGTTTCCACAATCAACTCCTTGATATCATTTTGATGAAGAGATAAAATCTCATTTGGCTAGTTGCTTTATAAAATTTAAATTTCACCAAAATAAATATTAACACTGTGATTAGTTAAATTATTTATTGTCTATTTTTCTTTTCTATAATTATGCTCACATTTATAAGAGATTGTGCAGAGACCCAAAAATTGCACATTGCCACTTCTTCCACCATCACGACTGGTCAATTTGCAAAGCCCACAAAATATGCATATATTAGCCTCAAAACACTATTCATTTATCAAAGTCACTATTCACAAGCCCCTTTTGGGCCACTTAAGCCCCTTCTTACACTTAACTCTAAGACTTCATGTGACCACCATCATACCTTGGTTAATCTCTACCCTGGTCAAAATTCACTTATAGTCAAAATTTACTTTATGGTTAAGCACATGGTTAATCAACTCAATCATGATTAGCCTAATTCTTCCACCTCACCTAGTCTACTCTTTGACTAGCCTAGGTGCCACCTCACCCATTTGACCTTGGTCTAACCTAGGGTCAACCTAATCAAGGTTAACCTTAACCCTTGCTCCACACATATTCCCATGAGCATTTAAGGCCTTAAATGGCTTTTGAAGACTTTTGTGTCCCAAAGCATGGATCAAGGGTGAGTTATCCTCCACCTCACCCAAGAAGTCAACAACTAACCTAGGGTTAACCTAACCCTAGTTACAACCAACCCTTCCTCTATTTTAAATTTCCATATGCATTTAAGTTCATAAATAACATTTGAGGACTTTTGGGTTTCAAAGCATGGATTATGGGTGAGTCACCTTCCACCTCACCTAAGTCAACTTTCAACCCTAGGTTAACCCTAATACAATTAGATCTTAACCCTAACCACACTCCACATCCCCATGTTCATTTATGACATGTAGGTGGTTGAGGGATTCTCTCATCCAAATGCACTTATGGAGCATGCCACATTATGGGATACCTCTCAAGATAACTCACAAGGGACACCTCACAGGGGACACCTCATGAGACATCTCAACCCCTCCCTTAAGCTTGTCAAATTATATAAATAGATGATCATTTCCTCTATTCAAAGGGATCCACCATTTTACATACCTAGACTCTACTGAAATCAACCTAGAGGCCACTTAAGCCCTCTCTTTCCATTAATCATCACAGAGGTCACATAAACCCTCTTTTTGCACTCTTTTTGTATTGTAAGTTGCTCTTATTTTTAGGTTTTGGAAGCGACTCAATGAGGATACGAAGATCCAATGACACTAGAGGGACCTCCACATAACAAAGTTTGGTTTCTAGAAAACAAACTCAGATTTGCATAGTATTATATGAAACCCGAGGAACAATTAGATTCACATTGTAGTATGTGAATCCAGCCAGACCCACCCTCATTGTTTTGGTCATAACTTCCTCATCCGAACTTGGATTACCACAAAATTTTGAGGGTAGCTTCCTGACAACCAAGGAAGGTTACCACAAATGTTTAACCCATTTGGAGTAGTATAGATCATATTCACATAGCAGTATGCGAATTCTATTTTTAGTATAATTTTAGAAACCAAAAGCCTCCTAGAGCTCCTAGGACTAGGTAAGTATCTCAATTATGTCTAGTTTCGTCATTTATGTACTTTTAATCATGCTTTAAGCTTAGTTTAGAATTCATTTTATCTGTAAACACAAGGGGTCTAATCAAGACAGGCCCCCAAACATTCTAACCAAATTTTACAGGTCTCACAAATCTCAGAGACTAGTCTGACCAATAGTGGCACACAAGCAATAAGTCCACTCACATTTAGGAAGACAAGGAAACAACTGGCAACATTTTACAATCTATATCTAAAGAGGGTTTCCCTTGTAGAAATTTATATTTTGTAGCTCTTAAGGAAACTTCTGTAAAAGGATAACTTATGTAACCCTCATTTTCAACTATTAATTGCAAAATAGTCGGTTTCCCTATGTTTCAGATTACTTCCAATAATAGATGATGAACATCAGTAGTAATATTATTTTTTATCCAATCCCTGCATCCATTTTTTTATAGCATTGATGATACATTGTGAATCCCCCTCAATTGAAATATATTTCCATCCTTTTCTTTTTGCAATTGTAATCCCTATTAGAAATGTCCTAGCCCTTTCCATAGTTATTAGTTGAAGTTCCATATGATTCTAAGTAAGTGAGGAGAATTTTACCTTTGTTATTTCTAAAAAAACCACCTCCAACAACTTTTCTCGAATTTCCTTTAGCAACATCATCAAAACTAATTTTGATAAAACCCAATTTTTAGATATTTTTATTTTACCCTCAATTGAAGTAGATTCTTTGTTTTAATTCCATTATTATAGATGTCTCTTCCATGAAATGTTCAAATCATATATGTTAGCTTTTGATGCAACATGTAATGGGAGATAGCAAACACAAGATGCAGAATAATATGAAATAAAGTAAATCTGTGAGATGACTAAAAATATACTATAAATAGAAATGATGGAGATGTTTACAAAAGTAGTTGTGGAGGAAATGAACACTCCATGAATATAGCTACAACTCAAGAATGGGCATTGAGCATATTACACCCCATCACAATACATCACACTGCTACATCATGCCACTCTGGTCTATACTACTTCCTACTGATGTAGTTTCACTCTCTTGTCTCTATATCTATACCTATGGCCCTTTATATAGGAAATAAGTTCCTTGGCCAACACTCTACCTAGATGTGCAAGGGACAACTTGCACATGTACAACTTGCACTTTGACACTTGTGCATTTATTACATTGCATGTAGTAACTAGATAACTTCCCCCTAAAGTAATCTAATGTCCTAAGTATGTACCAAGAAAGGTACATTTACATTATCCAAATGATGTAATAGTCTATTTCTAACACCCCTATGTATTACATTATTTGGATATTGAAGACTTTAGTCTTCAATGTGGATCTTCTTCCAGCTGATGATCTGAATCTTCTTCTCTATTTTTTGTAACCTGATCAAGCAAGTGATTAGTGTCTTCATAATCTATCATTCTTGTTGAGAGAGCTTTGATTTCAAAATCATCTGTCGATTCTTCCAGTTCTTCAATTTCTTCTATCCTTTGAGCTAGATGTCCTTTTTTATTTCTTTTTTGATACTCCAATTGAGGGTAATTGATTGGACGCTGAAATTATTGTTGACGAGGATTTTGATATTGTCGTACCTAAAATTGATTCCCATTGTTCATATGATTCCCTTGATTCTAATTTTTGGGATTGAACCTGCAGTAGTTGGTGCTATGGCCTTTTTTCTTGCATATCTGACAATACCTGTTGTACCATGCTTTTCATCCTTTTGATGAAGTAGCAATGTTTCCCTATGGATTTTCCTTAGATGACAATGCATTGTTAGACATTTCATCTTTACCTATATTTTCCACTTCATATTCCTGTAGAATATTGATTAATTCATCAAAAGAAGTATCTTTACTTAGAACTTGTAAAGATGTTACCAACTATTTATAGTTGTCTGGAAGTGCTCTCATAGTTATTTGAGTAAGAAGTTCATCCTTGATTGTTTCTCCTAAGGTAAATAATTTCCCTTTGATATCTGCTACCTTCCTTAGGAATAGTTCTATGCTTTCTCCATTATTCATTTTTAATGAATGAAGTTGAGTCTGAAGATGGAGAATGGTAGCCTTATTCTTTCCTTCAAATATTTTCTCTAGGCTTGTCCATGCATCTGAAGATGTTTTTGCTGAACTGATATAGGGTTGAATTTCATCAGTGATTGCAAAGGTTATTATCATAAGTGCCTTTGAATCATTTTCTATGAACTTTTGGATTTCAATATCATCTGTGGTAGGTATTTGTGTTTTCCCTTTGATGATATCCCATAGTTTTTCATATACCAAGATAGCTTTCACTTTATTCTTCCAAGAAAAATAATTAGGACCCTTGAGTAATTGAGATTCTGCTAGGAAGAATTTGTTTGAAGCCATTTGAAAACCCTAATGTTAATCCTCAGATTTTGTAGAATGCCTTATGACTCCCTAGTATGCTATGGATAAGATATAGTGCTTTTGTAGAATTATAGTTCAATATTGATTGATTTTGTAAGGTTTTGTAGAATACCAAAATCAATTCCTATTATCCCTTATTACTCCTATTGAACTAAGCATTGTTCCCAAATTTTAAAGAGGTTATAATGTTGGATCTTTTGTCTCCTTTTGAAAGGAATGAGACAATAATATTATGAATATCCAACCTATGAGAAAACTCTCTTTATGAATAACCCTTTGGGAATTAGGTTAAGTGTATCTAATTTTCCAATTAAATGATTTGATGTAGTAGCCCTTATGACTCCCTAATATTTGGATAAATTAGATCACAATTAATATTTGCAAATATTCAATTCTTATCCAAGTAGAAAACCTTATTACTCCTAGGTTTTATATTGCAAATATTTGATTTGATTTGATAAAATATTTCCCTTGATATATGGCTTTCAATGTAAATAAATTCCTTTGATTTAACCCTTATAACTCCAAGGAAATAAAGCACATATTAATGGAAATTATTTTACCTTTCTTCAAGCGAAGTTCGATGCTGATTTCAGAGATGCTTGGACTGCTGATTTTACGTAGACGTCGTGGATGCTTTGGATGTATCCTCCAATGGAAGTGCTTTGTGTTTAATGTATTCCAAATCTGGCATCTTCAAGTCTCTTCCCTTGACTTCGATTGCCTTGAGCATTAAAGGCTCGAACACCTTCTTGATTGCTGCAACTCGGCCCTTTTTTGCATAGTCGATGAGAGAGTAATTTTGATGTTGAAGAATGCTGCTTGACTTTGGTCATTGACATCCTTAAATGGGGATGATCCATCTCTTATGCGCCAAGTGGCATGACCATTTCCTTTGAGCGCTTGAGGAGAGTTTGGTGCCAACGAATGCTTTGTCTCCCTTCTTGTAACGTAAGAACATTACGTTCTTTAGTGAAACACTTGGTCTTCCTCTTTGACAAGTGTACTCAATGCACCAAATGCACCAGGTTGTTCATGTAACTCCTCCTTGAAGATGAGCGCTCTCTTGAATCGAGCGTTAGGGTTTCCCTTGAGTGACAAGTGTCACTTTCTTCTCTGCATGGACGTAGACCCTATTGCTGGTTCGAACGGATCCTTTGAGACCTTTTTAGCCTTGCAATTCTCCTCCTTTGCCTTCGTTCATCTGCACAGTCTTCCATAGGGATATGGAGCAAGAGTATGGAGGCCTTGAGCACCACTTTCAATGAATGTATATGGAGTAAGTAGTACTCCAAATGGTGCTTCAACTTTCTTTTGCTTTGTATTTGATTTTTGTCCTCCTTACGTAGACTCTCTTGCTCTTTAATGACGATGTGCTTCCATGCTCTTGTACATGTATCTTGCAGGTTCGGTGCTCTAGAATGTGAGGAGTATGAGCCCTTCGTATGGCTCTCGAGCTAGGCTTGGATGGCTGCTAGCATACGACTGCTTTCGATTGGTTTTTCCAGCAAGAGTAGTGCCTTTTAGGCACCTTTGAATATGCCTTCTCTCCCTGTATAACTAGATTAGAAATAGTGCACTATCATGTACAATAGTTTTAATACAAGATGACCTTGTTGCACTTTCTTTTGCACTCCTCTTTGTTGGTCATAATTTCTAGTTTTTGAGGTAGAATATTGAGTGCAATATAGGGGTTTTGAGGTTGTCTCTGGATTAGACACCTTCCCCTATTAGCTTGGATATTTTTATAAATGAATCCAAGCTTGTAACCATATGATAGAAGCTATTTTTTTGCACTATTTTCTTGTGCTTTGAACTTGAGACTCACCAAGTCTCGTTCGAGGCTTCTTTTGATGCTCTTATGGTGGTTACATTCTTCTCCAATGCTTGGAGGATTGAGCTGATTTTGTGGCTTCCTTAGGCCACTTCAAAGTTGCAGATCACAGTGCATTAATAGTGTCTTTAGACACTTTGACAAATTCTATTTTTGTGCCCTTCTAATGAAACACAAACAATAATATTTGAGAGAAATATAATAGTGCAAAATGAATCTAATAATACTGCACTAACTATTTCACCTTATCACTCCAATCAACTCTCAAAAGTAATGCACTTAAATAATTTACTACAACTAATCAAGAATAATCTGAAATGAATCTTCAAGAATTATTCTAAAATTTCTTTATAAGCAAGGTAATAGGAGTTAGTCTTCATTTTATTTCCAAAGTAGATGATAGGTAGTTGATAGATAGTTTAAGATTCTAAAATCTAATCAACCCCTAAAGTGCAAATGAACCTTAAAGAATCCTTTCTTTTTGCACATTTGAAGACTCTTAATTCAACTCTCCTTTTTGCAACTTTACTCCAATTAAGGTGCTTAAACAAATCTGATAAGTAATCCACTTAATGAATTTACTTGCACCAATAGTTGCTTACCTTTTTTTGAAAGCCCTTTTCACCACTTCTGTAGAGGATGTAGATCTTGGTGTCTAAGATCACCAAGTTGTTGTCTTGAGTAAGATCCTGTAGCTCTCTGTAGGCTGCCTTGAACAACTTCATCTTCACCAAAATATGGTCTCCAACTCTCTTTCATGAGCCTAGGTTTTTGGTGGCTTGTTCTCCTCTTGTAGTCTCCTCATTTTGATGTAGATTAGAAGAGATATTTGATTCTGAAGTGGTGCCTTCTTGCTGTGAGAGGCAATCTCCTAGATTTGGTAGGCTTCTTCTATCTGAATCTTCCTTCAAGATTCTTATCAAATTTTGACTTCAAACAGGATCTTCTTCTCAAGATTCTGAATGTCTTGAGGTCTTCTGAGATTTGGCACTCCTTGCCAAATTCTTCTTCTTGGGCTTGTTGTCGGATGGTGATAATTGTCCCAAATATTTCACTATCTCCAATAGTGAATTTCTCCAATGAGTTCTCCTTGGAACTCCTTTGATGATTTCTTCAGTAAGGCTCTCCAAGCCTTTTACTAGATGCTCGTAGAGGCCTCTCCAAGGCCTTGCAGCTTCTTCTGGTCTTCTTTGAGACCTTATCTTCAACCTTCTACTCCTGGAAGTGTTGGTGGTGAGATCTTCTCCTGGATCTCTAATTCTGCTACCTCTATATTCGAGCAGGACTCTCCTAGTCCTTCTTCATCAATGAGATCTTCTCCTGATCTCTTTTGCTTCAGGTGTTGGATTGATTCTGAAGAAGATACTCTTCCTAACCTTTTTGTAGGAAGCTTTCCCAACTCACTGAATCTACCTGTTCCTGCAACAAAGTATTAGTACTAAAATCTACTTCTGAATTAGATACTCTCTCCTAGAGTCTTCTTCAGGATCAAGGCTTTTATGGCCTTTTCTTTAGTACCAAGGCTTCTATGGCCTTTTCTTCAAGGCTTCTATGGCCTTTCCCTCTAGATCAAGGCTTCTATGGCATTTTCTTCTAGATCAAGGCTTCTATGGCCTTTTCTTCTTGTGAAGTTTCCAATCTATCAATGGAGATCTCCTGTCTCCAAACTTCACTACAATTCTGCTCCAGAAGTCTCTTCTGTAGTGATCTTCTCTTGCAACAACTAATCTTCACTATGAAGGCACTTCGACCTTTGGGCAACGAAGTTGAAATCTCCTAGCTTTCTATTGTAGGAGGTGTCCCAATCATCTGAGTATTAATTCCCTACAATAAAAGAACCTTCAAGTTAGTTTCTCCAGATCTCTTAGATGGGCTTCACTAGTTGATTCATCAACCTAGTGGATCAAGTGTTGAGTCCTAGTCTTCACAAGTTTTCCCTTGAAACTCTATGGAAAGACTCTAGCCATATGCAATCTCAGTATTCCAGAATCTAAGATTTCATTCAGTCCTTACTTGTGGCTCTCCTTAATTCTACCACCAAGACTCTTCTGAGTATTTTTGATAGTGACTGGTCCAATGGTGCATTAGGTTCTCAAAAAACTCAGGGTCAATAATAATGGTGGTTTCCCTATTGACCTACCGTGGCTCTGATACCATTATTAGATTTTGATGCAACATGTAATGGGAGATAGCAAACACAAGATGCAGAATAATATGAAATAAAGTAAATCTATGAGATGACTAAAAATATACTATAAATAGAAATGATGGAGATGTTTACAAAAGTAGTTGTGGAGGAAATGAACACTCCATGAATATAGCTACAACTCAAGAATGGGCATTGAGCATATTACACCCCATCACAATACATCACATTGCTACATCATGCCACTCTGGTCTATACTACTTCATACTAATGTAGTTCCCTCTCTTGTCTATGTATCTATGTCTATGGCCCTTTATATAGGAAATAAGTTCCTTGGCCAACACTCTACCTAGATGTGCAAGGGATAACTTGCACATGTACAACTTGCACTTTGACACTTGTGCATTTATTACATTGCATGTAGTAACAAGATAACTTCCCCCTAAAGTAATCTAATGTCCTAAGTATGTACCAAGAAAGGTACATTTACATTATCCAAATGATGTAATAGTCTATTTCTAACAATATAACCAAGTTGTTACCACCTATTTTTTTTGCACTTGATACTTTTCATGATCATCACCATATTTGTAGATATTCTACAAGAGAGGCAATAATACAGTTCTAAAGTTGGGCATGATTTTGAGATTTATTTTAAAAAAATGGATTATTCCTTTTAAGCCATAAATTCTAACAAATAATTCCAAGGCCAGTTCTCCACATAATACATAATGTTCTAGCTTTAAAATAATTAATCCAATATTTCATCATATCTTTCAATGTTTATGGAGCTACCCCATATACTTTCATATTTTTTAAAAAGTAACCCCAAATGGTGTGAACAAAGAGACAATGAAAAATTAAATGGTCTAATGTTTCTAAATCCTTTTTACACAAGGCACATCTAAAAGGTCCACGATATCCTCTTCTTTGTAGACTCTTTCCTATAATAATCTTACTTTGAAATTCTAACCAAAGGATTATTGAGGCTTAGGGAGAGCATCTAATGACCAAACATTCTTCCAAGAAAAATCTTTGGGAGTAGAAAATTTTGATTGCTCTAAATCCTCATATCCCAGAATTAACCAAGTATCTACCATCCTTTGATAGATTTTAAACCAAATCATTGTTCCAATTAAAAATTGACAAATAAAACTCTTGAAGCATCTTTTAAAATTTATCTATAATTATTTTTAGTTCCTCTCATTCAACTAGATTTCTAAAATAATCTATGATATGGAGTTTTTTCTCATATTAATATAGTATTTGACCTTTGGACCTTTATAATATAGGCATGCTTGAGCCAATGGTTGTCATTCTGAGTTAGAGATAAGACGATAAAGCTTCAACCAAGAATCAGACTAAAAATTTGCATAATTCCACTTATTGACTAGCCATATAATATGTTTCATTATCAATTGATATGAAATACCATGTTGACGATGCTTTGGGTAGGTTTCTTTTCTTAAATAATTTAATTGCATCAAGAGAACCTATATATTTTTTAAGTAATATTTTTGCCAAATTGTTTCCTTGATATCTAAATAATCTCCATCCAAGCTTTACCCCTAATGACAGACTCGTAAGTCTATAATTCCACAAGTCTTCTCCTCCAAATTATTTCCTTTACAAACCCTATCCCACTTACAAAGAGGAAACCTAAATTTTTCCTTGCAACTTTTTCAAAGAAAGCCTCTTTGAATCTTGTCAAATTTTTATGCTATACCTACTTGAAAATCTTGAAAGTGGCATCATATAAATAGGGATGGATTTCAATGCAGTTTTTATGAGTTGTGGCCTTCCTGATATTGTTAAGAACTTACCTTTACAACCTACCAAACAGGATTTATGCTAGTGCATTTTATTATTTTATGCATTAATTATCCTAACACTTAGGATAAACTTGGTTTGGTAGGCATTGACTTATTTGTCTCTTATAGATGTCATATGTCATGATATCACTCATGGTGTTGTCTTCTTTGTCCCTCAATTATGTCATGATCTCTCACATTGTGTTGACTTATTTATCCCTCACACACATGTCATGATTTCTCATATGACTTATTCGTCCCTCAAACACATGTGTCATGATCTCTCACATTGTGTTGAATTATTTGTCCTTCATACACTTGTCATGATATCTTACATTGTGTTGATTTATTCGTGTCTCACACATAAGTGTCACAATCTCATTCACTATGTTGAATTTGTCATCTTATTGATTCCCTATGTTACATCATTGAGAAGATTCCTTGTTGAGTATTTTCTATATATACCCATATCATGCTTATACTTAAATTGATGGAAGAATGGGAGAATGTATGTAGTTTTTAGTTGTAGTTCTGCTCTTGTGGAATATTATCATTATTCTACATTTTTGTGTTTCCTTCTTAACTAGAATAGCTAATCATTTGATTACGTAACTTGCTTACTTCTCCTAGATCTTGGATATCCTATTTTTCTCTCAATATATAGGCGAATATCACATGGTATTAGAGCTTGAGGAAGAATGAGAGAATGTTTAATTTTTAGGTTTCAAGAAGAATGAGATAATAGGTTGATGAAAATTTTTAAATTTTAAAACCTAAAATTTTCATAATAATTTGTTTTAAATCTAAGGTATTGTTAATGAAAAATCTTGTATTTTGTAGTATTAATTAACTATCCAATAACCTTCTCATAGCATGATAATATTGATTTAAACTTCATGGTATCACTAACTAAGGGATGGCCCAAAAGAAAAATATCACCAACAAGTTGGAGATGAGATTCAAAGGACCATTTTTTGCAACTTGAATCCCTTGGATTTTACTTTCATGTTTGCCTTTGATATTGTTCTCTCTAATGCTTCAGAAAGAATAATGAATAAATAAGGAGATAGTGGACTACCTTGACAAAGTCCACAAGATGAATTGAAGTTACCAATAGGAGAAATATAGATTAAAATATAATGTTTCATAGTGCTATAACAACATTTAATCCATTTACACCAACTATAATAAAAATTAAACTTTATTCATAAGAATATCATATAGAAAATTTTAGAAAACCCTATCATATGCTTTTTTCATCTCTAATTTCATAAACATACCTAGTTTTTTCATGGAATTAGGAGAATGTATGGCCTCCTATACAATGAATATACCATCAAGAATTTGTTTACCTCAAATAAAACCACCTTGTTCCTATGAGATAACTCAACCTAGAATGCCTTTCAACTTATTTGCCATAATTTTTGAAATGATATAAATCATATTACAAAGGCTTATTGGATGAATATTATCAAAATATTGTGTCTTTTCTTTCTTAGAAACCAATATAATAAAAGTGGAATTGATCTCACTTATTATAGCCTTCCTTTTTTGGGCCTTTTGAACCACAACTAACATATCACTCTTCACTAAATCCCAAAATTTTTAAAGAAAATTGTAGGAAATCCATTGGGACTAGGTGCCTAGTTAGGATGGAAAGAAAAAATTACTTCATGTAGCTCCTCCATAGATATATTCTTCATCAAGCTTTCGTTTTCCCTATGTGATAACTAGTGGAATGTTTTGCAAAGGCTTATCTTGTGCCTCCTTATCTTGCCTAGTACTTGATAAAATATTTTTGAAATATTTAATTGCTTCCTTCATTATATCTTATTAGTCTTCAATATTTCTTCCCTTTGGAGTTAAAATGTTTTTGATGTGATGAAAAGATAAATATGTTTTGCTTTAGCATGAAAAAAGCTTGTATTTCTATCTCCTTCCTTGAACCTTTTCTCCATTGTTTTTTGGAACCAAGTAGACTATGACCCATAAGAATTATAAAGTAATTGGAATCAAAGTTGGTTAACTACAAGGGGGAATAAATCTTAAAGTAATTATTTTTCTTTCACATAAGAATTATGACCCATTCCATTAGTTTCTACTATCTCTTGTAAATTTTTGAGCTTGGATTCAATTTCTTTCTTTTCTTTAAAAATATTACCAAAATATTTGGCATCCCATATCTTCATTTGCTACTTTAAATATTTTATCTTTTGAACAAACTTGTACATATATGATCTTTCAAATTTTGACTCATCCCACCATAACATAACCATTTGGAAAAAAATCAAGGTATTGGAGCCACATAGACTAGAAGCGAAATGGCTTTAGATGACCATTATTGGGTAAATCACAAGTCAAAAGAATCAGTTTGTGATTTGATCCTACTCAAAATAAAATATCTAAAGTTATTATATACTTTATTTGCAATCATTTATTGAATAACTAGAATCAATACAATATTTCTACTACATGAGTTTCCCTAATGCGTCTATTATCCTATGTATATTGAAAACTTGAAGGACTAACATCCAAAGGTCAATTGAATTGAAAAATGAAATAAAATATTGCATTAGTTTAGAACATCTTGGAATGTCAACCTTCTTTTTCAAAGGAGATAGAATAGTGTTGAAATCACCCCAAGAATCCATAGATCACAATGAATCATCATTGAATTTGACAAAAATATGCTAAGGTCCTTCTAACATATTTCATGAGGAGTAACTATAGTTGGATCATATATATTTACAACCCCAAATTTGATGTTTTCCTCTTTCTTCTAAAATAGTATATCAACCCAATTACATTTTGCTTCTAATAATTGCCCGTCCCATTTGCATTTGTACCACATTATTACAATATCGTGTAAATCTCCTTTAGAAGAAATTGCTAGATGATGGCTGATCTTCCAAATCTTCTTAAAAGCATCCTTACATTACTCGCTACTTAATTTTTGTTACTTATATTAAAATAAACTCAGGACTATAACAACCTATTAATTCCTTAATAACTCTTTTTTTAGGGTTCTTGTCCATACCCCTAAAATTCTATGATATCATTTTCATCATCATCATTTTTTATTTTTATTAGTGGGCTTAGCCCTACTTCTTATTAGCACCTATGATATTTTTGTTTGGCTTCCCAAATAGAAATCCTTTTGAGTTTCTTTTTCTCTTTATCATGCTTTGACGACCTTCTTCTCATTTTTCCATTCCCACCAAGACTCTCATCTTCGTCAATATCTTTTGCTTTTGCATATTATTCATAAGGAAAATTATCTTCTAAAGATTTATGTTGCCCTAAATAATCTAAAATGCAAGGAATAGCCTCATTAACACTTTTTCTTTATGTTGCAAGTGCACAAATGATCCTCCATAGTTATTAATTTCTTATGTTGGATTGGACACCCTAAATTTACTTGGATATCCTCATTCAATTTTCTTTATTGTGCTACTCTTGAAACCTTAAAGTGCAATGAATACACTCTATATTACTTTTATTTTTATTGCAAGGAGAATATTTTATGCTATTTGAGAAAAATGAAGATGATTTACCTTGATTAAGCTTAACCTCCATCTCATTCGCTTTAAAATTTGCCTTCCCATCTTCCTTCTCACCTTTAACTACTATATTTGAACTTGCGCATTGTACTTCCTCATCCCTTATATCATTTTTTTCTTCTAGTGATTAATTTGAGTGAACTATAATTGCCTTTGCCATCTAATGATGCAAAGGGGCTTTTATTGCCACTTTCTTAGGAGTGGAATATCCTTGATTTGACCTAGCTTATTTTATGATATAATCGCCTTGTTTCATATTGAAGTTACCCTCATGCCCAAAAATTTTCATCTCTATATCCATCATTTTCACTTTATAGTATCTTGTCATGTGTCTTTCATGACTTTTGCAACATCGAAATATAATATTTTCATAATCCACTAGTTGATATCATTCTCTTGATTCAAATTTAATCCTAATAGACTACAACAAAGGTTTTAAAATATCCATTGCAACACATATTTGAGTGCATACAAAATTCCTTCTCTCCTTAGTAGTTGGTCCCTCCTAGATGAAGTCACCTAGAGTATTACCAATATTATTCAAAATCTTCTTATTGATGAGTTTATAAGGAAGTCCAAAAATCCTAATCCATACCAAAATCCTTTAATAGCCTTTGCCTCCACAAATAAATTCTCACTCCATGGTCTTAAATATAATGCATCTTTGTCCTAAACCAAGAGCCTCCATCCATTATTTTATCCCTTATTTATGAACTAGAGAAGATAATGAGGAAAAATATTTTCAAAAGAAAAGTCATGGAGTAATTTGAATTCAATCCCCACTTCCACTTGATCCAATTTTGAATCTCATAAAAACTTGGCCAGTATCCATGGAACTTACTGATAAGGCTTAGTCATTATCTAACAATATTTTATTTAGTTAATTATCATGTCTAGTATCTTTTAAAATAACAAACATGTCTTATTTTAAACACATGTCTAATTTTTAAAGCATGCCTACTAAAATAAGTATAATTGTACTTCCTTATAAAAATTGGATATGAATAATATTGTGTGAGAATTTTCATGCCAATTCTTGCTCATACACTTACATATTAACCCTCTAATTTTAAAAACTATCATATCATGCTCAATCATCTCATCCTTGATAATAATTTATGGTGTAGTATTTGCTACCTAGACAAGGTTTGCCATAGATTCACTCTTCCTCTTATCACTAACTAAGGTATCCATACTTCCAACTAAGGAATCCTTAATTTCCATAAGGTCTTCCAAAAATTATTTTCTTGCCATGTTGACTAGATTTTCTTCACATTAATATTTTATTTTTTAAGTTTCTCTTAAGATCTAGAACAAGAAGTAACACTTGCTTCTTGATCGTACTTTACTTTCTCCTTTCTGCTTTCTACTCATGCTTTTGATATTGTTAGCTTTTGATAATGTATGTTGTGGGAGAAAGCAATCACATGATATAAAAAATGTAGAAAAAGTAAGATAATGGAATTCTACAAGAATGTTAAAATATGCTATTAATGGAAAGTTATGAAAAATAGTACAATGCAATATAATGGAGGAAATGAACACTCCATAATTCTAATGAAAACTACATTGTATCTACTCTCTACTCCATAGTAATATCTATACTATGATAATATCCATGCTCTCTCAATTTCTACTCTCGCCCTCTATATATAAGAAGATAAGTTACTTGGACTTTACTATTTCTATCCACCTTTCCTATGACTCATGCACAAGTGGACTCCTTGTACATTTACATCATTGTACATTGATACTTGTGCATTTATTACTTCTACCTCAAGTAACCTAATATGATCCTCTAATCTAATAATGTACCCAAGGTGATACATTGACATGCATCTAAATAATGTAATATATTCTAACACCCTCTATATTACATTATTTGGGTATCTTCTTCTTTTGAATAGTCTTTAGCTTGATCTGGTTCTTCTTCTTCTACAATTTGTAGATGACCAAGTAGAGAATAGTGTTGTTGTCCTCTCATACTTTTAACTTTAAATCTTCTATTTGCCTACCTGCTTTTATGATATATGGGTTCTTTGTTTTTTGCAACCTATTCCTGAGGTAATATATTAGTATTGTTTGAAATGTAACAATATCTTGTGAGTTCTTAACTGTGTCTAGAGTATATGCATTCTCATGGATTGATCTTGTAGCTTCTATCTCATTTTGATGTTGGAAATATGAGCAAGTTTTGTTGTTATTTATGTCAAGAGGTTGATGTCCAAGTATCATTGTTATTAATGTCATCAGGTGGTTTTTCCACAAGGCAAGGAAGAGGTTTAAAGGAATAGGATATAATATTTATTTTTAAATATTATATGCCTAAAAATACCCAAAATAGATTGAAGACCAAAGGAAGGAGAAGCAGTTTAAAAGGAAAGACCCAAGGAAGGGAAGCAGGTTAAAAGGAAACCCTAAGGATGCAAAAGCAGGTTTAAATAGAAATAATAATATTATAATATTCCAGGTTCAGGTTAAGTTGAAGAAAAACGAAGGCTAAGGAGTTATCAAATTATAAGTTCTCAAAAAGACCCAGTTGGAAAATTTTGAAGAATAATTTAATTTATTCAAATTTAAATTTAAATAATAAATTAAGGTGCCAAAATTTAAATATCAAATTTGAAATTAATTCGAATTCCCAAATCCGTCGACGTTTTGAATGCATTGCAAATAATATAAAAGGGAGTAAAGTTTTATTGAAAAAATTATCCATGCGATTAATGCCCAAAAAGGTCTAACTGATTCGTGTACCTAAGAGGAAGTAAATTTTGCATGTGTTAAAAACGATTTGTGGGCAAAAAGAGGTGTCAAATCAAAGAGAAGCACCAAAATTATCTTGAAGTGCTTAGTAGCATAGGTGGCAACTGAGGACTGTGTTAGGACATTCACGAGCTCAAGATCATGGGTTTGGTCCACGCAATCGACTTTTGCAAAGAGGGAAGACTTGTTTTATTTGCGTCGAGTTGGAAGGGAGATAAGACAAAAGGGAATCATGCACCCTTTTGATTCCGTGAGGGCATGTAGCCCAAGAGGTGGACATGCTTTGCATAAAGGTGCTTGGTGAGGCAAGGTTGGGTGTTTGAATCTCGTCAAAGGTTTTTGTTGGGAAGAACAAAAGGTATGCGCTTCACATTTTAATTTGTGAAGGTTTTGATAATTCGGAAATTACATGGTGTTGAAATTAAAAGATAGTTTATGAGTTGTTGAGGGAGATATAAGGGATTATAAAATTAAAATATTTTATTTTGATTTTTGTGGTTAGAATTTATGAGATAGGAGTAATAAGGTATGCAAGGAATATTATATCTTGTATTTTGAAATAGAGCTATATTGTGTTAATTATTTTGAGAGGAGAAATAAGGTGCATAAAGGAATTTATTGTGGAAGTGAATTTATTGAATCTTTGCTAATTATTTTTAAAGTTTGGAGATTATAAGGTGTATTTGAGATTTAATATTTTTGTATGGTGAAATAATTTTGAGGGAAATATTTGAGTGAAGATTTTTGATATCTAACCATTGAGATTGGTAAAGAGGTTGATTGTGATTGAGACAGGTTTTGAGGTCAAATATCCATAAAACAAAAGGTATGGGCATATCATATTTGTGAGTGAAATAATATTTGATTGAATGTTGTGAAATGCAAAGTTGGAGTGAAAAGGATTGTTTGATAAACATTGTTAGAAATATTTGAGTGAGCCTTCATGTGCATGATTAGGGTTTGTGAAAGAGCATGAGTATCATTGTTATGTGAGATTTTTTGATAAGCATTGTTGGAAATATTTGAGTAAGCTTTCATGTACATGACTAAGGTTTGTGAAAAGAACATGAGTATCATTGTTATGTGAGATTGAAAACTATGTTGAACTAGGGTTTGTGAAAGAACATGAGTATCATTATTAAGTTGAGAACTATCTTGAACTAGGGTTTGTTGAAAGATCATGAGTATCATTGTTATGTGAAATTGGAAACATCTTGAGTCAAGAGTGAGTTGTTGGAAGTATAGTGAAACACTTGGTTGGGGTTTGTAAGCAAGTTGTGTTTCATTGAGTTATTGGTAAAGTTGGATAAGCATTATTGATTGAATGCATTGGAGTGATAGTTCAAGTTCTGTGAAACAAATTGTTCTTTATTATGAACTGATTTGAAAGTGAGTTTGAAAGTGAGAGTGTTTTTTAAGTGTGAAACATATCGAGTCTCTTACCATTATCTATATGTTTCTATGGTTAAACAAGATTCTAAATGAAACTTGTTTGTGTGATTGAAGAGATTTTTTGAAAAGATTAAGTTGAGTTGTGTATGCAAGTTTTGCTATTGATTTGAATAAGCTTTTGTGAAAGCTAGTGGATAATTTTGAGTAAGTCCTAGAGGGGACTTAAGGACATAATTAAGCAAGATTTTATGAGAGCTTGTGTGCAAATTTGAGTAAGTCCTAGAGGGGACTTAAGGAAAGATTTGTGTGAGATTTTGTAAAATATTACAAGCATATTTAAGGTAAGTCTTGGTGAAGACTTGTTGAGCATATTGGACAAGTTCTAGAGAGAAATTTTTGAGTAGATTTGAGACAGATATTGAGCAGATTTATGCTAGACCGAAGGACAATTTTTAGTGTAGATTTGAGATATATTGAGAAAATTTTTGTAGGGCAAAGGACAGTGTTCAGTACAAATCTAAGGTAGATATAGAGCAGTGTAAGAGTAGGCTTTGGAGGTGACAGAGTAGAGGATAGTAGTCTCCAGTGGATAGAGATACATTAGCCAAGGCAGTGAGAATAGAGGTCTTCTGAGTAAGGACAAAGTTCTTCAATGGAGATCCACAAGCCAGTGCATTGGAGGTAGTAGTCTTCTAAGATATCACCAACCAGAGTAGAGGATAAAGGGTTCTCCTATGGATAGAGATCCATGAACTTGATTAGGGGATTGGTATCTCCTTTGGACAGAGGTCCATAAACATTGTAATAGGGAAGTATTCCCAAGAGATTTGTTGAGAAAATTTTAGTGAAATATTTTCTCCATGGACGTAGCCCACATTGGGTGAACCACGTTAAATCATGTCTCTCATGTGTGTGATGCTTTGTGTAATTTTTATTGCTTTAATATTGATGATGTTATCATATGGTTTGAAAAGAATTTTTTTTTATCTTATACTGTTCACCCTCCCTCTCAGTATAAGCACATGTTCTTCATTTGATTCATGATGAGACATGCATTGACTCCATTTATGTATCTGAAATCAACCATCCTATTGCTCTCCACTAACTTTCTTACTAAAATAATATTGAGTGTTAATCCAAGAACATACATTACTTTTTGTAGCAAAAAGTTTAGAAATGAGTTACTAGGTGTTACACACCCATATCCATGTATAGAATAAGTTTTTCTATCTGCAATTCTCAACCTGAAACCATTAGTAATTTCAAGGTAATCAAACCATTGTAGATTTCCTATCATGTGATGACTGGCACCTGAGTCAATATACCAAATGTTCTTCAACTTTGAAGAATTTTGTATGCTAGAACTAATTTTACATTTTTGAGATGATGTATTGTGTGTATCTTGTTCTTGCATTCTTTTTTGATGATATGTTATTCTTTCCATTGAAGTATGGAGCTCTTTTAGAACCTTTGTAGTAGTCTATATTATGGCTCCCTAGTTTAAGGTGTGTGAACTAATTTGATAAAACCTTTGAAGCTTAGGTTTTTTGATATCCTATAGACTTTAATATAAAGCTTAGCAATAATTAGTTCACATCTTGAGCTGATTTTGCAATGTTTTGAGCATATTAATCAACTTCCAATTTTGCCTTATCTCTCCTAATGAAGTATGCTCTAATAGTTGGATTTATTTTATTTCCTTAGTATGGGTATGAGACAATTGTTACCAATTAATTCCAACTCTCTATATAAGCAATAGATTTGTTTCTCTATTCAATAAATTAATTTTTTAAATTACAATTATCTGTAGTTTGGTGTAGTATACCTTATAACTCCCTACTTTGGAATATTAGAAAATAATTATAGTAATATTTGCAAATTGATTTTAATTTACCAAGGTTGACAACCTTATATCTCCTACTTGATTATTGCAAATATTATAATGCCTTGAAATGAGCTTGCTTGATAAATTACTAATGCTTGGTTAATTTTGGTTATTCCAATGCAATATTACTTTTGATTACCTTATAACTCCAATGTTACCTAAATTAAAGCAAGTACTATTGGATTTACCTTAGCACTGTAGTATGTAGCTTGTAGCTCTACGTATATTTGATGTAGCTTGAGACTTCAACATATTTATCCTCTATGTATCTTTACGCAACTTGAGACTTTTGCGTACTCCTCCTCTATGTAGCTTGAGAAATCTGAGTTGCTTGAGGCTTCAACAAATCTCTTGGTTGGGATATATGAGCATTCAATGCATTCAATGCTATTCTCTTTGTTGCTTTGACCTCGCTATGCAATATACCTTCACTGTAGACAACCACGTGATCTTCCTTCGATATTTATGCTTTCGATGTTAGAGCACCTTTCAAGCTAGGTTATTAATAGAGTTCTCTCTACGTAGATTTTTTGAGGTGTTATACTCCTTCTTGGTGCTTCGAATAAATGGTGATGAGTTTGTAGGAGTTATAAACAATGCATAAGACTTTAATGATGATTTCTACCTCCAATGTTCCAAGATGAACGGTACTTTCCTTGTTGTGCTCTTTTAATGCTCCAATGTGGGCATTACTCTTGTTGGGCACCAAATGATTATTCAACGCTCGCATGATTCCTTTGTTGGGTTCCTTTGTGGGAAGAATGTAACACTTTTTCTCTTCATACCAAGTGGTAGTTGCATGTGAAACTCTTCGATGTTATTCTGGTAAGACCCCAAGGTCTTACTATAAAATTATTAACAAATTAATGTAAATGTAATCGTAGGCCACTCAAAGGGGTTTCCCTTGTAATCGCTTTGCCACTATAGGGGGCTCCCTCCTTAGAATCCATGCTTATTATTCTTCTTCTTGGATGATTTGATATGGATAGCCAACCTAATATATATATCTACCCTAAAGCTACATTTGTGAAGAGACATGATGGTTCACGTATGAAGAGACGTGGTGGTTCACGTTATGAAGGGTTGTGATGGTTCACTTTATAAGTTAATAATATAATAATTAAATGATTAATAATACTAACTAATACTAACTAATAATGTTAGGATTGAGGATTCTAACATGCCACCCTCCTTAAAAAGAGCTTTGTCCTCAAAGCTCAAAGTGAGAAGCTTTGTCCTTTGTTTTCCAAGAAGGATTTGTGTAAGTTCTTGGACTCTTTTAATGGCATCCTTTCATAGGCAGGGATATCGAGAAGGATGAAGCATTAGCGGGGGGTTGCCAAGAACAATAGTAGAATATTCCTTAGGAAAATCATGATGACGATGGGAGGGCAACCCTTGGGGTTCCTCAAATACTTTAGAATGATGCATCAAAAGTGATGGTAATGATTTCATATCCTTTTTTGGTTCCTTGGTAGAGCCAACGAAGAAGGATTGTGTAGTCACTCTACGTTGGTTCCAAATAGTTTTGGTCATATGGTAAGAACTCACTATTGGTGAGGAAGGTATTTGTACGTCTTGTAGAGTGTATGTTTGGCTAGCATTGATCACTTTGGGTATGTATACTTCATCCTTGCTTGGTACATCAATCACTTCTTGCATATCGATCTCATTGTCTTCATTGCGGTGAGTAGGTGCACTGGCCGCTTCGGACACAACTACCTCATCTGCTTGCTCTATGGATATACAGGGATCAACTTCCTTCAATAAATACAATGTTAGTGTAGCACATTTATGGTGGGGTTCAAATTGTTCATCACAATTATCACATAGTCCTTTTGCTCGTCGTTATTTCATCTCCTCAAAGCTAAGATGTTTAATTCGTAAAGTTCGGTTAGATTTGGGGGTTGTGTAAGTGCTTTGTGTCCTTCCATTATGCATAGGTTTGGGAGCGATGTAAGTGTTTGACAATTTTTCCATAAGTGGTTTCCCTAATCATTGTTGTGCATTGATTTTATCTTCAGCTAATTTTGCCAATCCACAGGTCTGCATCATGGTATAGGGATTGAACCTTGTCACCTCCATTATAATTTCCTCTTTTAATCCCCTAATGTAGCCATTAATGAGAATTTATTCATCCAATATTGTGTTGTGTTTGGTGATATCCTCAAACCGAGTTTGATACTCATGCACAAAAGTGATTTGATGAAGATATTTGAGCAATTCCCACATAACTGGGTCCCACATGGCTCTAATACCAAATGGTAAGACCCCAAGGTCTTACTATAAAATTATTAACAAATTAATGTAAATGTAATCGTAGGCCACTCAAAGGGGGTTCCCTTGTAATCGCTTTGCCACTATAAGGGGCTCCCTCCTTAGAATCTATGCTTATTATTCTTCTTCTTGGATGATTTGATATGGATGGCCAACCTAATATATATGTCTACCCTAAAGCTACGTTGGTGAAGAGACATGATGGTTCACATATGAAGAGACGTGATGGTTCACATTATGAATGGTTGTGATGGTTCACTTTATAAGTTAATAATATAATAATTAAATGATTAATAATACTAACTAATACTAACTAATAATGTTAGGATTGAGGATCCTAAAATCTTCTGTTATCCTTATATCTCCTCCAACTAATGCAAGTTGTTCACTTCTTTTCTCCAACACTTTGCGAGTGAGTGCTAGCTTGCAATTCTAGCGATGATTTCCTCCAACACTGGCTCCAACTGTGAATACGACATAGCTTCTAGGAAGATGATATGGCATCGCTTTATTGAAATACTTGGATGCCTCGATGGCACTATTCATCACTAGTAGTTCAATGCTTTATCAAGGTGGTATTTTATTCCCTCAACTCGAATTTTATTTCCAAAATTTCTCACAACTATTCTTCCTTGCTTTGCAACAGAAATATAATGGTTGCAAGGCTTCCATTGTGGCTATAGATTGACATAATTAGTGGGTGTTTCTTTGGAAATTAAAATGGTGTTTTTAGACACCTAAAACCTGGTGCTTGTGAACCCCAGATTGGTTCTTCTTCTACCTTTTTTTATTTACCAATAGTAGATGTAGAACACCTGTTGTGTTAGTGTCTTGAGACACTTGATAATATATCCTCTTTTTAGAGGTATATGGTGTGCCAATGTAATATGAATAAGAGACTTTATTTTGCACCAAATTTTTTGTCTCTTTTGATGCTATTTCCTCCTTTGAAATGAAGGCTCCTCATTGTATAACTTGAGGACTAATGTAGAGTGATTCAAAGCTTTTCTTTGGCTTCTTGGATATGGCTGCTACTTGCTCTATTATTTTGAGAGAAATGTATTATTACCTTTTAGACAAAACTAGTATCTAATTCCTTTCCTTGGATAATTTAGTAACAATGAATCCAAGCTAATAATTATATAATCAATATGCTAGAGAGATTAATTTTTGCACTAATCCTTAGTGCACTTCTAATAAGCTTTAAGAGAAACTAATATAGTGCAACTGCAATCTCCTTATTACTCCTTAAAAGTAATTTGTAATATGCACTAATGATAGCTCTTAAAGAATTCCCAAATGCTCTATAATCTCTACAATATTCTTAAGAGTAATATCTTCTTTATAAATAACTCTTAAAAACAATCTAAAATTTGCACTACAATAAATGTTGTAGGATGTAGTCTTCTTAATTCTTAGATAGACAATAGGTAGATGATATTTTTATTTTTGTCAAAATATATCCAACTCCTATTTTAATGTGTAGGTAATAATCTTGAAAGAATCTTTCTGCACTCTCTTGAAGACTATAATATGAGTCATTCTCCTTGCAACTTTAATTCTAATCAGGTGCTTAATGAAGCTAAGTAATAATCTAAATATGAGTGTTCAAGTAATGAACCCCTTTGCACCTAAGTTGCTTACCTTTAATGATCTCTGAAGATGATGTAGATCTTGGTGTTTTGATTCACCAAGTTACTACCTGGAATGGTAGTAAATCACAACTATGAATCCTTCAATATTCTATTGTAGATTCAGTAGATATCCTTTCTTTGAATGAGCCTTCTAGCCTTCAAAGGTAATCTTCAAACCTCTAAGGTTTGGTAGTAATATCTGGATCTTTTCTCCTTGTCGAATTCTGATTTCAATCCTTGTATCTTTCTCAAGAATTTGAATGTCTTGAGGTCTTCAATATTCTACTATGGGATTTAGCACTTCTTACCAAATTCTTCTCCTTTTGGGTTTGTTGTCGGATGGTGAAAATTGTCCCAAATAGTTCACTATCAGGAGCTTTTACTTGGTAGTGAATTTCTTTAATGAGTTCTTCTAGGAACTCCTTTAATAGCTTCTATGGACTCTACAAAAAGGCTCTCCAAACCTTCTCCTTGATTCTTCTTAAGACTTCTTCAAGGTCTTCAATATTGCAACTTTTGTGGTCTTATCAATGAGACCTTTCCTTCAACCTTCTACTGTGGAAGTGTTGGCAATGAGATATCCCTCTCGAATATCTTAAATCTACTGCTATTGAAATTAGATACAAGACCTCCCTAGTCCTTCAAGTTTCCAATATTGGAAGTTTTTCAATGAGATCTTCAGTGGGTCTTCTTGAACTTCTTCATGAAGAAGTCTTTAATATGTTGGCTTCAATGGATATCACCAATATTTTTATCTTCTTTTGGACTCTTCTCTAGAGTCTCTTCAACTTCTTTAGGTTGATTTCTTCAATTTGTTATTTTCAGTCTTCGATGGAGATCACCAATATCCTATCTTATCTTGGACTCTTCTCTAGAGTCTCTTCAATCTATAGTAAGGTTACTCTGGCCTTTTTCTTATCTTCTACAATATGCACGTCGTAGTCTTCTATGGAGATCACCAACCTCTAATCTTCTAGGACTCTTATCTAGAGTCTCTTTAGTTTACAATAAGGCTACTCTAGCCTTTTCTTCTTTTGCAATACGCAAGTCTACAATAGGACTTCTCTCAGGTTCCTAGAATCTCCTCTTCTTGCATTTGTTGCTTTTGGTGTTTGATTGATTTTGAAGATGATATTCTTCCTATCTCTCTATAGGAAGCTTCCCATATTTATTTGAATCTTCTTTTTTTGCAACAAAGTATTAGGACTGTAATGGAATAATTTCTAAATGATGAATCTTTACTAGATGATTTATCAATCTAGTGGAATTAATATTGAGTCCTAGTCTTCACGAGTTTTTTTTCAACTCTGTGAAAATACACTAGCCAAATGCAATCTCATAAATTCTAGAACTAATATTTGCTTCTCTCCTCTCAATCTCTCTCGTGACTCTCCCTATTTCTATCTGATCTAACATGGCTCTAATACCACTCTTAGATTTTGATAATGTATGCTATGGGAGAAAGCAATCACATGACATAAAATATACAAAAAATTAAGATAATGGAATTCTACAAGAATGTTTAAATATGCTATTAATGGAAAGTTACGATAACAATACAATGCAATATAATGGAGGAAATGAACACTCTATAATTCTAATGAAACATTGTATCTACTCTCTACTCCATAGTAATCTCTATACTATGATAATCTCCATGCTCTCTCAATCTCTACTCTCACCCTCTATATATAAGAAGATAAGTTACTTGGCCCTTACTCTTCCTATCTACCTTTCCTATGACTCATGCACAAGTGGACTCCTTGTACATTTACATCATTGCACATTGATACTTGTGCATTTATTACTTCTACCTAAAGTAACCTAAAATGATCCTCTAATATACTAATGTACCTTTTCCTTTAGGTCCAAGGTGTAGACCAATTGGTTCATCCAAACCCCATAAGGGGGTGGAGGTCCAAGGTTCAAATCTCGGGCCTCACTAGACTGAACGCTTGTCCCTTTCCTGGTGCTTTCAATGGCGTAAAAGGTTTAAAATGATTGTGGCATGGTGGTTATAGGGGCGGACTACGCGAAGATCTATGTGGCGGCTTCTAGGGCGGACAACGCAAAATATTGTGGCGGCCATAAAAGCTAGACAACCTGCCCGGATTCGTGGCGGCTATCGATTCCACCATGTAAATTCAAAAAAAAAAAAAAAAAAAAATAAATAAATATATATATATATATATATATATATATATATATATATATATATATATATATATAATAATGTACCCAAGGTGGTACATTGACATGTACCTAAATAATTTAATATACTTTAACATATATGAGCAAGAATCGACATGAACATTCATGCACATTCAAAGAGAGACTTTTCTTAATGAAAATTCATACACAATATTATTCATATCTAGTTTTTATAAAGGAGTACAATTATGCTTTTTTAGAAGATATGTTTTTAAAATAAGATATGCTTTTTATTTTATAAGATACTAAACATAATAATTAACTAAATAAAATATTGCTATATAGAGACTACTCCTTATCAGTTTCTTACTTTTTCCTAGTCACACTCACTCCTAGCTTGCACTAGCTCCATACTCACACTTGTTCTAACTCACACTTGTTCCAACTCACACTCTAAATAACTCTTAATCTTGCTATAATATGAATATTTATTTTCAAAGATGCTATTTACGCAATATTTGTTTATATAACTAAACTTTGTTTACCAAAGTATGGTGTAAAAATTTACCCCACATTGGATTCAAACTTTGAACCTCTTATTTGGAGTTTCAAAGTCTTATCTTTAAACCCATTTAAATTGTGTGACACCACAATTACATCATATATTACCTTAGATATATTTTTACCATAAAATTTTGAAGAAATTATTTTAATTTATATTTAAAAATAAAAGAACTACTTGTGAATTTTTCGTTAAAATTAGAATATTTCTATTTTTATGTAGATTTCATGTTTACCCTCCAATTTTTATCATTAGGAAAACACCTCCCTTATTAGTTAAGATTCTAAACTTATATCATAGGTAAATCTATAGCTTTAAAAATAAAAATTGTTGCTCAAGCGATTGTTTACCTTGAACAATCTACTTTTCTTAAAGGTCATTATATTTTAGATAATATTATGATGGCCTGGGAAACTTCACAATGGGCTATTGACTCCAATCAAGATGTTTACTTGGTTAAGTTAAATTTTGATAAAGCTTATGATAAAATCAAATGGGATTTTATTCTTCGTATGGTTTCTTGGCTTGGTTTCAGTCCAAAATTCTGTAATCAAATTGGGATGGTCTTTGGTGATGCTTCAGCTTGTGTTCAGGTTAATGGAGTTCTTTTTCCCTCCTTCCCTCTTCAATGGTCTATCATAAAGGGTTGCCCTCTTGCTTCTTTTTTGTATGTTTTGGCTACCGATGCTCTTGGTTATCTTCTTCATAAGGCTCATTATGATGGCCTCATTTAGGGTATTAAGCTTCCTGGGGATAAGCATACTCTTAACTCACATTTTATTGATGATTCCCTTATTTTTATTCAAAATATCCAATAAGAGGTGGAAACGGCTAAAGGTATTGTTCAATTGTTTTGTGATGTCTCTAGCTCTCGTATCAATGACTCTAAAACTGAAGTCTTTTATACCTCTTCCTCTCCTCGTGGATGCAACACATCGACTGAGTGGAAGATCATCCCTCATGGTATGATTATGCATTATTTTGGAATTCCCTTTGGGATTAATATCTCTCCTAAAGATATGTGGAACTGGGTTATGGAAAGACTTAAAAAAAATTTAATGCTTGGCCAACTTAGTTTCTTTCCTTAGAAGGAAGAATTTAAGTTGCAAATAAAATTATGCCAGTCTCTCATGTTTATTACTCCTCTTGTTGGATGGCCCCCAAGGTAGCCTATAACAAATTAACTCAGACCATTTGTAATTTTTTATGGACCAAATGGGATGGGAATGTGGGAATGACACCCATCTCTTGGAAATTTTGTGCTCAACCTAAGGCTTTAGGAGGTCTAGGCATCATTGATCCTCTTACCCAAAGAAAAATTTTAGTTCTAAAATGGGTTGCTAGAGCCATCATTGGTGATGAAAACTAGAAACACTTATTTTGTTACAGAATCTCTCTAGCTACTCACAAACGTAAATGGAAAGAAACCCCTTGGAAGGATAAGGTCCTTAATGCGTCTTGCTTTAAGATTAAAGGATCTATTCCAGTTACCCATTAGCTTTATGCAGTGCTATAAAATTATCCTCCATAATGATAAACCTTTATGGAGGATAAATTTATTTTCAAATTCTAGCTAGACCTTTAGCTTTATGCAGTGCTATTCATGGTCTAGCTTTTTTGAAGAAAGGAATTAATAGAATTAGAGATATCTGGGATCCGGGTAGCTGCTAAATTCTTACCTAGAACCAGATCTGAAATTATTTCTCCCTTCCATCTAGATTCAAAGTCTTATGGATTAGTTGTGGCTTCCATCCCTTGTGAGGTCCTTATAAATTTGGGAACAACTGCCCATAATATATGGAATGACTGGAGATGGCTTAATGGTCATGGATATGGCTTAATGTGCATCAAATCTCTTCCATTACTTCTAGTTGGATATACAAAAATATTTTGTCCTTCTTTAGACTCTAAGATCAATGTCAAGTGGCAAGTGAATTTTACCAATACCCAATGGCAGTCTCTTGCTACTCAAATTTGAAAAGTTCTTGTTGAATCCAAAACTCAACTTCTTGGATGACAATTTTGCATCAAAAACTTCCAACTTTTGAAAGTCTGGCCTCGATTTTACACATTTCCCCTCAATGCAATTTTTGTAATGATTTAGAAACTCTTATTCACTTGTTTTGGTTTTGTGGCATGGCTAAACAATTTTGGGGTGTCTTATACACTTTTATTTTTCTCTCTTTCACTAGTTCTTGGAAGCTTTATTTGCTTGGTTTTTCTCAATTGAATCAGTACCCCATACTCTGGGATGTTTGTAAACTCATCCTTCTCAAGCATATTTGGAAGTGTAGATGCAAAAAGGTGTTTATTGGATCTACTCCTCCATGGGATATAGTTTTAGCAGACTTGACCTTTGATCTTTACATGTGGGACGCATTCATTCCCAAGTCTATGGGACTTCCAACACACCTCAAGATATTATTAAAAGACTTCATCACCTTTCTCATATGGTTTAAGATCTTTAGAAGGTCCAACATGAAACTAAAAAGAAGGTAGATAACAATGATGAGCAAGTTCAGGTTTTGATTACTTTTATTTTTTCTTTGAAGACTTTAGAAGATATCACGAAAGACACACCCAATTTCTCTATATAACAAGCTCTCCCAGAGATGAGTGATATTTAGTGTATTGCAACAAGATATAGTTATAGCCTTTTTGTTGCTATTAGCTTCTATTCTTATATAGATATTCAATTATGGATGCTTTATTCCTTATCCATCTCATTTTATTTTTGAATAAGTAAACAGTATTAACTTCATAATATTATAACGTTTCGATCAATAAATTTATATAATCTTAACTTTTCTTTAAAAAATTAAAAAATAAAATTGGATCTTAAATGCCTCCATTTAGAATACTTGGACCCTTTCCCCACAAGAGGATCAAACATAATGGGTTATGGTTTAATAAAAAATACAGTGACAGTGGTCTATGTCTAAACATTATTATAATAATTAAGATATTCAAGATTTCTTGTGTACTCTGAGTGAGTTTGAGTATGTGCGAGTGTTAAAACATAGGTAAGTCTATATGAAATATTTTAGTAATTAGGATTTTAGTTTTTTTAAGATTTAAATTATAACAAAGTGCGATGTGTATGTTTATATGAGCGAAAACAAAACTTGAATATATGGAGTGTTAAAATTTGAGTATTTTAAATACGAGGTTCCACGGCAAATATAAAAAGAAATAGGGTATGTAAATTTCGTAAGTGAATATATTATTTTTTCCTTTTAAAAAATTTAAGTTTAAATTATAATAAAGTATGATTTTTTAAAACATTTAAGTTTAAATTATAACCGGGTGTAATGTATGTATAAGTAAACTTGTATTAAAAAATTATCAAAATTTGAGTATTTTAAATACAAGGTTCCACGTCAAATATAAAAAGAAAGAGGGTAAGTATAGTTCATAAGTGAATCTATTACGACAGAACAAATTCAAAGGAATGAAGGGGGTCTGATACACACGATGGTCATAGACCTTAACGTTATTTTTTTTTAAAGAACTTTTCAAAGACCTCTTCAACTCTAGTTTTCTTTAAAAAAAAATAACGTTAAGGTCTATGACCATCGTGTGTATCAGACCCCCTTCATTCCTTTGAATTTGTTCTGTCGTAATAGAAATGATATAGTTCCATCGGCTTTGCTAGAATTTTTTTGAGACCTATCTGGTGGGCTCTGCGGGGATGGCAGCAGTTTCTGGAGTAGGCATGAACAACTGGAGGAATGTAGTGATGGCATCAGGTCCGTCACAGAGCGTGCATGCTAGGGCTGGTATTTCTTTTAAAAATGATTGGAAGGAACATGATTTCCCATTGCATGCTAGGAATCGCTTGTTAAAGAACAATGGATGTTTGGAATGATGTGAAGCCAGGCCGGTTCTAGTGGTTCAACCAGACTCGGTGGCAGAAGATGTGGAGTATTTAACCAAACATGCGCTTATTAGTAAATTTATGGGCATCCAAATTTCTCTTCCCTTTGTGGAGGCTTGGGTTAGGAAGACTTGGAACCTCGAAGGTGATGTGGAGGTGATGCTGAGTGCAAACAGCTATTTTATGGTGGTTTTTTCTTGTCTTGCGGATCGTAACAAAGCATTTGAAGGAGGTCCCTATTTCTGTAACCAAGCGGGACTCTTTCTTAAACCCTGGCATGTGGGTTTCAACCCCTTGGAATTTTTGAGAAATGACATCTTGCATATGATTGCCCTTCTACTTGGGAAGCCGGTTGGGCCATCAGGACAGACGCTAGATAAAAAGGTAATCTCTGTTGCCCGTATCTGTGTTGAAATTGATTTAAACAATCCTATTCCAGATTCTATTGAAATACAGTTCGGATCAACCACATGGGTTCAAAAACTTGACTATGAAGCTCTTCCATTTCGTTGCCGAATTTGCCATGAATATGGCCACTTACAAAGAAAATGCCCTAAGTTTGTCCTACCTCGTGGCTTCAAATCTTGGGCCCTCTCAAGTCTGTACAAAATATGGATAAAGGAAAAGCCCCGATAAAGGAGGGGGATCAGGATAAGGAAGGCTTTGTTACGGTAAAACCTCGAAACAAAGGAAGAAAGGCAAAAATAGACATTAAGGATAACCAACCAGATGCTCAGCTCAATCATTTTGAAATTCTAGAGAATCTTGATCAATGCGTGGAGATACCTGAAACATCGCTACCTGTTATAGATATAACAGGACCAAATCAGTTGTCTCTTCATGAGGTGGAACCAAGGGAACCAGATACAGGGGGTTTAAATGAAAAACAAAGGGATTTGGTTTCGAGTATAGGTGATATGGTTGGCCCTAGCCCTGGAAGTGAAGTTATCTTAGAAAATGGCATAGATTTAGATGTGCCCTCTCCTACCCAGGCACTGATGCAGTCATCCATGGACTGTAAAACTCCTACGGTGCTAGGATTGCAGCATAAAATAATTAAAAAAAATGCTTTAGATAAGAATATGAAGGTGGGTCGGAAGAAAGACCAGGATAAAATTAAGTTAATGGGGGAGACTTTGGTAGAGTCAAGTTTGGTGAGAACATTGGACTCCCATTTTTATAACCCCCAAAAATGATTATACTTTCATGGAATGTAAGGGGGTTGAACAGCATCCCCAGACAAAAAGCTGTTCGTGATTTGATTCATGTTCATTCTCCGGATGTGGTTTTTATTCAAGACAGAGTATTGATAACTGGGAGAGTCTCCCGTCTGGGGATTCTCAACACCTACGGGAGTTGATCCATAAGGATGTTCAGACTTAATGTGGTTTGTTTTTTTTTTTTGGTTTTCTTTGGGAGTTGACCTTGTCTGATGATTTAGCATGTCTTGTTGCTTATTTGAGTCCTGGATAGGGGCTCAGCTGTACTTTGTAATCCAGACTTTTTATCAATAAATTTTTACCCCTTTATTTAAAAAAAAAAAATGATATGGTTCCACCATGCATAATGAATATAAGAAAATATAAGGTGATCCATATACATAATATTTATGGACCTTTATTTTTTATTTTTTATAAAAAACTAAAGTTAGATGTAAAAGCCTAGTGTTTCTTTATTTTGTATATATAAGGAAAGGCAAGGAAATACAAGATGGTCTCATAAATACAATGCTCATGGATCTTAAAGTTATTATATACAATGCTCATAGACCTTAACGTTATTATTTATAAAAAAAAATAATTAGTTGTAGAAATGTAGTGTTTCTTTTATGTATAGTAAACTTAGAGAATATAAGGTGGTGGGTGATAGGTTTTGTATATAATGTTTATTTTTTTGGATTTGATTAGTGTGAGAAATTTTTACAATTAATATTTAGGATTGGATATTTTCATTCCACCATGATTTTTTATAAGGGTGAGAGTTGAGCTTATCAATAGGGGTCAAACACATAGCCATACACACCTAACCCTGCCATGGTTTGAATTTTGGACCTCTTGAAAAAAAGTCAAAGGCCGAACCGTTGTGTTATCCCTAGGACTTGTAGGAAATGTTTATAGATCTTAACATCTATAAAGAAAACTAAAGAGATGTCCAAATAATTTATAAATAAAACTAAAGAGGTGTACATATATAGTGTTTCCACTTATGTATAGAGAACCTAATGGAACACAAGGTGGTCTCATACACAATGCTCATGGATCCTAACACTGATTTTAATAAAAAAGCTAAATTCAAAAAGATGTAGAAGTGTTCTAATTCCTCCTATGTATAACAAATCTATAGGAATGCAAGGTAGTATCGTATACACAATGCTCATGGACCTCAACATTAAAAGGCTAGAGTTAAAGAGGTGGATAAATGTAGAGGCTTTATAAATGGGGGATGCTTGATTTCAAGTAGTTTGTCTTGGTTTTATTATAAACAAAAATATATAATAACCTATTAAAAATATTTCAATATGTTTTTAATTAATTAACATTTATAAATTTTTTAACTTGGGGGCTTTGGAGCAAAAGTAAAAAATAATGAATTTCAAATAATAAACCAAGGTTTCAATTCATTAGATAAACTTTAACATTTAATTGACATGAGCTCAAGATGAAGATCCACATTCAAATTATAATTGTCAAAATATTATAATGCCACTATGTGGTTTGTTGAAACAATATGATAACATAGTCGTGATGTAATACAATTCCACATTTGAGACTTCCCATGATAAACACCATACCTATATACACTCTATGAGGGAAACAATAATATGATTCTAAACTTGGGTTTGATTCTAAAATTCATTTAAAAAAACTTTGTTATTCTTTTTAAGCCATGGATTCCAATAAATACTAGTGAGACCAATCCTCTGCAAAATGCATAATTATGTAGCAATTAAACAATTAATTTAATATTTCATCAACACTTTAAATTTGATGAAGCTAACCAACATATCCCGATATTTTAAAAGAATGGCTTCAAATTTTGTAAGCAAAGGGACAATGAAAAATTTAATGCCATGTGCTTCTAGATCCTTCTTACATAAGGCACACCCAAAGGCATATGATATACTCTTCTTTGTATACTCTCACTTGTAAGAAATTTGCTTTAGACTACTACCAAAAGAAATATTGATGCCTTACTGAGGGCCTCAAGTGGTTGAGTATCAAGCATCTTTTATTAGATTCCAAAACGACATGAAAAAGGGCAATAGAATTCTTGAAGCATATTTTGAAGGTCATTCTTTATTTGTCTGGATCCTCTTCTTCAACTAGATTGCTAATATAAATCCATGTTATTGAATTATTTCTCACTTTATATAATATTTGACCTTTGAATCTTTACAAGTGAAACATACCCAATAACATTTATGAAGAACACAAGCTTATACTGAGAGGGGGGTGAATAGTATAAGAAAACATTTTGCTTTTCTTTTCAAAACAATATTATCCAATTTTATCAATTGCAATATCTTTCCAAAGCAGTGTTAACCAATATCATGAATAGTAATAGCAAAGAAATGCACATATCATCACACACAATGAGAGACATAGATTTAACATGGTTCACCCAATGTGGGCTACGTCCATGGAGAAAATATTTCTTATAAATTTTCTCAAAAAATCTCTTGGGAACTAAATCCCTATTACAATGTTTATGGACCTCTGTCCAAAGGAGACACCAATCCCCTATGCTCAAGTTCATGGACCTCTATCCACAGGAGAAATCTATCCCCTCAAATCTAGTTCGTGGACCTCTATCCATAGGAGACCTCTATCTCCACTATTTTGGTTTATGGAACTCTATCCATAGGATACCTCTGTTACCACTACTTTGGTGTGTGGATATTTATCCATAAGATAACTCTATCCCCTCAAACCTGATTTTTGAACCTCTATCCACAGGAGAACTCTATCTCCTCAAACCTGATTTGTGGACCTCTATCCACAGGAGAACTCTATCCCATCAACTTTTGTTTATGGACCTCTATCCACAGGAGAACTCTATCCCCTTAACTCTAGTTTGTGGACCTCTATCCATAGGAGAACTCTATCCCCTCAATTCTTGTTTGTGGACCTCTATCCATAGGAGACACCTCTCCTCTCTATTCTGGTCACCTCCAAATTTGGTACATACCTCTACTTAACTCTGCTCTAGGCCTACTCACGAGGCTTTATTAGGTCTACTCATAAATATCCTTTCAACTCTACCCTAAATCTACACACATTACATGCACAAATATGTCTTAACTCTATCCCAAATCTGCACACATTGCATGCACAAATCTGTCTCAACTTTATACCAAATCTGCACATATTACATGCACAAATCTATCTCAACTGTTTCAAATCTACACATATTACATGCACAAATTTATCTCAACTTTATCCCAAATTTGCACACATTACATGCACAAATCTCTCAAATTTTCCCCAAAAACCTACTTCAAATCTTCTTACAAGACTTGCTCAAATATGAATTCAAACCTGGTTCAAGTCTTCTCATAATACTTGCTCAAATTTGACTTCAAACCTCTTTCAAGTCTTCTCACAAGACTTGCTCAAATTTGCTCACAAACTTGTTCTTGACCTTGCTCAAGACTACTCATTACACATGCTCAAAATAGCTCATAACATATGCTCAACCAATCCCAAATCTTGCACATAAATGATGTTCAAAATAATGCTTGTATCTCTTTCAAAAATGCTTTCTTCAACTAGGTAATTTAGACATATTCTACCCAGAATTATTTCAAGAACATATAGAAAATGATATGCAATACAATTTCACAATATGTTCTTTCTAAATATCACTCAAGGCCAATTCACAAATTACTTCACAAATATACCTTCTGACATTTGCAAATTTATCTCAATATCAATTCAAAGCTAGTGCATAAATTTGCTTCACAAAACTGCCCTTCGTTCCTTGCAAATTTTCTCTCAAAGATCAAACACAATAATGTACAAATTTGTTTCACAAAATTGGTCTCTAATTGCTAATTCACATTCAATGGCACACAAATCAATGCCCCAATGCTTCACAAATTCATTCAATAATGTTGCACAATTTGTTCTCAAACCCTAGCACATGTGGTTCCAATTTCACTAATCAATGATGCACAATTTGGTTCTCAAACTCTAACACAAATATTTCCAACAATGCACATATATAATCCTTATTTTTCCACCTTATGATTCAAAAATATTTTCTCAACCAAACACCTTAAATAAGGAATAATATCACCATACATTTTAACTTGCTTTGATGAAGATGTGCCATCAAAACCCGTCTCAAAAGAATTTCCCTTTCAAGGTGCCACTTCAAAAACTGGTTAGTAAATCTCTCTTTAAAATATTTTACATTAAATTTTTCCTTCAAAAATATGCACAGAGATAATGGTTTGCAACTTCTTTTTCCCAAAATAAAGCTTTTTAATCAAAGAACAAAACCTTTCAAACTTTCTTTCACCATGCAAGAATACACACAGCAATTAAACCACAAAAACACCTTATTACTCCTACTTGTAAAAGGCACAATTAATTTTCAATATCAATAATGTACCTTATAATCATGCAAAACCCTAAGTGCAAAATATAAATTTATTTCCACTTTCATACATCTTATACCTCCTATATCAAAAAAATATTTCAACTTTCTAAAGCCACATACTCATAACTTTTTATCTTAATTTATCATTCAAACATTCAATCTTATGTTTCCTTAAATCAAGCACTATGCATACCCAATAATGCAAATATTAAACCTTGTGTCTCCCTAGGTCAAGCGTAATTTTGTGCCTTGCTAACATGTTGCCACCACGACTCGAAACCGCCACGTCTTGCTGGTCTGCGCCTTAGCACAAGCTAAGGTACTGCATAGGTTAGCTGCCCACACAAGACTTATAAAGCGTAAACTCAAATGTGACATCCTCTTTTGCAAGCAGTTTGGTTTTTAATAAAACTCCAAGAAAAATGAACCCACTGCACCCTGAACCCGTGATCTAGCCTACCACTTGGGCTAGCCGCCCAGTTGGAAACCTTGTGCGTTGCCTCCTTGAATAACTGCCCTTGCTTCAAAATGTGTACTCTTGTCTTTTCCTCTCTTTGCCCTCAACGAATGGTGCGAATCGTGATTGATCTTTAGCCTTAGGTAAATGAATTATTGTTCTTCCTTTAATATGCAATTCAAACTTAATGAAGATGTCGACTCTCCTTTTTATTTCTATCATTTGAATTTAAATTTTTGCGCCCTTTAAAATTCAAATTAATTTTTATTATAATATTTAAACCTTGGTTTTAAATATTATAATATTTTTCTTGTGAACCTTTGTCAAATGATTTTCTTCTCACCCACATAAAGTCTTATCTTTTTCTTGCTAACATAACCATGGATAATCTTTTTCAATCAAATGAAACCTTATCTTTTTCTTGCTAACATAACCATGAAAAATATTTTTGCCTTGACAACTATTATACCTTTGTCATTAATATTTTTGCCTCATGAATTCTTTGATAATATTTGCCTTGCATTTTATTATTTCAACCTTAAGATAAATCCCAACCGTTTTACCTTTGACATCAATGAAAACCAATATACTTAATATTTCCAACAATATCCCCCTTTGTCATTGATGGCAACCCTTCTAAAATATTTCCTTTTACTATAATTGGATTCCAAATCTGCTCCTCCTGAGAAGGTGTTCCCCCTTACTAAAAACTCTCCTCATTTGACATCAATGGCAAAGGACTCCTTTGGGGCTAAAAATAAGACTCTTAGCTCAGCCCCCTCACCACCTCTTTTCCTTGAGGTGATCAATTTTGGGGTGGGAGTAAATCTACTCCCAACTTACAATGCTCTTCTCCTTTCTCAACCTTATTTTTCTACACCTTTATAGTCATTACCATTTTGATCCTTTTGAGTGTCCTTATTCTTTCTTGTCTTTTGAAGTTTTGAAAACTCTATTCTACACCACTTAGCCTTATGCCTAAAATTATTGCAATTGTAACACCTAATGTTGTAGTTTCTGAATGTTGAAAATGACCTAAAATTCCTTTTGGTATCCATAATCATTTCTACCATGAATCCTGTAATGTATAGCTTTGTGACCAAAATTAATACATGAGAAACAATGCCCTTGGAAGAAATATTCATCTTGTCTTGAAAAATCTGGTCTCTTGGTCCTTTCTTTGCCTTCTCTGTGATTTGTGCATTATTTTCTTTCTCAATGAAGCTTCCATTCTTCAACTTATCAACATAGGTCTTAGGTTCTTCTTCAATATCTTCCTCTGAAACTTCCTTTTATTTTGATCTTGACTCCTCTTTTTGTACCTCTTGACCTTCTTCAAAACCAAGTCCTATTTTGATAAATGAAGATCTTTGTGCTTTGATAATGTTATCCAAAGATTTTGATATTTTTCCAAACTTGTTTAGCTTATCCTTAGAATATTTCACTTCCATACTTAGAGAAACCACTTCATGTTATAATATTTCACATTCTAACTCTTTTACCTCTAAATTTTCAACCATAACTTCTTTAAATCACCTTGCCTTAAATTTTAAGTTTTTGAGATCTTGTAGAAGTTTTTCCTTTATTTCCTCATCTTCTTGAACTTGAGCCTTCAGTATTGAGTTCTTCTTTCTAACTCTTTTCAACTCTCTGAGAGCAACAATAAGTTCCTCTTCTATATCAACTATGGCTTCTTCTTTTTTTGAACCTTCCTCTAGGTCTTCAATTATAGGAGCATATTCTTTTTCTACTCGGTCAGAATCATCTTCTACTTGATCTTCAATAAGAGATTCTATTACCTATTACACTATTTATGGACCTTTATACAAAGGATACACCAATCCCCTATGCTCAAGTTTGTGGACCTCTATCTACAAGAGAACCCTATCCCCTCAACTCTGGTTTGTGGACCTATATCCATTGGAGACCTCTGTCTTCACTATTCTGGTTTGTGGACCTCTATCCATAGAAGACCTTCATTCCCACTGCTTTGGTTTGTGGACCTCTATCCACAAGAGAACTCTATCCCCTCAAATATGATTTGTGGACCTCTATCCATATGAGAACTCTATCCCATCAACTTTGGTTTGTGGACCTCTATCCATAGGAGATATCTATCCCATCAACTCTGGTTTGTGGACCTCTATCCATAGGATAACTCTATCCCCTCAATGCTGGTTTATGGATCTCTATCCATAGGAGACACATCTCCTCTCTGTTCTCGTCACCTCTAAAGCTAGTACACACCTCTACTTAACTACTTTAAGCCTACTCACAAAAATTTCTCAGGTTTGCTCACAAATATGCTCTCAACTCTACCCTAAATCTACATACATTACATGTACAAATCTATATTAACTTTATCCTAAATATGCACACATTACATGCACAAATTTGTCTCAACTCTATCCTAAATCTACACACATTACATGCACAAATTTGTCTCAACTCTGTTCCAAATCTGCACACATTACATGCACAAATATGTCTCAACTCTGATAGGACACTACTTAAAATAAACCTCGTTAATAGATTTAAATTTAAAAAACTAATATTATGCATATATAATACTAAAAAAAGGGGGAAAATAGCTTTGTTAGGCTTTGTGCATAGTGTCATCGCCATTGCATGCAAAATCCTTAGTAAGGTAGAATGGATATGGAATGCAGGGCTTAGGTTGGGATTTGTTTGTTTCAATACTATTCAAAAAACTGCAGGGGATTTTTATTTTTGTATCTTGTCACATAAAGAACATAGGTTAAAACTACTTTCTACCTATCCATGGATATTGCTGAGGGCCCTCCCTCTACCCCCTTCTCCCAAGTGGTATTTTGTAAACACAGTGAGGGAGAGACAAGAAGTAGAGGTGGATCTTTGAGCAATGATGCCTTAAAATCCACCTTCTTTGTTGTAGCCAAGAAATAAACTTTTGTAGATGCAATTAAAGGAACCAACAACAAAATTATTAATACTAAAGCACAATCCCATAAGATTATGCAAGAAACTAAAAAATAAAAGAGAAGGAACTAGAACAAGTGAGGCAAAATGGATGTTTTTACCAAAAAAATTGTATCCCTATTCTAGAGATAGTTGAGAAACTAATTTTTGAGGACATTGTCTATAGATCCAACCATGCACTTTTTTGAAAATTTGTAGGTCTAAGACCCAACAAGTTCCTATATAATTGGGCCCAAAAATACTGGGATCCTCAAGGAGAATATGAAATAATTCTCCTTCCCAATTGTTATAAGGGCCCCTAATCCACAGGAGACACCAATCCCCTTGCTCAAGTTCATGGAAACCAATCCATAGAAGACACCAATACCCTTGTTCAAGTTCTTGGACAATAATCCATATGAGACACCAATCCACTTGCTCAAGTTCGTGGACACCAATCCATAGGAGACACCAATCCCCTTGTTCAATTTCATGGACACCAATCCACAGGAGACACCAATCCCCTTGCTCAAATTCATGGACACCAATCCACAGGAGACACCAATCCCTTATTAAGTTCATGGACACCAATCCACATGAGACACTAATCCCCTTGCTCAAGTTTTTTCTAAAACCTGCTCAAATATTCTCAAAAACCTGCTCAAATCTACTCCAAAACCTGCTAAAAATACCTGCTCAAATCTGCTTCAAAACTTGCTTATAAAACCTTCTTACAAAACCTGCTCAAATATTCTCCAAAATCCACTCACAAACACTGCTCAAATCTGCTCCAAAACCCGCTCACAAAACCTGCTCAAATCTGCTTCAAAACCCGCTCAAAAAACCTGCTCAAATATGCTCCAAAATCTAATCAATAATGGAATCAAGTTCTTCACCCTCTCTTTAGTTTGCTTTTTATAACTAAAAGCAATTCAAACATATTCTACCGAAAATTATTTTATCTTCATCAACATATAGAGAATGATATGCACTAATGTAGTAAGCTTCAAATGACTAATATGTTCTTTACATTCATTAAGTCTGTCGCTTCCACATATCTCACAATTATTACATTTTAAAGGTAGCTTAAGTCTAGCTTAGATAACTTACTTGTGTGTTGACTTGGAGATGCTAATACCTTCCTCTTCTTCCACTATCACGTGTACCTTTTCTTCTTCTTGAAATGACTGAATTATCCTTCCTTGTTAATTGAATGCTTGGGTGAATATGTTTACTTAATATTCTTTGACACCTTGACTTGTTCCAAATTTGTGCCCTCCAAATCTGCCTCAATAATTATGATCTTCCTCTTGCATGTGCTTTTCAAATCTGGTCAATAATTCTCTTTTTCCCTTCTTGATTTAAATATCAAATCAATCACTTTAAAACCTTATCATTTATTTTAAAAACCTACACAATAAAGCTTAAAAATAACTCCTTATATCTCCCTTTTAAAACTTACAAAATAAAGCTTTATTCTAACAACATGAACCTTATATCTCCCTTTTATTAATTTACAAAAATTACAACTTTATACTAACATCATGATCCCTATATCTCCCTTTTATTAAATTACAAAAATGAAACTTTATAGTAACACCATAACCCTTTTATTAAATTTAATAAAAATTAAACTTTATAATTACGTTGCACAACCACAGATGAGATTCGATCCCTTGAAATATAAAAACTTAGTGCCCTAACATGGGCTCATGGCCAATTGAGCTACCACAGTAGGTGAAACCAAAAGGCACAAGAAAATATTTAACTCCTTCGTTGCGTTGTCTCAAACTCTAGCAAAACGAGCGTTGAAGAGATTCAACCCTTTAACCTTTTGCACCACAATGCTTTACGTGAGCTAGGCAACCGACTGGGCTACCTTAGCGCATAAAATAAAAGGGACATGATATGATATTTGACTTCGTCTTTGTGCTACCTTGAACAATATAAACCATAATAAAATAGACATCAAGGGGATTTGACCCTTTTACCTTCTACACAACAACACTCCACGCTAGCTAGGCAACTGACTGGACTACCCCAACGAATGAAACCAAAGAAGCACAACAAAATATATGGATCCTTCATCATATCCAGGGTTATGCATAAATGGTAGTACCAAAAAAGTATTTATAAATTTGGGGCGAATCAAGGTGAATCATGTATAAACTATGGGGCAAATTTTTCAAAATTTTGCAAAAAAGTTATCAAAATATGGCAAATTTTCAAAAAATTTGCACATAAATTATAAATATTTTTGGGGGTACTTTTGACCTATTAAATCATCCTAAAAATTTATAAAAATACCACCATTAGATCAAGATCAAAAAGAACTTTCAATGAGTACAAATATGCCTATGTTTGGATATATTTTGATTCATAAAACTATGAAATCACCATCTACTACAAATTGTCAGTCACCATCTACCACTCGCCATCTGCCACTCACCATCTACCATTCAACTTGTACCATTCACTATGTGCCACTCGCCATGTGCCACTCGCCATGTACCCCTCAGCTTGTGCCAATCACCTTGTGCCACTCGCCATCTTCTAGTCGTCTTGTGCCACTTGCAATCTTCTAGTCGCCTTATGCCACTCGTCTTATATTAGTCGCCTTCTACCAACTGCCACATGACGACTAGAAGAAGGCGATTAGCAAATGGTGACTAATAATTATTTCATAGTTTTAGGCATCAAAATATATCCAAACAAAGGTATATTTGTACTTGTTGGAAATATATTTTCAAGTTCGATCTAATGGTGGTATTTTTATGAAGTTTTGAGATGATTTAGTAGGTCAAAAGCTACCTCTAAATGACATTACCTCATAACCACCATATTTGGGATCACTTTTGACCTATTAAATCATATTTAAACTTCATAAACATACCACAATTAGATTGGTCTTGAACATATCTTTCCAATGAGTATAAATATGCCTATATTTGGATATATTTTGATGTCTAAAACTATGAAATTATTGTCAATCGCCATCTACCACTCACCATCTACCACTAGTCATCTGCCACTCGCCTTGTGCCACTCACCATGTGCCACTCGCCTTGTGCCACTTGCCTTGTGCCACTCGCCTTCTGCCACTCACCTTATGCCACTCACCATCTGCTAGTCATCTTATACCACTCACCTTATGCCAGTCGTCTTTTGCTAGTCACCACATGGCGACTGGTAGAAGGTGACTGGTAGATGGCAACTAAAAATCATTTCATAGTTTTAGGCATCAAGATATATCCAAAAATAGGTATATTTATACTCGTTGGAAATATATTTTCAAGCCCGATCTAATGGTGGTATTTTTATGAAGTTTTGAGATGATTTAGTAGGTCAAAATCTACCTCAAAATGACATTACCTCCTCACCACCATCTTTGGGACCATTTTTGATCTATTAAATTAATCTTCAAACTTCCTAAAAATACCACCATTAGATTGGGATTGAAAAGCATTTTCCAATGAGTACAAATATACCTATGTTTGGATATATTTTATGCCTAAAACTATGAAATGATTGTTAGTCATCATCTACTAGTCACCTTCTGCCAGTCACCATGTGGTGACTGGTATAAGATGAGTAACATAAGGCAACTGGTATAAGGCGAGTGGTATAAGATGACTGGCATATGGAAAGTGGCATAAGGTGAGTGGTTGAAGGTGAGTGGCACAAGGCAAGTGGTACATGGCAAGTGGCACATGGCGAGCGGTAGATGGCAAGTGGCACATGGCGAGCGATAGATGGCGAGTGGTACAAGGCGAGTGGTAGATGGTGAGTGGCAGATGGTGACTGATAATCATTTCATAGTTTTAGGCATCAAAATATATCCAAACATAGGCATATTTATACTCGTTGGAAAGCTCTTTTCAAGCCCAATATAATGGTGGTATTTTTATGAAGTTTGAATATGATTTAATAGGTCAAAAGTGGTCCTAAATATGGTGGTAAAGAGGTAATGTCACTCACCTTGTGCCACTCACCATATGCCACTCACCTTCTACCACTCGCCTTGTGCCACTCACCATATGCTAGTCGCCTTATGCCACTCACATTCTGCCACTCGCCTTTTGCCACTTTCCATATCTCACTCATCTTCTACCACTCACCATCTACCACTCGTCTTATGCCACTCACCTTATGCCAGTTGTCTTATACCAGTCGTCTTATGCTAGTCACCTTCTACTAGTCGCCTTCTGCTAGTCGCCTTCCACCAGTTGTCTTCTATCAGTCGTGGACTTGTGTTTTGTCAGTAGTTTGATTTGTGTCGCTCGCTATCCAAAAATATTGAATATTATAATTGTATGAGAGTCGTTGTTATGGCTAGCTATATATAATGGGGTACAAGGGGTGAATTGGGTAGGATATTTTTTATTTTTAATAAATTTAAGGCAAAAAATAGGTGGGAAACCTTATGATAACTTGGCAAATTTACCCTTAAAAATTTGGATCCCAAAAATTTTGGGTGAATGGGCCAACCTATATGGTCCAAAAATTCATAAAATTAACATTGTGAAAATCTGAATATACGTGCTAAATTGTGAAATTCGCCACTATGCATAACCCTGGTCGTATCACTGCTATCCAATTTGTGCTCCTCTCCTCCTCCATATTCTACTTGTTGCACTCTCTCACCCAAAGGATAATCAAATTGCATACCCTTAGACAATGTGAATCAATGGCCTTATTAATATGCTTTTGTCTTTCACGCCCAAGGAATTCGGCCCATTATTTTGAATATTTGAATTTTCAAACTTTATTTTGTATGGTGCGCTCAAGGAGGTCAGCCCATGTAGATTTAATTTTTAACCTTTTAAAAATATAAACCTTCCACTTTATTTAAACTTTTATATATTTAAATTATATTTAAATCCTTTGATTTAAATATAAACCTCCCTCTTTAATATTTAAATATTTCATTTAAATATTAAGCATATTAAATCACCTTTGAATATATTTGCCTTGAACATTAATGACAACTCAATATTTCACCTTGAAGATATTTATGCCTTTGATATCAACATTTCATCCTTGCATCAACATTTCATCCTTGAAGATATTTCTGCCTTTGACATCAATATTTTATCCTTGAAGATATTTTTGCCTTTGATATCAATGACAACTCAATATTTCTAACAATGAATGCTAAAATATCAATAAATGATCAAGAAAGAAGAATATCATAGTTGAATGACAAGGACATACTCCTCATCACCCAAGCAGATTAACTGGAGCTTATTAATATTCCTCCTCCATGTTGTACCAATACTTGAACAAACAAGAGGAAAGAGGGGGACACAATGAAATTTATGCCAGATGGATTTCTAGCAGGAGAGGAAGCATTCCATTGATGTAATGTTAATTAGAGATTCTTGACCACCTAGCCTCCCATTACTTCCCAATTAGTCTATCCATATACAAAATAAAGCATAACCCTAAAAGGTATTTCAGATTTGAGAATTTTTAGCTTCAAAATGAACCAATTACAACTCAAGCATGTAAGATAAAACTTGAAATATTGGAGCCAACTCCAATGCACTGACTTCTAAAAGCAACGGGTAGAGATCATAGTAGAAATGCAAGAGGTGGCTGCAAAAATTAGGAAAGGGGTAATATTCAAAGAGCTTCTTTCTCAGGAGGAAGACTTTTGAAGAAAGAGGAGGAAATAGACTAGAAGGAAGAAGCTTATTGGAAATAAAGGGCACAAATAACATGGTTGTGGGAGGGAGACCAGAATACCAATTTCTTCCACTACTTTGTAATTGCTTGCAATTTTCATAACCAAATGGATGCTCTTATTGATAACCAAGAAACTAGGAATGATACTACCCTAGGTATGCAAAAAATAGCTAACACTTTCTTTAGTACTTTTTTTACTGCAAATCTAAATTTGTCTCTAATCCACCAACAAGAGATCCTGGACGGTATCCTAGTTTTGATATCCCAACACCAAAATGAGGAACTTCTCAAAGCAATCATTATAGAGGAAGTTAAATATATTATCTTCAGTATGTAAACTAACAAATCACCTAGATCGAAAAGGTCTTCCTATCAATTTTTCAAAGCTTTATGGGATACAATAGCCGAAGATGTTACAAAAGTATTATAAGAGATCAGATTCAATGATCGTATACTTAGATCCCTCAATCACACCCATATAGCTTTGATTTTTAAATACAAATACATAGAGGACATTGCAAGATTTTTCCCCATAGCTCTCTGCAATACGATCTACAAAATCCTCACCAAGCTAATGGTAGAAAGGCTTAAAAAATCTTACCAGTAATCATATCTCCTAAACAAGGAGGATTTGTGAAAGGAAGATAGATTATAGATGGCATCATCCTAGCTCAAGGATATTTCCACACTCTCACTAATAAAGAGAATAAACGAATGTTCCTAAAACTTTATCCCTCCAAAGCATATGATAGTGGCAGTTGGAACTTCATGGCCAAAAATCCTCAATAAATTTAATTTCAAAAGAGAATAGATTTTGTGGGTGTTGAAATATGTCTCACCAGTTTCCTTATTAATCATCATAAATGGATTTTTATCCCAACCCTTCCAAGCCTCTAGGAGGATCAGACAAGGAGATCTTATCTTACCATACTTGTTCATTCTTTATGCGGAAGGCTTAGGGATATATATCAGATAGAAGAAGATAGAGAACATCATTACAAAAATAAGTATCAACCTTGGTTTGGATCTGACTCACTTGCAATTTATGGAAAATAATAAATTTTTGGGGGAGGCAATAATTTGGGAAGTTGTTAACTCATAAATGACCATAAATTCAAAAAATAATTCTTCAATGTTACAAAGAGAGTTCAAGATAGGATTACCCAAATCCTAATATTCTAGGAAGTTTCTCCTCCTCTAGAATATCTAGGAATCCCCCTCTTAGGAAGAAGTTTAAAATATAAGGATTGGATAATAATAAAATATAGAATCTTCTCTAAGCTAAATCACTAGATGCATAGATAGCTGAGTTTTGGAGGCAAAGTTACATTACTAAAAGCAATCCTTCAAGCAATGCCCATGTACAAATTCTCAATATTAGTGGTCCCAAAAGGTGTATTGAAGGACCTTGATAGGCTAAAGCAAATATTCTTATGGTTTGGTGTCAAAGGGAGTCAAAAAATGGCTTTGATTAGCTAGAAAAAAGTTTGTCATCCAAAAGAGGATGGAGGTCTTGGAATTCAAGCAACAACAACAAACAACCAAGCTTTAACTGGCAAACTCTATTGGAGGTTGTTATCCCACCCAAACCAACTCTGGTCCAAGGTTCTCCTAGTTAAAAAATTATCTATATCACACAAGAGCTTACCTTCCCCAACTCCTAGTAATAGGGAAAGGTTCAAAAATATATAAAGCATTGAAGAAAGGAGCTCCTGTCATTAAGAAGAGCTTATTTTAGAGAATTGGAGATGGGAGTAAAGCCAGATTTTGGGATGACTCTTTGGAATGCTACCCACCATAGAGGTCTAATATCTCCATCTAATTATTTTAAAACTAGCATTTTATGAATATGATTGGGTTAATGTGGTCCACTACCTAAAACCATTGAACAACCAATCCTTGGAACACCTCCTATGGCACCCTCTAGAGGATTGACTATGTGAAGGATGGGATGCAAATAAGGAAGAACTGTAGAAAATATTAACTAGAATAACTTGGGTGAGGAAAGTAGAACATGATAAAATAGCCTAGGGTTTTTGCACCCTTGGTATTTACTCAGTCTAAGAGGGTTATAGATCCATCTCTTATATCCCTTTGTAGACACTAAAATCATGTCAATACGATTAGGCAACTGAAAGCATTGGCTATTTGACATCATATGGCCCACTTGGGAAACCCTCAGAGGTTACAAAGTGGTCCTAACCACTCTTGGAAGGCTCTAACCCACTTTTGGGAGGTTTTCATCCACATAAGCATGACCGTCCCATCTTGGGACCATTATAGTTCATGATCATCCCACCTAGGGACAGTCATAAGTGGTCATCCCTAAGTGGGACGACCATGGCCTTTGACTCCCAAAAAGTTAAATTTTGGACAAATGGCACCCAAAAACTGCCATTTATCCTGCCTATTCAAGCATGCAGACCAGAGGGCATAGAATTATTATGACATGCTACAGAATAGAGGTCAAAAAGGGATATTCTCTTCCCCTTCCAATGCATGTCAAACTTTGGATAAATGGCACCTCTTACTTTGCATGTTCTTGCATGCTCATTTTTCCATAGGCTTCCTTTGGCTATAAATTTGATCCATTTTCCACCCAAAACATGGAGAGGATTTTTGTGATATTGCAACGAAGTGCTGCCAATATTTCCCCTCAACCTTTTGTGTTTTTTTCCTCAAAATATCTACCTAGCGAAGGAGGTTATCGAGTGATTCAAGAGGCATAATTTATTTAAAAAACCAAACCAATTGAATTAATTTCACCCCTAAATTTTATGACAACACCATTGAGAGAGTTTTTGACCAATTCATAGAGGAATTGGTGGTATAAAATTAGTAGAACCGGTGGTCGTCCCACCCCATGATGGTCCCTAGTTTGTGATAGTCACCACCATCCCTATAAGGGATGGTCACATATTGAAGCATGATTTTTCTACTATTTTTAAATAGGCATATTCTAGGATATATCAGGAACCTACTATTCAAATTTCATGCAATTTGGAGTTATATTGAGTGAGATATCATATTTTTAGTATTTTACAGGTCTACGGGGCTCATCGAAAGGTGCACCTAAATTTGTGATAAATTTTGCTAATATTTTCATATGGGCCCTCTTTAAATATGATTTTATGTATGTTGTCCAAGTTTGGTTTGGTTTAAGATGTTTAAGACCAGATATCACTCATTTTGGGTTTTGTAGGCTTCATGTAATCGACACGAATAAGGTTGCAATTTCTTTACTATTTTCAATTAGATCAATACAAAATCACTTTTTATACATATTTCTAAGTTTTGGAATCATTTGGAGTTGTTTTGGATGGTCGCATCACATATTTCCACTTTCTAGTCTATTATTGCATGTATTGATTTTGCATTCTTCACAATCCACACTTGCTATTAACTAAATATGGTTTTCTTGTGTGTAGGTGCATGTCTTATAATACATGAAGAAGTAGCATTGGATCATAACATCAAAGAACAAAGTGGCAGCATCGTAGGCCCACCCACTTCTATTATGGGTATGAGGAAGAACGTTGGAAGTGCACCCGAGTAATTGAAGGGATTGAATCCTTGGACCACCATTTTGTAACAAGTGTATCAATATGGAGACCTCAAGGGGAAATTTAAGTAACTGTGATTGAATATATAAAATTATAAAGAAGAACTTACTTTCTTTGGTGTCTTTTTGTAATGCTTAATCTACACTAGCGGTAGATGCATCTCGTTTAACATTATTAGGTGCACCATTTTCCCATACTTCAATGGCGATCATGGTGGGACCCCATCCCAATTAAATTGGTTAAATATTTGACCCTATTTTTACCTTTGTTCTATTGTAGGAACTGGCCGTTCTGTCCTGAAATGGCCTTTGGACTACTGATCGTACTACCTAGGGATGACCACACAACCATCCCACCCTGGGATGGCCATCAAACTGGCAGCCATCCCACCTTGGGATGGCCACAAAATAGAAGATTTTTTGCTCAAAATTCTAGAAAAAACAAGCTTATAGGCCATCGAGGTAAGTGCCTAAACCTTAAGTTTTCTTTTTTACAGTCAAAAATTGCTTAAATTTGGTTTTTCTTGCCTCCCTTGTTTACTTGAAAGGTAGAAAGATAGGTTTTACTTTTCTATAATTGAAAAAACAACAAAAAAAGGAGAAAAACTGAAAAGGAACTAAGTAGAAATGCATTTCTATGGCTTGATTTCTTGTAGCCTACCTAATGGGTAGGTTATCATTTAGGACATGCATTTTGTAGGTTGCTTTTTATCTAGCTTTTTTGAAAGTAAAACATACCTTTCCTTGCATTTAGTGAAATATCATTGAATGCTTCATTGTTTACTTTCTTTAAGATTAAAAAGAACCACACACACCACGTTCCACTTGAATGCTAGTGAGTTGGATTTCATCACCAAGCACTATTATAGATCAACAACGGTGGGTTTCATCTCCATCCATTGTATCAAATCCCACGAACCCTGTTCTTGGCCAAGGTCGACTTCAAGATCTTATGTAGCTTGGAAAATTTGCATGTACTTCTATTTGAAGGGTATAACGCTAACCAAGTTAGTATTGGATGAGGACTGGTAGGACTTGTACTCCCTTATTGGGTATGGGTTTCATATCCATACTTTAGTGGGTTTACGTGATCAAAATTTCATTGCTAGGTGTCGAGTTGCGAGCATACAGGTGAAATCCAATTAAACAAAAATATCATCCAATAAGAGAAAAACACATGACACAAGGTATTATTTACAAACAACAAATATAAACACACAAAAAAACTTAGGGAACACACAATCCTTAAAAGAGATAAACACTTGTTTTATTTGTGTATTTCCATTCTTGTGTGTTGTTTTATTAGAAATTTGTAAAGGAGATAATCATCTAGGGTTTGGTAGGGAATAACAATGGTGTGTACCCATAGCCAAGCCCACTCAAGGGTATATTATGTAGAGAGTAGACTAGGAGACATGAGTCATCTCTTATTTAGCCCTAAGAATTTGGTCATACATCCTTGGAAACCTTCTACTCACCCAAGTTCCAAAATACTAGGTCAACATCCCCTACAAAGGAGCCCTATGCAGGACACCCCCATGGGTTTTGATCTTAATCCAAGAGAATATTCCTAAAATATAGACACTTTACATGCCTTCTTTGATGAAAGGCAACCATACACTGAGGTTTTAGTAGATAGAACAGTACCACGCATCCACGTGCCTACTAGGTCTAACATGCACGCTTATGGGCAAGAGCAAGAGTACACACATTGGGTAGTGTCAATTTATCACATTTCACCCTTACACTACCCTAATAGGTTATCGTAACCTAGGTACCAGGATGAGTATGATACTCATCGCTCATGGTGAGCCAACTCAGCCCTTCCCTTCCTCATCAAAGGAGGAAGGCATGAGGAGATCCTTGATTATCCTCAAGACCGGTATACTGCACAGGCACGATGTGCCTCTACGCTATCAGAGTATAAATATTACATACTTAAACCTGAGCCTCAAGTGAACATGACTACCCTCGATCGCGGGAAGTCCATGATTGATATCTCGAATCATCCTTAGTGAGATAGGCCTCAAGGCGATGCTACTAGGGCTCCTAGGCCCCACACAGTAGAACATATCAATTAAGCGGTCATAAGATATGCATAATTCCAAGCGCAATTCAAGCAACTTTGACGAGATAAATAATGCTTGGACCATTTGCATCAAATAGAGAAAGAAAGTATTGAACAACAAACCAATGAGTTATTTCAAAAAACCTTACATGAGAGGGTTCCTACCCCTAGTATCCATAAATAACAAGTCCACTAGATGCAACCCGCTTTCATTCAAGATAGGTCTCCTAGGCCTTATGCAATGTTACCTCTATGACCTCCTAGGACAAATTGATACTTGCCTCCCTGACCAGACATAGAGCGCCTACTGCAGGTAGTTACCCCTCCTTATAGGCCAACTTAGAAGACACATTATGGGGCTTACATCGAGCATGATCCAAAAGTGAAATATCTTTAGATGCCTTGTTGATGCAGGGGGTAATATTCCACCACATTGCAATAGGCTTGAGGTTCCTCACCCTCTGCTATAGGATCGAAGCAAATAAGAGGATATGAAATCCTCTTATGTATATTGGGTGTTTCTAAAGTGCCTAGAAACAGTGGAGAAAAAGACCTCTGGCTCTGGATCCCAGAAGGCCACTCTACACTAGTTGCATAGTCAACCACTCCATCCTTCCATACCTACCCTTCCTATCCAGAGTAGTTTAAGATGCCGCACCTAACTATCTTTAAGGGAGACAAATATGCGTAGGAGCATGTTACCAAGTTCCTGAGCCAATGCTTTGGCATCTAGGATAATGATACTTTGTTTTTGAGGATATTCTTGACTACCATATCTGTCCCTGCTACAAAGTGGTACACCCAACTCTTGAAGCATAGCATATACAATATTGATCAACTCATAGATGTGTTCCTAGAAAACTTCACATTCAATACCAAGTAGAAGGTGACATTGGTCGACCTTGCACAGTTGAAAAAATTTGATGATGAGTCAATTGTAAACTATGGTAATATGTGGTGAGCATTTCTTGCCAAGCTACCATACTTACTCCCCATGATAGATTTGACTCAAATATTTACTAAGATCTGCTTAAATTCGATCTCCTTGTTGTTGCAACTCCAATAATATCCCACTCTTGAAGTTGTTTTAGCGTAAGATAGAACAATCAAATATATCATGATTCAAGAGGGAGAGATTGTGAAGCCTCACAAGAAGTGGAACAAGAATGCCAAGAACAACCTAGTGCAACCTAGGCCAACATTAGTCAATTAGGTTTCTATTAGTGTCCCAGGGCATGTGTAACTAGTGCCACCTCAAAAGCCTAATTATTAGGCCACACATAGGAACTACAACAAGGATAATTAGCCAAACCAAGGGAAAAATCAACAACATGATCCTAATCGATAGTTTACATCTATTGCAAAGTCCACAGACTCTTTGTTTGAGTACCTCTGTGTAGCTAATGCAATTAATCTACCTAAGAGTCGACCTGTCAATCCAAATGCACCAAATCCCAAAGGATACCATGAAGACCTATACTGTAAGTTTCATAGGAAAAATGGGTATGACGTATAGATGTGCTATAAGTTCAAGCACCTAGTACAAGATATGATCGATAAGAATACCCTTTAGGTTGACAACCCTATCACACCAAACAATCAACAGGTGGGTGTTTTTAAAGACCCATTTCTTGCCCATGCAAAATAGGCAAAGCCAATGCCACAAGTGAATGAGGTCCATCAGGCACCCCCCAAGTAGAGGTTCATCGACATGATCAACGTTATGACTAGGAATATATGATACCCAAGTCCAGTCGTACCACCTGCGATTTCAAGCAATGTTCCTTCAACATCATAACCTTTGTTGAATCCAGTGCCAAACCTCTCACCTTGGCCCGTGTTCACAATAAAGAGCAAGCTCACTTAGATCATGAGAACAACATCTACCTGACTCTCCATATATGAGCTCATTCAACAATATCCACCTCATAGAGAAGCTCTAATGGAGATCCTCAAGGTGATCGAGCTACAACCCCAGGAGTCTAACTCCTTTAACAATTTTGTGGGGCATGTTCAGTAATGTATGAAACCAGAGATCACATATTAGGAAGATGAGCTCAAGCTGATTCCAAATGACATGGTGGATCCCCCTTTGCACATCATCACATGTGTAAATGGAACACCCTACAATAGAGTCTTGATCGATACTGGTTCATCCAGCAACCTCATCACTACAACTCTCAAATATCTTGGGCTTTCGGCATCCCATATTGTCGCGTCTACATACACCCTTCAAGCATTTAATGATGCCATTTGCTCCATAGTTGGTATGATAGTCTTGCCTATTCAGGTGGGACAAAAGACCGTACCAACACTATACCACATCTTGGAGGGTGATATGACATACAATATCTTGTTGGGTAGACCTTGGATCAAGGACATGAAGTGTGTACCCTCTATCAGTCACCAATGTCTAAAGTACACCTATGAAGGGCAATTCCATGTCATCTCTGCAGACCTTGAGCCCTCAAGTATTGCAACTTGGTACAACAAAAACTTGAATCAACCTTATCGTAAACCCATCTAGATTTTCTACTGAATGCATCCAACCAAGGTCCAATTCCTTCACCATCACCTTCAATCAATCCATCATCATCTCATGCCATACCATCCTCATCATTAGCACCCCTATACATGCCTTCATAATTGGTGAATCCTCCACTGAGGAACATGGGGAAAAGGCCTATTTATGAGACCCCTCCAACCATATCCACCATCTCCACAGGTGAGATTCCTAGTCTAGTGGATGAGGAGCCACCCTATGAGGCCAACATTGAATCAACTCAAGCCTCACTCCTGTCCCCTCCTTCCTCATTGCCACAAGTTATAGTCCATTTAGCCACTATCGGTCTAGGAGAATACCTGATTAGGAACATCACATCAACTCATGCCATTGAGTTGGTGCAAGACATGGGTCTACCTCGTCTTCCCATAGGCACTATCATGCCTCTCGATATCCCCCCAAATCAAATAAATTTCATCTATGGGGGTCTCAAATATGGCATAGAGCCCTATTAGTAGTAGGAAGAGGAAGAAGAGCCCTTTTTAAAGGATATCAACTACATGTCCAACCCTAAATTTTCCATGACGTACCATCACCTCTACAATTGGCATGGTTATAGGTTGGGCTTGTATGAGCAAGGCACACACATTCCTTACCAGCCACAGTATCAAATGCCTTATGATAAGTCTAGTTTGGGATACAACAAGCTTGTGCCCCTCAAGGTCCTCACTGATAGCTTGTAGTGCCTAAGCCTAAACTATAGGGATTAGCTTGCATGTGACCCCTATGCCAACCCCAATCGGGTCTATTCACTAGGAGACTACTTTCTCACACCCATGATAGATCAAGAGGTATCTTGCAATGTCATCCAGTCCTACAAAAGGGGTGAAAGTTTGCATACCCTTCCACATGACAGTGAGGAAGAAGATTAGGGGTCTCTCTATGAGTGGATATCTGATGATGAGTCTGATTATGAAGTGGCATATCTCGACTATTTTAGTTTGCATGTCGAGTATGTGTGGATTGTCCCATTATATTATGAGCATCAGGCTTATTTGCATATGTTCCCCTTACATGACCCTATATGGTGAGAGTTTCTCCCTGTGGAAGGGCAAGATCGCTTTCAACCACACCGATCGCCTTTGGTCATTCCACCTCTACCGCAACCACCTCCATAAGTCTTGTGATACCCAAATATCAATAGACACCATCAACCACCTAATAGAAATCATCTGTCCATTAACATGATTTTCATGGACCTTTTTTCACCCATGCAAGATCTAGATAACCCATCGAAGCAACTACAACTCAACTTGGGGGTAATTGAATTAAATAGATGAGATTCTCCCCCATCACCTTTCGAATACTGGCCTTGCAATGAGATGATATAGCAATTTCATTTCTCTCCTAGGCCTACTCATGATGTCTTTCATGCTGAGGAGGAATCTGATGTACCCATTTATGATATAAACCCAACAAATAACATTCATTTGATCCCTACTCCACATTAGTTGGAGAAGGGGTCGCATATGTCAATCAAACCAATGATTGATAAGGATATTGACTCAAATCCTGAGAATCCTCAATGTATCAAGTTAGGGGAAAGCTTTTCCCCACCGAGCAAGCCGACTACATAGCCCTTTTCACCAAGAAGCAAGAGGCTTTTGCATGGTCCTACAAAGACATGTTAAGACTGGATCCAAATCTAGTCATGCATAATCTGATGCTTGACCCGAAGGCCAATCTAGTTAAGCAAAATTTGAGAAAAATGCATCCGACAGTAGCCTTGATGGTGAAATATGAGCTACAAAAGTTGTTGGATACCAAGTTCATCATATCAGTGGACTATCCACCATGGTTTTCCAACATGGTCCCCATAAAGAAGCTTTATGGGAGGATTCGCATTTGCACTAACTTTTGAGACCTAAATAAAGTGAGTCCCAAGGATGAGTTCTCATTGCCAAAAATTGATGCCCTGGTAGATGCCACAACAGGCCATGAAATATTATCCTTTATGGAAGGCTTCTCTAGATACAACCAAATTCGTATCAATATAAAAGACCAGCTCAAGATGACGTTCATAATGCCTTGGGGAACATTTTGCTATAAGGTCATGCCTTTTGGCCTTAAAATTACCGGTACTACCTACCATCGCACCATGACCTACATCTTCCATGACTATATGCACAAAATTTTGGAAGATTACATGGATAACTTATTGGTAAAATTGCTATTATGCCATGAGCATCTCGATGTCTTGAGAAAAGTCACCAATCGCCTTATTGAACACAATGTGAGACTGAACCCCAAGAAGTGCATCTTTGGTGTCACATCTGGAAAACTCTTGGGATTCATCATCTCTATAAGATGTATCGAAGTAGATCCCAACAAATTCAAGGTAATCCTTGAGATGCCTCCCCCAACTACCATCAAGCAGCTACGAAGCCTGAAATGAATCAAGAAGTAGTTGATATTGCAAAGATAAAGAATTATATACAATGCTCTGATAATTCTAAGGTGGTTAATGAACCACCCAATAAGTTGCAAAACTACCCACCTAATTGGAGAGCGCATATATGCACTATTTTACTTAGGCTAATAATGGAATATAGAATAATTTCTAACATCCCCCCTTATTACATTATTGGCAAATACATAGAGCATTGCAAAACAATTCAAACTTGACACATGCAAGTACCTTGGTGAAAATATTTGCAACTTGGTGATCGATGGGAATGTAATGGAGCTATATGTGATGCTTTGGAACTTCATCATGAATTAAATGACATCGAGTGTTGATGTGTTTGGTACAATCATGAAATATTGAATTCTTGACAAGATTCAAAACACTTTGATTATCACAAAACAAATAAAGTGGAAGGTTCTTTGGAAGACCCATGTTTGTAAGAATACGACTTAACCATATTATCTCGCATTCTGCTCCACTAGCTGCATGATATTATTCCTATGTAGACGATAAAGCAACTACCTATTGCTTCTTACTGTACCAAGAGACATGACCATATCCAAGATGGAAAATGTATTCAGAAGTCGACTTGTGATCATCAATGGATCTGGCATAGTCTGAGTTTGTGTATCCTTGTAGATAGAATTTGCTATTCTTTTTGTACTCCAAGACAAAATTTGTAGTACCACAGATATAATGAAGAACTCTCTTTGCTACTTTCCAATGACTTACCTTTGGTTCCTGCAAGAACCTTGAAATATAACCCACAATAAAACTAAGATCTGGCCTGGTATTTGTTAGATATATGAGACTCCCAATCAGTTGGTGATAGAGAGTGCCATTTGTTGAGATGCAACACCCCCCCATTGAAAAATGAAATTCCATCCTTGAAAATCCTGAACTTTCATTTTTGCAGCAGGGACCCTCTTGGTCATTTTCAGGTTTAAATCCGATTTTGCTTGCCTCCTTTTTAAAGTTGTGCTTTTTCTTGCATTCTAGCTGTGTTATCCAAGAATTCACTTTTTACATGCTAGAAATCATTCATGCTTAAGCCAAATCCTGCACCGGTACCGATAAAAATGCTGAAAATAGTTGCATAAATTCATGAAAAATCAAACTTTCCTTTTTAGGCAATGTCGCGAAATCGCGACACTTCCATTTATGGAAATGTCGCGAAATCGCGACACTTCCATTTATGGAAATGTCACGAAATCGCGACACTTCCATTTATGGAAATGTCACGAAATCGCGACAGGAAAATAGAAAACCCGCCAAGTCATTTTTGCATAGCGAAATCGCGACACTTTCCATTTTTGGAAGTGTCGCGATATCGCGACATTTCCATTTTTGGAAGTGTCGCGATATCGCGACATTTCCATTTTTGGAAGTGTCGCGATATCGCGACATTTCCATTTTTGGAAGTGTCGCGAAATCGCTACCGGCCAGAGGAGAGAGAAGCAAGCTGTACGGATCAGCGCGAAATCGCGACATGTCGCATTTTCACGGCAAGAGAGAGAAAATGCATGAAAATCGGCTAAGTGCCAGAAAGGTCAGAGTTTCGCGACATGTCGCGAAATCGCGACAGTTTTTGGAGAGGGAAGCAAGCTGTACGGAAGGGCGCGATTTTGTGACATGTCGCATTTTCGCGAGAGGAGAGAGAAAGTGGGCTGAAGAGTCAAAAATCCGCCAAGTCATTTTTGTGTAGCGAAATTGCGACACTTTCCATTTTTGGAAGTGTCGTGATATCGCGACATTTCCATTTTTGGAAAGTGTCACAAAATCGCTGTCTGCCGGAGGAGAGAGAAGAAATCAGTACGGACCAGCGCGATTTCGCGACATGTCGCGAAATCGCGACATGTCCCATTTTCGCTGAGGATAAATGATAAAAGTGGCTAAGTCCAAAAGCTACAGCGATTCGCTGACATGTCTCAAGATCAAGGGTGAAAGTGGCAGCGATGCGCTGCATGTTTCGAAGTCGAGAGGTAAAGGGTGCAGCGATGCGCTGCAGGTTTGAAAGTCTGGACTCGAAAAGTGCAGCGACGCGCTGCACGTTTCGAAGGCAAGGGTGAAAATGGTAGCGACGCGCTGCACATTTCGAAGAAGTCTTGCAAGACAAGCATGTCGCGAAATCGCGACATGCTGGAGCAAAATTGTACGGCAGCTGGCAGGAGGCACGATTTCGCGACATGTCACGAAATCGTGACATGTCGCATTTTTGCGGCCGACAGGGGGAGAAGCAGCGCAGCGCTGGGAACGTCGCGATTTTGCGACATGTCGCGAAATCGCGACATGTCGCAGAATCGCGGCAGGAGAGAGAAAGTCCTCAATTGACCAGAAGTGCATTCCAGCGGGAAACAGAAGGCATCCTGAGGTAGCGACACGTGTCAAAGCGTGAGGCAGACAAACAGAAGCCGACATGCAAGCTTGCTTTAGCGTTTTTAGCCTGATTTAATCTGTTTTAACCTTTAAAGCTTTTGATTTAATGATTTTAAAGTACTAATATAATCTTTTTGTCTTTCATGCAGGATTCCATCTGGCACTTGCGGGACAACCGGGAAAGGCCATAAAGGAAAAGTTAAAGTGCGAATTTAATCAAGGACCACCATGCTAGAAGAGAAGCTACCGGTGAGAGCATTCAATGAAAAATTTATTGCAGACTTGATAGCATGAAGACAATTTCAACACAGGGATGGCTTTACGGAGATCAGATCTGAGAGAAGTGGTGACTCATCCGGCTCACCAGCAGAATTAATGGAGGCATTTATTTGCAGCTGCAGATGAATGCAAGTGGATTTAGATTTTATCTTCTCCATTTATGGTAGCTAACTGCACTGATTTGCCGAAGGGTTAAGTTCTATCCGGACTTTGATTTTAAATGGATTTTTATTGTAAAACCCGGGTCCTAGGGTTTAAGTGCGATAATATTTGCAGTTAAGGAAGAAGCTATTTCTGAAAAGATCAGGGTCTGTCCTGAATCTATAAATACTTCTTCTCAATGTAATTGCGTGAGGCGAAGACTTAGAAATAAAAGGCTTATAAGAAATTTCTTGCAAATCTTGTGAAATCCTTTGTTTCTGGACTTGGAGTTGATGTGCTTTAACTTTTCTGTGATAGCATGGCCAGGAGCCTAATCTTTTGCAGAGTGTGATAAGTGTATCTTCTTTTGTTTTCCGTTCCGTTTAAAGTTTGTTAGATATATGCTATAAATCTAAGTTATCGAGTTTAAATATGCTGTTAGGCTTCAGTTGTTCTCTTGTCTCCTAGGGGAAATTACAGATTTCAGATGTAAGTTTGTTCTAATTGCTCTGTCTTCACTTGTGTGAGCTAGGTTGCCGGTGAAAGATACCAGTTTTAACTAGCTGCCCTTGGATTTATAATTTTTTGCTAGATCTGTTTCACTCTGCCTTGTGCTCTTAGTTGAAAGTGATCTTAGACTGATCGGACACTTTCTTCTTTGATTTGTTCTGTTGTGAAGCTAGTAGCATAGATAAAATTGACAGTTTGGGTTTTACAGTTGATGTCTGATAAGCTTCTCTTTTTGCCCTACCCTACCCTCTCTTTGTTTTCGATGAATGATCCATTTTTATTTTCTTTGTTTGTCTTTTATTTAAATCTGCTGACCCATGAGAGCTAAATCAAGAATTCAAGTTAAATCTGATAAACAACTTTTGCAACTACTGAACAAGTTCAAGAACCCCCTGTAAGGTAACAAAGCAGTCCATATTGAAATCTATTCCATAAGTGGAAAAGAGTGAATTGCCATTCGACCCAACTCTGTAACTCGCACCTTGGATAACCAGCTAGATCCTAAAGTGAGTGGGATCCGTCCCGTGGGTGTCTCCGGAGCTTCCTTGCTTCATCCTTTCCCGGGGTGTGCATGAAAGCCGGACCAACAACCTAATTGGCGCTAGAAGGAGGGCCTGTTGAACATCTCGGTTCAAGTTCAGTAGTCTGTTAAGAACTGTAAAGTTGTATGTGCTGAGTCTGGTATTTTATCTTTTGAATCCTTTTCCCTCCTCCTCAGCCAACAACCTAATTGGCGCTAGAAGGAGGGCACAGAACATCTGTTCTTAGTGCACTTGAGTTGACAAATATTGTATTGTATGTGCTGAGTCTGGTATTTTATCTTTTGAATCCTTTTCCCTCCTCCTCAGCCAACACCTAATTGGCGCTAGAAGGAGGGCTATGAACTCAGTTCAAGTATTGTAAGGACCTAACAACAACATTTGAAGGACCCACAGTGAACTCCGGACAATTTTGTAAATTGTCAGTACAGTTTTGTAAGTTGTCAGTACAGTTTTTAAAATTGCCAGAGAAGACCTCAAGTTAAGAACAGTTTTATCTCCACTGCGCGTTATCCGATCTACAACTCGGAACATCACTTGTCGGCCAAGTAATAATGGCAAATTGGTTGGGCCCCACTGCTTTGAATATCTCGGGTATAGCCCATGACCTGCCCAGAAGCCCGGAAAGATATCTCCCCAGGTACAAACATGATGGGACAAGAACTGCAGAAGAACATCTGCTAGCTTTTAAAAATGCTTTAAAATTGTTGAATATACAGCATGAAGATGTTGCCTGCAGATTGTTCCCGTTCACTCTCCAGGAGGGAGCTTATGACTGGTTTTTAAACCTCACCAGCAATTCCATTACTAGCTGGGATGATCTAGAGAAAGCTTTTATATCACAATTTGGGGAAGTGATAGACCCCAGTGTGTTATACCAACAATTTTCCAGCATCAAGAGAGAGTCGGGAGAAACTGTCAGGTCTTTCAATATGAGGTTCCAAAGAGCTTACGGTAGAATGATTGGCCATTACATCCCAAATGCAAATCTGGCCTTAGAAATCTACAAGAATGCATTGGATTCGATGACCTCTATTTTCCTCAAGAGAGACATCAATATCACAACCCTGGCAGGGGCTTATAAAGAAGCCTTAATTCTTGAAAGACAGTTAGGGCCTCAAATTCTGAGCAGTCCTTTGATATCCTATGTTACACAGAACATGCCTGTTCCAGACCCCATTCCACATCATGAGTTAGTGCCAACATGTCATGCTCTACCCAAGGAGACTCCGTTAACTGTGACATCCACTCAGCATGTGCAAAATACAGAGAAAAGTTCTAACAAATTCAAAGTGCAGGTGCTTGAACTGAACAGTTGTGATCTGGCACCACCCAAATCTGAAGTTTTTCCTGGTGAGTTAAATTTTCCTAGAGATCAAAGAAATATTGATATTTCTAGTTCACCCAAAAACAGTACAACCAGGGTTTCAGATTCTTTCACTTTTCCTGAAGAGACAAAAAGTCTTGTAGAGACTCCTACGGATGAAATGCAAGATTTTCAACAGTTAAAAGGAGACAGTTATGACTTGAAATGTCAGAGTCCAGAATCTAACAATGATCCTTCCTCATCAGAGGATGATGAAAGTGAGATTCAATATCACTATGCAGAAGTAACTGAGGAGGATAGCATCATTGAGGATATGAGGGAACTTAAAGCTGACATCACCCTCTATGAACTGCCTCAGATTGTTGAACAGAAGGTTAACTTGATTGAGGCTTACTCTGGACCACCTGTTGGATTTCAGGAAAAGGAGGAAAAGATAGTAAAAATGAATGTGGTCAGCCAACTTGGAATTGATGAACTGTCTCAACATAAGCCTGCAACTTCTGAACATAATGTCAAAGAGAAGGCTATAAACTGTGTTGATGCAGATATTGGAGTTTATAATTTGGCAACTGAAAAGGTGGGAACAGTTACAACTCTAAACCATCACAACAGTGACAGTTGGATATTGCACATTGATGAGGTTAAATCTAAGCAAGGCTCAGGTGAAAAGGAAAATTGTAAGCATCCTTCTAGAGGGATAAAAATCGAAGTCCTGGATATTGAAGCAGTGCAGCAACCACAAAATGTTTAAGTTGTTAAGAACCAGGGCATACAGATAAAACATGATTTCTTTCAGTTGTCACATAATTTTGAAGATGTGGTAGTCTGGGTCTGTCAAGATTTTAAGGTATTTGATCCTGGGGGTTTTTTACATTCAGTCCTTTTGAAAGAATTCTGCAAACCCTTCAATTAGAAGCATGAACATGTATCATATGATTTGTTATTATATGATTTTTTTAATTTGAAGGAGTTGCAGATTTGTTTTTCAAATGGGACAGGGAAGACAGTAAACCCAAGTCTTTCCCAGATAGCAAATTTTTGAAGCACAGTCTAGAGTGCATTTCGTCAACAGGACCTGAAAGATAATTTTTCTAAGTTACTTGTACATGGTCCAATTTTTTTTAAGGCACCATTTCTCTGCTTTCCCAACTGCTGCATTTTTTGAGTACGAAGGGAAGTTGTAACATATGTATGCATTATAAGTAAGCTTTGAAGTTTTTCAGTTTTTATTTCTTTGTCTGTACAGTTTTAATCTATTTCAGTTTAATTTATTTGCTCCAGTTCTTAGTTTATTTGTTTTAGCTTAATTTTGCTGCCTGTACAGCTGTGCTTTGCATCCTTTGTAAATAGCCTTGCAGTTTGTTTTATTCCTTTGTCTGTATAGCTGTGCAGTTTTCAGTGTTTAGTTTAGTTTATTTCAGTGCTGTTGCAATTTAGCTTTGCTATAATTCAGCAGTTTTAGTTGCTTTGCTTCAGTTCTTTTAGTTTATTTCTTTTACTGTCTGTTCAGTTTATTTTATTCCCTTTGCCTGTACAGTTCTGTGCTTTAGTCTGTACAGTTTTATTCTGTTTTGCTTTAGAAGCCTGTGCCTGTCCTTGGAAGCCTATACAAAGTCCTTTGGCTTCTAAATTTTTTCTGTCCTTTGCCTTTGCTTGAGCAGTCAATGAAAAGTCAGCCTGCTGAAGATTGTCTTATTCTGAGCTGATAAATCCACAATCCAGTTTCCATCCAATGCCCATGCTATTCACCATTCTAATAGAGATAGTCTGCTTGCACTGAACAGTAGAGCTATTTTGTTATTCAGGACAAAGGTAGAGAGATGATTGGATCTTGTGTCTTACTTGCCACAGTTGTTTTAATGATAGAAAAACTGCTATACTATTTTGTTGGAGGAACTCCCGAGGAATCGAAGAAAAGCTGGTTATGAGAGGGGACTATGGTTCATGCAATTATTTGGGTATCCACAGAGGCTATCAGTGCCTAGACTGAGACAATTCCAGATTGATCAAATGATAAAAAAAAATTATGATTTCCCTAAAAGCATCTCAGATATTGATATATTTCAGAGGGAGAGATATAAAAAAAAAAAAAGAGAAAAAAGAGTTGAACAATTAAAAGAGGCATCCAATATTAGATTCTGCCCTACAGTTGTAAATTTGGGTCGTGTAAATCTAAAGGGTAACTCTGTCTAGGCTGTAAAAGGCTAAACTAGTAAACAGAGCTCTACTCGGTTTCCCCTTTTACAATCTAGAAAAGTTGATTAATCCAAGTTTATCATTCAATCCAGTCATTCTTGAAGAAAGTTCTATACCCTTTGAAATTGCACATCATAAATCTTCCTTGAAGTAATTCAGCCTAGTATGTCCTTGGGAAATTTTTAACAGCTGGCAGTTAACAGTCAATTTATTGTGAAGAATGTCTGTGGCAAGGCATGATGCATGGTCTTTTTGTTTTGAAACCAGAGTCTTGGGTTCTAAAATAGTGTTACTATTTTTACTCGCAGATATCGCCATTTGTTGAGAAGCAACACCCCCCCACTGAAAAATGAAATTCCATCCTTGAAAATCCTGAACTTTCATTTTTGCAGCAGGGACCCTCTTGGTCATTTTCAGGTTTAAATCTGATTTTGCTTGCCTCCTTTTTAAAGTTGTGCTTTTTCTTGCATTCTAGCTGTGTTATCCAAGAATTCACTTTTTACATGCTAGAAATCATTCATGCTTAAGCCAAATCCTGCACCGGTACCGAGAAAAATGCTGAAAACAGTTGCATAAATTCATGAAAAATCAAACTTTCCTTTTTAGGCAATGTCGCGAAATCGCGACACTTCCATTTATGGAAATGTCGCGAAATCGCGACAGGAAAATAGAAAACCCGCCAAGTCATTTTTGCGTAGCGAAATCGTGACACTTTCCATTTTTGGAAGTGTCACGATATCGCGACATTTCCATTTTTGGAAGTGTCGTGAAATCGCTACCGGCCAGAGGAGAGAGAAGCAAGCTGTACGGATCAGCGCAAAATCGTGACATGTCGCATTTTCGCGGCAAGAGAGAGAAAATGCATGAAAATCAGCTAAGTGCCAGAAAGGTCGTGATTTCGTGACATGTCGCGAAATCGCGACAGTTTTTGGAGAGGGAAGCAAGCTGTACGGAAGGGCGCGATTTTGCGACATGTTGCGAAATCGCGACATGTCGCATTTTCACGGTAGGAGAGAGAAATTGGGCTGAAGAGTCAAAAATCCGCCAAGTCATTTTTGTGTAGCGAAATCGTGACACTTTCCATTTTTGGAAGTGTCGCGATATCGCGACATTTCCATTTTTGGAAAGTGTCGCAAAATCGCTGTCTGCCGGAGGAGAGAGAAGAAATCAGTACGGACCAGCGCGATTTCGCGACATGTCACGAAATCGCGACATGTCCCATTTTCGCTGAGGATAAATGATAAAAGTGGCTAAGTCCAAAAGTTGCAGCGATTCGCTGACATGTCTCAAGATCAAGGGTGAAAGTGGCAGCGATGCGCTGCATGTTTCGAAGTCGAGAGGTAAAGGGTGCAGCGATGCGCTGCAGGTTTGAAAGTCTGGACTCGAAAAGTGCAGTGACGCGCTGCACGTTTCGAAGGCAAGGGTGAAAATGGTAGCGACATGCTGCACATTTCGAAGAAGTCTTGCAAGACAAGCATGTCGTGAAATCGCGACATGCTGGAGCAAAATTGTACGGTAGCTGGCAGGAGGCGCGATTTCACGAAATTTCGCAAAATCATGACATGTCGCATTTTCGTGGCCGACAGGGGGACAAGCAGCGCAACGCTGGGAACGTCGTGATTTCGTGACATGTCGCGAAATCGCGACATGTCGCAGAATCGTGACAGGAGAGAGAAAGTCCTCAGTTGACCAGAAGTGCATTCCAGCGGGAAACAGAAGGCATCCTGAGGTAGCGACACATGTCAAAGCGTGATGCAGACAAACAGAAGCCGACATGCAAGCTTGCTTTAACGTTTTTAGCCTGATTTAATCTGTTTTAACCTTTAAAGCTTCTGATTTAATGATTTTAAAGTACTAGTATAATCTTTTTGTCTTTCATGCAGGATTCCATCTGGCACTTGCAAGACAACCGGGAAAGGCCATAAAGGCAAATTTAAAGTGCGGATTTAGTCAAGGACCGCCATGCTAGAAGAGAAGCTACCGGTGAGAGCATTCAATGACAAATTTATTGTAGACTTGATAGCATGAAGACAATTTCAACATAGGGATGGCTTTACGGAGATCAGATCTGAGAGAAGTGGTGACTCATTCGGCTCACCAGTAGAATTAATGGAGGCATTTATTTGCAGCTGCGGATGAATGCAAGTGGATTTAGATTTTATCTTCTCCATTTATGGCAGCTAACTACACTGATTTGCCGAAGGGTTAAGTTCTATCTGGACTTTGATTTTAAATGGATTTTTATTGTAAAACCCGGGTCCTAGGGTTTAAGTGTGATAAGATTTACGGTTAAGGAAGAAGATATTTCTGAAAAGATCAGGGTCTGTCCTGAATCTATAAATACTTCTTCTCAATGTAATTGCGGGAGGCGGAGACTTAGAAATAAAAGGCTTATAAGCAATTTCTTGCAAATCTTGTGAAATCCTTTATTTCTGGACTTGGAGTTGATGTGCTTTAGCTTTTCTGTGATAGCATGGCCAGGAGCCTAATCTTTTACAGAGTGTGATAAGTGTATCTTCTGTTGTTTTCCGTTTCATTTAAAGTTTGTTAGATATATGCTGTAAATCTGACATTATCAAGTTTAAATATGCTGTTAGGCTTCAGTTGTTCTCTTGTCTGCTAGGGGAAATTATAGATTTCAGGTGTAAGTTTGTTCTAATTGCTCTGTATTCACTGTGTGAGCTAGGCTACCGGTGAAAGATACCAGTTTTAACCAGCTGCCCTTGGATTTATAATTTTTTGCTAGATCTGTTTCACTCTGCCTTGTGCTCTTAGTTGAAAGTGATCTTAGACTGACTGGACACTTTCTTCTTTGATTTGTTCTGTTGTGAAGCTAGTAGCATAGATAAAATTGACAGTTTGGGTTTTACAGTTGATGTCTGATAAGCTTCTCTTTCTGCCCTACCCTACCCTCTCTTTGTTTTCGGTGAATGATCCATTTTTATTTTCTTTGTTTGTCTTTTATTTAAATCTGCTGACCCATGAGAGCTAAATCAAGAATTCAAGTTAAATCTGATAAACAACTTTTGCAACTACTGAACAAGTTCAAGAAACCCCTGTAAGGTAACAGATCAGTCCATATTGAAATCTATTTTAAAAGTGGAAAAGAGTGAATTGCCATTCAACCCAACTATGTAACTCGCACCTTGGATAACCAACTAGATCCTAAAGTGAGTGGGATCCGTCCCGTGGGTGTCTCCGGAGCTTCCTTGCTTCATCCTTTCCCGAGGTGTGCATGAAAGCCGGAACAACATACTCCAAGACAAAATGTGTAGTACCACAGATATAATGAAGAACTCTCTTTGCTACTTTCCAATGACTTACCTTTGGTTCCTGCAAGAACCTTGAAATATAACCCACAATAAAACTGAGATCTGGCCTGGTATTTGTTAGATATATGAGACTCCCAATCAGTTGGTGATAGAGAGTGCCATCTACCTGTGGTGATTTATCATATCATGATAGCTTGAGTCTATGCTCCATTGGAGTTGCCTTAGACTTACAGTCAGTCATGCGACATTTATCAACCAATGCCTTGGCATACTTCTTTTATGTTACTTTGATATGATGTTTTTTGAGTCACTTCCAAACCAAGAAAATAGTGAAGAAGTCCTAGATTTGTCATTTCAAATGATTGTTTCAAATCATATTTTACTGCATCAATCACACTCTTTGATCTCCCTATTATGATCATATCATCTACATATAGCACCAAAATCACTATGTTAGAACCATTGTTCTTGATATAGATATTTACATCTGAAGGACTTCTTTGGAAACCATGTTGCACTAGGTGACTATCTATTTTGATGTACCAAGATTGTGGAGCTTGTTTTAGCCCATACAAGAATTTGATCAACTTACAAACTTTATGTTCTTGTCCTTCAACAAAAAATCCTTCTAGTTAGGTCATGTACACTTCTTCTTGTAGGTCACCATTCAAGAAAGCACTTTTTACATCCATCTAATGTAAATTCCACCCAAAATGAGCTTCCATGGCACAAAGTATTCAAATGGTAGTCATTTTTGTAGTAGGGGAAAAGTCTTTTCATAATTTATGTCTTATTTTTGAGAATAGCCCTTATGCTTATCAATAGTACCATCTGCCTTATACTTCACTTTGAACACCCATTTGTAACCAATGGGATTCTTTCCTGAAGGTAGATTTACTAGCTTCCATGTATGATTTTTCATGAGAGATGTATGTTCTGCTTCCATAGCAGCCTTCCACTGAGGCTCACTAAGTGCATCCTAAAATATTGTGGGTTAATTTTTATCTAATGCTATCATATAAACCCTATCATCCTCCATATTTGTTTTCCTATCTTCCTTTGCATCTATAGATAGTTCATCAAATTGTTGGTAAAGCTTGTCAACCTCTAAATTTGATGTCTATGCTCTCATTTTTCAAGTCATACTATGAGTACAAGGTCAATCTAGAGTTAGATCTAGGAGTGATGTCAACTTGGAATCTCTCAATGTACTGGTATACCATTTTGGAATCTTGTTCTATGGGGGTGGAGCCTCTTTCTTAGGCTCATATTCCTCAAGGTATACATATGTCGAAGTGTTATTTGATGTGAAAGCTTCATCAAATACCACATCTCGACTTATATGTGTCTTTTTGGTCATAGGATCTATCAATCGATATCCCTTTGAATGCTCATCATAACCAAGAAAGATACATTACAGGGTTTTATCATCTAAATTCTTCCTTTTCTATTTTGGTATGTGCATGAATGCCTTACATCCAAAAACCCTTAGATGAGAAATGGAGGGTTTCTTACCACTCCATGCTTCTTGTGGAGTTTTACCCTGTAGAGCTCTTGTGGGTGCTCTATTCAGGAGGTATGATGTTGTGTTTACTACTTCTACCCAATACTCATGCTCAAGATGTGCCCCTACAAGCATACATCAAACCATTTCCACAATGGAACGATTCCTCCTTTCAACAACTCTATTTTGCTATGGAGTATAGGTTGTAGTTAGTTGTCTCTTAATACCATGTTCAATCAAAAATGATGAAAATTCCTTGGAGGTATATTCCCTCCCTCGATCTAAGTGGAGGGTTTTTATGGAACATCCTAAATCCTTCTCAACAAGCTTCTTAAACTACTAAAAGTACAAAAATACCTCTGACTTCAATTGAATAAAGAAACCCACATCTTCTATGAGTGATCATTCACAAAAAATAAAATACCTCTTTCCAATATATCTGGTTGGCATAGGATTGCATAGATCGGTGTGTACCAAATCCAAAGGTTTTTTAGCTCTCGAAGAGCTAACTTCAAATGAAACCCAGTGTTGCTTCCCTGCTAAGCAATCCGAGCAGATTGGCAATGTGGATGAAAGGTTGGGAAGTCCTCTCACCATCTCATATTTGCTCAACTTGAGAAAATATCCTGAACTTAGATGCCCATATCTCTTATGCCATAGATAAGTAGCCTCCTTTGTAGTTGTTGCTAGAGCAACATGAGGCATTCAAACAAAATCTAAAATGAGTAATTCATGCTTGTATGATCTTGTTGCTACATATTTACCTTTTTTGGTGATAAAACATCTCTTTTTGTCTTTCTCAATACTGAACATAACATCCATGTCTCGATCCAAGATCTGAGGGACTAACAACAGATTGTTAGCTAATCTAGGAACATAGAGTACCTTATCAATCTGAAATTTTTTATCTGAAAGAGTGATAGAAACATCACCTTCTTCCAGCACTTGGTAGGTATGATTATATACAATTATTACTGGCTTATCTTCCTTTTCCTCAAATGTCTCAAACCATGATCTATCTCTAGTCATATGTTTACTGGCACCTAAATCAATATACCACACTGCATATTTTTGCTGAGATGAAGTATGAGTCATGAGCACCTTGTGTGCTCACTATGAATCTGATTCTGAGTTTGATTCGGCATAAGAAACATTCTCCTTGGGTTGCTTATTCTTTTTCTGTGGTTTGTATTTCCCTTTTCCCTTCTTCTTGTGATCTTGGTCATTATGTTGTTTGTTCTTAAACCAACACCTATTGGTGTCATGGTTATTCATATCATAAATCTTGCAATATTGTTTGTCTTTCTTTCGATGTTGTTTCCTTTTCCTTTTGATGAAGATCCTCCCTTTTGAAACTAGCCTTATTTCTTACCTCATTGTTTGGTGTAGAGGGCATTATCTGGTACTTCATCCTTTCAAAATTGATTTGCCTCCTCAGTTTGAAGAAAATTCACCAATTTCATAAAAGAAACTTGTCTACCATATACATTAAGAGAGGTTATCAACACATTATAGGACTCAGGAAATGCTTTCAAGATGACAGAGGTCAATAGAGCATCATCCACTAACTATCCCATAGAATTCAATTTGGCTTTCAATTTCGCCACTCTGCATATGAATAAGTCAATTGTATCACTAGATTTGATACTGAGTGTATGTAGTTGAATTTGAAGGTGTAGAATAGTGGACCAATTCTTACCTTCATAAATAGTAATAAAAGCATCCCAAGCTTCCTTACTAGTTTTGGCATCACAGATATGAGGCTAGACCTCATCTGAAGTAGCAAGCAGAATAAACATGAGACATATTTTTTCCTTCTTATCAAAAGCATATTTATCTGCTCCTATTGTTCCAGGTCGTTTTGTAGTGCCAGTCACTACATCCCATAAATCTTCCACTTGAAGAATAGCACACATCTTTGTCTTCCATGGTGTGAAGTTAGAACCTTTCAACAACTATGAATCTGAGAGATATTTGTGAACAATGGTCATTGTGAAGATTCCTTATAACACCAAATGGTCCCCCTTTCTTTATACCTACCAGGACTTTATATCGAACTTCTCTATATAAACCCACCCTTACGTGAGGGAAACTATAAGTATATACGAGTAGAACAATATGTGGAACTTAGGCGATATTGAAAGGGAATCATTTTGTTTATGATATGCGTGAGGCGTAACTTCCCCTAAACACTTTGGAAATCACTTATTTAGGATTTATGTCTAACAACAAGAATGATTAGGGTATAAATGGAGTGAATATCAAAACTGGTTTGCCTTATTTCTCCCCAATGATTGATAGAGAACAATCTTAGACATAATTATTGTATCTATAGTAGGCGTTAGATACAGTAGTCCAAGAACGATAGAATTACCTATAAGTGTGGACCAGAGGTATCGTAGATACCGAATGTTGCTATGCAATAAATTGCACAAATAGGTGTATAAATTTGGGGTCTTTTCTTTTGCTTTATTTTATGATTGATAATGCAATAAAATAGGAAATTTAAATGCAAAATACAACCACAAATGCCCATAAATTTAACTACTCTAGGTGTCGATTTCCATCGAAAATGCACCTATTACAATGCCAGTTTTATAATGATAAATATTCGCTTTCCATAAAGCAACAAATTTTCTTCCCCCTTTGTCTTAGAATTTTTCAAAAAAATGCTTGAAATTCCCCATTTTTGTTGCAAAATAAACAAGGATGAAAAAATTGTAGTTGGACCCTTTCTAATTCCAAAAAAATAACTTATCCCTCCAAAATTGCTTTGAAAGGAAAAAAATCCAAGTACAAAAAAATACCTCAAAAAATTTACGTCTCCTTTGGCTTGTGGCAGAAAAAAAATGCTCATGTGCCCTCCTTTAAAAAAACAATTCCCCGAGTTTGCAAAAAAATGACCCGCCTTGGTCAAAAATAGGTTAGACAAAAGTTGTCAAAAAATTGTTAATTTCTTACTGGGCATCAAAAAATCTTGTTGGGAATCAAAAATTTTCTTTTTGGGTGTCAACCTGTGCGTCACAACATCAAATTTTCTTGTTGGACATCAACCCATGATGGGGGGAAACAAAAAATATGTTGTGGTTGAATCCCTATGCGGGATTCGAACCATGGACCTCGTCCACTCTAGCGGGTGTACTTAACCAAATGCGCTACCAGACGCGCTGGATAATAAAAAAACAACACACAAGTATTGTCCTAAATTCTGAATTACATTTATTTAAAATATATATATTTGGGGGATTATCCCACATGCATCATGTTGATATGTCTCACTTGTTGATAAGCGAGGGATGAAGGTAGTAAGGTGACTGCCTTCGAGCGATCACCCCCCAGCATTTTATCGCCTACCAACTGGCATGATGCCGCCTGCCAACCCTAAACTAGCATGTCACCACCTGAACTACTTATTCTTGGTCTACATGCAACCCAGTCAGCCACCATGTCATATGGTTTCCACATCACCCTCGGTCTACGTATCACTATCTATATTTACGTGTCAGTCAGGTGTGTCATTCATCAGTTCTCGGTCTCCCTACGACCTTGCATTAGAATTGTGTCAGGGGGGTTGTCAAATTTTTTTAGTGTCTAGTCTCGTCTGATTCATCCTATCATCTCAAGGTCATATGATCTAGTTAGAGTCCTCTACCTGGTTTGTCTGGTTTTTTTCTATCGTCTCAGGATCGTTTGATCTGGTCAGAGTCCTCTACCTGGTTTTTTGTCTACGTCTAGTCATCATCTTGGGAAGTGCATCCATTACACTCTTCTCCATTCATGTCTATGTCCAGTCTGGTCTACTTCATCTTAGGAAGCACGTCTATTGCACTCTTATCCCTTCACGCCTGCATCTAGTGTGGTCCACTTTGTCTTGGGAAGCATGTTTGTTGCACTCTTTTCCCTTCGTGTTGCTCTGGTACCATGAAATGAATCAAGCAATATTTGATATTGCAAATATCAAGAATTATATACAATGCTCCAACGGTTCTAATGTGGTCAATGAAACACCAAAAACTACCCACCTAATTGGATAGTGCATAGATGTGCTATTTTATTTAGGCTAATGACGGAATATGCATTCATAAAGCACTTCATAGTGTAATTATCGGATAAATACCAGCCCAGGAATAAACTATTGCACAAGGGGATTGCATTCCATTGGTATGACGAATGTCAAGCTGCCTTTAATGCAATCAAACAATACCTAGCTTAACCACCAGTATTGGCTCCACCTCAACCAGGAGTGTCATTCCACTTATATATCTCAACCACTGAGATTGCATTGGGAATCATGTTAGCCCAAAAGAACGAATTGCATAAGGAATAAGCTACATACTACCTTAGCCACACTTTGGTCAGTTATGAATTTAAGTATGCATACGTTGAAAAGTTATGCCTAGCGATGATTTTTGCCACCAAGAAGTTATGCCATTACATGCTTAGTCATACCACGTATGTTGTATCAAAAGAGAATCCATTGTAATATATGATAAGTCGTACTTATCACAATAGTCACATAAAAAAATGGATCATGTTGTTGATAGAGTTTGACCTCAAATTTATTGGATAAAAATAAACTAAATGTTAGATCATCACCGATCAACTCGTAGAGGCTCCTCTCTAGTATGATCAGTCTCTTAGCATGGAGCTTCATGACGATGGAGTCTTCCAAATATCAGAATCACCCAATTCTGACAAGCCTAAGTCATAGGCCGATATGACTCTATTCTTCAATGGCTACAAATGTGAGCAATGGGGTGGCATGGGAATTATATTTTTCATACCTCAAGGGGCTCCAATAACCTTAACTTTCAAACTCAATTTCCCATGCACCAACAACAATGCTGAGTATGAATCCTTGCTCATAGGTCTTCAAATGAGTGTCTCCATGAAAATAACCAAGCTCAACATTTTTGGTGACTCCTTTCTCATTGTAAACCAGGTCAAAGGCATTTACCAATGCAAGTTTCCAATTTTGCAAGCCTATAAATACCTTATGGATAAACTTCTAACAAAGTTTGAATGGTATGATATCGAGGCACTTCCTCGCTCATCTAATCATTTTGCGGATACAATGGCCTCCTTGGGGTATTTAATTTCATAGAATCCTTTTGATGATATGACAACCATTCAAGTTAAAACATTGTCACAATCTATGGTTGAGCGTGAGAATACTCAATCTACACCTGAAGTCCACTTGATTTAGATTGAACCTCCCTAGTAAAGGTTCTCACAAATTCATTATTGCTTGAATCATGTTGCTTGGGGGACTCTATTCCCTCAAACTCCTTTTGATAGTAATACAACACTATTATTATAGGTTCTTTCCCAATCAGCATTCACTCGGGATGAACTTCAAAAGGGGTAGGCAGTTCATGCAATTGAGACTTCCTCACATCAGGACTGGTCTACTAAAATCAAAGATTACCTAAAGCTTGGTAGTACCCATTCTGGGTTGTCGCATACCACCAAACAGACATTTAAACAAAAAGTAGCAAAGCATGTCTTTCTATGAGACATTTTGTATCATTGAAGCTACGAAGGTATCCTCCTTAATTGCTTATAGCATCAAGAGTCAGTTTGGGCAATTTCCCAAGCACACGACGGTACATGTGGTGGCCCTTTCAACGACATGGCCATCGCAAAGTGCATTCTTTACATGGGCTATTATTGGCCAACCTTAGAGCAATATTGTTGTGCTTATGTTAAGAAGTGTGTAAAGTGTCAACACCATGCTAACCTAACACACGTACCTTCTCAAGACTTACAACCGATTCAATTGGTTTGGTCATTATCGCAATGGGGGTTTGATTTAATCAAGAAAATCACACGTGCATCCTTGGTCCATCACACATTCATCATTATGACCATCGAGTATTTCAAAAAATGGGTGGAATCAATTCCCTTTACCACTATGATAGGACCCCGCATCATGGAGTTCATATTGCATAATATTATTTGTCATTTTGGTATTCCATCCAAGATATTTTTCGATAATGGGACACCCTTCGAGAAAAAATATATGCATGCTTTAATTGCAAGGTATAATATTCAACACAACTTTTTGATGCCCTATTATCCACAAGCAAATGGACCAATTGAGGCGTCAAACAAAATAGTGATTTCCATCTTGAAGAAAATAGTTAAATATAATCATAAAGACTAGCACATGCAATTATCCTTGCTCTATGGGCCTATCGCACTAGTATTCGAATTCCCACTGGGGAAACTCCATTTTCACTAATGTATGGCATTGATGTGGTCATGCCTCTAGAGCTATAAATCCCATTGTTGTGCATATCCATGCAAGAGTTCATCAATGATGACACTGTGCGACAGGCCTGCCTAGACCAACTTACGTTGCTTGATGAACAACGTGTCAATTCTATTGAGCACTTGCACATTTATCAAGAGTGACTTAAGAGAGCCTATAATATGAAAGTCCATCCTAAAGAATTTTAGGTTGGTGACCTCATTCTGAAATAGAACCAACAAAATTCCAACTTGTCACCCCACCTAAGGGATAATTTTGTGACAAACTAGTTATGTCCTTTCATCATCACTAGTCATATCAAACCCAAGATATACCACCTAGCCATTCTTGAAGGAGTAGAGGATCCTGAACCCTTGAACATCCTTCATCTATGGCCTTTCTATGCTGAAGAGCACTGGGATCCCCTAAAATTCTCCAATGGTATCTACAAACCACTTGGTCAACCCAAAATGCTCCTAGGTTGTTTACGACCATCTAGGTCACCCTAAAAATATCCTAGGTGGTCTACGACCATATATGTCACCCTAAAATGCTCCTAGGTGGTCTAATATCGTCTAGGTCACCCTAAAATGCTCCTAGGAGGTCTACAACTATCTAGGTCACCCTAAAATGCTCCAAGGGTATCTACAAATTGCTTGGTCAATCTAAAATACTCCTAGGTAGTGTACGATTGTCTAGGTCATCCTAAAATACTCTTAGGTAGTCTACGACCATCTAGGTCACCCTAAAATGCTCCTATGCGGTCTACGACCATCTAGGTCACCCTAAAATACTCTAAGGCGGTCTACGACTATTGAGGTCACTCTAAAATGCTCCAAGGGTATCTATAAACTGCTTGGCCAATCCAAAATGATCCTAGGTGATCTATAACCATCTAGGTCACCCTAAAATATGCTTAGGTGGTCTATGATCATCTAGGTCACCCTAAACCACTCATAGATGGTCTATGACCATCTAGGTCATCCTAAAATTCTCCTAGGTGGTCTACCACCATCTAGATCATCTGAAAATGCTCCTAGGTGGTTTATGACCATCTAGGTCACCCTAAAACACTCCTAGATGGTATACAACCATCTAGGCCACCCTAAAACACTCCTAGATGGTCTACGATCATCTAGGTCATCCTAAAATGCTCTTAGGTGGTCTACGACCGTCTAGGTCACCCTAAAATTCTCCTAGGTTGTCTACGACCGTTTAGGTCACCCTAAAATGCTCCTAGGTGGTCTACGACCGTTTAGGTCACCCTGTAATGCTCCTAGGTGGTCTAGGACCATCTAGGTCACCCTAAAAAACTTCTAGGCGGTCAACGACTGTCTAAGTCATCCTAAAATTCTCCAAGAATATCTACAAACTGCTTGGTTAACCCAAAATGCTTCTAGGTAGTCTAAGATCATCTAGGTCACCCTAAAATGCTCCTAAGTAATCTACAACCATCTTAGGTCACCCTAAAATGCTCCTAGGTGATCTACGACCATCTAGGTCACCCCAAAACACCCCAAAGGCATCTATAAACCCTTTGGTAACCCAAAAAGCTCTAATGGTATTTACTAAGCACATTGGTGAAACTGTATATGCATATATATATATCAAAAACTCAAAAACATCATTAAAACATTAAAAATATAAAAATATTGCATTGCATAAAATTACATACCATTGCATTATAACATCACTTTCATTAGGCATACTCATCATGGAACTTTATATTTTAGAGTTGTTCATACATGTCTAGCACTATGACTATAAATGAGTCATCATTCAAAATCAATTTTTTTAAAGTCATCATTCACACCATTTCATACTTCATATATCATCTCCACCTAAATTTTCCATTTTTCATATTTGTGTCCATTTCCCTTCACCTAGTCATTTGTTTTAGAATTTCATTGGAGTTTTTGGTCACTCAGCCATCTCTAGTTTTCTTTTCAGCTTTTGTATAAAGCTATCATGATTTTTAGAAGGTAGAGTCTTGCTTTGATGGTACCTTGTATACATCAAAATCCCAACATATTTTCACTAATAAATCTAAGTTTTGCACAAGGAAAGATGAAACCTACAAAGTGGTCTATGTTACCTTAAGTGAAAAGTTTATCTTGCTCATCCCCTTATGCGAATGGTTCAAAAATACTGAGAATTGATAAAAGGACAAGCTCCTCCTTACCCAATTCCCCAAAATAAATAGTGGTTTTCACCACTATCAATAAGCAAAATACCAAAAAGCAAAAATCAAATATCAAAAGAAAAATGAATAGTGATTGTCATCACTAAGAAACTCCCTTGCTCAAAAAAAACATAATACAAAATAAATAGTGATTTTCATAACTAAGTATGAGCAAGTATCCCAAATCAAATAAAAGAAAAGAAGGAAGTATTGAAATTGAATCCCTGGAATTCTCAGCATTTGACAAACCATAAGGTGATCCCCATTATAGGGTAGGTGGCATCAAGCATGCCTTGTGATAGCGGTATCCTTATGCATGATGATATGTCTATTACATTAGCATCCTACTTTTTTACAAACCAATGTTTACATGCGGATGAGCTAGCTTTTGGTATCTTGTACTACATAATGGTATAATCCAAATATGTATAAAACCTAGGATCGTGATACTCATAGGGTGATATTCAGTACATATGGGTTGAATCAATCATTTTTTGCACTGGGGTAAGCTTATGCGTATTACAATGAACTTACTTGCACACAGGGATATTGAGTATCTTGGTCATCCTAGTATATTCATACCTGTCAAAAAGTCTTGCATGGTTAATATATAACTTTTGATCAAATTAACTAGAGTGTTTGAGTTTCGTAAAAACCTCATAGACATTCTATAACATTCATTCCATTTTATCACATTTTATTAAGTTTAAATTTCCACAAATCCATCACATAATAACATTCCAAATGAATCAATGAATTCTATACAGTCTATGGTCCTAACATAGTATGTCATATAGTATTCATATTTCATCATCTAAGATCAATACATCACTCATCTCATTATGCATCCATGCATATACATATCATAAAATCAAATAACATTACAACATACGCATATGTGATAAGCATCCATCAAAATATCATAAATCAAATAAACACATTGCATACATCTCATAAAGCAATAAGGATACACATGATGATAAACAAAGAAAATCTCATATATATATATATATGTATGGGGTAAAAATATGCATCATAATCCTCGAACTACCTGTAGGCTACAATAAAGTGGGTCCTCAGACCTCACACTCCCAAAATCTAAAAATACAAAAAGAGCCATCAACATCTCACCAACCATGGTCACGTAGGACCGGTATTATGACTCTCACCCCCACCCTCAGTTGAAGCCTACTGAGAACTCCCAGATATGCTACCCCCTATATTGTCTACCCTTCGTGTATATCTAGGTGCCTCCGTCCTCATTGAATACTACCCTGTACCACTCCTCCAACTCTGGTGTGACCCACTAGAATATGGACAAGCTGGTAAGTGCCCCTAAGGTTTCCTATCTCATCCTCCAACTCCTTAGTATAGGTCCGCTCCTCTCAATAATGAACCTGTAAGAATCCCACTAAGACCTAGAGCTATGCCACCTCCTCCCATAGCTTGGCCATCTCCCCACTGCTAGGTCCCTCCCGACTAGGGCTTCGTGATCTAACTTGTGCCCGAAGAGCCACTATCTCTATTGCCTTCCTATCAAGCTCAGCCTATGCACTTTGTACATGTACTTGCAAGAGATCTCTCTCCTACCTAACCATAACTAGCTCATCCTGCAGCTCAGTACCCATACCACCTCGTGCTACATGCTATGTCAACACCCCCTGATCCTCAGAGTCATCCTCATCAAAGTCATCCTCTAGATCTCCTAAGTCAATAATGTCTACTCACACATCCACTATTTAACAATACATATGTTGCTCACCTACATCTGCTTGACCCTCATCAAGAGCACCCCGGTGACCCCCCTCCAATGTTTTTGCTACATTTGCATCACTGCCTAGTGTCTCCTCTCCCTACAACTGGTGAATCACCCACCACAAGTCACACTCCACTATGGTCCCAGCATTGTCTGAATCTAGAATTTCCACTATAGAATCTGCCTCCTCCCCCACTACCTCCACTGTAGGCCAACTCAGTGTTCTCTCATCCTCATGGTGTTAGTAGACCACTAGGTCACCAGGAAACCCATGACATAGACCAAACTATGACAGGACTCGAGCATAATAAAATACTCCCGCTTAGTCCCATGTCGCCTAACTAGCCATCTCCCTCACCTCACCCTACGAAGCTGTACCTCAGCATCAGCTCATGCTAGACAATCCCCGTAAGGTATCCATAGCAACTCTACTACCCTGAGTCATGAAAAATATTGTGCATAATGGTCCACATTGCCTGTAAGGCAATGAATCCACCCTACCTCCTAAGCTCACTGCCATAGGTTCCCGTAGCCTATCTCCCTATTAGTTATTTTTACCTGTATCATCCATGGCAATCCCTATAGTCGATCTGCAACTATGTACTGCCATCCCCACACTTGCAGTAGAAAAATACATCCCAAACCATTTCACCCTCGAGATCAAATCTCGTATAGTTTGTCATACAACTATGCCAATAATGTCATCCCCCAAGCCATCACTAGCAGTTGCTCCACGGTGCACTCTACCAGAGTAAACACTAACTCCAATAGGCTCTAGGGAAACCTAACTCCTGATGAGTCTGGTAGTAGCATGTTTGAGATCAATTTCATCAACAAAAAATACCTCATGGTTAGTACACCGACCTCATACCACAACCCCACCAATATTCCTCTACTTAATGATTCATGTACTGCCTCCTCCCACTCCCTACCAAAGTATCTCTCCATGACCATATCTCTCAGATCATGATGAGTAGATACGATTGGCTGCCCCTCTATCAGAATATGTAAAATATGATAGACGTCCTCAAGCATCACCATCATCTCCCCTATCGGTAGGTGGAAGGTGTTGGTGCATGGATCCCACAAGTCAATAATATCAATCAAATAAGCATGGTTGCCCACCACAGGCTCTAACTGTATCACATGCTTAAGGTCCATGGTATAAAGCCATTCCCAGTATACCTCTATCAATAAGTATCTCATGGTTTGAAAGAGATTCAAAACTCAATATCGACTCTTAACCACCTAGCAGAGGTAGATAGGTTAATAACAAGCACCTAACATGCTTCAAAATGATCTAAAAATACCCAAAAACATCCAAAAAAGGGCCTCTTTTAAGGCCAAATTATGTTCGTCCTGCCCAGGGACAGCCCCAAAATCTGTGACCGTACCACCCATGGATGGCCCCCAAACAGCCTAGATTGGTCGTCCCATCCAGGGACGGCCCCCAAAATGGGACAAAATTGGCCTTCCAGGCCACCAAAAACAGTACAAAAATTGAAAAATAAAGCAAGAAAAAGCAATTAAATTGCACAAAAAATAAAAAAAGCATAAAATATTGTAGGACATCACTAATAAGATTCAATTACCAAGGATTTAGTGTGCTCTACCAAAAAATAAAAAATAAGCCACGATTACACTTCTAACACTATTAAAGTGCAGTAAGAAATTCAATTCTTATCGCCTCGCACCAGCTCCACCATTGGACGAGCCTTCACACTGGCTCATGGTGATTTTAGGATGATTTTGGTAGTGCTCTATTGCATAGAATCACTCTCCTCCTCACCTATCAAACTGCAAAGTTAGAAATGCACAAATGAGCCCAAATGCCCAATTTTTAGCTTAAATAGATCTCCAAGAGGTATGGTCATCCCTAGGTCGGATGAGCGGATAATTGGCCAAATTTCCCATCCTAGTATGGTCATAAAATATGCAACCATTCCACCATGGGATGACCACCAAAAATCACATCAAAACAACTCAAAAAGGCACAAAAAAGGATCCAAAACCCACCAAAAATAGGTTAAATTTGGTCAAACTTCACTAGGAATCAAGGTGAACCTAAATTGCTCTTGGATGAATGGAAAAGTCTTTAATTTAATCCCTAAGAAGGCCATTGTTTTTGGACCACCCCACAGGAATGAATTTTTTGACTCTTTCCTTCCATGAGATATCAAAAAAATCATCAAAATCCTATCAAAAATGCTCCATTTCACAATGGGTAAAAATGAAAGAAACCCTAACCAAGTCATATGTGTCAAGAAACTTGTAACTTTTATCATTGGTCATTCCCTCATCGAATGATTGCTTTTTTTTTTTTTTAAGCGAAAAACCTCTTGCGGGGCCGCCTTGGTCTGAGAGACCACGAATAGGGGGTTCTACATCGTCAAAGTCACCCGAGAGTCGTACCCGACCCTACCCGCACCAACATTATCAATTGTATTTTGGATACCCAATTCAGCTTTTTGGTAGGGTGGAGATTTGAACCTGGGACCTCTCTTGGAGGATTGCCCTCTCCTCTCCAACTCACCTACAACACTTGGGTTCGAATGATTGCTTGAGGGGTTATTCATACTTAATACATTCCTAATCAATATCAATAATCAAACACTCAATTTGCAAATTGCGTTCATCCAACAAATCATTGACAAAGACAATCATGCCCTTGCTTGGGACAGACAACAAGCAAATATTTCAAATAAGAACATAATAGGGTAGATGAACATGCCTATTTGGTACACCTCAAAATTTACCAAAATACCTAGTATTCTCTAATGCCTAGGTTTATAAGTCCCTCGAGCATACCTAGAAGTTGAAGAGAAACCAATACCAAATACCTTACTGAGTCAAAAGTAAGGATTCAAGAACACATGCTCTTTCTATGATTGGGGTATCAAGAGTTGGTTAGGTTACTGAATAACCTTAATCATCTAGCATTTTAGTCATCTATTTTTGCTCAGCACTGTGTTGCACACAACGCATCTCAAAAAGAGGCATCTATAAACACTAAAATCATGTCAATATGATTAGGCGATTGAAAGCATTGGCTATTTGACATTATATGACCCCCTTGGGAAACCCTTAGAGGTTACACAATGGTCCTAACCACTCTTGGAAGGCTCTACCCTACGTTTAGGAGGTTTTGGGCCACATAGGCATGATCGTCCCACCCTGGGACAGTCACAGTTCATGACCATCCCACCCAGGGACAGTCGTAAGAGGTCATCCTTGGGTGGGATGGCCATGGCATTTGACTCCCAAAAAGTCAAATTATGGACAAATGACACCTAGAAACTACCATTTATCCTACCTATTCAAGCATGTAGACCTGAGGGCGCAGAATCCTTATGACATGTTGCAAAATGGAGGTCAAAAAGGGAGTTTCTCCTCCTCTTCCAATGTATGCCAAACTTTGGATAAATGGTGCCTCTTGCCCTGCATGTCCTTGCATGCCTATTTGGACATAGGCTTTCTTTGGCTATAAAGTGGATCCATTTTCCACACAAAACATGAAGAGGATTTTTGTGATATTGCAACAAAGTGTTGCTAAGATTTCCCCTCAACCTTTTATGCTTTTTCCCTCAAAATATCTACCTAGCAAAGGAGGTTCTTAAGTGATTGAAGAGGTGCAATTTTTTTACAAAACCAAACCAATTGAGTGAATTTCACCCCCAAATTTGATGACAACACCATTGAGAATTTTTTTGATCAATTCACAGAGGAATTGGTGGTAGAAAATCAGCAGAACTAGTGGTCGTCCCACCCTAGGATGGTCCCCAGTCTTTGACAACCACCATAATTGTAAGGTATGGTCACATATTGAAGCATTATTTTTATATTATTTTTAAATAGGCATATTCTAGGATATATCAGGAACCTATTGTTCAAATTTCATGCAATTTGGAGTTATATTGAGTGAGATATCATATTTTTAGTATTTTGTAGGTCTACGGGGCTCATCGGAAGGTGCACCCAACACAATGATCAATTTTGATAATATTTTCATATGGATCCTCTTTAAATCATATTTCATGTATTATTTTCAAGTTTGGTTCGGTTTGGAGATTGTTAGGACCAAAAATCACTCGTTTTGGGTTTTGTAGGCTTACTAGGCACACCACATAATCGGTATGAATAAGGCTGCAATTTCTTTTTTTTTTTCAATTAGATCAGTCCAAAATCACTTTTTATGCATATGTCTAAGTTTTGGAATCATTTGGAGTTATTTTGGATGGTCTCATTGCATATTTCCACTTTCTAGTCTATTATTACATGTATTGCTTTTGCATTCTTCACAATCCGTACTTGCTATTGACAAAATCTGGTTTCCTTGTGTGTAGGTGTAGGTATTACAGTGCACAAGGAAGGATCATTGTATCAGAACATCAAAGAACAAAGTGGCGGTATCGTAGGCCCGCCCACTTCAATTGTGGGTACGAGGAAGAACGTTGGAAGTGCACCCGAGTTATTGAAAGGATTGAATCCTTGGGCCACCATTTTGTAATGAGTCTATCAATCTAGAGCTCTCAAGGGGATATTTATGTAACCGTTATTGAATATATCAAATAATAAATAAGAACTTACTGTCTTGTACTTATTTGGCTTATCATGCTTACTTTGGTGTCTTTTTGTAATGCTTAATCCACACTAGTGGTAGATGCATCTCGTTTAGCATTGTTAGGTGCACTATTTTTCCCATACTTCACTCTTCATCCCCTAATCCTTTCCCTTGGTAAAAGTTGTGATAACCCAAAGGCTAAACAAAGATCAATTATTTATCTTAGCAGGTGGCCCACAATAATATCTTGACTCAAGATAACATGTGTAAGAAAGGCTTCAGAGTTTCAAATCGATGCATAATATGTAACAGTGAAAAGAAAATTATCCTCCATTTGCTCTTTACATGCTCATACGCCCAAAAAATCTAGCATAAGTGGTTCAAAAATTTTAATCAATAGGGGACCTCACTCCAAACCATGGAAACCTTCTAGAACTACTGGAAAGCCAATAGATTCACATCCACAAAATCAACTATGCCTACGATCTAGGTATTGATTTTATATAGTGGTAATTATGGTTGGAGATAAAAAGAACTTCTATAGAATAATATAAACCAACAAAGATAACCTGTAACACCTTAACAAGGAAGCTAATAGAAACCCTGGAGGCAAAAATATTAGAAGAATCTCAGATACCTAAAGAGGAGGAAGTAATATGAAACACTCTAAGGAGAGGAGCAACACAAGTGACTCAGATCCAAGGTCAACAAGATACCATAGATAACAGGTCACCAAATGGAGATGATCAAACATGTTAGTATCATCTACAGATAAAAAATAAAATATCTACAAGAATATGGAAAGAGAAAGCCAAAAGGAATCCTCTCCCAGCTATAAGGCTCTTTAGTGATAGTGTGTATAAAAAAGAAAGCTTATTTGTAATATGTATCTGGTTAAAAAGGGAGAATTCTTTCCATTTTAATGTATTATGAGTTCCACTAATAGAATTTTAACCTTTTCACTAAAAAGCAAACCTCATTAAAAGGCTAAATAGTTAGACACTTAGCTATAAATAAAATTGTATGCTTATTGGATAAAGTTAATAGTTAGAATAATAATTTTTGAATGAAATATGTAGTAATTTAACCCTTAGCATGTTGTCTGAAGTTTGAATTATTCAGCTCTTTTGCATATGAGGCTTTGATATTTTTAGACTAGTTTTCTACTCAAATATTATTCCTTCCATTGAACCTCAAAACAAGGGCCCACTCTCTACAAAAGTGGAAGGATCATATAAATACTTGCAACTTTTTATTAATTTCTTTTTTGTTACTTATTTCATTAAATAGACTAAAATAGTCAAAGTGAATGAGTTTGCTTTCATTGTTAGTTTTCCTTAGTTAATTTTAATTTCCAATATAGTGTAATTTGCTTTAATTTTCTAAAAGTGTGTGCTATTATTTCCATATATTTTCTGCAATATGATTTCTCTTAATTCTTGTTTCATTCCAACATTGAATTATGCTTTCTTTTAGCAATGAAATGTGTTTTATTTTAATTTGGATTAGGCTAGTTCTTTTCAATTAAGTACGAGTTGTTGCTTGATTTATTTTTGCATTTAGATTATAATTAAAACTAGGATTTATTTTAGTAACAAAGTGTAAAATTTAGTATAGTTTTATTTATGAACGTTGCAAAGACATTATGATTCCCAATTTTCATAGATTAGTTTAGAACCCTGATATTCAAGATGCAATTTCTAGACCTCTAACACATACAACCTTAGGATGTCATCTTGGTCTGACAAAATATTAAAGTGAGAGCATTAAATACACTTGTTAGATTATTGGCATATTTTTTATGTTGCTACTCTCTTCAAGAATTGGATCAAGAGTGCATCAAAATCTATTGGTGCAAATTAAACTAGCAGGAATATTTAAAATTAAAAATTAAAAATTAAAAAAGGACACACATGCACCATTGATGGTTTTGAGTGTCTTCATAAACAAGAAAAGAAGGAAATGATATGATTGTTTCCATTTTTGGGGAGTGTTGACCTGGCTAGATTGGTGTGCATAAAAGTTGGAATTGAAGGAGTATTTTGCTCGAGTTAGGGGCGCCTAACATTTCTTCAAGATGGGCAAAGATAGTTGATCGTCCAATATTACTTCAAATAGTTAGGCATGCTTGGTTAATGGAAAAAGGCTTTTAATTAGTGCATGAGCAATGGGAGGTGTAAGGTTCAAACATCGCACCTATTTTATTTTACATCCACCAAGAAGGGAACAAGAAGATGGCATTCTTCAAGGAGATGTCGGCATTAAAAATCCAAAGCACCTTGTTGTTGCTTTGGAAAGTTGGAGTATGTTGGAAATAAAATATTGCATTTTTGTTGTTATTTTAAGCCTTAATACCACAAAATATCACAAGTCCCAACATAAAAATAGCCACAATATTAAAGGTCAAAATATCAATAATGAATAGTAGAATAATATATGAGCAAATTAATATGTATACCAAGGCCTATATAATACTGAAATAAACATTCACTTATATAATCAAATATGAATGTAAATGGCCTAAGTCATTTGTGAACTATGCATGAAGAAGAACTTACAATATTAATTGCTCAAAAAATTGTATAATTTTTTTATTGCAAATTGGATCTCTTACAATCAGATAATAGGATATCTGGATATTCTCCCTCATGGAAAATTGTCTCCATAATATAGCCATAGTATATGACTCTTCAAGTACTTGACTATTGCTCTTTGTATGACAAGTCCTATGACCTTTGGCTTGTCATATCACCACTTGTATACTAGACTCTATGACACATCTACGTGACTCTTACACTTCTACATGCACTCCTAATCTAATACACTCGTGTTTATCCTCACATTACATATTTGCATACTTGTATACATGACACTTGTGCACATTCTCTCAATATATATTTGCACTCTAGCTTACATGACACATGTGCATTTCTTGTATATTACACTCTTACATGACACCTGTGCATTTCTTGCACATTGACACTTACATAAAATGGAAACATAAATCACACTCTAAACTATAGACTCAATCCTAATCTATTGCATATTTACAATTGTACCATGGAGGTACCATGGGGTACATTAGCATGTACCAAATAATGTAATATTCCTCAACACCCCCTGTATTACATTATTTGGTTATTTAACACTTTAGAATTTAATATTAGTATTTGTTTTTGTGTTAGGATCTTAAGTATGTGATCCATAAAGTCCCTATTCTAGCACTTGCTTTTGACGTGTATCTCTTTTTTCTACCTTCTTCTTTACTTTCCTGATCTTCTTTATATTTAGCTATGATATACCTTATGATGTGCCTTTTAAACATTGAGTTAGTAAATCATCACAATAATACAACCTTGATTTCAATGATTCCTCATTAAAGCTAACATAAGCTTCATTCAAGTTGTATGTGTCATATTTCTTTTCTTGATCTTTATTCTTGAAATATTTCAAACCTAAGTAATGATAAGAACGTCATTAAGCATTCTTTTAAGGAATGTATAATGGTGTTTTGAGATTTCCACCATGTTCTAAATTTTTTTCATGAAGATAACTTATAAGAGTTGTGAACTTTTCATCTTTTGCATCTTTAAGAAACAAAGATTGTTTTTCTTTTAAAAAAAATTCATTTGCTTCTTTCTATCAAAATCATCTATTAAGTTTTGAGAATAAAACTTTAACTTGTTCACCATTTCTTCACTATATTCATTGAATGCATTTCTAATAATTTCTTCCATGATATGAATCAATTCAATGATTTATTTCCTTCAAAGCAGTATTATATCTCCCAAGTTTAAATATCTCAAATAAAAAATTTGCAAATTTTAAATTTTCTAATCCTTTGATGTAGAAAACCTTTTAACTCCCTAATATTTTAAATTTACAAAATTTCAAAAACTTCTAATATTTTTCATTTTCATTTTTTTCTCAAAAAATTGAAGAACTTAAGAAAAATAAATCTTCTATCTTAAGAAACTTCAAATATCTTCAAACACTAAAAAAATTTAAATAATCAAATAAACTAATTAAAGTAGAAATCCTTATTACTCCATACTTTTAAAAATTCAAAAACTTATATCTCTAACTAAACCTTATAACTCCAACTAATTAAATTATAATCTCCTTATAACTCCTTCTTAACATGTAATCACCTTATAACTCCATAACTCAAATTAAAGCATTTAAAAACTTTAATTTTAACTAACCTTACTTTTCACCTTAGTCGGATTATAGTTCTATTCGTTCTCCACTTGATCACTAGATGCACTAACATTCATTGGTTCTGCTAACATTCATTGCTCTCATATTTTAATAGTTTTGGTTCAAACATGCCAATCCAAAAGCTTATATCAGCGTGAAACTCTACATGCTAATCAAACATCAGTAAGTAATGTTTCATTTTCTTTCTTTTGTGATAGCATCCTTAATGTATTCACCTTTAGGATACATTACTTTAGTTTGTTGTAAGCAATAATACTTCTTCGTTACTTCTCGTAGGCGTTGATGTGCTCTCCTTATGCTAGTCTCCACAAAACCTTTATTGATCTCTTCACTTCCTCATGCTGGTCTCTTTGCTTCATCGTTGGAAACTTCACCTTCTTCTTCATCATTGGTATCCTTTGTTGGTCTCCTTCACTGGACTCCTTCATTGGTCTCCTTGCTTTGTTGTTGGTATTCTTTGGTGGTCTCCTTGCTTCTTCTGGCACTTAGACAATGTTTTATTCCTTATTTTTGTTGTTGATGTTAGCGCATAGACAACATTATATTCCTCCTTGTTGAATGGTGCTAGTGCTTAGAAAATGTTATATTTTCTTTTGGAGAGGCTTTAGATAAAGCTCTTCTTCTCGTCTTTTGTTGGAGGTGCTGGATAATGCCTTCCTATTATTTATCTTCTGTTGGAGGTGCTGGTAATACCATATTTTGCTAATAATAGTGCTCTCAATTTTACTTAATTTTTTATAACACTCTTGTCTGCTTTCTTCTTGATAACTCTCTAATCTATGTGTACTTAATTTGTGTATGTCTGGTCTACATATGCTCAATCTATGTATACCTGTAAAGCACACTGGTCTACTTTCCTTATTTTCTCTTTGTTCCACTTTATTTGTTAATAAGCATCCTAATAGCACTGATGTCCTCTCTATATTTTTTGGTAGCAATTAAATTTTATAGTCTTCTCTTAGAAATGCTTATTTGTGTCGTATCTATTTTTTATTACTTTTTAGGATAGTGTTTCTTATATCTTAGCAAATTTTCTATTAATAATATTGGGCTAGTAGCCTTATCTTTTCTTGGTGATAATGATGATTAGAACAACATACAAATGCTTCAATCCGGTCTAGTCTTCTTATAATTATGATTCTCTCTATCTTCAAATGCAGTAGAGACTTATAGAATTATATCTTAATCTTCAATTTCTTACTGAACTAAATATATCAATTTAATCTTGGCCTATGATGTTTATCTTTATATAAAAGCTAAAATTCTTCTCTATCTCTATAGGAATCTTCTCAACCTCTAAAATAATATCTTCAAAGTCTTAGGTAACACCTAAGAACAAAATATAATTATCCTTTTTCAAAGAACTCAATATCAATATCAGGGTGACTTTGAATTTTCCTGAATGACCAACTTTCTCTTGAGTTGGTTCTTTCCACTATTCAATAGTGATTTTCCTCTTTCTCTAGAGAATCCAAAATATTATCAGGGTGACTTTGTATGTTCCTAAATCTCCAACTATCTCTAGATTTGGCTTCCAATCAATCAATATCTAACTTTCTTCCGAGTTGGTTTCCACTAAATCAATATCCAACTTTCTTATGAGTTGGTTTCCTTTATCAAATGTTCAAATTTTCTTCTAATTTGACCGTTTCTATCAATATAGTTGATTCCTAGTCTTTATTGATTTTTCTTCAACCAAGTGGAAAGACCCTAGCATTTAAATCAGGGTAACTGATCCTTGCCCCCTTAATTTCTACTCAATGAGACCTTTAAAATTAGATTCCAAGTTTGCATTGCCTTCAAAATGGATAGACTCTAAATTAACTTTATCAAAAGTGGACAAAGTTAAATATTGATAATGGTGGCTAATAAAATAAATTCTAACAAAATGGATAGAGTCATGTGGTACCTATGATACCACTATTGGCCTTACTACCATAAAATATCAAAGGTCCCAATATAAAAATCTCCATGATATTAAATATCAATAATGAATAGTAGAATAATATATGATAAAATTAATATGTATATCAAGGCATGTATAATACTAAAATAAAAATTCACTTATATAATCAAATATGAATGTAAATGGCCTAAGTCATTCGTGAACTATGCATGAAGAAAAACTTACAATATTAATTGCTCAAAAAATTGTATACAAGCTTTATTTCAAACTGGATCTCTTACAATCATATAATAGGATATTTGGATCTTCTTCCTCATGGAGAATTGTCTCTATAATATAGTCATAGTAATATGACTCTTCAAGTACTTGACTATTGCTCTCCATATGACAAGTCCTATGACCTTTGGCTTGTCATCTTACCACTTGCATACTAGATTCTATGACACATCTATGTGAATCTTAAACTTCTACATGCACTCCTAATCTAAGACACTTGTGCATATCCTCAAATTACATATTTCCATACTTTCATACATGACACTTGTGCACATTCTCTCAATCTACACTTGTACTCTAACTTACATAACACTTGTGCATTTCTTGCACATGACACTTGTGCATTTCTTGCACATGACACTTGTGCATTTCTTACACATTGACACTTACATAAAATAGAAATATAAATCACACTTTAAACTATAAACTCAATTCTAATATATTACATATATACAATTATACCACAAAGTTACCATGGGGTACATTAGCATGTACCAAATAATGTAATATTCCTCAACAATGTTCAAATTCTATCATTATTTTTATTGTTTTTTGCTTCATCTTAAGAGGATAAAATCTTGTGCTATAGCCTTACATATCAATAGGAAAAGTGGCATCATAGCTAGCCTGAAGGTTATTGCTTTTGACCAACCCAAGACTAAATATCTCTTTTGTTAATAGAAGAGAAAAGTGATGGACCTTAGGCTGATGTGGCAACCCTAGCCGATGCGACACTTTTTCTCACTACATCTAATCTATTTTTTAATACTTCTTTGTCCATTAAAATTTCTCTAGTTTTCAAGGTTGCATAGGCTAAAACATGTTGAGGTAGTGAAATATTAGTGGAATACACTAGAAAACAATTGAGTGTCAAGTGACAATAGATGATTGGATTTGAAATTTCTAAGTTTTGGGTATTTATTTTTTTAGTTTTTGGGATCCATTAGGGCAAAACTTCTAGAGGCCATAACTTTTACATACAAAAGCATTTTGAGCCTATTTTTTCAAATCACAAGATTTTTTAAACTCTATGCAATGGTGGCATTAATTCATGAACCTCCTACCATGTTAGGGGTCAAATTGCATAATATGGATCATAAATACCTAGCTACTTACCTTAATGGATAAATTTATAGTATTTGGTCACCCCAAATGATTGGCATGTTATGCAGAAATAACCTATGATCCATATTTTAAGAGATAAGCTTCCTAAAAAGAAAGATCTTTTTTCTAAAGAGGAGGCTCCTTGGGAAAAGGGGATTCCTGAAGAGGATATTCCTGAAGAGGAGGTTTCTGAAGAGGATAATCTAGAATCTTTTCTAGATATATGGGAAGAGGAGGGTCTTTTTGAGGAAGAGGAGGATCTTTTTTTTGAAGAGGAGGTTCCTGAAAAGGAGGAGAACCTAGAATCTCTTCTAAATATATGGGAAAAGGAAGAGACTGAAGAGGAGGATCTTTTTGAGGAAGATCTTCTTTCTGAAGAAGAGATTCCTGAAGAGGATTGGGAAGAGTATAAGATTCGAAGAAGAAAGGATTTTTCAGTTAGACGTATGAAATTAGCCAAACATTTTATTCAAACAAATATAGAACCAGAATGGATGGTTTTATGCCTATTACCAGTTCTTCCTCCCGAACTGAGGCCAATGTTTCGATTAGATGAAGGTGGAGTTATTACTTCGGATATAAATGAACTTTATCGAAAAGTGATTCTTCGAAATCATGCTCTTGCCGAATTTTTAGCTGATCTATTTACGCCACTGCCGGACTGTGTGAATGGTCAAAAGAAATTGGTCCAAGAAGCCGTAGATGCACTTCTCGATAACAGTATCGGTGGACAACCAGTGAAAGACAGTCATGATAGGCCTTATAAATCGTTCTCAGATTTGATCCAAGGCAAAGAAGGAAGATTTCGTGAAAATTTACTTGGGAAACGAGTCGATTATTCAGGTCGTTCTGTCATCGTGGTGGGTCCTCTTCTTTCATTGTATCAATGTGGATTACCCCTTGAAATAGCAATAGAGCTTTTTCAAGCATTTTTAATTCGTAGTTTAATTCAACGACATATTGCTCCCAACCTAAGAGCTGCTAAAAGTATAATTCGAGATAAAGGGACCCTCAAAAGGAAAACTATAGCTAAAATATTTCTTATCTGGAATTATCTTAGAACCACGTGCATTTAAATCACCTTTTACTAAAAGAAGTTAGTTGTATGTAAACCTAGAGCAATAGCACGAAGAACCAAAAAGTCTTCAGGACCAATTATTAAGAACGGAGAATTTTTTCTATCATTAATAGCATTCAACCAACCAGGTAACCATATGCTTTTACCAGCATTGAATGTTGGATCATTTGCTGAAGATAAGAGTACATCAAAATCATATAAGGCCTTACTATGAGCGGATTGTATCCACTAAGTAAATACAGGCTCGATCAAGATTTGTTTTTTTGTAGTGCCAAAAGCAAGCATACCATCACTATGAACACAAAGCCCGAAGGTATAGAAACCTAGGAATAAACTAGCCCAACTTAGATGAGATATTATAGCTTCCTTATGCTCCAACATTCTCACCAATACATTATCCTTATTATGTTTAGGATTATAATCCTTAATGAGAAATATAGCTTTGTCATGACCCTCCCTAGCTGACTTTATGGTACAAAGAAAATAATGTATTAACCTATGATGTGGTGATACCTAGTTTGAACTATATGATGTTTAGTTTATTTATAAGGGCATGTTATCACTAACATATTTCCAAGTGTACATGATTAGGTACACTCATAGGTGGAACATGTAGAATCACCCACCAGAAATGAGGGTACCAAATATCAGGGAAAATGATGATTAAGGTAATCGAAGGTAACATGGATAGATACCTTCATATAGGCATGCATTGACGGAAGGGATAATAATCGATGGCTGATCACCTTGAGCTTTAGTTAATAGCCTAGTAGCTATCATAAAATCTCTAACTGAAATAGGTGATTGCGTTGATGGAAAGATTCTCTCTTTGTTGTTTTATAAATTTGTTTGCTCTCTACTGCATCATGGCTTGGGTAGCTTAATGTTGGGTTTTCTATAGGAGAAAAACTGCAAAATTAAGTGAAATTAGAGCATCATTCTTATGAAGGAAAGAAAATTAAATTTATATGCTGAATAAATATTTCTTTAAATTAATTAATGAGGTTTTAATTAATAATGTTTGACTTTGGAGCTCATTGGTAAACTTCATTGCAATTAACAAATGATATTTCTTTTGAATTAATTAAAAGTGTTCATTTTAATGATAATGAAAAATTCATTAAAAGACTTTAATTAATTGAAATAAATAAAAGAAAATCCATTTAAAAATAAATAGATATATTTTATTTTATTTTAAAAAAACCAATAATGAAATTGTTTAAATAAAATAAATATACTTTATAGTTGATAAATATCATGTGAATGATGTTTTATTTAAAGCATACCATCCTTCATTTTAAAAATGTAATTACTCCCTTCCCCCTATATAGTGAAACCTATGAAAATAGTCTATGGGACTACTAATTTCCAAAGGTGGAAATTATGGGAAAAGGAATGCATTGCTGCCAGATGATAGGGGATGAAGCATTTAAGGAAGGAGGCTCGAGGTGGGGCTCAAGGTTTGATAAGTATGGTGGATGGGCCACCTGGAGCAGGGAGGCACGTAAGGAGGAAGGGAGGAAAAATAAGAGAAGGAGAGAAGGAAGGGAGGACAAACTATGAAGGGAGCACAGAGGAGATGTAGACCAGGGACTGAGGAAAATGGAAGAATGTGCCACAAGCAAGGAGGAGAGGCAGCCAGACATCACCAGATTTCCATCTCTGCAAAAGTATTAAGGTTGGAGTGCTTGAAACTTTAAATATATTTTTACTTGCGTTGATATGGTGAAGAACTTGGTTATGCTCCTCTAGTTCTATTTTCCTTGTAGCGTGAAAGTCCATGGGAAGGTATTGGAAACACCTACATCTAAGTCTAGAGTGAGCATTGTGCATTAGGAAGCCAATGTGTGTTTGATGGTGAATACTATGCATTTAGAGAAGCCACTGTGTTAATGGTGAGTGTTGTGCATTTATATAAGCCACTATGTTTAATGGTGAGCATTGTGCATTTAGAGAAGCCACTATGCTTAATGGTGAGCATTATGCATTTAGATAAGCCACTATGTTTAATGGTGAGCACTATGCATTTATAGAAGCCATTGTGTTTAATGGTGAGCGTTGTGCATTTTAGAGAAGCCACTGTGTTTAATGGTGAGCGTTGTAAATTTAAATAAGCCACTATGTTAAATGGTGAGCGATGTACATTTAGATAAGCCACTTTGTTAAATGGTGAGCGTTGTGCATGTTCGAAGGCCACGATATGTCGAAGGGAGCTCTATGAGTGCTCGAGGGCACTACGTGTCCGAGAGCATTGTGGAAGTTGAGAGCGTAGTGTATTGGAGGGCATCGTGCTCCAAGAGTGGGAACCTTGTTTTTTAGAGACGTCTACCGTAGTGGGATAACCACTCATACTCTAAGGAAGGATGTTGCGTTGGGAGCACCGCCTATGGGTAAACCTCCTGTGTTTATAGAAAGGGTTGGGTTTTAGAAAATACCACTGGTAGCGTAAGACCATCCACCTTTGTGGGAACTCTGTTGTGATAGAAGTAAAAACATAGTTCCTGGTTTTGTTTTGCATGAACGCTAGGTTTTTGCAAAGGTTGTTCATCCACCATGGAAGGTGTTGGCCTCTAGTTGTAGACCTTGACTTAGAAAGGTGTTGTGTAATTTATTTAAATGGAACCTTTGTTTTATGTGGAATATAATGAAGGGTTTTAATTAAAAGGAACCTTTGTTTTATGTGGAATATAATGAAGGGTTTTAATTAAAAGGAACCTTTGATTTATATGAAATTATTAAAGGATTTTAATTAGAAAGGAACCTTTTATTTATATGAAATTATAGGAGGCTTTTAATTAGAAAGGAACCTTTGATTTATATGAAATTATTGAAGGCTTTTAATTATAAAGGAACCTTTGATTTATATGAAATTATTGAAGGCTTTTAATTATAAAAGGACCCTTTGAACTATATGAAATTATAGAAGGCTTTTAATTATAAAAGGAACCTTTGATTTATGTGAAGTTATTGAAGGCTTTTAATTTGAAAGGAACCTTTGATTTTTATGGGATTTATTGAAGGTTTTTAATTGAAAAGGAACCCTTTGATTAATGTTGATTATCTTAGGAGTTTTCAGTTAAAAAGGATGTATATTTATTCATTGAATTGAAGTTATGGGGCTTCAATTTAGGGAATGAGAGAGATTGTTTTAAATATTAAAGGTATGGGACTTTAGTTCTTTAAACAGTAATTGGTTGATTGGAAATTTGTGAATTAAAAAGTATGTAGATTTATTCTTTGAATTGAAGTTATGGGGCTTTGATTTAGGGAATGAAAATGAAAGAGATTATTTTAAAGTATAAATATATGGAACTTTAATGCTTTAAGACATGAATGAATTTGATTAAAGTTAAACCTTGATCTAAGTAGTACCGTTGGATGACTCTCTAAGGGAACTGGAGAGATGAAATAAAAGTAAAGGATCTTTTATAATATCCATTATGCAATAGATGGTTAGAAACTTAATTGAATTTTGTATAGTTGCAATTTGGTAAAGTAAATGAATAGATGCATTTAAAGGCATGTCTATCCTGAACCATGAGTATCTTTATCCCCTACTACCCTCAAAGAACCAATGGGAAGCAAGGAGAAGCAAGGAGTTCAATGGAAACAAAGTATAGGTAATTGTATCTTATGTTGATTTACTTATGATAAAATAGACTAGAATTGTGAGGAGATATCCCCAATGTAGTTAATGTAATATTATTTAAAGTAAGAAGGATTTACCATGTAAGATTTAATGTGATAATTGTTTATTGATAGTGAAGGTAATTTTCTTTTATTTCTGTACGCGGTTATATTATGTAGTTGATTCTCTTTTAGTGTTAATCATTCTTTATTTTTTGGATGCTTAGCGATTAATCTTTGTTAATTTGATTTCTAGTTTCATTCTTTTTTGGTTGCTTGTTATTAGGAATCTAAGAGTATAGTTCTAGGGTGAACTCAGAGGTGATCTAAGGGAATTAAGAACACCTTAGGGTTAACATAGGTAACCTAAGGGAATTGAGAACCCCTTAGGGTGAAAATAGGAGACCTAAGGGAATTGAGACACCCTTAGGGAGATAAAGGACTAAGTTGTGAAGATATTACATATGAGTTAAGATAACTCGTCGTGGAGACAAGATAGATAGCTTAACTTGCAATACTCATAACATACCTACACATAATGATTTGTGTATGGTATGGAGATGCGTGTATACATTTGAGAACCCAAATACTTTACGGTAAAAGGCTAATCATCAGGAATCCAGACACCTTGGGCTATGATTAACCTGGAAGGGGCTGCTCTGGAGTGGTGGGAAACCCAATATAAGAAAACTAATATTGAACCCATTGATACTCCATGGGAAGAATTTATAAACATCTTCAATAAGAGATTCCTAATAGAGCATTTCTATACCTTAAATTTTGAAGAATTTGCTAGTCTGAGATAAGGAACCAACACAGTAGAGGTGTACTATAAGAATCTAGTAAGACTGTTCAAATATGTACATTTTTATAATGAGAAAATTTGGGTTCACAAGTTCCCTCTTGGATTGGAATCTAGGTTAAATCATGATGTAGATATGCAGGAGCATAAATCACTGCAAAAAGCATATGACCTAGCCAAGAAAGCAGTCACACTTCTATTATAAATACGATACTCTACCCGAGCAAGCTCGACAAGAGCTAAAGAAGAGAAATAGTAATGGGTTTGTAAAATTGGAAGTTGAACAAGAGCGAAAGGCTAAGAATAACCAAAATCCTGAGAAGAAACCTTATGGAAATTAGAAGAAATTTAAGAACTTTTGTAAGAATTATAGCAAACCCAATAACACGAAACCTCAACCTCAAAAGTCGCAAGCTCCAACTACAATAGTTAGGAGTGGGAATGAGAAATCTAAAAAATAGTAAGGACCCAAGGAATGGTGATAAAATTATCGAGGACCTCATTACTATAATCGGTGTCCATATCGAGTAAATACTAGCACAACTAATGCAAAATATAAGGAACCGAAACATCGGATCTATGCCGCAACCGAGAAGCAGAAGCTAGAGGGACAAGCCACCCCATTACTTGTGAAAGGTAAGGTTTTCAATAAGAAAGTAAAAATTTTTATAGATAGTGGAGCTACTAGTATTTTTATTTCATATAGTCTTGTAAGGACTATGTCATAAAGGCCTAGATATTTGGCTCAAGAGTGGAAGGTTGAGTATGATTATGGGCAGACCTACTCGGTGAACCAGTGTTATCCTATGGTAGAAGTTACTCTATCTAAATGGACTACAAAATATTTTTTATATGTAGATCCCCTACACGCATTTGATGTGGTCCTAGGGATGGATTGGCTACAGGCTCATAAAGCCTTAGTCAATTTTCAAGATCGATGGTTTGAGTATTTAGAAGAAGGTGAAAAGAGACTAAAAAATCATAACAAACAAGGGGTTTGAACCTCAGATGTTGTCCACTATGCAATTGAAAAAGGCCCTAAAGATAGGAGGAATAGTGTATGTGGTAAAACTTAATGAAGTGGAGGACCATGAGAAAGGAGAAATACTAAGACAACATCCAATTTTACAGGATTTTTAGGATGTATTTCCAGAGGACCTACCTGGACTACCTCCTGTATGGGAATTTGACTTCACAATTGAACTTATGATGGGAGTCAAACCTATTCATAGATCCCCGTATAGGATGAATCCTACTGAAATGCAAGAACTAAAGGTTCAATTGCAAGGATTATTGGAGAAAGGTTTGATAAAACCAAGTGTGTCACCGTGGGGTGCGCCAGTTTTGTTCATGAAAAAGAAGGATGGTTTCACTAAGATTGTGTATTGATTACAGGATGCTAAATAAGGCTACAATCAAGAATTAATATCCATTACCTAGGATTGAAGATTTATTTGATCAACTAAAGGATGCCAAGGTGTTTACTAAGATCAATCCGAGGTCAGGGTATCACCAATTAAGGATTCATGAGGAAGACACTCACAAAAAATATTTAAGACTAGGTATGGGATACCCTTTGGACTAACTAATGCCCCAACTACTTTCATGAACTTAATGAATAGTGTGTTCCGAAGACACTTGGACCAGTTTGTCCTGGTATTCCTAGATGATATCCTTATATACTCTTGAGATAAATAAGAGCACGATAAACATCTTAGGATCATGTTGGAATTGTTAAGGAAGAATAAAATTTATGGAAATATAGCTAAGAGTGAATTCTATGTCCCAGAGGTATGATATCTTGGACACATTATATCAGCAAAAGGGATTGTTGTGGATCCAGAGAAGATAGAGGCTATTCTGAATTGGCCACCCCCTACTAATGTGACTGAAGTGCGAAGTTTCATGGGGTTAACGGGCTATTATAGACGTTATATAAAGGACTACTCCAAGATTGTTGGACCCATAACAAACCTTCAGAAGAAGGGGAAGGAATTCAAGTGGTCAAAGAAGTGTGAGGTTGTCTTTGAACTACTAAAGCATAAGCTTACTACTACACCAATACTAAAGGTTCTCGATCCTCAAGGGGACTTTTCAGTGTGCATTGATGCATCCATAGATGGGTTGGGTGGGGTACTCTCACAAGAGGAGTCAGTAGTGGTATATACTTCAAGGAAGCTCAAAAAGCACAAAGTTAATTATGCTACGCATGATTTAGAGCTAGCTACAATGGTGCATGCTTTAAAGGTTTGGCACCACTACTTGGTGGGAAGGCCCTTTGAATTAAAGATAGACCATCAAAGTCTACAGTATATATTCACCCAACCAATACTCAATGCGAGACAGAGAAGATGGGTGGAATTTCTCACTGAGTATGATTTCGAGATTGAGTACATAAAAGGAAAAGAGAATAAAGTAGTTGATGCTTTGAGTAGAAGGAAATATATAGCAACCATAACTAGAATTCACATGGACTTGATGGATCGAGTGAGACAGGAGCAATCTCAGGATGAGTATTGCCAAGGAATTCGAGTCAATATGGACAGAGATCCTGAAGGAAATAAGGAATTTAGTGTGAAATATGAATTTTTGTGTTATAAGGGAAGGGTCGTCATACCAAATATGGGTGATTTGAGGAACTTGATAATGCAATAAGCTCATAGATCTCCTTATTATGTTCATCTGGGAGGAGCCAAAATATGAGAAAACATGAAAAGAGCCTTCTTTTGGGTAGGAATGAAGAAGGACATCACATATTTTGTTGCTCGATGCCTCAAGTGTCATAAAATTAAGGCAGAATGCCAACATCCTATAGGAAAACTATATTTGCATGATATACCTACGCAAAAATGGTAGGTTATATCTATGGATTTTATCGTGGGTTTACCCAAGACTCGGTACCAACATGATGCCATATTTTTAGTGGTCAACAAATTGACTAAGGTTGCCCACTTCATACTAGGGAATACCAAGGATGATGCTCAGGTAGTGGCCAATAGATTCATCAAAGAGGTATTCCGATTGCATGGATTTCTTGAGGTAATTATCTTAGATAGAGACTCCAAATTCACTTTTGAATTTTGGAAATCCCTTCATAGTGCAGTTGGTATGAAACTGAATATGAGTTCAGCATACCACCCTGAAACCGATGGCCAAATGGAGTGGGTAAACCAAGTTCTGGAAGATATGCTCCACATGTACTGCATGGATCACAAATCTCAATGGGAATATTGTCTACCTTTGGTAGAGTTTACCTACAATAATGGACATCACTCCTCACTAGGAATGACACCTTTCGATGCCTTGTATGGGTGAAAGTGTAGAACACCATTGTCTTGGGATAACCTAGAGGATCGAGTTGTGATTGGGCCAGAAATGGTCAGGGTAATGGAAGATCAACTAAAGGAAATTAGGCAAAGGCTTAAAGAAGCTACGGATAGGCAGAAGAGTTATGCAGATCTAAAAAGGACTCCAAGAGAGTATTCTATTGGAGATAAGGTGTTCTTAAGGGTTAAGCCAAATAAAAGTGCTATCAAATCCATGAAGTTGGATCCATGTTTTGTGGGGCCCTTTGAGATCATGGAAAATATCAGTTTGGTTGCATACCGACTTGCATTACCACCTAATCTGTCCAAAATCCATGACACCTTCCACATATCCTTGCTTAGGAAATATGTTGCTGACCCTGAACATGTGTGGGATGTTTCTAAATTGCAGATGGCAAATTTGGAGGCCATTGAAGTACTACCGATGAATATTCTTGAGTTTCATTCTAAATATCTATGGAATCGGACTCTCGAACAGTGTAAGGTCCAATGGGACCAGTTCTCTGAGAAGAATGCCACTTGGGAGAAAGTGGAGGTTATGAGAAAACATTTTCCATTTTTGTTTGAAGCTATATGATGTAATAATTTTTACTTTCTATTAAAAAAAAAATGAAAACTGGAAACACCGAGGATGATGTTTAATTCTAGTGGGGGAGGATGTCATGACCCTCCCTAGCTGACTTTATGGCACAAAGAAAACAATGTATTAACCTATGATGTGGTGATACCTAGTTTGAACAATTGAACCAACTATATGATGTTTAGTTGATTTATAAGGGCGTGTTATTGCTAACATATTGCCAAGTGTGCAGGATCATGTACACTCATAGGTGGAATAGGTAGAATCACCCACCAAAAACGAGGGTACCAAAGATCAGGGAAAATGATGATTAAGGTACTCGGAGGTAACATGGATAGATACCTTCATATAGGTATGCATTGATGGAAGGGATAATCATCGATGACTGATCACCTTGAGCTTTAGTTGATAGCCTAGTAGCTATCGTAAAATCTCTGGCTGAGATAGGTGATTGGGTTGATGGAAATATTTCCTCTTTGTTGTTTTATAAATTTGTTTGCTCTCTACTGCATCATGGCTTGGGTAGCTTAATGTTGGGTTTTCTATAGGAGAACAACTACAAAATGTATGTGGATGCCTAAAGTAAACTGTCATGTTGAAGTGAAAGTAGAGCATCATTCTTATGAAGGAAAGCAAATTAAATTTATATGTCGAATAAATATTTCTTTAAATTAATTAATGAGGTTTTAATTAAATAATGTTTGACTTTGGAGCTCATTGGTAAACTTCATTGCAATTAACAAATGAGATTTCTTTTGAATTAATTAAAAGTGTTCATTTTAATGATAATGGAAAATTCATTAAAATACTTTAATTAATTGAAATAAATAAAAGAAAATCCATTTAAAAAGAAATAGATATCTTTTATTTTATTTAAAAAAACAATAATGAAATTGTTTAAATAAAATAAATATATTTTATAGTTGATAAATATCATGTGAATGATATTTTATTTAAGACGTACCATCCTTCATTTTAAAAATGTAATTATTCCCTTTCCCCTATATAGTGAAACCTATGAAAATAGTCTATGGGGCTACTAATTTCCAAAGGTGGAAATTATGGGAAAAGGAACGCATTACCGCCAGAGGATAGGGGATGAAGCATTGAAGGAAGGAGGCTCGAGGTGGGGCTCAGGGTTCGAGAAGGACGATGGATGGGCAACCTGGAGTAGGGAGGCACGTAAGGAGGAAGGGAGGAAAAAGGAGAGAAGGAAGAGAAGGAAGGGAGGACGGAGTGACAAAGGGAGCACATAGGAGACGTAGACCAGGGACCAAGGAAAATGGAAGAATGCATCGCAAGCAAGGAGGAGAGGCAGCCAGACATCACAAGATTTCCATCTCCGTAGAAGTATTAAGGTTGGAGTGCTTGAAACTTTAAATCCATTTTTACTTGCATTGATATGGTGAAAAACCTGGTTATGCTCCCCTAGTTCTATTTCCCTGTAGCATGAAAGTCCATGGGAAGGGATTGGAAACACCTACGTCTAAGTCTAGAGTGAGCGTTGTGCATTAGGAAGCCAGTGTGTGTTTAATGGTGAGTGTTGTGCATTTAGAGAAGCCACTATGTTAAATGGTGAGCGTTGTGCATTTAGAGAAGCCACTATGTTTAATGGTGAGCATTGTGCATTTAGAGAAGCCACTATGTTTAATGGTGAGTGTTGTGCATTTAGAGAAGCCATTGTGTTTAATGGTGAGTGTTGTGCATTTAGAGAAGCCACTATGTTTAATGGTGAGCATTGTGCATTTAGAGAAGCCACTATGTTTAATGGTGAGCGTTGTGCATTTAGAGAAGCCACTATGTTTAATGGTGAGCATTGTGCATTTAGAGAAGCCACTATGTTAAATGGTGAGCGTTGTGCATGTTCGAAGGCCATGATATGTCGAAGGGAGCATTGTGAGTGCTCGAGGGCACTACGTGTCCGAGAGCATTGTGGAAGTTGAGAGCATAGTGTATTTGAGGGCGTCGTGCTCCAAGAGTGGGAACCCTATTTTTTTAGAGATGTCTACCGTAGTGGGAGAACCACTCATACTCTAAGGAAGGGTGTTGCGTTGGGAGAACCACCTATGAGAAAACCTCCTATGTTTAGAGAAAGGGTTAGGTTTTAGAAAATGTCGTTGGTAGCGTAAGATCATCCGCCTTTGTGGGAACTCTGTTGCGATAGAAGTAAAAGCATAGTGCCTAGTTCTATTTTGCATGAACGCTAGGTTTTTGTAGAGGTTGTTCATCCACCATGGAAGGCGTTGGCCTCTGGTTGTAGACCTTGACTTAGAAAGGTGTTGTGTAATTTATTTAAATGGAACCTTTGTTTTATGTGGAATATAATGAAGGGTTTTAATTAAAAGGAACCTTTGTTTTATGTGGAATATAATGAAGGGTTTTAATTAAAAGGAACCTTTGTTTTATGTGGAATATAATGAAGGCTTTTAATTAAAAGGAACCTTTGATTTATATGGAATATATTGAAGGCTTTTAATTAGAAAGGAACCTTTGATTTATATGAAATTATTGAAGGCTTTTAATTGGAAAGGAACCTTTATTTTATGTGGAATATTATAGAAGGCTTTTAATTATAAAAGGAACCTTTGATTTATATGAAATTATAGAAGGCTTTTAATTAGAAAGGAACCTTTGATTTATATGAAATTATTGAAGGCTTTTAATTAGAAAGGAACCTTTGATTTTTATGAAATTATTGAAGGATTTTAATTGAAAAGGAACCCTTTGATTAATGTTGATTATCTTAGGAGTTTTCAATTAAAAAGGATGTAGATTTATTCGTTGAATTGAAGTTATGGGGCTTCAATTTAGGGAATGAAAGAGATTGTTTTAAAGATTAAAGGTATGGGACTTTAGTGCTTTAAATAGTAATTGGTTGATTGGAAATTTGTGAATTAAAAAGGATGTAGATTTATTCTTTGAATTGAAGTTATGGGGCTTTGATTTAGGGAATGAAAATGAAAGAGATTGTTTTAAAGGTTAAAGGTATGGGACTTTAATGCTTTAAGACATGAATGAATTTGATTAAAGTTAAACCTTGATCTAAGTAGTACATGTTGGATGACTCTCTAAGGGAACTGGAGAGGTGAAATAAAAGTAAAGGATCTTTTATAATATCCATTATGCATTAGATGGTTAGAAACTTAATTGAATTTTGTATAGTTGCAATTTGGTAAAGTAAATGAATAGATGCATTTAAAGGCATGCCTATCCTGAACCATGAGTATCCTGATCCCCTACTACCCTCAAAGAACCAATGGGAAGAAAGGAGAAGCAAGGAGTTCAATGGAAATAAAGTATAGGTAATTGTATCTTATGTTGATTTACTTATGATCAAATAGACTAGAATTATGGGGAGATATCCCCAATGCAGTTAATGTAATATTCCTTAAAGTAAGAAGGATTTACCATGTAATATTTAATGTGATAATTATTTATTGGTTTAGTGAAGGTACTTTTACTTTATTTTTGTACTTGGTTATATTATGTAGTTGATTCTCTTTTAGTGTTAATCATTCTTTATTTTTTGGATGCTTAGCGATTACTCTTTGTTGTTTTGGTTTCTAGTTTCATTCTTGTTTGGTTGCTTGTTATTAGGAATATAAGAGTAGAGTTCTAGGGTGAACTCAGAGGTGACCTAAGGGAATTAAGAACCCCTTAGGGTGAACATAGGTAACCTAAGGGAATTGAGAACCCCTTAGGGTGAACATAGGAGACCTAAGGGAATTGAGACACCCTTAGGGAGATAAAGGACTAAGTTGTGAAGAGATTACATCTGAGTTAAGATAGCTCATCATGGAGATGAGATAGATAGCTTAACTCGTAATACTCGTAGCATACCTACACATAATGATTTGTGTATGGTATGGAGATGTGTGTATACCTTCGATGGACTGAGGGTGATAGGTCTAGCTCATCAAGATTGATGGGATAGATGGGCTTATCTATAGTGATACATGATACGCCTACACAAACGGACTTGTGATAGGGTACTTCATGAGATGTAACTTCCAAGAAAAAATAGGGGATTGAAACTTTAGGTAAATGCTAGTTGGGTTAGGGTTTCATGAAGGGTTCATGTATCCCTCTCCTTAAAAAAAAAAAAAACTCTTTCTATTTTTTATTTCATGTTTGTGTGTTTTTGGATCGTTATAAGCTCCATGAGCAAATGCCCCTGTCATAATGAATCCGGCAATGTATTGATGATGAGTATACAATGCAGCTTGGGTAGTGAAGTCTTGTGCTATGAATGCATAAGCAGGTAAAGAATACATGTGTTGAGCTACCAAGGAAGTGATAACTCCCAAAGAAGCTAGAGCAAGACCTAATTGAAAGTGAAGAGAGTTATTGATTGTGTTATAAAGACCCTTATGTCCGCGGCCTAATCGGCCTCCCGGAGGAACATGTGCTTCTAAAATATCTTTTATACTGTGCCCGATCCCAAAGTTAGTTCTATACATATGACCAGCGATGAAAAAAACAAATGCAATAGCTAAATGATGGTGAGCGATATCAGTCAGCCACAAACTTTGAGTTTGTGGATGGAAACCTCCGAGAAGAGTTAGAATAGCAGTTCCTGCCCCTTGTGAGGTACCAAATAAATGACTATTAGAATCAGGATTTTGAGCATAAAGATTCCACTGACCTGTAAAAAGAGGTTCCAACCCTTGGGGATGTGGTAATACAATTAATAAATTTTCCCATATGATGTGTTTTCTTGATTCGAGAATAACAACATGAACTAAATACCCTATACAAGCTAATGAATTGACTCTTAAGAGCCCCGACAAATGATGATTGAGACGAGATTCAGCATTTTTAAACCATGAAACACTTGGTTTCCATTGAGGTTGTAAATGCAACCAACCCGCTATTAAAAAGATAGCAGAAAAAAATAGTAAGAAAAGAGCTCCAGTATAAAGCTCTTCATTAGTGCGTAAGCCTATTGTATACCACCACTGATAAACACCGGAATAAGCAATATTTACTGGACCGGGAGCACCTCCTCGGGTAAAGGCTTCTACAGCTGGTTGACCAAAATGAGGATCCCAAATTGCATGAGCAATAGGTCTTACATGTAAAGGGTCACGTACCCACGCTTCAAAATTGCCTTGCCAAGCCACGTGGAACAAATTACCAGAGGTCCACAGAAAGATTATTGCTAACTGACCGAAGTGAGAAGCAAAAATCTTCTGATAAAGGCGTTCTTCGGTCATATCATCATGACTCTCGAAGTCATGCGCGGTAGCGATACCAAACCAAATACGACGAGTAGTTGGGTCCTGGGCCAAGCCTTGGCTGAACTTTGGAAATCTTGATGCCATAATGCTTTTCAAATCCTCCTAGCCATTATCCTACTGCAATAATTCTTGCTAGGAAGAACGCCCATGTTGTGGCGATTCCACCCAGAAGGTAATGAGCTACTCCTACAGCACGTCCTTGGACAATGCTCAAGGCTCTGGGCTGGATAGCAGGAGCAACCTTCAATTTGTTATGGGCCCAAACAATAGATTCAATAAGTTCTTGCCAATACCCACGACCACTGAATAAAAACATTAAACTAAAAGCCCAAACAAAATGAGCACCTAAAAATAAAAGACCATATGCAGATAATGAAGAACCATAAGATTGAATAACTTGAGAGGCTTGTGCCCATAAAAAGTCACGGAGCCACCCATTAATTGTAATGGAACTCTGTGCAAAGTTTCCTCCCGTGATATGAGTTACCACTCCCTGATCACTTATACTACCCCAAACATCGGACTGCATTTTCCAACTGAAATGGAATATTACCACCGAAATTGCATTGTACATCCAGAATAACCCTAGGAAAACATGATCCCAGGCAGATACTTGACAATTGTTCTTGATGAAAAAAATTACCATCAAAGAGAAGAAGAGGCTCTTGGCCTATTTTTCTTGTTTATTGAGTTAGAGTTAATTTTCCACATCAAAGAGGAGAGTGAACCTATCAAGGTATGGTCAAGACTACATGGAATTTTTGGGAAAATAAATCTTACTAAAGTAAGTAACTTGAACTTTAAGTTTTCCTCTCTTAAACTAATTGAGTTATATAATGTTGAGGACTATATTATGAGATTCAAGGAATTGAAGGTAAATATTACATCTTCTAGAGGAAAAAAGAAATATGATACAAAATACATGAATATTATCCTTTCTGGTCTCTCTTCTTTTCAAATATTGAACCTAATAGTTCATACAATTCCTATGTTCTTGGAATCTCAAAAGACTTACTCTTGATCGTATTTTTCTCTCCTAGTTTATTTTAGGTGGCAATGGAGAATTATGGTGGGACTCCATAAATATAGGCTCACACAAAGGAATTCAAATATAATGAGGCTAATACTGAGGGGCTTAAGGGATAGTCTAAGTCTTTGAAAAAGTCGAATACCACTTATAAATACTATTAGAGGGAGGAAACCCAACAAATAATTGCTTGCTAAAGTTGCAAAGGATTTAAGCTAAGTTCTTGAATATCAATGGATGCCTTCTAGATGTAGAGGGAGATTTTGAGGATCTAGTCCAAATGTAGAGGCCCATTAGAGCATCCATAATGGAGGGAGTATATTATTATCACCCCTCAATTCATATTATAGGGATATGTTGAAATTATAATCTAATTCATGGCCAAGGCCAACATTGTATGATGTAATATTGATAGGCCTAAGGGAATTTATTGCATAATGTATTAATTTTATTGTAATTGTCTATTATGTAAGCCCTATGTGCTATGGTTATCCTTGTTATGGTTAAACCCACCTTATATCTTATAATTAATCTTAAGCCCTATTTTTATGTTGAATTAGGTTAAACTTTATTATGTAATTTGGGTTTTGGTATTGGTATAAATACCCCATATTGCTTCTCATTTGATAATTAGAGTGTTATAAATCTAATCTATGGATTATACAATAATTTTATGGTGCCGATGGGCATACCCAAATCTTCGTGTATGTATTTCATTTTTTATCCTTTTTTATGCTTTATCTATAATACTAGCTCCAACTTTGCATCTCTCAACATGATATTCACCATATTACAAGTAGTACGATTATACCTTTCTACAACACCATTTTTTTGAGTTGTGTAAGTAGTTATCAACTAGCATTGAATGTCAAATTACTTTTAAAAGGTAAAAAAATATTATCAACGTATTCTCCCCTTTATCTAAGAAAAGTACTTGGACTTTATTACCAATAAACTTATCAATATAAGCTTTGAACCCTTTAAAAATAAAACTTTCATACTATATCTTCAAATAATGAATTACATATGATCATCAAAAAATGATGGAAAATGTCAAGAACCACTACAACTCATATTCATGGGTCCATACATATCGATGTGCACTAAGTAAAATGGACTAGTTATTAGATGATTGTTATATATAAATAGGGCCTAATGCTACTTTCTATCCAAGGAACTCATACAAATGTAACCAATACTTTAATGTGAGGGAAGACCTTTCATCATAGCATAATTATGGAGTGATTTCAAGTAGCCAAATTGAGATATCCAAATCGTCTATACCAAAGAGTGGAAGCATCCTCCTCCTTTGCTACCAAATTTGGTTATATATCAATACAAATACAATCTAAAACATAATATCTATGCTCATAGCACATGCAATGACTGTCTAACCCCTACATTTGTATCAAATAAGATAACTTCTTATCACCTATTCTATAAATTCGACCTTTAAATTTTGATCAAGCAATTGATTCACAGAGAATAAATTATTTGAGTCTATCCGAATAACTAAATTTAGTTAGAGGATAGGTATGTGAACCAATATTTAAAGAAACATCATTGTTTCTAGTAATAAAGTTTTTTGAATTATCACCAAGTGTAACCTTCCTATTAAAAGAAGAATGATTGAGCGAGATGAACCATTCTTATTGTCTTATCATATGTTTGGTATCCCCTAGATCAACATTCCAAATTGGGGTAGGTTGATTAATTACATTACAAGCTTATTAAAAATAAATAAAATACTTTTCATAGAGTTATCATTCTTTGCTACATTACCATATTGGCATTGGGATGCATTCCTACTTAAAATTAAGGACCCTTTTTGTTTTCTTATATAAATTATTTTTTGTTCTTATTGGAATAAAATTGTGGGAAATTGTTTTACTTATACTCCTTAAGTATATTCCCCATATTATAACAAATATAACAAGTTACATTGGATCATGAAAATTTTCCTTGCCCTTATTATCATTGTTGATTATGCCCTTTTGTTGTTGTTGATTGTTGAAGTTCTGCCATATTTCTTTGACTACATAGGTTTCTTATGTTTCTTTTATGAGACTATATCTAATTCATATTCATCCTTCTTCATAAATTACTTCTTCCTATTGAAGCAAAATCATGGTAGTCTTAAAATTCAAAATCTAGTTGGTGACATTTAGGATTGTTATGAAAATACTGAATGTTGATGGTAACACTCACAAAATGGTTGGTGTGAGGATATCATTATTCATGGTTTCTCCTAACACTTGAAATAAAGTACATAACTTGATAATCCTCCTCAAAAAACTTATAGTTTCTCACTATTGTTCATATTCAAATAATGCAATTGGCTAATCTAATTCTTATTTTTTTATTCAAACACCATGTTGAGTTTGTCCTGTCTCTTTGGCTATCACTACATTATGGATGCATGGCTATATCTCATTGAATGTGCTAAATATTATGATAATTTGGGCCATATGTTTGTTAGGATTGATAGCATATATTTGTATAGTTCCTTAGACTACATTCCATATATCTTAACACTCAAGGTGTATCTTTGACTTCATTTTCCAAGAAAAATAGTTTTCTCCTTTAATAAGTATAAATCAAGAAAATATACCTTTTGAGGTGTTAAAAATCACTATCAACCTTCAAAAATCTAAAAATAAACATGTTTGTTGAATTAAACTCGAAAATAAATTTCTAATGATTAAATGTAAGTTTATGCTTGCAAAAAATAATGCACTATTAAGCAAAATTTATATAGTCTTCTATGCTTCCTATGTCAATGACAAAATGTTTTATAAATTTGATTTACTTTTTACATTCAATTTTATATTTGAAAAAGCAAATGTGCATTTTTCCCATGATCACATGGGATAAAGGCTTGTTTTAACTTTAAATTAAAAATTAATGGCACATTTATCAATTAAAAATAAGGTTCAACCTATGATTTCCTATATTGATCTTTCTAATCCTATAACGTATGATCAATTCAAATTAGATTTTTATTGTATTTTATAAATTTTTGTAGAAGAAATATGACCTTGACACTTTTATTCAACATCAAATTCTCCAATGAAATCACCTATATACACATTTGTGACTTTGTATCTCCTTCTCTTTGATTAAGGGATGGTGATATTTTTCATGACTATGCATTTTTTCTCGTCTAGGATTTGAAACATTGAATAGAGAGACAATTTTGTCTATGCCCTACACCTTTAAGCTTCTTCGACTAGTCTATGTATCACTTTGTATATAACGTATAAATCTTCAAATCTGAAAACCAACAACACTTAATAGGTTACTGAGAGGTAGGAAATACACTCATCTTTAATACTCCCCTTCATTTAAACAATGCATTTTTAAATCATCATTGATCATTCCCACACCTATGATCAACATCTCACTATTCACTCATTGAACAACATTGGTCTTATTTTTATAGTGTTAAATATCAATACATAAACTTATCACAATTGAGCCTTACATTATTGGATCTAGGCATTCATTTCCTCACTTGAATGGCTCTTGGAATACTTTAGATGTACCCTCAAAATTTTACTAGATGATCCTTGATGTCCAAATGACCATAGTTCTCTAGATAACAACTCTAGATGGCATGCATATCCCTTATCGATGTTTGATGTCAGTAATTCACTTGTTGGTATTTCTCTCCAATCATGGTTATGGATCATGCTCCTTATGTATATGGTAAGTCTTTACTGGCATGTAGCTCCACACTTTGTCTTAGATGGTAATGGTAAGTATTTGTTAGACAATGATGGTAATTTATTTCTTCACTAATGGTCGACACATATTTATCTTGATTTAAACAACTCCTCTTGAATACCTTATCTCATAATATAAATCTAATCCAAATAGTTTATTTAGTCAAAGATCCAAAAAGTTAAATTTTATCAACAAATTTGGTAAATATTCAACAAATTAAATTTTACTAACAAATAGAATATTTCAGTAGATTTTTTTGTTACATCAACAATAATGATTTTTCTCTTTTTTACATATTTGTATTTACTTGGAAATATTTTGTACCTTCAAAATTTGACAATTGGCACTCTATCATGTAGTGACATTTCACATCCTAAGGGTTGACCCTTAACTTTCTATTTAGCAACTTTCCATCTCCCACTTTATAATTCTATAACTAAGTAGGTTTGAATGTAACTAGATAGGGTTAAAAAGAAAAATACCTCTCACATAGATAGCACTCATACAAGCTCTAATTCCTACAATAAAGTGCCCATATCTTATTGCTATTTTGAATTTTTTTTATTTTAATCTTGTTTTTACTTTCATAATACATTAATTCTCACATTTGTGTGTTGTCCCTTTTAAATTAGCTAATAAATTTTAGATCAACGGTATCAAAGTAGTTTGATCCTAAATGTACACTTAGACATTATCAATATATAATAAGGCTAGCTTTTAAATTAGAGACACATAAAACTACCTTTTAGAGTGACACAAGCATACATAGATGTCGACCTTAGAGTATGGTGATGATTCCTTTGATTCAATCAAGTTGTTGGTCAAGAAATCCCTACAACAAAAAATAATTGACATGATGGATCAATTTGTAAAAATTTTACAAAACATCACATGTGGTTCACTACTACAAACTAACAATTCTTTCAGTGGCCCTCCTTCATTTAATGTGAAGGTGAATTTTGATATCCCTAAATTCAAAGAGAGTAATAACACCAATGTCACAAAGAATTGGAGTAACTCTTTGTGAAATTTTATAGATGTAGATAAAATAATATTTGCCTTGATAAAAGTCTCACCATATATTCAAAGTTGGTGGGATGCTATGAAGCAATAATATAAGATGACAAGGACTCAATTCTTAAATATAAAAACACCTCACTTGGAAATACCTTAACAGTGAGATGAGGGATGAATAATTTATTAAGGGTATGTACAAGGAGAAGTATGTGGAGTGCCAATAATTATGATAGAAGTAAATTTAATCCATGATGGAATATACATTAACCTTCCAAACCTTTACTATCAAGCTTGGCATACAAGATTCAAATAAGCACTAGGTTTTGAAGTACCAAAGTAATCTCCTTTGGTACATCCAAAATGAGATGTCGTTTCTATCCATTTCAAGTTTGAGAACTATCTATTGATATGATATCAATATAAAATACAATATCAAGACCTTTTGAAAGCTATCCCATGGTCATGAGGATACAACCACTAGGTTGTGTACAATTTTTGCACAAAGACTATCACAAGTCTTCAAAAAACAACTTTCTTAGTTTGTACAAAGTAAAACATATTTAGATCACATAAGAATTTTTCCACTTCTTTTAGATAATGTTCACATGAGCAATTAATGTTCATATTCATTCTTGAATATATAATAATCCTAAATGTAGGTATTTATACGCAATAAAGAGCATACTTGTGTTTGTACCTTGTGACCACTATACCTATGGTAAAAAAATTACATTGTTATAATTGTGGAAGAGGTAGAAAATGATTGGGATAATTCACCACCCAACAATAAAATTCCATAAATAAATTACCCTAACTCTACTTCCTACTCAAAGAACCAACCCTTATACAAGGAAAGCAAATACATTATACTAAATAAAATAAAATAGTGGTAAGGCTACTCATCTATATGAAGTCAATATAAAATAATGCAAACAATGAACATGATGATTTCTTTAAGCATTCACTTGTACAGTCTAATCAATTTGTACAATGGGATGTAATTTATTTTAAATTAATATATGCACATATCAACACTAATCATAGATAGTGTTCCTCCCCAATGTTCATCCATTTATGGCCTATAATGTAAGTCTCATCTACATTACATCCATGCCCACTCTTTTGTTTACCTCAACCTCATTCACTTTATAGTTTCTAAATATTATTTCCTCTACTGTGACAAGGTGTTACAATATCGTTTGTGTCCATACACCACATAATGATACCATCACAATATATAATAAACTTGCCAACATATATGAATTCCCAATAATAACTAACTATAAACACGAACATCCAACATACAACCATGAGATCAATAGCTAAAATAGACTCCAAAACCATACTACTTTGATCTCATTTAAGCAAACAACATACAACCATTACGGCTAACATCAACAAAATATACCCAAAAAGATAAACTCAACATGTTCACAACCATTAAGGCAAACACTAACAACATTAAACCATTTATAAGGAAAAATTTAACAACATTTAGTCATTTAAGACAAGCATCAACAACATTGAGTCATTTAAAGTAAATATTAACATTTGATAGCCATTACAAAAAAATCAACAACATTCAACCATTTAAGATAAACCTTAATAGGTCTACCCAAGCTTCTAGAGGTTTGTTGTTATAGTTATACAATTAGGGCAATTTCTTGAAGAACACAAGCTTATATTGAGAGGGGGGTTGAACAGTATAAGATAAAACTTTTCTCTTTTCTTTCCAAAGCAATAACTTCAAATAACATCAATGCAATAATGAAACAATGCACAAATCACCACACACATGAGAGACAAAGCTTTTACGTGGAAACACCCTCTCGAGAGAAAACCATGGTAAAATATTTCTTATAAATTTCTTCAATAAATTTTGTGGGCACCAACCCATAGGAGACACCAATCCCCTATTACAAGTTTGTGGATACCAATCCATAGGAGACACCAATCCCTTATACAAGTTCATGGACACCAATCCATAGGAGACACTAATCCCCTTGCTCTAGTTCATGGATACCAATCCACAGGAGACACCAATCCCCTTGCTCAAGTTCATGGACACCAATCCATAAGAGACACCAATCCCCTAGCTCAAGTTTATGGACACTAATCCACAGGAGACACCAATCCCCTTGCTCAAGTTTGTGGACACCAATCCACAAGAGACACCAATCCCCTAGCTCAAGTTCATGGACACCAATCCATAGGAGACACCAATCCCCTTGCTTAAGTTCATGGACACCAATCCACAAGAGACACCAATCCCTTTGCTTAAGTTTACTCCAAAACATGCTTACAAAACCTGCTCCAAAACCTGCTTACAAAACCTGCTCAAATCTCCTCCAAAACCTACTTACAAAACCTGCTCAAATCTGCTCCAAAACCTGCTTACAAAACCTGCTCAAATCTACTCCAAAACCTGCTTACAAAACCTGCTCAAATTTGCTCCAAAACCTGCTTACAAAACCTGCTAAAATTTGCTCCAAAACCTGCTTACAAAACCTTACAAAACTTGCTAAAATCTGCTCCAAAACCTGCTTAAAAAACCTGATCTATAACCCTTGCACATTTACTCCCAAATTCAATCATAACCAATGCACAAATCTGTTTACAAAACTTGATCAATAATGGCATCAATTTATTCACCTTTGCTTTCCTCAACTAAAAGCAATTCAGACATATTCTACCCATAATTATTTTATCTTCATGAACATATAGAGAATGATATGCACTAATGTAAGCTTCAAATGGCCAATTTGTTCATAACATTCATTAAGTCTGTTGCTTCCACATATCTCACATTTATTACATTTTAAAGGTAGCTCAAGTCTATCTTAGATAACTTAATTGTGTGTTGACTTGGAGATGCTAATACCTTGCTCTTCTTCCACTATCATGTGTACCTTTCCTTATTCTTGAGATGACTTAATTGTCCTTCCTTGTTAATTGAATGCTTGGGTGAATATGTGCACTTAATCCGCTTACTCTATTCTTTGAAACCTTGACTTGTTCCAAATCTATGCCCTCCAAATCTGCCTCAATAATGATGATCTTCCTCTTGCATGTGATTTTCAAATCTGGTCAATAATTCTCTTTTTCCTTTATTGATTTTAAATATCAAATCAACCACTTTAAACCCTCATCACTTCTTTTAAAACATACACAATAAAGATTAAAAATAACTCCTTATATCTCCCTTTTAAAACTTATAAAATAAAGCTTTATTAACAACAAAAACTCCTTATATCTCTCTTTTATATAATGCAAAATAAAACTTTATAAACACAAATCCTTATATCTTCCTTTTATAAAATTTGCAAAATAAAACCTTATAACATAAATCCTTATATCTCCCTTTCAAAAATTTGCAAAATAAAATAAAACTTTATAATCACAAATCCTTATATCTCCCTTTTATAAAATTTCATGAAATAAAACTTTATAAATACCTTGCACAATTGCGGATAAGATTCAATCCCCTGACCTCTAGAAGTGCAACACCCTAACACAGGCTTGTGACCAACTGAGCTACCGCAATAGGTGAAACCAAAATGGTGCAAGAAAATATTTATCTCCTTATTTTGCTATCTCAAATTCTTTAGCAAAACGAATATCGAAGAGATTCAACCCTCTAACCTCCTGCACAGTAGCACTCCATGCGAGCTAGGAAATCGACTTGGCTACCCCAGTGGATAAAACCAAAGGGGCACAATATGATATTTGAATTTGTCTTTGCACTCCCTTGAATAACAAAAACCACAACAAAATAGACATCAAGGGGATTCGACCCTTGCACCTTCTGCACAACGGCACTCCATGCAAGTTAGGCAACTGATTTGGCTACCCTAGCGAATAAAACCAAAGGGGAACAATGTGATATTTGACTTTGTCTTTCACTACCATCAAATTTGCGCTACTCTCCTCCTCCATCTTCTACTCACTGCACATTCTCACCCGAAGGATAATCGAATGCAATCCACCTTAGCCAAAGTGAATTAATTGGCCTTATTAATATGCTTTTGTCTTTTGCACCCAAGGAGGTCGATGGGATTTAAATATTTGAATTTCAATTTATTTTGCATGGTGCGCTCAAGGAGGTCGGCCCATAATTTTTAACCTTTTATATATTTAAATATACACCTTCCTACTTTAATATTTAAATATTTCATTTTAAATATTAAAGCATATGCAATCACCTTGGAAGATATATGCCTTTATCATCAATGACAACTTCATTTCATCCTTGAAGATATTTCTACCTTTGATATCAATATTTCATCCTTGAAGATATTTCTGCCTTTGACATCAATATTTCATCCTTGAAGATATTTCTGCCTTTGACATCAATGACAACTCAATACTTTTAACATTTCCTCTACTCATTATGGAAGGTGAGGCAACTAAAAATATAAGTCCATAGTAAATCCAACCAAACCATATTTTCATTAGAACAAGATGACTTAACATTAGTTTCACCAAATTTACCTTTGTTTTTAAAGGATCTCAAAATATTATAATAAATTTATTAATAGGCTAAGTCCAACCATGATGAAAAAATCAAATTTCATAATTTAATATTGTATGCTTTAGCCCAAAAAAAACCTCAGTTAGCATCTACCTAGCCCAAGCATCTAAAAATATTGTTTCGCTCATGTATTCTAAAAGGGTTCCAATTTCCATACATCCATTTAGCATTCTTTTCTAGAATATGTAAAGCCACATAATCATATATGCAAATGGGCAACTCAAAGTTACCTCTAAAATACAAGCAATACCTTGATTCAACTTAAATACAAAATTTTAATTTCTTACTCAATAATCTCTATGTTGAACAAGTTTCAGGCTTTGTTTAGGGTTTTAGAAAAATAGAAGTAAATTATTGGGTAGAGATTCAAAATGACTTGGGTTTAAGCTTTAAAAATTCATATAGAGTTTACTCTTTATAATAGTGGTTTTTTCTTTATAGGCTTCAAATTCCTTCTAGAACACAAATTCATTAAAGGAAGATAACATTAGTTCATTTATTCAAATAGCATAAAATATGCTCAAATAAGAAAAGAAACCCATTTCAAAATTTCACCATGTTTCCAAATTTAGATATTCAAACACTAGCATGAACACTATATCATAGTACATAAAATGTTTCTCATAATTTCTTTCATACCCAAAAACTAAAAATCATCTAAGACAATGCTACAATAGCTTAAATTTTCAAAGAGAAGCAAAAATGGCCATTATTTCAACGACAAAGAATAACCCATTTCTTGATTTTGATTTTCAACAAAATCCATAATTTAATACAAGTTTCAATCATTTTTTGTTGGAGAACAAGGGGTTGTACTTGGGTCCCCCACCCTTGCCAAATCACAATTCTCTTCTTTAGAGCATGAGAGTTTAAAAATATATTAAATTCTCATCTCAATTGAGTTGTTATAGCTAGAAGCCTAGCTCATTTTACATAAAATATCTGATTTTTTTTTTTCATTTTTTACAACTTTTTCAATTTTTTATGTGAATACAAATATTCTAAAATTCAGCATCCTTCTTGGCATTTTCCTTCAAAAACCTTCACAATACCAAAATTTCACCTCTACTATCTATATATTGCATCTTAGTAGAGTAATATTTCTAAAATATCGCACTATCATAGTCCGCTTTACTAGATCTAGATTGCTAGTTTCCTTCTTGAAGCACAAGTTGAACCACAAAAATTGGAATAAATAATATATATGAAAGCACATTAATGTTATAAAATAAAGCAAATATTATCAATGGAAAACATTAAAGTAAATCTTAATCATTATTTGATTTAGATAGTCAACATTTTCTTGTCAACTTCAACTAAACTTCCTACTTCCTCTAACCAAGGAAAAGATAATTTAACTTCACAATCCTCAATTAAAATCCCTCTATTGGCTAGCCTATCTGCACATTTGTTTCCTTCCCTTAATGTATGTGTAAACATGATTTCTTCAAACTCTATAGCAAGGTCTTGAATTTTCACAATTATCTTTTGTATGTTCCATGGAGCCTTTGCTTTCTTCAAAATTATATTAATTGTTGAGTGAATCGCCTTCCATCCATACTTTGTTCCATTTTATTTGTTTGCATATTTTTAACCCTTCCAAAGCTACCCAAGCTTCAACTTCATTATTTGTATTAAATCCACTATTGAAAATGTAATGAGACAAAATATTTCCTCTATTATTTCTAATTATTTCTCCTCCTCTTGTTGGTCCTGGATTTCCTTTAGATGCTACATCAAAATTTAATTTTACCAACTCAACATATAGTGGTTTCCACTTTATATTCTTTGCCTTCATTTTGTTTCTCCTATCCCCAACATCATAATTATGTTTAACTTGATTCCATCTATCAAGGCTCTCTGCTTCTAGATTAGGGATTGAATGAATTGATAGGGTTGGTTTAGACTCCTCTATGGATAAAAAAATATTCTTTTTCATTACCTCTAAACTAATTTGAAATATAATTATTATTTTTTCAAAGGTTTATTTTATTTCAAAAGGGGAATTAGCAACTTCCTTTATGTGAATCACAAAGAACTCAATAATAAAACTGCTCATAGTACTTGGAAAAGTTGAAATGATAAACCCCATGCAAAAACTTGAGAAGATTAATATATTTTCAAAAAATCTCCCATAGTTATCCCTAAACTTTGAATATGTATGTGTCTCTTTTATAGGAACAAGGCAGGGCTTTTATATATTTTTTCCTAGCATAGAGTCATCATCAAATAGACATAATACCTCTCAACCCTATGCATTTCAAACAGGATTTCTCCTAAAATAGATATATCTCAAAAATAGATGAAATTTAAATTATTTTTATTAAAAAGATAAACTAATATAAAAATGAAATATATAAAATTAATATATATAATAATTATTTCTTTAAAACTTGCATAGCGATGTACACATAATGATATTATGATTCGATTGATTGTTAAATAAACAATTTTTTTGCAACTATTTATTCTAGTTTCGAGTGCCATGGACTACCACTTGAGTCCTTTTGTAGTGCAGTTCTCTCCCTCACTCCCATTTGCATGTCAAAATAAGGATGTTTTAAAATGAGAGGGGTTTTTGTGTGTGGGTTTTAGGGTTTCAGTGCCCAAGCATGACAATGCAAATAATTAACATCAAATATTTCTTTCTCATGGGATCTTCCCTTATATTCCTTGTTTTCCATTTCTAAGACTTCACCAAGGTATTTTTAAAACATAATAAAGGAATACCTCACAATATGTTTAAAAAAAAGATTTTAACTCAAGTTACTCGTTCGTGATCTAAGGTCTCTATTGTCCTTGATACAAAGTTTGAAAATATTTTTACAAATACTTGGTTATCATGCACAATCTACATATTTGTAAGCAAGTACTTAATTATCATGCAAGATTCAGAAGCATGTATTCATAGTGCATGGTTTATTTTTGTGCAAAGCAAACATACCCAACATCGTTTAATTTCAAATGCAAATCATTTTTCTTTTCAAAATTAGCAAATATGCCTAGATAAAAATGCAATCTAATGTGGTATGTACATGATTTTAGTCCTTATGGTATGTTGTTGTCCAACATCTATTATCCTCTCCTAGATCATATCCTCCCTCATAAACTTAGTTGAGTGCAACCCTACCAATCACTCAAACTACATCAGCGCAACTCTACCAATCACTCAAACCGCGTTAGTGTAGTTAATATTATTACAAAAAAATGTAAAATAAAATTATGTAGTAAAATGCAATTACTATCTCATAAAAATGTAACATTAGTTTCCATAAAATGCTCATTAAATCATAAAATAAATGCCATGTCTTGATTTTAATTATCATTTTCCAAATCATCACAACTTAAGTGGGCCTAGCAATGAAGACTTTGAAACTCCAAATAGAAGGTCTAAGATTCAATTTTGGTGAGAGGTAGGGTTTTACACCATGCTTCAGTAACTAGATTCTAGTTGTATAAAGAGCATCCTCTATGAGGATTGTCCCATATAACCTATGGCCTCATGGATATTAAAAGCTACTTTACTTTTATCATTACCATGTGCTATCATAATTGTACTACATGTGTAAAATAAATTATCATAAATAATTTCATTAAAATAAGGCTAGGACATGTGATCTCCTTGATTCATCTTTTAGTTTATCTCATGATAAAAAAAACCATCTCTTTATAAATCATTTATACTTTGCAATATATTTCCATGTATCTAATCTCAAAATATTTGTGATATTGGAATGCAATATTTTCATAATCCACTTGTCGATCCATGTGTCTAGTATCATAACATTTGTGAAATTTTTTTAATATCTATGGCGACACATTTTTGGGTAAATACAACCAAATTTCACTCCCAAGAAGTCGGTCCCTCTTCCCAAAAATATTATTAATATTCCTTAAATCGTCCTTATTGAAAAAGCTAACATGGAAGTTCAAAAATCTTAACCAACATTAGAGCCTTTTAAAGTTCTTTACCAAAAAGAGGCTTACTCCATGGTCTTAATTATAGTCCTTTTATCCCTTTAAACCATGGCCACCACCCATTCTTTTATCTTGGATATTTGAATTAGAGAAGAATATGATGAAAAATCCTTTTAAAAAAAAATCATGGAGCAATTTGAATTCAATATCCACTTGAATTTATTCTACTTTTAAATATCCAAATAAACTGACCAATATCCTTGGAACTTATGTATTAACCTTATGATTTTAGGAACCATTATATCATGCTTGATTATCTCATTCTTGATAATCACTTCTTCTATAGCATTTGTTACCTAGATAGGAATTACCATAAATATGCTCTTCCTCTTGTCACCAACTAGGACATCAATACTACCATATTGGCATCCTTGCTTCTAGTTAGAGCTTTTATAAATGACTTGCCTTCCATGCTACCTAGTTTTTCTAATAAGATTCCTTCATTTTTTAAAACTTTCTAAAAATCTAAAAAAAAAAATGTGAGGCGTGTCCCTTGTGTGCACTCTCTCCCCATTCACAATTTTTTTTTATGATTTTATAATTTGGTATAAATTTTGAATGATATTTATAGAGAATAATATTATAATTTTTAATTAATATAGTTGACAAATCAAATAGCATCAACTCAATTGATTAACTTGCTTGACTTTCAAGGAGGAAACCTAGGTTTGATTCTTGGTTAGAAATACATGCATAATAACCAAGTCATTGTAATATTATTGTGTGGTCATGATGTAAGATGGGTGGGACCTATTTCAATATGATACAACCATTTAAAAAAAAAATGTACTTGATGATAAGCAATGAGGAATAAGAATTTCCACACCTTAAACCAAGGTTCAATCTCATGAGAAAATCTTAACATTTTATCAAAAGGTAGGAGCTTAAATGGTTAAATACATTAACTTTCAAGGCAAAGACCAAAGTTCAAATCTTATCAAGGGACATATGCATAATTGTCAAAATATTGCTAAAATGTTGTAGTAACACAATCATGATATAATATGGGTAAGGGACATTTCAATCACATATAACCAATTAAAAGAACTAATTTAGTTGAAAAATATTTAGTCAAAAGATTATCAAATAATATTTACTTCAATTTTGAATGGAAGGCATTTTTTTTCAATGGGTTATATGGGATTGAAATGGGCCCCACATGTATTACATCATCACCACATAGTGGTATTAAAAAAAAACTTGGATATTATCCATGTATCATTTGGCAATATTCGAACTTGGATCTCCTCCTTGAAATGTTGAGGAATCTAACCAGTTGAGCTAATTCCACTTGATTGAATGGAAGGTATATTTATTTTTTTCTTGATAAAAAGGGGTTGTACTCGGGTCTCCCACCCTTAAAAAATTACATCTATCTTATTTAGAGCTTTATATTTTACAAATAGATACACTTCTCATCTCAATTGAGATGCTTTACTTAGAAACCTACATAATTTTACATAAAATGTCCAAATTCTTGATTTTCATTTTTTGGATCTTTTCAAATCTCTGTATGAATACATTTACTCCAGAATTTAGCATCTTTCTTGATAATTTTCTATAGCAGTCTTCACAATGCCAAAATTTCACCTCTACTATCTATGCCTTGCATCTTAGTAGAGTAATATTTTCAAAACATCGCACTAACATAGTTCGCTTTACCAAATCTGGATTGTTAGTTTCCTTCCTAAAACACAAGTGCAACCACAAAAATTATAATAAATAGTCTAAATGAATACACATTATTATTACAAAATAAAATAGATATTACCAATGGAAACATTAAAGTAAGTCTTAATCATTAATTGATTTAGGCAATCAATAATTATTTTCATATTCAACTAAACTTTCTACTTCCTCTAACCATGAAAAGGAGATGTTAACTTCACGATCATCAATAAAAACCCCTCTATTGGCTAGCTTATCTGCACATTTTTTTCCTTCCCTTAATATATGTGTAAACCTGATTTCTTCAAACGCTTTGGTAAGATCTTGAATTTCCACAATTATATCTTGCATGTTCCATGGAGCCTTTGCTTTCATCAAAATTATATTTATTACTATGAGAGAATCACCTTCCATCCAAACTCTATTCCATTTCATTTGTTTACATATTTTTAACCCTTATAAAGTTACCCAAGTTTCAACTTCATTACTTGTCTTAAATCCATAATTGAAAGCATAATGAGACAAAAACTCTCCTCTATTTTTTCTAATTATTTCTCCTCCTCCTGCTAGTCCTGGGTTTTCCTTAGATGCTCCATCAAAATTCAATTTAACCCACTCCACATTTGGTGGTTTCCACTTTATATTATTTACCTTATTTTTGCTTCTCTTGTACCCAACATCATAATTTCATTTAATAACTTGACTCCATCTATCAAGACTCTCTGCTTCCAAATTAGGGATTGGGTGAGTTGATAGGGTTGGTTTATACTCCTTTATGGCTAAACATATCTTCTTTTTCATTACCTCTAAATTGTTTTCCTTTCCTTTAAATATTATTCTATTCCTTTCTAGCCATATAGTTCAAAGTATTGTATCTTTTGATATATCCCATATTGTCTATAAAGCCTCACTTTTATAAGTGCTCTGCCATTGCTTTAACCAATCTTCAATTCTGCTATTCATCACCATAAATTTACCAAACATATTAAGAATCCATTGCCATAGATTCTAAACTATTGAGCAATGTCCCAATATATGGTCAATACTCTCCTCATTATTATAGAAAACACATTTAGAGGGGCCTTGAAAACCCATTTTCATAAGGTTATCCCAGGATAAAATTCTTCTATGACCTACTAGCCAAACAAACATTTTGATTTTAGGAATGCTTGGGCTATCCCAAATATCTCTCCAAATTCTAGTGATATTATTATTATGTTGGTGTTGAACATTATATCCATTTCTTGTTGTGTATTCTCCTGAGCTATTCAAATTCCAAATCAATTTATCCTTGACACCCCTTGGAATAATAATAATTGTTATCATTATACTCAAATGCATCCTAGCATCAATGTCTTGTATACTTGTAAAAAAATACTCTCTATTTGTATCTTCCTTCTTGATCCTTGTGCAAAATATTTGAAACCCTATCATCGTATTTGTCTTGAAGCAATCTCACCCAAGGTTTCAAAATTAGATCTAAATTGAGTGGTTTTTTATCACACCAAGTATCCATCCAAATAGAATTTTTTTCTCTAGTTTCAACCACTTATATTAAACCTTTAATCATAATATCAATAGATTTTTTTAAACCACTCCAAAAAACAAAACCATTTAGAAGAGAGAATACAGTAAATATTAAACTTGGGTCATTGGGATCAACATACTTACTTAGAAGAATTCCTGCCCATTGACTTTGTCTCTCTTTGGACAATATCCAGATAACTTTTTTCCTAAGAGCTAAGTTTGCATCTGTAAGAGCTCTTAAACCAAGATCTCCCCTAGTTTTATCATCACACAACTTGCTCCATTTCACCAAAGAAAATTTTCTTTTATCATGTAAACCTAACCATAAAAAGGATTGCATAATAAAGATTAAACTTTTTTCAACTGATTTTGGCATAGAATACAAAGACATATAATATGTTGGAATGGCTTGTAAGACTGACTTAATTAACTGCACTTTTTCTGCTAATGATAACCATATACCTTTCCAAGCTGGAAGTTTATTTTGAACTTTACTAATAACTGGATTCCATAAATATCCTCATTCTCCCCTCAAATAAAGGCATCCCTAGATAAGTTGTTAGTAAATTTACCTCCTCCATTTGAAGCAACCTATAAATTCTTGCTTTGATATTAGTAGAAGTTTTAAGAAAGTAAATTTTGGATTTAGTCCTATTAAATTTTTGCCCTGAATCTCTTTCGTACTCTTTTTAAAAGTTATTCAAAGCTTTGGCCTCATTTATCCTTGCCCTTACAAAAAGAGTTGTATCATCTACAAATTGTTGATGGATGATGTTATCGATGTTATTACTAACCTTAAGTCCACTTATAAACCCATATTTGTAAACCTTCTTTAAGTTCATACTCCAAACTTCTACTATAATTATGAATAAATAAAGAGATAGAGGATCTCCTTGTCTAAGACCTCTCTTGGATTTAAAATATTTTGTCACTAACCCATTGACCAACACTAAATAAGAAATTGTAGAGACACAAGCTTTAATCCATCTAACCCATTTCTTCCCAAATCAAACTTATCTAAAATTGCAAAAAGAAAATTCCATTTAACCCTATCATGGACTTTACTCATATCAAGTTTTAAGATCATAGCTTTCTCTTTTCTTGAAGTTGTTGAATGTATGACTTTATGAGCTACTATGATCCCATCCAAAATTTGTCTGCCTTTCATAAAACCTCCTTGCTATTCTGAAATGATTTTATCTAACAATGGCCTTAATCTATTCGCCATCACTTTGAAAATAATCTTATAAGCCATATTACATAGGCTTATGGGTCTAAAAGAATAAAAAAATTCAACATCCTTCTTTTTTGGAATTAGAGTAAGATAAGTTGCATTTAATTTACAAGGAATGTATTGTTTTACCCAAGACTGTTCCACTACCACCAATAAATAATCCTTCACTATATCCCAATTATATTGGTAAAAAGCTGTAGAGAGCCCATTTGGACTAGGGGATTTATCCTTATTAAAAGAGAAAAGAGCTAAATAAACTTCTTCTAGAGTAATAGACTCCATCAATTTCCTATTGTCTTCATTTGTTACAACTGAAGGAACATCTTGAAAAAGTTTATCATTAAGAACTTCGAACTCCTATGAATCTAGAATATTCTGATAAAATGACTTAGCCTCCTTTCTAATTTCACTATGATATTAAATCCAAACCCCTTATATTGATTTAATTCTACCAATTCTAGAAGAAGATCTTTGCACTATAGCCATCCTATGAAAAAACTTTATATTTTTATCTCCTTTAACCAGGTTTGTCTTGATTTTAATCTCTAGGATTTCTCTTCCTTACTCAAAATATTATGATATTAATTAAGCAACTCCCTCTCCTCTGAGCTTGTATTATTTTCATCCCCTTTTTGGAAATTTGAAAGTTTTTTATTTTAGTTCTTCTTTCTTCTCAAAAATATTTCCAAAGGTATTCTTGTTCCATTCTTTTAATCTAGATGTCATAGCTTTAATTTGGTTTGGAAGAGCATACACCCCACCATTACCTAAAGAATTATAATTTTGAGCTATCATATCAATAAATTGATGATGGTCTTCCCACATCTGCTCATATTTAAAATATGATATTTTTTTGAATTTACTAACCACTATTTTAACTCTTATTGGCCAATGATCTGAACCAATCCTTGTTAAGGTATTAATTTTAGCACAAGTCCCTTCATCTAGCCAATGATTTGAGAGAATGCATCTATCTAATTTTTTTGCTATTAGATTTTGGCCTCTCCTATTGTTGGTCCAAGTATAGTTGTCTTCTTCAAACTCAACTTCCCATAGATTGTTATTTTGAATAAAAGCTGAGAAATCTTTCATACTTTGGGTCAATTTCCTAATTCTCTCAAATTTTTCATTAAGCTTGGTAATGGCACTAAAATCTCCAATTATCATGAAATGGGTTTCTTGGTATTTACTTCTCATAAAGGCCTCAATCCCACTCTAAACTTCTAATCTACCTGACTAAGTTGTAGGACCATACACATTGATAAGGATGAAGCGAATATCTATAAAGTAGCAAGTGACTAAAGATGATATCCAATGCCTAGTTTTATGAATGTTTACACAAGAGGTTCTAGAAGGATTCCAACAAGTTAGAATCGCCCCTACTGCTACTTCGGAATCCTTAGCATCCCATTCACATCTTGCCCAAACTGCTTTCATAGTATTTGAAACTTCTTCTTTAGTCATTTTAGTTTTCTAGACACAAATAATATCAGGTTTATTACATAAATAGTCCCTAATACACATATGCTTTGAGGGGGCATTAGCAACCCTTATATTCCATGAGATAATAACCATATATCATTAGGGGCTTTTGTTCCCTCTTGTGTATTACCAATATCATTTTGTTATTTGGTAAAGAGAAGTTCAACCAACTTAGTTTGTGTTCCTTTCTCTATGTTAGCTCTTGCTTCCCTGGATCTTGCTTGATAATTTGAGGGTTTTCCTCTTTTTGTCTTGCCTATATCAGGAGTAGGTCTTATTATTCTATTCCTCAATATTATTTCACCATTTTATTTTTCAACATATTTATCCTCCCCTAGATCGATTATAGAAGCTTTTGACTTATCCAACTCATTTTCTGGTATTTTCTTATTAATGACAGAGGTATTAACTTCTAAAACTACATTTTCTTTATCAATTATTTTCTCCTGAATGGTGCATGTTACTTCAAGAGAGTCTTCAAAATCTGATGAAACACATTCCTTGGATTCATCAAGAATGTTCTTCCTTAAATTAGGATCATATTGAATAGATGGTTCCTTTCTAATATGTTGAAATTGTTGTCTTGTGTCCTCTAAGTTTTGATCTACTTTTCTTCATAGGCTAAAGCCTCAAAATAATTGGAATTTTTTCTAGTATCCTTTCTTATTGGTCTCCACTATTCATTTTATTTTATTTTTCTAGATCTATTTTTTGGAAGTTGAAAACCATCTTTATCCATAACCATTTGTAAATTTCTCTTTCGATTTTCTACAAATAATTATGTTGGGCTCTTCTTAGGGCATGATCTCTCAATATGCCCCACCTCATGACATATTCTACATCTAAAAGACATATTTTCATAATCTATAGTTTGGATCCATATCTTATCCCCATACTTAAGAATGATTGATTCTAGTAAAGCTTTACTTATGTCAATCATGACCAATATTCAAGCATAAATAGCCAAAAATCAATCTTTTGTTTTATCTAAAATCTCAAAGAATTCTCCTAGAGTGTTGCATATTGCCTTGAAGGTATATATTTTCAAAAATTCAATGGGTAATCCAAACATCCTAACCCAGACTGGTACTTGGGATAGATTTACATTTTCAAGTGAAAAGCCTTCATACCAGTGGGTAAGGAAGAGCCCTACTCTTCCCATAAACCAATGACCTCCTTTTATGATTCTTTCTCTTTCTTCCTTAGAACAAAAAAAGGTTAGGAAGAAACCTTTGGGAAGAAATGATAGAATCACTTTTGGAGACTTCCAAATCCTATCAATCCATTTTCTCAAGGCTGAAGTCCTTGGCCAATACCCATTAAATTTACCAAAAACTGGCCTATCTTGGAGTAATGAGGATCTCTCTGAGGTGCGCTCACTAACCTCTACCACTAGGGATTATTCTAAGGATTTAACTATAAATCAATTCATGGAAAGGAAACTAAAACTCAAAACCTAATGAAATTTATCTGAAAGATCTATAACAAATATAATATTTGATAAAAAATTTATAAAATTTTCATGCACAATTTCTAAGATAAAGAAAGGGAAAAAATAACTTAGCTGAAAAATTCTTTGTCCAGATAAAATGTCTTGCCTCGCTGAAGTCCTAATCCTTCATTGCTCTTCCCATCATTCAAACCCTAGTTGGAAAATATTTATAATTTTTTTTTTGCAACTTGAATAATCATCACTACCTTTGTTCCAAATGGTTGACTTCACAGGGTTGTATCTCCCTCAATATTTCTCATAATTTTATATATGACCATTCATTTTAAATCTATTCAAATTCTACACAATTTGGTCCAAGAATCAACTGAATCAGATAACTCTTCATAAAGATATGGCTCCTAAAATATGAGACATTTTCTAGAAAAAAACCCTAATCCTTTGCACTTTGCAATTTTGTTTTTCATGATTTGAAAAATTGTCATTGCCCTTGTTCCAAATGGTTGACTTCATAGGGTCGTATCTCCCTCAATATTGCTCAGATTTTTGTATATGACCACTCATTTTAAAGCTATTCAAATTCTGCACAAGTTGGTCCAAGAATAAATTTAATCAGATAACTCTTTGCAAAGATATGACTCCTAAAAGATGAGATATTTTTTAGGAAAAACCCTAATCCTTCGCACTTTGCAATTTCATTTTTCATGATTTGAAAAATTGTCATTGCCCTTGTTTCGAATGGTTGACTTCACAGGGTCATATCTCCCTCAATATTACTCGAATTTTTGCATATGACCACTCATTTTAAAGTTATTCAAATTATGCACAAGTTGGTCCAAGAATCAATTGAATCGGATAACTCTTTGCAAAGATATGACTCCTCGGAATAACGAATGGAAGGTATATTAACTTACCTATAATTTTAAATTTATTTTAATAATATTTTTAATTTTTTGCTTAAATTAGTATTTTCTATTGACCATGAGTTTGAAGTTCAATTATATATATATATATATATATATATATATATATATATATATATATAACTCATAAAATAATTGTGAAGATTCAATTGCCATAGATACCATAATATTTTTATTTCTTATAATATCTTATTCACTTTCAAACAAAACTCAATATCAAATGCATGAGTTTATGTGCATGAAATTCAATATCAAATGCATGAATTTAAGTGGTTGAATTCATTAACTTTTATGTTGAAATCTTAAGATAATGATAATTATCAACATCTTCGTTTTTGTTATTAAAGATTGAATTGTCTAATTAATATAGGATTGAAATTAATTCAAAGCATACAAAAATGTTTAAGAAAATATTTTGTTAAATTTATTAAAAATGGCTAAGTCCCCACTCTATGGGTGGAAAACTATGAAAAACAATGATCTAACCCTAGAATTATCAATCTTTTGCAGTCTATAACTCATAGTCGAATATTTATCTAACTTATTCCCTCTTTGTGGGTGTGGAAAAACTAACCCCAATGTTGCTTTTGCATTCCCATATGTCAATCTTCTATAATTAAAAGCCCAAAGAGCAGTGGGCTTAGGAATTTTCTAGGGTAATCACATGCCTTCCATTCACAACTAAAAAAATTCTTCCATGTATTATTTCCCTTTTTTATATACATAGGGAAATCGATAACTTCCCTTCATTTTCTACTATCAGACCTGGATTCAAATCCTTGGAGTTGCCTTTATAACCCCTACCTCACCTTGTTATTAGCAACCCAACATGAGGGAGACCACTAGTATCTCAAGATTAGAACCATTATCGTCAGGCTAACACACACTCAGCAAAGTCAGGATAATCTACTACCTTTGCCCCAAGAAAGGCTTACCTCCAAGGTTTGAACCTAGGTCTCCTCTTGGTAAGCACTAGAACTTACCAATCCATCCAACCCTTGTGACTTATCCTTTCCCATTTAAGCCTCCTACCATTTTTAAGACCCATTTGTCTCATTTATTACTTATGATCTTCATTCATGGTTTTAATTATATGACACACTATTTATTTTTTACCTTAGTCACATAATTTTTAAGCTATTTACAAGTTCACCCCTTCTTTTGATCGTTTTTTAATCAATTATATGTCATTGAAATGAGACCCACCCATATCAGATCATGAAAACATAATGGTATGGCAACAACTTCACAATTATGCAAGTATATCTTAGCAAAATTGGAACCTAAGTTTCCTCCTTGAGAGGTTAGAAATTTAATTGGTTGAACTATTGTCATTTGTTTAATGTTAAGGCTCATCCATGGGATTTAAACCTTGGTATATATTATGAAATTATCACTTTTGACCAATTTCCCTAAACCTTATGGACATATCCCCCTTATTTTGATAGATTTACACTTCTTAATTGCTTGAATTTTAACCATTCAATTTTAATTTTCTCAATAGCCCACTTCATCATTTTCAAAATTGATTCCATTGGTGGTTTTTTTTTTATGATGAGAAATTATGTTTTTGACCTTATATGGGTTAGTGCAATTGAGGTAAGATTCATATTATTGCTTTATTTTATTTCCTTTATCCTACCCAGACTATCAAACTTATTTTGTATGATTTTTCAAGAAGAACATGAAAGGATATTAATAAGGGTTTGAGTAGTTGTGTATTTTATATTGTAATTTATCATGCATAGATAAACTAAAAAAATTGTTGGAGAATAAGGGTTGTACTCAAGTCCCCCACCCTTGACAAATCACAACTCTCTCCTTTAGAGCTTGAGATTTTACAAATAAATTTATTTCTCATCTCATTTGAGTTGCTATAGCTAGATACCTACATCATTTGTCATAAAAATATGAATTCCTTATTTTCATTTTTTAGGTCTTCTTCAATTTTATGTGTGAATACAAATATTCCAAATTATAAGATCCTTCCTCTTGATCATGCATAGATAATTATTGCTCCAAATAAATTTAAATATTAATTTTGTTAGGTTTTAGATTTTGTTTAGTTTATCAAATTAAAAAAGTGAGCATGTAACATGATAGATTGTCTTGCCAAAGTTTAAATTCTTATAAAATTTAAAATCTACTTATTTGATTGTAAGTCTTTTTATGTGGAATTCTTGTGTTATAGTTGTCCCCCACTTTCCTATAATACAATTTGTATTCCACAACCTATAACTTGACTAAGGTGTTTTCCCTTTGTGGAGGCAAAGCAGATATGGTTAATCAAGCTTTCCTTCACTCCATTTCCCTGTAGTTCTTTGTAATTTTCAAGTTGCAGTCATTAAATTGCCTAAGGCATTCCATATCTATGGGTGTTAAATAATTAACCTTAATGATCTATTATGTATTTTTAAATATCGATATCTCGTAATATGTAACCCATAACTCTCAAAATAAGCCAAGGCACCCCTCCCTTCCAAAGAAATGTATGTCATAAATTATTCACTTCCCTTTCACAATCTACAATCAACATGTATCGAAATTATCTAAGGTACTCTTCTTTATGAGTGTAAAGGGAATAACCTTAACATCCATTGATGTTGAACTTCCCTAATTTATAGTCTATAACTTAACAATCGCCTAAGGCATCCCCTCCCTATAGATGAGGAATATAGAAATTATATCACTCATGTTCATACTTCACTCATTATTTGAGAGATTCTTGCTTCTTGTAGTCCATAATAATTCACACTTAGATATTTTTCCTAGTTTATGGGTGTAGACTATCCAAAACTATATCTTCTTTCATTAGGCTCATGCAAATTGCAACCCCACAATCCATAGTGTCTTGTAGTTAGTCCTTTTTTTCCTTCACTTTTGGTGAAAAATATTTCAACTCCTTCACTTTGTTATTATTCAGGTTTTGAAGTCCGCAACTCATAGTCAATATTCCACACTCACAATTTTTCTCCAACTTTATACACTGGTAAAGTTCTCAAACATGAATTTCTTAGGGGACATTTCAAGAATCTTTCTTAATATTGTTGATAATTTTTGTTGTAGAATACTCAAATATTAACCATCACCTTCATCATCATCCATAAAGAAGATGAAATATGAATTCACTATGAGACATCAATCATCAATCTCTTCTATTGTGTTAAAGATCATATACATCAAAATTTCCATGTATGACTAGAAAAATATACTTAAAATAGCCTCAATTAAAACACGATACAAGGATTTTTCAAAACATAATCTTTTAAGGATCGATCCTTGTTGCTCCAAGATAGGGAAACTTTTGGTAAATTTAATGGGTATTGGTCACGGATTTCAGCCTTGAGAAAATGGATTGATAGGAGTTGGAAGTCTCCAAGAGTGATTCTATCCTTTCTTCCCAAAGGTTTATTCCTAGCCATTTTTTGTTCTAGTGAAGAAAGAGATAGAATCCTAAAAGGGGGTCCTTGGTTTATGGGAAGAGTAGGATTGTTCCTTACCCTTTGGTATGAAGGCTTTTCACCTAAAAAAATAAATTTATCTCTAGTATTAGTTTGGATTAGGATGTATAGGTTTCCCATTGAATTTTGGAAAATAGATACCTTCAAGGCAATAGGAAACACTCTAGGATATTTCCTTGAGATTTTAGATACTACAAAATATGAATTGTTGTCTATTTATGCTTGGATTTTGGTCATGATTGATACCAATAAAGCTTTATCGAAATCAATCATTCTTAAGTATAGGAATAATATGTGGACCCAAACCATAGATTATGAAAACATATCATTTAGATGTAGAATATGTCATGAGGTGGGGCATATTGAGATATCATGCCCTGATAAGAACCCAATAGAATCATATGTAGAAAATCACAAGAGACACTTACAAATGGATATGGATGAAGATGGTTTTCAACTTCCAAAAAATAGATCTAGAAAACTAAAATCAAATAAACAATGGATAAGGAAGGACATTGGAAAAAATGCCAACTCTTTTGAGGCTTTAGCCTATGAATAAAAAGTAGATCTAAGCTTAGAGGATACAATACAATAGGTTCAACATATTAACAAGCAATTATCTATTCACTATGGTCTTGATTTAGGGACAAACATTTTCAATGAACCTAAGGAATGCTCCTCATGATATTTTGAAGACTCTCTTGAAGTACCATGCACCATTTAGAAGAAAAATATTGCTAAATAAAATGTAGTGTTAGATGTTAATACCTCTACCATTTATGAGGAAATACTATAAAATGAGCAAGACAAGTCAAAAGCTTTTGTAGTAGAGCCAAGAGAGGATCAAGTTGATGAAAAAAGTTGTGAAAGAATATTTAGGAATAGAATAATAAGACCTACTCCTGATACAAACAATGCAAAAAGAGGAAAACCCTCAAATCATCAAGCAAGATCCAGGGAAGTAATAGCAAATATAGAGAAAGGAACACAAACTAAGTTGGTACCAAACAACAAAATGTTTTAATTCGTAGGTGAGGCCAATATATCCTAATGAGACATGGTTATCATCTCATGGGATATAAGGGGTGCTAATTCCCCTTCAAAGCATAGGTGTATCAAGGACCTCTATTTAAGTAATAATTCTGGTATTCTTTGTATCTAGGAAACTAAAATAACAAAAGAAGTTTCTAAAACTATAAAAGTTGTATGGGTGAGATGTGAATGGGAAGCTATGGATTCTGAAGGAGCGACAGAGGGAATTCTAACTTGTTAGAATCCTACTAAAACCTCCTATGTAATCATTCATAAAACTAGGTATTGGATAGCCTCTTTAGTCACATAATACTTTGCAGATATTCATTTCATCCTTATCAATGTCTATGGATCTACAACTCCATTAGGTAGATTAGAATTTTGGAGTGGGATTGAAGCCTTTACGAGAAGTAAAGATCAAGAAACCCAATTCATGATCATAAGATATTTTAATACCATAACCAAGTTGGATGAAAAATTTGAAAAAATTAGGAAATTAACCCAAAGTAGGAGAGATTTATCATTTTTTATTCAAAATAATAATCTATGAGAGGTTGATTTTGAAGAATAAAACTATACATGGACAAACAATAGGAGATTCCATAACCTAATAACAAAATAATTAGACATATGTATACTCTCAAATCATTGGCTATAATACCTTAACAAGATTGGTTAAGATCACTGGTCAATAAGAGTTAAAATGATGGTAAATGAATTAAAAAATATCAGATTTTAAATATGAGTAGATGTGGAAAGACCATCCTCCATTTATTGATATGATAGCACAATCGTGGAATTATTCAGGAAATAGTGGATTGTATGCACTTCCAAAATAAATTAAATCAATCACATCTAAATTAAAAGAATGGAACAACAAAACTTTTGGAAATATTTTTGAGAAGAAAAAAGAACTAAAAGATAAACTTTCAAAATTCCAAAAAGGTGATCATAATAATCCAAACTCGGAGGAAAGGGAGTTGCTTAGTGAATATCATAATATTTTGAGTTACAAAGAGAAATTTTGGAGATTAAAATCAAGACAAACTTCGTTAAACAAAGGAGATAAAAGTACAAAGTTTTTTCATAAGATGGCTATAGTACAAATATCAACATTCAAAATTAGTAGAATTACATTACTAGAAGGGGTTTGAATCAAAGACGAGTGAAATTAGAAAATATGTAAGGTCTTTTTATAAAAATATTATAGTATTAGAGGAGTTTGAATTTCTTCATCATAAACTTCTACAAGAAGTACCTTTAGTTATAACAAATGAAGATAATAGAAAACTGGTGGAGCCTATTACTCTGGAAGAAGTTCATTTAGCTCTTTTTTATTTTAATAAGGATAAAGTGAAGGAGTCTAGATGGGCTCTCTGCAAGATTTTACCAACATAATTGGGATATGGTGAAGGATTATTTATTGGTGGCAGTGGAACAATCTAGGGTAAAACAACACATACCTTATAAAATAAATGCAACATATCTTACTCTAATTCCAAAAAAGAAGGATGTAGAATTATTTGATTCATTTAGACCCATAAGCCTATGTAATATGGCATATAAGATTATCTCCAAAGTGATGGTAAATCGATTAAGGCTCTTGTTAAAAAAAAATATTTCATAAGAGCAAGGAGGATTTGTGAAAGGGAGACAAATTCTGGATGGGATCATAGTAGCTCATGAAGTTATATATTTAGTAGCTTCAAGAAAAGAGAAATCAATGATATTAAAACTTGATATGAGTAAATTCTATGATAGGGTTAAATGGGATTTTCTTTTTGCAGTATTAGAAAACTTTGTATTTGGGAAGAAATGGGTTAGATGGATTAAAGCTTGTATCTCTACAGTTTTATATTTAGTGTTGGTCAATGGGTTAGTAACATAATCATTTAAAGCCAAGAGAGGTCTTAGACAAGGATATCCTTTATCACCATATTTGTTCATTATTATGGTAGAGGTTTTGGGTAGGAACTTGAAAAAGACTAACAATGATGGGTTTATAAGTGGACTTAAGGCTAGTGATATCATCGACAACATCACCCATCAACAATTTGTAGATGATACAACCCTCTTTGGGAGGGCAAGGATAAACAATGCCAGAGCTTTGAATAACTTATTAAAGGAATATGAAAGAGCATCAGGGCAAAAAGTTAACAAGACAAAATATAAAATTTACTTCCTAAACACTCCAACTAAAATCAAAGTAGGGATTTTTAGGTTACTTCAAATGGATGACTTATCTAGGGATGCCCTTATTTGAGGAGAGAATGAGGATAGAATTATAGAATCTAGTTATAAGTAAAGCTTAAAATAAACTATCGACATGGAAATGTAGATGGTTATCATTAGCAGGAAGAGTGCAACTAGTTAAGTCAATCTTGAAGGCCATTCCAACATATTATATGTCATTGTATAGTATGCCAAAATTAATAGAAAAAAAATTAATCTATATTATGTGATCCTTTTAGTGGTTAGGATTACATGACAAAAGGAAATTTCCTTTGGTGAAATGGAGCAAAGTGTGTGATGATAAAACTATGGGAGGTCTTGCTTTAAGAGTTCTTACAGATGCAAACTTACTCTTAGGGGAAAAGTAATCTGGAGACTGTACAAAGAGAGTCAAAGACAATGGGCAAGAATTCTTCTAAATATGTTGAGCCCAATGACCCAAGCTTAATATTTATTGCATTCTCTCTACCAAATAGTTTTGCACTTTGGAATGGTTTAAAAAAAACTATTGATCTAGTGATTAAAGGTTTAATATGGGTGGTGGGAACTAGAGAAAAGAATTTTATTTGGATGGATACTTGGTGTGATAAAAAACCACTCAATCTAGATCTAATTTTGAAACCTTGGATGAGATTACTTTAAGACAAATATGATGGTAGGGTTTCAAACATTTTGTGCAAATATCAGGAAGGAAGATACAAATGGAAAAAAGATTTTTTTACAAGTATACAAGACATTGATGTTAGGAGGTAGTTAAGTAGAAAGATAACAACAATGATTATTTTGAAGGGAGCCAAGGATAAATTTATTTGGGAGTTGAATAGCTCATGAGACTACACAACAAGAAGTGGATATAATATAAAGCACCAATAAAATAGGAATATCGCAAGAATATGCATAGATATTTAGGATAGCTCAAGCATTCCTAAAGTCAAAATATTCATTTGTCTAGTAGGTCATAGAAGAATTTTATCTCGGGATAACCTTATGAAAAGGGGTTTTCATGACCCCTCACAATGTGTTCTTTGTACAAAGAAGGAGGAGATTATAGACCATATTTTGGGACATTGCTCAATAGTCTAGAAACTATGACAATGGATTTTTAATATATTTGGTAAATGCATGGTGATGAATGGTAAAACTGAAGAATGATTAAAGCAATAAGAGAGCATTTTTAAAAGTGAGGCTTTACCAGCATAACCTTTCCTTTCCTTTTCATTAGTATTAAAGGATGTGGGTATTAATATTATTTAGGTGTGTGCAACTTTAAAATTTTTTTTTTAGGGTTAGCTTTAATATGTTTATTTAAATTTTTTTCATTTTGTTTTATGTGCACACATGATAAAACCAAGCGACCCACACATGATGGGAGACATTTGAATATCTTAAACAGGAAGACCCGGTGGTAACATTAATGTGCATATGCAGATGATGTGGTAAGCATCGGTAGATCCCATAGAGGTGGTAAACGTCAATATACGCAGTGGATCTTCTACGCAATGGTAAGCAGAGCAGTGTGGATAATAGGAAAAGGCATCATCTGGCAAGGGAGAATGACTGTGTTGGGAGTCGTAGGGGAATCGTTGCAGGGTGAGACGACTTTGACCAGCGAGCTACCTCTCGAATGCATTCGTCGCAATAGGTCTGGGCGTTGTATTTGGCTGAGAGGACTCCTCAACCATGTAGAAGCTCCATGGGTATTCTCCAGAGCATGGTTGGTCCCACTGTTGGAGGAAACGTCGACATGAAAAGCACAGAGATACTCCTCAATAACGCGATATATGGCATCACTCTGTCCACGATTGCCACACTTGCTATAAAGTGGGGATCCCAGTATTAATCACGTAGTCATCATGGGGGCAATATCATCGATATCAGGTGAAGAATTTTGTTCAGTGTGACAGAGTATTGTTCAAATGAATTAATACGGGAATTACCATGATGGAGACATCAAAACCACTTGGATAGAATGGGCACAGTAAATGTAGTAAGTTTATCGACGGCTTGTCAAAATAACGCTAATGCTCCCGAATAATGAGACAAAAATTCGATGACATGGATGTCGTTCACGCAGGAAGGAAGGCGCAAAATATTGTGATCGCGATGTGATGACAGGGATGACCGCTAAGCGAGGGGATTTTCCCAACGTCGGTGACAGTGATGGGAGATGATTTAGAAGATGTAGCATCTGTCGAAGAAGACATGGGACTACCATCATCGATGACGTGAGCAAGGACAGTAGCGGTAGTGTTAGGCGGAGATGCAGGTTTTTGAAATCACGTTGGATGGTTGATGGTTGTGATATAGCCTATGCGGGTAGGCTTGGCGCTACGGATGGATTGAGGTAATTGAAAGTCTTGGATAGCCAATGGTCGGAAGGAATGTTACGCCAACCAGGAAATGCATCCGCTGTCAAGGCATGCTATATATTTTAACGTCACAATTAAGCTAAGGAGGATGGACCCACACAGAGTGATACAGAGCAAAAGTTCGAAAGTTGTGATGTTATTAACTCGCCAGGTAGGGTGTTGGTCAAAAAGGAGACCTTGCCCATATTTTTATTCGATTAGACATTTTCACGGTAATTTTATATTATTGTAAAGGGTACATGGAAATTCCATTGTGGTCGGCCAATCATATTTTCTTTTTTCTTTTAAGTTTCATAGTTTCATGAACAATTACTAGCATAGCATAATAAAATAAACCAACATAGGTCTCTTGTTAACTTACTTGCAAATCATTAAGGTATTCTTAGCACCTATGTGATACATCTTCACAAGATTATAAGCACACATTAAGTAAAAGGAATCTTGAGAAATTTCTATTTCTTTGCAAGAGAAGGTTTTCTAATAAAAATCCTAATTGTGATGGGGATTTTGTAATTGGACAAAATTTCCACTCAACAAGGCTTGGCTCAAGTAGTGAAGCCAATGACTAAACTCTTGAAAAAGAATGTCGAGTCCAAATGGACGGTGAAAATAAAAGAAACATTCAGAGAGATTAAGGAGAGGATTACTCGAGCTCGTCTTGGTGAATCCTAATTATTCTAAGGATTTCATCCTTTATTCTGTCGGTGAGCAAGAAAGTTATGTGGTTGTCCTTACATAGAAGGAATAAGATGGAAATGAACGACCTATTGCATTCCTAATTCAAGTGATTCAACCGCATGAGGGAAAATATAACTTCATTGAGAAGCAAGTGTATGCAGTGATGAAATCTTTGATTCGACATTTTATTTCGCAAAGAAAAATGATAGTTCATGTTGTACATCCTGATGTCCAAAGTTTCATTATCCAGGGAGAACTTGGAGATAAGAGAGTTGGTTGGGTTTCCAAGATACAAGAATATGATATCGAAATTCCATCGACCAAGTTTGTTCACGATCGAGCACTGTGTCAAGAGCTTGCAAGGAGTGCTACTTCTAAAATAATAGTGTGCTAGTTTGAAGGTCCAGTGCAAGAAAGTAATCTTATTAATCAGTCCAAAATTAATCGATATTGAACAGATGACCTTGTCGAATACTTCAATATAGGAAGGTGTCCTCATCTTAATGCTTCGTAAAGAAGAAGGTTTAGGCTGCAAGCCTGTAGGTATGTCATGTTGACAAATGGGTTATTCCACAAGAATATTGATGGAGTGCTTTTGATATGTGTCAAAGAGTCGGAGAAACAAAATATCCTAGAAGAATTCCATCCTAGATTATCAAGACATTTTAGGTAGACCCATGGCTCTAAAAATCATAAAGACGGGTTATTATTTGCCTACTCTCTTTTTTTATGCATTCAAGGTTAGCAAAAGTTGTGATAAATGCTAGAGATATGTTGGCCAAAGCAAAAATGCTTCCTTGCCACTTCCCCAATTCAAGTAGAAGCATCGTTTCAACAATGGGGCTTAGATTTTATTGGGGTTATTGACCCTAATTCATCTGCTAGGCATAAATATATCTTAACAACCACTAACTATTTCACCTGGTGGGCAGAAGTAGTGCCAACTAAGAAAGCAGATCAAGAAGTCATTATTTATTTTCTAGAGGGGTTGATAACGCACTTTGGTGTACCAGATGCCATTGTGACAGATAATGGGATTCCATTCATTGGAGCAAAAATTAATGAATTTGCAAGTATGGAATATATTTGAAGACTTCGTCCAATTATTATCCATAGGGAAATGGTTTGGTTGAGTCAACGAATAAAAATCTTCTAAGGATTTTAAAGAGAACTCTAGGAGACAATAAGCGAAGTTGGCATTTGCTCTTGAATCAAGCTCTATGGGCTGATTGCATTTGAATTAAGGAGTCTATCAAAACATCTCCATACTCTTTGGTGTATGGAAAAGAAGCAGTTTTTCCTATCCATATAGAGTTGTCGACGCTCCAGTCCTTGCACTTGCTTGCCAGTGAAGAGGGGGAGTTTGATCCTATGAGTGCAATGTTGTCTCAACTCTTACAGTTAGAAGAGGAAAGAGAGAAAGCGTATAATGCTTTCATGAAGCATGCTCAGGTAACTAAAAATTGGTTCAGCAAGAAGACTTCAAAAAAATCCTTTAGTGTTGGTGATATTGTACTAAAGTTAAATGAAAACAAAGCAAAGTCGGGTAATCATCACAAGTTTGAAGCAATATGGGAAGGTCCCTTCCAGATCACCAATAGTAATCAAGTTAATTCATTCTATTTGCAGGACATGGAAGGTCGTGTTCTACCGATTCCAATTAATGGTCTTCATCTGAAGGTCTATTATTAGTAAGGAATTTGGGAACATATGTAACTATGTACGTAGTTTTGTAATTTAATTATATAAAAAAATGAAAGTATTATTCGTCGGGCAAGAGTGTCTTTGTTGGTGAAAATATATTTTTCTAGTGACAATCCTCTACGCTCTTTCCTTCTATTTTCGGAGCCAAAGATGTGAATTTCGCCCGAAAGCATTGTTTTTGCACCCATATTGGAAATTTCGTTCGAAAGTGCTCTCTCGCCTACACGCTTGGCTTTTTTGGCAGCGAAGACATCAAAAGGTATTTTCAACACTTAAAATCAGTCAAAACACATGCATATTTTAAAAGGTTTTGCATTTCCGGTGCATGGAGTTAAATCACACCTATTTTTTAATAATTGAACCACTGAAAAGAAATTTGTCCATGCATATCTTATTTTTTCAGACCGAAACTCATCTTTGCATCATCGAAGAGTATTATTGGCATTCGACCAAGTTGGCAAGAGATACTTTCGCTTACATGCTTTTCGGGTGCCAAAGCTGGCAAAAGCCATTTTTGGTCTCTAAGTGAGCGAAAGTGATTTTTTGCCTTTTTTTAGTAACGAAGTTAGGAAAATACGTTTTCGGTACTCCACATTAGTGAAAACAAGCGCCTATCACACAATTCAAGGTGAAAGTAGGTAATCACGTTCCCAAGGATAACTGTTAATGACATGTTGCGCACCCCAAAAAGGAAAAAAAATAACCTATCACGGTGCTTGAAACAGATATGGGCGAAACCATTTAAATCATGGGAGAGTGTGACATGCTCAAGAACCTAGGTGCACATTCATCTCAAATTATCAAATGCACCGCATGCATAAAATCCAATAGGTGTGGTCGAAAAGCTATAAAAATGGTGTACATTTTAGCTGAATAAACAAAGAAAATTGTAGAGCTCCTGTTTGCAGATTCATTGCTCAAAAGTATAGAATTATTTGTTGTCAGTTAAAGAAAAAAGTTTGAAGATGGCAAGGAAGACCGCAGAGGTTAAGAAAGAGAAGGCCCAGAAGAAGGCTGATGCAGGAAAGAAGTAGCAAAAATCCAAGAAAGAAAAGGACGAAGAAGAAGAACTGGCGCCTCATTATGATTGACTTGCAAAAATTAGCAATTGTGAAATCATGAACAAAGGCATGGATAAGTTGCGGCAAGATGTCGAATTTGCTCTTCAAAAGGTATCCGTCAAAAGTTCACGCACCACGACATTTTATTCCCATGTTTCCTGGTATCTTTGTACACTGGTGCATGCATGTCCAGAGTTGGTGTGGGCAATTGCTTAGTTTTATGACTCTTCTACGAGAGTCGTTTGAAACACCCATGGAGATAGGTTGTTCAACATTTCAGCCAACTCTATCAAAGAAGCTTTCGCTTGTGGCATGAGATCTCCTTCTGATATCATTTTTAAGAAGGTCAATCTTGTAGAGCAGGAGGAAAGATATCAGTCCACAGTGCCCATGCGGTAGTTCATTGAAAATCAATTGCTAAAAACACCTAAGTTTGGAGAATTGCTAGCTTACCGAAGTCGTTGAAATATTTTAAGAGCCCAGACCTATATTCGATGTTGGCATCGATTGTCGGACTGTCTACAGACTCCACAATACATAAGTGGCAAGCATCGCTTGCACAATGCATTTCACAGGTTGAGTTTTATGCCCCAACTACCATGAAGGCGAACACAAATCCAATTTTCTTTGATTGGGTAGATTTTGTAGCTCGAAGGATGCACACTCACTTGGAGAAGGTACAAAGTGGGGAAGATGTCTCCTTTAGGTGTTGTTCCTTTATGGTTTGATACTTATTTTATTAGATGCATCATCATTTTGCCTTTGTAGCAATGAAGAAAATAGATGAAGTAGGACATATATTGTCGATTTATTTATGGACCCAGAATCTGTCAAAGAAGGAATTCTACTATAATTTTAATCGGATGTTTTTGGGACCCACCCTTGAACTCATTTACGGTGCATGTGATAGAGTGCCAAAAGTGATGGAGGAGATTTTTGGAAAAGAGAAAGGTGACATATTTTTGTTGATGCAAGGAGTTGTTAGAATTTTTGGTTTCTCTGGCAAGCCTTTTCTTTTACCATATTTTTCCACGGAGCATCTATTTGCATTGGAAGTAGCCCAGCAAAATGACTTTACTAATGACACATATGGGGGAGGTAGGAGAAATCCAACCACGTGCACCATGCCCTTTCGCTTTGGTGACATTGAAGTAACCCAATGCGGGCAGAACAAGTTGATTGCTGAAATTCTATATGACCTCGGGTTAATTGAGCTTCCCCAACGATGGAAATACAACCCTTTGGAAATTTTTGGGAAGTTTACCAAGGCTAATAATTTTCATTGTTGCTTCAAAGAAGATATCTTGTAGCAAAAAAATAATCCCAAGGGACGTGACCTTGAGTGGCATATTGAAAAGATGATGTTGCTCCCTCCTTGGCATGATTTCTATGAAATGGAAGTCGAGTATGATCCCGCAAATCATCCGGAGCAGGTTCCTCCTAAGGATTTGTTTAATCAAATTAAAAATAAATTGCCCAAATGGTCTAACGAGAAGATTGCCAACTGGTGGTTCATGAGAGTGCACTGAGGTAAGCCTGGGTCAGCTTATCCATTGGCTATGGACGAAGTGTTTTCACAAATTTATGATGAGCATTGTGATAAGTACCAACCCATCTCTTTCGCTAACCTGGTGTCTCGTAGTATTCAAAGTACTGACAATGAAGAGATTGTGGCAAGAGAAGAAAATTTATTGGTTGAAGAGGGGCTAGATGTTGAAGAAGAAGAGGAACATCTACCGCCCGAAGAATAGCTTTTACTTAGGAAAAGGAGTGCAGGTACAAAGCTGCCTTTCCCTAAAATTGTAAAGAAGCCTAGAAGTGGTGTAGTCTCTACTCCTAGCACAAACCCTCTTTCTTCACTTGCGGTTGGATAGATTTATTTTAGGGAGGCACCCTCTTCATCTCAGCAAATATAGCCAAGCCAAATGGTGAAGTTGACAGATCTTGAAGCAGAGGTAGTAAAATATGAGGAAGAGAAATATCCAGCGATGCAACAACCTTTGTCATCGGCTCAAATGGTGTCAAAGGTCGTAGGTATGCATTTTCTTTCTTCTTATCTCAATAACAAGCATCTGGTGACCTCTACCTCTCATCCCACAATTCTACTTCCACTTTGCTTCCATTTATCGTACCTGTTTCTTCTACTACCTTCCCCATTTCACAGTCACAAGTCACCAATTTCTTCCAATCCTTCCATTCCTCTATATTTCAATTCGTTTGCATCTACCTCTAATTTATTTTTCCTTTCATTATCCTCCATTCCATCTTAAAACCTTGTCAATCCATTATCGCTATAAGTACGCAAGCCCCTCTAAGGGTAAGTGTAACTGTAGCACCTTCCATTTTTGCCCCCTCTGTTGAGCCAAACCCTCAGCAGGCTCTTTTCCCGTTTTCCTTAATTTTTGCATCACAGGAGCCACTGGTTTCAGAAATGGAACTTATATCAAAGCACCCCTCAGTAAAGAAGATCAACCGAGCACGACAAAGTTCCTCACAATGGTTGAAAAGTTGCAAGCAAAAAGACGTACAAACCTCGACTAAGAGAGTGAAGAAGGTGAATTTTGATCCAAAGGCTATGGAGGTGCACACTGTGAATATGGTCCCTTAGGTCCAAAAATTCTAAGGAGAAATGATGTCAAATGATTATTCATATCAGTTCTTCATCGAGGATCTCACGAAGATTGATACGGTTGAGAAAATGGGCAACATATAGGTGGAAATGAGTTCAATCTACTTGCATGGTGAAAATTTTAAGGATCATTTCTTCCAAGTTGAGGCGAAGATAGTAGAACTAGAAGACGCTTTAGCTGAGTTGAAGGTCCAATTGGACACTGTACAGTTAGAATCTCAACGATGGCAACAAAAAGTGATATGCTTGGAGGGTGAAATTGAAGGATACAGGCAAGCGGTCGAACAACATCAAGCATCATAGCAAGAAGTAGAGCAACAAGTCCAAGCCTTAAAGGACCAAGTCCAGAGTCTGCAGGATCAGTTGGTAGACAAGGCGATGCAATCGGTAGCTCTCATAAAGGAAAAAGTCAAGGAGGCTCATAGTCATCTGCTTATCGATTGTTCAACAATGGTATCAAAAGCAACATTGGTTTTCATGTTCCTTCAGGAGGTGTAGTAGGTTGTTTCGCACAACTTGCACATAGTGGAGTATTCAAAAGAGGACCTCGAACCAAAATTGGAAATGGCGATGAAGATCCAAACAATGGCTAAAATGGATTTCAATTTTGACCCAATGAGCAACATGGCCCGAGCTTGGGTAAATGCCAAGATAACACTACGCACTTATTTTTCTAGGTTGGATCTGGTCAAAGAAGCCCAAAAGCTGCTAGATACGTTTGAACAAGAGAGGTGCATTTTGCTAGTCTATTTTGAGACTATAGCAAGCAATGGTTTCCCTAGTTTCACTAATGATCAAGGGAATATTTTGGTGAAGAAAGACTTGGATGTAGTATGGGCTATTTTCAAAAATGACACTTCAAATATTGATGGCTAGGAAGAGCCCATCACCGAAGAGTATGTGCTACCATTGATGAAGAAGCTTACTTGCATCGAGTCTGGTTTACTGGAGCTCAGCTAGAGGGCTAACTACATTGACCTAGAGTAGGTTCAAACCTTTCGGTACATTGTTGATACACTTCAGAATCGTCAGGTGATCAGTATTGATGCTTGGACCAAAGTCATCGTAGTATATGAAACTACATGTTCACATCTCAAAGGGCAAGAAGAGATTAGTGCAAGCAGCATACAATTCGATGCAGCTAGAGGTAATGAGAATGATCCCAATGGATAAAGGCCCTAGGGTCAATTGCATTCAAGCGAGTTGAATACCCCGCGAGTTGTCATAAATGTTGGCATTTTTGCCACACTAAAATTAAATTTAAAATTTTGCCTAAGTGTGCAATGAGTTTCGCCCAATGAAATTCATTTTCAAGCAAAAATACTGGCGAAATTCATTTTTGGGCGAAAATGCTGGCGAAAGCCCTTTTCGGGTGAAATTCCCAGTGAAATCCCTTTCCAGGTGAAATTCATGGCAAAAGCACATTTTGGGTGAAATTCATGGTGAAAACACATTTCGGGCCTCATCTTGGTGAAATTAATTTTCGCCATTTCCTCCAAGCGAAATTCATTTTCGATGGCACTTTGAGCGAAGATCATTTTGGGGGGAATTCCAATACCGAAAAATTCAAATTTTAGGGCAAAGAAGTTAATATTTCCAGAATTATTGCTGGCAAAAATCAGATTCAACAAATAACCAAAGGATTGCCGAAATTAAATTTTGTCCTCCTGCTGATTCGAGGCACCACCATGAAGAATTTTGCCAATGATTTCGGCTAAGTCCCGATGTGTCGTCTATAAAAATTGCTCATTGCTTCCCAATGTACCACCAGATTGGTTCATTGCTACTACCAAGGAGAAAATTGTTGTCGACCAATCTTTTACTGGCCATCATTTTATTTAATGATCATTCTATTTCGAAGGCGAAATCCTCTATAAATACTAAGAAACTTGATGTAAAATGGGGGGATGGATATTTGCTTGTGAAACTCTCAGAATTTAACTTTTGCTTTGATTCAAGGACTATTTGACTTTGATTTTCGGATCATTTTATGTATGTTTATACTTTCTACTCTGCATTTATGTTAGGTTTATATCGTCATTGGTGGGTTAAATTCTGAGTCTGGATTTAAATTTTCAATGGGGAATGGATGCTAGAATGCTATTAGAAGTCATGCTTTATAATATGATCTAATTTCAATTTATGTTATGTACTTCTATGAATGTTGTTAATTTAAACTGGGTTGTTAACCTTGCTGTTAATTCACCTCTGCATTATCTCTTCAGCTTACAGCCATATTTTCCTTCTTTTTTGTTAATTTCTTTCCCTAATATTTATACCAATTTTAGAGTAGCAAGGGAACCAGCCCCCTTTGGAGATTGGCCTGAAGGATATTTCTTTCTTTCAGTCTTTCAATGTTGGTCGGGTCTAGGACGCATACATACATTTTATCCTAGGGCAGACTCTTGACCAACAGTTCCTTTGCTTTTGAGGGAAGATATATATGAATCTTGTCAAAGGATACATACATAATAGCCAAGCTATTGCAATACCACTAAGTGGTCAGAAACGTAATACAAGTGGAACATGTTCCCATAAAAAAATTAAAAAAACTGGACATATAATGCAATTAATTCATGTCATTAATTCTTACATCCACTTCTCTTTTCATATATAACATAGACATTCATGTTGAAATTGACAATATAATGATGGTTATGTTCCACCACAATCTCATTTCAAGAGTTACACATTATGTCAAATTTTATTATATTTTTATATATTTACATGTTTAGTGTTAAAAGTTTAATACCCCAAACTATACCTTAGATACTTATTTGTCTCGCTATTATAACACCTTGCAAGGCAAGGGAAGGGAATGTTGATTGAGAATAATGAGAACTCTCAAAAAAACATTTTGGGAGGATGATAAGAGAAATCTATTATTTTCGTCTTCATATTACTTTTTAATTTTAAATTTAGAATGCATGTATGTATAAGTAATTGGCTAATCCATTATATTGACAAGAGATACAAATAAAATCAAATTGAAACTTATATTCATTTGTAATGGAAAATTGTGTATTGAGGATGTTGATTTACTCTCAACCTTGTTTTAGATAATTCAATAAAGAATATACTAAAAGCTTAAAAAATATTACATGAGACCGGATAATAAACAATATTGGTTACTCTTAGTTCTCTTACAAAATAAATATATGGTCATAATTTCTATGTACAAACTAGTTTCTCTTTCCTCTTTGAGGTACCATGTCAATAATATCCAAGTGCAAATGTTTCAAGTTTTTTTTGACACTAATAACTTTGGTTGGCCATATTGTACCTAATGGTAAGTAGAGGTACCTCCCACCACATTATCCCATGCTTGTTTTCAACAAAATACTAGTGTTTACCATTAAAAACAATTGGAATTGTTCTTCCTTGGGTTTGGTAAGGATTCTTTTGAATAAAATTAATACAATTTATTTATTAAAAATCAGGTTCAACTTGATTTTTACCTCTTTATAAAGTGCATATCAAGTCTAATTTCAAAGTTAAATGGAAATTATAAACTTTAAACTGAATAAAATATGGCCATCATATATGTTAATAAAAAAAAATGGAAATCATAAACTTTAAACTGAATAAAAATATATGACCATCATATATATTAATAATAAAAAAAAAAATATTGCAGATATTTACATAAAAGAAGCATGTCTATTGGATACTAACTACTATATTGTTCATGTGAACTAAAATTAACATTTCAATACTTGTTTTTTCCATTCATATCCTTTAATATTTACTTTATTAATGTGTTTATTTTATAAATCAATATTTTTTTATTAGGTTAGTGTGAGAAACCCCTATGACAAGGTTGGGCATCCCCATCCCAACCATGATCTCTCATAAGGGTGAGAGTTGAGCTTATCAACAGGGATCAAACACAACCATACACACACCCACCCCCTCACACACTTGCTCAAGTCGTGGTTTGAACCTTGGACCTCCTATAGAAGAGCCAAAGCCTGAACCGTTGTGTTGTCCCCCCAAAACATTTTATAAACCATAATTAATAGTATAAATTAAAATAAATTCTACAATTTATTATTTTTAATATACTTTGGAGTCAAGGGTTTTAAGGGACTTTAATTTCAACTGAGTTAGGGTTGTTCATCTTCATATTTTGTGATGTTGAAATGGCATTAGCTCACAATCCTTAGTGTCTACCAGGTATCCTCACTTGGTAGGTTAATGTCATAAGTACTTATGGCACTACACTTGTTCATGGTGCCAACCCCATATGTAGTTCCAACATCATCCTCTATATTTTGCACTCTATGGGGCCAACCATGACATATGATCAACACCCATGGTGTTAATGCCATCATAAAAAGGGATATTAATGCCAATATATTTGCTAATCCCCCTAGACCAACAAATGTTAAAATCTACATAGAATATTTTCACATCATCAAGCATCAAAGACAAAGCTACCACTATATGATGGCATCATTAGTTTCTTTGCCACCTAATATCAATTCCAAATGAGCAAGTGAATGATTTTGTAACTATTTGTTTGTAACTACTAGAATAGTTAAAAGTTGAACCACACCTTTCAATCACTTTGTAACTGTTATACATTGTATATAAGTTTATGACTATAATTTAGAACTATTTCTGTCATCTTTCGAAACTGCTTGGTCTCTCTCCTCTCTTGAAAATTTTCTTTACTTTGCAGTTCTTTATATCTTTGTTCTACTACTTCTTTCACTACATAGAAATAAAGTTCACAATGCCTATCACACAAACATACCTTTTGTAATTAAGTATATAGGTTGTCATTAAATGGCATGAGCTCAAGGTTAAATACCTCGACTTTCAAGTAGGAAACCTAGGTTTGAATTTTAAAAAGCAATAGAAGAAAAGCTACCAAAATATTATGTTGTTATAATGTCACTATGTGGTATCCAATGCAATACAAATGAGGCCTATTTCAATCCCATATAACCAATTTTAAAAAATATATAGGTTGTTGCCACTATATGAGATCCTTGTATTTTGTAATTCATTGCAAAATGTTTCCTCATTGCTTAGAGAGAATTTGTTGTGCCTTGTTATGTTGCACAACTCTAACTCATAACTCAATTTATGCCACAAGTTTGCTCATGGTATTATCCCTTGTGCCACCATCCTAACTTATAACTCACATGACACCACAAGTTGTTTCATGTCATTGTCCTTTGTGCCACCATCTTAGGCCCATGACGCAAATAAATTAGTATCAAAGCAAGTTTTGGTTTTTTGGGTAATAATATGCATATTAACTTATGTGTTTATAGTGGTTCTTGCTAACAATAGAGACTTTAATATATCTCATCATTGAATACCTACTTATACACTCTTTTGATATCAGGAAAAATATGTCACACAAGGTTTTGTATTCAAGTACCCTAAATAACATCTCGCTCATAAAAAAAATCAATATGGAGAGGTCATTTTTAAAAAAGACCAAGTTCCAAGTTGTGGAGGAACATAGAAACACTTTTTTTGGGCTTTTTTGGGATCCCATGATCAACATGGGGCATTATCTAATACTACCAACCCTATACCCTTCCAAAGCCATACTTTACTCAAGCTATAATGCAACATTAGCATTCCAATCTCTACATGCTAGATCGATGTCAAAGAGATAGATACCTCGCTCCAATAAATAATGTAAGCTTTAGCAACATTCAATCACAACAAAGGACAAGAGATCAAAGCAATAACACATCTCATTGAATGAATAGAAGTGATACATTCAAGTAGAGATATGAGGCTCTTTATATAGGAAGTTAGATTCCTTAGCCAACACTCTACCTAGTTGTACAAGGGACAACTTGCACATTAACACTTGTGCATTTATTACATTGCATGAAGTTACTAGATAACTTCCTCCTGAAGTAATATAATATACCCAAATGATGTAATATATTCTAACACCCCCTATATTACATTATTTGGTATGAAGTTCTTTTGAGTCACATAGATGATCTTTGAATGTTTGAAACTTGATTTTTCCAAGTGCCTTTGTAAAAATGTCTGCCAATTGATCTTTTGTAGGAACATACTTGAGGATGATATGCTTGTTCTAAAAATATTCCCTAATAAAATGACATTGTGCTTCAATGTGTTTTGTTCTTTCATGTATGATTGGATTCTTGATCAGATTTAGTACTCCTTGATTATCACAAAATATCATAGTGGGAGTTCGTTTGATTCCCATATCAGATAGTATGTATTTTAACCATAGAGCTTCACAGGTAGTGTCTCTTGATGCTCGATACTCTGCCTCAGTTGATGATTGTGCTACTATATGTTGTTTCTTGTTGTGCCAGGATATAGGTCCTAATCCGAGATAGAAGACATAGCTTGAGGTAGATTTCCTATCATCAATGGACCCAACATAATCTAAATCTGAGTATCCCTATAGACAAAAATATTTGACATCCTTCATATAAGTCAATCCATAATCTGCAATTTTCTTGATATATTGTAATATTCTCTTTGTAGCTTTCCAATGGCTTTCCCTTGGTTCTTGCATGAACCGTGAAAGATAATTTACTGCAAATGTTATGTCTGGTCGGCTATTTTTTAAGTATAGAAGACTTCCAATCAACTAATGATACATTATAGCTGAAACCAATGGTGTTTTATCATTTTTGGATAGTTGAATCCCTTTTTCCATTGGTGTATCTTTAGGCTTGCATTTTGACATTTTGTACTTATCAAGAAGAGCTTTTGCATATTTTGATTGAGTGATAACTATTTTATCCTTTCCTTGATAAATTTCTAAACCAAGGTAGTAGTTCATTAATCCTAGATCTATCATTTCAAATGCTTTATCTAGATCCTTTTTTATATCACTTATTAACATCTCTAAACTTCCAGTAATCACTATGTCATCAACATATACTATGAGGATCAAGATGTCATTTCCAAGTTTATTTGTATATAAATTGGGATCTGATGAACTCCTTTTTAAATCATGATGTAATAGATGATTATTGATCTTTATATTCCATGCTCTGGGAGCTTGTTTCAAACCATATAGAGATTTATTCAATCTACATACCTTGCTTTCTTATCCTTGAATAACAAAGCCTTCAGGTTGTGTCATATAGACTTCTTCTTCTAAGTCACCATTAAGGAATGCACTCTTTACATCCATCTGATGAATTTTCCACCCTTGATGTGCAACTAGTGCACAAACTATTTGGATAGTAGTCATTCGAGTTGTTGGTGCAAATGTTTCTTCATAATCAATTCCTTATATCTGAGTATATCCTTTTGCTACTAGTTGAGCTTTGTATTTGTCAAGTGTCCCATTTGCTTTGTATTTGATTTTGTAAACCCACTTGCATCCCACTACTTTATTTCTTGGAGGTAGATTTACTAGATTCCAGGTCTTATTCTTTTTTAGTGATGCATATCCATATTTCATAGTTGCTTTCTAGTGTGAGTCTTTTAGTGCTTGAGAGGTTTATGTTGGTTCCACTTAGTTACTTAGCATTCCTCTGTTTATTTTTTTCATGCTACGAGTTTGAGGTTCTATAGAAGTGATATCATGCATTCTTTCTAGATTTGATTCTCTAAGAGTATCTATGAGCCATATTGGTTCTTTTCTAGGTGGTACTGATGGTGCTTTTGTATCTTGTTCTTGAGATTCTGATTCTGACTCTGTACTCATTGTGTCTTCTTCAAATAGATTCATGAGGACTTCTGCGTTATCACTAGATTTCTCTGCATCAATATTAGGTTTTTCATCAAAGGCCACGTCTCTACTAATGTAGACTTTCTTTGTAGATGGATCTAGTATTATGTATCCTATAGATTCATTGTCGTAGCCAACAAATATCCCTGCCATAGTTTTGTCATCTAGTTTAGTCCTCTTTTGTTTTGGAACATGCATGTAGGCTTTGCATCCGAAGACCTTTATATTTTCTATGTTGGGCTTTTATCCTGACCATGCTTCTTCTGGTGTAATATGTTTGAGTACCCTTGTTGGAAGTCTATTCTGTATATAGATTGTTGTTTGAACTGCTTCGACCCAATATTTGTGATCCAGGTGTGCTTCTTTTAACATACATCTTACCATTTCCATTATTGATCTATTTCTTCTTTCTGCAATTCCATTATGTTGAGGCAAATATGTTGTAGTAAGTTATCTCTTAATTCCATTTTCTTCAAGAAATGAGTCAAATTCTTTGGAAAAAAATTCTCCTCCTCTATCTGAGTGAAGTGCTTTTATGGTCTTCCCTAATTCCTTTTCCACTTGACATTTGAACTGTTTGAAGTGACTAAATGCTTATGATTTGTACTTCATGAAAGATACACACATTTTTTTGGTGTGATCATCAACAAATAATTGAAAGTATTTATGTCCTCCAACACTATCAACTTCCATTGGTCCATATAAATCTGTATATTATTTCTAGAGGCTATTGAGCTCTATGTTGATGAATTTCGAAAGGGATTCTATGTTGTTTTCCTGCTAGACATTCTGGACATACAGTAGTTTCTAGAGATAAGTTGGGTAGACCTTCTACCATTTGATATCTTGATAATTCCCTCATTGATGTTTCACTGGTATGTCCTAGTCGTTTGTGCCACAGTTATGAAGTATTGGTGGAAAGAGTTGAGTGAATAGTAGTGTCTAGAACAAATAGACCATTTTTATATGATCCTGATGCTATCATTTTTTCTTGTCTAGAAATGTGACATTGTTTTCTACTAGTGAGAACCTTGAACTCAATGGTTAAATCTTGATCCATAAGTTGAGAGACAGAAATGAGATTAGTAGTTAATCTTGGAACATACAATACATTTTTTATCATACCTCTTCCATATTTAATATTTATTGGAATATCTCCAATTCCTTTTACTTCATATGTTTTGCTATCTTCTACGAAAAATGGTTTTTCATTTATCTTCTTCAAATATTTGAACCAATGTATGTTTCCTGTCATATGCTTACTTGCACCTGAATCTATATACCAATAACCCATGATCAAGATTTGTAAAATACCTTATGTCTCCCAAGTATGTTATGGATAAGATATAGTGCTTTTGTAGAATTATAGTTCAATATTTGATTGATTTTGTAAAGTTTTGTAGAATACCAAAATCAATTCCTATTATCCCTTATTGCTCCTATTGAACTAAGCACTGTTCCCAAATTTTAAAGAGGTTATAATGTTGGATATTTTATCTCCTTTTGAGAAGTTTGAGACAATAATATTATGAATATCCAACCTATGAAAAACTCTCTTTATAAATAACCCTTTGGAAATTAGGTTAAGTGTATCTAATTTTCCAATTAATTGATTTGATGTAGTAGCCCTTATGACTCCCTAATATTTGGATAAATTAGATCACAATAATATTTGCAAATATTCAATATTTATCCAAGTAGAAAACCTTATTACTCCTAGGTTTTATATTGCAAATATTTGATTCATTTGATAAAATATTCCCCTTGATGTATGGCTTTCAATGTAAATAAATTCCTTTAATTTAAACCTTATAACTCCAAGGAAAGAAAGCACATATAAATGGAAATAATTTTACCTTTCTCCAAGCAATGTTTGGTGCTGATTTTAGAGAAGCTTGGACTGCAAAATTTATGTAGATATCATGGAAGTTTTGGTTGTATCCTTAAATGGAAGTGGTTTAGGTTTAATGCGTTCTAAATTTGGCGTCTTCTAGTCTCTTCCCTTGACTTAGGTTACCTTCAGCATTAAAGGATCTAACACCTTCTTGATATGTTGCAACTTGGCCCTTTTCACACAGACGACGAGATAGTAAATTCAATGATGAAGAATTACTTTTGACTTTGGTCGTTGAGGTCCTTAAAATGGAGAAGATTATTTTCTGATGTGCCAAGTGGCACTACTATTTCCCTTCGAGCACTTGAGGAGAGTTTGGTGCCAATAAAATGTTTTTCTACCTTCTTGTAACGTAATAATGTTACATTCTTTAGAAAAATACTTGGTCTTCCTCTTTGACAAGTGTATCCCATACACTCAATGCACCAACTTGTTCGTGTAACTCCTTGAAGATGAGCGCTCTCTTGATTCGAGCATTAGGATTTTCCTTTAGTGATAAGTGTCACTTTCTTCTCTGCATGGACATAGTCTCTATTGTTGGTTCGAACGGACCCTTTGGAGATATTTTTAGCTTCGCAAATATCCACCTTTTCTTTCGTTCACCTGCACTGTCTTCTATTGGGATATGGAGCAATATGGAGGCCTTGAGCACCGCTTTTAGTGAGCGTATATGGAGTAAGTAACACTCCAATGGTGCTTCAACTTTTCTTTTCTTTTATATTTGTTTTTCATCCTCCTTATGTAGATGTTATTGCTCTTGAATGATGTTGTTTCTCCCTTGCTCTTGTACGTGTATCTTGCAGGTTCGGCCATCTAGGATGTGAGGAGTATGAGCCCTTTGAATGGCTTCTTGAGCTAGGCTTGGATGGCTTCTAGCATACAATCACTTTCAGCTGGTTTTTCCAGCAAGTGTAGTGCCTTTGAGGTACCTTTAAATCTGCCTTCTCTCCCTATATAACCATATTATAAATAATACAATATAATGTAAAATAGTTTTTTTATATACAATATGACCTTGTTGCACCTTCTATTTGCACTTCTCTTTGTAAATATGAATTTCTAGTTTTTTTGAGGCAGAATATTGAGTGCAATATAGGGGTTATTAGGTTGTCTCTTGATTAGACACCTTTCCCTGTTTGCTTGGATATTTTATAAACAAATCCAAGCTTGTAACCACATGATAGAAGCTCTATTTTTTTGCACTATTTCTTGTGCTTTGAACTTGAGACTCACCAAGTCTTATTTGAGGCTTCTTTTGATGCTCTTATGGCAATTACTTTCTTCTCCAATGCTTGGAGGATTGAGCTAATTTTATGGCTTCCTTAGGCCACTTCAAATTTGCAGATCTCAATGCACTAATAGTGTCTTTAGACACTTTGACAAATTTTATTTTTTGTGTGCCCTCTTAATGAACACAAACAATAATCTTTGAGAGCAATATAATAGTGCAAATGAATCTAATAATATTTTACTTCTACTACACTAACAATTTCACCTTATCACTCCAATAAACTCTCAAAAATAATGCACTTAATCAATTTACTACAACTAATCAAGAATAATCTGAAATGAATCTTCAAGAATTATTCTAAAATTTCTTTATAAGCAAGGTAATAGGAGCTAGTCTTCTTTTTCTTTTCAAAGTAGATGATAGGTAGTTGATAGATATTTTGAGATTCTGAAATCTAATCAAATCCTAAAGTGCAAATGAACATTAAAGAATCCTTTATTTTTGCACATTTGGAGACTCTTAATTCAACTCTCCTTTTTTCAACTTTACTCCAATTAAGGTGCTTAAACAAATCTGATAAGTAATCCACTTAATGAATTTACTTGCACCAATAGTTGCTTACCTTTTTTTGAAAACCCTTTTGCCACTTCTATAGAGGATGTAGATCTTGGTGTCTAAGATCACCAAGTTGTTGTCTTGAGTAAGATCTTGCAGCTCTCTGTAGGCTGCCTTGAACAACTTCATCTTCACCAAAATATGGTCTCCAACTCTCTTTCACGAGCCTAGGATTTTGGTGGCTTGTTCTCCTCTTGTAGTCTCCTCCTTTTGTTGTATATTAGAAGAGATGTTTGATTCTGAAGTGGTGCCTTGTTACTATGAGAGTTAATATCCAAATATCCTAGATTTGGTAGGCTTCTTCTTAGGCTTGTTGTCGAATGGCGATAATTGTCCTAAATCTTTCACTATCTCCAATGAGTTCTTCAAACTCTTCACACGATCTCAAAATAATGGAATTTGCAAGTGGTAGGTCCAAAGGTGTGTCTATTTTGCAAACACCCGTAGTAATGACTTTCCCTATTTCTATCTAGGAACGATTGTAGCTCTGATACCACTATAAGATTTAGCAACATTCAATCACAACAAAGGATAGATATCAAAGCAATAGCACATCTCATTGAATGAATAGAAGTGATACATTTGAGTAGAGATATGAGGCTCTTTATATAGGAAGTTAGATTCCTTAGCCAACACTCTACCTAGTTGTACAAGGGACAACTTGCACATATACAACTTGCACATTGACACTTGTGCATTTATTACATTGCATGAAGTTACTAGATAACTTCCTCCTAAAGTAATCTAATATACCCAAATGATGTAATATATTCTAACAAGTAGAAGAATATTTTTTGTAAACTTATTGTTGCCTTTGCAATCTTGAAGATGTCCAAATTAGTTACTAGTTGGTGGGAATCCAATAGTAAGCAACTTACAAATTATGGAGATCCTACAATACCTGATAATGTTTGTCAAAATGATTTGTGCTCATTTTTACCCATTGATTCAATGTGAGGACTAGTACATGTATTTTTTACAATTATGCCAATGTCGAGACCAATCTATCCAACGGTATACTAACAAGTTCAACGAACTTCTCAATTGCCTTTGCATTAACGATAATGAGAAATGATAGGTCCCCAAGTATGCCTATGGTCTTCATTACAACATCCATTTAGAGATGGAGTCCCTTGCCATCAACTCTTTGGCACAAATGTTTCTTTTTGTGACCAAACTAGAAAAGAAATCTTGAGAAAAGTAAAAAAGTGGCCCATAGTGCATAAAACAACCAACACCAAAACCAAAGCCATGACACGACTCTAGCTAAAAATTCCACCTACTACTCATGATAAATGCAAACAGGAGGAGAAAAGTAAGTGCACTTATCACAAGATTTACCCTCATAATGATATTGACTACAAGGCTCAACATAAGTCTTTGGTGGTATAGCCACATGTCAATAATTGTGCATCAATGCTAGAAAGTAAAGAGGAGGTATATACCACGTGTTTGTGTACTAGCAATTAGATGACTAGTAAGACCTTAACCTCTTATATTTATAAACAATGAAATCATTTATTCAACACCTGTCACTGGAAAAATGACAAATCTCTCGACATTATCATCACATATGATACTATTTAACAACTCAATTTTCAGCCTTTGATGCATCCACAACCTTACTCCCTTGGTTGGCTTCATCTAGGAAAAAACATAGAGGTTGGACATTAGTGTTACTTTCAAGTGTGGCATAATGTCAATGCTTGACATGTCACTTGTGATAGGGTGCCACTAGATATCTACAATGTTCTCCTCAAAATCACTTGCCTTGTTGACTAATATGCATTCTATCCAATTTGCCCAAAATAGTGGTCAATGTGTGTCAAAGGATGGTCTATCATATTATAAAGTGTCTATCTCGAATAAAAGGTAACTCTTATTTCAGCTAAGCAATGTAAGAAATTGATTTCTAATACCTCAAAATTTGTCTTTCTTATGGTCTGACCAAAATCCCATGGCATTAATACATTTTTCCTTCCAACGTTTGTGTAGTCCCATTGAATGAATGCATTATTTCCACCTTACTTTGATGTTTTATAAGATCCCCAAAGAATACCCCTCCACTATTAATTCAAACATCAAATTGAACTAAACCATGGTTCATGTTTGCTTAACAAACAATTATATCATCAATATGTCTAGGATAATGATAAAATTTGATGACAAATTCAAGAGTTGATTAATCAAGGCAAGATTGGATCAAGTTTTTCCCCTTGTAATAATAGCCTATCATTCTAGCACCAAAGAAGGATTACATGTGGTGTCTTTGAATGTAAAAAACATATCAATGAAGAATATGTATCCTTAACCTAGCATTAATTATCTTCTAAACCAACTCCAAGGAGCTTGCTACTTCACAAAAATTGACCTCAAGTGAAGGTATCATCAGGTTTTGTTCAACTTCTTAGACATTTAAAAGAGATCTATCAAGATTAAAAGGGATTGTATGAATGGTTGGTTATATCTTTTGGTTTGACCAATGCACCTGTCATAATCATGCACCTAATTAACGATGTCCTTTGATCATTTACTAGATCCTTCCCAATTGTCTACTTGGATGACATTCTTATCTTTTGTGAGACATGGAAAGAACACTTGCAACATGTGTACCAAGTCATGAACACTTTGCGCAAAATATCTAGGAAAAATATTTGATTTTGATAAAGAGACTATGGCTCTCTGACAAATAAATTGTGGATCTTCGACGAACGAATTGTGGCTCTCTAACAGATGAACTATGGATCTCGATGGATAGGTTGTGGACTCCGATGGATGGACTTAGACACAAACTTCGATGGTGAAAACCATATAGTATGGACTTTGACAAACAGACCACAAGTGTAGATTGGATGTGGACCACATAGTGTAGACTCTGATAGACGATCCATGTACAAACCATAGAGTGTAGATTACAAAATGGTAAGTGCAGACCATGGAGTGTGGTGCAGATTACAAAAAAAATACAGACCACAAAATGTAGACAGTAAAACAAGTGTGGATCATAAAATGTGGATTATGGAGAACCGTAATAACGATCATAACTGTTATCTCAAAAGTTGAATTGTCATAACGGTCATAACCATTATCTGGGAAGTTGAACCATCATAACGGTCACAACCGTTATCTTGAAAGTTGAACTGTCACAATGGTCATAAGGTTCCATCATAGCAGTCATGTAATTAATTTAATAAGGTGGTGGCATTAATGTCGAAGAAAACAAAGTGGTTGCATGGTAGTCTTACAGAGTTGTAGTGGGCAACAATATTTTCACACAAATTGTTTTGTTGGAAAACATCTCTTCTCAAAGATTGTCTTCTTTGTAACTTTATGTTCAAAATGAATAAATTTTGCTATTCACTCTGCAACCCTCTCCCTCTTTCCTATTTTTTGTTTTTAAAAATAGAGAATCCATTGTCTTTGAACATCATCTTTAATCAGTAGCATCAGATCAGGTTGTTTGCAAGTGTATGATCCCAAAGACAATATCAAGTTATCAAAAGCTTGGGTGCCACGTGCGCAACCCCTCCAATTATTTACCCAACCATATCATACGATATCAAATGGAAAATAACACCGAGACAGTAGATCCTTTCAAGTAGTTGGTGGATGAAGCCCTTGAAAGATAAAAAATGTAGATGTTGGACCAATTTTCCTATATTCTTCAAGATCTGTTATCTACCAGCACTACGACCCTTGAAAGATAAAAAAAATGCAAATGTTGGACTAATTTACCTAGATTATTCAACGTCTGTCATCTACCAACACTACGACACAACAATTTAGTTCCCGACATCGTTCAAAGTTTAGGTGAACTTTGATATCCTCGTCTTTGAAGGAAAAATCAATGCAGAGACAATGGAGAATTGGTTGGACTAGTTATCTATGTATTTCTCTATCAATAATTTCTTTGATAAGGAGAAGATTACTTTGGCCCTATTAAAAGCATTAATACCAGTCTGAAATTGGTGGGAAGCATATGAGAAGAATCAATAAGATTCAGAAGACCCTACTACCCAATAGGCTCCTATGAAGACCTTTACATGCGATGGGAACAATTGTGTCAAGGCAAAGAGCAGTCTATTCAAGATTACACCAATGTTTTCTATTTATTTTCTATAAATATTGGAATCCAAGACACCAAGATGCATCGAATTCTCAAGTACCACAACAGGCTACATTGGTACATAAGGGAGGACATGGACTTCTTTGAGTTCAAGACACTAGGTGAAGCATAAAGTACAAATGTAAGAGCAGTTCGAATAACGAGAACCAAAGCACCAAGGACCAAACCAAGAAAGGCAAAGATAATTTCCAAAAGCAACCAAATAATGAAGGTCAACAACACCATCAAAAATGAAAGTAGAAGAAAGATTCACAAGACAACCAGTCCTAGAAGAACAAGACTGGAAAATGGTGTGACTACCATAAGAGCAGTCAACATTCCAAAGAAGAGTGTCAGGAAATTCAGTCTCTATTTGCTGGGATACAACCCTCTACATCCACAATGCCAACACATACCCCACTAAAGGATAAATATAAGCAGATCATGGGCGTTGAACCACATGTGACCATTGCTACCTCTATTATTCAAATCAAAGCAGAGGGTTCACCTGAGGAGAAGCAGTTATTCCACTCATAATTTTGGGTAATGGTAAGCCCTTACATTTCGTTGTTGATAGTGGAAGTCTAAAGAATTTGATCTCTACTAATACTGTTATAGAATTTAAGTTTGCTTATAAAGCCTCACTCATAGCCATACAACATTGGATGGTTGAATCACAGGAGAGATATCCATGTCACTCAACAGTGCCTTCTCTCTTATGTCATCAAACCATTTAGATATGAGGTTTTATGTGGCATGGTTCCACTAGATGTTTATGATGTGCTCCTTGGCCAACCATACATGTGGCAAAGACATGGCATGTATGAGTCAAGACCCCACAAAGTCATCATCACTCTTGGGGACCGGTAGTACAAGATACCAAAGGTAACTACTTCCACATTTTTTTCCCTAATTATTGCCAAGCAATGCAAAAGGATGATCGAGAAAATAAAACCTTAATCTGCCAAGAAGATGGTTACTACCACAGTGACTACATAGTCCTTGAAGCAACATCAACAAATGGACCAGGTCATTGCAGAATATGGTGACATCTTCAAATCACCCATCGAAGTACCTCTCCATTGTGAGGTAAAGCATTCTATAGATTTGATTCTTGGTTCTCCTTTACCTAACACCCTTGTTTACCACATATTTGTTTTGGGGGTTTTGCATATTGCATGGTCGTTGAACCAACTGACAAAAGGGGGAGCCAAAGCTAAGTTCCAATGAGGATAAGTACAACAAAGAGCCTTTGAGAAGTTGAAATCTCAACTGTGCTCAGCACTTGTTCTTGCCCTGTAAATTCCTACCAAGCCTTAGGAATCTGTCTCCATGGATTTCCTCTCAGGTTTTCCTATTTCCAAACATGGAAATGGTTTGCCAAAACCCATTGTCTTAGATAGGGATAGCAATTTCTTAAGCACCTTTTGGAGCACTCTCTAGGAGATGATGGACACAAAGATCACCAAGTCCACAGCTTTCCATCCCAACTAGATATACCTCGGTATCTTGGTTTGCATCCCATTTTTAATATTGAACTTCTTAAACCGTATCATCCACCTTTGCTAGACACTTCAACAACAATAGAGAAGTTAGTAATTGAGGAACTTCTATACTTGGTGCCAAAACTTGATGCAATGGGGACCATTACTTCTCAAGGGGATCAATTAATATAGGTGGATTACCTAATTTCGATAGATGGATTGTGGTTCTCCGACAAACAAACTATGAATCTTCGATTGTGGATCTCTAACATATGGACTATAGATCTTGGATGGATGGACTGTGGACTCCGATGGATGGACTTAGACTCAAACTTCGATCATGTGAACCATAGAGTGCGGACTCAGACAAACAAACCATAAAGTGTGAATTGCAAAATGGGTGCAGACCATAGAGTACAAACTCCAATAGGCAAACCATGTACGAACCACAAAGTGTGGATTATAAAATGGGTGCAAACCACAAAGTGGTGCAGATTATAGAACAAGTTTAGACCTCGAAGTGTGGTGCATATTACGAAATAGGTGTAGACCATGAAGTGTGGATTGTGGAACAAGTGCAAACCATAAAGTGTGAATTACGAAGAACCGTCATAACGGTCATAACCGTTATCTCAAAAGTTGAACTATCATAACCATTATCTCAAAAGTTGAACCGACATAACAGTCATAACTGTTATCTCAAAAGTTAAACCGTCATAACTATTATCTCCAAAATTGAACCATCATAATGGTCATAACCATTATCTTGAAAGTTGAACCATCATAACAATCAAGGTTGAATCGTTATAACGATCATGTAATTAATTTAATAAGGCAAATGCAATGAGGTTGAAGAAAACGAAGTGGTTGCATGGTAGTCTTACACATGGTAGTCTTACACAGTTGTAGTGGGCAACAATCTTTTCACACATTGTTTTGTTGGCAGACATCTCTTCTCAAAGATTGCCTTGTGTAACTTTATGTTCAAAATTAATACAGTTTGCTATTCACTCTGCAACCTTTCTTCCTGTTTTTTATTTTCAAAAACAAAGAATCCATTGTCTCCAAACATCATCTTGGATCAACCAACATAGTCTCTAAGGAAACTTAGCCAAGTGTATCTTTGGTGTCACAATGACATCCTATTTCAGACCATGAAGGGATACATATAGATCCTAAGAAAAGTATCATTTAGAAATGGTCTGTTCCAAAGAATCTGAAAGAACTTAGAAGGTATATTGGTCTTGCAAACTTCCATGGTAGGTTCATCCACAGATTTTCACGTGTCTTGGAAGTGCAACCAAATCATGCATGAAATTGCAATGTTTCAATGGACTCAACAATAACAAGTGTTCAATGAACTAAAATAGCATCTTTATTTAGTACCAATGCTAGCTATGCTATACATTAATTAATTGTGTGAGATTGTTATTGATGCTTTTGATTATGCCCTTGGTGCCATCCTAATTCACAATGGGCACCTTGGTGCATACCATTTTGAGACAATGATACTATAGTGCTCTCCATCTATAAAAAGGAACTAGATGTCATCATTCAAGTTGTGTGACAATGGCACAAATACATCATGGGTAAAGAAAGTATTATTCATTTTGGTCATAAATCATTGTAATTTTGCATACCCAAAGTAACTTAGAGAAGGCATACCATATGATATGGATGGCGTACTTACAATAGTTTGACTTTGTGATCAAACATTACAAGGACAAAGAAAATAAAACATCTAATGGTTTGATCTACCCTCTAATTCATGCACTTCTATCGGTTATGAACACCAAAAGCCACTACTTCACCAACTAGGAGACACCATGTCCTAGTGGCGTAGACTTTATTGCCATACATCTCCAATTGATATAGAACAAGTCAACACCAAAGCATCACCTTAGCAATGGATCAATGTATTGTTCAGGTAAACTCTACACACCTTTCGATATGCCTCACCAACACCTGATTTGGGAAGCACACCTACCTCAAGGTAGTTGGATATTTTGGCATCAACAAGACACTTATGATATTAAAAAAAAAATCCATTGGCTATACATTTGTCGCAATGTAGATCTTCACATCAAGTCTTATGTCTCATGCAACATTTTAAACCAATAAACAAAAAAAGAGCTTGACTCACCACTACAATTTGTTCTAGGCTTTTGGAATCTATCAATATGGATTATCTATTAGGACTACCGTTTTATTTAACACAAAAATGATTGTATCTTTGTTATTGTGGACATGTTCTAAAAAATGACAGCCATGGTTCCTTGTAAGAAGAATATTGATGCACTTCAAACTACATAATTGTTCTTCCAGCATGTTTGGATTCACCTTTACATTCCAAACTCCTTTGTATCAAATTGGGATGCCCCCTTCTTTAACAACTTTTGGCATCATCTCTAGGATCAATTCGACACCTAATTGAGTCACTACAAAGGCTTCCATCCACAAATTGATGGACAAATAGAGGTAATGAATTGAACTTTAATGCATATGTTGAAAATATATGGCCATAACCATCCTCATACATGGAATGAGAGTTTTTCTTACATACAACATTCCTACAATACACAATTCCATTGGTCACAACCTTGTTCTAATCATGTTTTGGTTTTTAGCCTATCGCAACCATTGATGTCATTTTTCACATCCTTAAGGTGTCATGACACCAACACAAGTTAAGATGAGAAGCAAGGCAAAAACCTTTGTGTGACACATTCAACACATCACTGACAAATTCAATAGATACTTGGATATTGACAATAGAATTTTAGAAGTGTCATCATCAACATTACAAACCTCATTTTCCATTCACATTGGGTTTGGCTCCACTAGAAGAAAGAATGCATCTTTGGTTGATATTGAAAGATCAAACCTCTACACTGTGGACCCTACACCATATAGCACGTAGTAGTTGAGAAAGTTTTTTTTCACGATTTGCTTTCATATTGAGGGATGCATCCAATTTTTAGTGCAAAACTCCTCAAGCCATATCATACCCATTTGTTAAAGCCATCATATAGATTTGAACCCGAACATAGTTAGTACTTGTTTTGATAAATAGTTTGTTGACTTCACCATTAAATGTACTCGCCAAGGGACACACCCTGTTCAAGGTTGCTACATTTGGTCAGTTTCTAATACAATCTAAATGATACACACTTGATCAACTCAAGCATTTGTTTCCTCAATTTGGATGTGATGCAATATTACCATCGCTTCCCAAGAGGATATTAATGACCTAAGCAAAGCAAGGGTTACTCAAGTCCTCATAGGCAGGATGCCAAAATGGCACCAACTCACAAGCCCTAACACTCATCAAGGCTTCTCACTCAATAGGTTAATGTCACAATTGTTTGTGATGCCCCACTTGTTCATGGTGCCAACCTCATCTATGGCACTAACATTAGCTTCCATATTTTGCACTATATAATGCCATCTTTGCCATATGGTCAACACATGTGCCAATATCACAATACTTCTTTAGTAGTTGAAGTTGAACCAATTTATCTTCCAATACTTCCGACCAATTGTTCCAAATTCCTAGACTAAATGTTAAAAGCTCACCCCTGGGATTAGAACCTTCCTTTACAATATAATATTCTTTATTCCCCACCATTTGTTTCAAACTTATTGGACAAAAAGTTAAAGCTTACATTGGAACCTTGATTTATAGTGTGCAATCCTTTTCTTTCTACCACTTAAATGAAACCCATAGACTACATAAAATTAAATATTAAATGGACTTATATTTTATATATTCAAAATTAATTATTTAATTCAAAAAATTTGAATTGGTTATATAAATTAAAACAATCCCACTCATATTACATCATGACACGTATTACATCTTGATAATTATACATATATCACTTAACAAGATTCAGGCCTAGGTCTTCCAATAATTATCCATTTCAAAAATTTGATTCAATTTAATATAAAAGATATCAATAATCACAATGATCTACATTAATCATCACAACAGATTTTCATACCACTAATATCACTAAGTGTCCAAGAGATGCTTACTCCATATATAATCTATATTAATAGTGAACTTCATATAAAATGTATTGTGAATTTTGTTGTCACTTAAATAATATGTTGAATAACATTCCAAATATTCTTCTCCCTTGGTATCTTTCGACCATTTCACAATATGCTCCATAGACTCCCAATGCCACGTCAAATCCATATATTGCAATCACAACTAATGCAAATGTTTTATACAATAATTCATGTAATTTTTTTCATTTTATAGTTCCCTGAAATATTGCCGAGTTTGACCCCAATTTCAAAGATCATGATGAAGCTGCACAATTGCATATAATAAAAAAATTCCAGTCCTACTTTTTATATATGAATATGTAACATTATTGAAAGTAAAAAAGAATAACATTACCTTCTCAAAATATCAATAAAATGTAAAACTAAAGGCCTGCATCAGAGTTTAAAGGTTGAACATTACAAACTTGAAATCTCAACTATAATCCAAGTTCCAATTGTCTACAAATTAAATAGAAACCTAAAATCTTGCATACACATATAGATAAATCGATAGATTGATTGTAATGTTCAAAGGGTTCGAAATTATCAGAGATGTTTGCCGTCCCTGCAATGTCTCTAGAACTCTTGAGCATCTTGAGGACTGTATCCCAAATTGCAGTCATCTCAATGACAGCCCTATAGCCTCAGAACATTTCAGGGACAGCCAGCCAGAGGTCCCAAAAAAAAGGGATGCAAGAAGGGTGTCTTGTACCTATCCTGGAGTCCCAAAATGCCTGCTGCAATGGAGGATGGGTACCCGTGGCTCATATCATACCCATCTTGGAGTCCCCAAAATGTTGGGAATGGATACCCGTGGTTCTTATCCACCATGGTAGTATATCACATAGTTCATATCATACGACACTTTTTTAACAATGATGACTGATAATCTAAGATCTCCACTGTCCCTGATCCTATGAAATTGCCTGTTGAGTAGTTGCTGTAGATTGTAGAGTGCACAATGATCATCTTCACTCTTGTTTTATTTCTACGAATACAAATCTCAACTGTTTAGGAAGCCTTCATTGAATCCAATTTTTTTACCATCAGGATCCTAGATCAACAGAATAGCTTAAATACAGCAGATGAACATGTTTACAAAGATAATACAAGACAAAATGTATATAAAATACGCACGACTGGGAAAAAATTAGTTATATTAGGAATGATGTGCTCCACATAAGTGGAAATTGGTTGATGAATTTGCAATCAGATCTATTGAAGGCACATGCTCCTGAACACAAGGGACATTGGACTCTACAAAGTCAATCCCAATACATGAGTTCTAGACGGTTCCCTAGTTAGAAACAACAGCAGGACTTTTGTAGCCACTAAGCAATCTCTCGACATACTTCCCAAGGATATCCACCTCTAGATTTACTTTGTTGCCAACCTTTTTACTGGGAATCACTATCTTCTGTTGGGTATAAGCAACCAACATAAAATTAAAGCAATCCTCATCGTCAAAAACATCCACAACAGTTAAACTTGTTCCATCCACAGTTATAAATCCCTTGGGAACAATATACTTGAGAAGTGAAGGGATTGTCCTGACCTTCACCCAGAGAGAATCACCTTCTGCATCCATGGACACAATCTCCCCAGTGCCATCAACATGACCCTGAACAAAATGCCCCCCCATTCTGGAATTGGGTTGCAGTGCGCGCTCTAGATTGACATCAGATCCAGCACCAACTTCTCCTAAAGAAGTCTTTCTCAGGGTCTCAGGGGACAACCCAACTGTGAATGAATGGGAATCAAACCTTGTAACAGTCAAACATGTGCCATTCACTGCTATGCTATCTCCCAACTTGATGTCTTCAAGAACAACATTAGCTCCTATTGTCATCTCAACACTTTTTTCATCCACTGTCCCCAAGTGTTTTACCTTCCCCATCTCTTCAACTATTCCTGTGAACATAGCTCTGATAAGCACTTTCCTCGGTGTCCATCTTTGGACAAATCCTAATTGAGTTTTTGAATATTGTTTAGACCTGAGAAGTTTGCATCCATGGAGCCAACTGCTGTTGGGAGATGACCAATTTTTGGATACAGAAGCATTGATGTTGGGTGTTGTTGAATTACCAATACATCGTTGCTTATGGACAGTGAGAGAAGAAATAGAAGAATTTTTTCGTGAAGCAAATTGAATGGACATGTTGGCTTTTAGGGAAAGACATAAGGGACTCATGCAGGCCATTTCTGCTCTATGTAAAAGGATTCTGTGGATGACAATCAAAAATCACTCACCATGGAAAAGTTATATCCCCTTTTTCAATGTCTACAGGCTCTTAACTGTTGCACTTGTCCACCAGTTTGCTTAAACCTCTGATAACAGTATCATTGGTCTCTCTATCCTGTTGTGTTCTCTAAACAACTGCTCATTCCACGTGCAATAATACTAAACCCACAGTTCTTGTCAGCCTACACACCACCCCAAGTTGTTGATTGGCAGTTTTAATCCTTAATTAATTCACCATGATTTTTGAAATCAATGTGCTGCTAATTTGATCGAGTGTGCTATGCTTTGTCACCCTTGATAGCAGCATTCCTGTTCCCTGGGTGGCTGCACTCTCTTCCTGCGTACAAGTTGGCCTGCAAAAGGGAGAACCTTAATGTTAGTTTATCCAACATAAGTGTATGGGGACATTAAGAAATCTATCTATTAGTACTCTTCTTACATTTAATGAAGCAATTACCTTCAGAATTTTTTTTTTTTTAAAATGATCATGAACCTTTCTTACAAATCTTAGTTTGCAAGGCAAATGTAAAAAGAAAGCAAAATGAAGGTTAGTATTATAATGATTTTAGTCGGCTGTGCTCCACAAGTTACATGTCTTCCCTAGTAGCTGTCATTGTAAGTTCAACAAGTTTCTTTGGCATGATCTGCTGTTAGTAATCTTTCTGTTGATAAGTAGAAGCAGTGTCAAACCATTTGGATGCTTTGATCATACTCAGTACTGCAACCACTGATCACATGATGGTATGACTCAACTTATGACCTCCAGTTGCATTCTGGAGTTAAATGGAATGTCTTAAATTTGTAATTAGATTGTACATGGGTTTTAGCTTTTAGTATGACTCAGATTATGACGTCCAGTAGCATTCTGGAGTTAAAAGGAATAGCTTGTATTTGTAAGAGATTGCACATTACTTTTAGGTTTTAAGCATCAATCACTTGATCACTTAACCTTACTGTGTCCGTTAGAGATTATCATATTGCTTCCGGTTTAAACACTGTTGTGCTGGGATAACAGTGAAGCTCTGATTCAGAGCATGAGTTCATAATGGGTTAGGGTTGTCAATGCTTGACAGAAATTATAATCTATTCCTTTTGATAGATACAACTAATCAAGGCTTAGAAAAATTGTATGTTAAAGTAAACTGAATGCACCCATCTGCAGGTACAGCAGAATTTTCGGTACCAAGATCATAATAACAGGAAAAGTGTTACCCTAGTACCATCTATCAAACAAAAGATACAGAATTACCACTTAACCAAAGAAGTTAAAAACATCCCAGATACTGCAACACAAAACCTTCACCAAATCACCATTGCTAAACAAACCCCTCCCAGCACAGAACCCTAACTCCATATATCAAATAAATGCCCCTAAATTACCTCTAAATAACAAGAAACCAAACCCACATCAAATCAACTAACCAACCCAAACTCGGCAATAGCAAATCACCATTGCAAAACAACCCCCTTCCACCACAAAATTCTAACTACATGTATCAGATAGAAACCTCAAAATTAACCCTGAATAACAAGAACTCAACCCCCAAACGAGGGGATCGGGACTCCTCATAAAAACCTGTGTAAAGTTGAAAAAACAAGAACTCGATCCCCGACCTAAATCAGACACCACCAAACCCACATCAAATAAACTCTCCAAAACCCACACCCGCCACAAAATCCCACCATCCAGAAACTTTATCCAGCAAATAAACCACCAAATCAAAATAAACCTCATTGTATCAAAAAAAAGCCCCACAATTAACTCTACATAATAGTAAACCAACCCGGACCCAAATCTGTCACCACCAAACCCACATCAAATCAACTCGAGCCAACACCACCACAAAAACCCTCCATCCAAAACCCTAAACCTAGCCCATCTGTCACCACCAAACCCACATCAAATCAACTCGAGCCCACACCACCACAAAAACCCTCCATCCAAAACCCTAAACCTAGCCATCGACTAAACCATCATTGCACAGGAAAATTAAAAAAAAAATAAAAACAGAACAAAGCAATCCTATGTCTTCACAGCCAAAATCCAACACAAAAGACAAGAAAACACAGGCAAAAGCAAGATTTACTCACCTCATAAACTACGATTGGAATGGATCAAAAACCCTAAAAGAGATCGAGAGCCAAAAAAAAAAAAGCAGCAAAAAAATGCCCTAAGAAACCCCAGCAACGAATTTATCTGCAAAATGGGTGTTCAAAAACCTCCAAAGGCTCTTCTATTTCCCCCAAAACTGTTGCGTTCTGCTCCCTCTAAAAGGCCTTGCCCCTCTCGCTTGCATAGAAAGGGAGAACAATAGAGAAGCCAGTTAAGGCAAATAAAAGATCCATGACAAAATGAAATGCAAATTTCGTCAAATTGGTTTTCGTATTTTTGCAAATTTTGGGACTTTTTTGATTGGATATTCTGCAGATATTTGATTGGATAGCAAAGCATCTTAGATTGGATGGGTGGAAAGAATCAATTTACCCTTTTTTTAATAAGGGTTTCGTGGTTTTTTGGGGGAAGGGGCGGGGGGGGGGGATTTGGTGATTTCAGGAGTCCGGAGAAATTTTTGACAAGGCTGGGTGAGTGAAGGGTAAAAGATTAAAGTATGGTTTATTTATAAATATATTATGAATGTTTTAAAAAAAAAAAATGTAATTTCCTTACGGTGGATGTGTATAACACAAGTATTTACTAAAAAAAAATTAATTCATGTAAGCAGGGAACAAGTTGAGTTTCTTACATTTCAAAGAGGTTGTAATGGATTTGTCTCCATGCTTTCTAAGTAGATAGTTGTCATGTATGCCTTCAAGGAATTCATGTAAGCAGGGAACAAGTTGAGTTTCTTACATTTCAAAGAGGGTTGTAATGGATTTGTCTCCATGCTTTCTAAGTAGATAGTTGTCATGTATGTCTTCAAAGAATGGGCAATCTAGTTTTGATTTCCTTGGGGGTTGGTGGTCCATCTCACATCATATTGTTTGTCAAGAGTAAAGAGGACCGTAGTGAAAGCATTTTGGAATTGACTCTCTGACCAACAAAATTGACTCTCTGACCAACAATAAATGACAATAGGGTTGCTAAATATTTCCCTCTATAATTAAAAAAAATTGCAATGGGTTTGTTTTCTTATATTCTAAATAGATCATTGTGATGTATGCATTTTATAAGTTGCTTTTAATATAGAATTTTGCCTACTTTCTAACTGGAACTTTATGATGTATGTTATAAGTCGTTTTTCATAGCATATTCTTAGACTGGAATTTTACTTCACTTTAATACCCAACTCTTACATTTAGAGGCACCTTTGAGGCGCTGCTATGTATTTTAAAACAGTGAAACGCAAATATAGTGGTTTATTTACTGTTTTTTTCTGTGTTGGCATGGAGATGTATAGGCTGTTAGAAGAGTTTGTCTTTCGTTAGACCCTCTTTTCTAGACTGCATCAAATGGTATCAAAGCAGACAGAGATCTTATCAGTTAGCAGTGCAGCGGAAGTGTGGTGGGACCATAATCAATAGGTCTCGGGATCAAAACACAAAAAGGCTATCAGAAGAAGATGAGTGGCTGTCAGACAAATTCTGTTATAAGATCTCTGTGAGCAGGAGCTCACATTTTCTTGCTACTTGGGGTGTCTGATGCAGGAACATCCAAGTGGGGTCATGGTTGTTGGTATTGTGCACATGGTCGTTGAATTTGTGCATATGGTTGTTGGCTTTGTGTATATGGCTTTATGCACATAGTTTTGTGTATATGGTTTTGGTCTCTTTGGTTGGCTATAAAAAGGAAGAGGAAGGGACACAACTTTTCATCTTCCAACATTGTTTCTCATTGCTGGAAGGTCATGAGTGGAGATGTGGCTATTAATTCCAGCGCCCAGAGAAGGACCATACAGGGCCGATAAGGAATCGGCAAGGGACTGGCAAGAGACTGATAGGGGAGTCGACAAAGATCCGGGATGACTGGCAAGGAGTTGGCATGGGCCAGAAAGGGTTGGCAACGGAATGCCAAGAGGACCAACAAAGAAAGCTCAAATGACTACTGTAATGATTGTTGTAGAGAGAATTATGAATTCTGTGGCAATTGTGGCCACTATGGTGGTGTGTTATTGTTGATGTTGAAATAAATCTATAAAAAATAGTGTTTTATTTTTTTCTGTTTTTCCCTATGTTATGTTGTTGTGTAAATTGCTCTCACAGCTAACCTGTTTGCAGATTAAATTCCTTCCATCGATTGTTAAGACAACATCGGAGCAACGGACGTTTGAGGTGTTATGTATTTAAAACAGTGAAACACAAATATAGTGGTTTATTTACTGTTTTTTTCTGTGTTGGCATGGAGATGTATGGGCTGCTAGAAGAGTTTGTCTTTCATTAGATCCCCTTTTTTAGATTGCATCAAATGGTATCAAAGCAGACAGAGATCTTATCATATCAAGGCAGACAGAGATCTTATCAGAGCCCAAAGTTGATTCTTAGTGGTGCAGCAGAAGTGTGGTGGGACCATAATCAATAGGTCTCGGGATCAAAACACAAAAAGGCTATCAGAAGAAGATGAGTGGTTGTCAGACAAATTCTGTTATAAGAGCTCTGTGAGCAGGAGCTCACATTTTCTTGCTACTTGGGCTGTCTGATGCAGGAACATCCAAGTGGGGTCATGGTTGTTGGTATTATGCACATGGTTCGGTGCAGATGGCCGTTGGTTTTGTGCATATGGTTGTTGGCTTTGTGCACATGGTTTTGGTCTCTTTGGTTGGCTATAAAAGGGAAGAGGAAGGGACACAACTTTCCATCTTCCAACATTGTTTCTCATTGCTGGAAGGTCATGAGTGGAGATGTGGTTGTTAATTCCAACGAACAAAAAAGGACCAGACAAGGCCGATAAGGAATCAGCAAGGGACGGGCAAGAGACCGATACGGGAATTAACAAAGATCCGGGATGACTGGCAAGGAGTTGGCAAGGGACAGCAAGGGATACGGAATGCCAAGAGGGCCGACAAAGAAAGCTCAAATGGCTGCTGTAATGATTGTTGTAGAGAGAAAATTAAGAAGTCTGTGGCAATTGTGGCCACTATGGTAGTGTGTTATTGTTGATGTTGAAATAAATATATAAAAATAGTGTTTTCTTTTTTCAGTTTTTCCCTATGTTATGTTGTTGTGTAATCTGCTCTTGCAGTTAATCTGTTTGCAGATTAAATTCCTTCCATCGACTGTTAAGACAGCATCGGAGCAATGGACGTTTGAGGTGTTGTTATGTATTTTAAAACAGTGAAACGCAAATATAGTGGTTTATTTACTGTTTTTTTGTGTGTTGGCATGGAGACGTACGGGCTGCTGGAAGAGGCTATATTTCACTAGACCCCCTTTTCTAGACTGTGTCAAATGGTATCAGAGCAGATAAAGATCATATCAGAGCCCAAGGTTGATTCTTAGTGGTGTATCGGAAATGTGGTGGGCCCATAATCCACAAGTCCCAAGATCAAAACACAAAAAGGCTGTCAAAAGAAGATGAGTGGTTGTCAGACAAATTTTGTTATAAGAGCTATGTGAGCAGGAGCTCATATTTTCTTGCTACCTGGGGTGTCTGATAAAAGAGCATCCAAGTGGGGTCATGGTTGTTGGTTTTGTGCACATAGTTGTTGGCTTTGTGCACATGGTTTTGGTCTTTTTGATTGGCTATATAAGGGAATAGGAAGGGACACAACTTTTCATCTTTCAGCATTGTTTCTCATTGTTGGAAGGTCATGAGTGGAGTCAGCGATTGGAAAAGGACCGGACAGGGCCGATAAGGAATCGGCAAGAGACCGATAATGATTGATAAGGGAGTCGGCAAGAGACCAACAAGAGACCGGTAGGGGAGTTGGCAAGGATCGGGGATGACCAACAAAAGGGACCAAAAAAGGACCAGACAGGGCTGATAAGAAATCAGCAAGGGACCCACAATGATTAGTAAGGGGGTTGGCAAGGGACTGACAAGAGACCGGTAGGAGAGTTGGTAAGGATCTGGGATGACCGAAAAGAAGTGTGTGGACCAAAAAAGGACCAGACAGGGTCAATAAGGAATCGGCAAGGGACCAACAATTACTGGTAAGGGGTTGGCAGGAGACCAATAAGAGACAGGTAGGAGAGTCAGCAAGGATCCGGGATGACCGGCAAGAAGTCTGTGGTACTTGTAGCCACATTGTTATTTGTGGTAACTATGTTTTGTGGTAACTGTGTATTATAATACAGTTTATTGTGACTGTGTTATTTGGTTGTTGCTGCGTACTATGAGCTCACAGTTTGCGGTGTTGTTATCTTTTTTATAACGGTGTAATGCAAATATATTGTTTTTGTGCGTGTATTTGTGTGGAGATGTTTGGACTGCTTGAAAATGTGGTCTTTCACTAGACCCTCTTTTCTGGACTGCATCAAATTCAAATTGTTTAAATCAAAATAATATTTTATACATACCACTTAATATTGAGTAGTGTCATCAAATGGCATGAGCTCACTTGGTAAAACTATAAACTTTAACTATGAAGACCAAGGTTCAAATCTTACCAAGTAATAAATACATAAATGCCAAAGTGTTATTGCATTAATAAAGTAATGATGCTGTAATTTGGTGCAAAAATGTTTTTGTATAAATAGCCCTATGTATCACAGTAATGATGTAATAGGGGTAAGACCTATCAATCTATATAACCACCTAAAAAGGGGTGGGATGTAATAGGAGTAAGACCTATCAATCTATATAACCGCCTAAAAAGAGGTGGGACCCATTTTATTAATGATAATGTAATTTGATGTGAAAGTGTTTTTCTGTTTTTTGTGTTAATAGCCCTATGTATCACAGTGACGATGTAATAGGGGTAAGACCTATCAATCTATATAACCATCTAAAAAGGGGTGGCACCCATTTCAATGCCACGATGTAATAAGGGTAAGACCTATCAATCTATATAACCACCTAAAAAGGGGTGGCACCCATTTTAATGCCACTATGGGCTTAGGAGAAGCAATAGGACCGAAGGAGATCCATGCCGTAAACCAAGATTCCAGTCCCATGAGTGAACTTTAATATTTATTATATGATATGAGATCAAAATGGTTAAAATTAGATTTTTAAGGTTTAAATCTTGTCAAGAATATAAGCATAAATATTGTTGTAAAATATCACATGATAATGTGGCCATGATGTAAAATATTACATGATAATGTACCCATGATGTAATAGAAAATATTACATGATAATGTACCCATGATGTAATAGAAGTGGAACCATTCCAATTTCATATAACCAATCAAAAATGTATATTGGGTAGTGTCTTTTTTTCTCCATCTGTAAGAAGTTTTCCATATCATTGCCATTCGTAGGTTTTAATCGGTAGTTGTGTCCCAGTTACTAGATTCATCGAACCCTTCTATTAGTTATAATGTTCTTGCTGTGTTTCAATGAATGGTTGCATGCCCTGTTACGAGACTGATGAATCCCTTGTATTAAGGGTTTTCTGAGTTATAATCCTCTTGCTGGTTTTCAATGGGTAGTTGTGTGCCAAGTTGTTAAATCGATGAAGCCCTTGTCTTACGGCTTTTGTGCTCTCTAGTTTGTAATGGGTGGTTGCATGCTCACTTACTAGATTGATGAAACCCTTATATTAGGGTTTTTGCGTCAGAATCCTCTTGCTTTATAAATATAGAATGGATCGATACAAAACCCAAAAAATGAACAATACAGATTTTCTTCTTTAAGAAAGAAGAATGCCAGAAGAAAACAGAAACGGAAAAATAAATAAATACCGCGAATATTAGCCGATTTTTACCTTGCTTTTGCAATTCTGCTCTCGCCTCTCTAACGAAAACACCAATCGGCCAAATGGGTGACGTCTTTCACCAGAATGTATGGTCACGGCCGCTTCAAGGAGCCCTTCTTGGTCTTAGATCAAATAATCCCCATTATTTTGAATCCTTCCGGAAAGAAATTAACCTCGGAAAACTGATCTTGCTGGTGTCAATTCCATTGACTCAACGTTGGCTATTTCAACACGTACGGTATAGCTTCGAACGTATTTTATTGCTTAATATTTACTTAAATACGGTCGTGGCTATGGCACTTGTGGATCAGATTTTGATTGATAATTTTTTTTTGGATTGAGAGAAGTTGTCCAATATTTATGATATAATTTTATAGTGACAAATAGAAAGTGGTTAATTATAAATATCCGTATGAAAAAACATACGGGAGATCCAAGTTCTTTACAGAGTTGAATGTGTGTTTTTTAAAAAATAAAATTGATATAAGTTATCTCTAATCAATTTATTATGAATTGTCGCACTCAAAATTAAGGTATTTTTTTTGTTTTATTGAAATTTTAGGTTATATATATTAATATATAATATGTATTTGGGAGATTGTAAGATTTAATCTGATCATAGGTAATTTCCTTAAGGTTTATTCTGACCTTGTGATCAATGTGTTAAAAATGAGAGAAATATTATCGTTTTTCTATATATTTAGGATAGCACAATGGTTTTGGCTTTGGTTTTTTTGTGTGAGAGGATGGGTGAATGTATAGTTGTGTGTTTGGCTCCTATTGATAAGCTCAACTCGAACCTTTTGAAAAAAATAGAAAACATGAAAAACAACAAATTACCTATGGCAGGGATGAAGAGTTGCATAGGCGGGAAAAAATAGAAAACATGAAAAACAACAAATTACCTATGGCAGGGATGAAGAGTTGCATAGGCGGAAGAATACATGGATGAAACAAAATAAGACATGGATGGAACGTTGGGAGATCAACATAAATGAATGCCCAAATGTCAACAAATACAAAAAATTATGTGAATGAAAAGTTTAGAAGTGGAATGTGAAAACATGCAAGCTGAAAAAGACAATATTATATTGCAAATTTTAACCCAACATATAACCACAAAGAAAAAGGGTATATAGGCGCTGAAATCAAGTGAAATGAAAAAATCCTCATTGCTCAAATAAGGACTAGTTCTCATTGGCTTAGATGTGAAACAGGGAGATGGACAACGCCTAAAGAACAATGGGAAGAAAGGATATGTACTCTATGTAGCAAAGGGGCAGTAGAGACAGAGCAACGCTTCATCTAAAGATTCTCGAGTTTTTCAGATATTCGTAACAAATACAAAGAAACACTTGGAAACGGATCTATGGCAGATTTATTTGAAGACAGTAAAATAAAAAAGGTTGGGGAATTGCTAACCCAAATCAGCAGGAGAAAGAACAACCTTCTCAAAGATATTAAAAATCATATGATATGATTTGAGTAGTTGTACTTGTATATTAGAGATCCCATAGACCATATTTGGGTCTCGCATACGTAATTAAAATCTTTCATTTCATTTCATCAAAGGTCACCTTGAAATAGGGGTTTCTTAGAGTAACCTCAATCATAATCATAATATATATAGAGACGTGGACAAGTGTGTGAGAGGATGGGTGAGTCTATGGTTGTGTGTTTGGCCCCTATTGATAAGCTCAACTCTCACCCTTATCAAAGGTCACATGGTGTGTGAGAGGATGGATGAGTGTATGGTTGTGTGTTTGGTCCCTATTGATAAGCTCAACTCTCACCCTTATCAAAGGTCACCTGGTAGTAGGAGTTTCTTACAGTAACCTGAATCTCACTCATATATATTTATATTTATATTTATATTTCAGGTTTCCTCACAGTAACCTCAATCATATATATATAATATGTATTTATGTATACTATAAGATTTGAACGGTTTCTTACAGTAACCTCAATCATTCTCACACACACATATATATCGCGTCTCTCATAGTAACTTCAATCATATTTATATATATATATATATATATATATATATATATATCAAATAAGATTTGAACTTTAGACTTTATTGGTTTAAAGATCTATCTATTTGGGTTTCTCACACTAACCTCAATTTATATATATATATATATATATATATATATATATATATATATATATATATATATAAAACAAGATTTGAACTTAAGTTTTATTGGTTTAAAGATCCATCTAAGAAATATAGACATTAAAAAATTTCAAGATTTTTTTTTTTTTAAATTAAAGGAATAATTGAACCATCTAAGAAATATAGACATTAAAAAAGTTTAAAATTTTTTTCTTAAAAAATTAAAGGAATAATTGTTTTAAAATATTTTTATTATTTAATAATAAACTTAAATTTAACTGGGGTTAAACCTAAATTCTAAAATAAATAAATAAATAAATATATATATATATATAAGATTTGAACTTTGGCTTTATTGGTTTAAAGATCCATTTATTTGGGTTTCTCACACTAACCTCAATCATATATATATATATATATATATATATATATATATATATATAACAAGATTTGAACTTAAGCATAGACATTAAAAAATTTAAAGATTTTTTCTTAAAAAATGTAAAGGAATAATTTTTTTAAAATATTTTTATTATTTAATAATAAACTTAAATTTAACGAGGTTAAACCTAAATTTTAAAATAATTTTTTTAAAATGAATTTAAAAAGTAAAATAGATTTTAATATGTCCTCGTCCTTACATCTACATCATATATGAGATAATACTAGAGGATGTTATTTACCCAATCAATGATTATCCAACCATACTCTAGTTATTAGAGCATAGTGTACAATACTAGAGGATGTTATTTACCCAATCAATGATTATCCAACCATACTCTAGTTACTGAAGCATAAAGTACAACCCTACACCACGTAGAATATGATCCTTATATCTTCTTTTTAGGATTTTAAAGCCTCCAACTTTAAGCCCACTAAGATTAAGGGTTTAGGAACAAGATTACAACACTGTTATTAATATGCTAAAAAACAACATAAACTATAAACTATAAATATTACAATATATTTTAATACATTATTTTATAAAAAATAATAATAATAAGGGTTTAAGAACAAGAACATATAACCTAACATTAATATATATAAGTTTTTTTTTGTTACACAAGAAGTCGACAACAGTCTCCGTTGTATTATCCTCAAACCTTGGGCACGGTTTGAATCTGGAAAGCTACCACTATAACCTTTGTTGGACACAGTTTGAATCTGGAAAGCTATCACTATAACCTCTACCTCACCTCAATAAACTTTTACTCCAAATGAGAGGGACCCCAAAGGAGCTCGGGATTGGAACTGTCGACTTCAAGCTAATAAACACTCAACAAAAACCAATCAGTCTATTACCTCCACCCTCATCTCTTTTAAAAAACTACCTCAGAAACCAGTCAGTCTATTACCTTTGCCTTCATCTCTTTTAAAAAAACTACCTAAAAAACCAGTCAGTCTATTACCTTTGCCCTCATCTCTTTTAAAAAACTACCTCTGCCCTCGTCTCTTTAAAAAACACGGGTTTTTTATTAAGGGTCTTGGTCCCCTCGTACTAAGTGAGGGTTGAACCTTAGACCTCCCCAAAGAAAAACCAGAACCCTTACCACTGCAATACTTGGAACTCATACCCTAACATTAATATTAATATGCTAAAAAACCAACATAAACTATAAACAATATATTAGAAGGATTTTTTAATACATTCTCTTATAAATAATAATAAAAATAAGGGTTTAAGAACAAGAACACATAACATGACACTAATTTGCTAAAAAAGCAACATAAACTACAAACAACATATATTACAAGGATTTTTAACACATTCTCTTATAAAGAATAATAATAATAATTACAAACAACATATATTACAAGGATTTATTAACACATTCTCTTATAAAGAATAATAATAAAAATAATGTGTAAGTAATTTGAATTTAATTGGTGAAATTCCTTACCATTTAAGGAGATCCAAGTTTGAATCTTGTTAGGAATTATATGCATAATTGTCAAAGTTGTTGTAATACCAACACAATGTCATAATATCATAATGAGTAAGTTAACTACCCGTGAGAGATACTCTAATGGTAAGTCCTTGTGTTTTCATTTAGAGGTCCAAGTTCAAACTTCGGTAAGAGGGGATCGGAACCTCTTATAAAAACCTGTGTAAACTTAAATTTAATAAGATAGTTTGATTGAGTGGTCTAAGACACTAGATTTAGGCTCTGGTTTGAAAGAGCGTGGGTTCAAATCCCACAACTGTGAGTGTAATGGTAATCTCTTTTATTATAACTTCCCTTTAAAAAGGGAAGAAAATTTTTTTTTAGCATTTTTCAAATAATTATAGATGTGAGGACTATTTTAGGAAACCTAGAAGAATGTCAAATTAAACATATTTACAAAAAGGGAAACAAAGTTATCGATAAAATGGTGAACATGACAATTAGATCTAAGAATTTCAAGGCCTGGTCATACGCCCTCATGGAATTGAAAGAGATTATAAGAATTCATAATGACACTAGTAGACAAAGAGGGTAGCTAAATAATTGTAGTATTTTCCAAATAATTACATATGCGAGGACTATTTAGGGAAACCTATAAGAAACTCAAATTAAACATATTTATAGAGAGGGAAACAAAATTGTCGATAAAATGGTGATCTGAGAATTTCAAGGTCTGGTCATACACCCCCATGGAATTGAAAGAGATTATAATATTTGATAATGAAGCTAGCAGATAAAGAGGGTAGAGCAAAGCAGAATACTTATTGGGATCATGCGATGAAGTATTTGAGCACACTACATTACATTGTTGTCAGTTGTTTTTTTATCAATTATGTAAAGCATTGAGCAATGCATAAAGCCTTGTCAAATAGAAGAAGAGTGAGAAGAATATTATTTCAACTTCTCCATCAGTCAGGTTTAGCCCAGGTTTGTTTGTTTTACTAAGATAGGACTATCTCGTATTTATCTGTTCTTCTCTTGTTTTTTTCCTATACATATTTCGAGTTCTTTATAAAGGGTCGGGTCCTTCAATCCCCTTTTTTATCAATAACCAAAAAAAATAATGTGCAAGTTAAGAAGTAACTTTGTGCTAAGAATCTAGGTCAAGGGTTAGATGGATTGGTAATTGCTTGTCTAACCAGGCACTTACCAAGAAGGAACCTAGGTTCAAACCTTGAGGGCATGCATGTTTGTTTGCAAAGGTAGTAGTCTGATTTGAATCTTCTGAGTGCACAAAAAATTGACGATGATGATATGAATCCCAAGTGATCAGTGGTCCTCCTTATGCTGACGATATGAATCCCAAGCGATCGATGGTCCTCATTACACTGGGTCAACAATAACAAGGTGATATAGGCTTGTTGAAAGCAACCCCTATGGTTTGAAACCTGCACTTGGAAGTTACTAAAAATAATGTGGATATAACCAACTCCTCTATGTATTAAAAAAATATATATATAGATCACTAAAATTTACATGTGCATGCTTACTCATTTGTATTGCTTCCATAGATTTTCTTCTCCCTATACATATATAAAAAATAAATGGTCCTATTCTAAAAGATTTATCTTCTTTTATAAATATTAGTGATGATTATGCATCTATAGCTAACTTTTATAAGAATATCTAAATTAAATAATTAACTTAAACTAATGAAATTTAAGTTATCATTAAGATCTTTTAAAAATGAGCTTTAATATGACTTTGCATGTACCATATTTTCACAAACTTTTTAAATAACACATATTTTCTTGGTGGTGAACGAAGAAATTGATTATTGCCTTCTAAGATTTTATTATTTTTTAATCAATTTCCCTCTTTTAGCTTTTGCCCTTTGTTTTTCAACCTGCAAGCCCAGTAACCGAATTATTCTTTGATTTGTCTAATGTCACAGACTTGAACTTCCTAGACTACAAACTTCATGAGCTCAAAACTTCTCTTGACTAGGTCCAACATTCTTTTAAAACCCTTCATATGGTCTTCCATTAAGTTAAAATAATTACAAAATATCAATAAAAATCTCAATGTTGCCACTATCATATTCTTTAATATGCATGATTTATCATTGCAATATTGCCTCACATTATCTAATTTCTTATTTTCTTACTTTTTAATCATCTTCTCATTTGTTTCATTGTTTTTGCACCAATAGTGATAAAAAAGTTCTCAAGTTTTTTCTTCACCTTATCTATCTATCAATACATATCATCATAAATTTTGGTTGTTTCAATAAAAATTATGTTAATGATCTCTATAATTAATCTTCATTGCATTAGGTATTCCTAGTGGTCCTTTATAATCTAAACCAACTTATCTATTCTTTCTCAATAGTCGTGGAAGTCCCTTCCTACTCTTTTGACATCTATTGTATATTGTTGCATCTATTGAAGGTAATTTGATTTTGCATTTTCCACTCTCATCTTGAATTGAGTTGTTTAACATTGATTTTGCTAGGCTTTTTTCCCAAGTTGTAAGTATCCTAATACAACAATGTGATCAATCTTGTTGTAATCAATGTCCATTTGTCCTTCTCTCAAAGATTGATCTAGAGAAGCTTTAGTTGTTGAAGATAGTCCTTGAATTTGGGCTACAATATATTATTCAATTTTGTTTGATTTTCCTGTGAGACTACTTTTTTTTTGGTTGGAGAGCAAGGGGTTGTACTTTGGTCCCCTACCCTTGACAAATCACAATTTTCTTCTTTAGAGTTTGAGAGTTTACAAATAGACTCACTTCTCATCTCAATTGAGATGCTAAAGCTAGAAACCTACATCATTTTACATAAAATTTATGATTTTTGATTTTTTTTTTTTTGGATTTTTTTAATTTTTTGTGTGAATACAAATATTCCAGAATTCAACATCCTTCTTGACATTTTCCTATAGTAGCCTTCACAAAAATTATAATAAATAGTTTATATGAAAACACATTAATATTATAAAATAAAGTAGATATTACCAATGGAAAACATTAAAGTAAATCTTAATCATTATTTGATTCAGATAGTCAACATTTTCTTGTCGACTTAACTAAACTTACTACTTTCTCTAACCATGAAAAAAGAGAATTTAACTTCACGATCCTCAATTAAAACCCCTCTATTGGCTAGTCTATCTACACATTTGTTTCCTTCTCTTAACATATGTGTAAACCTAATTTCTTCAAACTCTTTAGCAAAATATTGAATTTTCACAATTATCTCTTGTATGTTCCATGGAACCTTTACTTTCCTCAAAATTGCATTTATTACTATGATTGAATCACCTTCCATCCATACTCTATTCCATTTCATTTGTTTGTATATTTTTAACCCTTCTAAAGTTGCCCAAGCTTTAGCTTCATTATTTGTCTTAAATCTACTATTGAAAGCGTAATGAGACAAAATCTCTCCTCTATTATTTCTAATTATTTCTCCTCCTTTTCTTGGTCTTGAATTTCCTTTAGATGCTCCATCAAAATTTAATTTGACCAACTCCACATTTGATGGTTTCCAATTTATATTTTGTCTTATTTTTGTTTCTCTTGTACCGAACATCATAATTCCATTTTATGACTTAACTCCATCTATCAAGGCTCTCTGCTTCTAGATTAGGAATTAGATGAGTTGATAGGGTTGGATTAGACTCCTCTATGGCTAAACATATCTTCCTTTTCATTACCTCTAAATTGCTTTCCTTTCCTTTAAATATTCTATTCCTTTCCTCTATTACAAAGTAAAGTGGCTTAGTAAAGACAAATTTACGCTCTTTGGGGATTTTATTTTACTTTATTGCTCCATTTCTTTTATTATTTTTTAATCGTCCTTTTTATTTTTATTTTATTTATTTATCTATTATATATATATATATATATATATATATATATATATATAACCTTTTATTTTAATTTATAAAACTTTAGATACTTGGATTGGATTTAAAACAAAGGACAAACTTTTGAAACTCCAACACCAAGCCTAACTCCAAAACACTAAAGGTGAAAACATGAATGAAAGGGGACACTACCAAAATGAACCTTGGACAATACCTTGCAAGCTCATGGGTAGAAACCCCTCAACACTATCGCTCAAAGACAACCAAAATCCCAACAAAAACAAAAATTAAAGGTGGGTCCCCAATTTTGGGGTAAGTTGTGCAATGGCCACAACAAGTCTACAATAAACTTCCTAATGAATTTGATTTGACCGATGAAAGATTGCAAACTTTTTTTGTTAGCCGATAATGGAAGCCTTAAGAGAGCTTCGGCTCTAGCTGGGTCAATAGCGAACCCTTTCTCAGAAATCACATGGCCTAGGAGCTTTCCTTCTTTTACCGCGAAGATGGACTTTTTTGGGTTGATGGATACCTCGAATTCTCGACACTTCTCAAATACCTGTCATAAATGTAAACCATGTTCCTCCCTTTTATGGGAGAAAACTGTCATATCATCCAAATAAATAACAATGATTCGATTCAGTAACTCATCGAAATCCAGGTCCATTGCTCTTTGAAAGGTTGCTCCGGCGTTTGAGAGATCGAAAGGCATTCACTGGTAAGCAAATGTTCCCCACTTTGTGGTGAATGCCGTTTTGTATTGGTCTTCATCTTTGACCTAGATTTGATTATACATGGAGAATCCTTCAAGCAGAGAAAATCTTTGTGCTCCTCCAACCATGTGGAGGATCTGATCTATCTGTGACAAAGGATAATGGTCCTTTAGAGGAGCCTGATTAAGATTTTGGAAATCAACGCATAAGCGAATATCTCCGTTCTTTCGCACACGATCCAAATTTGCTACCCAAGAAGAGTGCTTGATAGGATAAATGATCTTTGCTTCAAGCATCTTCAAGAGTTATGCCTTCATCAACGTCCCGATTTTGGGGTTGACTGGCCTCTGCTTTTGTCTGAAAGGTTTTACTCCTTGTAGTTCAATTGTATGTTGTATAACATGCTTGTCGTACCCTTTGAGGTCTTGATAACTTTAGGAGACAATGTTTGGGAATTCTTGGCTTAGTTCCTTGATTTGCTCGAGTTCTTCAGGTGTGCAGTCAGTTCCAACCTTGATTAATTTTTCAGGTTCTAACTACAATTCTTTGTACTCCTTTTCGTCCACCTTGATCTTATGCTTTATTGTTCTGTCATTTTGATCAAAGAGACTTTCGAGCGTAATCAATTCTTTCGGGATGTGATTATTTTTCAACTGGATCAATCCCTCAGGTTCTTTTTCATAAAATGTTCTCCCTTCAATACTACTAGCTTTGTTTATCAGGAAGTTCACAATTTGCTCATCATTCTCGAACACTTGCCAATGAATATCCTTATTAGGAACTAAAGGCCTGTAAACAAGCTTCATAGTCTTTGGTTTTTGCATCATGTGTTCAGCTGGGGAAAACCTGGCACCAATGGATGCCAAGAGATCGACATGCTTATTTTGTTCCCGCAAAATCGCTTGGACATTTAACGCCGTGTAGGCTTCGAACAGGTCCCAAATTTTGTTGCAATACACCTTCAAATAGTGTTGTTTGGAGACACATTTGTTAGTCACTTGATTGACAATCAACTTTGAATCCCCAAAAATCTGGAGTTGTTGGATCCCGAGTTTCTTTGCTTTCTTCAAACTTAAGCACAATGCTTCATACTTGGCAACGTTATTTGTATAGCTCCATGTCAGTTGATATGAATATGTCTTCTATCTGCCAAAAGGGGAGATGAGGACAATCCTTGATTCGGTGCCATTTTTACATCTTGCTTCGTCAAAGAAGAGTTTCCACAATTGATCTGAGACAAGATCTCCATCATTGGATACCTTCACTTCCATCTTTTTAGGCTTGGTAATGGCATAGCAACCAATCTTAGTTTCAATCATTGCATTGAAGTCACTCATGGAAAATTCATCTTCTATGCGAAGTTCACCCAAAGCTTCTTCCATTAAATCTAACTCCTCCATCTTTTCGATCATCAAGTTAGCAGAATCCATGCGCTTTTCTTCATCATGGATCCTTTCTATATGAAAGGTGGAAGGTTTCTCATTGTAGATCCGAATTCTTTTCCCTTTGAAAGGAATTTCCAGATGGGAATAATCTAGAGAAAGATAGCCTCCCAACTTGGCGGTGAATTCTCTCGAAAGGCACATACTAAAGTATGGTTCCAAATCAACCACGACCACCTCCTGGAACACCCACTGTTTTCATAGGGGTTCCATATAACTGCAAAAATCATGGGCTGCTTCTGGTATACTCCATGCCCATGATCTCACAAACCACTTTCGGCATGACAGTCATCGCAACACCAAAGTCAATCATGCAATTGTGCACAATCCAACCCTCCATCCTAAGAGAAGTAAAATGGTGGTGGTCTATTCTTTCCAGTAGCCAAAGTTGTAAGTGTTTGAGCTAACATAGTTTGAGTAGAATTTTTCTTTTTACCTTTAACAGACTTCAAAGATTCTTGCAACAAATTAACCTGTCCAGGCAATTGCAAAGCATCATAGAGACTAACCTTAGCAGGAATGTTATTTATTGCTTCAACAATGTTGTACGTGTACGACCTGGATTCTCTTCCTTCATCAGCGACCTCATACTTGCTCCGATATTGTTGCGTGGCTTCCACCCTCTAACACTTGGTCAAAGACGGGTATTTAAGACGTTCTTTTGCCTATTCCTTCATCTCAACTTGCTTTTGTGACGTTGACGCCTTCACTTGAGAGATTCTTTCTTTTGCTTGTGCGGGCAAGAGATCTTTTAAGATAACAGGTTCTTCCGACTTAGGCGCTAAGCCAAGTGCCTTCCCCTGTGCTTGTCTCTTTTCATTCTGCACCTTTAGCTCAATAGGTATCTTCAGTGGCTCCATCTCAGCTGGGTCCACTATGATCAACTTTTTTCTAGCTCTTGTGAGAACTGAAACTTGTTCTACGGAAGGGATCACAAAGTTATGATCGACTTCTCTAATCATATTGATCTGACCGCCAAAAGAACTATTTGCCAATGTTTGCACATAGTTCAGATGAACCATGCAAGATTCTTCACCATGTGGATCATTGTAGGTAGAACACCGATACGTTTTGTCTGACGAGCCAACTTCTTCATTCATCAACACAGTTGCATTCCTTTTAGGAATCTTGCTGGTCGAAACTGCTTTCTCTCTAGTGATTGGTGGAGGTTGAAATCTCCTAGGTTGGAAACTTCTCTCAGCTTGGCTTTTCTTCAGGGTTGTGATCTCATTTGTCATGTTCTCATTGCTGATTGCATTGATTGCATTGATTGCATCTCTTGCAGTATCTTCATTTGAGGATCAGTAATTGAGGGTGTTGGAGGAGCTGGTAATGGTAGTGGTATTGGCGGAGACGACAATGCTAAGAATGGAGTTGGAGCGGGCAATTGTGGAATGGAAGGGGCAGGGAATTGCGGGACAGAAACTATCGAGGTTTGAGAGGAACTAGGATTCCATGAAGGAACTGGATACATGAGGGACATTGGTAAAGACTAAGAAGATGCATTGGGATATAAATCTTGTGGGAGATCGAGAAAGATCGAAATCGTCATTTTCGGCGAGAGCTTACCAATAGCAATTAAATTAGCTTCAGCCTTTTATGCTTAGGATACCAAGGCCAAAAATGTATCAACATTGGACTAACAGATGACCATGCTAATGTCAGAATTAAAGGTCGGGAGATAATAAAACATAGCTTGTTTGGGAGTCGATCAGAGACCATCAGGGACTCTCTGCCAAGTTCGAGCGAACCTAACATTGAAGTCAACGATTTCCTCCTGTGGATGCCTCTGAATATTAGTGAATTGATGCAACAGATAAAAAGGATACGCTTGCTCATTGAAGCCTTTTATCATTAACTTAGCCAACTGGTCCCATGTGGTAATAGTGGCAGGTGGTAAGGACCGGTACCAATAAAGCAACATCCCTCTGAGAAAGAGCATGAGCAATCTACCCATGACATCTTCGTCTGTGATGCTATGAATAGTTGCCAAAGAAGCCACGTTTTGAACATTCTCATAAGTTCTTTTTCCCGTACAATCGTAGGTAGGCAAAGCCTTTAATGTTGTTGTCGGGATCAAATTCTAAGCTTGCAAATTCAAAGCTCCGGAATGATTCCATGCTGGAAACTGTCTTGATGGATTTTGAGCCATCTGGACTAGAGAATTTGCTTGGGGAGGAAAGCTAGTGGCAGTGCTAGAGGGACTTAAAGGAATGAAAAACACACCAGCTACCTGTGAAGACGTTACAATTGATGGGATAATCGGGGTGATTAATCTAGGATGCTCTCCCAAGACTTGGATGTCAAGCTCAAAACTCAATAGGATTTTCTGAATTTTTTACCTTCGATCTCGTGATCATGAAGTAAAGTTTTTGCCAACTTCACGTTTGGAGGCTTCTGGGTAAAACTGAATCGCCAAATGTTCTAATCAAACAACAAAGGACGAACATCAGATCTTAATGCTGCTTAAGGTGGACCTTTCGCTTCCCACCGAGCATGCCAAAAACTGTTGGTTAGAGTCTGCCCTAGGATAAAATGTATTTATGTGCTAGACCCTTCTGACCACTTAGTGGTATTGCAATAGCTTGGCTATTTTGTATGTATCCTATGACAAGATTCAAATATGTCTTCCCTCAAAAGCCAAGGAACTTAAGTTAAGCTAATGTCCTTTGATATATTATATACTAATTTGATATAACAATTTTCAAAACATTGCCCAACAAATACAATAAAAAAAAAAACTTAAAAACTCCAAAAACGGGATAAAGTATCTAATACCCAATTCAACCTTTATCAACTTATCTACATGATACAAATTTACATTTGATAACTACAACTTTGTATTGTGGCTAAATTTTAACTTGCTACGCTTGAAGCACAATTTAAAATATTTTGATGTCTTTCGAATATTCAACTCTAATTACAAGCTTTTGTCACAAAAGATAATAGTTCTTTTGTCATTCATTAAAATATGACTTTGATTTCTCTCTCTCCAATATTATAGCTTAGTTAATTGGCCAACCCTTTCACTTCTTCATAGACATGCTAAAATTGTAAAGCTCAAGTTATTGATTCAATAACTATAACATTTGTGTTTAATTGCATTTTTTTATAATCATCAAGTCCCCTTTTATAACCAAATTGAAACACCCTATTTCCTTAAAAATTGCAAGTGCATCAAAGAATGCATTTGCTTCTGCAGATTCTTAGTTTGATCACCATCAACTTGGTCAATAGAATTTGATAATGAAAAGCATAATCACAAATAACATCATTATTACTCAATTTTTCTAATCATAGATACACCCATAAAACTATGCTTATACAAATGAAGTCTTTTTTTTCTTGCTACATCACTTCAAACCTTGTGAATCTATTTACAAACCCTATAAATCTACAACATCATTAAAAAAAATTTAATCTTAAATAAAATATAATATACAATGTAAGCTTACTGCAGTGGTAAGGGCTTTGGCCTCTCTTTGAGTGGTCCAAGGTTGAAACCCCACTCAGTATGAGGGGACGGGGACCCCTCATAAAAACCCTGTGTAAACTCATTGAAAAAATATACAATTTTAACAATCTAAATGAAGTTAAAAATACCCATTAAAAGGGGAAACTAAAAAAAAAAAAAAAAAAACACTTAAAAAATTTAAATTATTAACTAAAGAATCTTTTATTCCATTCCTATATTACATTAAAATTAACCTTAACATAATACCATTACTTAACCCTAAAACTTATTTTAAAAGAAAAGAATTACTGTTTTAGGGCAGTGTATGAGTAGACATATACAATACTTCTAGTAAAAAAAAAAAATTCATCAATGTGCATGAGAGGCAAAGCCAGAATGCTGAAAACATCATGTTACAATAGCTAGCTTAGACTATACTTTTGCAGGTAATCAAATTAGAGTCCCATATAGGAGGTGGTTTATGTCTAATTTTAAATTTATGTTAATCTTTGTATTAAAATGCTAGTAAGATAGAAAAGGAATAAAAGTAAAATTTTTAATCAAATTTTTATAACATATCTAGTTGTTAACAGTAATTTCTCTCTTGTAAGTATCCATGATTTTACTATAGTTTTAGTTAAGTGAAGAAATTATCAAATTCAGAATGTACAAATGATAAAAAACCGAAAACAAGATTTTTCAACGTTTGTGAGTGCATTGAAGGATTGAAATAAGTACTTAATCTGACAAAGCTTGGAAAAAAAAGTTCAATTTTTATATGTGCAAGAGTGCATTGAAGGATTGGAATAGGTACTACGATTTTCAAATTTTACGATGAGCAAGAGTGCATTGAAGGATTAGAATAGTTACTAAAATCTGATGCCACTAAAAAGAAGCATCCACCATGTTTCAACTAGAGATATTGCAGGAGGCTTCCCTTAGGTGTTTACACAAAGCTCTTTCTCTTCAAGTAATGGCCATAAATTATTGTTTTTTCTAGCTAATTGTCTCCTACTGACTAGGCATTTTTTGACAAGCATAGAGAGAATCACCTAGACAGCACATATATGACTTTTGAATATATATAGCCTATTTGAAGTTGATAAAATTCTGTTTTCAGGATGGCTTTTAGATCGTAAAAATTATTTCACATATCTTTTACCAATTGTCCAAACTCCAAACATATATTATGTTATTTATGCCTTTAAAATAAAAGGACCATAAACTATAAGTTCTGTATTCAAGAGTAATGATATAGAAAGAGATCAGAGAATGGAATAATATCTCATTAAACCCTACTTTCATGTCTTTATGGTGGCAGCTTAACCGTGCTCTACTGTGGTTGAGTAAGCTTAATATAGGATCCTTAAGGCAATTGACCACCTACAGCTAATCAAATCTAACAAGAGTACCAAATATTTTAGTAAGGTTTTCTATATTAGTCATATTTGGGAAAAGTTTCCTTACATTACTGAAAAAGAATAAAGAAATATTGAATTGCAATAATAATGCCAATAAATTCAAAAAACCACTCTTCTGTATATTTGTAAGCACAACCTATAAAAGTTTATGCCTGGGGGATATGAGGTTTACTTTTGCCAGAACAGGTTCAAGCCTCAAGGCTGCTTGCAGGCCGTGACTCCCCAAGACAGCATGATTTCCCATGTACCAGAAAAGGGTGCAAAGTATTAATCCCCAGTCCTGAAATCTATTTTTAGCAGATAGCATGTCTGGCAAGCTTACCTGTGGCCAGATAATTTAACTAAAAAGAGCTATTTTCACCGTTTCTGAAGCCAAACAAATGCTTACGCATCCTCCAAAGTCAGAATCTCTGATTGTAAGACTAATGAACAGGGAATCAAAATTACAAAAGTATCCAGAAATCCAATTTTCAAGTGTGAAAGTGTACTTACAACTATACCAGTCCATTTTGAATGGGAAAAGGAAAAAAAAACCCAAACCAGGCATTATTTTAATCACATATCTCATTAGATAAATTTATGGCTTAGTAATTACACAAAATGACACATGAGAAACATTTTAAAGCAAGTATTTTCAAATACAAATGGGTTTTATGCCTCTTGGCTGTTCTTAAGATCTCCTGGTTTTTCCACTTCTCCATCAATTTGTACACCAGTGATCTCTGATCTAATTTCATTCTGATTTTGATTGGCATTCATGATGGCCTCCAAATCCTGCATTCTCCTTTTTGCGACTGCTGTGCAGAGAACTGAAATGTATCAGGAGAGGAACAATGATTAGCAAGTTTATGCAAGGCCCTTAAGAACGTTGCAGAGTGAAAAATGACAAAAACAGAAATTGATCTAATTTCTGAAATAAACTGCTCAAGACTATAGAACCATATTTAGCAAAAGGTCACGTGGTACCAAAGGAGTTCAGCTAATCCTTACACCAATGAGTTCCTCTAAAGAAACTTAGATATCAGAGTAGAGTTACAAAAATGGCAGCATTTTGCCAACATACTGGGATGACAACATGTGACAGGATTGGATACCTGGACTATACTCCATCAAATAATTACGAAACTTGGCAAGTTTTCAAAAACTTGCCGAGTTCGCACCCAAGTCGGCCCTCTCGGGTTTTTTTGACTTGGTTCAACGAGTTTTTCTGGACTTGCCGAGTTTCATTTTACTCGCGAGTTTTTTTTTAAACGTGCGAGTCCGAGAAAAAAACTTGGATGCGGCAGCAAAAACATAGAAAAATGGCATCATTTTTTTTTTCTATTGGCCTCGGTTTTGCTGTTTCCGCTTGTAAAGAGAGCAGAGAGAAGGTGAAAAAAACACTCATTTGCATCCTAAACCAAAATTTTCCCAGTTTTCAAGAATCTAACAGCCACCCAGCAGTTACATTTGAGGTAAAAAAAACAACCAAAAGGAAGGCTAATGCCACAAGGCCAACAGAGTACAGGGATTAGGTCAAAGAAGATCAACAATGGAAGTTGAGACCAAAAGGGTAGACAACATTAAGAGGAATCTAAACCAATCTTGTATGGAGTTTCATGGCAATATGTCCCACCCCAAAATTTCTTTGCAGTTTGCACTTCCTTGTAATATACATTCTCTAGAACATTTATCTAACCACTGGGTCTAGGAACAAACAAATGCTTCCGAAACCTAACCAACACAAGAAACATTTACTAGGTCTGAGGCAACTTAAAGGCGTCAAGAATTAGACACGAAAGATTGGAACAGTACAGTGCTTGGGCTCTCTCACAATCCCAGTGAGATTTATAAGATGCACATAAAATAGCAAGAGGCCATTTGAAGAAGCACAAAATGTCCTTTAGCTTTCTTTCTAAGGAAGACAAGTTGACTAATAATTGTGATATGAAGTTACACCCTTTGAAAGATAATATACTATCCATACTCTGCCAGAGAATAGCATCAATCATATTCTGGGTTGGTTTGAGCATTGCACCTGTGTATGGCCACAAAACCAGAATGGGAGATAGCATGAATTGAAGGATTTTCTAACAGTAGCCACTAGCCCGTATATAACCATTCATCTATGGGAGGCATCCCCTAGTACAGCCACAATCTGAGAACCATGAAAATTAGAAGGGATATGTAACAGCCTTGTGTACTTTCTCTGGACTCTGACTCAATATGAAATATTCGCAAACACTACAAATTCATCAGAAGGAAACAATTCCAAATAAAAAGCACGTTAAATGACAACAAAAAGACTTGCAGATGCTCCAAGACTGAATCTAACAGCCACCCAACAGTTACATTAATATGTGTTTTGTCACTTTCATGTGTCGTTTAAGGTTGTATCACTTACAGTATAACTTTTGGATTTATATAATGTTAATTAATTGCGATATGCATGAAAAAAAGCTTTTCTCCAATGAAAATTTGCATTTTCTTCCATTTTTTTTGTCGAGTTTTTCCAAGTTTTTTCGCTGAGTCCAAGTCCAAGTCAAATATTGGCCTTGCCGATACCGCACCAAGCCAAAGTTTCTCTACTATGCTCCATCACATGTACCGGCTGACAGTTATAAAAAAAAACTAATCACGCCTGTTGGATTTTGGTAGAGTGCTAAAGTTGAGGCTTTACTGGTGAGACACCAAAGATCATCTCCCTCTAAACTAATCACAAGATAAGAGAATTTTACTAATATCCATGGATGGACAAAGTAGGGCAACGGGGTTTGTTGAAAAGAGCTGTTACAATGCATTGTATTAACCGACAAGTACTACAAAAATAAGCTAAACTACACTGGATTGGAACAACTGTATGGCATAGAATTACAACCTCAAGGATACCCAAAATGGATAAAACCTTAACATGCTAAAAGTAGTGATAAAAAGAGAGCCAGTAGTCAAGGTAAAAGAGAGAGAGAGAAGCTCCAGTGGATCCAAGCACCAACTTTAATCTTTAGTGGGATGTAAAGTGAAAGCATAATTGTCATCATCTAACATCGGATGTAATGGTGCTCCTAAGAGTCTTGGGGGATCGAACTCCATGTCCTCCCAGGATTATCCAACTAGGCCCCCTTATCCTAGTCTTTTAAAAACATACAACCCTCAAGTGATGTTAATAGTGGGTACAGCGAGGATGCGAAAACAGGGATTGACTGATTTGATGTTGAGCTGGTGAGGCTCAGGGCTCAAATGCTAACCTACACTTATTAGGCTGCTGAAGTTCAAAGCTTTGTTGCAGGGAAATTTTCTAGCAGGCAATACGTACCAAAACCCTGGAGGTAGGCAACCCTGATAACCTAGGGATTAAACAATCTTTAGATGATGTTGGTAGTGGGTATAGGAAGATGCAAAAACCTAAAGGAAAATAACAGCTGATTTGATTTTGAGCTGGTGATGCTCAGGGCTCAAATGCTAACCTGCACTTACTAGAACACTGGAGATCAACGCAGAGCTGCAAGGAATTTCAGGCAGGGTATGGGCACTGATCCCTAGAGGCAGGCAATCCGATAAGGTGGGCACCACTTTCTACCTAGGCATTATTCTTATAGTCCTAGGTTATTTTATTACTTAGCTAATAATATACGTGATTGGTCAACTCACGTTGGCTTTGTTTGGCCATTAGTTGGCCTTCGCCATAGGACATTAGTTGGCATCTAAGTTGTTAGTTGTTAGTGTAGTGGTTAGCATCTTCTTGTTAGGTGCCTCCCTATTGTTGCTCCCACGCGTCTTGGTACGTGATTCGGGCCTATTTTATTGTTTATGGGTATTGCAAGGCCTATTTAAACTTGCATTGTGAATATATTATTTGGCTTGATTTGAATCTAAATTTGGCCCCTAACATTGGTATCAGAGCCGAAATTTCCTCGGCTTGTGAGGAGGAATTTCCCCTCTGGGGATTCCCCCTTTGCAATTTTTCTGCAATTGCAATTCTACTTTGGCAATTTGATATTTGCATTAGCAATCGGGCAGATAGCCACAATTTGACAATTTCTGGACAAATCAATTTAGGTGGCAAATCCACCTCCACCTTGGATTCCATCCAGGTGGCTTCCTCCACAAGTTTGGAGGGCGATACGTTGTCAGCACAGAAGGCCAGCGTGCTGGCTGACAATCCAACGTAGCTCTACATGCATCGAAGGGCCGTTCAGCAAGTTGGCTACAAGACCGACGCGTGCTGGACCTGAGCAAGGCTGCTGACCCCGCCGCTAAGAAAGTGACTGATCCCGCCGCCACGCATGTTGGACCTGAGCGGGGGCTGCTGACCCAGCCGCCACGGAATAGTCAACTGACTGTTGGCAGTTATCCCCACCTACGTGGTACCTGCGGCGACGTCGACGTGATGTGTGGCTGAACAAGCTAAGCACGTGGACACGTCCGACGGAGGGTTTTTGCCGACACGTGGAACAGAAGACTCTCTTGAGAGACATGGCCAACAACAGACCCTTACGGACGCATTGTGGCAAGCTCGAACTCTTTGAGCTGACATGGGCGCTAGACCAACTACGCTGATGCAGACTGGAGGACAACGTGGACTACTTTGCGAGTCTTACCGGGTTGACGTGGACGGGTATTGACAGTTACCATGGGTGACAAAAGGCTATATGGCGGATTTGTCCACCCTAAGGTGGACATAAAGTAATAGGCTTTCTATTTTTTTTAAACAAACATACAGCCCATGACATTGCAAATATGGGATAATATCCCAAGAGTGTTAGTGTGTTTCGCTGCGTCTAGGCGGATTTGCAGACCATTTGTCTATGTTTTGCATTTGAAAATTTCTAACGATGGATCTGATACGCTTTTGCGTTGGACGACATAGTCATCCCCAAAGCGGTTTCCAGGGAGGTTGCCCACAAGTTTCGCCACTGAGTTTTCCTAGCCCCGGTTTTCCTATTTGCAAGTTTTTCACTGTTACTAACGGATGTCAAAAGCTTTTTCGAGACTTGCAGACCATATTTGCACCTGATTGCAGCCAAAGCGGGGTTGCACTATGTTGTCACGAGAGGAAGGAATGTTGCTACTGCGTTGTCACAGTATTTCTTCTATGCTGGTTCGCAATGTCAAAACAAATCCAAATTTTGTATTGTTCGCAGAGATTCGTCGAGCTTGGATTTTTCAGAGCCACGCTAAGGATCCGATCGCAGAATTTTGGCGTACGCAGGTTCTGCAGGTGAGCATTTGAGCACAAAGCGATTATCACTGTGTCAGATTGGTCTGCGATAATGGACAACTGTGTACCTGCACTCTTAGTGAAGAAGGCCGTGTGACGTTCTCTCATGTTAGCCGCCTATTGACATAGATCGACAAGCCATTCAAAGTTCAGCCACAAACGATTGAGCAATCGTAGTTATCACCGCCATGCTGATAACATGCTGATAACATGCTGATAATCTGTTGCCAGACGACGTTTCGTGCCACCCATGGGGATTACAGAAGGAGCATCCGCGGGCAACCATGATCGCCAAGCTCTTCAAGGGAGATTTTCGCAGGATGTTGTTTCTGTGGATTTGCAGGTAAATTCTGACTTGACAGATTGCGAACGAAAGGACCTTGGCGCGCAAAGTTTTGTTGCGTTTCGAGTTCGGGCGAGCTTCTCGTTGGGTGAATTCCACATCATACTCACCCACAAACACTACATATGCCCAGAGTTTTGCTATCCGTTGGACCCTGCCGGCCTTTGGCTTTACGCTGGCCCCGCCTTGATGGCTACGCGTTTCAACCAAATGTTTGAGTCGGCGGTGCTCGGCATGGTCATCGTCGACAAGTCGGTGATCGAGGCCCAGACGGGCCAATAAATGGTATGTGTTATCATTTTAATTCCGCCAAGCCATGTAGCTTGGCTGGTGCCCGCCCAAGCGCTAAGGTGCTCTCCTTTGTGTGGTTGGGGGTTCCAATCCCACCGGCCACAATAATATTTGGCTATAAAGGTTTCTAGCAAATCTTAATTAAATTTTTATTTTTTTAAATTAAACTACAACTTGATTTAATTTACTTAAATTTAAATTACTTATAATTTATTAAATGGGATCCATTTATAAATTATTTTTGCTAAAATTCTACCTTTAAGCAAATTTTTCAAAAGCACTTGTAAAGCCTTCAAGGCTCATAATTTTGCCAACTTCCTTTGGAAGCATTGTAAAGCCCATGCGACTTATTTTTGCAAATTTTTTTAGCAAGATTCTCCACTCATTGGGGACATGTTTTTGAAAATTGCCTACGAGGCAATCATCGTAAAAGCAAAACTTGTTTTGCTTTAGTGCTTGAAAATCATAGCACAGTTGTTCGATTGCCTTGCGAGGCAACTCTTGAAAGCCTTTTGGCTTCATGAAATGCTTGAAAACCATAGCATACTATATTGCCTACGAGGTAAAGATTGAAGACCTTTTTGGCTTCAAAAAGTGCTTGAAACTCATAGCATCATTGTGACCTTTCAGAAAACATGTTTCTACAGGTATTTGAGGAGTTAAATTCTCCTTCCATTTTGGGATTTCAAACTTTGGTGGATTTTTATGGAGTGCATTTCGGTGGCACCCGACACTCTCCTTCTGCAGACCACTTTATCCCACATGGGTTTTATTGTACTCATTTATTTGAGACAATATGATAGCCTTTCTGGCTTTTATTGTACTCATTTATTTGAGACAATCTAATAGCCTTTCTGGCTTGCACCAGTGAACATAAGGCTACTCCATTGGCAGATGACATGGCCAGGCTAGCTACTATGATTAGTCTCATGGCCTTCAAGGACTTTTGTCCTTTTCAGGTGGTCATTCATCTTTACAGGATCAAATGACAAGGCTACCTACTATGGTTAGTCTCATGGCCTTCAGGAGCTTTGTCCTTCTCAGGTGGTCATTCTTCCTCCTCCATCAAACCTCTTCTTGTTGCTTCTACTGCACCTCTTGTTGTTCCACCTCGAACACTGCAGCGGCCTCCTTACAGGTTCCAGTTATTCACATGTTCCAGGTTTTCAGCAGCATATGCAGAGCAACAGGTCTTTACTCCTTGTCTTTCCTTGGCAAGGGAGTCCTCTCGACGCTGTATCTCTACACCGGCATCCCAAGGTATCCAAGATGATTTTTATGCCCGGTTATGAGACCTCTTTGCAGTGATTGGAGACTCACCCTTCCACTCCTACTGTGTACGCATTGGAGTCCAATGCTACTTAAGTGGGGAGGTATGATGTGGGCATCACTTTCTACCTAGGCATTATTCTTATAGTCCTAGGTTATTTTATTATTTAGCTAATAATATATGTGAGTGGTCAACTCACGTTGGCTTTGTTTGGCCATTAGTTGGCCTTCGCCATAGGACATTAGTTGGCATCTAAGTTGTTAGTTGTTAGCGTAGTGGTTAACACCTTCTTGTTAGGTGCCTCCCTCTTGTTGCTCCCACGCGTCTTAGTACGTGATTCGGGCCTATTTTATTGTTTATGGGTATTGCAAGGCCTATTTAAACTTGCATTGTGAACATATTATTTGGCTTGATTTGAATCTAAATTTGGCCCCTAACATTGGTATCAGAGCCGAAATTTCCTCTGCTTGTGAGGGGGAATTTCCCCTTCGGGGATTCCCCCTTTGCAATTTTTCCGCAATTGCAATTCTACTTTGGCAATTTGATATTTGCATTAGCAATCGGGTAGACAGCCACAATTTGGCAATTTCTGGACAAGTCAATTTAGGTGGCAAATCCACCTCCACCTTGGATTCCATCCAGGTGGCTTCCTCCACAAGTTTGGAGGGCGATACGTTGTCAGCACAGTAGGCCAGCGTGCTGGCTGACAATCCAACATAGTTCTACCTGCATCGAAGGGTCGTTCAACAAGTTGGCTACAAGACCGACGCGTGCTAGACCTGAGCAGGGCTTTTGACCCCGCCGCTAAGCAAGCGACTAACCCCGTTGCCACGTGTGCTGGACCTGAGCGGGGGCTGCTGACCCCGCCGTCACGGGACGGTCAATTGACCGTTGGCGGTTATCCCCACCTACGTGGGACCTGTGGTGTCGTCGACGTGACGTGTGGCTGAACAAGCTAAGCACGTGGACACGTCGGACGAAGGGTTTTTGCCGACACATGGACCGGAATACTCTCTCGAGAGACATGGCCAGCAGCAGACCCTTACGGACGCATTGTGGTGAGCTTGAACTCTCTAAGCTGACATGGGCGCTAGACCAACTATGCTGATGCAGACTGGAGGACAACGTGGACTACTTTGCGGGTCTTACCAGTTGACGTGGACGGGTCTTGACGGTTACCATGGGTGACAAAAGGCTAAATGGCGGATTTGTCCACCCTAAGGTGGACATAAAGTAATAGGCTATCTATTGTTTTTAAACAAATATACAGCCCACGACATCGCAAATATGGGATAATATCCTAGGAATGTTAGTGTGTTTTGCTGCGTCTATGCGGATTTGCAAATCCTTTGTTTATGTTTTGCATTTGCAAATTTCTAACAACGGATCTGATACGCTTCTATGTTGGACGACATAGTCATCTCCAGAGCGGTTTCCAGGGAGGTTGCCCACAGGTTTCGTCACTGATTTTTCCTAGCCCCGATTTTCCTATTTGCAGGTTTTTCACCGTTGCTAACGGACGTCAGAAGCTTTTTCGAGACTTGTAGACCATATTTGCGCCTGATCGTAGCCAAAGCGAGGTTGCACTGTGTTGTCACGAGAGGAAGGAATGTTGCTACTGCATTGTCGCAGTATTTCTTCTATGCTAGTTCGCAACGTCGAAACAAATCCAAATTTTGTATTGATCGCAAAGATTCTTCGAGCTTGGATTTTTCAAAGCCACGCTAAGGATCTAATCGCAGAATTTTGGCGTACGCAGGTTTTGCAGGCGGACATTTGAGCACAAAGCGATAATCACTGTGTCAAATTGGTCTGTGATAATGGACAACTGTGTGCCTGCACCGTTAGTGAAGAAGGTCGTGTGTCGGCCTCTCATTTTAGCCGCCTATTGACATAGAGCGACAAGCCATTCAAAGTTCAGCCACAAACGATTGAGCAATCGTAGTTCTCACCGCCATGCTGATAACATGCTGATAAGCATGAATTATCTGCCGCCAGACGACGTTTCGTGCCACCCATGGGGATTACAGAAGGAGCATCCGTGGGCAACCATGATCGCCAAGCTCTTCAATGGAGATTTTCGCAGGATGTTATTTCTGTGGATTTGCAGGTAAATTCTGACCTGACAGATCGCGGACGAAAGGACATTGGCGCTCAAAGTTTTGTTGCGTTTCGAGTTCGGGCGAGCTTCCCGTTGGGTGAATTCCACATCATACTCACCCACAGACACTACATATCCCCAAAGTTTTGCTATCCGTTGGACCTTGTTGGCCTTTGGCTTTACACTGGCCCCGCTTTGATGGCTATGCGTTTCAGCCAAATGTTTGAGTCGACAGTGCTTGGCATGGCCACTGTCGACAAGTCGGCGATCAAGGCCCCAACGGGCCACTAAATGGTACGTGTTATTGTTTTAATTCCGCCAAGCCATGTAGCTTGGCTGGCGCCCGCCCAAGCGCTAAGGCACTCTCCTTTGTGTGGTCGGGGGTTCCAATCCCACCGGCCACAATAATATTTTGCTATAAAGGTTTCTAGCAAATCTTAATTAAATTTTTATTTTTTTAAATTAAATTAATTTAATTTACTTACATTTAAATTACTTATAATTTATTGAATGGGATCCATTTAATAAATTATTTTTGCTAAAATTCTACCTTTAAGCAAATTTTTCAAAAGCACTTGTAAAGCCTTCAAGGCTCATAATTTTGCCAACTTCCTTTGGAAGCATTGTAAAGCCCACGCGACTTATTTTTGCAACATTTTTTAGCAAGATTCTCCACTCATTGGGGACATGTTTTTGAAAATTGCCTACGAGGCAATCATTGTAAAAGCAAAACTTGTTTTGCTTTAGTGCTTGAAAATCATAGCATAGTTGTTCAATTGCCCTGCGAGGCAACTCTTGAAAGCCTTTTGGCTTCATGAAATGCTTGAAAACCATAGCATATTGTATTGCCTACGAGGCAAAGATTGAAGACCTTTTTGGCTTCAAAGAGTGCTTGAAACTCATAGCACCATTATGACCTTTTAGAAAACATGTTTCTGCAGGTATTTGAGGAGTTAAATTCTCCTCCCATTTTGGGATTTCAAACTTTGGTGGATTTGTATGGAGTGCATTTCGGTGGTACCCGACACTCTCCTTCTTCTGCAGACCACTTTATCCCACATGGGCTTTATTGTACTCATTTATTTGAGACAATCTGATAGCCTTTTTGGCTTGCACCAACGAACATAAGGCTACTCCATTGGCAGATGACATGGCCAGGCTAGCTACTATGATTAAGTCTCATGGCCTTCAAGGACTTTTGTCCTTTTCCGGTGGTCATTCATCTTTACAGGCTCAAATAACAAGGCTACCTACTATGGTTAGTCTCATGGCCTTCAGGAGCTTTGTCCTTCTTAGGTGGTCATTCTTCCTCCTTCATCAAACCTCTTCCTGTTGCTTCTACTGCGCCTCTTGTTGTTCCACCTCGAACACTACAGCGGCCTCCTTACAGGTTCCAGTTATTCACAGGTACTAGGTTTTCAGCAGCATATGCAGAGCAGTAGGTCTTTACACCTTGTCTTTCCTTGGCAAGGGAGTCCTCTCGACGTTGTATCTCTACATCGGCATCCCAGGGTATCCAGGATGATTTTTCCACCCGGTTATGAGACCTCTTTGCAGCGATTGGTGACTCACCCTTCCACTCCTACTATGTACGCATTGGAGTCCAATGCTACTTGAGTGGGGAGGTATGATGTGGGCATCACTTTCTACCTAGGCATTATTCTTATAGTCCTAGGTTATTTTATTACTTAGCTAAAAATTTACGTGAGTGGTCAACTCACGTTGGCTTTGTTTGGCCATTAGTTGGCCTTCGCCATAGGACATTAGTTGGCATCTAAGTTGTTAGTTGTTAGCCTAGTGGTTAGCATCTTCTTGTTAGGTGCCTCCCTATTGTTGCTCCCACGCGTCTTGGTATGTGATTCGGGCCTATTTTATTGTTTATGGGTATTGCAAGGCCTATTTAAACTTGCATTGTGAATATATTATTTGGCTTGATTGAATCTAAATTTGGCCCCTAACAGGTTAAACCTACTCACAGAAGGAATCACCTTGACCCTCGCCTATAGTAAAAGCTGAATAGTCATACCACTAAATCGCCGTTAGAAGGTGTTTCATGCCCCGCTGTTAGAAGGTGTTTCATGCCCCGCCCAAGTGGGCGTCTGCCTAAAACATACTTCTGGATTGGCTAAGCTTGTTATGCCAATCACCTGTGTTATAAACAATATATTAATTGTAAAGACTGTCTTGAGGCAATAGGTCGATTGATTGTGGCTAAGTGTTTGCCATTGAACGACATCGATTTGATTCCCTTAGGACCGATGGTCCACCTTGCGTCACTCGTAGATGTCCTAAGACTATACGATAATAGGATAGTTATCGATTCCCCTCTGTAAATTTAAAAAATTAAGACTGGGGCCTTTTGCTTTTAACACTCAAATTGGACCATCTTCTAAAGTTTGTGGGGCTGAAGCTTTCTCTCTCAATAGACTATAAAATCAAGTACTGTAAATATCCAGGCATATACACGGTGAAATGAATATGTGGAAAGACATATGCGCTTTAACAAAATCATATAGACAAAAATAAGCAGCTGAAGGGCTAAGTGTAAAGAGAGGACATTAAAAAGCTCCCGTTTTCCTCTGACTTCTACTTATTGCCGATCTTTCACAAATATTAGAACAGGGCTTTGTTAAACGGGCCAAACACTTTTAGAATTAGGAGCTTTGGATCATTTGCTATTTTCATTAAATGCACTGAAATGTCATCGTATCCAGTTTAAATAACAAATCTGAGCGTTTCTGCCATGAGATTAAACATTATTCTCAGAGAGAAGAAAGTTGAGCAGAATAAAACAAACCGAGTTAAGAAGTGAATAAAGGAATAAACAGATTAGTTCTACACAAAAAACCTGAAAAGTTGTATGGATGGTACAATGTTGATTCAATATTTTTTGTTACGGCAGAGGGTAAAAGAAAATCGTGTGGATTAAAAAAAAAAAGTTACCTCCCAGGGTTCCGATTGCCCACAGCCACAGGATCCTTACACCAGCACTCTCCCCCAACATCTTATTTTTCCCAGAATAAGTTGATGCCGCTTAATTTGCCGCTGAAGGCCCTAAAAATCCAGAATAAGTTGAGGCCTCTTAATTTGCCGCTGACGTCCCTAAAAATCGAAGCCTCCCGTTTTAGCTACAACATATAGATAGATATTAAGGTAAAGGAAATTTCAATGGTGAAATATGTTATTATATTTTAAATCATAAAATATAGAAATATGATCGTTTACCCTATAACCTTTCCACATATACCGAGAATTATTATTTTAATATTTATATTGTGTATATAGACATACTTTGCTTCCCATTAGTTAGTTGTATTAAATTTACATCTTAGCTTGACCGTCTATTACCTATTATAAATCTCTTTACGATAGACACAAAATACCCAAAGAGTACTTCGCCCACTTGACGTCGTGGGGGAGTCTTGGGGTCAAGGCGATGGCAGCATCCTGCATTCCCTTCAGAACTTCAGCTGTTTCCAAATACAACAATGTACCGATTTCTCCAGGAAAAACCCCACATTGGAGCCCTGGCATAAGGATACAGCCTTGCTTTCAAAGACCTGTGAAAGCCATAAGCTGCAGTGCCCAAACCAATAACTCCAATCCCACGTTAAGGACCTGCAAGAATTGCAAAAACCAGTTTGATCCATTGCAGAATCATCCTCGTGCTTGTAGATACCATACTGCTCACTTTGGAGGTAAGCCTTCGGGTCCAATGGGTCCAATTCTTTGTTTTAAGAGAGATGTTTCTTTTAAAAAAGTAAAAAACAAAACTTTTATTGCGGGATTCTTGATCTTCTTAAAGAGTCAACTTTGCTAGGTGTAACTGTTTTTCTCAAGGAGCCCAATTATCTTGGAATTTTATTCCAATTGCCATACCCATCACACAATAAGCCTATATGTTCTCTCTGCAAGCTCGATTTTGTGTGTTGTAGCAATTCGCCCCTCTTTCTCGTGAAAAGGTGATCTCTGTAGTTTGTAGCTTGGTTGATTTACATAAAATCAATAAAGTTTCTACAATGCATAGGACAGAGATGGGATAAGTTTTAGGTTGTTTCTTTTATAATTATTTTATTTTCCATTGTGGCTGTCTATCCAGTTATATTCGTCGAATTTATTCGTATAGGTAGAAAATCGCCGAAGTTCAAACAGTTCGATAAAATTTGCTGAATCTAGTAACACTGAAGTCTGCTAAGAAAAGTATCTTCACTATTATATAACAACTGAAGTATAGCGCACACACATTAGAAACAACTGCACAGTCACAAGACATAGAAGCCTGACATTCCATTCATTTGGATATCTACTATACCTTTATATAAAGAGCCTACAGCCACTTCAAAATCTGCCATGAAAAAGGCAAGACACAGTTTTACAGAACCATACCTATTTTCCTACTCTCTTTGTACATCTAAAATCCTGAATACATACCTTCATATATCTAAAACTTCCTGCCCATATCTCATTACAGTTTCAATTTACTTTTCACATCTACCCTGGTTAAATAGAGCATAAAGGAGACGGGGCATGACAGTAGGCCCAATCTGTCGAGCACCCTAGTTGCATCATTTTCTGGCCTTGCAAAGGAATACAATCTAAATCTCCTGGTGTAGAGTCCTCATTTGATCCACCTCCATTGAAATCAGCTATTTGGTTCCTTGTCTTCCACAAATGTTTTACTTTCTTATAATCCCAAGGATTTCTCTTTTCTTCCGGAAACTCCACAAGAGTCTTTGGATGGCTTTTCTCGCTTTTACTCTCCTCCCAAATGTTTTTCACAAGACCAAGGTTCTAATCTCATAGGTGAACCTTAACATTTTATCAATAGCATGAGCTCAACCGGTTAAATACCTTGACTTTAAGGGTGAAGACCAAGGTTTGAATCTTGCCAATCGATAAATGTGCAATTGCCAAGTTGTTGTGATACCACTATGTGGTCATGATGTACTATGGGTGGGGCCTGTTTCAATCTCATGTAACCAATTTTAAAAAAAAGAGAAAAAAAAAGGAAAAAAAGAAAGACACACTATGGTTAACAAGACTAATCTCAAAATGCTTTTCCTTCATCACAGTTGCTTCCATGTTGGGATTGGCCATCTCATGAATGGCTTTCTCTTAGATTTTCTTTCTGTCACCGATTCTATCTCTAATAATCAAAGCTGATGTGACTTAAGTCAAGATTCACTTGCATCTTCATTCAAAAGACTCTTTTCTATTTTCCTTCTTTTTCTTCTCATATTCATCCTTATGGTCATTAAGGACAATGTCTGCAGTAAATTGCTGAGCAGCCCCAAATTTATCACTCTCATCCATGCAATTCATTGCATGGTCATTAATATGCAGAATTTCAACTGCATACTTCTCTGCCTCATTATTCTCAGCCATGATGGGATTAATTCCTTTTTCAAATTTCAACCTTGTTTTCTCATCGTCTCCTACCATCACCACTGAAACAATCTCTCATTGCACATGAGATTCCTTAATCATTTCTGTCTTCTTCCTTGAAGAAAGCTTCTTTCTCTTCATTCCAAGAGTACCCCATTGAATCCATATCATCTTCCTCCTTTCCTTCTCTTCTCTGTGTTGTTGAGAAAGTTCTTCCCTCATAATCAATCCCTTCCAACTGTTAATCTCTTTCAATAGCTTTTTCCTTGGTTCTTTTCTTTTCTTCTGCTGTGTTATCTTCACAGGATTCGTACTTTCGGAGATACCCTTGAGGGTTGCAGGCGGTACCCTTACCTCGCCCTTTGCTCCTCGATGGAACTCTCTCCGAGTTCTCGGGGAGGCCGGAGGAGCTGGTATTTTCAGGTTTCTGCTCTCCTGGCTAGCATTCAGATACGGATAGATAGGCTTCCGCCTTATTCTTTGGGGGTTCCCCCCCCTCTCGGCTTAGTAAGGAGAAGATGCTCCACGAGATTCGGAAGGATGTTAGTCTCCAGTACACCAGATGCACATGGATCTCTCCCTATTGCCTCTCTTTCCCCCAAGTCTGTCTTTCTACCATGAGCACTTCTTACAGTTCGGGGAGGGCAAAATAGTTCCTCCACAATACCTTTAGCAGCACACAATGCATAGTCTTCGGATCACTATTGGGCAACTCAGGGTGTGTTCTCACCAACTCCGGATTGAGTCAGATCACCATCTTCCGACGGCGGAGCGTATTTGCTTGTTTTGCTCCTTGGGTGAAGTTGAAAGCCTTCATCACTTTATTGTTTGTTGTCCCATTTATTATGAGATCCGAGGTAGGTTCCATTGCCTTTTCAGGGACAACTCTCGATCTTTTTCTATCTTCTTCAGATATCTGGATCAGCGGTGTCTCTCACTCTTTCTTAGGGAGTAACTCAGTTTCGTCATCATGGCGGGTCACCTCTGGTGTGCCGTCATCAAGATGGATTCTTCTTGTTCTATCAGCAACACAATTCATAGTCTTCGGATCCCGATTGGGCAACTTAGGGTGTGTTCTCACCAACTCCGGATTGAGTTAGATCATCATTTTTCGATGGAGAAGAAGATTTGCTTGTTTTGTTCCTTGGGTGAAGCTGAAACCCTACATCACTTCATTTTTTGCTGTCCCATTTATTACAAGATCCGAGGCAGATTCCATTGCTTTTTCAGGGATAACTCTCGATCTGTTTCTACCTTCTTCAGATATCTGGATCAGTGGTGTCTCTCACTCGTTCTTAGGGAGTAACTCAGTTTCGTCGATATAAAAGTTCTCTAGATGGATCTCACCCTCCTCAACATTGACTCATCACAACATACTTCACCAGCTCCGAAAGACTAGGGGACACCTGACGGAAACGCCCCACATCATCCAGTTCGGACGGGAGTAGGCTTACTAGACAGCGCACCCATGGTCTGTTAGGGTCCAGTTCTAGCAATGGACAGAGACATATCATGGACTTCTTCAGCATTGATACTTTGGCCTCGACTGCTAGGAGAGATTAGTTTTTGGGGGTTCTTGGAGCTTGCCCCTCCTGGATTGCTCCCTCGCCCTCCTCCCTCTCTCTCCTTGTTCTTCTTGGCGTGCACTTCACTCTCCGAGACTGCAACCCTTCCCCCCCTTCTTCTCTCCCTTCATTTTTTTTCCCTTTCTCTTTAGCTCGATTGTTGGGTTTTGTCTTGTTTTTATCTTAGTTATTTTCTTTGTTGGGATTTTAGCCTGCTAGTTGGCAGTCATTATTGTACTTCTTATAGTCCCTTGGGTCTTTTTTGGCCCACCGTGGACATTAATATTTCATTTCATTTTTATCATCATCCTGATGGGTTCCGTCCAATTTGCTATCATCCAGGACAGATTCTTCCTGTCCTATTGTTATCTTGACGGGTTTTTTCTGATTTGCCATCATTAGGACATTCTTCTAGTCCTGCTGTCATTAGGACGAAATATTATGCTATCATTAAGATAACAAAATTTTACCCTTCCATTTGTATGTTGGCTATCTACCCTCTCCAACTGATGACGGTCCTTGTCTGTCGTTATTTTGACGAATCATGACCGACCTATTTGCAGCTTGCCTTTTGCCGTCATGTCTTTGAACTTTTGCTCCCTCTTGGCGTATCGGATGTTGAACTGGATTCCTTGGAGGTATTTGATCCCTATTCCTGAATCCATGTCTTCCCCGGAATCGTTCGAATCTTCCTCCCCTTCTTCCCAGTCGAATCTCCCTTACGTTGGACTGCCGCACTCCCAGAGGTCCGAGATCCGCTCGGTTCCTTAGTCGCTCATGATGACGTCTTCGGTTTCCACAGGCTCAATGAGGCAGACCTGACGGTCCATCCTCATGAGTTCATGGATGTTGGTTGGTTTGAACTGTGTCGATAGATAGTCCTTGCGGCCTATTCTATTGACCAGTCGACCTATGGGTAGCAGGAGGAAAATTTCTTTCCCTCAAGCTACCGGGAAGGAGACCAGCCAAACTCCCCCCTTGGTCAGGTACACTTGGGTTACCCAGAAGTCTTGTCGAACTCCTTGGATTACTCGAGTTACCTCTATTCCTTGCTTGATCAATAAATTCTGCTCTTGTGGGTTGTCCTGTGCGATCTTGGGTTCCAGGTGACAACTGCCTTAGAATCCTCAACCTTCTATCTGCTCTCAGCAATCTCCTTCGCCACCTTGCTTCTTCAAAGCATCTTTGTGGTGCACATTGAACTAAGGCATCCCTATACTAATCTGAGAAGGCAGAGTCAGTGCTTGAATCATTCCCTTCTCCTGCAGTATGCATAGGCCATCTTGATGTCTCTTGCACCCTTCTTTGCAATCTCCTGACTTCTCTCCTTTGTCTTCTCAATTGATGTGCAGCGGCTCGATACTCCTGTACCTCCGGTCTTCCTGGTGGTCCTCTTATTGGTTCATCATCATTGCTTGAGTTATTTCCCATTCCTTCTTCCTCCTCCTGAGGCATTAATGGTTCATTATTTTTGATGACTTGAACCATTTTGAGGAATCGTACCCCAGCTTGTCGACTTTGAACTTCATCTCTTTGTCTTCGTCATTGCAGGTTGGGACTTGGGTATGGAGTGTTAGGATCCCTAGGAAGATTTTCATCACTACTTGATTCGTCTATCCATCCTCCGTTCCTAGGTTGTTCAGGTACTTCTCTAACATCCCTCCATAATATCACAATTGTTTGCTCCCTATTTACTTGATGTCCTGTATTATCAGCAAGACCTTGTTGAGGTCTATCCTCGATTCTTCCTAGAGGTTCCACTATCTCTTCTTGTTCTGGTGGCCTCACGTTCCTTTGTCTTCTAGAACGTCTTGTCAATGGGGAGGTAGTACTAGAAGAATCTTCAATATTCAGTTGGATTCTCAATGTCTCTGAAGAGGAACTACTGGAGTCTAAGGAGAATAAGCTACTCTTCGAAGGTACTTCCTCATTACCTTTTACACTTCCCCTTAACTCCTCCCATTGTCTCTCTAGTTGTTGATCAAATTCATCCAACTTTGCTCTTCGTAATTCTTCTCGTTCATTCATTCGCTGCATTGTTTCATCTAGTTCTTGAACCACTTGTTCTCTCAATCGCGCATTATGCATTCTCAAGGTTTCATATTCCTCCTATAACCGATATGTCTCCCTGATCATTTGTTGCAGAACCCTTGATTCCTCATTCCCATTCTCCTCTTGCTCTACTTCTGGTTCTTGTTCCTGTAATGCGACATTCGTGAGGGTTCGAAGTCGCTCTTCGTCTTCATTATTCGGGAATCTGACATGAACTTGTAATCGTCTTCGTTCTCCATCTCGAGGTTCCAACTCCCTCTGTTCGATTACAGGTTCGCCTTCCGCTTCGAATAACCACTCCAGGTTCATCCGTTCTTCTTCTCTAACAATTCCACTCGGTTCTCCATGTTCATCGGATCGTATCCCTCGTCATGATTCTTTTATTGTTCTTCCAGAAGTTTCCCTTGATGCTTCCCAGTTGATTACATTTACCTACGCTTGTGCCTTGTACACCTTCAACTTAGAGCCATTTACAGTCTCGGGGCAAACTGTGCCATCCAACTTCTTTAACAGGACAACCCCATTATCCAGTACTTCTTCTACCTAGAAGGGTCCAAGCCATAGGGTCTTCAATTTTCCTGGCTTGATTTCTCATTTCCCATTATATTTGAGCACTAGGTCACCAACCTTCAAATCCATTTTTCGTAAATGTTTGTCATGCCAATATTTACATCATCGTTGGGCAATCTTCGTCACCCATTATGCCATCACCCTCTTTTCTCCAAGTTGTACGAGTGTTGTGAGCCTCTCCTCCATGCTCTCCTCATCACTTAGGCAATTCTCTACTGCTATTCTCAAGCTTGGTACCAAGAATTCAATTGGTATGACTGCCTCTTGTCCATACATCAACTAGAAGGATGTGTGATTTGTAGTTGGCTTGAAGGTTGTCCTGTATGCCCACAAGACTGCTAGTAACCGCTCTTCCCAATCGGCGCCTTCCACGCCGCATGTTTTATACATGATGGAAACTAGGACTTTATTCGTTGCCTCTGCTTGCCTGTTCGCCCTAGGGTAGTATGGGCTAGACAAGGAATGAAAGATCCTGAATTCCGTTGTTAGGTTTTGAATGATTTCATTGACGAAATGGCCTCCTCGATCACTTGTCAATTGAAGAGGAATTCCAAACCTGGTGATAACCTGTTCATACAAAAAACGAGCAGTGCTTCTTGCAGAGTTATCTGGTAAGGCCCTTGCTTCTACCCATTTCATCAAATATTTTGTTGCCACTACAATATACCGACATTTCCTTCTTTGGCTTGTTCGCAATGGTCCCACAAAATCCAATCCCCATATTTCAAAAAGTTCTTGGGGTTGAGAAGGATGTAATGGCATGAAGTCCCTTTTCAATGGCTTTCCCGTTCTTTGACACGTATCACATGCCTTCACGTACTCCTTGGCATCGTGATAAAGGGTAGGCCACCATAGCCTTGCCAACAACACTTTCCTAGCTGTTGCATCTGGCCCCATATGGCCTCCTGCCAATCCCTCATGTGTCTCCTTCAATATTTGTTGCACTTCGTCTTCCATCACACATCTTCTCAGAATGTGGTCTTCCCCCATCTTATATAGCAAGCCTACAATCAATGTAAAGGGTGCCGATTTTGTAATGACTTTTCTTTGATCTATTGTCGTCATCTCCTTTGGTAGCTCTCCTGTCGATAGGTATTCCCCGATATGCTTATACCAAGCTGGTACCACACTTATCATGAATAATTGTGCGTCAAGGAATTCATCTTGTATCCCTCCTTCTACAGGTTCTCCAGAGCGAATCCTCGACAGCTGGTCCACTATTACGTGCTTCTTTCTTGGCCTTACTACCACTCAAAACACGAATTCCTATAGTGTGACAAGCCATCAAGTCACTCGTCCATATATCGTCGGTTTATTAATCAGGTATAGCAATGCTTGATGGTCTACATAGAAAGCAAATGGGTTGGCTAGTAGGTAATGCTTGTACTTCTGTACTGCATAAACCATCCCTAGTGCTTCTCGTTCCGTCGTGCTATAATTCTTCTCTGCCCTTGATAATAACCGACTTGCAAAGTATATGGGCTGGTCCAATCCAAATTATCCTTCCTGAGCTAAGGCACAACCAATTGCAAAATTTGAGGCATCTACATGGACATGAAACTCCTCCTAGTTTGGATAAACCAGGATAGGTGCCTTCACCAAATGCGCCTTCAAGCCTTCAAAAGCCTCTTGGTGTTCCTTCGCCCATTTGAAAGGAACACTTTTGCATGTAAGAGCATCTAACGGATGAGAAATTGTGTGTAGTTCTTGATAAACCTCCTATAGTAGCCCATTGTCCCTAAGAAGGTTTTCATAGAACTCACATCATGTGGTTCTTCCATCAACAATATTACTCGTATCTTGTCCGGGTCTAGTTTCAAGCCTTCCTGACATACAATATGTCCTAACAATTTCCCATATGGCACCATCAACATGCACTTCCCTGGATTTAGTGTGATTCGAGCTTTTCTGCACAAGCTCATGCATTCCTCCAATGCCTTCAAGTGATCCTGTGTTCGGCCATATAGGGACCAATCATCCAAAAAGGCCTTGAAATTCCCTGTGGACATCTTATCAAAAATGTATAAGATGATTCGTTGAAAAGTAGTTGGCGCATTGCATAATCCAAATGGCATGCGGTTATATGCATATATACCATTTTCCACTATAAAAGTGGTTTTCAACTTGTCTTCCTCCGCAATGCTGATTTGGTTATAACCTGAAAATCCATCCAAAAATGAATAGATCTCATGGCTGGCTACTTCCTCCAAGATGGAATCTATGAAGGGGATTGGGAAGGGATCCTTTATAGTTACGACATTAAGACTCTGGAAATCCACACAAATCCGGATCTTATTTGCTTCTCTCTTCAGGGTAATCACTATTGGTGACACCCACTCACTTGTCGTAACTTTGAAGATAATGCCTGCATCTAGCATCTTCTCTATCTCGGCATTCACCAAGGCTGCATACTTTGGATTCATTCGATATGGCCGCCTTCTCACTAGTTGCGCGCCTTCAATTAGAGGAATCTTATGTACGCACAGTTCTGGTGGTACTCCCTTCAAATCCTTGTACGTCCATGCAAACACATCTTTATATTCCATAAAGATCTTAAATGCTGTTGCTTTAAACACAGGATCCCAATCATCTCCACACTTGATCATCTTCTCTTCGCCTTCTTCCCCGAGGTTAACCTGCACCATTCTTGGTCCTTCATATTTAATGGATTCAGGTTCTTCTACTGCCTTTAGGACATCAATGGGGTGAGCTGGTTTGTCTTCAATCACCGCATCTCCCATGGTGTATTCTACGAAGTTCTTCGGAAATATCCACTTTTCACATTCTTGATCCTTCTCTATTGCTGATTTCTTCTTGCTACTTTCTCCTTTCTCTGGTTCTTTCTTTTCATTATCTTGGATTTCATTTTTTGTGTGGATGCATAAACACTAGGGTGTGAACACTTCATAATCTTCCATCTGCCAATGGAGTAGGCCTTTATCGTCATCGTTCTCGTCTTCTATACATTCTTCTAGCTGCAACACTCCTTCATCTGGTTCATATCCTGTTTCTCCATCGGATGACGAACTATCCGATTCTGAGGTTGCAATATCTTGGCTCACTACCTGGTTCTTCAAGTTGATCATATATTTATGTTGACCTTTCTTGAAGGTGAGGTGTTCCTTCTCCCAGTTGTGGTTCACCTTCGCCGTTCTTAACCATCCTCATCCAAGCAATGCATCATATGCAGGTTTTTGCATGGCAATCACTACGAAATCCAAAATAAAGTCTTGTTCTGCTATCCGCACTTTTTGGCTCATCAGTACTCCTTTCGTTTCTATACCGTACTGATATGCTCCATATAACCTGAAATTTGGAGATCTCAATGTGGGTTGGTCGATGCTTCGCCACGTCTTTTCCGGCATCACGTTCACACTTGATCCTCCATCTACGATCACTTGAGTCAGCTTATGGTCCAATATCTCCATATGAACCAAGGTTGGCTTCTTCTCGGCTTCGATCATTAGTATCGTAGGATCAATGAACTGCTCCTGTTTGATGCTAGCTACCTCCCGAACTTTGTTTCTCTTTCTTGTCTTTATTGCTTCGCCAACCGTAGCATACAATTCAGGTACTGCACTGAGTAGATTTGATACCTTCACTTCCACGGTCGTATTTAGTACCTGTGTCACCAAACGTTCAATCGATGCCTGCTTACCTATTATGATCTCCATCTTTTTCAGGGCTTTTTCTTGGAGTAGCCTTTCTTGCTTCTCCCTCTCCAATTCTTCCTTTATCATCTCCTGAGCTTCCTGCCATTGCTCCTTTTCCTTGGCAGGATTTGGGTATTGCTCCATCTTTCTAGCGTGAGCTCTGGTCACTGCTAGAACTTCTTTTTCTTTTTCTACCTCATTGCTAACTTCACCAATGTCAATCAAATTGACATTTTGTGTGCCACTTGTACTTGCTTTATTTGGGCAATTTATTTCTTTGTGGTTACCTGGTCCACACCATCGACACATATGGGTAACATTGTTACCATTTGTATTTCCTCCAGTTTGTGGTTTGGGGCAATTTTTTGCAAAATGTCCCCATTCTTGACAGTTTCGGCACTGGATGATAGGTTTTCCATTGGAATCATATTGTAGACGACTTTGTCCACCTTGCCTTCCACCTCGGTGATTATTCCTATATCTGTCGCTCGTTGCACCTTGTCCATTCCTTGAGGTGTTTGTTTGTTCTTCCTGTTGCACCGTCATGGTTTGGTGCCTTGCTCCCTTCAAATTAAATGGACAATCCGAAACGGGATGTCCTACCACATCGCATATATTGCAATACACGTTCTTTGGGCAATTAATATTTGTGTGTCCTTGATTTGCAATCCGAACACCAAATATCTTTTCGTTCCTTCCTCACCTCTCCTTTAACTTCTTTCATGATTTTATCAAATTCTTTTCTAAAGGAGTGTATAGCGCTTTGCACCTTATCTTCCGTATCACTATCGGAATCGTCATTCCTTGAATGCCCCACGATTTTGGCTGCCGTTTGTTTAGCTTTGCTCTCAAAATTCTTCGCCTTTTTGAGAGCTTCCTCATATGTGGAGGATGGTACTACTTTCATCTTCTTCCTGTACTTTGGTAGAAGTCCATCTATGAACCAACATTTTACTAGTCCATCTACGGGTGGCATTTGCATTTTGTCAGCCAATTGTTTTAATCTTTTGTTATAATTCTTAACATCCTCATCTGGTTTTTGTTTTGTAGCATAGATTTCTGTTATGATTTCTGTATCATCTCGTAATGGCCAAAATTCATTTATAAATGCTTCTTGCATGGTGTTCCATTGTCCAAATGGTTGTGTACTTTCTCTTTTCAAGTACCAATCTATGGCCATTCCTCGCAAAGTGGTAGGAAACAATTGCAACCATTCTGCCGGTTGCGTTACTCCATTTGCCTTCCAAATCGTGGTACAAGTACCAATGTGGCATGTTGGGTCTTCTTTCCCTTCCCTAGTGAAGGGTGGGCATTTTTGTTTGCCCACTCTATTGGCAACGTGTGCCATTGGGACTCCTCCAATCTCCTCGTCACTTGATGATGATGCTTGTGGAGTTTTGTTCCACTCCCTCTCAGCTGTAGGTGGTTCAAGTGCTTCTTGTTCAAGTGTTTCTTCAAATAGTCTTCTCCCAAACTCGCGTACGTCACTACTTCGCGACCTCCTTCATGAATAAACGATATGCGGTTCTAGTCTTCCTCCCCAAGAATCCCCATGTGGTTGCTCTGGTGCCAAACTTCGATCTTCCACACCTATTGGCAAACTCCTCTCCATTGGCTCAGGTGTTACCATCCGCTCTTCGCTTGCAATGTTAGGTTCAACTGCTACACTAATATCTTCCTTGACTATTTGATTTTGCACTTTGTTCTCTATTGTCAATAACAATGTCTACCACCTTTCTCTTGCAGTCCTTGGACTTTCGTCGTCAAAGGGATTCCACACCCTCTCCACCTTTGGTTGTGAAACTTCGTCTCTAGTTTGTGTTCTTTGACTTGCCAGCCTCGCACTTCTCCTAAGTGGTTGCTCCATTGTTTGTATTTGATTCCTTCTTCGTCGGCCTTGCAACCTTGAATCTGTCATTCACCTCCTTGTCTTATCACGTCCACTTCCTCTTTTGACCCGAACTTGATCTAGGCAACGATGCCAAATGTAGACAGCGGTGAGTACTTCTCGAGATGAGGGAATGACAGGGTTTAGTGGGGGAAGGAGTGACAAATCATACTAAAGAACATGCCATTATGGCTGGATATTGTTGGCCTTGCAAGCAACCCCACCTTTTTTTAGCTGCAATTTTTAAAATTTTTAAAATTTTTGACAGGTGCCTGAAATTCGTGTCGGGCGCACGAAGCCGCGCGCCCCTTGCCTGGGTCGTGCGCTCCATTTCTTTGGGGCGCACCAAAAGTCTATGGGGCACACAAAAGTTGCGTGCCCTATCTTAGAGTCTTGCGCTCCATCTTCAATGGGGCGCACAAGAAGTCATGGGGTGCGCAAAAGTTGCGCGCCCCATTTTAGAGTCGTGCGCTCCATCTTCAAGGAGGCGCACAAGAGTTAAGGGGTGCGCAAAGCTCGCGCGCCCCGCTTTTTGAGGCCGTGCGCTCCGTTCTTCTAGAGCACACAAAAGTTTAAGGAGTGCACGAAAGTTTAAGGGGCGGGCAAATTTCACGCGCCTAATTTTCTTTTTTTTTGACACGCGCTTGCTTTTGATAGAGCGCACGAAAGCATTAAAGGCGCACCAAGTCCGCGCCCCTCCCCTCTGGTTCACGCGCCCACCCCTCTCAAGCATTTACAACTCATAAAGGCGCACACATTCCGTGCGCCTCCTCTCGGAGTTGTGCGCCCGAGCCAATAAAAAAGAAGCGCATGGACGGCCTGGATTCTTCAGCGCAAGGATCCGACCGAGCAAATTGAAAGAACCTCCCTCCAGCATAGACAAAAGATTGATTCTTGCGCCCAACCCCCGTGGCACGGTGAGCTAGACTTCCTCAACCAATAAAAAAGTAGTGTGCCACCTACTACCATTAATCAAAGCTCTTTAAAAAGAAAGGTGGTGATGCTCCCTCGTAATATCGACGAGAGCAACTTGAACAGGCGCATGCAGAGGGCGTCGTGAACACCAGTTGAAGAGCGAAATTGATCTGGTGAAGGAGCTGTGCACACAGGAGCATTCGCAATCTGCATCGCCCGACCTGATGGCTTCCACAAGCGCTGCGTCGACAGGGGTGACGGATGTGAAGGCCCGTATCAGAGAAATAACAGGGGCCTGGCCAGTAGTGAAGAAGACAGGGAGGGCTAAAGACCCGAAAGCGCTGGGGAATCAGTCCATCTCAAATAGAGAAATTACACCGGACTAGCAGGAAGAGTTGGAAAATGTAAACATTTACAACTTTGACCCGACGGAGGAGGATAACCAGCGCCACCCGACGTTGCTCAGGGGATTGTTTATGAAGGCGCAGAGAGATAAAGATGAGCCGAGCCTTGTCTATAACAAATGGGCCACAAACCTAGGAAAATGGGTTTGCCCTAGAGTCTACCACTCGTTAGATCTTCTAGCGTGGTTGGCGGTGGCATACGATCCCAAAAACAGGACCATCAGAGATCATGCGAACCAGGTAGCATTCAGGCTCACGACCGATAGAATTAGGAGGGTGTTCGGGCTTTCCACTGCATATTTGATATTGGACTTCCAAGTGTTGGCCCTCCAGTCCAACTTCATGCTCGAGACCTCCTTCCCGAGCAAACTTTTGAAGAGAAACAGGTCCATGCCCCCCAATTTTCCGATTCGCAAATCCATACTCTGCCCTTGGGCCCAGGATTATGCGGATATGATAAACCTAGTGCTGGGGACGAAAGATTTGGAGGAGATCACCAAGGAGGTTATGTTTTTGACCATTCAGTGTAACAAGAGAGATAAGATGCCCATGTACAGGTGGGAGGAAATCATTAGTGACAATATCAATCGGGAATTGACTGAATTGCAGGAGGCTATTCTGGCCGATAAGAAGCAGCTTCCCCCTTTCTCATATTACTCATTTTTAATTTACCTGGTTTTGGGGCAAATGGAGCAGTCGCTGGTCTCTTAGATAGGAGTTAGTGCCACCATGATTCAGGACCGGTTGCTTTGCATATAGGAGGGCTGCTCTAGCTATGCTACCTTATTTCAAGATGTCCTTCCAGTGGTTCATGAATGGCTGTGTGGAGAAAAGCCCGACAAGATTGGGGCCAGTGTAAGATCATTCCTGCACGAAGTCCAGGTGGGTGATTTCTTGACAGAAGAATTTACGTATATCAGGTTGTATGGGTCAAACCTTCTCCCGAAGGCCCTGCCTTTCCACTGCCCTACTTCCATAGCTATCCTGGAGGTAGATTGCTGAAGAAGTTAAAATAAGATCCATAAGGAAGAAGGGAGGAGTTCCTTGCCTTGCATAATGGGCCCCTATGCGTACATGGGCCACTTCAGTTTGCTGAGAGCCATTTGGAACATGGATACGCATTGTTTCCTGGAGGTCACGTGGAGACCTTACGACCCTTATGGCTCCCACAAATAGACCGTCATAGGGAAACTCTCCCTTTTGCAGGTTACACACAAGGCAGATGATTTCGAAGATCAAATGCAAAAATCCCTAAGGCAGAACCTGTCGTTAGGACTGGTCTGGCGAATGGAGAACAGACCCCACAACAAGCTAGAAATAGTGGGTGATTACACTGCCGATCTAAGGCTGCACAGGGATTTGTTGGTAGCGAAAGTGGTCCCTCTGGTCCCCATCACGGTGCCAGAGGAAAATCAAGACCCCACCCTCCAAATCATCAACTAGGACTCGGACTTATTTGAGGTGACAATGAGAATTTTAGATGCAGCCCCCTAGGAGCAAGCAAGGATTTCTGCATCCACTACGATGTCAAGTGGGAAGGAAATAGTAGCTCGTCCTTCACCTCAAGCATGAGATTTAGCTGCAGCCTCGACCCTGGCTCTGATATCTCCATCTAGCCAGACCGACCTGGCGGTTGGCCAATCATTTGTGGTCTCCGCCACCCTGGTGATCAACCAGAAAGAGCACCCAATCCCCCCCAGAGCGCTCAAGAAGATACAAGAAGCAAGGGGATTGTCAAATATACTCCGAGAATATGAGATGCTGACAGAAAGCCCATCACAGTCTCCCACCCAAAAGAAGGCTAGGATCGAGTCCTTAGTTTCAGACACAGATAAGTTCACACTGTCTAGGGTGAGGGAAGTGATTCAATTCACTGCTGACGAGGAAGATCAAATAAAGGACATGGAGGAGCAAAGAGCTCCCAGTAAAGGAGTGAGCAGGGCCAAGAAAACAGCAAAGCAAAGTACCTGCAATGTGTCCATCGCCATAGTGGCCATCCCCTTACCACCCAACTTGAAAGAAGCCAGAATTGATCTGGACCAAGGCATGATCATGGCCACAGCAGGTCCCGTAGACATGATGAAGTCCCACGTAGCCTCCCAAGTGCAGGTGGTGGAAGTTGTAGAGAAGGAAGTAACAGGCTTAAAAACCAAGGCTGCGAAAGCAGAACAATTACAGCAGAAAGTGCAGCAATTGCAAGCAGAGATAGATCAGTTTAAACAAACGCCACCTACCACCCAAGTCACTATCTTGCAGGCTGACGATCACCCCATTCTCATTGAAGAATTCAAGCAAGAAATGAAAGATAAAGTGTAGGAGAATATGTCCAATTTAATAGCAGTATTTTATAATATCTATGCCACAAGGTACACCGTAGATGCTTTGAGGGACCTGTTGCAACAAGCAAATCAAAGGATAAATTTGATATACCCTGTATTTCAAAAATTCAAAGAAAATTATGTGGAAGTTAGTGAGGGGGTGGTCACCCTAGGAGACGGATCCATCTGCTTCTTTGCAGAGGAGTACACAAAGGTCTTCATCTGCTTGCAGAATAGGTTGAATTGGCTTCGGTGGGATGAAGAGATAGCAAGCTTCGAAGAAGAATTAGAGAATGAACTCAACGACTGTGGGTTCACATTGGAGGAGTTTTTCCAAGCGCCCAACATTAAAGATTTAATCTTTAATAAGATACAAGAATTTGACTTTGGTCAAAACATGAAGCTGACGAGGTAGTTCAATTCCTTGGCCGAGTTAATAGATCGCCTATGTGTATTCTCCGAGAACACCGTGGAATGGTCCAAGGAACGAGTAAATAAGATTACACAAGATGTCAACATGTTAAAATTTACCTTGTCCTTCCACGATGAGGCTTGGATCTACATTGACCAGAGGCTATAGAATCTCGGAAGAGGAGTGTTGGGGGACCCACAAGAAGAGGCACCCGGTAACGAACAACGTGGAGTGGGGTCCAGCACAACAAAGGACGCAACTGATCAAGGCATGATAGAGCCGCCTTCTCAAGGTGGTGAGGAGGTTCGCACGCAAGAAGAGTAGTTATAGGAAGAACGACACCTGTCCCTTTTTGCCCCTGCCACGATTTTGTACAGGATAGGAGATCAGGCCAAATGGAGGGCCGATAGGAAGCACGCAAGAAGAGTAGTTATAGGAATAACGACACCTGTCCCTTTTTGCCCCTGCCACGATTTTGTATAGGACAGGAGCCAGATGGAGGGCCGATAGGAAAACGGTTACAGCATAGCTCGATCTCCTCCCGATGCTATACATAGAGGAGCATTTCAGCGAAAGATCATCAAGCCTTAGAGAGCAAAATTTTGGTCTAGGTATAGCTGTGTCTTGAAGTTAGTTGTATTTCCCCTCTATGTGTTTTTCCTTTATCTCTCATGTCGCCTTTTCTTTTGTTATTACCTAGGAACTGCCCAGGAAGCCCGACCGACTGAGATCATTTCCAGTGGACGCGCAAAGAGTTGGAGGCTCTCACATCACTGTAATCAGGATGGAGAGAAGCAGCCCTCTGTGACGATATTTGAACAGGGGTGCAATTGTCACCGCTGCTATATACACCCAAGCACTCTGCTGGGTTCTTACATGTAATTTTTTTACGAATATAAATTCCAACTCTGTTCCTGGTATCTCCCGTGTTAATGATTTGCGTGTTGCCTATTTGCATATTGCGGTATCCGAATGTGTGAATAGCACTTCTCTTCGCTAGATTAATGGTTCATGTTTATTACATCATTTGAATAAATCTGAACGAACTAGTTTCTCTTTCTCGTTTCTCTCTTAGTTCATGAAGTTTATAAATCTGCTACGACTACCCAATGGACATGGCATCGGTCTGGTCTGAATAATCTAAATGCTACATGGTTTGGTCAAGAAGAACAAAAACTAATGTAAAAACACTTAATCTGGTGAAACATGGGTTATAATATCAGAACGATAAACATACAAGCCCATCATCCGGGGTTTCCTTACCCGACCTGGTCTGTCTAGAGTCTTATAGATAATATTTTCCTAGGTCAAAGAGGTAGACCCACCAGAGTCTACAAACTGGTTGTGATCCCTGGGATTTCCGTAACGTGACACATCTTAAAAAGGGTAAGCGGAAGTTCCTCACAACAGATACTAACTGTGTTAGTAACTTAGTATCACTCAGATGGCTAATTCCTAATGGCTTAATATTTGACGGATCAGCCTCGACAACTAACTCTACGACAAATAAATCTATGATGGATTGTTGATGACTGATGACGGATGACCTTATGACTAATGATGGATTGCCTTGTGACTGATAGGCTCTAATGGATTAGCTGTGATGGATAGCTATGACGGATAGCTATGACAAATAGTTAGCATGGATAGCTGTGAATGATAGGTATGACGGATAACTGATAGCTACTAGACGTCGGCATAGCTCTTGTTGGCTCCCCTGGGCAGTTAGACGGTTCCGTCCCTGCAACTCTCTCGCTCCGCCTGAGTGCTCCTCCCTGCAACACTGCAACACAACATAGATCTAACACACACAAACATTCAAGAGACCAAGTTGGCACCAAATCGTATCATTGCATTATCATGAAGATGATTACATCCAGTCTTATGACTGCAGCACAACGCTACGTCCTTCTTGTGATTGTTCTCCTATGCAATGGACTTGAACAAATGGTGGATCATCTCTGGATTGATATGGATGCTTTACAAAATGAAAGGGGGGTCTATATATAGGGTGGCTCTGGTGGTTATTGTAACCAACCAGGCCTCAACTTCCCCAACCATCTTGTGTTTCAGCCTTAACAAAACAGTCTTAACAGCAATTTAACACTTTGCATGACGGCTGATTACATTGTACTAATAAACTTAATTTCATGTGTCTAATTACATTGCAATTGCATGATTAAGCGCTACACGACATTGCTTTGACCACATTGACTATTTACATATATCCTATGTAATTACAATGTATAATGTAGACATTTCATCAAACACTTGTTATTTCTTTTTGGAACTGCTGTCTACACAGCTCCACTTGACCATAGACCTATCCAAGAAGGTGGTTTTGGCAGGCTCCTCTGTACACAGTTTGATACCCCAATTGTTCAAGGACTGACACTCACAGGCAAGTGGTGTATTCTCCTTAATACAACCATTGCTACTTTAATTTTATTGTAGATTCTAATTGTATTGTGTTTTTCTCGTTGGAAGGTGTGACAGTTCCTTTCCGGCCACACATTCCACATGAAGACCAACATCATCATTCTCCATATAGATTTTGGCATTTTTAAAGGGACTTCTCCACTAAGTGAGTAAGTCCTTGACCCCTTGGGTCAAACCCACTCGACCGAGAATTCCATGAGTAGACTATTCCAGATTGTTGAATTGAAAACACAATGCATAAATAGATGTTGCCCATCTTCCTCTGCCTCTTTGCATAAGGGGGCTGTGATGGGACCCCGAAACCCCGCCTCTTAAGGTTTTCTGCTGTTAGCATTTTGTTATGTGCCGCTAACCATTCAAAGGCCTTGATTTTGGGTATGGCTGAACTTCCTCAAATCCTCACCTAGTCCTCCTCTTTGCTTCCCAGCTCCATAAGATACTCATACTTTGTCTTCATTGTGTACTCTCTCTGCAAGCTTCTTTCCCAATGCCAGGTATCTTCTCCTTTCAGTGCGAGGAAAGAGGACTTCAGCCTCTTGAAGACTTAGGCAGTTTGGTGAGACCACTTATTACCTTTGACCCATAGATTTGCTGCATAACATCCACTAAAGAATTTCATGTGTCATCTTGTCCTAGAGGGTTGTTCTCTAACCAAAGCTCATGCCAGAAATTGATGGTCTCCCTTGAACCTAGTTTCCATCTAATCCCTTTCCCAATCACCTCTTTTCTCTGCAACAAATGGTTCCACACAACGGAACCTTTACATTGCTCCTCCTCCTTAAGGATGTGATCTGGATCCTCCCCACCTACGTACTTGTGTCTTAACATCTTTGCCCATAGGCTAGTGGGTTCTCTGAGAAATCTCCAAGCGAGTTTCCCCCCAAAAGCTCTTCCCATTTGATTAATCCTTTGTAGGCCTGCGCCTCCCCATGCTTTCGATTGGCAAACCGTCTCCCATCGGATAAGGGGTACTCTTTTCTTTTCCTCCATACCAGTCCATAAAAACTGTTTTGCAGGCTCTCTAGATGAGCTGCTGTTGCTTTTGGAGTTTTAAACAATGATAAAATATACGTGGGTAAGGATTGCAGAGTTGCTTGGAGAAGTTGCATCTTCCCAACTTGGCTCAACAACTTCCCCTTCCATCCAATCAGTTTTTTTTGAAATTGTTCAAACACTGGGTTCTAGTGCACCTGCCTGCTAGGGCCAACAAACAATGGCATTCTCAGATAAAGAAAGGGAAGGGTTCCTATTTTGCACCCGAGGATTCTTGTCAGTTTTCCTTGAGTCCTGGTTGGGTTGTGTAGGAAATACAGGAGACTCTTATCCCTGTTTATATTTTGCCCAACCACTTCTTCATAATTTTCCAATATCTGTGCCCATACTTTGGCCTTCACTATACTTGTTGGTTCTAATAGAACCGTATCATCAACAAAAAGTTGATGTGATAAGGCCTCCATTGAGTTAGCTGTCTTCAGACCTTGGGATTTGGCAGGTGTCAAGATTTTTCAACAAATTCTTGCTCAGGGCTTCAGCCAGAAGGATAAAGAGGTAGGGGGAAAGTGGGTTCCCTTTCCTGAGACCCCTTGAAGTACTAAAAATTCCTTCTGGCATCCCATTTATCAAAATTGAGTACCGTGGTGTTTGAACGCATTACATAGTCAGATCTGTTCATTTCTCCCCAAAACCAAACCTTTGTAAAACCTTACACAGGATGCTCCTAGAGACCCTATCATAGGCCTTATTCATGTTGAGCTTTAAAACCATTCCTCTTCATTTACTTTTAAGCAAAGAGTGTAACATTTCATGGACTACTACTATCCCATCAAGGATCTGTCTCCCTTTAACAAATCCCCCTTGGCTCTCTAAGATGAGATCAGGGAGAAGGGTTTTAAGGCATAAAGCCATAGCCTTGGTTAAAATCTTAGAAGTTGTGTTACATAGGCCGATCTATTGGAAGTCCCACAAAGGACTTTGTTTTCGTCTTCTTGGGGATTAGAGCAATGAAGGTATTGTTCCATTCCTTGAGCAATTTCCTTTTGCATTGGGCCTCCCTAATAACCACCACCACTTATGTTTTCACAATCGGCCAAAACAATTGGAAAAAACCTGACTAGAAGCAATCTGGCTTTGGTGCCTCGTCCTTTCCCAAAGTGAACATAGCCTTTTCAATTTCTTCCTCCGAAAACGGTTTGGTTAAGAAAACCTGTTGCTTCTATTATCAGTTGGGGGATGTTACTTAGAAAAAATTCCTCTACTTCTGCTCTTCCTTGATCTTCTTCTGAGAGGAGATTTATGAAATAATTCACTGCTTCCTCTGCAATCCTTTCCTCTTCCTCCAAAATTAGACCTTGAGAATTATTGATACATTGTATCTTGTTCCATGCTTAGTGGATCATGGTTGATATATGGAAGAACTTAGTATTTCTATTGCCCTCACTGAGCCATAAGGCCCTAGACTTCTGCCTCTTGTGAATCTCCTCCGAGGCTAGAAGATCATGATATTGACACAACTTAGTTCTTTCTGCTTGAAGTAATTCTTCCATGTTGCCTTCCAATTCCATTCTATGTTCCAATTCCTTAAGATTATTTTCTAGAAAAGCCTTCCTTTGAAAGATGTTTTGAAACACCTCCTTGTTCCACCTTTTTAACTCTTTCTTCACAATTTTGAGCTTTTGGGAGAGTTGAAACATTCTGCTGCCTATCATTCCACCACTCTCTTACCCAATTCTCCAACTCTGGATGCTTTGTCCACATCATCTTGAAACGGAATGGTTATCTTTTCCTATTCTGATCTCTGCCTATCTCCATGATCGATTGAGTATGGTCTAAACCTATTCTATTGTTTGATTTTAAGCTGGGTTGGAAGCCCTCCCTGAACTAGGCCAGGGTCACTAGGATACTATCCAATCGAGACTAGATCCTGTGGCTTCCCAATGTTCTATTATTCCAGGTAAATTGACTGCCCTCCAAAACAAGGTCAATTAAACCCCCTTCCATAATAAAATCTGCTAAATCCCCCATGGCTTGAGTGAACCCTTGGTTTCCCCCTTTCTTTTCACTAGGGCTTAAAGGGGTATTGAAGTCATCTGCTATTAACCATTTATGCTCCAGGAGAGCTTGACTACTATCTCTTTCTTTTCACTAGGGCTTAAAGGGGTATTGAAGTGATCTGCTATTAACCATTTATGCTCCAGGAGAGCTTGACTACTATCTCTAATATAATTCCAAAGTATCCTCTTTTGATCTACACTATTTGAAGTGTAAATGTTGGAAAAAAAACTGTATTTAGAGCGTAAATTTTGGAAAAGAAAAAACGAACAGTAAAGATGTGTTGATGTTGTTCCATCAAAACACCATCGAAGATTTCCAAGTTCCATAGTGTTATAAGGCCTCTAGAAACTCCTTCCGCTGGCAACCCTACGCTCTCTCCTCTACTCCAAATCTTTTTGCTGATTTTTACCATTTCTTCTACTCCTAACTTAGTCGCTTGTAGCACTACTATTTCTACCTCTTGGCTCCTTATATATGATTTAAGCAGCCTGTGTTTCCTAGGGGTGTTCAAGCCTTTGACATTCCATGAGAGCAAAAACATTTCTGCCCTCTAACCAGGGGTTTTGATGGCCCCATAAAGGCTTCCTCGATGCGGGCTTGTCTGCCATTGGCTACTTCCTTTTCTGCATTGATAGTGCATAATGTATGCCCTGGGGTTCTACCTCTACCCTTACCCATCTAGCTTCTTCCTGTTGTGTGTTCCGTGTTGAACTTGTTCCCAATTGCCTTCACCCACCAATGGGTCTTCAGCCTGTTGCTGGTGCTCTTTTCTTTCTCTTTTGGCTGTATTGTTAGCCTCTCCTTTTTTGCTCATATTTATCTGTGTTTCTGGAACTATATCATCCTTTGAAATTTCTATTTTCTCCTCTTCCTCAACACCCTCATACAACTCTTCATGCCATTCTTCATTTCCTTGCGATTCGTTTGGTTGTGTTATTTCCTTGCTTGTTGCTTCATCCTCCTCCCTTGCCATCTGTTTCTCCTGCAAGGGAAATGAATGCTCCATAGGGGCGAAGTCAATCTCTGTTACATCCGGCTGTTGTTTGCCTGTGACGTCTTGTTCAATTGCTTTTTCTTTTCCTTTTGCCTCCTGTGGCTGTTGTTGCTTCATTTCTTTGTTTCCGTGCACCTTAGAAGGGTAAATATTCGCCAGGTGTCTGCATGCATGACAAAAATGACAACAGAAGGGTAGGTTTTCATAGTCAATATCCTGTCTATACTTCCCAAAGATAGAATCTAGCTCCACCATCTTTACTAGTGGATGTTGAAGATCTACCTTGACGCATATTCGCACATAAATTGCGTAGATCGTTTCTCCGTTTTTGGGGTTGTCATAACATATTCCCCTAAGACATTCCCAATGCCCTCTAGGGTTTTTTCTAGTTAGAACTCCATTGGAAGACCAAATATTCAGGCCCAAATTGGTACAGTGTTCACAACCTCTTGGTTTGGATTAAGCCTTGGTTCCCATAGCCGCATGTACAAACCTGAATGACCCAGGACCCATGGTCCACTTGCAAAAACCTTAATGCAGTCTTCTTCTTGAGTAAAAGATACTAGAAAAAAACCCTTGGCCATTAGGGTTACAGAAGCTTTACCCCTTAATGCCCATCTTAGGCAAATCTAGGTTTATAATTGCCGATAGACCTGACCATGCTCCAATAAATTTACATTTCAAACTATTTTTTTAACTCTTGTACCTTATTCTAGATGTCCTCTTCATCCACTCGAACCATAGAGATGGTGTCCTCCGCTTGCAGCACTTGAGTTGTCCTTTGTTGTCTGAAATGGTGGTTCTAAGAAGGGTTTAATCCAACAGATTTGTATTTTCCTCTCAGAGTATCTGCAAAAAAGAGCTTCCTAGGGTTTCCCCCAGAAAAACTTGAAACCAGAAATGGCCCCTCTTTATTTATGGGGCCCGAACTGGGCCTCGGATTTTATCCTCTACTTGCATTGGCCCCAGAACCTTGATCATCTGGAATTGCTCACCTGCTCCAATGCCTAACCCTCTTGCAGCTCCCTCTCCGGCTCCCATTGCTATTTCCAAATTTTTAGAACATAAAATACCAATAGTGTTTTAGTTTACTAAGTTCTTGTTCAATTCATTAGTCCTCAAATTGCCATATAATGGGGAAACCTTACAGCCTTGCAGTTTCAGATAATCAAAAAAGACATCAAAAAATAACATCAAAAGCAAAATGGACAACAAAATGAAGGAAATTGGCAACTATTCAAGGGTTTGCATGGGAGGATTGATTTTGTACTATCTGAAACAAGCATAATAATTATGCAAAAGCTCTGTTGGAAGGCATATAAATACTGTAAAATATCACATCATAGATACAGAGTTGTAAGATGTGAAGCATATAATCATGTTTCTAAGGAACTTTAATTTTTTTTTTTTTGATATTTGTTATATGGGATTGAAATGGGCCCCACTCATATTACATCATTACTCTGTTGCCACAGTATTTTAACACACCACATAGTGGTATCTTATAATCACAATTTGACAAATATGCATAATGCATATATTGCCTGGCAAGATTTGAACCCTTGGTCTCCGCCTTGAAAGTCCACATTTTTTTACCACTTGAGCTCATGCTATTTGGTAAATGTTAAGGTTCACCCATGGCAGATTCATGTGCTACTATTTCTTTTAGCATGAAGGGATTCAATAACAGAGTGCAGAGAGATGGCAGATGGCAGCCCCCTCCTAGGGGGGTTCTTAAGATTAATACTGATGGGTCTTCAAGAGGTAATCCTGGAAATGCTGGTATTGGTGGAGTGGGACGTGATTGCATTGGTGTGGTATGTTTCTTTTTCTCATGTTTTAAAGAAAGGCATACCTATAATTATATGGAAGCCCTTACTGTTCTTTATGCATTGGAGCAAAGATATGCTTTGGGTTGGCGCAGAATAATTTGTGAATCAGATTCTCAAATTATCATTAATTTGTTGAATACTTGTAATCTTACCAATGTTAATTGGAGGTTGGCAGGGGTGGTTAGGCAGATTCTTCGTTTTCGTTGTCATATGGAGTTCATCGCTTTTACTCATATTCCAAGGGAGTGGAATGGTGTTGCTGACTGTTTGGCTAAATGGGCCTCTGAATTTCAAGAAGGTTGGAGTGTTAGGGAGTGGCATCAGCTTCCTTCAGCGTGCTCTCAAACTCTTACTAGTTTATTGAAAGCTGATATGCCTAGATGAGACAGTTTTGTTGTAATCTGATTCTTGACTCTTGTATGTTTTTCTGATTTCAATAAAAATTTTACCCCTCTTTTTATCAAAAAAAAAAAATGGGCCCAGCTGTACTATATCATGACCACATAGTGGTATTACAACAACTTGGCTGTTATGCATATATCGTTTGGCAAGATTTGAACCTGGGTGTCCTCCTTGAAAGTTGAGGAATTTAACCTTTTGAGCTAATGCCATGTGATTTCACTTCCAACCACTTGTTCTAAAGGCCACAGACTAAATATGAAGGTTCACCAATCGCATTGGAACATTGGCTTATGGTGTGAAACTTTTCACTCCAACCACTTGCACCAAACCCATGGGCATGTGCCATGTTTCTAAGGAACATTTATTTGAATGGAAGCTTGGTTTATTGCAGAAAATGTAGTCGAACATTGTCAACTAGATAGTTGCATGTTGCATCTTATTCTCTGCAGATTAATTTGGATTAGCAGGATGAAAGAAAACGACTGTTTTCATTGATGACGACAATCCAAAATATTTAAGACACAAAGTGATTGGTGCCCAGTAAGCAAGGAGACCAGATATTATCATTGCAGATTACAGCCACCAGAGTTGCAAAGATTACCCCAATACAGGTTATACACAAAATTTACCATGCAAATTGGAAAATTTTAAGATACACTGGTTGTTTTTATGGTTGGTACAAACAGAAAAGTCTTAGATGTTTTCCAAACTGGTTTTTAGAAACTTTGGTGCTTATTTCAAAAGCAAGATGTCTGAGAGGATACTTTATTTGACAGCACTAATGCACAAATGCCTGAAGGGTTGGAATTTGGAGCTAAAGATTGCAAAATTTGTTTATGCTCCACCTTGACAGAATTATTTTGAATTTAACCTATGTTTGTAATATATACAGGATATACATGCATGAGGGATGACATTTGTGTGCCAAACAGTTTTGAGCCATTTTTTCTGCTGCATTTTCACATGGTAGTTTCACACATGTTCACTTCTGGTGTAGTTTCCTAATTGGTCCTTAAAGTAAAGATCAAGTTTTGTCTACATCTGTTCGAGCTGGGACCTGCCAAGACATTGATTTGGCATTTTGAACAAAGATCTGCATCCATGAGTAACGAGTCCTATGCTTTATTTAAAATAATTAACATACATGCACTATGCTAGTGGAAGTGGGTATCATGCCAAAATACCCTGCTTGGTGTTTTGGTTAAGGATGTATATCTATGAATAAGAGGTCTCATGTTTTGTACTTTATATGTATGTGTTTATTGAAAAGCTTATACAAATTCCTAAGCCTTATATGATAGAAAAATTCTTATATTATCATTACATATGATAAAAGTAGTTACTCTTATTTTTGTAAGACTATCTTAACAGTTGTTTCTCTTGAGTCAGGGGAAACAAAGAGGAAATTTGAAAGTGTATACTCCGGAGGTACCATGAATACGCCAGACTCGGGCAAGATTCTTCAATATTGGCACTGCTGTGGCTGTGAAGATCCTTTTGATCCTGGATGCATTGCAGCACCCCATTCTTCATATGATGACTGAAATTTCATCTTCCTTGAAATAGAATAGTGTTGTTACTCAACAATCACTAACCTCTGCAATCCAGTTGTTCCTTTAACATTTCTAAAAGCTTTTGTTGTTTTGTTAGAAATTAAAATATAAATTTTGCTAGGAATGCTATTTTGGAAAGATCCTTTTAAAGTTTACCTGGTGATTGTTATATTGTAAATTGTAATGAAAAGAAGCAAGCTTACAGTGTATGTTGAAGTGTAAAAATTCATGTCAAGCATGTGTCTCAATGTTTTAAATTTCTAGGTTTTGATAGGATTAGAAGTGTGGATATCTCACCTTAGCCAGCACACCTAATTGGTGTATGGCACGTCTTGTGAGTCACAAGGGAAGTGTTTATTTGCATATGATATTGTTCAAGTTTTAGTCCCATGTGGTTTTGGACCCTTTGACTAAAGCCATAATAAATTGGACCTTGCTAATCTGTTTAAGCCTAAATTATGTTGTTGTGCTAATGTATATAATAAAAAAATAACAAGAACAAAGAAACCCAGATCAAATTCACTTCAAATATATAACAATAATAGCCAGCTTGTTTTTAATAGCACTGTACTTGTTCTTTCCACTGATAACAAAACAAAATGAATTTTTTTTCTTTTTTCCCAAGAAAAAGGGAATGCATAATGGCAGTCGGCTAAAACAAACTGACAAAGAAAGAGGAAAAAGACTTAGGTGTCTTGACACTAACAAGAGATTCTTTGAAATATCTGACCCCTACAGGCATAAAGGAACACTGCAGTATGATAATGGAGTGTTTTCATTATGGTTGGATGGAAACATTTCATGTCATGTACAACAACTTATTTTATGCTTCAAGTTGTAGTAATATTTTAAACTTGTTATTGACATGCATGACATACATGCAATCGTCATATCTAAGAAGCAGGATTTTGTCTTAATTTCGTGCTGCTAATTGTAGTGCTTTCCACGTTGGTAATTTCCTCAATCAGGAGTAAAATTCATCCTTAATTTCAAAGGAATTCTGCACTTCCAGTAGAGTCATTTATGTGAAGTGTTTTCTTTGAAGCTGTTATAAGTGAATTTTTTTTGTCAGAACTTAGTCACTTGTTTCTACGATTGTCCAAGTATTTAAAGCAGATATCTCTTATACCCTTTTATTTAAACAAGTTGAGATTTTGGGATCTATAAACCTTAGCATAATCTCTTGCTGTAAATTTTCCTTGTATTCCCTACTTATATAAATTCTGATTCCCATATTTTTACATCATTGTTACAACGTGAGAAGGAGGGATGTAGTTGTGTTCGTTTCTGTGGATTTTCCCAGTGTTAATCTGCAATCAGAGAATTTCAACTTTCCTTCTTTCTTGATGTCTAGCATTTAGTATTGTAATTGTCATTTCTGTGTGCAATGGAAGATTTAGTATTGTAATGTTCATATTTAGTATTATCATTTCTTCTTTCCTTAAAATTGATAAATAATCTGATCCTTGATTTCATTTGATTGCTAAGTACTTGAACATTTAATATGAACATTTCCCATTGAACTCTGAATCTTTTACTGACTCTTAAATCAAATGAACTGCTTCGATTTCTAAACCTAGAATAATTGTATCCACATAATGTTCCTTTCAGCGGATTACATTTTTAGAGTCACCATCTGCTTCATCCTCTTGACATTCTTTTTATGCAGGAAAGGCCACTTTGTAGGTATAAGCATGACAGCATGGCATCTGTGACCCTAGTTGGGAGCAAGAAAAGTTTTTTGTTTTACCTTACCTTTTTGTGTGCCTCTTTGGGTTTTGAGTCTTGACCCTTTGATCAAGCCAATGCGAAATTGTTCTTGCCAATTGATCTAAGCCCAAAGTACCATCTATGGCTGAATTGAAAAGTGGCTATTACCTCCGTCAAAGCACATGCAAGTTGGATACCAAAAAGCAGTACTCTTCATGAATTTAATGAAAAACTATTACCTCAGCCTTCCAACACACAAATTGGGTAAAACTTGGGTAACATTGAGGTGATCTTGGTGATTTTACTAGGCTTGTCAGAAAAAATAGGCCTATTGTAGGCCCTGCATACCAAATGCTTAAAGAAGGCAACAATGGATTTATTGCCTGTTATTGGTCTCCAAAAGATAGCTACAATGTCATAAGTGACTAACTCCAAAAGGTTATGTAACAAAAATGAATCTTTATTGCTAGTTATAGATCACCAAAAGATAATTAGAAAGTCAAAAGTGACACTGAAAGAAGTTATGCAACAAAAATGGGATCCACTTGTCTTACAAGAGGGCTGCAAGGTGTCTCAAATGTTCAACGACACCTACATTATTAAGTTTTTTTTCTTTTTTGATAGGTAAAAGTAAAATTAAATTGTTGTAATATATTAAGAGGACCTTGTGCAATTCTCAGACAATACTTGCATAGATAAACTTAGTTGAACTTTACACACTTACCCTACTAATCTAGAATTGTAACCATTCTAACATGGCTGTACCTACATTTTCAAAACTATTAATGGCTTTTCAGTATTGCTAAAGATAATTATAGCTAACGCAAAAAGAATCCCAACATTTGGAAACTAGAACCAAGCATCAAAACCAGACAAGCTATCGAGTGTAATTTGAAAGGGTGGAATTAGCCCCTTAGTTAATTCGTTTTGAGAATTGTTGTTGGGAATACATTGTTTTTTCTTCCCCCTTCTTTTCACATGTGTTCATCCTTTCTCAATGTACTCCATAGCTAGTTCCTTTGAAGGACTAGACCTTAAAGGAGTCATGATTCTTGGCAAGCTTAAATCATTTGATCCCAAAGGCTTGTCCTTTTTCTCTAGATCTCATGGGACGAGTTTTGAGTCCCTTCATCCTAATATTGGCAAAAAGAATTAAGTCTAGTAGTTATGTTCAATTGGATGAAGTACAAAGATATTTACAACTTGATAATTTGATCAAACAAGGTTTTACCAAGTGTAGAAGAAGGCCATGCATCTAGTTGCCATAAGATATACTTAGGGTAAATTTTTCTAAAACATAAGAACCACCCAAAACTCATTTTTCATATTTAGCTTTTTCAACCCAAAATTGGGTTGAATAAGATAATTGTTTAGAATGGAATTGCATCAAGACCAATATTTGGAGCATGTTATAAGTATACTTTTTTAAGGTCCACAATACCTTACACATATGAGAACACCTTGTACTCATGATGCACCACTATGCATGGATAGGGAGGCATTGTGTTGTGTTGTTACTACCTTTACCCTTTTCCCTTTTAGATTAGAACGTTGGACCTCCTATCTAGAATATCCAAGCCTAAACTGTCAAGCCCACTTGGTCATAGGACATGAATGACCTAATTTGAACAATGATTTGTCAATATTTGAATAGAACATGAGATTAAAGTTGGAAAAAAAAAACTCTCTGTATAAGGTTGGCTATGAAATTGGCCATCTTTAGACCAAAACATTTATGAAAATGAAAAATGAACATAATCAATAGTTTCAAGCATTGAATTAAGTTAATATTATCTTAAAATATCAAACACAATTCTAATTTTGGTATTATAACAGCGTGGAAATCATGCATGTATAGGATGGTAAGATTTGAACCTCAGTCTTCTTGTTGAAAGTCGAAGAATTTAAGGGGTTAAAATGTTAAGATTCATGTATAGGATTTAAATCTTGGTTAAAATAACAATATTATTCATTCTTCACTAATTGCTATAGACCTCATGACAATCAAAATTAATCAATTAAAGATATATACACTAAGATGAGGTCAAATGGTGAAGTTTAGGAATTCCCATAATGTAAACTTAAAGTAAGTCTTAAAGGGACATGTAAAAGGATTGTGTTTAGCACACAAACACAATCCAACTTAGATGGCACATAACTAACATGTTGGCGAGGTTAAAGGACAAACCAACTTGCTTGGAACATATCATGTTCTCTCTTGAAAGGGAATTTGATTCTCCCAAGGTTTATATGTGATCAGGTCTTGGTTGGCTTAGATAAACTTATAGGTTAATGATGGTTGTTTCTTCAAGGGGCCTCTTGGCACAAAATTCCAACCTTTAGCATATAACTATCCAAACGATAATTTTGTTGCTTTCATATTATAAACATGCAAAAACTAGCAATGATTAACTTGCAATCAAATGAATTTTAACTTTGTTAAACATGAAGTAAGATTGAATATTAATAGCCAGAAGCTAATTTAATTCTAATCTAAATAGATTTTGAAGAAAAACAAAAAATTAAAGGTAAAAGCAAGAAAAGAGAGCAAACTTGTGTTATCTTGAATTCAATTATGATTCAATAAAGCACTAAACCTGATTCAAAACCAACGCTGGTCCACTCCGTATTCACACAATTTGAGGCCTAAAATAGTGCAATTTTCAAAGAAAAACCAAACTATGAAGTAAACTGAAAGCAACCACCATTAACATATGTAGATTGAACATATAATTTCAAGGTCTCTTAATTATCAAAGATATATCATGAAGTACATGCAGGTTCAGATTCCTCACTTTGATAAATTGCAAGAAAAAAACTCAGAAAAATCTAGAGCGTCTTCTTTTTTTTTCCCCTTAAGTTTTTTTATCTATAGAATTCTCAACTCCACTAATGCAATAACGTTTTACAAAAGTTAATTGTTGCTCCACTCATGCAACAATGTCTTACAAAATTTAAATTGTGCTCCACTCATACAACACCATTTTACAATATTTAATTGTTGTTACCCTTTCCTAAATAAGGCGTATTAAATTTAAGATTTTGTTTTCCAACCAATTGGCAATGCAATCTCCTCCACATTACTTTGATCAGGCCTCATTAAACTCCAATCTTTGTGAAATCTAGGATTATTTGAATCTGATTGGATTTTAGTGGTTTAAATCTTGATCTATCAACCATAGCAAGTGAGCTAAGTATTAATTATGTTGAATCTCATCATTTTTGTACTCCACACTCTCCCCCTTGGTTCACTTTCCAATTGATCTAACCTTTATCGTGGTCTCCTCGAGCAGTTACACCTGTCATAGACAATTTACCCACGTTAAAATTCATATTTAAAATCTGAATTAAATAAGAACACTATTTTTTATTAAAAATATGAACTAAAAAAAATATTAAATTAAAAACTTGAATTAAAAAATCTGAATAAAAAATCTAAATTAAAAATCTGAAAGAAAAGTAAAAAAATCTGAATTAAAAATGTGTGTCCTACCCTTAAGATTTTTAATTCAGTTTTGAAGATGTTATATTGGATATTTTTGAATTCAGATTTTTAATTCAATTTTTTTATTCAGATTTTGAATTCAGTTGCCTCTAGGTCTCAACATCTAGGTCATTGCCTTTGGATCTCTGCCTCTAAGTCACCTTTGGATCATCGTCTCTAGGTCATCCACTAGAACATTCATAAGACCATCGTTTCTATATAATCATCACTATAGGTGCTTTCATTGTAGGTCACCTCCCAAGCTATGCTTGGGTCATAATCATTCATTTCACATTTCTTCATGGTAAGACCAATATCATTCTTTACATTCAATAAACTTTGATTTTTCATCACACTTGGTTTCCTTTTGTAGAAACCATACAACATTCCTTTCATCTTATCCCATCCATAATCACTTTTTAATTTTCAAAATTTATTCTCTTTATGTAGACAAGATTTTTGAGAATGATTATATCCTCCACAAATTTCACAACAATAGAGATTCTAACATTTCTCTATCTTATATCCATATCTACCACAATGATTACATTTGTTTCCTATTATGAAATTCCTTTTGCCATTTTGTCCTTCATTGTTACTGATTTGATCAGTCTCTATCACTAATTTGATGTCATTGTTTCTTGTCATGAATTTAGTTCCTGATTTATTATTGCTCGTATGTCCTGTATATCCAAGACCTTCATATTTTGGTCTAATTAGCTTTTTCATTACTTGTTCACGTTTTTCCAAAGTCATGTCTTTGTATCCCATTCTATTTAATAATTTTGAACCAATTCCTTTAGTATGCCTTTCAAAAAAACCGGATTCATTATCAAATTCTATTTAATATCAAGACAACTTTGAGCATCATTATCCTTGCCATCATTTGAATCTCTATCATCATCAATTATGACAACATAAGCTTTTTTTGACCAATCATGAACTACATTCAAATTATCTGAGCTGCACTCTATATATTTTTTTTTTATGTCACAACATGCATTTATTGTCATAGGTTTCAAGGTATTATTGGATTCCTCATCACTTGATAATAAATATATATAGTTTACCATAATATTATTGTTCACACATTTTGATTGTGCAACATACCCTAGTTGATTACTTTGATCTCTCTGATTCCCTTTAGGAGATTCTTGGTCTTGACCCTTCCTAGTCAATGCATTATACTTACAAGATTTTGTATTTTCTTTTTTCACAAATATGACAATACTTCTTTTGTTTTCAATTTTGTGATGAAGTGCAAGATCCTTTTTCTACTACAAGAGCCTTATTGGATGACTCATTTCTCAATTGATTTTCAAGTTCATATTGTTGAAGAATATTTATTAATTCCTCAAATGACACCTTTTTATTTGATACTAGAAGAGATGTGACCAACATTTTGAATGATTCAAGAAGTGCTCTAAGTACAACTGAAACTAGGAGTTTATCTTCAACCTTTTCTCCTAAGGTATGCAATTTTAATTTTAATTCGAAGAAAATGTTATATGTTTTCTCCATCATGAACTTTTAGTGCATACAATTGTGATTGTAGGTGTAAAATGATTGCTTATTCTTTCCTTCAAATATCATACACAATTTTTCTTACATGCACCTTTTGAAGTTTTTGCTTCACTAATGTGTGCTTGAATTTCATCAAATATGCCAAATAAAATTAACATCAAAGCTTTAGCATCATCATCTTTGAATTTTTGAATTCTTGTTTTATCTTCTGGAATGTTTCTTTGTCCATTCACCACATCCCAAAGTTTTTCAACAATAAGTATTGACTTCATCTTATTTTTTCATGGGATAAAATTAGGCCCTTTTAATAATTGAGATTCAAAAAAGAAAATTCTTGTATTTTCCATTTCCTTTGAAGTTGACAACCTTATAGCTCCAAAATTAAAATTTCAAAAACTAAATTTTGCAAATTTTTAAATTTAATTTTCTAAATCTTTGAAGTAGCAATCCTTCTAACTCCCTATTAAAAATAATTCAAATATGAAATTTGTATGAAATTTGCAAATTTAAAAAATTTTAATCTTGTGATGTTGAAAACCTTTTAACTCCCAAATATATTAAATTTGCTAAATTTTAAAATTCAAAAATTTCAAAAAACTTCAAAAAAAATAATTTTTTTTAAATCACTTCAAACTAAAAAACCTCACTCTTTAAAACATAAAAAAATATTTTAATTTTCCTAATCTTCAACCTTTGAAAATATTAAACTCTTCAAACCTTATCACTCCATAAAAATCATAAATTAAAGTTGATTTTTGAAAAACCTTTTAACTAATAATAACTAATCTTTATTACTCTGCCTAAGTTTAAAAAAAAAAACAATTTGGCATCTATTTCCCTTCAAATATTTAATTATGTGATGGGAATAAAAGGTAATATTAAATAACATTATTTGAGCCTGTCAACATTGATTCTCTACTGTGAAAGAAGCGTTAACGCTGAATGATTCTTCTTAACGATGCCTTTCTACTGTCTAACCTTGAATGCTTGAATTTCTTTGAATGCCTTTCCATTGCTTGCCTCCAATACCTCTCTTTTCACCAGAGGTTAAGTGTCTCACAACTTCTCTGCTGGAGGCCAAACGTCTTTCGATATTCTCTTTGATGGAGTTCGAATATCTTTTGATCTTTATTTATTTATTTAAAACTTCAATATTGTTTTTGTTCCTTATTGACTAATACATGCTTTTGATTAACACGTCTCTTATAAAAACTTATAACTCCCTACCTTTAAATAAAAATAAAAACAAGCGCTCAAAGGCACATTTAAACACCTTTTAAATAAATCAAAGATAACTTTTGTTCGTTCGTCTGCCTTTGAAATATTTCATCCCTGCTCAATGCCCTCTATTTGCATGTCTTGTACTTTCTCTAAACAATGCATATTATATATAATCTATTATGAAACTTAATTGCACGCCCGTCTACTATTTTTTAAATTCAAAAGGAATTGTTCCCAATATTAAATGTGTTGCAATTTTATAGGCAATAAAGTACTTATACGCAAAAAATTTACACAAGTAATCGGATTGAGATGTATTTGAAATATTATAAATATCTTTGTCACTGTCTTTTATTGAGATGTGTGCTTAATAAGAAATATTTTCGTTCGTCTTTGAATTATATTACCATTGTTGTCCTTGAATTTCTGAATTGAAACTAGTAAAAGCATAGAAAATAATGGATTACCTTCAATCATGATACCTTTTTTTATGCACTTTAATACTCCCTCGACTATTATTTCAAGTACCAGCCAAATTTAGGTTTCTAGAGATAAACGCCCTCAACAATGTTACTTCATGTGGCGTAACCATTGATATTCCTTTTACCAGCTTTCATAGAATGGTGTTTAAACACAGTAAGCATTTTAATATATATAATTATAGAATCTGCTCATTTGTTAATGTACCTCTGGATAACTTTGTGTAAGACTTTAAAGTCATTATAGCTTTGGTTTCATAGTCAAGCATTTCTAAATCTTTTGTAAGACGTTATAATAGTTTGCAAACGACCCTTCTAGTAGGCACTCTTGTACTTTAAAATAATTTACAGATACTCTCGTTCTTCAACTCAGTTCTTCTAGTAGGCTTCAACACATAAGCTTCTATCTTCCGTCACAGTGTTTGACTTTCACGTTTGCTCTCATATTTTTTTTAATTTTCTCTGCAGACGTTCACCACTCAACTTTATACTGCTGCTCCAAAAAATAGAAAAAAATATTCTTTACTCCTATCAATTCTTCCAATCCTGCAATAATCTTCTTCTTCATAATAATCTCCTCAATAAAAGTCTAGCAACTTCTCACGCATCAATCTCTTCCTCTCTTCAACAATTTCTATTCAACACTCTCATTTTTTACAACAATTCATGGCTCTAATACTACTGTTAGTTTTTCAGTTAAATTAGCTCATAGAAAGATTTATCCAGGATCAAATATAAATTAGATAAATGCCACTAACAATATAACAATGAATCACAGTATTGAAATAAGAGCAATATCTCACAAATATAACTCAAATATATTCAATATCAAAATATTACAAGAATGATTTCAGATAGATTACATTGCATGGAGCTTTATCTCCAATATATAATTTTACATGACTTTTCAGGTTAATATTGCTCTCCTCAAACATCCGAGAGATGCATCCTTTTATATTCCTCATATTAAGACAAAACTCTCATCTTGCCACATATCAATGTGACTCTTTATTCTCTCTTGACACCTTGCATTTTCTCTTATATTGACACACATTATAAAATATAAATCATTCTACCAAACTAATATTTACAAAGGGGTCAAATAATGTAATACTTCCAACAATATGAAAGTAACGAATGCTAAATGTTGGGATTTTGTGCTTGAGAAATTTATCTCTTAGATCCACACCAACAGACCCCTTGAAGAAACAACCATCATTGACCTATGAATTTATCTAAGTTGACCAAGACCTAGTCACATATAAAAACTTGGGGGAACAAATTCTCTTTCAAGAGGGAACATGATCTATTCCAAGTAAGTTGGTTTGTCCTTTGACCTCACCAACAGGTTGGCTCTATGCCATCTATGTTGGACTGTGTCAGTTGTGTGCTCAATAGAACTAGTGCTAGAAGGAGGCTCCGAACATTGAGGGTTAGAAGTTTCTAGGTATATTATCCATTTCACATTTCTTAACTACCAAATTAGAACAAAAGACCATTATCACTAGGTCTAAGTCAGTTGAAGGTGTGTTGAGGGTGATGTCAAAAGTCACCCATGATTATTAAATTAATTTGTGAGTTGTAACTGAAATAAAACACATTAAAAAATATCTCAATTTGGGTGCCTTATTTTTATACCAATTAATATTTTTAGTTAATTAAAAAAACACCATTCAAAGTGGTCATGACAAAAGCTAGTTTTTTTAGAAAGCTAGTTTTTTTAGAAACTTAGTTGTTTTTAGATTTTTTAGCTTTTTTGATTGATCAAGGTTGATTAATCATTATATATATTGTAATTGGAATCATTTGGTATATATAAGAATTAATATTTTTAGAGCACAGATTAGATGCACTATTTTGGAGCTTTTTCATAGTTTTTTTTTGTGTTTTTTTTCAATTCTAGATCTAATTTTCTGGTTTGATCAACAACATAGTTTGCTAAAATTGGAGCATTTGGCTAAGGTTATTTCATTATTTTGTATTCAAAATTGGTTTAGCTTAATCACTAAACACTTATGGACCATTTTAGGGTGATATCAATGCTCCATTAATGTTCATTTTGTATTTAATCAAAATTGCTTTATTATTATTTTTTTATCTCTCCACCTCAAGAACTTTTATTTGGTATCAGAGCATATTTTGTGTGTGATTTTAGTATTAGAGAGGATGAATATTTTTCATTTCCAACATCCTTTACAAGATTTTGGATTAGAAATACTTGTGGCTATTCGTTTGCTATCATGACAACAAATAATACATCCTTAAATATACCTACATTCAAAGAAAAAAATTTTGAGTACTAAAGAGATCAAATGAGGAAATATTTGTATGGAAAGGAGTTTGGAAAAATATGGTTCAACCATATACTCCTCCCAATGATTGGAGTGTTCTTCCTCGAGATCAAAAGAAGACATATGAAGAAGAAGAAAAGAATGATGCTCAAGCTTTCTTCTACTTTCTAGAGTGCAATAGATCTAAGCATCTATTCAAGGATAGTTGTTTGTGAGAATTCCCATGAGGTATGGACAACCTTGGAGACATAATATCAAGGATTACAAAATGTAAGATCAGCAAAGATCTCCACATTAATAATCAATTTTGAAAATATGAAAATGCATGATGATAATGTTGAAGACTATTGTATTAGAGTAAATGATATAGTGCATAGAATGAGAGTGTATGGTGAAGTCATGGAAGATAGAGTAGTAGTAAGAAATATTTTGAGATCCCTATTCCCAAAGTAGCTCCATATTGTCATTACACTTGAGGAGTGTAAAGATATGGACCAAATTAAGGAATTCATGCTACAACAAAAATAATTTTTCTGTTCATCATATCAAAATATGATAACTCGATATGGAAGAAATATTGAGGATGAAGAAGATATAAGGAAGGAAGCAATTAATTATTTCAAACATATTTTGTCATATTATAGGCAAGATAAGGAGGCACAATAAAAGCTTTTGCAAAATATTCCATCAATTATCACGTAGGGATAAAATGAAAGCTTGATGGAGAAGATATCTATGGAGGAGCTTCATGAAGTAGTTTTCTCTTTCCATGCTAACAAGGCAACATGCCTTGATGGATTTCCTACAATTTTTTTTCAAAAAATTTGATATTTATTGAAGAGTGATATGATAGATGTAGTTGAAGAGGCCAAAAAAAGGAAGGCTATAATAAGTGAGATCAACACTACTTTCATTACCTTGGTTCCCAAGAAAGGCGATAAAATATTTGGATAATTTTCATCCGATAAGTCTTTGTAATATGATTTATAATATCATTTCAAAAATTATGGCAAACAAGTTGAAGGGCATTCTAGGGTGTCTTATCTCAAAGGAACAAGGTGGCTTTGTTCATGGTAAATAAATTCTTTATGGTATAATTATTGCACAAGAGGCCATACATTCTCTTCATTCCATGAAAAATCAGGTATGCTTTTGAAATTAGATATGAACAAAGCATATGATAGGGTTTCTTGGAATTTTCTACATAATATTCTTAGAAAGTTTGGCTTTGCTTATAGTTGATGTAATTGGATCAAATGTTGTTATAGCACTACAAAATTTTCTATTTTTATCAATGGTTCTCCTATTGGGTACTTCAAGTCATCTTGTGGACTTCATCAAGGTGATCCACTTTCTCCTTATCTAATTATTATTTTTGCGGAAGCATTAGGGGAGCCTTTTCAAAGGTAAAAATGAAAGGAAAAATCAAGGTTATTCAGGTTGCAAAAAATGATCCATTTGAATCTCATCTCCAATTTATTGATGATACTTTTCTTTTGGGCCATCCCTTAGTCAGTGAGGCCATGGAGTTTAAATAAATATTATCATGCTATGAGAAGGCTATTGGATAGTTGGTAAATACTTCAAAATCCAAGTTTTTTTCATTAATACTGCTTTAGATAAATTGTTGTGAATATTTGAGGGTTTAAAATTGAAAATTTTCTATCAACCTACTTGGGTATTCCTCTATCTGATTAAAAAAATAAAAAGGAGATTTGGATCTCTTTTTTTGGATAGAATGAAAGCTTACTTGGCAAGTTGGAAAGGTAAGTTCTTAACCATGGCAGAAAGGCTACAACTCATAAAGACTACATTGCAATCCATTCCTATTTATATGATGTCACTTTTAAGACTCCCATCAAGTATTGCATTAGAAATTGATAAAATTCAAAGAGACTTTCTATGGAAAGGTTGTGAGAAAAATTTAGGTTTCCTTTTTATAAGTGGGATAGGGTTTGTAAAGGAAAGAATATTGGAGGAGCAAGCTTGCAAAATTGTAAACTTATAAATTTGGCATTAGGAGCAAAGCTTGGGTGGAGATTATTCAGAGATCAAGGAAACAATTAGGTAAAAATATTACTTCAAAAATATATAAGTTCTCTTGATACAAAGATATTGTTTAGGAAAAGAACTCTACCCAAAGGATAGTCAACATGGAACTTCATATTAGAGAGTTTTGTAATTGAAGAAGACACATATTAGATGGTCAATCAATGAGAGGAGTTATGCAAATTTTTGGTCCGATGCTTGGTTGAAGCCTTATCCTCTTATATCTAACTCAAAATGGAAACCATTGGTTCAAGCATGCCTACCATATAAAGGTCCAAATATCAAAGATTATATTATTATGAGCAAAAACTCCAGATCATGGATTTCTTTTAGTAACTTGGTTGAAGGAGAGGAACTCAAACAAATTGTAGATGAACTTCAAAAGATGCTTTGAGAGTTTTATTTGTCGATTTTTACATGAAAGGATGAGTTGGTTTGGAATTTATCAAAGGATGGTGGATACTTGATCAATTTGGGATATGAGAATTTAGAAAAATTAAAATTTCCTTATCCCAAAGATTTTCCTTAGAAGAACATTTGGTCATTAGAGGCTCTCCCTAAGGCCTCAAAATTTATTTAATTAGAAATTCAAAGTAATATTCTTACGAGAGAGAGTCTACAAAGAAGAGGATATTATGAACCCTTCATATGCACCTTGTGTGAGAAGGATTTAGAAACATCAAACCATTTACTTCTTCATTGTTTATTTGCTCACACCATTTGGGGTTATTTTAAAAAAATATAAAATTATTTTAGATAGCACCATCAACATTGAAAGAGTTGATAAAATGCTGGATACAGTATTTTAAAGTTAAAGTATTATGTATTCTTTGGAGGATTGGCCCTACCACTATTTGTTGGAATTTATGGCTTGAAAGGAATAATATAATTTTTAAAAATAAATCTCAAAATCATGCCCAATTTTGGAACCGTATTATTGCCTCTTGTGCAAAATGTCTACAAATATGGTGCTCATCATGGGCAGTCTCAATTGAAGAAAAAAAGGTGCTAATAACTTGGCTACAAGTTTTGAATATACATGGAAGAGTCATTCGTGACAACAAAATTAAAACAAAGGATTTACTTCGATCTATGGTAAAAATAGAATTGTCCAAAAATTGGGTTTATCAAAATCAATTTTGATGGTGCTTCTAAAGGAAATCTAGGAAAAGCTAGTGAGATGGTGTTTTTAGAAATAGTAAAGGCAAAATTCTCCTCACTTATTCATAATCATATGGAACTTCAACTAACAACTATATAGAGGCTAGGGCAATTCTTACAGGTATTAAAATTGCAGTAGAAAAAGGATGGAAATATATTTCAATTGAGGGGGACTCATAAATTATCATTGCTATCAAGTTAATTAAATTATAGTAAACTTATCTTTTTATAAAATATATTTTTCATTTATTTTTTATAAAATATATTTCTTATCTTTCTCAAATGGTTATGATTATGCAATTAACTCTTTGATATTAAGAGAAAAACTCACTCGTTCAATTGACTTCTAAAATTTGAATTTTGCCAAGATAAAAATCAATACTACAAATGGCTAAAATATATATGACCTAATTTCTATTTCTATGAATATATTATTGATAACAACTTATCTAAGTTGATCCAAGAGTGAGTGTGATCCAAGAGCAAGTAGAAAACACGAGTAGAAAGTAGGAAGCAAAGTGAGATCAAGAAGCAAACACCACTTCTTCTTGTTCCAAATCTTAAGCGAAAATCAAAAGCTAAAGGATTCATGTGAAGAAAATCTAGGTAACATGGCAAGAAAGTCATTTTTGAAAGTCCTTACTGGAAGTATGCCCTAGTTGAACATAAGAATACCCTAGTTAGATGTATGAATACCTTAGTTATCGATAAGAGGAAGAACAAATATTTGATAAATACTATCTAGGTATCAGAGACTACACCAAAAGTGATTATCAAGGATGAGATGATTGAGCATGATATAATCGTTCTTTAAATTTTAGTGTTAATATGTAATTTCCATGGATAATTTCTAGGTTTTTTCAAGATTTAGAATTGGATAAGTGGAAATGGATATTGAATTCAAATTACTCCATGACATTTCTTCCCAAAGGATGTTTCCTTGTTATCTTCTCTTATTCAGAAATAAGGGATAAAATAATGGATGGTGGCCCTTGGTTTAGGGACAAAGATGCATTATATTTAAGACTATGGATACATAATCTATCTATGGAGACAAAAACTATTAAAAGACTTCTGATGTGGATTAGGCTTTGGGATTTCCTTATAAACTCATCAAGAAGGAGGTCTTGAAGAATATTGGCAATACTCTAGGCAAGTTCATCTAGAGCGACCAACTATTAAGGAGATAAGACATGGTATATACATTTGAATATGTGTTTCCATGGCTATTTTAAAACCTTTACCGCATTCCATTAGGATTAAATCTAAATCAATAGAATGGGATCAACAAGTGGATTATAAAAATATTACATTCCAATGCTGCAAATATCATGAAACCAGACACATGGTAAGAGATTGCAAAGTGAAGATGATGGAGAAAGAGATAAAATATTGGGCATGGGTAAACTTCAATATAAAACAAGGAGATCATATCATAATAGAAGCTACGTCAAATCAAGGATTTTCCACTCTGAATAAAGTGACAAGAAAACCCCTCTACTTAATCAAGTGGAAAAGGTCATTATAATTCACTCGAATCAACTATTAGAAGAAAAAAATGACATAAGGGATGAGGAAGTATAATGTGCAAGTTCAAATATAGAAAGAGTTGAAGGTTTAAAGGAAGATGGTAAGGTGAATTTTCAAGTGAATGAGGTGAAGGATATCAAGGCTAATCCAAGTAAATCCTCATTGTTTTCCTAAGAAGAATAAAATCTTCTCCTTTTAATAAAAATGAAAGTAGTACAAAGTATATTCATTGCACTTTAGGGTTTCAAGAGCAGCATAATAAAGAAAAGCATATGAAGGATATCCAAGGAAATTTAGGGTTTCTACAACAACATAAGAAAGTAATGGCTATGGAGGATCATGCATGCACTTTAGGGTTTTTAGGGTAACATAAAGAAGAAAGTATTTATGAGGATATTTCTTGCATTTCACATTCTTTAGGGTAACATAAATATTTATAAGATAAGCCTCATTATGAACAATATGGAAAAATAGAAGAGATTGATGAAGAAGAGAATGTTGGTGGGAACAAAAAATGAGAGAAAGATCATCAAAGTATAAAAAAAGATAAAAATAAACTCAAATGGATATCTATTTGGAAAGCCAAATAAAATTATCATAGGTGTTAACAAGAAGTGGGACTAAACCCCTAATAAAATAAAAAATGATGATGATGAAAATGATATCATGGAATATTAGGGGTATAGAGTTATTAGGGAATTAATGGGTTGTTTTAGTCCTAAGTTTAGTTTGATACAAGAAATAAAATTAAGTAGTGAGGAATGTAAGGATGCTTTTAAAAATATTTGGAAGATGGGTGATTGTCTAGCAATTTCTTTAATAGGAGATTCAGGTGGTATTGCAACAATATGGGACAAAGGCAAATGGGATGGGAAATTGTTAGAAGTAAAAATCAATTGGGTTGTTGGACTATTTTACAAGAAAGAGTAAAACTTCATAGTTGGGGTTTTAAATATATATGCTTCAACTATAGTTACTCATGAAAAATGTTGGAAGGACCTTAGATTTTTTTTGTCAAACACAATGATAATTTATTGTGATCTATGGATTCTTGGGGGTGATTTCAACATTGTTCTATCTCCTTTGGAAAATAAGGGTGGTACTCCATGATGATCTAAATCAATGTAAGATTTTTCTTCATTTGTCAATTTAAATGGCCTTTTGGATGTTAGTCCTTCAAGTTTTCAATATACATGGGATAATAGATGCATTGGGAAAACTTATATAGCAGAAATATTGGATAGCTTCTTGTTATCCAAAAAATGATTAAAAATAGAGTATGCAATCTCTTCAAATATTTTATTATGAGCAGGATTTGATCACAAACCCATTCTCTTGACTTGTGATTTAATGGTCATCGAAATCCATTTTGCTTCCAGTCTATGTGGCTCCAAGAACCTGATTTCTTCTAGATGGTTATGTTTTTGTGGGATGAAGAAAATATTAAAGGATCATATATGTACAGGTTTGTTCAAAAGATGAAATATTTAAAGGAGCAAATGGAAATTTTAAATGTCAAATATTTTGATAACATTTGAAGGAAAAGAAATTTATTGAACCAAAATAAAAAATTTACAAAATATAGTAGAAACTAATGGAATGGATTAGGATACTTATGTGAAAGAAAAATAATTGCTTTTTGATTATCATAATGCATTGAAAAATGAGTCATATTGGTTCCAAATATATAGGGAGAAAAGACTTAAGGAAGGAGAAAGAAATACAAGAAATTTTCATGCTACATAAAAAAAAATTATTTTCACCACATCAAAAGTATTTTAACTTCGGATGGAAGAAATATTGAGGAAGAATAAGATATAAGGAAGAAATTAATTATTTCAAAACTATTTGTCAGATGTTGGCCAAGATAAGATTTCATAAAATATTCCACTAATTATCACATAGGGACAAAATGAAATCTTTGTGAAGAATATATCTATGGAGGAGCTACACAAGCAGTTTCTCTTTCTATTTTAACAAGGCACTGGCCCTAATGGATTTCCTACAATTTTCTTTCAAAACTTTTGGGATTTATTGAAGAGTGATATGTTAGTTGCAATTGAACAGGCTTAGAAAATGAAGGCTATAATAAGTGACACCAATGCTACTTTTATTATATTAATTTATGAGAAAGGTGAAACAAAATAGTTTGATAATTTTCATCCAATAATCCTCTGTAATATGATTTATAAGATCATTTTAAAAATTATAGCAAACAAGTTGAAAGGTATTCTAGATTGTGTTATTTCGGAGGAACAAGGTGGTTTTGTTTGTGGTAAATAAATTCTTGATGGTATAATCATTGCATAAGAGGCCATACATTCTTTTCATTCCATAAAAAAACCAAGTATGCTTATGAAATTAGATATGAATAAAGCAGATGATAGGATTTCTAAGAATTTTCTACATGATATTCTCAAAAGTTTTAGTTTTTTATTACAATTGGTGTGAATGGATTAAATGTTTTTGTCATTGTGAAATGTTCTGTTTTGATTAATGGTTATCCTATTGGCTACTCCAAGTCAGCTTGTGGACTCTGCCAAGGTAATCAATTATCTCCTTATCTATTCATTATTCTTACGAAGACATTAGGGAGAGCTTTCTTAAAGGTAAAAATGGAAGGAAAAATCAAAGGTATTAAGGTTGCAAAAAATGGTCCCTTCAAATCTCATCTCCAATTTTTTGATGATACTTTTCTTTTGGGACATCCCTTAGTTAGTTGGTCCATGGAGTTTAAATCAATATTATCATGCTTTGAGAAAGCTACTGGACAGTTGGTTAATACTACAAATCCAATATTTTTTTATTAACACTACCCTAGATTTACAACAAATTATTGTGGATATTTTAGGGTGTAAAATTGAAAAATTTTCATCAACCTAATTTGGGTATTCCTTGGTATCATAAAGGAAATAAAAGGAGCTTTGGATCTCTTGTTTGGATAGAATGAAATCTTATTTTGTAGGTTGGAAAGGTAAGTTCTTAACCATGGTGGGAAGGCTACAACTCATAAAGAATATAATGTAATCCATCCCTATTTATATGATGTCACTTCTATGAATGCCAATGTGTAAAGTATAAAAAAATGATAAAATTCAAAGACTTTCTTTGGAAAGGATATGAGGAAAAATTAGGTTTCCTCTTTGTAAGTGGGATAGGGTTTGCAAAGGAAAGAATATTGGAGGAATAGGCTTAGGAAATTGCACACATATGAGATTGGCCTTAGGGGAAAAGTTTGGGTGGAGATTATTCAAAGATAAAGGGAATAATTGGGCAAAAATATTACTTCAAAAATATATATGTTCTCTTGATGTAATGATTTTATTTAGGAAAATAAACCTAACTAAAGGGTCATCAACATGGAAGTTCATATCAAATAATTTGCAATTAATAAGCAAACATATTATATGATTAGTTAATGAAGGGAAATATAATTTTTTTTGATATTATACTTGGTTGAAGTCTTATCCTTTTATCTCTAACTCAAGATGGAAACCATTGGCTCAGACATGCCTAGCTTGTACAGGTCTAAATGTGAAAGACTATATTAATATAAGTAACAACTCTAAATCACGTATTTCAATTAGTAACTTGGTTGAAGGAAAGGAAATAAAATAAATTGTAGATGAACTTCAAAATATGCTTCAATATGTTTATTTTCTAATTTTTACACAAAAGGATGATTTGGTTTAGAATCTATCAAAAAATGGTGGATACTCGATCAAGTTGGGATATGAGAATATAGAGCAATCAAAATTTTCTACTCCCAAAAACTTTTCTTAGGAGAATGTTTGATCAAGAGAGGATCTCCCTAAGGCCTTTGTTAAGACTCTATCCTAACACAACCATTTTGATGTACTTGTCTAGTATTAGTGTATGTTTGCACCTTGGGAACCTACTGTGTATGGGCCCATTATGATATAATTGATACTTTTATTGTAAGTAGGAATTAGTAGCTCATTTTCCTCTTTCATTTGGCCCGATCCTTGAGCATTAGGATTTAGGTAAATAAGAGTATATATAAGGACAAGGGTTTGGAGTAGAATGTATCTCATATTTTTGTTAGGAACCTTTAGATAAAAGTAAGCATAATAAGTAATGGAAATGCTTATAAAAATAAATGACCATGAAGCAAAAAAATATAAAAGCTTAAGAAAATAACTTACTAGAAATACAAAAAATTATATTAATCAAGCAAAATATGTATCATAGGTCTCTTCGAGGGGGAAACCTCCTTGAAAGCGAAGATCCAATACAATTTGAGAAAAATATGATATGCATTCTACGCCAAATGCATGTCCTTATATAGACTCTTATTTACCTTGATCCAATTCTCAAGAGTTAGACCACATGGAAGGGGGGACTTGAGCTACTAATTCCTACATATAATAAAAGTAAATGTTACATCATAATGGGCCTATACACACTAGGCACCCAAGGTCCTAACATACCCTTAGAATAGGGTCCTAACATACCCTTCCCCTTCAAGAAGCTTTATCCTCAAAGTTTGAGATGAGGAAACTGCTATTGTAGTTTATGGAGCGGTTCCTAGGTGGCATCTTCTAGTTAAATTCAACATCATTGTACTAGAACTCATTGAGAGTACAGTCACAAAGTGTGCATGTATATTGGTTTATAATACTCATGGGTATGACTAAACCTTTCTCATCCAACTGGGATAGTGTGTATTTGACCTATATATGGTTGCGAAGAACCTTCTTTAAATATGAGACATGGAAAATTGGATGTATCGTGGAAGAAGGTGAAAATTCTAGCTTATAGGCCATAGGGCCAATCTATTGCACTTTATATGATCCATAAAATTTTGGTGCTATCTTTTGACTACCATGGAGTTTTAATTATTATTTCTTATAGGGATACAAGTGTGGAAAATGCATGTACCCAACATTAAAACTATGATAAAAATGATGTTGATCTACTTATTATCACATAATTTTGTACCATGGTCAAATTATCTTTAAGATGTTGGAGTATTTGTGAATTCTCCATGAGGGTGTAATTCACTACTTGAATCTTGGAACTACCCAAAATGTATGACAAAAGTGATTGTGGATGGTTTCCATAAAATCCTTTATATTGTGTCATCTTGGTGGAGTGATAGGAAGTATTATACCACCACTCAACCAGAGGAAGTCATTTGACCCAATGAGTTGGTTACTCAAATGTAAATCAACGAATATTGTTAAAGATTATTACATGATTTGGTACCTTGCAAGTACTTTGTAAATATTTAATGTTTAGATGTCTTGTAAATATTTATCATTTAATAATCATTAGATGTTTGTTATTATTAAAATATTCAATAAATATATTTCTTCTATGAGAAATATGAAGAGTCATATATCCTAAGAGTTTGAGGAGATGAAGAGTTAGTTGAAGTTGAAATGTCAAGAGATTGATTGTAAAGTCTATTAATAAGGATAACATCTAAGGAATGTAGGCTTTTAAGTCTAACTATTTCAAAATATCACAAGTCCTAATTTAAATGAGCCAACAATGTTATAGGTCAAAATATCAATAATAAAGAGTAGAATTATATATGAGCAATCAATTATGTATATCTAGTCCAATATAATGATGAAATAATATTCACTTATAATATTAAATATGAATGTAAACGGCAAAAATCATTCATGTACATGCATGAAGAATACTTACAATAAAAAATAAAAAATGAAGTACGATCCTTTTTCATCTTACAATGTGGAGCTTTATCTCCATAATATAGTTGTATAAGATGACTCTTCAAGTTCTTAATTTTTGTAATTCTTGCATGACTTTTGGCTTCTCATCTTGCCACTTGTATTCAAGAATATTGACATTCTAATTACTTTATTTTTTGACACTTATGCATATCCTGCACATAAAGAGGACTATAAATAAAATAATGTAATATCATCTAACATCCCCTTATATTACATTATTTGATGTGAATTTATTTTGATGTACATATATGATTTTGAAATAGCTAAAATTTATTTTGATTAAGTGATTTTGTAAATATTTGCAATCTTATCTTCAAAATAAACATGTTTCAATTGGATATAATAATTTTGAACATGATCCCTGATAAAATGACATTGAGCTTCAATGTGTTTTGTTCTTTAATGAATAATTGTATTTTTAATTAAATTAAGTACTCCTTGATTATCACAATTCAATATTGTAATAGTTCTCCTAATTCCCATATCTGATAATATATACTGTAACCAAAGTGCCTCACATATTGTATCTTTTGTTACACGATATTTTGCTTCTATAGATGAAAGCGTTACTGCATGTTGTTTTTTACTATACCAAGAAATAGGTCCATAGCCAAGATAGAATACATAGCCTGATGTAGATTTTCTATCATCTATTGATCCAACATAATCAAAATATGAATATCCCTATAGATAAAACTTGTCATCATCTTCATTTATTTTATATATTAACCCATATTATGTAGTCTTGCTAATATATTGTAGTATTATTTTTGTAGATTTCCAATGAATTTCTCTAGGTTCTTGCATGAATCTTGAAAGATAATTTACAACAAAAAGTATGTCTAGTCTAGTATTTGTTAAGTATAAAAAATATTCAGTTAACTGATGATATATAGTGATTGAAACTAGAGATGTTTCTTTATATCTAGACAATTGTAATCCTTTTTCCATAGGTGTATCTTTGAATTTACAATTTTCATTCTATACTTTTTAAGTAATGATTTTGCATACTTTGTTTGTGTTATTGTGATATTATTTTCACTTTGACAAATTTCTAAACCAAGACAATAATGAAGAAGTACCAAAGCTGTCATTTCAAAATCCTTTTCTAGATCTCTTTTAAATTCATCTATAAGAATTCTAGGGCTTCATGTGATTACTATATCATAAAAATATACTATAAGTACTATTTTGTCTAGTCCAACCTTTTTGTGTAGAGATTTGGATCTGAAAACCTTCTTTTAAAATTCTATTGTAACAAATTATTATTAATCTTTATGTACCATGCTCTTGTTGCTTGCTTTAAACCATATAAGGATTTGTATTTACAAACCTTTTGTTCATGTCCTTTGATCACAAATCCTTCTAGTTGTGACATATATATCTCTTTTTCAAGACCACCATTAAGAAATACACTTTTTACATTCATTTGATGAAGTTTCCATCCAAGATGTGCTGCTAAAATACAAATTGTTTGAACAGTAGTCATTCTTGTTTTTGGTGCAAACGTTTCTTCATAATCAATTCCTTTTGTTTGAGTATATCCTTTTGCAACTAATCAAGCTTTGTATTTTTCAAGAGAACCATATGCTTTGTATTTTATCTTGTAGACCCACTTACATCCTACTACTTTCTTTCCTTGTGGTAGATCAACTAGATTCCATGTTTTATTTTTTATTAATGTTGCATATTCTGATTTTATGGGTGTTTTCCATTTTATTTGACTTAAAGCAGTTTGAGTAGTTGTAGGTTCTACTATAGAATTTATCACTCCCTATTATTCTCATTAAGCTATGGGTTTGTGGTCTTGTAGTAGTAATATATGGCATTTGCTCTAGCTTTGAGTCTTTAAGTGTATCTCTAAGCCATATTGGTTCTTTCCTTTGTAGTGTTGTAGTAGTTTCTAAATTTTAATTTTCTCATCATATGTTTTTTATTCTGATTCTTCACTTGATGAGTCATCTTCTTCTAAAAGACTTAAAATTGTTCATGTATTAGTTTTTTGTTCTTTAATAACAATTTTTTTTTCCTCATAAAATACTACATCTCTATTTATGTAAATTTTCTTTGTAGTTGGATCAATTATTCTATACCCTATTGAATCATCATCATAGCCAAGAATTATTCCACACATAGTTTTGTCATTAGTTTAGTTCTTCTTTGCTTTGGAATATGCATGTATGCCTTACATCAAAAAATTCTTAATTGACGTTCTACTGTTGATCCATAGTTTTTGATGAAGATTTTCAATTCTCAAATTTTTTAAATCTAGGGCATTGAATTGGGACAACAAACCGATAAGCACTCAACCTCTACCATATAGCCTACCTCTTTTGAGTACATTGTGGTTTGAAACTTGGATCTCCCCAAAGAGAGACCAAAGCCCTAATCACTATGTTGTCCTTGTCAGACTATAATTTGTATTATTTTATCAAATGTCTTTGACTTTTGCTACTAAATCCGATGAAGGTGCATTCGTTGCTGAATCTAACGAAGGTAACTAAGAAACTAGGAGGATTTAAATGAGTCTATATGGATGGGTAAAGGGTTCCAAAAGAGAGCGATGGGTAAAAATCAGAGGTAGAGAGAGTTTCAAAAGGGAACGATGACAAAGAGATTGAACAAATAAGGGAGTTAGAGGAGCTTCTAAATTGAAACCCCTCTCATATAAATAAGAGAAAAAATTGTATCAAAAAATGAAAGGAGATTTAAAATGGCGAGTGGGGAGATATTATGCTTAAACAAGTTTTACCATTGAAAGATAAATATCTAGTGGGAAGATTCATGGGACATTCAATAAAAAAAAATCTTCATGACTAGATAAAGTCAACATGGTTGGATTTGTTGGAATATATCCCAACATACCATGTAATGACAAAAGGTTGGATAACTTTTGTATTCCAGAAAGCAAAATATTTCAAAACTCTAAAAAAAGGAAGATGGATATGGGGTCATAGTATCCTTACTCTAAAAAAATTGACACGTGGGTTTGATCCTTAATCCTAGAGGATAACCACCCAATCTTTTTTGGGTCAATTTACCTGCAATACCACTAGAATATTGGAATGAGAAGATGTTGAGGGTGATAGAAATTTTTTTGGGAGTTTTTCTTGAAGTGGGCTCAAAATTTTTAAAGACATTTATAAATCAATAGCTCGAATCTTAGTGGATATGGACCTAATTCTAGGATTACCTGAGAACATGCATTTTGTAACAAGAAACTGGTCTCATACATAGAAGTTATACTATATTGGAGTCCTCTTTTGATGTAAATTTTTCCACTAGTATAGTAATCTTAAAGCAAAATGTAGAACAAGAAGAAGTACTAGACATGGAAAGAAGCATATAGAAGTTGAAACTCCCATTGGTACAAGTAATAGAGAGAATATAATAGTAATAGAAGCTCAATAATATAAGGGACAAGCAACAACCTCGGGAACTCTAGAAGAGAAATCATAGGTATCACTCAATCAACAAAATAAAAATGACCAGACAATTAGTCAAATATTCATGGGAGCTACAAAAGAGAAGAGGGAGGATTTGTAGTTTTTTGAAAAATATCCTGGAGGACTAAATTCAAGTAATTCAATATTATCTTTGCATGATGATTTGAATGATACAAATAATACATTTGTTTTCCTATCCAAATATGGCTTGAAATCAATTCAGGATGACCTCATAGAGAGTAGTCTTGAGAGAAGGATAGAAGAGAGGGTTTCTCTCTCAACAGGGGAAAGTAGGAATATAATGGAGGATAGATAGGCAGAGGGATCAAATAAGGATTTAGTTCGAGATGGAAGAGGGCAGACTCTATTTGAGATCATGGAGAAAATAAATAGAGGAAAATAAAGTAAACTAAGGAAATCCCCCATTAGTAGGATTTCCTCTCCCTCTAGTCCGACATCTCAATGTAAAATTTTGCCTCCTATGGGAATATATGCTTTAAGATATCAAAAAAAGGTAAAGTAGGTAAGAGCTTTCAAAAAATTCAAAGGGTACTAAGCTTTGAATCCAATCAAACTCAGGGTTCCTCAACAGGTAGGATTTCCTATCTAAAAAAAACCCAAAAAAGAGTTGAGAAAGAAATTATTTTTGGTGAACAAAAATATGTTTATGAGGTAATTAGAGCAAGATAGCCCCTTGAGTTAGGTATTCCATGATAATAATCTCTCACAATATTAGAGGATTGGAGGCTCCTCAAAAAAATATAGCCCTAAAATTATTAAACTTTAAAATCCTGATATTATCTTGATTTAGGAAACCATGTTAGAGGAAAGGTAATAGTTATTCCTAATTCACTCCTTCAAAGCTGGAAGTTTATTAGGATAGACTCAAATTACAAATCAAGGGGAATTATCTTGGGATAGAAATATTCTTACGAATTTATTGAAAACTTCTTCATAGAAGCACAAGTAGTATCAATATTCCACTCCAAGGAGTTAGGGAAAACTATAACTATAGTAAATATGTATTGTCCATATAGAGATAGGTAGGTTTTTTGGGAGGAAGTTTTTGGCCAAGATCTTCTAGAAAGGAGAATTTAGTGGTGACAGGGGATTTAAACTTTGTTACAAAAAGAAGTGAAATATGGGGAGAAGAGGCCAAAATGGATCCACTAGTTGATTTTTTCCTTCACAAAATTCAAAGTGCTGGACTGTTGTGATATAGAAGTCAAGGTATATCCAAAATATTAAACAAATTTCTATTTTTAGAGAAGCTCTTAGTTTTCTATGACAAGATGAGAACATGGATAGATCAAAGGGGAGGATATAATCATTCCCCAATCTTGTTACAGATAGGAAAGGGTGAGGATAAACCACTAGGTCCTTTCAAATTTAATTCCATTTGGCTGAGGGATGAAGGATTTTAAAACTTAGTAATAATATAATGGAGGCATTATGACCCAACCTCAGAAGATACAATTATGTTTCAATAATATTAGGTTGGCCCAAAGAAAAACTTTGGGAAGCATAGGCAAGACTTACTAAAATATAATCTACTCTAAATAAGCTTTATACTATGAGAGGTAATGAAGGTTTTTTCATAAAATGAGATCATGCAAGTTAAACAATTGGAAAAAAGAAGAGATAATTGTTAGAATGAGAGGAGGCAGATGGAGAATGAAGACCAGAGCTTTATGTCTAGAATAGGGGGATGAAATTACTTTTTTTTCAAAATAATACAAAACAAAGGAAATATACAAACACAATTTGGGAAATGAAAGGGAAGAATGGAAAATTTTTGAGAAGATTACAGGAGTTGACACCATTAGAATTAAACTACTTCAAAGACTTGTATAAAGATCCAAATAGAGAAAATATAGTAGAGAAAATATAGTGGCACAATTTTCTAGGATCCATAAACTCCACTTTCTTGGCTTTGATTCCAAAAAAGGACAATCCAAAATATTTTGGGGATTACAGACCTATCTCTTTATGTAATGCCTTTTAGAAAATCATCTCAAATATTATAGCTAAGAGAATTAAAAGGATATTTTCAAACATTTTTTTAGATGAATGGTTTAGGTGTTTATGTAAAAGGCAGGTTCATGAAGAAATAAGGGTATCCCAAGAAGGACTACATTCAATAAAGACAAGGAAACAACAAGAAATGGTAATAAAATTAGATCTAGAAAAATATTTTGATAAATTAAATTGGTTATACATCAAGATGATCCTAATTCAAATTAGATGTAGCATTACCCTTATGAATTGGGTGATGGGATGTATTAATTTGGCCTCTTTTGTTGTACTTATCAATGGATCAACTTTTAGTTTTTTCAAGGCTTCTATATTATTGAGGTAAGGATGTCCTGTTTCTCCTCTCATTTTCATTTTACTACCAAAAAGTTTGAGTAGACTAATTAGGGGATGGAAAAGATAGAAAATGATCAAGGATTTTAAAATTGGTAACTCTTTAAAGGTAATCCATTTGCTCTTTGCAAATGATGTTTTATTTTTTGGAAACAAAACATTGAAGGAAGCCTCAAAGTATAAATAAGTGTTTGACCTATATATTGTATGTCTATAGGAATGGAAATAAATCTACAAAAATAAAAAATAGCCTTTAATAGGTTTTAGCCAGGGCAAATAGAAGTAGTATTGAGAATTTTTGGTTTCAAGCATGTTGACTTTGATAAAGGGTAAAAATATATTTATGATTTCATCTAAAACCTAATGACTATGGGTACCAAGATTATATTTGGTTATACACCAAAATAGATAAGAGGATCACCACTTGGTGCACTAGGTGGTTATCATTTGAGGGTCACCTTACATTGGTGAAATCAGTCTTGGAAGCCACCCTGGTCTATTGGCACTCCTTGGCTTACATTCCCATCACAATAGTAAAAAAAATAAGGAAGAAATATTTTCAATTTCTTTGGTTAGGGAACAAATAGAAGGATGCAATAGCGCTAGTTAAATGGAACATAATAACTAAACCAAAATCAAATGGAGTATGGGGCCTTAAGAACATACATAATTTTGGAAAAGCTTTAGCAACAAAAAGTTTATGAGGATTGATAACTGACAAAGAATTATGGAAGGAAGTAATTCAAGAGAAATATTTAGGATCTTTGTCCCTTGTAGATTGGATTAGATGACAAAATAAATAGGTCATAAAAGCCACAATTATTTGGAAAGCACTAGTGAGAGATTTTTCTTTAGTTGGGAATTTCTTAGCATGGAAATTAGGGAATGGAAAGGAAGTAAGGATAGTCGAAGATCCTTGGATAGGTAGTAAAGGAGATGGTCAGATTCCAAAAAACATAATATTTCATCTCCATGGACAAGGAAATATGGTAATGGTATAGGTGGTATCAGTAGATAGAACTAGTTTATGGAAACAAGGATGGCTTACAATAGAGGAGCTAAATCTGGAAGGAAATGAAGCACATATTTGGCATGATTACACAAAGGAAATGGAAAGAGAAAATATAAGATTAAATCAAGAAAGAGACTCTATGATATGGTCTAAGAATCCAGCAAGTGGATTGTACACGACTAGAAATGGTATAAGGCATGCTTTGACAACAATAATGAGGAAAAGCTTTGGTGGTGGACTAAAATGTGGAAGGTAAAAGCTCCCCTAAAAACAAGAATATTTGCTTGGTTAGCTCTAGCAAACAATTTGCTAACATGGGATGTTCTTCAAAGGAGTTCCTAGCAAGGACTAAGTCAATGTGTCATGTGTAGAAAGGAAGAAGAAACAATGGACCATCTTTTACTTCATTGTACTTTTGCAAAATAAGTGTGGAATTCAATTATACCTTTGAATCAAGGGAAAGAACAATGGCTTGCCAGGAACCTTTTGGATAATATCAAACAGTGGTTCAAAGAAAGAATATTAAAGGAGTATAAATGTATTCCTTTGATAGTGGCATGAGACTTATTGCTAGTTAGAAATGCCAGGTTGTTTGAAGGTAAGAAAATTCTGATGATTCAGGTTGAAATACAAATTAAATCCACTTTTGAAAGTCTAAAAAGTCTCCCCAAAACCAAAAACTAAGCAAGCATATAGGAACACTACTTATAGATCCTATGAAGCCATGGACATTCTTTGATGGAGCTTGCAAGGGTAGCCTAGGTAGGTGTGGGGCAAGGGAAACACTTAAATTAAAATCATAAGATCACTTTCAAGGCAAATTTAGGGGAAGGCACAAATAATATGGCAGAATGGAAAGCTCTAATCCTCTTGTTGAGAATAGTGGTGGAGTAAGGAATTACAGCTTTACAAATTTATGGAGATTCAAACTTAGCAATAAACTAGGTTGGAGATCATGTTGAGATGAAAAAATTGCTCCTCGATCCTTTCTATGAGCAAATGAAATTATTAGAATATTTTATAATAGAAATTTCATAAGACATCTATATGGAACTAAATGTAGAAGCATATGGTCTTTCAAAATATGGTTTGCACCTTCTAATATGCACTTGGTAGAGGGACGAAGTGGTTAAAGTTCTTGGGGTTTCCTCATAGTCCTCCTTTTACTAAGGATCATATCAGAGATCTATTAATAAAAAAAAGTTTTTGAAAGGGACCCTTGTCATTGTTCTATAGAAAGACATGCTTTAGAATAGCATCAATCTTCAACATTAAAATCTGAGTCCTCAATTTTGGAACTCAGGCAAGAGTCATTCAAGAACTATGATTGATCAGGAAGTTACTCTTGCTTTTCACCTGTTAGTCCTATTATTAGGATTATGTTTTTGGATTGTAAAATAACTATAGGTTATTATAGCATGGAGGCTAGTACTCCTCTCAATTTAGTTTAGACTAGCTCCTAGATGGGATGTAATTGAAATTCTTGAGGGTTCTTCATACCCTTAACATTGTATTTTTTTCATACTCATAATGAGAGTTACATAATGTTTTTGAGGATAAAAATTCCATATTATTAAAATTTATGTTAATAAGTCTGCAAGGACAATATAGTGGTTAGGGATTTGGCCTCTCTTTGGAGAGGTCCATGGTTCAAACCATGATGTACCCAAAAGGGGATAGGCTAGATGGTAACGATAAGAGTGTTTTCTAGTTGGGTACCTCAATTTGAGCCCTAGAGAGTTGGGGAGCCTGTTATAGGGTGTTGCAACATCCAATGATGTTAGCGATTCCCCTATGTATAAAAAAATTATGTTAATAAATAAATAAGAAATTAAATTATATTTCTATTTAATATTAACATCATACAATAAAATAAAAATATTTATTTATTTATATTATTATAATTTAATAAGTTATATTAGCATCTATTAAGGGTCATTCTTATAAAAATATGAAAATATTACATTTCTTATTAGGTCAATTAAACCATATCCAACTTGCTTTTGCATCAAATTATTCTTTACCCCCCTCGAATTGTCCTATATCTACTCCTTGATATTATTTTCATTTAGAGAAAATAACCCTTTCTAAAATTTGAATCTCACTAAGAGAAGATCAATTCTTCAATCTAATCGAATGTTTTTGAATGCATCCTTGCCTACGTCACTACATATTTTTGTATTAAAATAAACTCAATATTATAGCATCCTATTAATTCTTTATAAGTTTTTCTTAGGGTCCTTATTCATACCTCAAATGATCCAAATATCATCTTCATCACCACCTTTTATTCTTTTTTATGGTTTTAACCCCACTCTTACTTAACACTTCCAATGTTTGTTTTTGGCATCCTAAATCAATCTCTTTGAGTTCATTTTCTCTTTGTTTTTATATCAAGGGTATTTCTCTCATTTTCGATTTCAAACAAAACTTTCATTCTCATCAATATATTATATTTTCTAAGTCGTTCATAATATGATTTATAAGTTTATGCTGGCCTAAAAAACTTGAGTGCAATGGATAACCTTAAAGCACATTTGTCCTAATATCTTTGTAAATTTAAAAAATATATATAAAAATGGGATAAATCAGTTTTGAAATCAAGGTAAATAGTGTTCAAACTCATGTAGAAGGCATGGAAAATTGCCTTTTTTTCCACCAAAAATTATACAAATGTGGTGAATCATTTATCTATCATTTATTCTTATGATAAGACAACAATCTTTACCAGATCCATCATTTTAGGTTGCCAAGTGTAGAAACCCTTAAAGGATGCTAGATCTTGGCAACCTGAAATGATGGATCTCGTAAAGATGCATCCCAAATCAATCTATTTGAGTTTAATTTATCTTTATTTTTTAATAAAAAACCTTATATTAATTAATATTAATCATACAAAAAAGGGCGGGTGGAATTAGCACACCCCACAAACCATAAAAGTTGCTAGGTGGAGGAAATCACACCTCCCCAATAAAAACAAAGTCCAAAAAACATTACTACACGCTACCGCGAGCAATCATTACACAAACATCCCAAGACATAATCAGTAAACAAATATCAAGGAGCGGGATGGAAGTTATCTTCCTCATTGACACACTACCAGCCGCCATTTGAAGATATTGGGGCAGTCCGTCCTTCATCTGCATTACCACAACCAGAATCCATTGAAGATGACCTTGGCTAACTCAGCTTGGAATGCTTGGTAGAATACATGTTGCTCATAGGCTACGACCTCTTATACCTCTAGGATAGCTCCTCCTTTCCTAGGCAAATGCTTGGTAGAATACATGTTACATGTAAGCTGCGACCTTTGTTGTCTTTGATAGTCAGACTTGAACAAACTTTATGCTTCAAGCAATGGGATTTGATCAGTTTTTCATCAACACAATTTGCATGAGGACTTATCAGGATTCATAATATCCATGACATCCTTAGAATCACCTAGGTCTCAAAGCAAACTGAAGAAATTAATGCCTCCACTGAAATTGCCCTCGCCTAAGGACATTTGGAAATGCTTGTCAAAGCTCAGGCCCAAGCTATCCCTCGAGGGACTTCGAGAATGATGAACTTTAAAATATTGTTCCTCTACAGTTGTGGAGTATGTGGGTGCCACCGATGAAAGATATGGCATGGTAGTGGGACAAGCCTCTGCAAAAATCGAGGCCTAAAGAGAAGTTGAAAAATGTGACAGTTGAGTAACTACAGAGGTGGTCAGAGTAGCATTTGGGACCCTTAAAACTTGCATGGCAGACTACATGTTAACTATAGTCAATGTGATGGCTTTAAAAGACTACACAAAGCTAGTGGGGGCTTGCATAACCTAGGTATAAATGAGCCTGGTATGAGTAGGTTGAATAGAGGGATTGGCCTGCTCCGAGTGTTTAGAAGCATGATTTTTTTGAGTAGCAACCATTTGCCAGTCGCTTTGGTATTTCCAGGACTCGTTAGACTGAGCTACCGAAGCAGTCAAAGGGAGTTGGGTCTGTTTGAACTTCCAATCCATCGGTGGGTAATATCAATTCTTGTGAGCAGTAGACTGGCAATGATAACAAGTATTCGATAAATTAATATAGACAATAGGTTACCTAATGGAGGTATCACCAATATGGATATCTATGAAATCCAGAGGGTTTTTGGTTAGGTTGACTTTGATACAAGCCCGCTTGGTAGGGTGAGTTGAGAAAAACCGTTCAAGATCAAGACATACAAACTTGTCGAGGGAAGAGGCAAGCATTTGCAAAAAACCCCAAAAGGGGACAGGTACACCTGGGAACTCAATCCACGTAAGAAATTCTAGCTCAGCTTGATCACTGACTATAGAGTCATGAGTGTAAGATTATAAAATTAACAAGGAATTTCTCACCGTCCAAGGACCTTTGGCTAACACTTTTTGAGCTTGAGCAGGATCAGGGAAGTGAAAAATGAAATAACCCTTGGTGAGATTCTAAACATTCTCAACTATCACACCATGCGGACCCCAAACTTGTTGCACCGAGGACCTAATGAGGGTGACATTGGGAATTCTACCCAGGAAATACCCGACAAGGGTATGTGACTCAAACCAGTGGTAAGCATTATGAAACTCATGCAAGAGAATGGAAAAAATAGGGATAGTACTCTTACCTTATGAAGCACTTTTGGGATAAACTTTCTTGGGTGCTTCCCTGGAACCATTGCTCTCTCTAGCCGACTCAGTAGCAACTGAGCTAGACATTTACGAATGACGGCAGACCCAAACCCTAACAGAGCAATTTTTCCTTATAAAACCCTAGCTCACATTCTCTCTTATTTTATCTTTGTTTTTACTTTGAGGGTATTTCTCTCATTTTTCTATTCCAACCAACACTTTCATCCTCATCAACATCTTCCATTTTCTAAGTCATTCATAATATGATTTATAAGTTTATGCTAGCCTAAAAAATTTGAGTCAAGGGATAACCTTAAAGCATATTTGTCCTAATGTCTTTGTAAATATTAAAATGTATTTATAAAAATGGGATAAATCAATTTCGAAATCGAGGTGAATAGTGTCCAAACTCATGTAGAAGACATGGAAAATTGCCTTTTTTTTCCATCAAAAATATTAAAAATGTGGTGAATTAGTTTTAAAATATTTCTATCGCTTGTCTATCATTTATTGTTATGATAAGACACCAATATTTACCAAATCTATAATTTCAGGTTGCCAAGATCTAGCATCCTTTAAGGGTTTCTACACATTACCCTTACTAGATCTCTACTTGCTTTTTCTCAAGTATCGCACTTCAACAACTTTAAAGCTTATTTTTTAGGTCTTATGAGGGATTTTTGAGGATTTTACCAAGTACCAAATTGATCATAGATCTATTTAAAACATATATCTTGTCAAGCTAGGTGGTTTAATTTTTTTAAAATAGATCTCTAGATCAAAAGTTATGCCTTTTAGAAGGTTCCATGCTTCAAAAGTAAAAAAATCTTGATCATCCATTCTACCTATCGTTTGTGGCATATTATTGCTATCTATCATCTATTCTAGCCATCATCCATTTTATCATTTTTTTGCTTATCATCCATCACCTATTCTTTGCTATCGATCATCTTTATTTTCTACCGATCATCTTTGCTTTTCTCTGCTATCGATCATCTCTACTTTTTCTTGATCGTCGGTCGCCTATTCTCTGCTACCGATCATCCATCACCTATTCTTTGTTATCGATCGTCTCGGCTTTCTGTCGATCATCCATCACCTATTCTTTGATATCAATCGTCTCTAATTTCTGTCAATTATCCATTGTATATTCTCTACTACTAATTATCTATGTTCTTCTCCGCTATCAATCATCTTTGATTTTATTTTCTACCAATCATCTCTGCTTTTCTCTACTACCGATTATCTCTACTTTTTATCGATCATCTCTGCTTTTCTCTGCTATCGATCATCTTTGCTTTTTGTCGATCGTCTTTCGTTGCTATAGGTCATTTTTGCTGCTATAGGTTGTTTTTCGAGTAGAACCAATGTTTTAGATGTAGGAGTATCGTTGTCATGTTAGGTATATATACTGGTGGTATAATAGGTAAATTTGGTAGTGTAAATAAAATTATTTATAATTTCAAGGTGAAAAGGTCCATGATTTAGGTGGGAATGTTGGCAATTTAAAATAAAAATAATGAAATTATTATCAAAGCGGGGCAAGCCAACCCAAATTGTTTTTTGCACCGAAAATTTTTGGACGAATGGGCCCGGTAAAAAGTCCCCATATTCATCAATTTTAAAATTTAGAAATCTTAATATTCATGAATTAACGATAATTCACTACTATGCATAACCCTGGCCATCCTCCATAGTACTTACTGTTTATTCTATCTTAAAACCCTAAATTGTAATGGATATCCTCCATACTACTTTCAATATTGTGTTATCTTTCAAACCCTAAAGTGCAGGGGACAAATCCTATGCTACTTTTTTTTTTATTGTGTGGAGACTATTTTCTACTATTAAGAAAAACAAAGATGATTTTATTGGATTAAACTTGACCTCTTCTGTGTTCTTTGAAATTTACACTTCACCTTCCTTCACACCTTGATTTCTTTGCCACAATTTTTTGCAGTAGAAAATCCTTATCTAGGCGAGTTTCTATTACCATATGGTCTCCTCGCTTTATCGTTGGGTTTGTCTTATGATTCGTTTTTTCTCTTTCTAAATTGTTTTCACCTTGTGATATTTTAACATGTGTATGATTTCATAATATTTATATTAGAATGTAATATTTTTATAATCCACTTATTGATTCTTTCTCTTGATTTAAATTTAATCTTAAGGAAAAATATATTTGATTATAAACAAATGAAAAATATATTTAATAAAAAATAAGTTTACTATGGTTTAATTAACCTAACAATATCATATCATAAAGACAACGTAATGTTTTGTAATTTTAATAAAAATGATCCCAATAAAAATCATATATAATTTATTAAAAAACAAAAACTTAAATAAAATCATTTTAAAGAAAGACTTTAATTTTTAATTAATAATCCAATTTAAGAAAGTATCCAAGATTAAGTTTTGAGGAAATATATCTATATTTTTCTATGTTTAAACATATTTACATGGAATAAAATAATTTGACAAATTTGATTAAAAAAATAAATTATTTAAAATGTAGTTATCATATTTTAAAAGATATAAGGTCATGCAAACATGACAAAGATGCTATTGGTAAATAAATTAAATAAAAATTAGATTTATATATTTTTTATTTAGTGTGAAAAAACCTCTGCGACCAATGCATAACCAATGCATAGGGTTGAGTAGTTTCCTCCCAATCATTACTTTTTTGTAAAACCGAAAATTATGTTTATCAATAAAAATTTAATGCACAACCACCATACAACCACCATACACCCACCCCTCACACCGCAGTTTAAACCTAAAGAGCCAAAACTCAACCTGTTGTATTATATGTGAAACTGATGTATCACATATAGACAATATGTTGTTTATAACCTTTAACCTTAATTGATACTTTAACTCAACATGGCAAGTGTGGCAAGGTAATATTTAGTTTTTTTAATTCTTAGACGTGTGTAAATATTTACAAGGATAGTATGATAACGAGTTTTGCTACTATGATAATAATTTATATAATATTTTTAATGAATGTCACTAAATAATATATATTTTTAATATAATTTTAGATTATTATTATTTTTTAGTTAGTGTGAGAAACTCTTACGACCAACGTATAAGGTTGAACGGTTTTATTTTAACTATGAACTCTCGTAAAGTCGAGAGTTATGCTTATCAATAGAAAATTTAACACACATCCAACCCTCACACACTCGCCCAAGTTGCAGTTTGAACCTTGGACCTCTTGAAGAAGAGTCAAAGTATTTTAGATTTATTTTGAATTATTAATATAAAATGTTTTTTATTTTTTAATATAAATACATATATTTTATATTAATAAATTAATAAAACATTAAATTATTTATTTGATTTGGTTATTGTGAGAAACCCTTATGACCGACGTACAGGGCTGAGCAATCTCCTCCCAACCATGATTTCTCGTAAAGCCAAGAGTTATACTTATCAATAGGGAATTTAACACAAAGCCACCACATACCCACTCTCTCACACACTCGCCCATGCCACAGTTTGAACCTTGGATCTCCTGAAGAAAAGTCAAAGCCCGAACTGTTGCGCTGCACCCCCAAGTGCATAGTAATATTATATTTTTCTTCGAATTTTTTTTAACTCTTATTTTAGAGTTAGAAAAATATTACAATGAGATGGGTGGTTTATACCCTCCTATAAACCTCACTAAAATAGTCCCATTTAGAGCTATTCTAGAATCTCTTTAAAATGACTTAAATTTCTTTGAAAAGTCTATCAGACCTATTACAATAATAACTTGTTGCAAGCCTTCAATTATCTTATAAAGTGTCATTTTGGTGCTTTATCCCTATAGTTATCAATCATATTATATATGACTTTCATTAACAAAAGATATAAAATATGTCTTAAACCATGACTTATATAAAAAGGGTGTAAACTATGGTGGAATCATAGTCCCACACACTACTCCTTCCTTTAACCAAGTATCAATTGGAATATCTAAGGCAACTTGTGTTAGACCATTTGCTTCCTCATTTAGTTCTCTATAAATATGTTTATAAGATATCTCTGCAAATGATGCTTCTAGCAATTTTACTTTCTCATAATAAGGCCTAAGCAACAAATTTTGCATTCCTACTAAAACTTGAAGCCCAATCCACCACCAATTTTGAGTCACCAAAAATTAAAGTTTTGTTATTCCCTGTTCCATTACCATTCTTAACAAAAAGATCAAAGCCTTCCACTCTGCCACATTATTGGTACTTTCACCAATACCTGCTTTGAAAGTGAATTTATGATTTTCATCTTGATATAACACTCCTTCTACCCCACATCTATCTAGATTGTCTTGAAAATCTCCATCAAAAAAATCCCAAGTCTTTGTAACATCCACTATTAAACTATCAACCTATCTTACAACCTTTAGTTTTGGGGCTTGTTTTATGCCTTCATAAATATATTTGATTTGAGCTTGAACTTGTATAGGTAGAATTTCCTTGCTCTCAAACAACATAGAATTTCTTGCCAACCACAAACCCCATGCCACTATTAATGGAATGTACTTGTATTCCTTTAAGCCTTTGTCTTTGAATCATTGTTGCATATTCTTTAACAGATTCCTTGGCGGCCATTGTCCCTTCCCTTAGTCATGGGTAGAATAAACCTCCACACTTCTCTCAAGAAATCAAAGTGAACTAGTAGGTGGTCCATTGTTCCATCTTCTATTTTATATAATAAAATAACAATATTTGTTTATTTATATTGTTATCATTTAATAAGTTATATTGGATTCTATTAAGGGTTATTTTTATCAATATCAAAATATTACATTTTTTATTAGGTCAATTAGACCATATCCAACTTGCTTTTTTATCAAAAGTATTCTTTACCTCCCTCAAACTATGTCTTATATCCACTCTTGGATATCATTTTCATTAAGAGAAAATACCCCTTGACTAGTTATTTTCTAAAATTATGAATCTCACTAAGAGAAAAGGTCAATACTTAGATCTGATCGAAGGCTTTTGAATGCATCCTTGCATACCTCACTACATATTTTTGTTTCTTGTATTAAAATAAACTCAATATTATAGCATCCTATAACTTCCTTATACTTATTCATACCTCAAATAATCCAAAATGTCATCTTCATCGCCACCTTTTATTCTTATTTATGGTTTTAACCCCACTTCTAGTTAACACTTGTGATGTCTGTTTCAAATCAACCTCTTTGAGTTTATTTTCTTTTTCTTTTTACTTTGAGGGTATTATTCTCCTTTTTCTATTCCAACCAACATTGTCATCCTCATTAATATCTTCCATTTTCTAAGTTGTTCATAATATGACTTATAGGTTTATGTTGGCCTAGAAAACTTGAGTGCAAGGGATAACCTTATAAACACATTCACCCTTATGTCTTTGTAAATTTTAAACCGCAAGAGCCATCCTCCATAGTACTTACTTTTTATGCTATCTTACAACCTTAATTATAATGGATATCCTTCATACTACTTCCAATATAAAACAAAGATATTTTTCCTAGATTAAACTTGAGCTCTTTTGCCTTCTTTGAACTTTACACTTGCATCTTCCTTCACACCTTGATTTCCTCCTAAAGAGGCAAAGGCAATTTCTTTGCTACTATTTTTTTGTAGTGGAAAATCCTTATCTAATAAAGTTTCTATTCCTATATGATCTCCTTGCGTTATTGTTGAGTTTATTTCATGATCAAAACTTTTCATCTCTTTCTCAATTGTTCACTTTGTGATATTTTTCCATGTGTCTTATTTCATAATATGTATGGTATCAAAATGTAATATTTTGTCAATGGCTGGTTTAGCTACAAACTTGGTCTTCGAGAGATCTACTTTCACAAAGCAAGGTGGTTCATCTTATATGGACTGTCATGGAGTCTGGTCTTTCTCGTGTAGAAGCTTCCAAACCGATGGTCTTTGTGAGTCCTCTTGGTAAGACAAGTGGTTTGTCTTGTTTGAAATATATCTTGGAATCTAGTCTTTCTCGTGCTAAAGTTCCCAATATGTAGGTGTCTCCTCTAAATTCAACATATTATGGGGACAACCACTGACGAGATCTTGGTCACATGTAAAGAGAATATTTTGGATGACGATCAATTGAAGGAAGTTCAACCCTCAAAGACTGAGTTGGATCCTAAAGGAGATGATTTTGTTAAATTTTTTGTCTCCACAAAAGGTGAATATAGAGGCTCTGTTTCGAATGCAGATGTGAACTATGTGGGCCAAATCTTGATTGTGAATGTTGGGCTTTGTGTGGGTTAGGATTCGAATTCTGAGGTGGAGTAGCTCTTTGACGCCACTCTCATTAGCCAAGGTAGTGAGGATAAAGCTTTTGTTTATCCCTTGGTGGGCCCTTCTAGAGTATCGATTTCTTGCCCTTTCATGGAGAAATCCTATGTTGTAGATGTTACTTAGAAAGTAAAGACAACTCTGCTTTTGAAGTACTTGTTTGAGCGACCCTATGCAGAGATCCTTATTGATGCCTACGGATCTTTTAAAGCTAACCATGGAAGAGGGGGAGACTTTCCTTTTTGGGAAATTTTTGGAGAACTCTAGACCAAACTTGGACTCGATCAAGAGATGAATGGTTTTGAAGTGGTCTCATAAAGGTCAAATGGACTTAGTCTCTCTTTTGAAAGATTTTTTTATCAAGATTTCTCTACTGGATGATTTCCAACACATTCTGGGTGGATATCCCTAGTTTTTTGGGCGAAGGAGACTCTTCCTTTGTAAGTGGAGAATGAATCTAGACACCCAGAAGATCAACACTACTCCAATATGGGTAAGACTCCCTGGCCTCCCTCTCCACTTCTACATGAAGTTGTTCTAAAAGGGATTGCAAAAATATTAGGTGATCTAGTATCAATCGACACATCGACTAGAGATATATCTTGGATGGTCTTTGCTTGTATGTGTGTGGTAATTAATTTAGATATTGAGCTTCCTAGTAATGTTGAACTTATTTCGGATGTAGGATCTAGGATCCAACCTATTATTTATGAGAACAAACCATTGTTCTGATCTAACTACAATAATTATGGTCATGAGTTTTCTCGATGTCCTAAGCATAAGACTACTCCAGCTGCTTCTCATAGGGAAAATATTTTTGATGAAGAATTGACAAAATCTAATACTAATGTGATTTTAGTTGTTCAGTCCCTTGCTCTTGATGGTGGTATTTCAAAGATATATTCTCTGAAGAACTCCAAGGAAGCTATGCCTAGTAAGGATGTAAATTCCCTTCTAGGGAATTCCTTTGAATGCCTAGCAACAGGTGAAGAATCTCTTGAGGAAACAATACCTTTTGGTGCTACCAATGTCTAACCTTTTTGAGGATATTTTGGTTTCTTAGGGAGGAAAAATATTAAAAAATGATGCATCTCCTGGACCTGTTACGAGAGGACAAGCTAGTCGGGGGAAACCTCCTCTCATCAGGACCATATCCGATATTAAAAAGAAGAATCTTCAACTGTCTAACCAGAAGACTAAGGGTTATAGATGATGGAGAATCCTTTGAGGTGGCTTTGTGTTCTATGCTTAGGTCGACGAGAGTCTAGGTAGGATTTTTTAGTTTCAAATTCAAAGTACGTCGGCTTGGTGTTTTGATTTAAAATATTACACCTTTAACGTTGCCTTTATTTCTCTAACCTCCTTGTTTTGGTTTCCCTTTTTTATTTTGGCTGAACTTTTTTAAGTTCCCTGCATTTTTTGTTTGCTCGATGGAGATCCTTTGCTTTGTTTCCTTTGGTCGGGTTCTTTTCAGCTCCTTGTAAAAGGTTCGAGATTCCTTTCAAAATCCCTTTTCTATCTAATAAAAAAATGTAATATTTTTATAACCTATTTATTGATTCTTTCTCTTGATTCAAATTTACTTAATGGATTGTTTGCTTTTTAGTAGTTGGCTCCTCTTAAAAGAACTCCCCTTGAGCACTATTGATATTCTTCAAACCCTTCTATTGATAAATTCATATGAAAGTCCAAAAAGCCTAACCTATATTAAAAGTGTTTTAAGAGTATTTGTCTTCATGGAAAAATTCTCACGCAATGGTCTTATATACAAGTTGTCTCTCCCTTAATGAGGAACCACCATCCATTATTTTGTCCCCGAATTTTGAGTTGGAGAATATGATAATGAAAAAATCCTTTCAAAAAGAAGGTTATGGAACAATATGAGCTCGATCGAACTTCCATTTAATCACTTTTAAATATCCAAATAAGCTGGTTAGTATCCATTGAGCTTGCATATAAATCCTTTGAGGTTGTTTTGCAAGGGCATATGCTATATTAATGATTTAGTGCACTCTCGAGACTGAATTCCTTGGCCTGATCTCAAACGAAAATTTAATCTTCAGAAGATTGACACTAGAATGTGGATACTCCTTTCAAGAACTACTCTTCTTCCTTGATTTATCAGCTACTTAGTCTTGTTTCCCTTAGTGTTGATAAACTTAATGAGAGATGGCAAACTCATTCTACCTCATATACTTGGATTGCTCGTCTGAACCATATCTAACAGTCTAAACTTGAACCCAAGATTACTTTTTTTCTCTGGTCTCTTATTTATCAAGGGCTTCCTATGGGAGAGAGACTTAGTAGGGTTGGTCTTCCTAATCCTAAGTGTCCAACTTGTGGTTATTTTGAGACTTTCAAACATCTGTTTTGGTTCTGCCCTCGTGCTTAGTCTGCTTGGTCCTGGATTCACTCATTGTTCAAGCCCTTTCATCATGAAATTTTTAGATGGCAGATGATCTTTTTTGGAGATAACAGTTGTTGGCCTACCTATATTGCTGCTATGTAGAATTTCTTCCATGCTATTATTTTATTTCAACTTTGGAAAGCTAGGAATGTTGTTGTCTATTCTGGAGATTCAATTTCTAGTTAGTTTTCCTTGCATGAAAATATTACAGTATTTTCTATTGTTACTGTTCAACTCCATTCGCAGGCTTCCAAGTTGACTCATGAGTTGGTGCATTTGATAAATCTTGTCAGGTTTTGGCGTGAGGCTCCGTGCACTATCAACATGGCTTCACCTAACCTCCTTTCGCCTTAAGGTCCCTTTGTTTCTTTGAGGCCTCGACGTAGTAGGTTGAGGGGGTGACATTTTCTAGCATCAGGTTGTTCTGTCAGTGCCCACAGTAGGGCTCGGTCTCCTCTTGGAGTGGCTCCCTTTGTTTAGTTATTCTGTTTATTCACTCTTTTAGAGGCTGGTTTTGTTTTTGACCTCAAGTCTCTACGATGTTGATTGTTTGAGTAGCCTTGTGCCCCGAACTATAATTTTTCCAGCTCCCTTCTTATTATAACCTCTCTTATTTTTTATTGAATATAATTTTTGGTTCCAATAAAAATACCCCAAATAAATCAAATTTAAAATAATTAGAACTTTTATATTTAAATATATTAATTAATTAATTATTTATTATATATATTTTTTATTTTTTTATTTTTAACATATTTAAAAAAACTTTTAAAACAATTTTAATACATATACAGTTTTCACCATGGTTTGAAATTGGATCTCCTTAAACAAAACACAAAACCTTAACCATTAGAATACTCTAAAAAAACAAATATTTAAATTTAAATATTTAAATATATATTTTATTTATTTTTTGCTTGATAAGAGTTGGTTACAACCACACTATTTTTAGTAGCTGGACGTAGGATTCAAATCACATGGGCTACATCCACCAAACCTATTCCACCTCCTTGTTTAATAGCCCGACAAGAAATGGACCTCCGGATGCTCAAAATTTGTATCGTCGTAGTTAGTCTGATGCGCACTTAGAGCCACTCTTAGGTGGCGGACAATGTTTGTTTTATAGCTTGACAAGAAATGGACCACCGAGTGCTCCGGATTCGTATCGTAACAATGCTCAGGACTCGTACTGTACTATCGTCGTCAATTTGATGTGCACTTAGAGCCACTCTTATTCCATATAGCTCGATGTGACATGGACCACTGGGTGCTTGGATTCGTATTGTCATCATTAGTCTGACGCGCACTCAAAGCCACTCTTAGGTGGTCGACAATGTCATCCTATAACCTTCAAGAGCCGCTCTTAGGTGGTCGGCAATGTCGTCTTATAACCCTCAAGAGCAGCTCTTAGGTAGCCGACAATGTCGTCCTATAACCCTCGAGAGCCACTCTTAGGTGGTTGGCTATGTCGTTAGGTGATCGGCTATGTCGTCCCATGCGGGTATATCACTATCTAGAGAGAAGCCACAAGAATTTTTTTTTTTTTTTGTCCTTTTCCAATTGCAAAGGTTCGAAACGTGGACCAGAAGACCAGGCTAGCCTTATCCACTTTCGTTGGACATGTTTAAATATATATTAAAACTAGCTTAGATATATAAAATATATATCTATAAATGCCTAGAGTTATCAATTTATAGGTGCCAAGTTTAGGTACCAGTTAAAATATTTTTTAAATATTTTAAATCCACCGTAATCCTTAATGTGAGCGGGTAATTTTCTTAATGTCTGCTTTTTTAGTAAAATATTAATATTGTTTACGGCGTGGCTGACCTTCCAGGCTGCCATTGTATAACGGCTATCGGCGTAATAAGTAAACCATGTATATATATTCTCAAATCAAATTGTGTAAATCATCTCCTTGTAAATATTTTTAAAGACCAATCTTACCATCCATAATTCTGAAGGAGGGAGATAAACAATGGGAACGGCGACCGGACTCGATTCCTGGGTACCGAGTGAACCGAAGCTCTTTAAAACGCTTTCATTTCCGGGCCCGTATGAACTATATCAGGGTCGCATGAATGCTCGCCCTGTCGAACAGAGTACTGGCTCAAATTGAATTTGGAACTTTTCTAGAGGTAATTGAATTTGGAAATTCTCTGGTAACTGCACCGACATCCCAAGGCTGTGCAGGAGAAATCCTCAAAGAGTTCGCCCATTTATAAATAATGAAAATTCAATTGTAAATATTATAAGATGCAAGTTGAATACCTTATATATGATTCACACAAGGAAAGCATTGAATAAAGAATAAAAAATAAAAAATAAAAAATAAAAAAATAAAAATAAAAATTTGTTTAGAAATTTTTTATTTGTTGGATAAAAAAAAGTTTAGTTATTAATGATTTGATCTGTATTTGAGGTAGAAATATTGGGATAATGTCAGTCCCGTGCCCAGTTGTAAAGGATAAAACCTATGTTACGAATTTCTTTGATATCAATAAAAAAAACTAAGTTTAGTTATTTTAATAAGCTTAAGATTTAATTTGCAGTTAAATAAATTCTAATTTTTATATTATGTTTAATAAATTTTAAATTTTGGGTAAAAATGAATCAATAAAGTATTTAAATTCCAAAATTTATATTATTTTTAATTTTTTTAATTTTTTTGAGATATTTTAATGAAATGATTTTGATTTAAAAAAAAAAAACAAATTCAAACCAAAATATGTGAAAATATTTAAAAAAAAAACTTGTGTTGTTTAGTAGGTTAGTTTAATAATTTAAATGGTTTGTTGTACACTAAATTCATATCATTGTAGGATAATGGTTTTACCTAAGATTAAAGTTTAAGTATTTAAGAAAAAATTTAAAAAATAATAATAAAAATGTAAATTTAAATATTTTAATTAATTAGTTTTTAATTGATTATTTATGAATAAATAGTTTTATATTATAATTATATAATTTTTTTTTTTTCTTTAGCGAAAAACTCTTTGCGGAGCCGCTTTGGTTTGAGAGACCACAAACAGGGGTTCTACACCGTAAAAGTCACCCGGAGTCGCACTCGACCTGCCCGCACCAACATTATCAATTGGATTTTGGATACCCAATTCAGATTTTTGGTAGGGTGGAGATTTGAACCTGGGACCTCCCTTGGAGGATTGCCCTCTCCTCTCCAACTCACCTACAACACCTGGATATTATAATTATATAATAGTATTAAAACAATTTTGACAATTATATATATATTTTTAAAAATACATATATAATTTATTAGTTTATATTTATTATTTTAAACATTAAAACTTTTATATATATATATATATATATATATATATATATATATATATATATATATTTAGAAATAATTCTTATACATATGGAGATTGAACCCGGTCACATCACCGATAATGCAAGTGGCATCTTTGCCCGTAAACCACAAAAATAAATATAAAGTTATAAATTCAGTAAAAAAAAGTCACAGTACTTCAATTTTTTTCATGGTCCAAGAACTTCAATAAATTATATGTAAAACCCATCTACTTTAAAAAAAAAATCTATTATAAGTTTTGTCAGATTAAAAAGATAGGTTGTTGGCAGTGAAAGAGTGTTTGATGGTAGGCTGCTTTAATTTATTTTTACTAGTAAATTAAAATAAAAAAGATAGGTTGATTGGTAGTGAACAATGTTTGGTGGTAGGCTGTCTTGATTTGTTATTACTAATGTACTAAGATCAAAAGAATAGGTTGGTAGTGAACCAGCTTTTGGTGGTAGGTTGTATTGATTCTTTTTCAATGAGTTTGCACCAGTTCTTATGAAAGGTTTAAGTTTCTCGTACTAAGTAAGATTTCTACCTTGAACCTTTGTAAACTGTTTTTACTAAGATTTTATAAAGTTTTTAGGTTCCGCAGATCTTTTAAAACTTAAATTATTAATTAACACTCAAACACCTATTATGATTGGGTCCAGTGCTCAGATCAAATCATCTTAAATTTCAACAAAAGATTAAAAACACTGTAATCCTGGAACTCCGTTCTTAAAAAAAACACTGAACTCCTGGATGTACAGTACACTGAATATCTAGACATCCAGGCCACAGTCGCCATAAATTTCAACCAAAGATCAAAAAAAACACTGAATTTCTGGAATTCCAGTACACTGTATGCCTAGACATCCAGCTGTTTGATGGCAGCTCCACGGCCCCCACACCTTAACACCCCATAAATGCCCATGATCGTAGAGCCGTAAAATCATCACACCCACCGTTCATTTCAGCACCCACCCTGTATTTCTCCATCAATGCACTCTCTCAATTCCTAACTACTTAACCAACTGCCACCCATTTCAATCAGGCCTTGTCAATGACTGAATTCATTCCTGCCGATATCACCACCATGCATGCATTGAATATCAATGCCTTATAATGAAAACAGCTCACCACAACATGGCCAAATATCAGTGACCAACATTTCCATACACAGGATACCCACCGCCACCAATACACAGGATATACCCACCAACACCAATGAGTTTTGGTATAGATATTGAATAAGTTGTGTATATGCTGCATGATTTGATTTCAAAGTTGTGCATATATGCAGTGATTTGATTTTCTGATTTGATTTTGCTTGCAGAAAAGATCTTGGGCATGATCACCACGAAAGGTTGTCTCACTAAGCTTTGGCATGGAAATAATGGGTATCAAAGAATTGGGAAGTATGAGGGAGCTTGTGAAGGAGAAGTCAAGTCTAAGGTGTGTGGGAATAGGAAACTGAAAATTCCATACTTCAAATTCAAGAGAAGGGTCCGTTTGAAGGCTGGGATGAATCGTGTGATGGGGTTTAGAATGTCACGGCTCAAGCTTTCATGGAGTCGTTTGTGCAAGGCAGTGTATGAGAGCAGAGCTCATTTTGCAGATCTGCTTGCAGGGAACCATATGCTGTTGCATATCACCCCTGCTCCTCCAATATTTTCATGTGAAAGGGCCGTCAGATTGGGCTCCACCAGTGGATCTCATAAAGGATATGATTTTCATGCTTCTGTGTTTGCCAACTATATGACATATTCTCTGTAAAACTGCAATTTACATGTGATAATGTCTATGCTGAGTGATATAATATATGCATTGTATGTGATACTATTTTGGGTGGTCATCCAAATATGGATGGATCATGGAATGGATATTGGGTATGGGTGAGTAGTTTTGAATTCAAATAAATTCCTTAAAATCTAATACCATAGCTCCAAGGAACTATTCTTTTATCTTACGTATAGGAAGGACCTTGACAATGTGAAAGGTTGAGCACAGGTGAAGCCATATGATATAGAAAGGAGGACCTTATCAATTTATAGAACAGATCTAATCTCTACTTCCAATGTTGTATTTTTCTCTTTTTCATTTGAAAGCAATTGATGCAGAAGTGAACTCTTTTTAGTGCTGTAGTGCTTTTAGGTTTTCAATATACTAATAGGTGAATAGTTGTGAATTCAAATAAATTCCTTAAAATCTAATACCATAGATCCAAGGAACTATTCTTTTATCTTACTTATAGGAAGGACCTTGACAATGTGAAAGGTTCAGCACAGGTGAAATCATATGATAAAGGAGGACCTTATCAATTTATATAACAGATCTAATCTCTACTTCCAATGTTAAGTAAGGACCTTGACAATGTGAAAGGTTGAGCACAGGTGAAATCATATGATAAAGGAGGACCTTATCAATTTATTTAACAGATCTAATCTCTACTTCCAATGTTGTATTTTTTCTCTTTTATTTGAAAGCAATTGATGCAGAAGTAGTGCTTTTAGGTTTTCGCTATACTAATAGATCCGTTTGTCTTTCCTAAAATTAGGAAATGGGCTCATGGTTCAAGGTTAAAGTGCAGTGATAGAAGTGTTGGCTCCATGGTGCAATGGGAGTTGAGAAAGGCCAACTATCATTTTAGTTTCAAGTTTTTTATGCAATGGGAGTTGAGAAAGGCCAACTATCATTTTAGTTTCAAATTTTTTATGGTAGTTGAGAAAGGCCAACTATCATTTTAGTTTCAATTTTTTTTAGAGAAAAGGCAACTATCATTTTAGTTTTTTTTTTTTTCCAGTTTGATAGTACTGGTTAATTACTAGTTTTAATATGTTAAGTTTGGTAGTACCGGTTAATTATTTTGTCTTGAGACGTGTTTTTAATTAATTTTTATTTTATTTTCATAAATTTGTTAGTAGTAATTGGTTGTAGACGTATTTGAAAATTGTGTTTGATTATATAAGTTTTAAGATTGCTTAAATTTTGGTTATCCTCTTTTTAATTAATATCTTCTAGTTAGATATATATTCTGATTATAATATATTATAATTAATTTTTATTTGTATTTAAATTTTTATATAGGTAAATATTAAGATTGTTGTTTGCAGGTTTTTGTTTGAAGGGTTGAGATGAGTAGTTGATGTAACCTAAACCAAGGTTCAAATCTTGATGGTATCAACTGGATGTAAAAGGGAAAAGATATATATATATATATATATATTTATTTGGTGGAATGGGTAGCTGCCACGAATCCGGGTAGGTTGTTTGGCTTTTTATGGCTGCCAGTATTTTGCTTTGTTCGCCTCGGAAGCCACCATGTCACAATCATTTTAAACCTTTTACGCCGCTACACAGATATTTGCGCACTCCGCCCCTATAACTACCATGTCACAATCATTTTAAACCTTTTACGTAGTTGAAAGCACCGGGAAAGGGACAAGTGTTCAGTCCCCATATTTGAACCTTGAACCTCTACAAAAAAAAAAAATATTATGTTCTTTTATTTATTAATTTATATAATAAAATACTAATATTTCTGTTATAAATATAAGTAATGCAACAAATTGAATATCATTTCATCATTTTGATGATAAAATAAAATTGTTTATGTATTAAGTTTAATTAGTGAGAATTTTTGGTACCTAAAGAACTTATCATGATGGGTGTACGTGAAAATTAATTTTGTAAACAAAATATTTGTTTTATTGTTTTGTAATTACTCCTTAAAAAAGAATTTTAAGGGAATTTATATGAATTAAAAAGTATAATTATAACCATTCCAAGAGATTGTCCTACTTTTGCAACGAAACTTCTAAAAGGATTTAGACATGACATTGGCATCTACTTAAGTATTCCAAAGGAATGGTGTTCTTAAAATGAAATATTATAATCTCTTTTCCTAAATGTAGTGGTTCATAAAGTTAAGTGGAAGTTAGCTAACTCATGATGTGTTTGTGTAAACTACTTATAAGTGGACAAATTGATGATGTGTTACTAGATTGAGTGGTTATTCCTTTGATGTTGACCATACTATGCAGCTAGTGTTGAACTTAAATTGATCTAACAAGAGTTTGAAAACTCTCAAACAAACTAAATTGATGTTTGTATTGCAATCCTAAATGGAATAGACTTATCATCAAATAGAGTTAAGCCTTAAATGGAATAGACTTTGGCATGAAATAGACTTAGGAGAAGGTAAGATATGACAATCCTTAGAAGAATTAGATGGTCTTAGTCATAAGGGACGGACTGCTAATAGTAAGCAATGAGTAGTCTAAAAATGATTATATTTAAATATTAAATATTTAAATTATTTTACAATTAAATAAATAGAAAGCTTACTCAAAAGTGTATTCAAATTTTTTTAAGAGAAGAAAGCTTTTAATCAATGTACATAAAAATATATAAGATAATTAATTATTAAAATATGGAAAATGATATCACTAATTTTAAAGGATGCAATAAACTTCTATAAACTTCTAGCAAGGGCCATCCAAGAAAACCAAATAATTAAATCATATTTTAGATTAGAATTTAAATACATTGGAAGTTTAAAAAAGAGTCAAAAGGCAGTTTCACAATAGAGAGAATTTTCAACATGGGCATGAACTAATAACATATTGTAGAAGGTCCAAAAATGACCATAGGATTTATGCATCTCAAAATTATGGCAATTTTGACATCAAATCCTTTTACTTTTTCAATTTTACGATTAAAAATAATATTATATTTTGCTTATAAAATTGCATACCCTATGGGGTTTCTTCTTGTTAATAATTTAAGTCAAGTTATGTGAGAGGTATTTATTATTTGCTTTTTGTTTATACATTACCCTTTGTGCATAGAAGAGTATATGTCATGTAGAAATTCATGGTTTTCACTTGGATTTATATGGTTTCCTTGGGTCCAAGTAAGGTTGCATTTAAAAATAATCTACACTATGAAAAGGTTATTTAGTAAATCCTTAAAGAATAAGTGGAATCGTCATATTTGATATGAATATGGATTTTGTCTACTTTTATTTTTGATATGAATATGGATTTTGTTTATTTTTATTTTTGGATAATTAATATATCTAGATAATGCTTGGACATGAGAATTTTATAGTCCAGAGAGGGAAAACTATGCATCGCATACGATTCTCGATTCGATCCATTGGGAACCGAGGTGACTGTGGTGGTTGTTATATTCTATACACTTGGTGGACAAATGGTTCACCAAGAACGGTTTTAGGACTCGCTCCAAGTCTGGGGTGGAAATGTTTAATGTGTTCAATTAAGCAATCACCTATGTTTGGCCTCTATAAACTATGTAAAATAAAAGAGTGATGCAAGACACACAATATGCAAGAAAACAATGTCTAACCCTAGTATGATTCTTTGATTTAATGATTTCTAACCCTAAGTTGTAATAAATGATTTTTTTCTTTGAGCAAGGACACAAGTGAAATGCACATACAAGACTAAACCCTAGATGCACACTATATGCTCTTATTATTTTTGAATGCCTAAAAGGAATGTGATCAAATGCTTTTCCTTTTATTGATATCCTAAATTTGAACATAAATGAGTAAAAGCAATAAAAAAACAACCTAGAGATCTAATAGGACACTTACTTGAACCAGTGTTTGATCCAAGTTTTATCTTGCATCCAAAGATATCCCACAGTTTCAACCTACAAAAGAGCTTTATAAAACCCTAGAAAATATGATCAATGTTAGGGGGCCTGCTTAGGTTGTTGTGTAGCAGAGCTTTGGAGTGCAATGATCAATCCCCCTAGGTCCTTTTAGTTGACCTTTAGAAATAAAGAGTGAATGTTGACCCTTTTTGGAAATGGATAAACAAAATGCAATGAAATAGAAAAGTGCAAAAAATAGAATGTAAATAGTAGTATTATATCCTAATTGTAGCATGCAAACAGAGACCTAGGGTTTGTGATCGAATATTACCCCTAGACCTGATGCAATCAAAATCATACCCTATACAAGGCAACCATGATCTTAGCTCTGACGAAATCATGCCTTGTATGGGGTGACCACGATCTTGAATTTGATGAAATCATGCCCTGTACGAGTCGAGCATGATTTTGCAAAAGATAAACAAAAATATTAGATCAATGCAAAATGAACGAAAACCAAGATGCAATAAACAACCTAGGAAGGATAAAATGTACGAAACAACTTGGTGGTAGCGAAAGGGGCAGACAAAAGGATGAAGACCTCCACAAGATGGTTGGCTCCTCCTCAAGGCTCCAATACTTGTCCACCAAGGGTAGAAAATCAATAATGTAGTAGAATAACACCAAAAGAAACTTGCCAAAGAGCTTGTGATTTTTCTCTTAACTTGCTAGATAGAATGCTTGTTATTGCTTGAAAAATATTGGATATCTTCTTAGTCAAAAAGATCCAAAAACCTCTATTATAAGGTATTTGAAATACAAATGGGCGGGAAAACCCTAAGGGAGGTGTTGGGTGCCAAACACTGGTAAATTTATCCTATATTTGTCACAACACTTCTCATTTAAATTGTCAATCCAAGGAACTCGTAAGCTTGCGAAGAGTCACACTATCACTTTAGAGATGATCCATTCAACTACCATTAGGAGGTGTTTGTATAAAATCAATAATATCGTCCACCTCAATAAAACTAACTCATAAATAACAATGCATATTAAATAAACACACCAACTGATACGAAATGAAAATGCTTCTTATAAATAAACACACCTCTAAGATAACTAAGCTTAATCCTAAGACATAAACATACTACCATGCATAATGAAATTACGTAAATAACTAAGAGGGGAGGAATACTGGCTTGGAGTGGGCTCATCATCCCCACATGCCTAACATGTGCCACACCCTAGTGGAACCTAAAACCAATAATCACCTCCTCTCTGTAGGCCACTGCTTTTCATTTCCTTTTCTTGTTGGTGGCCTTGGATTGCTTTCCTCCTTGAGGTTTTTGTTTCTACTAAGGGACCCTGGCTTATTGCGAGGCATCCTTGGGCTATACTGCCCTCTGGCTACATCGAGGTCTGGTTGTGTTGGGTTGACCTTAATTCTACGCTGGCCACTTATTGCACTGGCTCTGTCTCCTTCTTGGCCCAACACCTGTATTGGGCCCAACTATCACAGTCGTCACTCCCTTTTGGAAGGCTACTTCTGCTTCCTGCCACAGGTTAGCATGTTGAGGGCGCAACTCTTCGAAGGGAATGTCAGAGTCGTCCCTCTTCTGCTTAACCATACTGGCTTTGTATAGCCAAAGTTCCTCAGGGGTGAGGCCATTGTTTTCCATCGCGATTACTGCTGCCTTTGTCTCTAGTCCATATACTCCCCATCTTGCCAGCCACTTCTTCATTTTAGAGGGCCGACCTGACGACGAACCATAGATGTCCTAAAATTGGTCGTCATCCGTAGGGTCCATACAAATACCTAACCCTCTTTATTTCTTTTTGGTAGCTTTCCTAGTTGCCTTTGCCTCCTTGAGCTCCTTACAAAGTTGTTCAAATTTTACCTTTCGCTCAACAAAGGCTTGCACACCTTCTTCCCATTCTTCGTTCGAATGAGGGTTTGGTTCGGCAAATGTCACCCTGACCTTCCTTTTGGTCCTCTTTTGAGTCGTTTGAGGTGCCTTCCCCTTTCATTTTTATGGTCTTGCGACGACCTGTGTGGGGAAGTCTTCCTACCCCTCGAAGGCTGCCTCCTTATTGGACGACTCAGGGAGTTGTTCCTCTGATTGGAGGTCCCTTGTGGTTGTTCCCCCTAGCGCCTACTTCCCTAGTCCCTTGGGTGGCGGCTCCTCAATTTCAATTTCTTGGCACGTTGGAGAATCCTCCTTGGCCTCGGGTTTAGGGTTTTACCCTTGCCTTTGCCCTAAAAGCTCATCATCATCCTCGATGTTGATAACATGGGTTTCTATTTGAAAAATAAAATTCCCCTGTTCCTTTGGAATTCCTCTGTCAAAGGCACATGATTCCTCCCTTTCTTCCAATTCCTCATTTCTAGCATCCAACCTGAATGTCCCAGATGAGACTACTCTCTCTAGTGATGTCAAAGAGTTCGTGGGCACTTCCATCGCCCAATCAATCTAAGTAGAGGTGTCTTGCCTCTCTATTACCTTAGCCTACAACTACTGGTTCTCCTCCTTGATTTGCTAGATCAACTACTGCAATTGAGCAATGATAGCCTCCTGTCTCTAATTTTTTCTCGTGGTCATCTCTTTATACTCCTCGAACAATGCCTACGTAGGGGATTTCTTGCTTTGTTCGATGCGGTCCTCTTCCATTCGATCCTCGGGCTACTGTTGCATGCCTACTAAAGACTGCAGTTCTTGCGGGCTTCGAGCGACCAAATTATTTAAGGTTTGGGCCACAAAGCCAAGCTCCGCATCTTCCTCCTCTTCCTCACTCGTGAGTATCAGACACCATAATCGTATTCGGCCTTCCTTGTGTTCTATCTGGCATCCTGCGGCCTATGGTCTAGAGGATTCTGACCTCTCTTCCACAAAATTAGGCAGAGAGCTCTTCCATTCCTCTACAATTTTTGGTGAAAATTGGGGGTGTTCCTCCTCGAACATTCCCTCCAATTCAACATCATGCCCTGCCTCTATGGTTGTCTGCTGCGCTGCATCGAACGGCTCAGCCCTAATCTCCTTGATTGTTCTTCTAAATTCTAGTTCGTGCCTTGTTTCAGTTGTTGCCTATTACTGCGCACTAGAGGGTTTAGATTTTACCACCAATGAGCTTCCCCTGTGCTCCTCTGCATGGCGTATTAGGGCTATAATTAGCCCATGATGGGCTAAGGTAGAGACTTCCACTCTTTGGTACCGTGACGCCTCATCCTGTAGGGCCTTCACCAGGTAGAACGAGACGCTGATTTCTCTCTCGTGCACCAGATGACTCATGAATTGCATGTGGTTCACATTCAGGTACGAATACTTCCCAGTGCATGTGAAGTATCTTGCAACCTGCTCAAAAATTTCCACAGGTGCATTGAGATCTTCTACTTGGGAAGCCCTCCTTGGTCGTAGGGGACATTTCCCTGTCCGAGCAGCACTTCGACACATTTCTTTGTCATGCCATCCTTGTATGTACATTCCCCACTGAGGGGGAGGCTAGTGACCTGAGCAATGTGCTCTGGGGTGACTGGAATTACTAGTTCACACAGCTAGGACACTTCTCAATTCAGAGTGGTGGTGAATTCTTTGGCTGCCTCCACATCTTGTTCCTGGTTGACTAGCTGACATCAGTTCATCCACCTTGCCGCTTCGAACTGGTTGTGGACTTCCCCCCTAATTCCTTCAGTGCCACTGGGATCCTGCTTCTTAATCATGTGATTCTTCGTAGGTCCTCCCATGGTGAATTCTCTGTTGAGTTCGAGTTTTGTACTCAGTAAGGCGTCTTTTTATAACCTGAGGCGCTTAACTCTGGAAATTGTTCCCATATTGGGTTTATCAGGGTACGCCACCCAAATTAATTTTTGACATGATGTATTAGGCATGAGGGGTGATTTTTCGTTCTTGCACCGTCATCATTTCACAGAGCATATTATATGAAAATTACATATATATATATAAATCATGCGCATACTTGATTGGTCATTTTCGAACTGTATGGAGCGTGCTGATTTGGTACTTGGTAAGATTTTTTCAATGTGCTAATTAAGTCACCTTGGGTACTGCATTTTTGGTTCGCTTCGAGGTCCTTCATTGAAGATGCGATGAATCCTATTGGTTTCAGTTGGGTTGCATATATTCTTGACGGTTGGCCTTGGGACGAGCATAAATCTCCACCAATGATTTTAAAATATTGTCACATGCTTTCCATCATGTGACATGATGGTGTTGGCTTCGACTTCTCCACGTACTGCCATGTTGCACATGTGTTTCTTGATCGAGGTGCCTGCTTGAGTAAGGCACTCAGTAGGGCGCCTAACTCAGTAAGGTGCCTAAATTAGTAAGGTGCCACCAAGTCACCTAACTCAGTAAGGCACCAGGGTAAGACGCCACTTTGACCGTCATATATATATATATATATTGACATGAACATTCGGGGGTGGCCTGGATGGTGGGGTAAGGTGCCGCTCCTTCAGAGTAAGGTGCCAGAGTAAGGCGTCGCTCCTCCAGAGTAAGGCGCTAGGGTAAGGCATCATTTTCCCCCACGTTTAAGGATTGTCACGTCCTTGTGACAACGACCACCCTAAATATCCATTTTTTTTTTAAGTAAGGCGTCGCTCCTCCTTGGTAAGGTGCTCGAGTAAGGCATCGCTCCCCCTAGGTAAGGCGCAAAAAATGGTGTCGCTCCTCCATAGTAAGGCACCACTCCTCTAGAGTAAGGTGCTAGAGTAAGGAGCTGCTCCTCTAGAGTAAGGCACCCGAGTAAGGTGTCGCTCCACCTGGGTAAGGCACCGTTCCTCTAGAGTAAGGCACCTGATTAAGGCACCACTCGTCTAGAGTAAGGTGCCAGAGTAAGGCGCTACTCCACCTGAGTAAGGCACCCGAGTAAGTCGCGGCTCCTCCATAGTAAGGCACCCGAGTAAGGCGTCGCTCATCCAGAGTAAGGCGTCGCTCCTCTAGAGTAAGGCGTTAGAGTAAGGCACCGTTCCACCTGGGTAAGGTGCCTAAGTAAGGCACCACTCCACCTAGGTAAGGCGCTAGAGTAAGGTGCCGCTCCTCCAGAGTAAGACGCCACTTATTTATTTTTGAAAAACTCAACGACAGTTGATGTGTCTTTAAATGTGAGGTTGATCAAGCCTCTTGAAATTCTCCTCATATTACGTCAGCATCCGCCTCATTCAGGCATGGTGAAATTCGATAAGGAATTTGGCATCTCCCCATGCCTAAATTGTTGCTATCCTCCCAGTGCACAGGTACGTGGATGCTGAGTTGATCTAGGTCTTGTTTTCCAAGATACCTATTGTTCGAACAATTAGGCCATGTTCCTACAAAAAGAAAACACAAGAAAAAGAAAAAGAAAATGTAGTTAAACGGGGTCCGTGCCTGTTAGGCCCTGGCTCTCAAGATACCTGTAGCTTGCATGCGGGCATTGTACCTACAAAACACATCGTAAGCTAAAAAATAGGAATCTACTCTAACTTGTATTTGGTGGACGTCCCTGTGTCCACCATGTTGTTGAGAATTTGGGAGATTTTACTTGGATGGGGTCTCCCCCATGCCTATTATAGTTTCCACCAGCAATCCCTTAGATGTATGGTATGGCCGCAACCGATGGCCATTGGCTGTTAGGATGGTGTTACTACCGTCAATCGTCTTGACCCGTACAACACCATTCTTGATTATTTCCACCACCTTGTATGGTCCCATCCATCTCTGCATCAAATTTCCCTTTCGCTCTTGGAACTTAGAGTCGTACAACAGTACCCAATATCCTTCTTTGAACTGTTTCTTTTTAATGTGGTGGTCATGCCACTGCTTCCTTTGCCTCTGCATAATTTTTGTTCTCTATAGGGCGTTCATGCAAAATTTGTCCAGTTGATTTAGCTACTGAATTCATTCCTTTTGTGCATCATCTAGGTTCAGATCCAATTCGATCGCTGTTCTGAGTGTCTTAACTTTGAATTCGATGGACATCATTTCATCTTTTCCATAGACCAATAAAAAAGAGGTAAAACCAGTGGTCGACTTCCACGTCATATTATATGCCCATACTGCCTCCGATAATCTTGTAGCCCAATCCTTCCTATGCTGTTGCACGGTCTTTGTCAGGATGTTTTCTATTTCCCTATGAGTGACCTCCACCTGTCCATTCACCTACAGATGGTATGGGGTAGTCCTGTTATGCCGAATCCTATATTGTTCCATCAGCTTCTCAATTAATCTAGACATAAATTAGGGTCCCTGGTTTGTTTTAATTTCCTTGGGCACTCCAAATCTCATAAAAATGTGGGAGAACAAAAATTCGACGACCTTTCGCTCCTTGGAGTCTCTTAGCACTTGGACTTCAACCCATTTTGTGACATAGTCTGCACAGACTAGAATGTACCTCTTCTCGATCGAAGGTGGGTTGATGGGCCCCATAAAATCCATGCCCCATTTTTCAAAGGGCTCTATGTGCACGTGAGGCTATAGGGGCATTTTGTCCCTGTGGCATTCATCATATTTTTTGGCATATGCGACTGCATTTTTAAACAACGTGGAATAAAAATACCTAGTTTGTAATACCTTATATGCAGTTCTTCTCCCTGAGAAGTGGCCACCACAAGGCTCGTTATGACAGGCCTTGAGTATCTTTGCAAATTCATGCTCGACCATTCACCTTCTTACGATTTGATCAGGCCCTATTTTGAAAAGGAGGCCATCAATACATTGGTATGATGCACTCTTTTTGATTACCCCTTGCTTCTCTCGGTACGAGAGGGCAGGTGAGGTTCTCCCGGTGGCCAGATAATTGGTAATGTCTTTATACCATGGTGAATGTTCGTTGATGATAAATAGATGTTCATCCGGGAACTAGTCCTCTACTGTTGTGTGATCTCCTGGAATTAGTCTAGATAGGAAGTTCGTGACTACGTTGTCTTTCTCGGGCTTGTCGACTATGGTAAGGTTGAATTCCTACAACAACAAAAGCCACCTGATGATCCTGCCACTGATTGTTGGTTTGCTCATCAGATACTTGATGGCTACATGGTCCATGTGGATGAATACTTTGTACCCAGTAATGTAGTGGTGGAATTTATTGACGATATGTACCTTCCCTTGTGCATGCATGTGTTTTGGTTTCCAAAAAAGTCTTTTTGTTTCTATTTTGTGGCCCTTCGTTTCATTCCCATGGTTTGGCTTCCTCTGTTTGGTTTTCTTCAATTTTCGTTTGATTTAAAAAAAAAACGTTTCCTTTTCTCCACATGGGTACGCGTCCTCTTCCTTCCATGTGTAACGACCATCTTAAATGATTTCAAATCATTAAAGATTCCTTATGTAACATTTTGTCTTATTCATTGTATTTTGTCCTTATGTGTCCACGTCATTATGCGCCTTCAGTTTCACTATCCTGGTGTTCATCACTAATATCAGACGCACTATCCACTACTCTGTTCCCTTGGCGAAAATCGGACATGTCATGATATCGCGACACTTTTGTTTCTCTGCCTGCCTGCCCCTTTTGAGTCACAAAAATGAAACATGTCGCGATATCGCGACACTTTTGTTTCTCTGCCTGCCTGCCCCTTTTGAGTCGCGAAAATGCAACATATCGCGATATCGCGACACTTTTGTTTCTCTGCCTGCCTGCCCTTTTTGAGTCGCGAAAATGCACCATGTCGCGATATCGTGACACTTTTATTTCTCTACCTGCCTGCCCTTTTTGAGTTGCGAAAATGCAACATGTCGTGATATCGCGACACTTTTGTTTCTCTGCCTGCCTGCCCTTTTTGAGTCACGAAAATGCAAAGTGTCGCGATATCGCGACACTTTTTCCTCCTTGCTCTTTCTCTTTGCTTTGGACCACGAAAATGCAACATGTCGTGATATCGCGACACTTTTGGCCCCCTCTGTTGCTCTTGGCCACGAAAATGCAACATGTCACGATATCACGACACTTTTTCTTTCTTGTTCTTTCTCTTCTCTTTTGGCCGTAAAAATGCAACATGTCGCGATATCGTGACACTTTTTCTCTTTTGTCCGCGACAATGCAACATGTCGCGATATCACGACACTTTTTATCTTTTGACTGCGACAATGTAACATGTGATATCACGACACTTTTTCTCTTTTGGCCACGACAATGCAACATGTCGCAATATCACGACACTTTTCCTCTTTTGGTCGCAACAATGCAACATGTCGCGATATCACGACATTTTTTCTCTTTTGGCCATGACAATGCAACATGTCGCGATATCGCAACACTTTTTCTATTTTGGCCACGACAATGCAACATGTCGCGATATCACGACACTTTTTCTCTTTGCTCTTTCTCTCTCTTTGCTTTGGACCGTGAAAATGCAACATGTCGCGATATCGCGACACTTTTTCCTCCTTGCGGTGTTTTGCTTTTTATTTGATCTTTAGCATATGGGCCACTTCGGTCTTCTTGGAAAATATGCAAAAAAGGTGGGTCCCCAATTTTGGGGCACGTTGTGGGGCAGCCACAACACGACTGTCCTTGTGGCATATATGGTCCTTCTCCATAAGGTGGCATCCCCATGGGCGTATTCCCCATAGGATTTTGCTACCAATTCCTTCGTTTGCCCACGAAGTAGGCTTCAGTTACATCAACATATTCTTTAGCGTTGGGCAGTTGTGGGTATAGTCGAGTTTTATGATTCTTTTGGCAAACCGTACATACTTTGACCTTGTTCTTTGGGCAGGCGTTCTTGGCATGCTTCCTTTTGCATTTGGGGAAAAAATAGGTTAATGTTACGTTGTTATCCTATTTCTTCTTCTCTAGCAACAACGTATCTAGCTGCAGATCTAGAGAGGATAGCATTTCACTCTTTAAATCCTCCAGCATGTTGCCTATCTGCGTCTTTGTGACTGATGTGGTTGCTTTCACTATTATGGCGATTGGCTTACCTCTCCTCCATGAGTAATTTTGGCACAATTATCGAATATCTTCCATAGCATGCTAGTAAACGTCTCCTCCGGAGATCATATTTAGCACTTCTAGCGACTCATTGTTTAGTCCCCTCAAGAAAATACTTTTGAGGGACTTATCCCCTAACTTTGCATGAGGGGATCATTGTAGGTTAAAATTAAACCTTTCCCAGTATTCCTCTAGGGATTCATCCTCTTTTTGCATCATGCTGAGGACTTCCTCTCTGGAATCTCGTGCTTTGTTGAAGTCTTGCTATTGCTCTAGAAAGAGCTTCTTCATCCCATCCCATGTGGCAATCTGCTTGTTCCCTAGCCTGATGAACCATCGTAGGGCTGAGTCATCTAATGTCGATGGGAAGAGTTTCTACTTCTAGGCATCTGATTTATAATCGACAAACCTACAATACATAAAATTTGAATAAAAATAGGTCAGGGTCTTCGGTTGGGTATCCCCTGAAGGTAGGGAGATGGGTAGGGATTTTTTTATTTTATTTTGGTGTCTCCTACCCCTTCCTCTATTGGGAAACTGAACCCAGATGAGACTTCTTCTTCTACCATTTTTTTAGGAAATGTGGTCTCTAATACAACATCTATAGTCTCTCGGTCATTCAAAAATCTCTAGGTTAGGGCCTTGAAATCAGTTGGCATTATAGTCTGATCCTCTATGGCTTTCCACAACAAGGTTTCCTCTGAGGGTGTCCTCTTAAATAATGGATTTACAATAGTTTGTTCTTCCCTAGGTCAGTGTAATGAGGAGGCACTTTGCATGAAGTGAGGAATCTAACTCTAGTGGACTATTGGTGATGATTCGAGAGAATCTAATTTAAACTCTAGATCTTCTGCTGACTCTGACTGATCTGGTGGACTCTATTTTATAAAAAAATCATTTGGTCCTCTTTTTCTTAGTGAACTCATACAAGGTCAGGTCAAAGGTCTTAAGAGGTAATGTAATTAGTGTACTAGTGATGCTTCTTCGACAACGATGACAAAATATTGGGTGCCAAACACTGGTGAATTTGTCCTATATTTGTCACAACACTTCTCATTTAAATTATCAATCCAAGGAACTTGTAAGCTTGTGAAGGGTCACAGTTGAGACTAGTCACACTACCACTTTAGAGATGATCCGTTCAAATACCATTGGGGGGTGTTTGTATAACATCAATAAGATTGTCTGCCTCAATAAAACTCACTCATAAATAAAATAAACACACCAACTGATACGAAATGAAAATGCTTCTTATAAATAAACACACCTCTAAGATAACTAAGCTTAAGTCTAAGACATAAACATACTACCATGCATAATGAAATTACGTATATAACTAAGAGGGGAGGAATATTGGCTTGGAGTGGGCCCAAGCTCCAGGTAGATCCTGCTCGATAAATCTCACAAACGAAACACTACTTTGACGAATGTTTACACTTTATTAATGATAAATTATTACATACAGTAATGCTCTATCAAATATGTCTCTCCTGCTACAGGGAAGTCCGTGTGTTTATATACTACACACACGAAACTTCCTGTGGTAGTTTTGTTACAACCAGCATCTCGATTTAGCCTAAACTAGGATAATTCAGTTACTGCAACTGATGCACGATAAGCAGCTCTAAGTCATTTCCTAGTATTCAGATAAATTTTGTTTCATTATGGTTCGGCTTCGTGAGTAGTTGCGTGTCCACCCACTCTGGCTGGGACAACTCGTTCGTCCATAGTTTCCCATAGATGACGTGGAACGGTGGTCAACAAGATCCTTCTCTAGTCGTTTTGTCAACACGCATAATTTGGGCATCGACCTTGGTAAGGCGCCTAACTCGGTAAGGCGCCTAACTCGAGTACGATGTCTACTTCAGTAAGGCACCTACTTAGTAAGGTGCCTACTTCAGTAAGACACCTAACTTAGTAAGGCGCCTACTTCGGTAAGGCACATAACTCAGTAAGGCACCTACTTCAGTAAGATGCCTACCTTAGTAAGGCACCTACTTCAGTAAGGTGCCTAACTCAGTAAGGCACATACTTTGATTTACCTTTAATTGATTGAGCAGAACCATAACACACTTCACGCATGGATTAGATAATACACATGATTTTATTAAATATATACATAATACTTCATAAAAATATAAAAATCATGATATAATGCCATGCAAAAACCATTAGTACATATACAAAAATATGAGCATTTCTGGTGCTCATTAGGAGGACCGACCTTAAAGAATTTGACTCAAAAGTTGGGTTTTCTAATAGAAAACCCTAACTGGCTGAAATTGCATCCCATAAGGGCTGATCACGATTTTGGCAAAACTAGGAAAAATAGGGAAAGAGGGAAGAAGAGAGGCCCAAACTTGCATTTGAGAAATTTGGAGGGTCTCTCTAAGGTTCTAGGGAAAATGACTCACTTAAGTGGGTCAATTTTCTATGTCTATATTTTACTCCTCTTTGATGCATTTATGACCTAATAAATGTGTCAAAGAAATATGTAGACACCTACGGGCAAAGAACAACAAATAAAAACGGGTAGCTAGTTTAGAAGAAAGGGATTGTACAAAAATTATGTCATTCTAGATACTTTCATATTTTTTCACATAAAATGAGGCATTGAGTACATTAATACCTCTCATACCAGGGTGTCCCCTCAAGTGTTATAAGGAATGTAAAATTCCTAAAGGAGAGAAAAGCAGATGGAAAAGAATACCATAAAGGCAAAAGGGGTGAAAACCATTCATTTTCACCACCTAAAGAAGAAGAAAAAGGAGAAAATGGTGCTACCCGTACACCATTCAAATGAAAATTAAAATGGTAGACGTAGAAGAAAACAATGAAACATAAAGGAGATAAAAGTAGATGGAAAATAAGAACATAAAGGCAAAAGGGGTGAAAACCATTCATTTTCACCACCTAAAGAAGAAGAAAAAGGAGAAAATGGTGCTACCCATACACCATTCAACCGTTGCAAGGGGTGAGGCCAATGCAATAGAGGAGCGAGCATGGATAAGGTGTAAAATCCTCCCTCTAGATTAGGTTAGGTTAGATTTTAGGTCATTTTTGAGCAATTTTTTTATTCTTCTTGGGAATCATCATGCGCAACCCCAACGCAATTTCAAGGTCCGATCACAATTTTGGCTAGTTCACCGTAGTGACCAAAATTGTGCCCTACAAGCAAGGGGCATGATTTCGGTGAAAGTAGAAGAAGGATGAAGTCACACCTAAAACCAGAGGAGTGTGATTTCATAGAGAAGAAAAAAAAATAGGAAGAAAAATGGAGGAAAAAAGAGAGAAGAGAGGAAGCCATCTAGACTAGAAAGGAGAGATTTAAATTTGCAAGTTTTACTCATTATTGCTATGTATATTGAACTAATTTAATTTTTTTTTGATTCAACATGATGTACTATAGAGTCATGAGTGGCAATAAAACTCCTTGGAGGTGGAGCTAAATGGCCTCTCACAAGCAGATCAAGGTACCCTAGAGGCAATGGGGCTACATCACCTGACAGAGATGCCCCGGGTGGAGGTAGAATGGGCATTATTCACAACACTAATAGAGATATGGTATCTAAAATAATCAACCTTTTGGATACTAATAGGGGAGATAATAATCACACTTGAGTATGTGTGGCACATCTTACGCATCCCCATCAAGAGGAGAGCAATTTATAGAGCATGAGGATAGTGGCCCATGCTATAGAGATTATCTAGAGGTTGGGCCCACCAGGTGTGAGAGAGATCGATCCTGGTCAATGAGCTAGTAGGGTGCTATGAGGTTGATGCTTTGAAGATCATACTTTATGGGATGGTGGTGGGGTTGTCGGTATACCACATGAGTTGATGATGCTTGTCATGGGCATTGGTAAGTGTAGTGGCAGACATGCGAGACTAGTGAGTGTAGTTTGCATGGGGTCCATATGTGCTAGCCTAGTTGTACAACACATTGTACAATATCATGTACAAATGATATACAAGGATAGTCTGTACGACCTTGCTCCAGGTGCGGTGCTAGAAGCACATAGTAGTGTAAAGATCATATGCAATTCTAGAGCCATTTTCCAACCTAGAGTGGTCGATATCATATAGATGGACCAAGATTTACGAGTGAATCCAGAGGACTTATGCTGGTATCCTACCACCAGGGAGGCAGGTGATAGATTAGCTACAAGAGCACAAGATCATATGACAACCATGGTATCTACACCCTGGGTGGAAAGAGTATGCATAGGAGTTGGCTAGGGTGAGGAGGATCAGGTGGGTCTCTATGAAGAAGGGGGAGCTAGAGCTCTTTTAATCAATCAGGTTCAATGATAATTTGATATCTTCCAAGAGATCCCAAACTTAGGAGAATACTGGTATAGGCAGGTGCAGAGGGACCCATTGAGAGTCGAAGGGGATATTGATGTAGGGAAATGGGCAGAGGGGGACCTAAATGATCCACTCTATGTGGATCTAGGGATGGACAACGTTAGGGTGGCTCTCGGGTATCAAAAATGGTATAGGGGTATTACGACCCCAAGAATCTCCCCACCAATACTAGTGTAGAGGCAATTATGAGCTGGTGGATGTAATTGACACTACAAGATGCCACTTGATGGTCCATTGAGTGATAGGGAAAAATCCAAGTGGGATTGACAACAAAGATAGGTGTAAGTTTGAGTAGAGATAGTGGCATCAACCACCACCACTACTGGAACTAGGGAGGCAAGAGCAACAAGATTTTCCCCCATGATAGTCAGATCAAGGTCAAGCAGAGTGGTCAGAGAGACCTCTACATTAAGCTTGAGTGGGATTACAGATTAGAAGGATCTAAGAAGAGGAATAGAGCTCCCACAGGCTCAGATAGCTATCCTATAAAAGGATATGAATCTACTTCAAAAGGATAGGGCCAAGATGATCGAGGGTCTATGGAGTGCCTTGGGTACAACAAAGACTGAGTAAAATGTGACACGGGTAGAGGTATATCACCTCAAAGAAGAGGTGAGCCAACTAGACTTGAAGCATGCAACATCAGGCTCAAGCAAAGGGTATGGCTACTATTACCAACAACTAATAGGGTGAGGGGATCTACCTACTATAGGTAGAGCTATAGAGGGTAGGATAGAGGTTGGAGGTTATCATGCAGAGGATAACCTTCTACCAAATGATGTACTTTTAGGTAATTCTAGTAGAGCAACGAGTGCCACCACATTCATTCCTTCAGACACTAAATCAGTCTCAATCTACGTCATAGATAGTCTCACAGTCTGTGAACATACCCCCACCAGGACCACCTCCAATGGGTATAGCAGAGGAGATATGCTCCCATAGCTAGGGATAGAATTGGGTTGGCATGCCAATTTTGAGTGTGGCATGCATCCCTAGGAATGGTCAAGTGTGCTAGGTTTAGACTATGGCACATCGATCGAGCATACCTATGTACCTTATTGCTTTGATCTTGAGTAATATCATGCTACTTTTATGAAATGTGTGTGCTTATGTGTTTATGTTTTTATGTATTTTATGTTTGATTATGCATGAATGAATGCAACATGATCTAACTATGAAATGAACTAACCTAAAATGCAAATGTATGAATGCAATGAAGTGGATGGATGACGTGAAATGCATGGATGGAAGAAAAGAAAGAAGAAAAGAGGGAAAGAAAAAATAAAAACAAGGGAAAAAACTTCTCTAGAAGAAATCGTGCCCCATAAATATGGACCGTAATATCAACACAAAGCAAAATCGCGACCTGTATGGATGAGACGTGATTTTGAAAAAAAAAAAGAAGAAGAAGAAGAAAGGAAGAAGGAAAATGTCAACAAAGGAAATCGAGGCTTGAAGTATGATGTTTGAGTCAGTGTAGACCGTACCTAGATCAGTGTGACCAAAAAACATAAATCAAGCAAAAGAAGAGAGTGGATCAGAACCCTATAAGGATGTATGCTTGCAAATGACTGAGATGGATGTTGCCTCTTGTGTGTGGTCATGAAGTGATCCCGTAAGGGTGATTTACTCACAAGATATTATCAAGCATGGAGCGGTACCCGTGACGGGTATAATGCTCACTAAAATAGCCAGAGAAAAAAGATACCTATTCGGATGTATGTTCACAAATGATTGATATGGAGGCTGCCCCCCATGTTTGGCCATGAAGCTGATCCTGTATGGGATGTGATGTGTGTAAATGATGTACCAAAGTGAGTGCTACCCAATAAAGGTGTGGTGTGTGAAAGAAGGTGTATGGACAAAGCAAATGGAGAAAAATAAGAGGTGAGTGTGTGTGTTTACCTTGAAGTTTCAATGGTTAAGCAGTGTGTGTAAGATAGCTAGTGGTCGTGTGAATACCATATATAATGTTCATGTGGTATCTAGCATGTCCCATGAGGACCACTTAGCCATCAAGAAGAAAAAGTGTGAAAACAAAGAACAAGAACGTATATCCCTGTCTTGATGAGATGAAAAAAAGAAAAAGTGCAAAGGACAAGAATATACAAAAGAACTATCCCTTGACTTGGAGAGATAGAAGCAATGAAAACTTTCAACCTCAAAGGATATAAAAGAAAAAGAAAGAAGAGAAAATGATATGGGCGAATGTAGTGATGAAAAATTACAAAATGGGCCCTAAGTTGGGGATTTGTTAGGCATCATAGTCCTAGTGTGAGTGCAATGCATGTGAGCTAAGATCTAACTAGGCATCATCACTTGCCATTATTGTGAAATACCCAATAATCTATATGATAAAGCAGTCATGCAAGTATGAACAAGCAATAGTGTAGTTGTATGACAAGAAAAAATGCAAAGTGGAACAAAATGCCAAGCAAAACATGCAAGATATGATACATAGTCATGCAATATGAATCAAGCAAATTGGATGCAATATGCGAACTAAACTAGATGAAAATGCAAAGTCATGCATAGTGTTATTATTATTTGTTTATTATATATATATATATATATATATATTAATGTTTTAAGTCCTTGAAGTCAGCATAAATTTTGATTGTGTCGCCTATCTTAACAAAAAGGATGGTAGTGTAAGGAACTGACCCATCAAAGAAAGGGCTATTATGGAGGATACCTTCATGAATCTTAGCACAAAGAGGATCATCCTCTAGGAGTCATTGCATGAAAGTCATGGCAAACTCAAATTGTACCATCCTTTTTGATGAAAGGGGGAGAAATTCCCAACTTTGCAAGGTCTCTATGAGATAGAGGAACAAGGTCCTCTTGAGAACAAGAAGACTTGGTATGCACAATGCAAGGGATAGAACCATCAAAGGAGGATTTATTCTAGATGATATAATCATAATTCATATCACCAGGGGTATCCCCTTTAGCATACTCCTTTGGGGTTAAATCTAGCTCTGGATGCATCAAAGTTACCATATTGTAAAACAAGATGTATGAGGGATAAGGGGGACCCTCATCCTCATCACTCCACTCTGAGTTTTGATGATATAAATATTTAGCATAAGAAATAAGGTTATCATCATTATCAAATGGTAAAGGTTTATTTTTATCGGGTATGTAACCTATGCCACATCTCCTAGGTCAAATCTCAACAACTAAAGGCTCTTGAATGCCTCTCTATCGGGGCCCAAAATATTTACCTATATATACCATACTAGATAGGATTTATTTAGAAGTGGGTAGTCATTGAACAAGTAATAATGTGTAAAATAATGCTCTACATGATAGAGGTTGCTACTACGGATATTTTCTTTGAAGGATGTACTGACGAAGATAAAAGTACATGTGCCAATGTGTACAATTGCACCCTTATTACGAGGCAAACCCATAGTCATTGGTGAAGGTGGTAGCTTGGCAAGATTCAAAAGAGGCTTTTGAAGAAATGGATTAACTTGATCTCATGATGAAACATTGATTATTGGTTCCTTACTCACTTTAAGATTTTCAAGTTGTTTAGGTATGCAAGATGAGGAGATTTATGGGCATAAATTAAGACTGGATTTAGATTTTTTAACCATAAAATAATATTCAAATGTATGAGGGTCACCTAGAATAGTGAAAATTTGATTCTTAAGTTTGAACTTCAGACATTAATGAAGAGTAGAAGGGACAACCCTCATCGCATGAATCCAAGGGTGTCTAAGAAGAAGATTAAAAGATGTAGGGCAAGACACCATATATAACAAGGTATCTAAGATCTTAGGTCTAACCCTAATATCACAAGCCTCTTGGAACTCATTCTTGAAAGATTTAATGATAATGTCAAATTTGGTTAAGTCTTCCTCTTTTAATCTAAATTTTTGAAAGAATTGATAAGTGCATAAATTAAGGGAAGAACCATTGTCAATCAAGATTCTCTTGACAAATTTTTTCCCAATGAATGTTGTGATGTAGAGGGAGGAATCCCCTCATAAATTTGAGGAAGGCATATCATCATCCAAAAATGTGATGTGATGTATCCCAAGAGAACCTACAACATTAACCACAACACTAGGAGAATGTCTGAAGGAACAAATTATTGTCTTAGGAGCTCCAATAGGGCTTTCCTATGAATAGGAGAAGTTTGTAAAAGCTCTAAGAGGGAGATATTAGCTGGGGTACTAGCTAATTATTTTTTAATGTCAAAATAGACTTTAATTTGTGGCCTCAACACTAAAGGTGAGTTTTCTACCCTTGTGCTCCTTCTTTGTGTACTCTTCAAAACTAAGGGAGGTTTTGAAGGTGGGTTGGATGAACAACTCGTATCCTACTGAGATTATTGATTTGGTTGAATTCATGCTTGTTGCTATCATACCAACCATATTATTGTAGGGAGGGGCCACATTCCAATATGATACTTGATTAGCTACTTGTTTCCCATGCTTAGATAGGGGATCTTGGAAGATCTCCATGTATTGATTTGTTGTGGGTGTTTGTTGTATAGGAGGTTGATTATTTGTTGGAGGATTGGATTGAGAACCTTCTATAACAAGGCATACTTCATAAATTAGATCTTGAACCACATGTTTCAACCTCTTACAAGAGTTTGTCAAGTGTCCCTCTACCCTATGGTACTCACAATGTTGACCAAATTTATACCAATTAGTTGTGGTATCAGGTTGCCTTATGGGAGGTAACTCAATCATGTTAGCTTCCAGAAGCTACTTTAGGACCATTGTCATAGGTATGTTGAGTCTTGTGAAATTCCTTTATGGGGGTTTTGGGGTTGGCTAAGCACCATATTTTGTAGGGTGTTAACAATACTATTAATAGGTAATTGTTGTTGTCCTCCCTATTTAAGAACTACACCTATAACACAAGTGGAGGTAGCTACCTCAATATTACCTTCTACCATAAGGGGTAGGATTGGCTTTTCTATTGCTATAGTGTCCACATCTAAGTGACACTCAACCAAATTCCTCTTAGAAGAGGGTATAAATTGCCATGTATTATCCTCCATATATTTATGAGTGATACAAAGTGCTAAATATATTGATAAATTTATAATTAAGTGTAAACAATTTAGTGTAATTAATAAAATAAACTATTTGTGTTCAATCTACATAATTGTGTTTCCTTAAGAATTTATTTCTTATTTAAATTTATTACTATAAGTGATATTCTTACATTTGGTATAAAACCTCAATATAGAGATGGTTCCATTATGGTAGCAAGGGACGTTTTTTATTTTTCACATCCAAAGGGCATCCATCTCGATAATCTATTTTTTTTTGTATTTTCCTTCAATCCATAACCCTTGTATATTTCTAACTTGTTTTCTAGCCATCCGAAGCACTCAAATTTTTATCCCTAGATTTGTTAGGTTAGAGACCTTATGTTGGGGGTTGTAAAATATCATGGAGAAGTTGTCATTATTGGCTAAGCTAGAATAACCATAAACTATTTAGTGAAGTGAGGGATGATCTGATTCTAATACCAAAGCCTTAGATAAAACTTGTACATAAATGAGTTACCACATACTCCAAAGAACTAAAAAAATTTATTTTTAGACTTATCTCTTTGTTATCATCTCATTGTAACATTCATTTTGGCATATAGCATTGACAACTTTTTTTCAGCCACTAAAAAGGTCAAATTTTGGCTAAATTCAATATGATTACCTTTTTACATTGATGATTTTGGTATACAACACCCATAGCATATTTTGGACACTTCAATTTCTATAAAATGGTTGTAAAACAATGATCATGGGATAATGATTAATAATAAGTGAATAAAGATATAAAGGACCTACAATAATCAAGGAATCAATTTTGAAGTTTTGACTAGAAATCCTCAATTAATAGGATAAAAAGTTAGATTCCTCCTACCAAAAAACCTTATTTATCATTGATAATAATGTCACTTAAAGAATATTTAAAAAAAAATCTCAAACCTCATTAGAGTTGGTCCCAAATATATATTTTTGTGGTGTGTTATGGTACATTATGAGACTTTTCTATGCTTTGATGAACTCCCAAATGACTTGCAAAATGTTGTAATTGAACCAATACATCTTGTCCAACATGGAAGCTTCTTGAGTTAGTTTTATAACCTAACTTCAAGCCAATGTAGACTTATCCTTCTCTTATAAAACACAACAAGCATTGGGAATCCTCCATTCCAAGGCATATTCCTATGTTCACATGTTACTAAAAATACTCAAAAATTGTATCTAGGTTTAAAGGCAAGGGACAAGATATGTATCATAAAATTGAAATATCATAAAATGTAATTTTTATTTGTACTCTTCTTGATGACGAATCTATCCCAATTCCTCTATTACCAAGAAATAATGTCTACCAAGACACCATCAATAAAGAAGATTCCTTAAGGAGTTAAATTTCAAATTGATATATCCTAAATGACTTCACTATATATGCCAAGTTGAACTCAATCCTAAAATTTAGAGTATCCCTCTTACCATTGATCATTTTGAGGAAGAAAATGTAATAAATATAAGTTCTACTATAGATGTAAACATAGGCACACATTACCTTCCACAAATACTTAAAATTGGAGCCTCCAAGTTATCATCTAATGGATAAACTATTTCATAAGTAATAGAAGGATGATTTTTCATGGGACTATACTGATATTATTGGCACAAACATAGATATTGTTTCCCACAAAATTATCATATATGAGTATGTTGTGCTAGTTTGGAAAAATAAAAGAGATTATTTTCTCTTATATACAAAAACCATACAAAATAGAAATCCAAAAGTTATTAGACACCACATTTATCAAACTTGCAATTATTTTTTATGAGTGTCTAACATAGTTTCTATTAGAAATAAACAAAAGAATGTCATTAGTATTTGTTGTAAATTTTATATCATCTATATAACTTTCCCCAATGAACACTTTTTCTTATCCTTAATAGATGCCATAGTTGACTCCATTATTTTCCCTTATGGATGGTTTCTCTAGATACAATTATATCTAAATTACCCCTACAGAATAAACTAAAACAATATTCACTACTACCTAGGGACCCCTTTGATATGTGGTCCAACCTTTGGAAATTAAAATTCATAAGATACTCACCAAAGTGCTATGACAACCATTTTCATGACCTTGGAGATTTATTTCAATGCAATTTTAGAAAAATCTGAGAACTGAGATAACCATATATTAATCTTAGAGTGATATTTGAGAGATTATTCCATTACAAGGTCATAATAGACCTTAATAAATGTGTCTCTTTTATCATTAGTGGTAAATTATTAGGCTTAATAGTGCCAAAAAAGAATTTATTTTCATCATAACAAGATCAAATCCATTGAATTAAATTATCCTCTCCATATGGTTAAAGAAGCTACGTCATTCTTAGGAAATCCTAGGGAGTTTACAAGTTCATACTTGAGCTTGCTTTAGAAGGTTATCCCTTCAACACATTGCTTAAGAAACATGACATTTTTATGTGAGATGAGAGTCACAATAAAGCATGTATTAAATTTAAAATTTCATGTTATGGCCTCCAACCCTAAGGCCACCTAACCTAAACAAATATTTAATCCTTTATACCAAAGCTACTCATGTATCATTAAGAACTATATTACTAAAATAATATGACAAAAATAGATACTAGACCATTTATTATATAAGTTGGACAATACTTGAAAGAAACTAGATGCACTTTTATGAATGTTGGAGATATTACATTATTTGGTAGCATGTGGTACATTTGTAAAAATTAGATTAGGGAGTGTGATTTATATTTCCTCTTATGTATGTGTCAATGTGTGAGCAGAGTCCAAGTGTAATGCTATAAAGTGTGTAAGTTTGCAAAGTGTGAGACAGTGTAATGTGTCATGTAAGTAAGTCAAGATTCATAGAGTTAGGTGCCAAATATACAAGTGAAGAGTCATGTGATATGTGGAAATATGTAAAGTGAAGAGTCATGAGATTTTTATCATATGTGAGGAATAGGGAAGGATGCATCTTTTCGATGCTTGAGGAGAGCAATAATCAAGTATTGAAGAGTCATATTCTAAGGTTATATTATGGAGACAAAGCTCCATGCATTATAATGAAGCAAGAATAATTTGGATGTATATTTTATGATTTATGAATAATATTGTGAGTATTATTATTGAGAAATATTGTTGTTATTTTATGAATGAGATTTATTAATATTGGCTAATGAGTGGAGTGCTCTAATATTTTGGCTAGATTGCCATCAATGCTATTAGATATGCACTTTGACCATTTGAATTTGTAAATATGGGAGGAAGGGATGAGGTCATCCAAAATTTTTATTAAAGAATCCAGTTGATATTGCATCGAGAAAAATAAGTTGACGTGTGAACTAATTGATATAGTGAAGGATATTGAAGAAATAATTGGAGTTGAAGAAGATTGGAGATAATTTCAGCGAAGTTACCACTTGATAAGATTAAGGAGAATAAGAAAAGGTTGATAAATATTGCACCACAGAATTGCTTTGAGTAGAAGATAAATTTGAAATAATAATTTACGTGAGTTGTTATTGGTGAGATAATTTTGCTGACATGAGAAGAGTTATTTCTACATGAAGGAAGGAGCGATTAAGAATATTGAAGTGAAGAAAGAAGTTGTGAGCATTGTTAAAAAAGAGCCAATGAAGACAATATTGAAGAGAATGTGTTCAAATACACAGTGTCATATTCAAAGTCGAGTTGAACTGCCTAAGAGATAAGAAGATAGAATATTGAAGCACCAAGGAGCCATAGACGAAGCATCAAGGAGCAAAGATGAAGCACTCAAGAGGAAAATCCTCAAGGACTATAGACAAAGTAATGGAAAATGAATACAAAATATTGGAGGAGTATGAGAAGAAGGCTGAGAAAGATCCTGAGAGGAGATACAGAGTGAGGAGTTTGCAAAACATTGGAGGTAGAAGAAACATTTGTAAACATAATTTTTTTGAAAAGTCTATACCTGAAGAAGTACCATTGATTTGTCCATGCATTGACATGCCTAAAGAGCCACTAACACATTCATGCTTTAATATGCCTGACAAGTCTGAATATTTCTAAGTGCACAACTATTAATAAGGTAGGGTTTATGAGTTGATTTCGGGTGACATCATTTCTTTTTTTGGACTCATATTTTAGGATTTATAAGGAAAACATTGAAATAGTCATATGACTTATGTTTTGGGAAAAATAAGGGGAATATTAACATTAATATTGATAAATGAATGAATAATAGAGGACACATTAATTAATTAAAGGGAATTGAATTAGTTTGGAAGATATAAGAAGGGTAAATATTTTTAAAATTGAGTTGATGAATGCGAATTTGAAAGGAAGTGAATGAATTAAATGCATGGGAGACATAAGGAATTAAAGCATTTGATTTTTAAATTGAATATCTATAAATTAACTTAGGAGATATAAGAAGACAAAATTAAATTAAATTGGATAAATAAGAAGGAATTTGTAAATTAAAAAAATAAAAATAGGAGAGATAAGAATTAAATTGAAAAATGAATTATTGATGGTAGATGAATGCATCATTGAATATTTTTGAATGGTGGTTAAAATTTGAAGAATTGTGAATTTGAGAAATTTAAAAATTGAAATTTAGGAGATATAAGTGAAGATTAAAAAATTAAATTAATTTTTTTTTTGAGTTATAAGAAGATGATAAATTGATTGCTTAATTGAAGCTTGAAATTGATCGTTTGAGGAAGTTATTTAAGTGAATTTAGGAGAAATAAGGATTTCAACATCAAAGGAATTAATTGAAATTTTGTTTTACAAAAATAATTATGGAATAACATACTCAAAATGCATCTTTAGAATATAGTGAAGAAGTGCTGAAAATTCTAAAATATTGCACACAAAGCATGATAGAGAATGCTGGAAAATAAAAATATGTAAAATTGAAAAAGGTATTACAAATAATTTTTAAAGAAGCCAAAAATGAACAATTTGGAACTCTTAAAGATTATATGAGCACAAAATTGATAGAATAAAGTGAAGATTCCAAAAAGTGTCATCACAATACTTATAGATATAATGATAATGGTATATATGACATTATTCGCTTTAGAAGTTCGATTTCATAAAAATGAAAAGAAATTATCAAATATTAGAGATTTGAATATTGAAGAAAAATATGAAATGAAGTCATCAAATGATAACGAGGAATATGATAAAAAATTAGTTGAAAATGGATATGAAAATAGTGAATCTTTATATCCTACATCAGAGAATAAATCTTTATATCCTACATCAGAGAATAAATCAAACGACAATGATAACAATGATGATGAAGGATATGAGTAATATTATTGTGATGATTTATTGAAAAATGTATTAGGAATAGGAAAAAACACTGAGAAATAGAAGAACATGATCAATACCAAGGCTAATAAGAAGAACAAATCAAAGAACCAAAAGAAGAAGAACATAAGTTAAAGAAATAAGAACAACTATACATCCAAATTTGTTCTTGCTTCATTAAAATGCATGGAGCTTTGTCTCCATAATATAACCTTAGAAAATGACTCTTCAATACTTGAATATTACTCTTTTCAAACACATGAGAGATACACCATTTTCTATTCCTCACAAATGAAAAAGCTCTCATGACTATTCACTTTACATTTTTCCACATATAATGTGACTCTTCACTTGTATATTTGACACCTAAATCTATGACTCTTGACTTACTTACATGAAACATTACACTCTCTCACATTTTTCACACTTGTACACTTTATTACATAACACTTAGACTCTTCTCACACAGTGACACATACATTATAGGAAATATAAATCACACTCTTTAATCTAATATTTACAAATGTACCACATGCTACCAAATTGGATCTATGAAATAATATGGATAAATAACCATTAGTGGTATTAGAGTTATGAATTATTGTATGAAAACTCAGCCTAGGCAAGGAGTGTATCCACTAATTTGGTCGATATCCAACTAAGCTTCTTCCCAAATTACCTAGACTTCTATTTACCACTTCAATCGATCCAACTATTTGGGGATGATGGGCATAATTAAAATATAATCTAATGTCTAGCCTTTTCCACAATGTCCTAAAAAAATGACTCATGAACTTGGTGATGTTATACTCTTTGGCGAACCATGTAATGTTACCACTTCTTGGAAGAATAGTTTGGTGATGTTTGAGGCATCACTGGTCCTCTTACATGGTATGAAATGGACCACTTTTGAGAATCTATCCACCACCACAAAAATTCTATCATTGCCTCTTTTTGTTCATGGAAATCCTTAAATAATCTATACTTATATCCTCCCATGGGCCATTTGGATATGATAATTGTTTATACAATTTTGTATTCCAGCTAGTCCCTTTTTCTAGTTGACATGTTATACGCCTTGAGAAATTTTTTTGTACATCCCTCTATAAACATGGCCAATAATATTTTTTCTTAAATTGCATCTCTCTTATGAGATTTTCTCTCATGAAACCTTGTGGTATACATAATTTCTAATTCTTGAATAATAATCCTTCTTGGACAAAGAATCCTTTCCAAACCTTGGCATCTTGGAACGATTCCTATATCTTGGAAAAATTAGGGTCCTTCTTGTATAAATTATTCATGTGATTGAGGCCAATTACTTCAATCTCTATGGTATTCAACAATAATATCCTTCAGTTCAATGCATTGGCTACTCAATTTGATTGTCCTAGCCTATGCTTCAAAACAAAGGAATGGCTTTATATGTACTTAACCCATTTTGTTTACCTTTGATTCATTGTGTCTTGGATATTTACATAATACAATACCTTATGATTTATGTGTAGGACAAACTCCCTAGGCAAAATATAGTGACTCCATTTTTTTAATGCCTAATAATGGCATAAAAGTATTGATTATAAAGTGAATACTTTTGCTTTGCCTCACTCAGTTTCTCATTGAATAATGTGATATATTTTTCTTGTTGACTTACACAACTCCAATTACCTTTCCACTAGCATCACACTCCACTTAAAATGCTTTTTTCAAAATCAGGGGCTGCCAACATTGGTTGTTCCGTCACCTTTTGTTTTAATAGTTGAACCTCATTTTTGTTTCAACAATCCATGTGAATATCCCTTTATGCAAGATGTTAATGGTGCACAAATGCTACTAAAATTCCTATTAATTTTTTTATAGAATATTGCTAACCCATGAAAACTTCTTACCTCTATTGCATTTCTTGGATTTGATCAATCCTTAATTATAGCTACCTTTGTAGGGTCCATATTCAACCCATTGTTTGAGATCATTAATTCCTCCTTTAGAAATGAGCATTTCTTGAGGTTCCTTCAAATTTTACAAAAGTTGTTTCAAATGTTGTAAGTGCTCTTCCTTACTCTTGCTATATATTAGTATATCATTCAGATATACAACAATAAATTTACCTCAGAATGGATTCAATAATTCATTCATAAATCTCATGAATGTGCTTGGGGTATTGGTTAACCCAAATTGCATAACCAACCACTCATATAGCCCATTCATAGTACTAAAAGTAGTCTTCCACTCATCATCCTCTCTTCTCTTGATTTGGTGATAGCCACTTTTTAAATCTACTTTGGAGAAGTAAATAGAACCACTTAGAAAATCTAACAAATCATCTATATGGGGAGTGGAAGATCTATACCAAATGGTAATCTTGTTGATGGCTCTAGAATCAATGCACATTCTCCATTCTCCATCCTTATTTAGTTTCAACATTATTGGTACTATATAGGGACTCAAACTCTCTTGAATCAAACCTCTATTCAATAATTATTGCACTTGTTAGTTCAACTCATACATCATATTAGGATCCATCTAGTGAGGTGCCTTATTGGGAAAACTAGCTACTAGAATCAAATCAATTTGATGAGAAATATTTCTTATAGGTGGTAGTCCTTCCTATAATTTTTGAATGACAATGCTTGCACACTCATCTAGTATGCTTGTTACTTCATAATGTATCTCTCCTTTCATATTTTTCTCTTGAGGGAGGCTAGAATAACATGCCTAAGTCTCCTTGGCTTCTCTTAAGAATTGCTTACCGGTTAGCATTACTATTCCACTCCTAGTCTCCTCTATTTATTCTTTTTGTGGTAGCAACTCAAGTTTTTTGTTGCTCTTGGATATTGTGATGATATTCTTTGTTTCATCATGGATTGCACTCCAGTCATATTGCCATGGTCTTCCTAAAAAATATGACAAGCATCCATCAAAATCACATCACACCATACTTCATCATAGTAAGGACCAATATTAAAATTAATTTTACATTGCTCTATCACCATCACTTGATGACCCTTCTATAGCCATGAAACCTTGTAGGGGTTTGGATATGCCATAGTATTCAATGCCAACTTCTCCACCATCTTGGTTGAGACCAAATTATCAATACTTCCACTATCCATAATCATTTTGTAGCACTTCCCTCTAGACTTGCACCTAGTCTTGAAGATGATTCTCCTTTGTCATGAATCCCTTATTTGCTTTCCTGAAGTTACCAATATTCTCCAAACCATAAAATATTTTCCAATCTCAGATGCTATAGGTCTAATTGTCTCCTTTTTCACCTCTATTGCTTGGGAAATATTTATTCTATTGTCATCTCTTTGATGTTCAAGTTCCATACACTCATAGGCTTCATGTCCTTATGCTTCACACATGTATCACATATCATTTAATCCTCTACCACGTCCTCTGGATCCATATCTTCTACCTAAAGAAGGTTCTTCCTCATTGGGAGCTACTTACATCTTCTTCTTTGTCCTTCTTAGGATTTGTTTCATATTTTCCTATTTGCTTTCCTCAACCTCTTCCATTACTTCAATTTTGTTGCATTTTCCTAATCAGATTTTCTTTTTCCTTCAAGGCTTATTTGTAGGCTTCCTCAATTGTTTGGATATTCAACAACCCAATCTCATCTTGGATTGCCAACTTCAATTCATTAATATATATTGAAACCTTTTCTATGGTTTCTTCTTAGTGACCATACCTAATGGTCAATCTATAGAACTCCTCGGTATATTCCTTCACACTTAACTATTATAAACAAATTTTAACTTCCTAAAAAACATATTTGAATAATTAATTGGTAGGAATTTTCTCTTTAACTTGCTCATCATTTGATCCCAAGCTTTTACCTCTTCCTTCATATATTATTTCTTTTTGCACTTGATCCCACCATAAGGATGCATGACCCTTTAACTATGTAACAACTATCTTAACCTTTTTAGGGTCTTCAATATGTTCAAGATCAAAATATTTTTCCATCTTTGAGATCCAATCTATCAATTTCTTTGGATCTAGATTGTCATCATAATTGGGCAAATCCATCTTTGGCTTACCTCCAATTTTTGCAATTACTTTAAGTACATGTTCTTCTAGTTTTTCTTTGTCCACAAGTTCTTCTTCAACATCTTCAAAATCACTTGTTTCTTCCTCCCTTCTTCGTCTTTGGGAAATTTCTATGGCTTCAATTTGAGCATGTAAACCTTTAATTGCTTCTTTTATTCATGGGGTCTACTCATCCATACCTAAGTGGCGCACATCAAAATTTACCTCTTCGTTCCATTTCCAAGCTCTAGGAATCAACTTTGGTTTTCATACCACCTTACGTAGTCCAGTAAATTCGATGGTAAGTTTTTTTTTTGTAAATTGACTTTAAATTAGAAAATCAAAGTATGCAACAATAGTAAAAGAACACAGCTAAACAAACCTTAAATAATGAGATCAAAGTACACAACAAAATTAAAAGTAACACAATTAAACAAAAAAATTAGAATACTACCATACTAAAAAACAAAATACTATATTTATATATTAACTGCAACATTAACCATTACACAGTTCGACAGTGGCCACAATTACCATAGGCTTCTCAACTTTTCATTTCTCAAATTCTCACTTTCCCTTCACCTTGTCTTGCTCTCTTCACCCTTTGCACTTATTTATAAACAAACAAAGATACCATACCAAAACCATGTACAAACAAACCCTATGCCCATAATTAATGGTTTGAAAACCATGTTCTCAACCCATGGTTTCAAACCATTATCACTATTATTATTATTTTATTTATTTATGGACCACTTAGATGTCCCTTCATCATATTGTTTAAGAAAAAAACAAAGAAAGTTATATTCATTAAAATAATTATTTCTCAAAAGTAAATTCATTATTTGTTTTTTTTTAATTTTTTATTTAATTAGTTATATGAAATTAAAATGTGCTCTAGACAATAATACATTATAATCAAATAATGTTATTATAACCTAGCTATTATACATGTATTGCTTGACAATATTCAAACTTACTTCTCCTTATTAAATATGAGAGTCTACCAATTAAACTACTACCATTTAATAAAAATTAATTAATTAACAAAAAATATAAAGAACAACTTTTACTTTATAAATTATTTAAATAAAAAAGTATGTACCAAATAAAATAATTGATGTGAGGATTCAAGCTATTTGCTAGAATAAATATATATTATTTAAATATAAGTTTACTATTACAAAATTAATTTCCTTTTCATGTTTATATTAATTATATAATATATTGTGGGATCAAATATCATCAATTATTTAATTGATATATTGGACATATATCATTAATATAATATATGAAAAATGATTCTCAGATGTAAAAAATATATACGACCTAGTGAAATTGGACATCACTTACATTATTAATGATGAAATTCCAATTCAACTCTACTATGAATATATATAAGAAGTATTGATAAAATAAAATAAAAAATAATTAAATCAAATTAAATACAATGAAAAAAAGACTTTATTATTCAAGTAATTATATGGCATATATATATTTTTTTAAAAAGAAATACTTTTTATACACATCCATGGGGATTGAGTCTTTGAGTCCTTACCAATAAACCACATCAGGCAAATTATATTACATTTTTATCAAATACAAAATCCATAGGAATGAATTTAAACAATAAAATTAAATTCCAATCATAAAATATAGTACTATACTTACATCATCACATACAAATCTCACATTGTCAGGTCATTAGTTGATTCAACTCATCGAGACTCTCAGATATCTCTTCCACGCGAGTGAAATTATTTACCTTGACCTTTATGGGAAACGCTTAACAGGTATCTTCCGTATACCTGATATACCTTCTAAACATTGTTATCTTGCTCTCTCGGGTGCTGATTGTTAGTTTCCTTCAGATCGTTTGAATTTCCATCTTTTGCAGAAACCTCGTCGGTCTTCTCATGCTCTTTAGCTTTACCCCACAGTGCAAAGTACAATTTCAATACTATTCCCTGTACAATTTCAATACAATCAATGAGAGCCTATAGTGGTCTAACTATTGCTGCGTGTCCTTGAACACTTAACTATTACCTTTTTTTTATTTTATTAAATCCTTAACTATTATAAATAAAATAATTAAAATTATATTTTTAACCATTACAAATAAAATAATTAGGATTACATTTTAAATGTGGAATGTACCGTATACAAAATGGTGAGGAGCTGAATGTTCCATCGTATAGCCCAGATGTCCAAATTGTTATGCTCAACTACTATCCCACTTAATCCAGATTGCAGTGATCCAAAAATGCACATGAGTGCTGTGAATGATAATTGAGATGGATATCTTTTCAAAACAGGCCCCTGCAGCATTCAATAGGGAATTACCGTCAGCTAAGATCAAAGCTTTGAATTAGAGGGAAATGAGAAAGGGGTTAATGAATTCACCTGGAATGTAAGCCATGCAGACCAAGCTATAATGCCTCCAAAAACCAAGATTGAACCCAGAGCCATATTGGTGTTAGCACGCTCCGAACTGTGTGGCATGGTTGATTTTCTGTCCAAAGAAGAGGACTTCCATATGGTAGGACCCTGATAGAATGTCATGACCATGGCACCAATCACACATACAAATGTGCCCACAAGTTTTGCTTGGCCTCTAACTGTTTTAATGTGAATACTCTTTAGTCTGCAAAACACAATTCAGCAGTTCTCTCATACTAATACCGCCTTTATATTGATATTTGTATGAAGTGTGAGAAATTGTTGAAAAAGAACCTCTAAAATAAAGCAATCCAAAATAGAATACCAAACTAACAATAGTCATTTACAAAAATAAATACTTAAATTTAATAATGCTAACAGGACGAGGATTATTTTGATTATAATTATGATGATTTTACATTAATATTGATACATTTAATAAGAATACAAAATAGTTAGATGAACAAAAACCTAGCTGGCTCCTTAAGAGAAATTACTGAAAAGAGAACCTCCAAAATAGAATACCAATAATCATTTACAAAAAACAAATACCTAAATTCAATAATGCTAACAAAACACAGGAGGAAGGATCATTTTCATTATGATCATGATGATTTTACATTAAAAAATATTGATAGTACAAAATAGTTAGATGAACGAAAACCTAGTTGACTGCCTAAGATAAATTGTTGAAAAGAGAACCTCCAAAATAAAGCAATCCAAAATAGAGTACCAAACTAACAATAGTCATTTACATAAAAATATACCTAAATTCAATAATGCTAACAGAACAAGGGAGGAATCATCATTTTCATTATGATCATGATGATTTTACATTAAAAAATATTAATACATTTAATAAGAGTACAAAATAGTTAGATGAACGAAAACCTAACTGACTGCCTAAAAGAAATTGTTGAAAAGAGAACCTCCAAAATAAAGCAATCCAAAATAGAATACCAAACTAATACCTAAATTTAATAATGCTATCATAACGTAGAAAAAGGATCATTTTCATTATAATCATGATGATTTTACATTAAAAAATATTGATACATTTAATAAGATTACAAAATAGTTAGATGAAACAAAACCTAACTGACTGCCTAAAAGAAATTATAAAGCAATCCAAAATAGAATACCAAACTAACAATAATCATTTACAGAAAAAAATACCTAAATTCAATAATGCTAACAGAACGGAGGAGAAGGATCATTTTCATTATAATCATGATGATTTTACATTCAAAAATATTGATACATTTAATAAGAGTACAAAATAGTTAGATGAACGAAAACCTAGCTGGACCCCTAAGAGAAATTGTTGAAAAGAGAACCTCCAAAATAAAGCAATCCAAAATAGAATACCAAACTAACAATAGTCATTTACAGAAGCAAATACCTAAATTCAATAATGCTAATAGAAGGGATGAGGAAGGATCATTTTCATTATGATCATGATGATTTTACATTAAAAAATATTGATACATTTAATAAGAGTACAAAATAGTTAGATGAATGAAAACCTAGCTGACTGCCTAAGAGAAATTGTTGAAAAGAGAACCTCCAAAATAAAGCAATCCAAAATAGAATACCAAACTAACAATAGTCATTTACAGAAACAAATACCTAAATTCAATAATGCTAAGAATGGAGGAGAAGGATCATTTTCATTATAATCATGATGATTTTACATTAAAAAATGTTGATATATTTAATATGAGTACAAAATAGTTAGAAGAAAGAAAACCTAACTGACTGCCTAAAAGAAATTGTTGAAAAGAGAACCTCCAAAATAAAGCAATCCAAAATAGAATACCAAACTAACAATAATCATTTACAAAAGAGAACCTCCAAAATAAAGCAATCCAAAATAAAATACCAAACTAACAATAATCATTTACAAAAACAAATACCTAAATTCAATAATGCTAACAAACTGAGGAGGAAGGATCATTTTCATTATATCATGATGATTTTACATTCAAAAATATTGATACATTTAATAAGAGTACAAAATAGTTAGATGAACGAAAAGCTAACTAACTCCCTAAGAGAAATTGTTGAAAAAAGAACCTCCAAAATAAAGCAATCCAAAATAGAATACCAAACTAACAATAGTCACATTTTCATTCTCATCATGATGATTTTACATTCAAAAATATTAATTAAATAGTTAGATGAACGAAAACCCTGCCTACATCTCTGTTGTTTTTTTTATCTTATCAAATCCTTAAATATTACAAATAAAACAATTAATTAATATCTCTAACAATCTCCTTAAAGGTTTCAATATTTTAGTAATTTCTTAAACAAAACTTTTCCATGCTTACAAACCGTTCTAAAACATAAGCAAAAGGAGAGACGGCCACTGCGGCAACAGCTAGCCTGTATGTCACCAACACGAAATGGTTCAATCCATCTTCAAGAGCAAGCTTAACCATGACGTTCATTCCTGCGTAGGAAAACTGAAGTATAATCTGAGCGAGATATGGTCTGAAGTCCTCCATGTCCCTCTAAACCTTTTCAAAAATGTATAATGTAGATATAAAAACTGCTCAGATGCCTTTCCCTAGCTATCCAAATCTACGTTATATAGTTTGGAGACGTTGGACTAATACTCAGCATCTGTCGGACTTGGTGCAAAATTTTTGGTAAAGAAATAGGACTCCACACGTGTTAATTTTATGTCAGACGAGAAAGGAGCAGCACAACTAAAATTTGGGTTTTAGGTAGATTGGTAATTGTTTGGATGATTACATAAGATATCCTATTTGCAAAGGTAGTAGTTTGATTTGAATTCTCTGAGTGGACGTCAGCCTATTTGCAAAGGTAGTTGTTTGATTTGAATTCTTTAAGTGGCTTATTTGCAAAGTAGTAATCTGATTTGAATTCTCTAAGTGAGCGCTAGAATGACGGTATGAATGCCGGGTCAACAATAACGAGGTGAAATAGTTTTGGTTTGAACCCTGCACTTATCAGTTACTAAAAATAGTGTTGGGCTTATCAGTTACTAAAAATAGAGGTAGTAATCTGATTTGAATTCTCTGGCCAACTAATGAACCCTGCGCTTATCAGTTACTAAAAACAGTGTTGCGCTTGTCAGTTACTAAAATTAGAGGTAGTAATCTGATTTGAATTTTCTGGTGAAGGATTAGAGGTAGTAATCTAATTTGAATTCTCTCCCTGAACGACAGTATGAATGCCGGGTCAACAATAACAAGATGGAATAGTGGTTTGAACCATCAGTTACTAAAAATAATGTTGTGCATTTCAGTTACTAAAAAAATTGTGGTTGTGACCTATGTAAATGTTGTGACCAACTCTCTTATCTAACTATTGTTTAGAAAAAATATATATATATTAAAACTAAATAAAATTTCAAAGTAAAAAATATATATTAAAACTAAATAAAATTTCAAAGTAAATGGCTTTGAAATAGATAAATACATAAACAAGTTGGTTACATTTAAATATCAACGTACGACTCTTCCCTCTGGTGTTATTCGCGAGTACGCTTGGACTTTATCAGGAATTATTACGAGAAATCCCAAAATTTCTTGTTAGGGTCGTGATTGAAGTTGTCTGCTTACAATAATAAAACCATAGTGTTCTTCACATAACATCAACATTAAAGTAGACGCGTGAACTGAAAGAGCCCATGATTCGTTTTTCTCGTGAATCAGTGTATTAATGTCAAACATGTCACTACAGAACCATAGTGCTCTTCAGATAACATCAACGTTAAAGTCGACGCGTAAATTGAAAGAGCCCCTGATTTGAATAGACATAGGAATAGATTTCATAAAATATTTTTTATTTTATTTTGTTGATATGGATTGTGAGCAGTGTGTAATTGTGGGCAATTGTTGAATGGTCGGTAAATGTTGATTTGTTGACAGATATTTTGTGAAGCGGTATTTTGAATGCCTATTAATATTTGTAAATTAATAAAAATGTGTAATTGTTGGTTTGTTGACAAACATTTTGTAAAGTGGTATTTTGAATGCCTATTAATATTTGTAAATAAATAAAAATTTGTAATTATGGGCAATTGTTGGTTTGTTGACAGATATTTTGTAAAGTGACATTTTAAATGTCTATTAATATTTGTAAATTAATAAAAATTATCAGTTGGATTTTTACCTTTCGTATTGGTATCAAAGCCACATAATCTAACTTCTTGTGAGGGCGAATTTCTTTCAAAATTTCCTCTCTTCTTTTTTTTTTGCAAATTTCATACTCCCTTCCTTTCTCTTCTTACGTTTTCTCACTTCCCATAGTGGTTGGAAAAGTTTGGCGTGTTAGTTTGCAAACCTGAAACTGCGCATACATTGCACAACTCGTTTCACCCCTCTTTTCTATGTTCTTTGTCTAGCAGATGATGGGTTGCAGTCAAGCATTGGGTAAGTAGCTATAGCCTCCCCACATGGAGCATAATGACTGCACACGTTGCAGACCATGACGGTGTAGAAATGCAGAACAAGTTTCATTAATCTGATGAATGATTAAATAATACAAGACTAACCTAGAATAGGCTGGAGGTTGCGAAACCAACCAGGCGCTATTAGAATAGGTTATAACAACTAACAATAATAGGCTTAACAAATAATATACGCTAACAGTAGTTGTTAGCGTAACTAACCTAGGATAGAAAGGAATTACCAAATGAGGTAATAAGATAAAGTTACCACAGTAACTCTAACATCCCCCCTTATTACATTATTTGGGTAATAATATAACTACTAGCTACACTATCCTCCCATACAACAATATTTGGGTAAAGTATATAACTGCCCCAATACAGTGAAAGAAGAAGAAGAGAAATGAAAGAATGGTGGCTCGTGCTTTGTCTTCGGCTCTGGCTCTGGCTCATGGCTCTGGCTCTGGCTCTCATACCTTTGGAATCTGTACCACTGGGTCTATCTCAGGATCTGCCTATGAAACTGCCTCTGAATCATTGCCTCTAGATCTGCCTGTAGATCTGCCTCTGGAACTGTGTCACTAGGTCTATCTTTAGGTCTGTCTCTGGGTCATTATCTCTGGGACTGCCACTCGGTCTGTCACTGGATTTGCCTCGGGGTCTACCATAGGTTTTACCTTTTCGGTAGAAGCCATACAACATTTCTTTCATCATGGTCCATTGTGTGAAATCTGTCCATCCACAATCTATATGAACCTTGTTGGCCATTTTCACTTTGTACCAACAACTAGAAGAAGAGTGATTCGTACATGAATCACAAGGATGTAATCTCCAACACTTAGCTGCAACATGTCTTGCCTTTCCATAGTGACTGCAATAATGCTTTTTAGGAGATGTAGGAGATTTAGGTTTTACAAACATAGAATTACTGGTACTTGCATGTCCAGTATAGCCAAGGCCTTCATTCTTTGCCCTGACATTTGGCATTATAGGAGTTTTAATGCCTTGTTCTTGTTTACCTAATATCTCACCATTGAATCCCATTTTCTTCATTATTTTGGAACCAAATCCTTTGGTGTGTTTTTCAAAACACCCAATTTCATCATCTTCATCAATGCTTTTAACAATTTTGCATTTGTCATTATTGATGAGATTATGGAGCTCTCTTTGAGGAAGTTCAGTTTTTAAGTCACTAGTGTCACAAGCAAAATTTGCTACTGAAATGAGATCACCTGTGCTACAACTGATATCTACCATAGAAGGTATGAGGTCGCTTGTATCACAACAAGCATGTGCCACAATGGGCTGAAGGTCACTTGTGTCACAACAAGCGTTCGCCTTTAGGACCTCATTTTCCTCATTTATTTCCAATTTACATTGGGCATGGTCAAGTGCAACAAAGACCAGGCATATGCCCCTTAGAACACCAATAGGAACTTGAGCACCATTTTTCTAAAGGTCTATGCAAGACTCAGAATCATCGAGGAGAGCTACTAAACCATTGTTTAGTGTGAGGAATGTGCCCTCCTCATAAAAATCCAACCCATCCATCTCTGGTGGAAAGTATGGGTCTTTAACTGATTTAGCAACATCAGTTTTTAGGGCTATCTTTTTCTTTGATCTGCCCATTTTTAAGGTGTCGGTCTCTGTCGAAAATGCACCTTTTACAATAAATTTTGCAAAAGTAAATTTGACTAAGGTGTCGGTCACTGCCGAAAATGCACCCTTATAAGTCTTCCCCCTTTGTTTTTGCAAAATTATATCTCCCCTGTATGGGGTTCCAAGGGGCAACGCCCCTGGCGTGCCTCCCCCGTCACGAGACGGGGAGTCCAAAATTTTTTGGAAGCGCAAAATGGGCGCTCCAGAAGGCTTGTCCCCCCTTGGTGTTACAAAATTTATCCCCTCTTACAAAGCTTGCCTCCTAGGCAAATTAGCACAAAATGTCACCAAAAAAAATCCCCCTGTGTGAAGTACTTCAAACAAACAAGTTGCTATTTATGAAGCCTATAAAAAACAGGTTTGGAGGTTTGATGAGTTTCATGCCTTATTGATAGCCTTGTTCCAATGGGCAGGTTTTCTCTCTTAGAGAAAACAAATGCACTATTTTCTTTTTTTAATGCATAAATTTAATTAATTTCAGTATAATTTAATTAATAAAAAAATTGATAGAAAAATCATCTAATTTGTTAAAAAAAATGATTTTTATACCAAATTAATTAATTTATTAATTAAAAAAACTAAAAAAAATGCAAAAAGAAATTTTTTTACCTTGGGCAAGTTTCTGCCCCGCCGGGAATCGATCTCCCGACTATCGCGCCCAAGCGCCTTAGCGGAGCAGCTCCGACCAGCCAAGCTCCCGCTTCGGCTGGGAGCGAAGGGAGCCGTTCTCCCTTTTATCGTCTTCCCCGCCTGTCGGCGGGAAATTCAGCTTTGCGCACTCCCAGCAACGCTGCTTGCTGTCAGTGAGCGGCACTTCCTCGATGCTGCTACCTCCGAGCGGCTACCTCCGATCGTCGTCACACCACCGAAAACTTGTCTACCATCGTCGAAAAATCTTGCATGCGTGAGCATTCAAATCAACTTTGCGATGTTTGTAACAGTCTTTAATGTCTGCGGTATTTGTTTCCTCCGACTGCGCTGCTGCTGCGATTTGCCTGCGATCCAAAACCACGTTAAGAAACCAGGCTGCGACCTCATCTGCACCGAGCAATGAATCTGCAATTTTCTTCGACAATGAATTTGTAATTTTTTGCATCGAGCAATGAATCTGCAATTTTTTGCAACGTCTGCGGTATTTGTTTCCTCCGACTACGCTGTCGCTGCGATCTGTCGGTGATCCACAAAAAAAAAAAAAATTACAGGCTGTCGTTTGCTGCTGGCAGCGGCTGGTGGGGTGGCCAGCAGCCACCGCTGCTGCAGCCTGGTCGTTGCGGCCTGGTCGCGCGTGCAACGCACGACCGCGAGAAGGGGAGGGCGGTGGGGGACCTCCCAATCGTCGTGTCTGCGCGACGTGTTGGGAGGAAGACCTTCCCAACATCGTGCGGATGCGCACGATGCTTTTTTTTATTTATTTAGATCTCTGGTGATCCCTCACAGATTGTCCAAACGTACTGCATCAAATCTCCAGGCAGTTCTATGCTTTCAGATTTAGTCTAAGCTATCCAGTCAGATCTGGTCCGCCTCGACCATCTGGCTCTGATACCATGTAGAAATGCAGAACAAGTTTCATTAATCTGATGAATGATTAAATAATACAAGACTAACCTAGAATAGGCTGGAGGTTGTGAAACCAACCAGGCGCTATTAGAATAGGTTATAACAACTAACAATAATAGTCTTAACAAATAATATATGCTAACAGTAGTTGTTAGCGTAACTAACCTAGGATAGAAAGGAATTACCAAATGAGGTAATAAGATAAAGTTACCACAGTAACTCTAACAGACGGTCATGTCTTCCTTGCTTCCATAGTGGATCTTGCAGACAACTTAGTGAGTCGCAGATGCATGTGGCCTTGTTTTGACCCTTATCTATGATTTTCTCAAAAGCTTTACCTTATCTATTTTTGTGCGTTGTTCTCTGTGTCGGTTTCAATAGGATTATCATTTTGCTATTTTGTAAAGGTATTCTTGACCTTATGGTGTTCAAAATATTATGTTGTCTAAACCTTCTTTCTTAAACAACTTGTAATTTGGAGTGCATTCTCAGATGAATTTGAAACTCCTTAATCCACCATTTTCTTTTGAGATATTTTTGGAAGCAGTTTCTAATTCATAAAGATCTTTAGCCCTTTCTATGTGATCAGGGATATCACATGGGTACTCCACACATTGGATTTGTCTTTGCCCCTAGTAGGCTTGTCTCTTCGTGGATTTTTTAGCTACCAACACCACATCAAGCATTGCTTTTGCATCTCTGAAGACTACAAATATTTCGACACTTCGGACCACAACCACTTCTAAAGACTACAGAGCCTTGATACTTCAAAAGCTTCTTCTTCTCAATATTATGCTTTTGTAATAAGGAGTGCAGTTTGATGGTACCCGACACTCCATTCTATGCTTATTTTGAATCCCCATGATTTGTGCCTTTTTCCTCCACTCTTCCTCCATCGACTATGATGCTTGCTTGAAAGGATCGTATGTACTAAGTTTTGGGTGCATGCTTATGGTTCAACATGGTTGGTGTGAAGAGTTGTGACTTCTTGAAGATTGAACAATATTTTTACAAGGCCCTTTTTAAGCATAGTAGTGCTCATTCCTACATGCTAGGCATAGTAGTGCTCACTCCTACATGCTAGAGGCTGACCCAAGAGGCAATAGACCTTGATATCCCATTGGGGATTCCTAAATGGACCCTTTTTGAGCATGCATTTTGCTCATTGTTACCCCCTTTGATGGAGTTGTGGTGATATCCTAGGGGCTCTTGTACATCGTCTATCTCTCTTCTTTTCTGAACCACTTTGAAGGATTTCATTTTTAGGTACTTCTATTTGTAGTATATTCTCTTCCACTTCCTATTGGAAATATTGAGTTGGCATTGATGTCAAAGGTACATGATAGTTAAGGCAAAAATATTCCCCATGGTTTTGATGAATAGCAAGCAATGGACAAAATTCAAAAGCAAGGTATATCTCCAAAGTATTTTTCTAAGAGAGGGATTAATAATATTTATATTTCAAATTTAAATATTATGAAGAAGGACAAGGTTTTAAAGGTTTTATTATAATTGTTTGAAAAATATTTAAAGATCACAAGAGGAGGCAAAGGTTTAAAGACAAAGATTTATTTCCAAGGGCCAAAGGTTTAAATACTATAATATTTAAATATTTTAGATTTAAAATATTATAACCAAAAGAAGGCTTAAAAATATAGAGCGCCAAAATTTATTAGAAGCTATATGAAAGTCAAAAATAAAAAATAAAATATGAGCGTTGACGGCATTGTGAAAGGAGGCATATGCATATAAACAATGCACTAAGCATTGGTTTGGCTAAGGTTGAAGAGCATGCATCCGAAGATCATTCGTAGCAGTGAGTGCAATGGCAGCAAATAATGAGGAGAAGTGTAGCCCCTTAACATCATCCACTAGGGTAGCCCAAGCGGTGGTTTGACTTGTGCCAAGTCACTGCGAGGAAGGTGTGAGGTTCGAAACTCACTGGTGCTAGTTTTGACGTGTTTTATTACCTTGGAGAGTGTGACGAAAGAGACAAATCGGTAGTGCTGCATATTTTATTTCAACCAAGTGGCTAGCCCAATTTGTCGTTGAGCTAGCGTGAAGGCGCTATGGGCAGGAAGATCACAAGGTCGAATTTGGGCAGTTTATTTTTCCTTGGCAGTGTGAAAAATGCTTTTGGACAAAGGAGAGCTTCAAATATTTCTTGCTACATTGTGGTTACTACCCGCTGGGGTAGCCCAATTGGTAACCAAGCATTGGATTGGGTGCTACGTTGGCAAAGGTCACGGTTTCGATTCTCCTTGTACTTGCGGGGCTTGTTGGTTGAGGTATGGGCGCCAAAATCTTGATTTAATTTTTTATGAAATGATATAGTTCGATGGCCTTGTGTTGATTAAAATAAGGACAAAAATTTGTGAGAGAAGGAGATAGTCGTTGGTTAGTTGTTTATTAAACAAAGGGAAATTTTTGTTTTTATTTTATCTAAGAAAAGGAGTTATAAGGTGTATTAAGGACTAGTTGAAAGTGTAATTTTTGGCATGTGAAAATTAGATACAAGGTGGTTTTGGTATTGTTTGAAAAGTGTGATTATTGCATGTTAGAAAAGGCGATATAAGGTGTATTGTGGATTATTTGAAAGTTGTAATATTGCATATTTTAGAAGGAGATATAAGGTATTATTTTTAAAGCTTTATTGTGCACATTTTAGGGAAGGTTGTGGATGATTTGAAAAGGAGATTTGCTAACTAGTTCTTAAAGTGGTACTAGAGAAGAAAATCATTTTGTTAAGATAGGTTTTGAAGGCACATCATCATTAAGGTAATTTTAGAGGTATGGTGATATAACTCCTTCTCTAAGTGGTTTTTGGTTGAATAAAATATATTGAGTTGTCATATGTTTGGAGGCATAAAGATTGATTGATTGTGCAATTGCTTGAATGAAACTGGGAATATATGTGCAAGGGTTTGAGATAAAGGATATGCATTGGTTATGTTTGAAATTGGAAATAAATTGATGAAACTTATAGATCAATTTTGAGATCAAACTTGTGCATTGGTTTTGAGTAATATTGGATGATACTGCTTTGGAAAGAAAAGTAAAAGTTTGATCTTATACTGTTCACCCCACTCTCTGTATAAGCTTGTGTTCTTCACTTCCTTGTAAAATCATTGGAGTCCAATGCTTCTATGGTGGAGAGGGATGCTGTGGATTTGAATAGGCATAGCATTAGATTTCATAAAATCTAATTTATTTTATTTTTTTGACATGTATTTTTGGCAATGTGTAATTATCGGCATATATTTTGTAAAGTGACATTTTGAATGCCTATTAATATTTTTAAATTAATAAAAATGATTAATTGGGTTTTTACCCTTCACATAAAGCGAAGTCAACTTGATCTGGACCCTAAAAGGCATCAAACTAGGGTAGCCAATCAACAAACATGTGTCGCTGCCATCCAATCTATTCCCTTATGAATATGTTGTAGTTTAAACCTTCAACTTCTCCAAAGAAAAACCAAAATGTTAACCACTTTACCATCCTTGTGGAATTAATTATCTTAGAGATATAAGATTGAAGGTTTACAATGTTGCATCTTTAAACCTATAAAAATTGTTGAAGGTAATAAATATGTAATGTTTATCTCCAATGATTTGTGTTCCACTTCAAGCTAGTTAAACAATAACGAGGTGGAATAGGGATTATAAGGGATAACTCCAATATTTGAACTTTGTTTGATAGTAGAAAAATACTATATAGATGTAACCCATTCCCTTATGTATAAAAAAATAAAAATAAAAAGAAAAAATATTTAAAAATACACGAAGAGAGAAAATGGTCGGGGAATAACATAAGAAGCACTATGGCTTCAACTTAAAAAGAGCGACTAGATTGGTTAGAGTGCTTCTCTCATCAACTTCAGGTCAAGGATGGGGTTGCATTTGATTGAACTTAACTAGGTAAATTTCATTTCAAACGATTTTATTTAATTTTAATATATATAAGTTTGAGAAGACGTTAATGGAAGGCTAACGAAATAAATATGGGATGCGAAGACAAATTAAGTTAAACAAGTACTAAAGGCTTTGAGTTTCAATGGAGTAGAAACAAAATGGATAACAATGTTAGTTATAATGTTTAGTTGAAGAAAATAACTATCAAAATTGTGGTAGTTTGACTTGAAGTTATTGAATGCTTGTTAGTTTATCAATCTCGAATTCTTTGTAGGTGGATAGTCCCAAAATTTAAACCTACTTAATAGTAGAAAAAACTATAATTACAACTATTCCTTTATGAATTAAAAAAAAAAACATCACTTAAAAGTTGCATCAAAATGCCTCCTCAGGTGTAATGTAGAGCAAAAATATATCTACCAACTATATAAAGCATTTACCAACTATATAAAGCATTTAAGAGCGATCACAAAATAATAATATTTTACAACCATTCAAAACATCTGATAATATAATTATGTTCATTAATGAGCTTAGCAAGTTGTTCTTCGAATATAATTATTTTCAGTAAGGAGCTTAGCAAGTTGTTCTTCAATAATAGTTGGATCTATAGCCTCGATATCTTTGAGTGATAAAATCCTATAGACAATATGTAGTTAGAAGCATTCAACTATGAATTTTAGATTGTTTGGAATGCCTTCCTCTAAGTATCTTCTCATTTATTGTTAATCAATTTGTCCACTTGTCCTTGTATCATGCCCAATTATCATTTGGCTATTGCATTTCTATAGGTTTCTGAAAGTAGAACCTTGGAGACAACATTGAGCTATAGAAAGAGTTTAGAGTAGAGCTTATAGAAAGAGTTTAGAGTAGAGATTAGCTATTTTCAAATTCGAGTAAAAACTTATCAGAATTAAAGCATGCACACCATCTTATAAACCAAGTAGGCTTTGATACAATTCTGGAGTTAAATATGAATTAAAATATTTTACATCCCAAATAAAAAAATAAAATTTCAATATAATTTGACATCAAACTTATAAGGTATTGTTTGTGAAAAGAAGGGATATATCATATAATTATACTATTTACTACAAGATAATAAAGCACATCAAAAAAAGCAATAAATAAAATATTTGATGATCTAGGATATCAAGGACTATAACTTAAAAATATTATATATAAGAAAAAATTCACTTCTATTTTATCGTATTTGCAATGTTACTATAAAAAAATGAGAGATCACACCTGAAATCAATGCAAGGGACTCAAAGTGCCTTGGAAACCGATCTTTGAATAGTAGCTTCAATATTTGTATGTAAATCCTAGTAGGGGTGTCCCATCCTCCTTTGAGGAAGACAACAAACTAGTGGTCGATGCTTGTGGTTGTACCTATAGGGACAATAGAGAGAAAGAAAAGATATTACATGCTATAGTAGTGGTAGAGGCAATAAATGTGAGTCAAAAGCAATATTAGTAAGATCATAGAAACTTAACTTATAGAAAAATAATGAATAATTGAGAAAATAAAATGGATCTTTACCTTCAGTAGTAACCTTGATATTTGACTATAAATCCTAGTGGAGGCATCTTGTCCTCCTCTACAGAAGGCAAGAAACCAACGATCGATGCCTTTGGTCATACCTATAGGAACAAGAGTAGAGAAATAGAGCAAGAAGTTCACATGCTATAGTAGTAGTAGAGGTAATAAATACAAGTTGAAAGCAATATCAATAAGATCATAAGCACTTAGATGATAGATATATGATGAGTAAATAAGAAAAAATGGGTATTTATAATAGACAAATGAGATATCTTTCTCTTTTGAGGCTAACAACTAGATTACACTATTGTCAGATCTATAAAATCATAGCCATTGGTTCAAATTATTTGTCATCTTAACTCTAGGTATAAGAACATGTTAGGATCACCATTGGACATCAATAATTCCAACCCTTCCACATATACAATATTAAAATTAATATAATAAAGGCAATAGACTTCCTTCTCTAAATTAATCATACATAATAGCAATATTAAAAAGTATTCATTAATCATAAATAGCTCTAGATAACTCTATTGATTAAAGCTATTTAATTACACATTGTAATATATATAAAATAAACATACTACATTTCCAAATTAAAAAATAAAGTCTTTAGATTAAAACATAAAGACATGACTTAACCACATGATAGGGCTCATTCTAACCAACTAGGGTTTTGGTGGTCAAACTAGGAAGAAGAATGATAAGCCCAAAGGTTAACTCTCCTGCTAATGCATACATGCCACATCACGACCCAATCAGAATACACATAACCACCTACAACGTAAAACTTCTAATAAAGGTACTACCTACCTTAGATTGCTTTTAATCCAACTTAATTTATGTAGATAACCATATGTAAGACCCCATAATTTGAAAAACATCTCTGAAGAACATTTGGTTATTGAATGATAACAATCTCAACAATGTTATGATGATGTTATGGCCCCAATATCAAGATGAAAATGGTGTGCCCCTCCTATATCTTGAAGTTGGAAGATAAAACCTATAGAACCATGGACAAAAAATGCTGCTCTAAAGGGATTTCGATAGGAAATGGTAACAAGTTGACAACAACAAAAAACCAAGGCATCAAAGGTTGTCTAAAATATTGTCAAATAGAAATGATGGTGTAGATCCTCCCCATACTCATATTGTGATTCGAGCCTTGTTGGATTGAATGGACTATTAGGAGCAAAAGTATTATAATAGGGAATGACATATCCTCTAAACAACTAAAGAAACACAAACTAAAAGCTTCAAATGCAGAGAAAACAAAATGACTAGAACAACCTTAAGTGCCATCGAAACTTGGCTTGGTCACTAAAAGAAATATTACCTTAAGCTAAGCTCCCTAGAGTTTATAAAATGACACTCCAAACTCAAGGAAAAACAACAATAACCACCATGCATGTAGCTACGTAAGCCATGCAAAAAAATTTAACCATTGAATAGTAGAAAAACACTTAACATCTAAATGATATTTTTCAGCATATCAAACAATACGAAACATTAATATTTCACAACAAAACTAGAAGAACAAGTACCTTTAACATTGCTACTCCAGGTATCTCTTCTCTTCTTCTCAATTCTTCACATGTAACTCTTCCTTCCAAATTCACAATAATGCACCAAAACTTGGCAACCTCCCACCACATAAATCATTCAGAGGCAAAACCAAAAGAAGATCAATATTGGAAGTGACTTCTTTCTTACATGTTGTCCCGATATGCACAAAGATTAACGTTTCTATAATACATTACCAAGAATATTTCCAATATTGCTAATGCTCCATATTTTCAACTTTCCAATTTTCCATTATTAACATATAACTTAATTTATTTAATAGATGCACCTCCTTGCAAGGTTAACTTTTTAATGCTTACATCAATTTTACTAATGCTCTTAAGCCTAGCATTAAATCACTTACTCATATTATTATTTCAATTGCTTTTTCTAATGCTAGAGTCAATTACTAACATTAGAATTAAATCAATTACTCATCTCCTAGAATTGATTTAATTAATATTGAATGTTAATATTAACCATTAACATTGATATTATTTTTAAGTATTAATTATTAATACCTAACTTAATAAAATTAATAACCAAAAAATTCCCAAACTCCAAAACATAGGCATGAATGCATCCCAATAATATGCACAAATACTTTTCTTAAGTAGTAGGCTTTACAATAACTGCAACGTTATCACCTACCTACTAAGAATGACTCTTGCTTTAATAGAAATATCATTTCCCAATGATGCATTTTAATCAAACATATGCAAATGCTTCTATATGAGGGTTTTCTTTTACCTTTGAGTTGTTTATGATAATTCATCTGTCATTTCCCTTTTCTCTCAAATTTGGTGGTTGTCCCATACCAATCCACCCGTGAGAGTATCTAGTCTTGCAACCACAAAATTCATCAACAGTACCATATTCTAAAAGTAGCATAATCCAGCTTTAGAAAGCATAAAGTGCCACTAAAAAAATATCTTGATAAAATAAATAAAATTATTCATTTGATATCCACCCACTCAATACATAAACCAGCATCAAGGAAAAGTCCTACTAGAGTGGGCCATTACACCTTGACCATTCATCTTACTATGGGCAAGTAACACTTGGCAAAAATTAGACATATAATATTATTGGAATTAATGATGTTCAATTGTATCTTGTAGAGCATACATGTTGCATCACTCAAGTTATTTACATGCTTGGACTCGCAAAAAACTTGCTTCCTATGAATCAATTTTTTGATCATAAATTTCATGTTGATTTTTTGAAAATATGTACAAAGAAACTTACCTCATTTAAGAGAAATCTATATTTTCAATGATCATTGTCGGTGCTACTAGTATAGGCAAGATGTTTCAACTTGTAGTTGTAATGCGATACAATCAAGCATTGGCAGTAAATATTTTTGCCTAATTATGGCACAAGTGTTTTGGATATCTAAGCTTTGACCATTTTAAGTCACTCCTCCATCATGACATGGTACATGGAGTTCCATATTTGATGAAGCCTTATGACTTTTGTACAAGTTATTTGGTCAAAAATAATCATCAAACCCCATTTGGATCAAGCAATCACAAAGCACCTAGTTTATTTGACTAAGTGCATATTGATCTGTGTAGACTTTTGAATTTTATATTTAGTGGTTATAGATATTTTTAACTATTGATTGATAATCCTACACAACACATGTGGGTGTATTTGTAATCAAGAAGTGAGATGCAAAAATATGATTAAATCAAATCATGAACATTAAGAATATTAGCTATGAAGCTAATATTAAATAGATTACAAAATAGGAATAAAACCTATATTCCTTGCATTCACGCTAACCAACGCGTTTGGAAAAGATACGCGATATGCTCAGGATTTCACCTAGGATATTATGCTATTTACCATTAGATATTTAAGATAGTAAATATCTACATGGTAAGAAGTAGAAAAGTAAATGTAATAATCTACCTATGTAGTATAATGCAATATACTACCTATTTTACCTAGTGGAGTAAAAGGGTAAATATCCCAAAGAATGGAATATTACTCTAATATCCCCCTTATTACATTATTTGGGTAATGTATATAACTGCCCCAATACAGTGAAAAAGATGATAAATTGTTGGTTCTTGCTCTATCACAATGCTCTAGCTACTCCTAAGCAAAAATTGAATCATTCCTCACATTGTCTTCACATCAACGAATGTCCTTATTGTAATCTTATCATCCAATTGAATTGCATGGATAACCAGCCACTGTAATCGCTAGGTGTAGTAGAGTAGATCACTTCATACGAGGTTCATTCGGTTACAAAATGAGTTTGCAAAAGATAAGGTAGCTAAGGTGTCGATCATTGCCGAAAATGCACCCTTATAAGTTCCCCCTTGTTGCAAAACATGTAATTAAATTTTTGAAAGAAGTTTGACTAAGGTGTTGGTCACTGTCGAAAATGCACCCTTATAAGTCTTCTTCCCTTTTTACAAAAAAATTGTGAAGAAAAAGAAATGAATATCCCCCCTTAATTGCAAAATATGTGCAACTTAAGAAGCTTTGTGAAGGTTTTTACAAATATTACCTCCTAGTCAATGTTTACACCAGAAAATTCTCTCCTTTTGTTACAAGTACTTCAAACAATGATATTTTGCTATTTATGAAACCTAAAAGAGGTACAATCACCCCTTTATTCCTAGTACTTCAAACAAAAACTTATGCTATTTATGAAGCCTAAAAAAAAGAGAGGAAATGGTGCTTGCTTAAGGTGAAAAATTTGCTTTTCCCTCTACAATAATGTCTTAGCCAAGAGCACTCTGTGTGCTTTTTCTGAACCAGAATCAGAATCGAAACTAGACACTTCACTAGCAATATTGCCTTTGTCTTGCTTTTGTGATGTGCCTTTGCCATTTATGTTTTGCTTGTTTTTGAACCAACACCGATTGGTGTCATGATTGTCCTTTTTACAATGCAAGAAAAACTTCTTTTGAGTTTTCTTTCCCTTACCTTTTGAAGATGATCCTCCCTTCTAAAATTTTCCTTTCTTCTTATCACCCTTATTGTTTGAATAAAGTGCATTGTTCGACACTTCATCATTTTGGAGTTGATTTGCTTCCTATGTTTGAAGCAAATTGACTAACTCCACAAAGGTGACTGATCTTTGTGATACATTAAGGGATGTAATAAAAATTTTGTAGGATTCAGGAAGAGCTCTCAAGATTACTGAAGTCAAAATGGTGTCTTCTACTTTAGCTCCTAAAGCATTGAGCTTAGACTTCAGTTCTGACACTCTATAGAGGAAGAGTTCTACTGATTCACCTGACTTCATATAGAGTGTATGAAGTTGTGTTTGAAGGTTTAGAACAGTTGATTTATTCTTGCCTTCAAAAATGGTACAAAGAGCATCCCATGCCTCTTTACCATTTTTAGCTTCACTTATGTGAGGTTGGATCTCATCAACAGTAGCTAGGAGGATCAACATAAGAAGACGTTTGTTCTTTTTGTCCCATGCTTTTTGATATACTCCTGGTGACACGGGTCTTGATTCAGTACCATCAACTAAATCCCACATGTCCTCTACAGTCAATATGAATTTCATATTAGTTTTCCATGCTGAATAGTTAGGACCCTTTAGCAATTGTGTATCACTTAAGTATTTATTGATAGTTGCCATGATGAAGGTCCTACAATTTGTACTAAGATGATCTTTCTTTCACTCTTAAGTGATATTTAATGGCACCTACCTGAAAATCCTCTTTGAAGAGAAATAATCAGTTTGAGGAAATTAAGCCAAACAAATAGAGTGAATTAGGGGTTTTTGTTTGTAGGAGAGAATATCAAGTGAATATTGGCTTTTAAATATGTGCAATGGTTAACACAAATTTATTGTGAAATTTTGGGGTTGAGTGTTCTTGATTTTATGACTTATAATTGCAAAATAAATAATGCAATAATCAAACAAGAATGCCCACAAAATTCTTATCACCTAGGTGTCGGATGCAACCGAAAATGCACCTAATTTGTCAATGAAGGTGTCGAGTAAAATCGAAAATGCACCTTTTATTTTTGGAACAAAATATGAATGTGTGTTGTGCAAAAAATTGATATGTTATGTCTCCTCCTTGTCTTACAATTTTGCAAAATAAGTACAATGTTGTCTTCCCCCCTTTATTTTGCAAAATTAACAAATCGGACACTCCTTTCAAGACAAGTTGACACATGACCCGCGTTTGAAAGGCTTCCAAACCAGTCGACAAACGACTTGGTTTTGATGGGCCCAAGGTTACAATTTCTTCTCAGTTTTGCAAAAAAGAATGTGAAATTTTATGTCTTATATCCCCCTTGGAGAAAACAAATGCACACTTTGCCTTTGAATTTTACAAATTTTTCAGTCTCCTTGTTTTCTAATTTGCAAAAAGAATTCAAGTTTGATCCTTTCTTGTATGCTAAATTAACAAGGTTGAGAAGACATGAGGGCTTTCTAATTTGCAATAAAAATAGGTGCTTTTTTTTGTCTTATATCTCCCCTTGGAGAAAACAAAAGCTCCTTTTCTTTTGAAAAAATTGCAAAAAATAAATCCCTTCATTTGCTTTTTAATTTGCAAAATTTAAAATAAAGTTAATTAAAATAATTTTAATTAATAATAAAAATAAAACAAATATTTTAATCAAATCAATTTAAAATTAAAAAAAAAATTGATTTAAAGAAAACACTTATTTAATATTTAAATTATTAAAAAAAAAAATTAAAACTTTAATTAAAAAATGCATAAAAATAAATATTAACCTTGGCCTTTTTGTTTAAAAAAACAAACTTTTGGAGTGCGCGAGGTTTGAACCTAAGCCCCCACGCTTACCAAAGAGAGCATACACCAATGCATCGCGAGGCACCTTTGACACTAAAGGAAGACAATATTCATTTTATTTACTTTGAGCGCACGTTTTGTTTTTTTAAATTATGGGACTTTATCCCACATTCATTCCATGAAGGATGTTATGGGGATATAAAAATTCTATCATCCACCTTTTATTACGATTGCATATGGGTAATCGGCAAGTCATTGAACTTCTTTTGCCGCCCGAGATGCCAATTAAGATGCGCTACGCTAGCTGGAACCATGAATCACGACGTCAGCACGAACCAAGAATTGCCACATCAACAATGAGTTAGCAGTCAGGTGGTCTTTGAAAATTGTGCCTGTGTCGCATTCCACCACATCATCGGTTTAGGTACACTCCTCGAAGTGTGAGCCTACCACGTCAGTAAAGGATCACCACATTAGATATTGAGATTCATGCCCAGTTAGTGCCTTGGTTCCTATATCTAGCCAGCTCTACTTCCTTAATCTATGTGCCTAGTCAACACCTTGGTTCTCATGCCCAGTCTAAAGTCTGCCACATCTGCACCTTGGGATTCATATCCATAGGTCTTACAGGTCCACCACGTCAATCAGATCAGCATCTATCTGTACGGTCCTCAGGAATCGTACCTCCAGATCAGCCACCTCAAGTGCCATGTAAGATCTACCTCGAGAATCATACCAGGTTCCAGGTGTCAACTCCTTAGGATCCATGCAAGAACTATCTCGAGAATCATGCCCTGGAGCATATGCGAGCCTCCTTGGGATGCATGTAGGTTCCATATACTGCCTCCTCGAGATGTGTGCTCTACCTCCAAATATCACCACCTCGGGATCTGTGCTGGTCGCGCATCGCATCCAGATTCGTGTTGCTGGTTGGGCAATGCTTCGCCTTGAGATGTGTACTCACAGGAACCAGGTGGAACGAGCCTCGCTCGTATTGTCCGCCATGGCTCTGATGCCAATGTAATCAAGAAGTGAGAGCCAAAAATATGATTAAATTAAATCATGAACATTAATAATATTAGCTATGAAGCTAATGTTAAATAGATTACAAAATAGGAATAAAAACTATATTCCCTACATTCACGCTAACCAACGCGTTTGGAAAAGATACGCGATATGCTCGGGATTTCACCTAGGATATTATGCTATTTACCATTAGATATTTAAGACAGTAAATATCTACATTTTAAGAAGTAGAAAAGTAAATGTAATAATCTACCTATGTAGTATAATGCAATATACTACCTATTTTACCTAGTGGAGTAAAAGGGTAAATATCCCAAAGAATGGAATATTACTCTAACAGTATTTTTTAGGACAAAGGATGAAGCTCTTGCATCAAAGGAGTGGAAGGATTCCATGAATATGGAGTATCTAGCATTAATAAAGAACAAGATGTCACTACTTGTTGATCGTCCACCTAACAAGAAACTCATTGGTTGCAAGAGGGTATTCAAGACAAAATACAAGATGATAGCAGTATTGATAAATATAAAACAAGACTTATTACAAAGGAGTATGCATATAAAGAATAAATTAATTATGATAAAAATTTTGCACCAACAACAAAGATCAAGACCATTCATATAGTTTTTGCAATGGCTGCATAGTTTGGATGAAAGTTGCATCAAATGGACATTAAGAATGCATTTCCTAATAATGACCTTAATGAAGAAGTCTACATGACACAACCAGAGGGACTCATCATACCTGGTTAAGAGAATAAGTTGTGTAGGCTTATCAAATCTCTCTATGGACTATAGTAGGCACTCAATTCCTGGCACATGAATATTGATGAGCATCTCTCATGATATGGATTATGTTGTAGTCCATATGATTCAAAACTATATTTCAAAAGGTAAGGAAGATAGGTTATGATCATAATTGTGTATATTGATGACCTAATCATCACTAGGATTTTTATAAAGCTAATTGAAGAGGGAAATAAAGTATTGTATAATTATCTTAGCTTGGAGGTATGACAAAATGAGAACCATGTGTTCATATCACAAATGAAGTATGTTAGAAATGCTCAAGAAATTCTAGATGAAGAATTATAAGCCTATGGATACTCCAATGAAAGTAGAGTTGTAACCGTCATGTTATGATCCACCTCCACAAGTGAATGATACTCTATATTGCTAGCTTATTGGGAGTCTTATTTATCTAACATACACAAACCTAACATCAATTATGTTATGATTTATCTTTTATAATTCATGCAAGAACCAACATCGTGTCATTAAAATGTAGCAAAGCAAATACATAAGTATATCCATGGTATGACTAATTATGATCTAGAGTATGACAAGGATGATTAATTCTACTTGATATGTTTCACATATGTGGACTATGCAACATCCATTGATGATAGGAGATCCACTTCTAGATATGTATGCTTTCTAGGATCTAGTCTAATTTCTTGGGAAAGTAAGAAGCAACATGTTGTTGCTCATTATTTCACTAAGGTTGAATATCATACTGCAAGAGCAGCTATTTTTAGAGCAATATGGTTATGTTGCATATTGTTAGGAATGGGTATTCCACATAAGGAACCAACAATCTTGAGTTGTGACAATCAAGTAGTTCTAAAACTTGCTCAGAATCTAATTTAGTGTCATTTATATAAAAACTAGTTCAAGAACACAACACACAACTCTAGTTTTATCCCATAGACGAGCAATGTGTAGACATTTTAATAAAGTTTCTTACACATAAAATTTGAAAAATTTAGAAATTTTCTTGTATGTAATTTGATTGACCATTGATTTAATAAGGGGGAATGTTGTGAATATTAAATCATGTTGATATATTCACCTAATGGCTTATGAAAATGTGGAAAGTAGTTGTAACTCTCGACCTTGTAACTTCTTGATTACACATGTATATAAATATATTTGTATCACATTAATGCAAAGGTACATAGTAGTGTTCAAATCGATTCTACATTTCTAACAACTTCATCAACATTGAAAGAGTTAATTATTTCAAAGCTAAAGCATTATGTAATTTATGTAGGATTGGTCTTGCCATTATTTGTTGGAATTTATTGCTTGATAGGTATAATATAATTTTTTAAAATAATTCTCAAAATCATGTCCAAGATTGGAATGGATTTGAACATATATGGAAGTGTCATCCACGACAATGACATTAAAATAAAGAATCTGCTTTGATACAGGGTAAGATAAAAATGTTTAGAAATTGGGTTTATCATAATTAATTATGATAGTGCTTCCAAAGAAAATCTAAAAAGAGTCGATGGAAGTGGTGTTTTTTAAAATAATGAAGGTAAAATTCTCCTCACGTACTTAAAATCGTATGGAACTTTGAATAATAATTGTGTAGAGACTAAAACACTTCTTATATGGATTAGAATTGCAATTGAAAAAGGATAAAAATATATTTCAATTGAGGGATTCACAAATTATCATTGATGATATTAACAAAAAAGAATATGGGAATTAAATAAAAAATAACAGTATTGTTGAAGTTCATTATCTATTATTGAAGGCAATCTCTTGGAAACGAGAGTGTATCTATATAGAAGAAAAGTGGGTAGCAAATAATTTAGCCAATCAAAATAGTCATCTTTGTATTAATGAAATTAAAATTTTACAAGACAACTAGCTAAGTGAGATTTTATCTCTTAATGAATATGATGTCAAGGAGCTTATTCGAAAAAATATACCTAATAGAAAAAAAATAAAAAATATCTATGATAAAAAAAAAGTTGAATATGGTTTAATTAACCTAAAAATAAATACAATATTTTGGTATTTTTATGGGAGTGGCCCCAATAGAAGCCACACATAACTTATAAAAAATAAATAAAAAAACAATTGTTCAAACAAAATAAAAACAATAATAAAATTGATTGAATAGTAGAAAACTTAAAACATTTTTCATAAATAAAATAAATTAGAGGAAAAAGCTAATAAATATTAAAAAATATATAAAACTAACTATATAAAAATAATAAAATTTACCTTATATATTTATAGGGTGTGTATATATATTCAAAGTTAATAGATATCAAACTCAATGGACCTATATCAAGCTTTTTCTAAAGCTTAACATATAAGGTAGATATATTGATATCTATTATTTTTTAATACATATAATATAAATATCTAAGCTAATAACATTCATGCTCACCGTCCCATGGGGATAGCACAATGGTTTGGGCTTTGGCTCTTCTTCGAGAGGTCCAAGGTTCAAACTGCGGTGTGGGCAAGTGTATGAGGGGGTGGGTTTGTGTGTGGTTGTGTGTTTGGTCTCTATTGATAAGTTCAACTCTCAACCTTATGAGAGGTCATGGTGGGAAGGGGATGCCCAACCCTGAGTATTGGTCATAAGGGTCTCTCAAACTAACCAAATCTAAAAATAAAAATAAATTAAAAAACATTCATGGTCACCACAATTTTTATTGATTTTTTATATATTGTGATATATTATTATAATGCAAATGAGCAAAAGAATAACCTTTAATAAAAGTTATCATATGACATTTGCCAACTTAGTTATTTTTTCAACTTTCCAAGAGGACACCAAATTCAAATCTTATCAAGCAATATATGCATAATTGTCAAGTTTTTCTAATATCAATATGTTAATATAATGTAGTACCAGTGGAACATGTTTCAATCTCGTATAACCCATTAAAAGAAAACTTTCATAAAAGGTAGTGTTTAAAAAACATCAAGTGAAAATAGTGTTAATTACACTTAAAAGGTAATGTACAAAAATTAATGATGACATTTAAAGAAACCTAGAAGGTGGAATTTAAAACTTTGTTGGAGGCTCTGCTAGGGTTTGGGTCTGTTGTCATTCATAATTTTGGTTGCTTTGGTTTTGGATACTGATATTGCTACCAATTAGGCAATTGCTCTCCTTTTTTATGGCTTCACCATCCGCATATGTAACATTTGTTACAGATAGTGGAACTCATGACGCCAGAGCGAGCTCGAAAGTTTGTTTTGAAAGTGGTGGATGAGGTAATGATTCTTATCTAGATGTTGTGATCTCTCTTGATATTGTTTCTCCAGTTGTAAAATGGTATGAGAATCATTGTTTTATAGCTTATTTTTTTGGTCGAATCTCGTCGCAAGAATATTTTCAAAATTGGTTGAAAATCCACTGGGAAGCTTATGGCATTGTGGTTACAGGTATTCGTAATCCTACTAAAGGTTTTTTGCTTTCTTTCAAATAATCCTCGCAATTGTAAACCATGGTTACTAAATCCAGTTATTGATTTCATCGCAATCCTTTGATGGTCCTTTCTCCTTGGACTCCTTTTCGAGTTTCAGAGCAAGTTGTCTTGAAAGTGCTAGTTTAGCTTAAATTGCATGGTCTTTCATTGCCCTTATGGAATTTATTGATGATATTGTTAAACCCATTGGTTGGGTAATCTATCGGGAAGAAGAGTGGTTCTTCTCAGCATGACCTAATAAAATATTTTGTATTGAGGTTGATTTCACATAGGATCTTAGAGAATTTATGGACATTCAGGTTGGTATAAGACATGAAAAAAAATATTTCCTTTAATTTGCCTAGTACTTGTTTTCGATGTCAATCCACCACGTATCATATCAAGGATTATCTACTAGTTGCTTGTAAATCTCTTATGGTTGCCCTTGCTCCTCATATCCGACCTATACCTCTCAAACCCTCTATTGAGGGTGATTGGATCATAATTTCTAGTAAGAAGGGGGTGACCAACCATAAGTCAATGCTTTCTAATAGAGATAAGGATGTGAAGCCACCATCTCAACTTTTTTTTTTTTCTTGTTCATCTTGTTTTGAGCATAAATCAGCCTCAGAAGAAAGAAATTCACTTCCAATACGCCCACCCTCTAGGCATTCATGTAGTCCATCTCAAGATGGCTCATTTTCATCAAGGGGAAGCCAAGAGGCTAAGCATCGTCCTTTGAATGTTGGTGAATTATTTCAACCTTTTCAAGCCGCTTTATTTAATAGGTTTTCAATGTTGACTTACAGTGTGGGAAGTCACTCAATTGTTGGTGAATTAATTCAACTTTCTCAAATCTCAGCATTTAATAATTCTTTGATGCTTACTGACAGTAGGGGCAATCCTATGAGAGACGGTTTTTTGGATATTCCTCCTCCATAAATTTTCTTTCATGGAATATTTGGGGACTTACAAAGTCCTCAAGAAAAGTTTTTGCTTGATCTACTCTGCAAAGCATTGACGATGTTGATGTTATTTATTTACAAGAAGTTAAGATCTCTGGTTTTTTGTTAGATGTTTCTCTCAGCTGTATTGCAGGTTCTTTTATGCATTTCACTACTCACCATAAAGATGGATGACGTGGTGCTTCTATTTCTATCTCTTCCAAACTTGAGGATTGTTTTCTTGGATTTGGCGAGGATCCTTCTCATCATGTGGTCTAGATTTTTCTAAATATTAATGGAAACACATTGGGCATTGCCAATATTTATACATCTAATGATGGACCTAGTCACTCTATGCTTTGGTGGTACCTAGTTTATCACATACTGATGATATATTGGATTTTTTATGGTAATTTTAATATGGTTGAGCATGCTGAAGATAAATCTAGTCGCCTCCCGATGTGTTGGTCTGCTAGAGAGTGTGAAGCCTAGTTTTTTAAATGCAGATGGGGTATTTTTGATCCCCTCTTTTACCAGTGTAATTGCATGCCTTTGCCTTGGTTCACGTGGTCCAATTTTTTTGGGGGTAGTGACAGAGTCTGCAAATGCCTTGATCGAGTTATAATGTCAGAGCAACATTTTTTTGTTCTCCTCCATCAATAATAAGATTGTGATGGTCTTGGATCAAATTTTTGCTATCAGAACATTTCTCGGTTTCCTTTTAGATTGAGTGGAGTGATCACCAATTTAATTTTTTGTGCAATCAATTTTATTTAAATACTTCTTTATTGCAACACCTTGGCACAATTACTGTGATTGAGAGAATCTAGAATTTATTACCTCAACCTCCTCACTCTATCAGTTGGATTTCTTGGTGGAATGAGGTGATTGTTTGTACTACCTCTTTCATTGGTATTTTAGAAAACATGTGGCACATGTCAGAAAGCATGCTCATTTGGATGTTACGAAGGAGTATCAATAAAATTTATTGTTGCTAAAAAATGATTTGTATGATCAATAGTTGCAAACTAGGGTTGCTAGTCTTCACCACTAGCTTATAGTCCATGAATGACATGAAGCCAAGGGGCTTAGATTCGGGCTCATCTACACTAGTTGAGTGTTGGTGATCGCATATCCAAATCATTTTTCAAATCTCTTCATTCCAAGCAAGCCAAGATCCAGATCAAGGCTATTCAAGTCTCTCATGATAGGTTGAATTCTCTTCCTGATATTGCATCAGCCTTTATGGATTATTATAAGCTTGTATTTCAAGTGTAGTAGGATTCTTTAGAATGTTAGATGGTGCTCTAGTAGTGTCTTGATGTTGTTCCTACTAAGTTGTTTGCTTATGATAGACTTCTTTGTGAGGCTCCTCTTTCACTTGTTGAGCTTCATAATGCTCTTATGACTATATCGGATGACAAGTCCCCTGGTATTTATGGATTTCCTTGTGAATTTTATAAATCCACTTGGAATTTTACTGGGCTTGATCTGCTCAATGTCTACAATGAAGCATTAGCCAATAATTCTTTGGGTAATATCATCAACCGTGGAAACATTAAATTTATTCCTACAATGGGCAATCCTAAGCTTATCACCATTTGGAGACCTATTACTCTGCTTAATGTCTCTTACAATATTTTAGCTAGAGCTTTAGCTCTCTGTATTCACAACATTCTCCTTATGATTATCATACTAGAGTAGACAAGTTTCATTAAATGGTGTTACATCTTGTATTATCTTATTGTTGTCTAGGAAAGTTTAGAATGAGCTCGTCTCTCTAGCCAAAAGACTCTTTTCCTTATACTGGAATTTGAGAAATATTATGATCATATTGAGTGGCCTTTCATTCTCACAATGCTTCAAGACATCAGCTTTGACCCCTTTTTTATCAGGACTATCAATATGTTGTTTGCTAATGCTTTAGTTTGTCTTACTATTAATGGACATAGGTCAGAGGATTTTGTTTTATTTTGTTCTATTCACCAGGGCTATCCTTTGGCCCCCTCACTTTACATCCTTGTTGCTGAAGATTTTGGTTATCTTCTTGTCAATCAACCATCTAAGGGGTTGATCAAAGATATTCTTTTGTCGAACATGTCCACCCAGCTTATAAATAGGCACTTTATGGATGATTATTTTCTCACTATCAAGGAGTATGAGGTTTCAATTTAAACTACTTTGGTTTGTTTGGACACTTTTTGTAAGGCCTCGGGTTCATCCAATGGTCTAAGTCTCTTTGTTTTTACCTTGCTTCTTATTTTGTGCCTACTTGGCTTAGATATTTTCATGGCATTGGCTTCAAAGAGGTGAGCATTTTAAGTTATTAGGAATTCCATTTGCTTTTGATAGCTCACCCTATAAAATCTGGAAATATCTTATTGATAGAATTGAAAAGTATATTTCCTATTGGGCCTCGCATCCCCTTTCTCTTACTAGAAAGTTTTAGGTTTGCATAAAGATTCTTGTTTCCACCCATGTTTATTACTCCTTCTGTTGGAACCGTTCTAAGAATTCTTATAATAAGTTGGTCAAAATCCTTAGGGATTTTCTTTGGTCCAAGGAGAAAAATTTGTGTGGTTTTCATCGAGTTAATTGGAATATATTTTGCACACCTATTGATAAGAGCGAGATGAATATCATTGATATTTATAGGTAAAGCATTTATTTGTGTGCTAAGTGGGTGATTAAATCTATTGAAGACCCTTAAGCCTAGAAGGTTTTGATTCACCATTGTATTTCTTTAGGGCTACCTTATGGGTGCAAAGCTTTGGCTAATATGACCTTCATACTCTCATTATTACTTCTGCTCTAGTTAAGATTCAGGGTTCCTTTGTTGTTAAAAGTATTTGGCAGGCTTTTGATGCGGTGAAACCTCATCTTCATTGGATTGGTGATGGTTTTCATAATGGTATTTCATTTAATTATCATACTATCGAGTGGTCTCCTATTATGTTTAACTCTTCAATTCTTTTTGCTGATATGCCATGGATTAAATATTTGAGGTTGTTTTGCAAGGGCATCTTCTTTATTAAATATTTAGTGCACTCTCGAGACTGGATTCCTTGGCTTGATCTCAAACAAAAATTTAATCTTCATAATTTAGATCTTCCTTCTATTCTTAAGATTCAAGAGCTTATACCTAATGTTATACTTCATAAGCTCAGCCTTCAACCCTCGAGTTCTTGGTGGAGGGATTGGAACTGGAATGTGAATACTCTTTCAAGAAATACTCTTCTTTTTTGCTTTATCAGATTCTTATTCTTGTTTTCCCTAGTGTTGACAAACTTAATGAGAGATGGTAAACTCACTCTACCTCCTAACTTGGATTGCTTATCTAAACCATATCTAGCAGTTTAACCTTGAACCCAATATTAGCTTTTTTCTCTGGTCTCTTATATCAAGGACTTCCTATGCGAGAGACTTAGTAGGGTTGGTCTTCCTAATTCTAAGTATCCAATGTATGGTCATTTTGAGACCTTCAAACATCTATTTTGGTTTTGCCCTCATGCTCAATCTATCTGGTCTTAGACTCACTCATTGTTCAATCTCTTTTATTCTAAATTCTTTAGATGGCAGATGATATTTTTTGGAGATAATAGTTGTTGGCCTACTTATATTGCTACTTTGTGGAATTTATTTCATGCTATTATTTTGTTTCAACTTTGGAAAGCTAGGAATGTTGTCTATTCTAGAGATTCAATTTCTAGTTAGTTTTCTATGCATAAAAATATTACGATATTTTTTGTTATTGTTTAGATCCATTTGCAAGCTTCCAAGTTGACTCATGAGTTGGCACATTTGATAAATCTTATCAAGTACTAGCACGAGGCTCCGTGCACTATTAGCAAGATTCTGCCTAACCTCCCTCTACCTCAAGGTCCTTCTATTTCGACGTAGCAGGTCGAGGGGGTGACGTTTTTCAACCTTAGGTCATTCTGACTATGCCCATAGCAAGGCTCAACCCTTTACCTAGTTATGTTGTTTATTCACACTTTTAAGGGTTGGTTTTATTTTTGGCCTTAGGTCTTGTCTTTATAGTATTGATTTTTTGGGTGGCCTTGCGCCTCGAGCTATGACTTTTCTAGCTCCCTTTTTATTGTAACCTCTCTTATTTTTATTGAATATAATTGTTGGTTTCAAAAAAAATTTGCTGGCTATCATGGTGTCACAAAATAAAAATATAAAAAAAAATTATATAATTTTCATGTCTAAATTTTACTATCTAAAACATAAAGTTTTAATTATTATTTAAAAATAAACCTTTTTTATTTTATGTTACAAAGAAATAGTGAGAAAAAATTAGATCCATAAGTTCGTAAGTATAGTTTCTATTATAATTATTCAAAATAATCTAAAGAAAAAATGAAAGAGAAGAACATATGCATTGATAAATAATTTTAGTTAAATTAAACTAAAAAAACTTACATGTGTAACTATAATCCTTGCTCTTTGTTATGCATTATTCATTTGGTTGTAAGCTACCAATCACTTGAACACTAAATTAGATAATATGCCATGTTATCTTCTTTACTCTAGGCCTTGACAATTCTACAAAGGTTACATTACAAAATGAAAAATGAATGGGTGTAATTTCTTTTATAAATATAAATTTATTTAATAACAATATTAAGGTTAGAGATTGTAATGTTTATCCCTAAAATTTACTTGGAAAATGAATTTTTTTTTTGAATTTACATGGTGGAATTGATAGCCGCCACAAAAAAAATGTTGGATGTCCAGCTTTTATGGTTGTCACAGTATTCTACGCTATTCGCCCCAGAAGCCGTCACACAGTTCTTCACACAGTCTGCCCCTATAACCACCATGCCACAATCATTTTAAACCTTATACGTCGTTGAAAGCACCGAGAAAGGGACAAGTGTTCAATCCGACGAGGCACAAGATTTGAGGCACGGACATCGCAAAATACTGTGGCAGCCATAAAAAGCTGGATAGCCTACTCGAATTCGTGGTGGCTACCAATTCCACCATGTAAATTCAAAAAAAAAAAAAAAAAAAAAAAAAAAAAAAAAATATATATATATATATATATATATATATATATATCATGAGTATCAAATGATATTAGCTTGGTTGGTTATATTTGATGTAGTAACAATAGTATGAAGCTACTTTATTCATGAAATGCAAGTAATATATAGGATTACATAGGAATCTCACGTAGGTTAAGTGGTTGCAACAATCTGCCAAACATGGCCAACCACTTAACTACTAGTTAACCAAATTCTAACTATAGATGTCCGCTAATTGCTAGAAGACAAACAAGATCTCTAATAGTTAACAACCATCTAACAACATGCTAACAACCTATTTCTAACATGGGCATACTATGCCTCACGTGAATACAAAGTGCAAGAAATAGGAATAGTAAATAATAATAATAATTAACTTAGGCTTAAGTGGATAAGCCTAAGTTATGCTCAACACTCCTCCCAACCAAATAAGCATTGGACCCCAATGCTCTCAACAAATGTGGAAAGTCATGGGCCATCTCATGGTGAGGAATCCAACGAGCCATGTGTGGAAAGTGATCGCGACGAGCAATAAGGTAAGTAGTGGAAGAACCCTGTCCTGTGTGATGAGTCTTCATCTCAAAAACTCTATCTGAAATGAGCGAAAGCTGACGATCAGGTGCCACTGCTACTGTAGGACTGAAAACAGGATCAGGTACCAAAAGAGGGTCCTGAAATGGTGTCTCTGGAAAGTAGTGCTCATCCAAAGGAACCCAAACTCTGCCTCCAACCTGTGGTGAGTGAGGATTGTGATGCTTTCGCATCACTCCCTGCAGAGTCTCCTGCAAGTCCTGTGGTATCTTGCCTAGAAGGCTCTGTCAATGCTCAGTAAGGGAAGTAACCTTAGCTTGCTCCTCCATGTGTGCAATGGTGGGAGTGGGCAAAGCCAAAGGTAACTTCCGTGGAACAAGTGGTTCGGTAGTTGTAGGTGTACCCAAAATTATACCAATGGAATCAATGGTATCTTTCTCATGAGTGAGAATGGTGGGTTCCTTAACCACTTGCTCTTGTGATTGTTCATTATGTGGGAGTGAAACTTCTTCCTTTGCATGTTCCTTAGGTGGTGCTTTTTCTTCATTTTGTGTGGGACAAATGCTAGTAGGAGCTAAAATAAGTGCTTGACTCAATGGCTTCCTTACTTGCCTACAACTTAACATCAAATTAGAAGAAGGTGTAGTGCTTTGTATCAAGTAGTTTTTACCATGCAACTCCAATGTGTAGGTGTTCTTTTTAGCATGATAAATAGCATTCCTATCAAATTGATAGGGTTTACCTAGCAAGAGTCCACAACAATCCATATCTGTGACATCACACCTAACTTTTTCCACAAACTTGTCACCAAAAGCAAAATTCAAGGTGCAAGTATGGGTGATGTTGGATGTGGAGTCTACATCTTTCCACCCAAGTGCATAAGGTTGGTGATGTGGTTTGATGGGAAGTTTCAACTTCTCCACAACGGACTTCGCAATGAGGTTCTTTTGCGATCCGTTATCAATGATACAATCAACATAGAAATCATGCGTCAAGTGGGCTCTAGTGACAAACAAATGATCACGCCCCCCTTGAGCAAATGCATTGGACATTAGGGTAACTTTGTTTAGTTTACCCTTTAAAGCAGGATATTCTTCTTCTCGTCCCTGTAGCCAAAATGGGACCATATTGTGGTTCCTCATGTGTAGGTTGTACAATTAGGGATTTCTTCTTCTTAAAATTCTCAAAAGTATAGCATTTGGATTTTACATGTCCATGCTTTTTACAAAAGTCACAATACAATGAAGAAGAAGAATATTTAGCATGAAAGGAAGAAGAATGTGCTTTAGGAGAAGTGGGAGGAGAAGAAGAATGAGGGGAAGATTGAGAATTGTTCTTCACCTGTTGTTGATGTTGATTCCCACCTTTGGAAGAGCCCTCCTGTGATGAATGAGACTTTTGATATGCACCAACTTTCTCCTCTGCAAGAATGGCATGATTGAATGCCACATCTAAGGTGAGGAAGACATTGAATTTTATCTCCCTGAAAATATGATCTTGCAAGCCACGAGTGAATTTATTAATCAAATCATCTTCTGAATCTTTCACACCAAGCAATACCCTCAACCTATTAAATTGGAAAATGAAATCATAAACTAACATTCCATAGGTTTGCCTCAATCTATACCACTTGGTAGTGAGGTCACATTGGTAGTTTGGTGGAAAGAAGGTGTTTTTCAGAATTTGAGTTAATTATTTCCAAGTCATGGTGGCATTATGACTCTGTCTTTCTATAATGAGAACTTTTGCTAAACCTGTGAGTTTTAGTGTAGCAAATGTGGCTTTTTCATCCTCCGAAATTTTAGCATAAGCAAACCAAGTTTGCATATCCAAAATCCATGCAGATAAGATATCGGGATCCCTAGATCCATCATACATTTTAACCTCACATTTGGCTTTGTTTGCATGATTATGGTGGATTTTGATTTCACCAGGATTAAACTGCACAACAATGTCTCTCACTTTTTCTGCCAAAATGTCTACTGCTTCAGTGAGGTTTTCCATGTTTGTTCTGAGATCATGAGCCATATTTTGCCTAGTATATGCCAAACTAGGAGGATTAAAAAATGGATGCAAGAACTAATCTAGGCTTAGGAAAAATTTTAGTTTCCTATGCAGCCAAATTTCATAGATTTTACAAATTTTGCTCTAAAAAATAAGGCTATTTTAGTGCTTTTACAAAATTAAAAATTTCAATTTTGCAATTACAATGTGCACTAATAAAATGCTGAAATTTAGCCCTTTTACAATGCTAAAAATTGTATTAGGAGGCAAAATTAGCAATCTTCAGAAAATTTGCAAAAGAACGCAAAAAATTTGGTCAAAAACGGACCAATAACGAGGAAGATATCACCTCTTGAAGTTGCTCTCCTTTTTGCTAGTTTTTGGCGCCAAAAAGTAAAATTTGAATTTTTAAATTTGAAAATTCTTTTTCCTCCTTGTTTTCCTGCCAAAAATTTGGTTTTAAATCCAAAAATAAAACAGATTGTTTTAATTTCAGTCCCGATCAACCGAGATGTGCAGGGCAATCAACTTCCTGCACTGGAGTCTGGTAGTGGGTCAACAGTCACCGAAAATTTTTATTACGGCCCGAAAACCTTTATTACTGCCCGAAAATTTTTATCGTCGCCTGAAAAACCAAGGCCGCCGCCCGAGATATCGAAACCTTAGAAATTTATAAATATTTTCTATCGAAATTATGTCTCATCACCGGAAAACACAGGAAATGGCCAGAAAATCGTCGGATCTACAGATTTTTTTGCTATCAAATCATCGAAAACTCGTCTACGAGGGTCGCTGGAATTGCAAAAACGTCTTTGTTTCGTGCTATTAGGCTAGTAGTCCAGACACTACCTGTGATATTCGGTGGTTGCGTCAGTTGGCCCGATGAGTGGCCTGGTCGTGTCACCGTTGTGTGTTATCGGTTGGCTGCCCTGTGGTGGTTGGCACCAACGCTGGCCTGTGGTGGCTAGCTGCCGATGCGCTGGTTGGTAGTTGATCGTGCTCCTACCGATCGACATTAGAAATGGAATGGCCGGCATCGGGCTTGTTGGCAAGGTACTGGTGGCTGCCAGTGCTGATGGCTGCCAGTACTGGTGGCTGCCGTTGGCTGGCACCGGCAAGGCTGGTGGTCGCCGGTGGCCCCAAACTTGGCTGCTGCAGTCACTGCAGTCTGCCACTGCAATTTTTTTTAGTAACAATCCTCAAAAAATTTGTCGCTGCGAGTTTTAATAAAATATTCAAACTTTTATGAATATTTTATAAAATATTTGCATGCACTTTTCACTTCTGATGAAAGAGAGAGTGAACTCCCCCTCAATCTCTCTTTTTCTACATGCAAATTTGAAGCCAAAGTCTGCTTCTTGGCCAACTTAGCCTCCAACTTGTGCTTAACACCTGGTGTAGGGGTAATTTCTCCCTCTATCACCTCAGCTTCACTTGTGTTGTAGATGACTTCAAGCCAACTCCAAACAACACCTTCCTAGGATCTAGCAGTAAAGTGGTACTTTTGTCCTCCTTCCTGCACTCTCCTGAAGCTAACTGATACCAATGATGTAGTAACAATAGTATGAAGCTACTTTATTCATGAAATGCAAGTAATATATAGGATTACATAGGAATCTCACGTAGGTTAAGTGGTTGCAACAATCTACCAAACATGGCCAACCACTTAACTACTAGTTAACCAAATGCTAACTATAGATGTCCACTAACTGCTAGAAGACAAACAAGATCTCTAATAGTTAACAACCATCTAACAACATGCTAACGACCTATTTCTAACATGGGCATACTATGCCTCACGTGAATACAAAGTGCAAGAAATAGGAATAGTAAATAATAATAATAATTAACTTAGGCTTAAGTGGATAAGCCTAAGTTATCCTCAACAATATTCCTTAATTTTCAAGAGGGAGACTTGAGTCTATAATTGGTTATATGGGATTGAAATGGCCATCACATGTACTACATCATGACCACATTGTGGTATTAGCAGGGTTATGCATAAGCATGAAATATTGTAAATTGGCTCTATTTAGGATTTTTAAACTTTCGAAAAGGCTAATTTTAGATCTTTGCACTGGGGCCTGCTTGCCCGAAAATTACGGGGTAATTTTTTTTTTTTGGGTAAATTCGCATGTCGTTGAAAATAATTAAAATATTTTTATTTTAATTCGTTGACCTCAAATTATAAATGATTTTGATTTTCCCGCCCAATTTGCCTTCAAATTATAAATGATTTTATTTTTCCCGCCCAAATTGCCTCATATACTACCCGTATATATATTGTAGTGGGTACCGATAAACATACATCACTCTGAAACAACGAAAAACTTGACAAGGTTGAAGAGGAGTGTCTGTTGACATAAGTCGATCGATTGCAGAGGAGTGTCGATGGGTGCAAGATGATTAGCATAAGCCGATCGGTTGCAAAGTCATGTATGTCGATAAAAGACGATCGATTGTAGAGTAGTGTCAGTCAGTTGCAGAGGTGTTGATCAGTTGCAGAGGTGCAATCAGCATTCGTCAATCGATTACAGGGACGTGTCTATTGGCATAAGCCGATCGATTGCAAAGGTATCAATCGGTATTCATCAATCGATTATAGAGATGTGTCTGTCGGCATAAGTTGATTGGTTGTAAAGCAAAAGTTATGCCTCCTAGAAGTTTCCTTGCAAAAGTGCACCTCTGCAACCAATTGGTATATGTCGATCGGTTGTAGAGGTGCACTTTTGTAGGGAAACTTCTAAGAGGTATAACTTTTGCTTCAGAGCTTCGTTTTCAAAAAAAAATTTAAACCACCTAGCTCGATGAGATATACTCAAAAATCTAAGTGAAATCCTCAAAAAAAATCTAAAACCAATCGATATATCTACAACCAACTGACACATCTATAATTGATCAATTGTAGACATGTCGATCAGTTTTAGATGTTTTTTTGAGGATTTCACTTAGTTTTTTGAGTAGATCTCATTGAGCTAGGTGGTTTTAAAAAAATTGAAAACAAAGCTTCGGAGCAAAAGTTATGCCTCCTATAAGTTTCCCTACAAAAGTGCACCTTTGCAACCAATCGACATATGCCTATCGGTTGCATCATATGTTGATCGATTGTAGAGGTGCACTTTTGCAGGGAAACTTCTAGGAGGCATAAATTTTGCTTCGGAGCTTATTTTCATTTTTTTTTAAAACCACCTAGATCGATGAGATCTACTCAAAAAACTAAGTGAAATCCTCAAAAAAACATCTGAAATTGATCGACATGTCTGCAACCGATCGACACATTTGCAATCGATTGTAGAGGTGCACTTTTGTAGAGAAACTTCTAGGAGGCATAACTTTTGCTCCGAAGCTCCGTTTTCAATTTTTTTTTTTAAACCACCTAGCTTGATGAGATCTACTCAAAAAAATAAGTGAAATCCTCAAAAAAACATCTAAAACTGATCGAAATATCTTCTACTGATAGGTTGCAGATGTGTCAGTCGGTTGTAGACATGTCGATCGATTTTAGATGGTTTTTTGAGTCGATATCATCAAGCTAGGTGGTTTTTAAAAAAAATGAAAATGAAGCTCTAAAGAAAAATTTATGTCTCCTAGAAGATCATCATGGTTACAACCGATCGGTATTTCTGCAACCGATCAGCATGGCTGCAACCGATCGATATGTCTACAGTCGATCGACATCTCTACAACCGATCGACATGTCTGTAGCCAATCGACATGCCTACAACTGATCAAATTTTATCTCAAACCGATCGTCATGAATCATAAAGGCTAAAAGCATTTCTTGTTGGCCTAAATCCTTTAATTTTGCCATACATTTTTAGAGTTTGCAAACCGATATTCATGGCCCCAAACACAGAAAAATTCGCCACGGTTTGAAATTTTTTGGAGAAAAATAATTGCAATTTGCCATGGTTTGAAATTTTTTGGAGAAAAATAATTGGAATTCGCTATGTATACTTCTACATATTTCATTGGGATTCCAAGATAATTCACCTTCAATATATAAATAGATAATGGGGCCAACCCATTTTGCATAACCCTGGGTATTAGAACAATTTGGAAATTATGCATGTGTCACTTGGCAAGATTTGAACATTAGTCTCCTCCTTGAAAGTTGAGGAATATAATTTATTGGGCTAATAGCATTTGATAACTCAAATTTAAATATTACCAAGTGATACATGCATAGTTTTCAAGTTTTTATTTTGATTAGGGTAAATACAAGGTTTTTTAAAAGGGCACAACAGGGGCCACCCTCCCTATGATTTGAACTTAGGTCTACTGAATGAAAGCCCAAAGATATACCAATTCAATGTCTTGAAAGGAGGTCCGAGGTGTAGACCAATTGGTTCATCCAAACCCCATAAGGGGGGCGGAGGTCAAAGGTTCAAATCTCAGGCCTCGTCGGACTGAACGCTTGTCCCTTTCCTGGTGCTTTCAGTGGCATAAAAGGTTTAAAATGATTGTGGCATGGTGGTTATAGGGGCGGACTGCACGAAGATCTGTGTGGCGACTTCTGGGGCAGACAACACAGAATAATGTGGCAGCCATAAAAAGCTAGACAGCCTACCCGAATTCGTGGCGGCTACCGATTCCACCATGTAAATTCAAAAAAAAAAAAATGTCTTGAAAGGAATATTTTCAAGTTTTTATAACACTACTACCTACTACTTGGTCATGATGTAATATAAGTGGGGCTCATTTCAATTTGATATAATGTATATATGTGTGTGTGTGCTATAAATATGAATAGGAAGTGAGTCTCACCTTTTCTTGTTCTAGGTATTTGAGAAGACTCAAAAAATTAAGGATTCTTGTAAGAAAAAAATAGGTAGATTTAAAATACCTAATAGAATTAAGGATGCTCAAGATAGAAATATGGATGCCTCAATTGGGGACAAGCCCTATCTAGACAACATATCTCATATATATGAGTGAATAGATAATTCAACATGACATAATGATTTTTAAAATCAAAGGATTAATATAAGTTCTGATGGATTTCACACCAATTTCCAATAATGAAAAAAAGTAATTCATTCTCTCAAATTATATACAGAAAGCAGAAAAGAATGAAAAGACATCAGATTTGAAACGGGCAGAAAATGACATTTGATAATTCAACACATAAGCAAATGATGCATCAAACGGAGAAACCATATTTCATTGATATTAAAAGATACGTGTTACAAGAGGGACATGATGCCCTTTATCCATTTCCTTTTCTAACAATGTTACAATCAATCTGATGCCTTCTTCAGTCGTCCCTCAATGAAGGTGGGCTTCTTTGTATGTGGGCCACCGCATGGTTTGCTTGTTTGATGGTGTTCTTCCTCTTCAGATCTACTAGATAACCTGCAAAAGGGTGTTAGTGCATAGAGGGGCTTGCCTTAGTCAGGCCCCATAGTGATATAGACAAATCGACTGATAATATATGCAAAAAACTGAAATAAACTGTAAGAATGGGCAAAAAACACTAAAATGGAGCTTACCTGCCAGATCTGGGTCGATCTGGACACTGTAGACCCACTTCGCCACCCGAGGGGTGAATTAGGGCCGGATTCATGGGGCAAGGGGTGATTTGAGCTATGAGGTCCCTTTTGCAAATTTCCTTTGGTGGATCGATTCCTAGGCAGCTGGTGTGCCTCTGTTTGTTGTTGAAGTTTGACTATGTGCACCGAGAACAGACTGTTCAATGTTCACTTTCCATTTCTGTAGAGTTTCTATGCTTTGTTAACTTTTTGGAGAGAGATATAATTAGGGGTTTAGGACCCACTATTTATAGGCAATGGCAAGGTGCAGGGGGGAAGTTAGATAGACTAAACCTAGGTTTGATTCTGACTAGGGTTAGGTTAGAAAATGCAATGTGGCAACATCACATTCCTTATGAGAAATATCTCATCCTCACACATGTGTGAGGATGGATTAGGGCTAATCTTGATTAGGAGGCCTTAAGTCAATTTAGGACATGATTAAAAGAAACATCCTAACAAACCCTAATTTCACACATGTGGGAGGGTGCAATTAGCATTAATTAAGGATTAGAGGTTAATTAATCAAATTTTCCCTAAAAAGGTGACTTAAGTGAAGTCAACATTAAATTAGATTTTTGGAATTGACTTGTTAATTGTTTTTGCCAATTAATAGCCCATGGGGGCCTTAATTGAGTGCAAATCGGTTGTTGAGGGATATCCCAATGCTCGGGATGTGGTTTTGAAGGCTTATTAGGGTTTTGGACCTAAAAGCTATATATGGGAGTCTACACACTGCTATGGCGAACTATGGCAATCTACGTATGACTACGCATGACTACGCATAACTACGCATGACTACGATAGTCTACAATAGCCTACAATAGCCTAGGGATGTCTGGAATCACCTATGGATACGTAGAGATAACAATGTGTGACTTTTGGGTGTCTACATTTGCCCCTTTTTGTACTATACTGTGTAGAACACAGTTTAATACAAAAATGTGAAGGGTTTGTGCAGAAGGAAAAGGGATAGAAGGGGAATGGAATCCAATTAAAGGGTATGTAGCCGCTCGAAGCGTGACCATACAAATTAATCGGGTGTCCAAGGGAGAGAAGAGAAGAAGGAAAGAAGGAGAAGAGGAAAGAAATAAAAATAATGCTAAAAAATGAAAATGAATGATTGTGAATGCAATGATGTGATTTTGTTGAGTTCGTATGACATTTACGATGCCATACCAGTTGCTTGAGAATGACAACTTTTGATTGCTTTGCTTTTGCGACCAGATCAACATGGTCCAAAAGTATGAATAGGACAAAAGCCTATCTAAATTTTTGTTGTTGATTGATTGATGAGAACATGGCGACAAGTGTCAAACCATTTGAGTTAGTTAACATTTGAATTATTCAAACGTGTCATTCATTGTGCTCCATGAATGCCAGAGTGAAGTCCTTCAAATGTTGCACTGGATTAGTCACCCGTGTCATTCATTGTGCTCCATGAATGCCAAGGTGACCTTTCCATTGTTACGCATAACTCTCGTGATATAACCCATGTCTGGTTGTGATTGAGATTATTTCGTATGATAATCTTTAGCAAAAAATTTCATAGACAAATGTGCTAATCGCACTTTTGGATTTTCGATTTTGTGGTTGCATGCAAAGCTGACATTGGATATGAATACCCCCTCAAACGAGGAATCAACAATGAGGTGAATGAAGTGTGGTGAGTTGATGATGCAGCGATTGATAAAATACCAATGCATGATGAAAATGATAAAGAAAAACAAAGTAGAAGCAAGTTTTGTGGAGTTCCTAGGGTTTTGTAAGAAGTTTGCCTACTTTCCTAGGGTTTTGGGGGCAATTTGGTTGATTTTGGGGTGTTTTGAGTGAATTCGCCACCCGAGGGGTGATTTTGACCTAAATCGCCACCTAGGGGGCGAATTGGATCTGGGTTCACCCCTCGAGGGGTGAATCGATGACTAAGGTCTATTTAAGCCCAAATTTTGTTGGAATTGGCTCATTTTGACGGTGCAAAGTGTTGGAAAGTGACTCGTGGGAGCATTTGATGATGCGAGGAAAAGGTGGTTGATGACTTCAAGGGCGACGATGATGAGGGGATGTAGAGCGGCTGGCAGCAGGTATGGGGATCCACCAGTAAGTGTCCTTTGTCCTTATTTTATTTTTATTTTATTTTTTTGAGAAATGTGAATGAGGGGGAGGTTTTCATCTCGTTTTATAAAATTTAGTAATTTTTAATTAAAATTTGAAAACATAGTGATAAACAAGCCAAATGGGTACCCAAAAATGTGATCGGTTTTTGAATTGGACTTGTTTTGTCACCAATTTGACCGGGTAATGGGTAGAGTAGGTGTGAGGTTTGACCATCAATTTTTGAAGTAACGGTGTACTGACATTGACATATTATTGCATTTTGTCCGCTAAAGTGGGAAATGGGTATCCCATTATGCGACTATTTTATTTTTTTGATTTCGTTTGGTGTGATTTCGAAATTTGTTGCTTGTAGGTGTAAGGTATTAAACTTGAATTGTTAGATTTGCCATGTTAGAGGTATTATTTTTGGAAACCGATGAAACTTTCACCGTAGAAGGGCAAAATGGGTATCCAAAAATATTGATTGTTTTTGTTGATGACTTTGTTTGGCTTACCTTTGATTTGCGTGCCGAGGTGTGGGTAGTGTGAAATTTGAAAATGAGCTATAGGGAGCCCGATTTTGACTGTTTTCAACATCTGTTTGAACTTTTACCGCTAAGTGGGCAAATGGGTATTCAAAAATGTGACTGTTATTTTTGAATTGTGTCTTCTGATGTGTTTTCAATTTTGGTGTATTTACGGTAAAATTGACTTTGAACTCTGTGTTGATTTGTGCATTGTTTTTGAATTTTGTTAAAACTTTTATCGCTAAATTGGCAAATGGGTATTCGAAAATGCATTTTGTTTTTGTATGTCAGCTGAATTGATGTCGTTTTGAATTTTGTGCCATAATGGGTATGTGGGTGAACTTATATTTGACTGTTGGGAGCCAAATATGTACTATTTTTCGCATTTGTTTGAACATTTGCCATAAAATGACAAAATGGGTATCCAAATATGTGATTGTTTTGTTGATGTGTTTTGTCATGTGATTAGTGCATTTTATTATGTCTCGAAATGCATGTCAAATTTAACTATTGTAGTTTGTAAATTTGATTGATGGTTTGTGATTGGATTAATGACTGATGTATGTTTTGTTTTGTTTTGTTGTGGATGAACAGGTGAAAATGTTAGAGCCCCATCATCGGGTGTGAAAGATGAAGGAAGGTTTTGAGGAGTTAATGAAGACAGAAGATGAGCTAGATTGGTTGGATGACATATGGTTATGAGGTGTGTGGGAGTGTAAGAGTATCCACACTAACCGAGCCTATGTTTCTGCATTGTGTGAGCGGTGGGATGTGGATAGGAACACATTTCATTTTACCACTAGGGAAATGACCATCACTCTAGAGGATGTATATCAGATTTACAGATTACCGATTGAGGGTGTTCCTATGAGAGCAGTCATGGATGAGAGCAAGGATGTTGTGCTAGAGAGATTATTTGGGGTGAACTAGAGAGATATTGATGTCTCCAAGATTGATTATGAGTGGTTGTGGTTAGAGGATAAGATATCAGATCGATAATGTGTGGCGATGATGATGATCTCGACATATGCTTTACCTGATAGTTCCGAGGTATTGTTCACCTAGAATATGTTAGATGTGGTGAGTGATATGGTGGAGCGAAGGGTTGTATTTGCATGGGCACCTGCATTATTGGCCCAATTTTATCAAGAGTTGCATGATGTTGTTCAAGGTAGGAGGACAGGACTGAGTGTGATCCCCTTATTATAGGTATGGGCATGGGAGCACATAACTATCGAGAGGCCATATTTGTTGCCTCACCCTATACATGTGGAGGGCAAAGAGTATTTTCCCTACACTTTGAGATGGAGTACAGAGGCTGAGTAGGGTATCAAGAGGCCGCATGAGGGTGACCCACTATTATGGAGGGATAAGTTTGGGGGCCTGACTCCTAGTGATATTAGATGGAGGCCTTAGTTGGGTGGGGTGAGTTGGGATGAGGATGATGAACAACTACGAGCCATACGATAGGGTAGATGGATAGTAGGGTGATATACTCAATAGATCGAGTATTTTTAGTTTGATCGAGTTAGGCGATAGTTTGGTTTACGATAGGATGTTCTCAGAGCTCCTATGATTTACTTTAGGTGACAAGGCAATAGAGGAGAGCATCCTATGGTCTTACCTTGGGTTGGGGAGAGGGACCCTCCTATGGATATCCTAGATGTCGAGGATGCTGGGATGACTACGATATTTGATGCCTAGTGGGCATGGTAGAGTTGGGAGCCTGGTAGAGGCGTGGTTGATCGATGGGTGGCACCTAATGCTAGGGCACCTCCACCAGAGAGGGGATCAGTAGGGAGGCTCGAGCTAGGGTGGAGGGTGTAGCGGGTGATGAGGAGGAGGTTCCTCTATGGTGGTCATGATGATGCTTGGGTGAGGTAGGGAGCACCCAAGGAGTGAGAGTGGAGGAGGCAGTGATGGGTGTTGATGTGATGATGGAGCAGGCCGCTGGAGTACAGGAGGAGAGGGGTGAGGCTCCTGATATAGGTGGTATGGACAATACCATTGATGTTGGTGTTTTTATTGGTGTGGCCCTATAGATTCTTGTTGATCTCTCGAAGAGGTGGGATGTTGAGGAGGAGGTACGAGAGCTACAAGATAGGGTTCGATAGTTGGAGGCTGAGCTCCATAGGTAGGGAGAGGCTGCTCAAATCAAATATTTTAGGGTAGTGGTCGAGATGGATTAGATGTGGGCCACGATGGTGAGGCAGGCTCAGACTATTATAGGGTTGTATGGTTAGTTGGTTGTGGAGACTGCTAGGAAGATACTATGTGAGACTACTCTATCGATGCATGGGATTCCTCTTCTTGATTATGATCAGGTGGTGTCATAGTCAGAGACTCGATCATGGGTGAGGGCCTCCTCACATCATAGCCAATGTAGTGCTACTATAGTGGGCCAGGTGGGTGCTAGGGCTGAGGTGTAGGATCAACCTATTATGGATCCAGTTTTAGAGTTCAGGGTAGAGTCGAGCAGGGCTACAGAGAGGCGAGTGAGCCATGAGGGCCATGGGGAGACTCATGGTGGTAGTTAGGATTTCTATTGATGATGTAGCCTATGGGTATTTTGTATTGATGATATATATTTTTAATTATTATTATATACATGTGTCATTTTAATGGTTTGAAATGTGTTCTTTTTATGTTTGCATAGATAGCATAACATAGTTTGTAGGTATGTATGATAAATAGATATACATGTGTGACATGGTTTAGATCTATTATCATTATGTGGTATGAATGAACTTGTAGAATAGTATGATGATTGTATTTTGAATGTGGTATGATGTCATATCAAATGTGATTTTGTAGTGAATGCATGTAGTATGAATGCAATGATGTGATTTACTATTTGAATGTATGTAGGATGAATGCATAGCTATAATGTGTACTAAATATATATGACATAGATGCATGGATGCATGTATGGACATACTGAAATGTGCCAAGGAAGCACTTGTATCATGACAATTACCTGTATGGATGCTATCCATCCCATGATTTCAGGGAAGTTGGATAATGTAAGGCATGTGTAATGGCTTTGACCAACATAGTTGTGACAATCAAATATCAGACCCTTAGCTATACAAGTATTGTGGCAACTTATAATTAATCGGGCTAGTTCAAAATCTATCATGGACCTATGTGTGTGCATGTGTAAGGTTCATTTATCCATTTTTAGGGAGGTAGGATTAACCCATTGTAGATGCTACCGGACTAGCTAGCTCATCCATCCACAATAATGATCTATATAAAAGCGAGATGCTAATGTTATAGATATGTTGCCACCTATAAGACTATTCCACTAGTAGGCAGGCTCTTGGAGCCTATTGCTAGTGATGGAAATCATCCCATGGTGTTATGTTGAACCTAAGGACCAAAGGTGATAAGCATAACATGGATGATATCAAGAGGCATTTCCTTTTGTTTTCTCCCCTCTTCTAGTGTTGACCTAATGATTGTGGTGCTCTTTTCTTTTTTTTTTTTTTTTTTTTTATTTTCTCGTGGTGCTCTTTTTGTATGGGTGATGACGTTTGTTTTCTACCCAATATTTTATTTTTGCTTATGCTTGATCCCTTTGTTTATCCCTAGGTCGTATGTTGACCATGCAAGTGATAGGATGAGTAGGGGATACCATTCACTAGATGGTGATATCTACTCCAGATGTTTTCTTCCCTAGACTCAAAATTATTTAATGTATAACCTATTTGTGTATGGTCCATGAGAGAAGTTGAACCAGCCTAAAGATCCATAAGAAGAATGTACAAGCCTTGGTAGCTATGGGTGACACTGGATTGACTGAACTAAAGAGTAGTCAAAGTTGAACATGACACCTATGTATACCTTGACCCTGAAAAGGAGGAATGGACATCCAGGTGGTGATGCTAACAAGTGCATTTGTTACTCCTGCTAAGGCGCATTTTGGGGAAGAATGTACAAACATGAATTAAAAGTTTAAATGTAAAGCATATGAATATGTGCAATGGATGTAAATGTAAACGATGCAAGTGGGGGAATGCAATATCTACAAGAAGAAGTTTGTGACATGAAGATGAAGGAGTTTGTGGTGAATTTATCTACAGATGAGTAGAGTGTGTTATGATGACAAAAAGCATGATGCTATGATCATGGTTGCCCCAACGTGTGGGGTGTGTGTGTAATGGGTGTATAAGTTGTGAGCTACAAAAATATGTGTAATAGTCATCAAGCTAGGAAGGATGTAAGCGTAGAATGTACAGATGGTAGAAGTGAGAAGAAATAGACTTTGGTAACCAACAAGAAAATGGGATTACCTAAATCCAAGAGAAAGAAGAGAAGAAGTGAGTCAGCTATTGTAAGAAGTAGAAGAAGTAGGAAAGAAGAAGGAAGCACTACTAGGACTACTATCGGGCGAAGTGGCGTGTGTCAGGTCGAGAGTGGGATGGTGAAGTGTTGATGCAGCTAGGATTGTGGTTGGAGCTATAGTTGGAAATGTTATGAATGTAGTGGGTGGGTGCTATCAGGGTGCTACGAGGTGGCAAGGTCCTAGGAGTGGTGCGATATGGAGGACTGACAAGTCGGCTTAGCAGGGTGAGACGTTTGGGTGATGGGGTTCGATTGCCATGTAGCATGTTGTTCACCAGGTTTTTGAATGTTCTGCATTCTTCAATGTCATGGCCTGGTTGGTGATGGTAAATGCAGTATTGGTTCTCATGATAGTTACATGGTTTAGGATGTGAGGGATCCATGGGTCGAATCTTAGGTAAATCAATGATGCCCTGATGCACGAGATGGTAGAACATTTTGAACAATGGTGTGAATGGGACTAGCATGGGGTAAATGTAGGGCTCCACTAGAGGTGATGAAGGTCGGTCTACCTATGGTCGTGTAGGTCGGGGGTCCAGTGTAGGTTGGGCATGAGATCGAAGTGTGGATCTACATGAGGGTGAAGGTGTATGGGTCATGGGAGACTGGCATGAGTGAACATGGCAATGGTAGTGGCTCATCTATAGCTCTAGAGCCTCGACGTAGGAGAAGAGATGTTGTATCTCATGGTGTGGGAGCAATGGTGTTGGTGATGGTGGTGATCGAGGCCTTGATGTGTGTGGTGTGGCTTGATAGGCATGAGATAGTGGATGAGATCTCGATGATGAGGGGGAAGAATGAAAAGGTCTCAGGGATTGGAGAGCTTGTCAAAAATACAAGCCTCATAGGGGGAAGGTGGTATCTTGAGGATCGATGGCATAGGCAATGGCTCTAAGTGATGACATGAATGGGAAGGGGGCATGTTTGCACAACCAGCTTGAGTAGCTTGGGCCATAGGATTGCAAAGCTTGGGAGTAGGTGGACTCACCATTGGGAAGCAGAGTGGGTAGTGATGTAGGGTGAGATGGGTGAGGTGTGTATCCTCTATTAGGAGGGTGATAGGCTCCTATGGGGTGATGGGGATGATTTGTGGGTGAATAGCGATGTCTAAGATCATCAGACGGATGGGAGGGTGACCCTTGTTCTTGGGGTTGGGTGGATTCCTCTTTTTCATCAAAAGAGGATAGGGTGACCTAGCTGTCTCTAGAGTGGGGTGAATAGGATGAACCTCATTAGTGAGGGGAATGGCATCGAGGTGAGGTATGATGACCTGAATGGGATGAATGTGGAGAGCACCTGGTATGAAGGGTGGTTGGTGGTCAGGCTAGATCAATCGATGTAATGGGTGTCTATTGTGGCTATGGATGGTCCTGCATGGTGGTGAGTGAGGATGCTATAGTACTCTCCTACTGATGGTGTAGGTCCTACAAAAGGAAAAACAAATACCTAGAGCATAAAAATGGTAGAAAGGTGAAAGTACATGTATAGTGAAATAATAAAACAAGATAACATATCTACGTGATGATGTGTTTAGTGATTTATGTTGATGATGTGTGGCACTCACGATGGTGCATGTGTTTATGCATCATGCATTGAATGCATGAAGGTGCAAGATGTTGATGGGTTCAGGTTCATTAAGGCCTTCAATATTGGCTAGATGATATGCTCCTGAACCATATTTGTGTGTGATAATGAATGGCCCTAACCAGTTTGGGGTAAATTTGTCATGTTGTTGGTGAGGTTGACTTGTGATTTGTTGGTTTTCTTTGAGAACCAGGTCATCGATTGTGAACTCATGTTGATGTACCTTACTATTGTAGGCATGGTGAAGGTGATCTTGATAGACTCATGTGTGCTCGATTGCATGAATGTGATGCTCATCGAGAAGTGTTAATTGATCTAAGCGAGCTTGGTGAGCAGTGTCATCGTCAATGAAATCTTTCATAGATATCCTTAAGGAGGGTATCTCAAGCTCAAGGGGCATGATAGCTTCTACCCCATATACAAGTGAAAAAGGTGTTGCCCCAGTAGGAGTACGGATGCTCGTACGATATGCCCACAATGCTAGGGGTATTTGATTATGCCAATCTTGGTGAGACTCTACTATAGTTTTATGGAGAATGGAGCAGATGGTTTTGTTCGTGGCTTCTACCTGGCCATTTCCTTGAGGGTAATATGGGGTAGAAAAGCTATGGTGTATGTGAAATCTATCACACAAGGCTCAGAAAGTCTTGTTTTTAAAGGATTTCCTATTATCCAAAATGATTTGGGAGGGAATTCCAAAGTGGCATATGATATGCTCTATGATGAATGTTGCTATTTTGGCTCCTATGGTTTGGACTAGTGGGATGGCTTCGACCCACTTGGTAAAATATTCTATGGTAGTGATGATGAACTTGTGATTGCTTGAGGAAGCTGGTGTAATCTATCCAATTAGATCTAGGCCCCATTGGGAGAAGGGCCACATGGACTAGATTGGTTGAAGTGCTTGGGAAGGTAGATGCATTAGGTTGGCATGTTGTTGGCATTTGATGCAACATTTGACATACTCGTAGTAGTCTTGCTCCATTTTGGGCTAGTAGTAGCCCATACGAAGGATGCATTTGGTGATTGCCATGCCACTAAAATGGCCACCACAAGTACCATCATGGGTTTCTTGTACAACCCATTGTGACTCTTGTGGTTCTAGGCAATGCAAGAGCATGTCGTCATAGCTATGAGTGGTAAAGGATGTCCCCCAACAAGGTGTAGTGGATCACTCTTTGTTTAAAGGTTCGGCATTGAGCATGGGGTAAATCACATGGTAGGAATCCTAGTTTGATATACTCTTTGATCTGTGAGAACCATGGGTCATGAGGTTCAATGTTTACCACATACACACCACCATCATCTGTGGGAGGTGTGGGTGATATAGCAGATTGTGTAAGTGTATGAATGGATACGGATGTTGTGTCAGATGTTGGGTTTTGTGGAATGAGGGATCCTAAGGAGGCCATAGTGTCTACAAAATGGTTTGATGATCATGGAGCGGCTTCGAGGTCATACCACTCAAATTGGGATAGGAGTTGTGCGATTTTCTTGTACTACTGGAGGACTGGGCAGTTGCATAGCCAGAGTTCCTGCACTTGATTTACTATGAGGAGTGAATCACCTATGATGTGGAGGCATTTGATATGCATGGAGTGTGCTTGTTTTAGTCCTAGGATTAGGGCTTCATATTCTGCATTGTTGTTGGTACAAGGGAAGTCAAGTTTGAATGAAAATGGGAGTGGCTCTCCTTCAGGTGTGAAGAAGACAATGCCTGCACCCCCAACATGGAGACATCTAGAACCATCGAAGAATAGGGTGAGGTCGGCTACAAATTTAGGTTCTACATATTCTTCAGCTTTGGTTATGTGGAATATGGAATCATCAGGAAGCTGGATGATGAGGGGTTGATTGTCAGTTAGAGGGGCTTCGACCAGTTGGTCGATGATGACTTACCCTTTGATGGATTTTTGGGAGATGAATTCTAGGTCGAATTTAGTTAGGAGCATGATCCATTTGGTTGTGCATGAATTATGATAACTCTTGTTCATCATGTACCGAAGGGGATTATCTCGGGCGATGACAAAAGTTGTGTGGTTTAACATGTAGTGTCTTAACTTTTGAGTAGTGAATACTACTGCTAAGCATAGCTTTTCCATGTATCCGTATCTCATTTCATAACTAACTAGTGTGCAGCTGATGTAGTAGATAGCCTGCTCTTTGTTGAGAGCATTCTTTTGAGCTAGGAGTGTACCTAGCGCAAGTTCTATGGCTGAGATGTATAGAGTCAATGGTAATTGTGGGTGCAGTGGTGACATGATCGATGATGATGTAAGGTAGGTTTTGATAGCATCAAATGCTCCTTGATAGTTATCATCCCATTTGAAGTGTACTCCTTTTTGTAGGAGATGATTGAATGGTTGGCATTTGTCTGATAATTGCGCTATAAATCTATGGATAGAAGTGATCTTGCCCTGGAGGCTATGCAATTGCTTTAATGTGGTAGGAGGAGGCATCTCGATGATGGCTTTCACCTTACTAGGATCTACCTCAATGCCTCATTGGGAGACAATGAACCCTAGTATTTTTCCTGATGTAACACCAAACACACACTTCTTAGGGTTGAGGCGCACATTGTGTTCTAATAATCGATCAAAAATCTGACGGAGATCTTCGAGATGGTCAACACATTTCTTGGACTTAGTGATAAGATCATCCACATAGTCCTCAATATTTTTGTGCATTAAATCATGAAATATGTAGGTCATGGCTCATTGATAGGTTGCCCCAACATTTTTGAGGCCAAAGGGCATGACCTTGTAGCAAAAGGTCCCCCAAGGTGTTGTAAAGGAGGTTTTGTGTTGATCAACTGGGTTGATCCTGATTTGATTGTATCCTAAAAATCCATCCATGAGGGAAATCATTTTATGACCTATGATGGAGTCAACGAGGGAGTCAATGTTGGGTAGAGGGAAGTTGTCTTTGGGACAAGCTTTGTTTAGGTCACGAAAATCTGTGCAAACACGAACTTCACTGGATGGCTTAGGTACAGGGACCATGCTGGATACCCACTCGGGATAGTCGATGGGTACAATGAAGTCGATGTCTAGGAGCTTTTGGAGCTCAGAATTTACTATCAATGTGATAGTTGGATGCATGCATCGCAACTTTTGTCTTACCGGTTTGGCATTGGGATCTAGTATAAGATTATGAACCACTACAGTAGGGTCGAGTCCCGGCATGTCTTTGTATGACCATGCAAAAACTTTTATGTACTTGCATAGGAAGTTCGTGAAGGTGATGCGCTCCTCGGGTGAGAGGCTAGCGGCTAATTTGAGGATGTGTGGATTTTCTGGATCATCATCGATGTCGACATCGATTGTGTCCTCGATGAGCATGCGAGATCCATCACGTAATTATTTAGGGATAGGAATGAGGTTGAAGTCATCAATGGCCTCGCTGAACTCATATTCATCATCTATGTAAATGCCCGTGTGATGGACCTGAGGGGCTTGGGATGACATGGATGAGGAAGGGGTATTTGCCACCCATAAGACATGAGGAGAAAGAAGGAAGTCTCTAGGTACTGGTATGTGTGAGATATGTGCGAGATCGATAAAGTTTGGGTTTGGGGTATCATCTCAAATTCGTTGGTGGCTATAACGAAGGGGAGAGCGTAAGTCTACTTCAACCATGTTGATCGATGTTGTAGGTGAAGTAGGTGGGGAAGACTCTAGTGAGGGAGGTTCAATGATTTGTGCACATCCTAAGAGGCTCAAGGGAGGTCATAGGACAACTGGCGGTGAACGAGGATGAGAGGCTGCTCTCTAGAGTTGCCTATGTATAGGTGGGAACATGACTATACATGTCGATGGTGGATCAGGTGGGATTGGATCAGGCTCTATTGGTGGGGCAGCCAGGGATAAGGTAGCAAAGTGTTCTACCAATCTCTCAACATCATAGAATAAAGAGGTATCAATTGTAGAGGATTCTTGGAAGAAGTCGCAGGGGACTATGATAGTGGAAGTGGGTGAAGGCGTGTCTTCTAATATATCCATATCGATATATTCTTCCAAGGTGTGTGTTGGACATGGAGGAGGATGTAGGGATAAATCTTGGATCTCATCTTCTAATGTATAGATGGTGGTTGGGTGATAACCTAGACCAATTTTATCGGTAGGTGATCGAACATGAGGGTTAATGGGTGTACGTAACCCTTGCTCATAATGGCCAAGCCCTAATCCATGCCAATGGAAATACTTGAGGTAGCATAAGGCAAAATGAGGGTTGGCTAGGTGAGTAAGTGCATCATCGGAGCTAGATTATGGTAGTGGAGAAGTTGGTGGGGGGATCGAAGAGTCGACTCTCATGTACACAAAGTTGGTATGGTTGTCAGGACTTCCTAGTTGGACTATGGTTCCAATAGTCAACATCGAGGCTGAGGGATGGCCAAAGTCTTGGGTAGATTGGATAGGGGGTCACATACATGGGCATCATGTATATTATAGTCTCCTGGGCCACTATTTGTCATGAAGATGGATATGCGTGGTGTGGCATGATCTAGTGACTGGGGTGGCATATCAGAATCAGATGAGGAGGGTGAAAATTGGGATTCCCTAATGGTGGTGGCCGAAGGGTGTGGAAGTTGTTCATCTAGACTGAGTGTCGGTTGTTCCTGTTCATGGTGTTTGGTTGTTGTGTCTTGAACAGGTTGTTTGTTCTATGTATCTTGTGAAGGGGAAGGTATCTTCTTAGGCATTGGGCTACATGGAGATGTGAATGTCCTAGGCTTAGGTCAAAAGGGAAGGGGAGGTGTTTGTGGTGTAGGAAGGATAGGGGCTTTCGTAGGCAAGGATGGGGGAGGTAAGGTAATAGGTTGTATAATGGGTGGTGATGGTGGTTGTGGCACCATGGGTGGAAATTGGAATGGTAGAGGTTGGGATGATTGTGGAGGCCATAAGGATGGTGATGAGAAAGGCATGGTAGAGGTTTTAGGTCCCACTGAAGATGGTGCTAATGGTGCAGACATCGAGGCTTGTGCTCTTGATGAACACTGGGATATTGAGGTGGAAGTTGGGGAGGATATCGATGCTCCTACCGATTGATGTGAAGACACGAGAAATAATTGGGAGGATGAGAATGATGGTGCAGGCAGAAGGTCTACCACATTGCAAAACTTAAATGGGTCTCCATCGGCTGGGACACAGTGAACTAGTCCATTGTGGATGTACTTAAGGCAATGGTGTAATGTGGATGGGACACACTGCATGTCTCTAATCCATGGGTGACCTAGGAGAATATTGTATTGCATTTCTCCTTGGATGATGTGAAAGAGGATAGAGATGGTATGGATGCCTACATGGATTGGTAAGACTATGGATCCTATGGTAGGTCTCATGGAGCCATCGAAAGCACGTAGGTCAAGGGAAGGCATGGAAAAATGGGCTTGAGGGATGTGCAGGTGATGTAGAGCTATTATGGATATGATACTAATGGATGAGCCCATATCAATGAGTACCCACTTGTAGGTGATATCATTGATCATGGCTTGTATGTGGAGAGGGGGATCTGCTCCTTCTCCTATGAGTTCTATTATCTCATGGTCATGGAAGTTGATTGAAGGTTGGAGGCAGCATGGGATATTTCCTACAAAGTTGACAAAGGTATTTGTGTCATGTGTCTCTAGGTCAATGGAATGTAGGATGTCATTCAATGCCTCACGATGGGGTTGAGATTATTGTAAGAGGTCAAATATGGATAGCCATATGGGGGCATTACGTAATTGGTGGGTTAGGCTACCATGGATGGTAATCATATTTTGAGGTGGTGGAGGTATAATATTAGACATTTGAGATGTTTGTGGTGATGTGAACTGGACAGGGGAAGAAACAATAGGTGTTGTCTAGCATGATGGGTACCATTGGTTCCTTGTAGTGAGGTTGATCATACCTACTACACCGCATGATGGTGGATCATATTGTACACTATTCACTTGGTGAGGTGGAGCTGGAGGATTGTTTAGAGGTCTAGGGGGATTTGGTCCTCTGTGATCTGGTAGAGGGTTTTGAAAGATCCCTAAGTTTTTATTCTATGGGGCTAGAGGGTTTGCTACCTGAATGGTGCCCCTATCGATTAGGTCTTGAACTTGCCCATGGAAGGAGTGACATGAATCGATATTATGGCCATGTTACCTATGGAAAGGATAAAAGAGTTGCTCATTATAGTCATGAGGCTTGGGTGAATTTGGATCCAATGGGTGGATCTCAGGTAGAACGAGATGGTTGCCCTCGTACAATCTATGGAACAAGGTTGGTAATGGTTCAGATAAGGGTGTGAAGTTGCATGGTGGAACTTGTGGGTGCATGCCTCGGTATTGTTGTGGTCGAGGTGGGGTAGGAGCATTAGCTTGGAATGCTTGTGGCTATGGTGTATAGGGTGGAGGGGTGGTGCTAGTGCTAGAGTAGCAGCTATGACTTGGTTGGCTTGCGGTGGCTGAGGGTAAGGTTGATTTGGTGTGGGTCTATTGAAGTGGAAGTTGGAGTTATAGTTGGATTTGGCTCTCAACTTAATCTTTCTAGATTGAACCTTAATATCTTCAATCACTTTCGCTTGTGAAATGGCATCTTCAAAGGTACAACTTTGGTGAAGCTGGAGGGATGTGGAAATGTGTTTGTGGCAACTCTTGGAAAAGAGTGTCATGAGCTCCATAGTGGGGAGGCTATGGGTGAGGTCATGGATAATCGCTCTCCATATGGAAATAAACTTAGTAATGGGTTCATCATCAGCCTATCGTAAGGCATACACATCAAAAAATGTGGTCTTTTTCTTGATGTTGATGGAAAAGTGCTCTAGGAAGGAGTTGGCCAGTTGCTCAAAGGTATACAGGCTATGGCATGGGAGCATGTTGTACCAATCTAGTGCTAGCCTGATGAGGGATAGGGAGAAGGTACGCAACATGAGGGGGTTACTACTATGAAGTTGGTAGCAGGATGAGCGGTAATTGCTCACATGCTCTCTAGGGTCTTCCTTACCTCTATACTTGTCAAATTTTGGTATTTCGAAGTGATAGGGGTAGGGAGGAATGGGAACTGATGGGTGGACTGGCTCATTGCATAGTTCATCATAACAGGGCTTTTGTGGCCCATAGCTAGAGGTGCACAGGTTCAACATTTTGACTTCATCTCATAAGAGTTGAAGTTTGGGTGTCATAGAAGTGGGGGACTGAGCTATGGTAGGCTACCCCTATGGATGTGGTGGATACTGATATTGTTGCTCTTCCCAGTATTGTGAAGAGTATGGTTGTGCCTGATCTTGGTAAGGTGGGTACTGAGTGACATGTGTTATCGTATCTATGGGCACACTAGGTTGTGGGGTAGATGTCTATTGAGGATAATAGTACTGTGATTGGGAAACATGTGGTTGTGGCATAGGTACTTGTTGGGTTGGAGCCTACTGTAATGGTTGGGCCATAGGTGGTGATGACCAAGCTGGGGGAGGCATAAAGAAACTGGGTGCAACTAGTAATGGTGTAGGTGTTGGAGCTACCGATACTAGGGGTGGATGAGATGAGGTATCAAAGGATGGGATCTATCTCTATCCTAGAGGGTAGGAAGTAGGGAAGCTAAACTATGTAGAATAGCCTGGCTGAGTGGGTGGGTAAGCTGCCGGTCTCGATCCATAGGTAGGATGGATATTGGTAGTAGGAGCCTGAAAAGGAGGAGGTGGTGGTATTCTAAAGGTCATCGTAGATAAAGGTGGCTCTAAAGGTTGGGTATCGTACAATCCAGATACCTGGGAGATTGGTGGGAAAGCTACCAAAAAGGTGGGATAAGCTATCGAGGTAGGAGCTTGGGTCGAGGGGAAAGTGTATGTGTACACTCCCTCTTGGGTTTGTGCATCTTGCTCCTGAAGGGGTGGTTGGTAGATGCCTTCAGATATGGTGAAAAATGGCTCTTGGGAAGGTGATGGTTGAGACTCTTGTGAAGAGTACGGGTGTGAGGTTTGAGGAGATGCTTGTGGTTCCTATTGGGGAGGAAGTTGTTGTGCAATTTGGAAGGATGGCTTCTAGTTTCCTATAGTAGAGGATGATGGATCGGACACCATTCCTATGGTAGGGGTGAATGATGTGACCTCTGGATGGGTACAGTTTAGGAGTGGTGAGTCACTTTCAAAAAGGGATTGAGATAGATTTTGGAAGAAAGGATGTGCAAAGGTGGGAGAAGTAGGTATGACCTCCTCATCTATGATAAATAATGGAGGAGGTTGTCCTGGCTCTGTATAGATCACATGGTCATAGAACGTGGTCGATGGATTAGGTGAGGATGGGGCTGAAAGGAGTGGGTAATCCTCTATGAGTGAAGTAGCAAGGACTTCACTCAAGGTTGATGTCTCATCTAGGGGCATCATGTGTGTGAAATGTACATCGGATTCCATGCATGAATCAGATGTATCTATGATCTTCCCCTTCAATGTCGAAGGAGTAAGAGTGGACTGACTAGAGGAAGTGATAGGCATCTCCTCTATGAAGCGCGCTTGCTCGCGTGCTCTACTATGAGTGACCATAGGCATTGTGGCATGTGTGCCAGGTTTTAGAAATAAACCCTATGTAATACAGATTGGACTATGTCTAATGTAAATGTGAAGCAAGTGACATGTTGTATGTGGTAAAACAAAATATAGTGTAATGTGTTGAGACCGGTCCATGATCATGCAAACAATGGTAGACCAGAATCAATTCTAAATGCTAAAAATAAATGTGTTTTTCTTCGTTTTGTGTGTTGTAATGTTGGTACTCCCTATGTAGAATCAAGGGTAATGGAGTGGATACTCTAGAAAATCGAGAATGTCATCGATATCAAACCTCCTGCAACACCCAAAGATGCACAGAATAGAATGGTATCACAACGTGCAAATGATGACCTGTATGGAAGGTACGGTAAAATGATATCCTAAAGGGGGAGAACCCACTATGCTGAAGTGAGTTCACTATATCCTCTCATGAAAAGAGGTGGTACTATCTGAGACCTGCTATCGGCATACCCATGCTTTCGCTTCACCCTCGGGTGGGCTTAGTCAAGAACGATAGTTACCATGTCCATGAATTATATTAGCCTTGTGGATGAAGGTGTCTAATCCTGTCCCACTCTACAGGTAACCATTGGTGATGAAATCCAGGGCCCAATCACAAAAGTGGGGGATTTTTCGATGATGAAATCCAGAAAACCGCTCATGTGGGGCTGCTAGGTGTCTAGGGGGGTGAGCTGATGGAGAGTGAAACTCGATCCACACTAGTCTCGAGCGATGGATTGGGGATGAAGTCCAATCTCACCACTTGTTTAAATACCACGTGAGTGTGTGTGGGTTTGTGTTTTGCTAACGGTGTATGCAAGGTAAGAAACTAACTAATTGCCTTTTCAAAAGAAAACTAGTCCTAATGCCTTTTCAAAGCAAATGATTAGATAAAGAGTTCTTTGCAAAGAAATAGTCTAGCCCTAAATACCTTTTCAAAGTAAACTAATCTACTTTGTAAAGCATGGAAACATGCAATCCAAATGTGTGGAATAAAGGGGATTAGGAAACCCTAATTTAACTTTAGAATGCAAAGTTCTTTTTTAGCAATGAAAGCTATCAATGAAGGAGGAAACAATGTAGGCTTGTGCTACATACAAAAATAAAATATGAATGCAAATTTATTTGAAAAATAAATTTAGGAAAGTTTTTGGAAAGTTGTAGGTTCTAAAATTTTAGAAAACCCTAATGATCTTACAAACTTGTAATGAGAACAAAACTACACCTAGAAATGGCTATTTAACTAGGTAATGAATTTTTTACTTCCAAAACTTGCAACAGAGGTAGAAAAAGTGAAAATACCTACATTATGATGCTAAGGGGGGTTTTCTTGGCCCCTGAAGGGATCACCCCAGTTGATTTGGGGGGTTTTGAGGCTTCTATGCTCAAATCACCACCCAAGGGGTGAATTCAGTTTTGAAGGCTCAAATATGATATCTGATAGTCCAGAGGGCCTTTGTAGGTTACAGGGAGGTCTGAGATAGCAAGATATTCAGATTTTGGGGCTCTAAAATGCACTTCACCACCCAGGGGTGAATTGGTAGCAAGTTCATGGGGCGGGGGTGAATCAGCTATAGAGGCTTCAAATCAGGGCTCTGATGACCTAGGGTGGTTCCTAGGGTTTTGGAGGTCTCTGTGGTAGACAAATTTGGTACCTGCAAGACACAAAAATAGAGGACAATGTCAGATTTATAAAATAATTAATCTAGCACTATCCATTGTGGGGGTCCCATCGGGCATGCCAGAATGAAACGGGTAGAAAATGACATTTGATAATTCAACACATAAGCAAATGATGCATCAAATGGAGAAACTGTATTTCATTGATATTAAAAGATACGTGTTACAAGAGGGACATGATGCCCTTTATCCATTTCTTTTTCTAACAATGTTACAATCAATCTGATGCCTTCTTCAATCATCCCTCAATGAAGGTGGGCTTCTTTGTATGTGGGCCACCGCATGGTTTGCTTGTTTGATGTTGTTCTTCCTCTTCAGATCTACTAGATAACCTACAAAAGGGTGTTAGTGCGTAGAGGGGCTTGCCTTAGTCAGGCCCCATATTTATGAAGACAAATCGACTGATAATATATATAGAAAACTGAAATAAACTATAAGAATGGGCATAAAACACTAAAATGGAGCTTACCTGCCAGATCTGGGTCGATCTGGACACTGTAGACCCACTTCGCCACCCGGGGGGCGAATTAGGGCCGGATTCATGGGGCAAGGGGTGATTTGAGTTGTGAGGTCCCTTTTGCAAATTTCCTTTGGTGGATCGATTCCTAGGTAGCTGGTGTGCCTCTGTTTGTTGTTGAAGTCTGACTATGTGCATCGAGAACAGACTGTTCAATGTTCACTTTCCATTTCTGTAGAGTTTCTATGCTTTGTTAACTTTTGGAGAGAGAGATAATTAGGGGTTTAGGACCCATTATTTATAGGCAATGGCAAGGTGCAGGGGGGGAGTTAGATAGACTAAACCTAGGTTTGATTCTGACTAGGGTTAGGTTAGAAAATGCAATGTGGCAACATCACATTCCTTATGAGAAATATCTCATCCTCACACATGTGTGAGGATGGATTAGGGCTAATCCTGATTAGGAGGCCTTAAGTCAATTTAGGACATGATTAAAAGAAACATCCTAACAAACCCTAATTTCACACATGTGGGAGGGTGCAATTAGCATTAATTAAGGATTAGAGGTTAATTAATCAAATTTGCCCTAAAAAGGTGACTTAAGTGAAGTCAACATTAAATTAGATTTTTGGAATTGACTTGTTAATTGTTTTTGCCAATTAATACCCCATGGGGGCCTCAATTGAGTGCAAATAGGCTGTTGAAGGATATCCCAATGCTCGGGATGTGGTTTTGAAGGCTTATTAGGGTTTTGGACCTAAAAGCTATATATGGGAGTCTACACACTGCTATGGCAAACTATGGCAATCTACGTATGACTACGCATGACTACGCATAACTACGCATGACTACGATAGCCTACAATAGCCTAGGGATGTCTGGAATCACCTATGGATACGTAGAAATAACAATGTGTGACTTTTGGGTGTCTACAATATTATGGGTACCCTTCATTTCCAAATAATAATTATATATCCATAGATAAGAATCACGACATTATGATACAATGGATGGAGTGGTAGGGGGTATGTATACCAATACCAAAACTCCTACTACATAAACAGGTTTAACTTAGACTAACATATCAAAAAGGATTTAGGTTAATTACAAATTAAAACAGGATTTTAACCATAACAAATTTAATGAGAACCCATCTTATAATATTAAATAATATAATAAATTAAATATATTTGTATAATGATTGCCTATGGGCCTATACAAGATTATATCATACAATATTAGGCTTAGTCATAAGCCTTATTACACTTTCAACATCTCCTCATAATCTAAAATAAGGGGCTAAGGAGAGAAGACATTAGTGATAATAACATATTTGCCCCATAATGGATGTTCTAGTAGGCCTCTATACTTGAGGAAGGATCAATCAAATCCCCTTATCATATAGAAATTTGCTAAGATATCTTTGCACAAGAATCTCCTTAGGATGGACTATAGTCACCACTACAAATATTAGATACTATTGCACATATCCAAAGAAAAATCTGCTATGATTCCATATGAAGAAGATAATCCAAGAATTTTCTCTCTGAAAGTTGCTCCAATCTTCTACAATCTCATAAGACGAGAGTTGAAAGCATAAATTTCCCTTTTACAACACACATTACCTTGTTTAGAAATTTTGAGTTACCCTTGAATCACCCTTTATTTATCATCAAAGAAGGCTTTGCATGGACCTATTTATAGGAAGAGCCATTATAAAATTCCAAGAGCACTTAGGCAACAAATAAAACAAATAATAAATCATGTAGGGTTAGATTTTCATGCATAAGTTGAATTAATAGCACAAAGGAAGAGGAAGGATTGACTAGAGCATATTCTAAATATTTTTTTTGTATACCTCCAAAAGACTCAATAACTACTATAAATATCACAAATATAATTTTATATTCCATAAAGATAGACCAAAGATCCTGCTTGCATAACATATTATAAATTTTCCCTTTCAAAATAGGGCAATACGTTTTGAGGACTGTCAAACACAATTTGGCCCTAATACTATGCAAGTTCTTGAATTGATGTCACCAATGCAAGAACTAAATAATCATATGATTAAAAAAAAGACTCAAAACACTTATGATGCAAACTTTATGACCTCTAGAAATTTTCCCTTCAAAATAGCCCTAGAGTGATGTTTTTGAAAATATTAATTTTTTAAAATTCCTTCTATTTTTTTTGCAAGGAAAAATAATAAGAAATAAATTTCTTGTTTCACTCCTTACATCATGTCCTATGTCATGCTTATCTAGCTAGTTGTCGCCATCACTGCTCGGATCCAAAGGGTGTGCCCTCTCCATGAAGAAGGGTATTATGGTCCATAATAGTAAAGAGCTACAACCATTTATATAGGAATGGTGTACAAGATTTGAATCGATGCAAATGAATACATCTTCTTTTCATTCTTCTAGCCAAGCCACAAAATATTCCAAGTGGAAAAAATATCATAATTATTACTCTTTGCAATGACACCAAGTCCATATTGTCATTTTTTATTTATTTGAAATAGATTATATTACATCATTTGGGTCATGTAAATGTACCTACCAAGGTACATACTTAGGACATTAGATTACTTTAGGGGGAAGTTACCTAGTTTCTTCATGCAATGTAATAAATGCACAAGTGTCAATGTGCAAGTTGTACATGTGCAAGTTGTCCCTTGCACAACTAGATAGAGTGTTGGCCAAGGAACCTATCTTCCTATATAATGGCCTTATTGTCATATATCATCAGTAGCATCACATGAGCATCAAATAGAGCATAGCTTAGATAAATTCACCCATATTAGAGATGGGTGCAATGTAGTCCGGTAGCATTATTCATGGAGTGTTCATTTCCTCCATAGCTACATTGTATTCATTTTCGTCATTTCTATTTATAGCATATTTCAGTCATCTCACAGATTTACTTTCTTTCATATTATTTTTGCATCTTGTGATTGCTATCTCCCATTGCATACAACATCAAAAGCTAATAGTGGTATCAGAGCTACGGTTAGATCTAGCCATAGAAAAACCACCATTATCAATGAGCCTAAGTTTTTTGTCAACCTGATGCACCTTTGGACCAATCACTATCAAAAACTCTCAAAAGAGTCTAGGTGGTAGAATCAGGGAGAGCCACAAGTGAGGACTAAAAGAAATCTCAGTTTCAGAAATACTGATATTGCATTTGGCTAGAGTCTTTCCACATAGTTGTAGAAAAACTCATGAAGACTAGGACTCAACATTCAATCCACTAGATTGAAAAATCAACTAGTGAAGATAATTTAGGATATCTGGAATTTCTTAACTATTGCCCAAAGTTTCTTTTGTTGTAGAAATCTAATTCTCAGAAGATTGGTATTCCTCCTACAACAGAAATCTAGGAGACTTCAACTTCATTACCCGAAGGTCGACGTATCTTCATAGTGCAGAGGTTAGTTTCTTGTCCAAGAAAAGAATACTACAAAAGAAGACTTTTGGAGAAGAGTTGTGGTGAAGTTAGGAGACAAGAGATCTCCATTACTAAATTGAGAACTTCACACAAGAAGAAAATGCCATAGTAGCCTTGATCAAGAAGAAAAGGCCATAGAAGCCTTGATCTAGAAGAAAAGGCCATAGAAGCCTAAATCCAGAAGAAAAAGGCCATAAAAGCCTTGATCCTGAAAAAGGCCATAGAAGCCTTGATATTGAAAAAAAGGCCATAGAAGCCTTGATATTGAAGAAAAAGGCCATAGAAGCCTTGATACTAAAATAAGGCCATAGAAGCCTTGATCCTAAAGAAGACTCTAGAAGTGAGTATCTGATTCAGAAGAAGATTAAGATTTCAGTACTAATACTTTGTTGCAGGGAAAGGAGATTCAGTGAGTCATGAAATCTTCCTACAAGAAAGCTAGGAAGAGTATCTTCTTTAGAATCAATCCAGCACCTAAAGGCAAAGAGATCAGGAGAAGATATCATTGAAGAACTTCTAGTCTTGGAAGAAGGACTAGGAGAGTCCTATTTGAATCCAAAAGCAGTAGAAGTGAAGATCCAAAGGAAGATCTCACCACCAACACTTCCAGGAGTAGAAGGTTGAAGAAAAGGTCTCAAGGAAGACCAGAAGAAGTTGCAAGATCAAAGACCTTGGGGAGGTCTCAATGAGAATCCAATAAAAGGCTTGGAGAGCCTTACTAAAGAAATCATCAAAGAAGAACTCATTGGAGAAATCCACTACCAAGGAGAAGCCCTTGATAGTGAAGGACTTGGGACAATTATCATCATCCGAAACAAGCCCAAGAGGAGAAGAATTTGGTAAGGAGTGCCAAATCCTAGAAGAAGAATCTAGTGAAGACCTCAAGATACTCAGAATATTGAGAAGAATATCATGTTTGAAGTTAGAATTCGACAAGAAGCTTGAAGGAAGATTCAGATAGAAGAATCCCACCAAATCCAGGATGATTTGGATATTGCCTCTCACAGCAAGAAGGCACCACTTCAGAAATGAATATATCTTCAAATATATAGAAAAAGGAGGAGACTACAAGAGGAGAACAAGCCACCAAATCCTAGGCTCGTGAAAGAAATTTTGAGACCATATTTTGGTGAAGATGAAGTTGTTCAGGGCAGCCTACAAAGAGCTGCAACATCTTACTCAAGGCAGCAACTTGGTGATCCTAGACACCAAGATCTACATCCTCTACAGAAGCAGCAAAAGGAGCTTTTAGAAAAAGATATGCAACTATTGGTGCAAGTAGATTCATTAATTGGATTACTTATCAAATTTGTTTAAGCACCTTAATTTGGATTAAAGTTGCAAATAGGAGAATTGAATTACAGTCTTCAAAAGTGCAAAAAGAGAAAGGTTCCTTTAAGGTTCATTTGCACTTTAGGAGTTGATTAGATTATAGATTTTTTCTATCTATCAACTACCTATCATCTACTTTGGAAAGCAAAATAAGACTAGCTCCTACTACCTTTGCTTATAAAGAAATTGCAAAATAATTCTTGAAGATTCATTTCAGATTATTCTTGATTAGTTGTAGTAAATTGATTAAGTGCATTAATTTTGAGAGTTAATTGGAGTGATAAGGTGAAATTGTTAGTGCATTTAAAATAAAATTTTATTATATTTATTTGCACTATCCTATTGCTCTCAAAATATTGTTATTTGTGTTCTTGAGAAAGGCACAAAAATAGAATTTGTCAAAGTGTCTAAAGACATTATTAGTGCATAGAGATCTATAACTTTGAGTGGCCTGAGGAAGCCACAAAATCAGCTCAATCCTCCAAGCATTGGATAAGAAAGTAACCACCAAAAGAGCAACAAAGGAAGCCTTGAACGAGACTTGGTGAGTCTCAAGTTCAAAGCACAATAAGTTTTCTACAAAAGAAATAGTGCAGAAAAATACAGCAAAAATGAGAGCTTCTATCAAGTGGTTACAAGCTTGGATCTATTTATAAAATATCCAAGCAAAAATGGGAAGGTGTCTAATCAAAGAGACAACCTCAAAACCCCTCATATTGCATTCAAAATTCTGCCACAAAACCAGAAAATCAGACCTAAAAAAGAGGTGCAAAAGAAGGTGCAATAAGAGCTATTTTATACATGAATATGTTACATTGCATTGCACTATCCTAATCTGGTTTATACAAAAAAAGGAGGCAGATTCGAAGGTGTCTTAAGGGCACAACATTCACTGGAAAAAACCAGATGAAGGCAGTCATTCACTAACGTCCTTCCAAGCACATCAAAGGAGTCACTCTAAAGGCTCTTACTCCCTCATATTGGATGGCCGAACCTGCAAGAGACAAGATGAAAAATCAAAGGAAGAAAATGATGTTATAATCAAGAGCAATGTTGTCTACAAGGAGGACATATAATAGGTGAGAAAAGAGGAAGATAAAGCACCATTGGAGAGTTCAAGTCTCCACATATTCGAAGCAGAAAATCGGTGCTCAAGCCTCCAGATCGATGCACCTCAACTCAGCCTGAAACAATCTACAAGCAAGTGCAACTGATCAAAAAATGAGTTGTGGATATTACAGGGTTTAAAGAACCTCCAAGAAGGATACATTGAAGGAGTGTTATAGAAGATGCCCATGCACAAGGAGGAAGTGATACTTGTCACTTGAAACAAGACCCTAACGTTCCTCTCTCTTGAGCACTCATCTTCAACAGCAAGGGAGTTACAAGCTATAGGTTGGTGCAATAATCTTATGAGGAACACTTGTCCAAAGGAAATTTGAGTGCTTCACTAAAATAACGTAATGTCCATACATTACACAAAGAAGGAATTAAGTATTCTCAAGCATCGTCTACTCCACAAGCACTCACGAATAAATGGACGTGCCACTTGGCATTCAAACCAATATTCTCCTTCAATTTAAGAGCATCAATGACCAAGGCATTCAACGGAGCATTTACGTCTGAGGTCTACGAACATAGGGCACAAGCGGTAGCGTGGAAGCAAGGTGTGAAAGAGCCTTCAATACTCTGAATATGGAAGGTCAAAGGCATATATAAATGGTGCCATAGTTGGAACGTCTAAATCCACGAAGGTTCCAAGCAAATCATTGAAGGAAGAGCCAAAGAAGCAACATCTATATTGCAGCCCATGCACAGTGAATACAACGTCAATTATTGAATGATATAAGGTAAGGTTTATTTCCACTATAATATGCTTTCACTTTCTTAGGAGTTATAAGGTTAAACTTAGAGGAATACAACTGCATTGAAAGCTATATCTTAAAGGGGAATAATATATCATATCAATATAATATTTGCAATATTAACATAGAAGCAATAAGGATTTCTACTAGAATTTATTTATAAAATATTTGCAAATATTATTGTGGTCTAATTTTCCAAAATTTGGGAGTTATAAGGGTTACTACATCAAATTGACTTATTGGAAATTAGATACACTTCAATCAAAAACCTAAAGGGATATTTAAAAGAGGTTATTAAAAGATTTATGCTAAGTTTGGAAATTTATATACTTGTCTCAAAAACATCAAAAAGGGATAAAAGAAATCCAACATTAAAACCTCTTCATATTGAAAAAGTTCTTAGTTCAATAGGAGCAATAAGGGATAATAAAAGTTGATTTTTTATATTTACAAAACCTTACAAAATCAACCAAAAATTGAACTATCTTTTCAAAAGCACTATATTATATCCCTAGGGAGACAGAAGAATTGATATTAGGAAAATGGCATCAAACAAATTCTTCCTTGAAGAATCTCAATTACTCAAAGGTCCTAATTATTTCTCTTGGAAGAACAAAGTGAAAGCAATCTTGGTATATGAAAAACTTTGGGACATTATTAAAGTAAAATCACAGAGACCTAACTCAAGTGATATTGAAATCCTAAAGTTTGAGGAAAATGATTCAAAGGCTCTAATTATAATAACCTTTGCTATCACTGATGAGATACAACCCTATATCAGTTCAACAAAAACATCTTTAGATGCATGGACAAGCCTAGAGAAAATATTTGAAGGAAAGAATAAGGCAACCATTTTACATATTCAAACTCAACTTCACTCATTAAAAATGAATAGTGGAGAAAGCATAGAACTATTTCTAAGGAAGGTAGCAGATATTAAAGGGAAATTATTAACCTTGGGAGAAACAGTTAAGGATGAACTTCTTACTCAAGTAACCATGAGAGCACTTCCAAAAAGCTACAAGTATTTGGTAACATATTTACAAGTTCTGAGTAAAGATACTTCTTTTGATGACCTAGTCAATATTTTATAGGAATATGAGGTGGAAAATACAATTAAATATGAAATGACTAACACTTCATTGTCATCTAAAGATAATCCACAGGGAAATATTATCTCATCATCACCAAAAGGATTAAAACCATGGTACAACAGGTATTGTCAGATATGTAGGAAGAAAGGCCATAGCACCAACTATTGTAGATTCAATCCCAAAAATCAGAATCGAGAAAATCAGATGATGAGGCATGATTTTTATTTTTCTTTAGACCTTAGGATTTCCTAGGTTTGTGCATTTTAGGACTTAGTCTTATGTTTTTAGCTGCCTTGTACAAGTGATTCACTTTTGTCGCTCATGTTGGTTTGATTTATGTATAGGTATCTTTTCCTTTGTAAAATAATGAGGCTTTTTCTTATCGTTTGTTTTGTATTAAGCCTTCTGTGCGTAATCCTTGGATCTACTATTGCTTTCCAGGGTTATGGTTTGTATTTTAGACTTATTTAAGTCCTTGTTGATTAATTTATTTTTTAGCTTCTATTTTTCCATAATAGTTTGGTATCATAGCAGATTAATTAGTGAGGTTTTGGGTTATTTTCAACCTCATAGTTGGTTTGCATTATTTCCGACCACTAAATTCCTGTTTGAAGAGCTTTTATTTTAATGCAAATTATCATTGATGATTTTTTCAAGCAAACTATTTTTGTAAACATTGTAGAAAATTATTCTCAACAGTTCCTACAAGCAAACTTGTGCTCCACCCTCGAATATTCTCCCTACACGTGCGCCCCACCAGCATTTTGGTGCTCACACTCTATGGTGATAGTCGATCACCGTTACGACTACCAATGAATGCTAGTCATTTATGACTTTGTTTGTAGGAGGCACTGATGCCTGCCTGCCATATTTGCTCATAAAAAATAGATCTTTTCTCTTTCATTATTGAATATTATTTCCCACATGAATTTCCAGGAGGACAGTCTGTCGTCCGCCTTCAGCCTATAGATATCACCTTCAAACGTCGATTACAAAGCCCAACTCGCATTGCTCACCAGAAGCTTTTGATCGTTATAAAATCTAATGCAGAGCTTCGAATTCGGTGCCCAACCGAAGCTCTCATATAGTGTGCATACCGTGTTTTACATTTGTGTGGAAAACAAGGAGCTACATCGCTTGCAACTTGCTATCGATCTGTCTCTCCTACCATCCACATGCTCTGATAGGAGCATTTGGTCTGTAGATCGAAAATAAAATCCCATAGGTCTGCTAGATTTTGAAATTGATGCCCTACCAAACCATTTCACTCGTGATAATTGGGAAAACCCGCACAACATAGTGTCCCATGCTTCTAATGATTCTGTCAGATCTTTGAAATGCTTTGAGTTTCCTTCGGTGTAATGAGATATTCTTTCACAGTTGCGGCCTCCTCAGTGTTTATATTCCCTACACTCTACTCGATCAAACTCAGGATCTATTTTGATTCTTAGGCACTGATAAATAATGTGATCCGCTGTGATCTCCACATTCATCGCAAATTGGTTTTCTACCAATCAAGATCCAATCCACTGACAACGGCATGCAAAATCTGACACAATTCTTTTGTTTGCATAAGCCCTATGACATAATACATGTGTGCTTTGATATTTTTGTTGGTGCTACGTGTTGGCCTTTAGGTTGTCTATGATTTTTGGGTTCACCTTTCTATACGTGAGCTATGAGGTCACGATGTTCCTGATCGATTGGTTGGGAGAAGGCGATTTGTGTACTATTGTTTATATCCCACATTTGTTGTGGGTAGACTTTTTAGCCTTTAAAATTAATTTTATCCATGAAGTATAATAGCCAGCGCTCGCTAGAAGAGCATGCACGCTAGCTAAATACACCTTAGGGTATTGTGTAAGTGGTGCGTTGATTACATATTTCATTGGGCAGTTAGTTGGATTTTGAATATGATCGATTCATTGCCTTTGAGAACCATCCACTCATGTTGTCCAGATTAAACAAATTTTGCACGACGATATTATCCAAATACAATTTTGTTTTAATTTTTGGCAAGGGGTAATTTTTGTTGGACAAGCATAATTTTTTTTTATAAGGGGTATTTTTTCTTTGTTTCTAAGTTTGTCCTTTCCAGCATTGTATTTTTGCTAACCTATTCATTTTGGTTTGCAATTATTTGGACAATAAGAACTAATTTTTGTGCTCCTTCATTTAAATCCTAATTTTATTTCTTTTTGGTACGTAGTCGGTATCAAATGATTGCCAAATTGGCCGAAAAAATGGCCCAACTTACACAACTGGTGAATTTTTTGGCCGATAAGGTCACTTTCACATATCTTTAGCCATAATGTGATGTTCCTATTTACGATGGCTGCCGAGATCCTGAAGTGCTCAACAGTTGGATTCTCGACATGAGCAATTAGTTTGATTACATAAAATTTGTGAAAGATCAACAAGTTGCTTTTACCAAGCTCAAATTATCTGGTATTGCTAATATTCTCGTCACTTATCACCAACGGACTCAAAATCCTATTGACTCACGGGATGAATTGCAACGCATTTTGAAGAGTAGTTTTTATCCTTCAAACTATGTCGAGGACCTTGAGATACGATGGTTTTGTCTTCACCAAAATTCTCATATGAGTGTTCATGATTATGTGTTGCAATTTAACAAATTGAGAATTTTGAATTTAGTGCAGGACTCCACCATCCAACTTGTGACCAAATTCAAAAGTGGGTTGCAAGAACCCCTTTATAGGAAGTTGAAGTACAAAACCATTGTGAGCATTGACATGGATTTCAATCAAGCCATTCTTGTGGAGGAGGAGTTGCGAGAGTCATCGTGCAGGTCTTGCTCTTCATCATCGGGAGGAAACCCAAAGGCTTCTCATCAGTAATCCAAGGCACCTAAGTCTTCTTCTTCTTCCTCTACTCCTTCTCCATATTCTTTTATTTTTTCTTCTTTTTCTTCTTCTCAAAAATATTTTTCTAAAGCTCCTGTGGAATGTAGTTTTTGTAAGAGGAAGGGTCATCAAAAGCATCAATGTTTTAAATTAAAAAATTTGAAGAAGAAATCCCTAGTTGTAAAGCCTTCACAAGAGGATCCAATAGATGGTCCTATTGAGGCTACAGGGGAACGAAAGGCATACAAGGAATTAGTAGGGTTGAACAAAGTAACCCTTATGAACACTTCTCAAGGTGATCGTGAGAACTTGTTTGTAACCATAGTTCACCTAAGTGACACCTTCATGGTTGATTGTATAATCGATAGCATCTCGTAGAAAAATCTAATTGTGAGGTTTGTTGTTGACAAATTAAAGTTTCCAATGGATCCCCATCCACATCCTTGTCCTTTGGGGTGGAAGGACAATGGAATTTCATCCAACATAAAACACACATGCACGTGAATTTTTCTTTCAGTCCTACTTTTTTGGACACAGTTGTGTGTGATGTAACTCCAATGGATTGTTGTGGTTTGTTGCTTGGTAAACCCTATCAATATGATATGAGGTCTTGTTGAGTGGTATTTTCACCCGATTGTGAAAACACACTCTCCGATAGGATTTGGGTTCCAAATCCCCTCTTGCAAAGAAATTAGACAAGTAATTTCTCCAAGGTCTCCGCTATGTTAGCATTTTACATTTGTGTATTAATAATCTCAAATAAAGATATTCAATTTTAATGCTTGGAACACCTTAGTGATTGCAAGTAACTGTAAACAAGGGGCAATGTTGGTTTATTTCATCATGAAGCTTTAGTGATTGTTCGTTGTTTTTTTTTGGATTTTTGTAATTTTTAAATGTTTATTTTAAATAAGTTAAACTTTCTGAAAAAATAAAATGCAGAGAATGAAAATGCAATGCAGAAAACAAACTGAAAATAAAAATGCACTCAGTATGATGCTATCCTGTTTCGACAAAACCGAAGATGTGAGGTATCCATGCATGCAACCTAACCTATTGAACCCGCAAACATGCACAATCCGGATAAGCTAAGTGTTGGTTTCTAGGGTTTTAACTACGGTTTCTAGATTTAGACATTCGCATGAAGCAACCAAGACAACTTGCATTAAACTCCATCTATAAGCCTAAAATCGGAAAGGGGAAAGATAAACATTCAATCTTGCATGCAGAGAAAATCTCCTTTCTTGCCCACAAGATGCAAATATTTGAACACTTACGCATTAAAAATATGTCATGTTACAATAGCAAAATTTTTGGTTTTTCCAAACCAGACTGTGGAAGAGAAACAACTCAAGCAGGCCCAAAATGGCCTATCGCCTTCAGCTCTGCAACTCTACTTGCAGCGGTTTCCGACCCCTGTACCAATCTGTGGCTTCTGCTTTTAAACCCTCTGGTGCGGCTCTCTATTTCGCTCTGTGACGCTTCGTTTCATTTCCTAGATCTTTTCGTTTCGTCTTCCCCGACTCTTCATTATTTTTGGTTGTTGTTCGAGCGTCGAAACGTTTGATCTTCTTTGCTAACTGCAGCCTTCCTGTAACCCTTACACCTTTACGCCACGTGTTCAGCATTTCCTTGCATGTTCTGTAATGGCCCTTCATGAATCGCGACAAAAGATAGCATGTCGCGATATCACGACGTTTTATACCCTGCAGCTTTGTTATTCTTCTTGTACCGCAAAAATGAGACATGTCGCGATATCATGACATTTTTCTGCTTCGGACCGAGCAAATGCAACCTGTCGTGAAATCATGACGTTTTTCTCCTTCATTGTGTTTTGTTGTACTTAGCCACGAAAACGCTACATGTCACGAAATCGTGACACTTTTTCATTCCGTACCATCTCGTTGCTTTCTGTCACGAAATCATGACGCTTCTTCATTTTGTACCATCTCACTACTTTCTGTCATGAAATCATGATGCTTCTTCATTTCGTACCATCTCGCTACTTTCTATCGTGAAATCATGACGCTTCTTCATTCCGTACCATCTCGCTGCTTTCTGTCACGAAATCGTGACACTTTTTCTCTTTCGCAAGATGCAACTCGTCGCTAAATCGCGACGTTTTTCTGTTTCAGCTGTGAAGATGCAACTTGTCACGAAATCGTGACGTTTTTCTATTTTGGGCTGTCTCGCTGCACTTGGCCGTGAAAATGCGACATGTCGCGAAATCGCGACAATTTCTTTCATCTGCTCCTTCCTCACTTTCCTATCGCGAAAACTTGACATGTCGCGATATCGCGACATTTTTTCACTTTGTCTTCTCTCTCCTCTATGAACCACGATTTCATGACATGTCGCGATATCGCGACATTTTTCACTTTATGCTGCATCCTATTGCTCTTAGCCGCGAAAACGCGACATGTCACGAAATCGCGACACTTTTTCGTTCCATTGTACTTCGCTTGTCTGAGCCGCGAAAACGCGACACGTCGCGATATCGCGACAATTTTCTTTTTAAGCCGCGATGGAGCAACATGTCGCGATATCACGACATTTTCATTTTTTGAGCCGCGATGGAGCAACATGTCGCGATATCGCGACAATTTTCATTTTTTGAGCCACGACGGAGCAACATGTCGCGATATCGCGACATTTTCATTTTATGAGCCGCGACGGAGCAACATGTCGCGATATCGCGACATTTTCATTTTATGCGCCGCGACGGAGCAACATGTCGCGATATCGCGACATTTTCATTTTATGAGCCGCGACGGAGCAACATGTCGCGATATCGCGACATTTTCATTTTCTTGCTTTTCTTTGCTCTTTTAACATCTGGGCCACTACAATCTTCTTGGAAAGCATGCAAAAAAGGGGGGTCCCCAATTTTGGGGTGTGTTGTGGAGCAGCCACAACAAATGGTGACTCTATTGGGAAATGCTCCTGAGCATTTTGGTGAGAACCTACCCTGAAATATACAAGCTTAAGTACAGGCGTCAACACATAAAAGATAAACAAATACCGATAGATCAGAAATACATGAAACATTAGAATCATTAAGTATCAGCTCGGTGTGTGCAGTGTGTTCCATTTTCTATCGTTTGAAATTGATCAACATTCCATTGTCAGTTTTACATGAATGCATATGTGAGGTTGTGAATGATTTGTGCAGCCTGATAAATATGCTAGAGATATAACAACCTGCTTTATAAAGGCTTAAAACCTTCTAGTATCATACACAAACATTTAAAATTATCAAACCCTCTTAGGATCAACTATATGTATAATGAATTGCTTTATTAGATCCCAAAGTTGGTTATGAGTCACTACTATCTTGAACCCATGTGCAAGTGAAAGTGAAATCAGAGCTTTGGGAAATCAGACTCCCAACCTAATCGAGATGGGAGTTTAACCCTATCCTTACTACTCTGATTTGGAATTCATTACCTCACTTTGAGCAAAATAATTTAACCAGTTATGGATGAAATGGTCATGCTAGTCTATCCGTTTGAACAGTCAGTGGTCTTGTTTTTAGACAAGACATGTTGCCACGCATGGGCATACTTAACCCCATAATCCATGATTTGGCTTCATTCATTCTTTTTTTTTTATTTCTTGGACCTTTGGGATGACTACCCATCCTTGCTAGGGACATGTAGTACGATCCTTCCAATCCAATATTAAGATAAAATGGGAAATATTAGTTTAATTTTATTTCTTGGACCTTTGGGATGACTACCCATCCTTGCTAGGGACATGTAGTACGATCCTTCCAATCCAATATTGAGATGAAATGGGAAAAATTAGTTTTACTTTTATTGCTTGGACCTTTGGGATGACTACCCATCCTTTGCGAGAGGACATGTAGTACGATCCTTCCAATCCAAGCTTTATGATGAAATGGGAAAAATGGAAGCTTTGGGGAATCGGATTCTCAACCTAAGCGAGATGAGAATTATGCCCTATCCTTACTACTCCATGTAGGTCAAATCAGAGCTTTGGGGAGTTGGATCCTCAACCTAAGTTCGATGAGGATTTAACCCTATCCTTACTACTCTGATTTTAGGCTTTAAGCTTTATGGAAGTGGTAAAAACCACTTATTTTAAGGATCATGTTGCATAATAGGATAGACATGAAATACTTCTTTCGCTTGACCTTTTCTTCCAAGCAAGGTTTTGATCATTTTGCTCAAGATCCTTTTTAATGTGCATAAAATGTGCTTGGTTCAAGATAGTCTCGGGCATCGGTTCCCAACCTTAGGATTTTTTTTCTTATTTATGTTATATCATAACCCTAAGAGGATTTGACACACTTTTAATGATTTGTATTTGAAATGCATATGCAACTAAGATGGCATGTATATGCAAAGTGGGATGTAATATGAATGCATTGCCTTTTGAATTGTAGATGGAGTATTGCCATAATGTAAAACTGACTACTTCATGCATCACAAGTTTCAAACGATATTATTAAAATGTTTGTGTTACTTGTGGAGCTTTCTACAACACAATTCCAATGTTTCATATTCTCCTGATCTTAGGCATAAGTTGACATCTAAAAACAACTTTTTATTCATTTTTTTTTTTAAGACAAACCAAACATGTCCATAGGACCAACACACAACTTTAAATCAAAACTTATTCAATCCAAAACCAAAATGCAATCCAAAAATGAAAATTTGAAAACACAAACCAAAACCAAAAATCAAAACCTATATACAAATGTACAATATAATACAAGATGATGCAAAGCTTGGACTATCACTTTCCTGGATCCCAAACATGATTAGAACATTTCAACAAAAATATAACGTGATGTGCATGCCAAATGTTGTAGGAATCCAAAAAAAACAATATTATACCACACCATGCAACAACTTTTAACTTCCCTTGCTCACCCCACCAATTAGATTTAATTCCATTAGTACTCTCATAGGTGAGCGTTAAAATACTAAAATGATTAGACAATAAATGATATTCAATTTTATCTTGTCTATTCTTGAAAGTATCCATTTCATAATTCGATTCATGATTTAGAAGTAGGCTCTCTTTATCCAAAATGAGACTTTGTAAGCAAGAGCCTATTTCTAAAAATTTTAAAGCCAAATCATTTTCCAAATTTGTAGGCCAATCAAATTTGTGTAACAGTTTGCAAGCATCTAGGATATTTACTAAATTAGGATCATTAACAGTTTTTACCCTAGATTCAATTAGTAATTGTTGATGAATTTGATTTAACAATTCAAGTGCATCAACTTCTTTTCCATTCATTAAAACAATGTTGTCAAAGGTGTGATTAGAAATCATACCTTGTTTTTCATTCACCTTTAACGACATTTCACCATAAACATCATTCAAATTCAAAACATGGTCATGTACCCATTTGAAAACATGGCCCTCCTTTTCAACCCTCAAATGTTTTTGGTCAAAGTGTATGTCAAGTAATCTATTTTGATGATCACTTATTCGAGTTGCTTCCAATTGATCAATCTCTTTGTCATTTGGTTCTAATTCTTTGTTCACTATCCATGGTATCTCTTCATTTGAATCCTCAAAATCATCATGCAAACTTGTATCCGCATCTTCAATGAATTTATATTCAACATGATCGAAATTTGCAACCTTCTCAAATCTTGTGAATGTGAGACCTTCGTATGATGTAGAAGTTTCAACATCCTGCATATCAAGTGAAATATGAGTTTCATCTATAAGGGTGTGAGAAAAGAATGCATTATCATATCTCCCCCAACCATTATAAAAATTATCTTCCAAATTTGTGGGATGAAACTCCATGGTATTTGTGACATGATCTTTTGATTCATTCATCAATTATTTTTCTTCTTTGTCCTTGGTAATAGAATCATTATAATCTTTCAAAATTTGATGAGATTTGAAACCCTCTTCCAAAACATCCTCAAATTGTACAGGAGTTGTAATATCTTCCTTTGAGTAGGCGATTGTGTCATCCTGCATATCAATTGGCACACAAGTTTCATTAGCAGTTTTGGAGTGAGTGTAGTCTTCCCACTTCTTCCAAGCATTGTAATAATCATCTTCCAAAATCAAGTGGTGACGTTCAACTACTTCTTCAACATCCTCCAATTCATCAATGTGTTTCTCATCAAATTCATCTTCACCTTCCTTAGATGGTTCAATTATTTCTAATAGTGGGTCGTTTCTTGAATTCAAATTTGTAAGGCTATCATCGTCCAAATTAGTAACCCATGATACAGTTTTATCACAATTTGGAGGGTGAAGAATTTCTTGATTGTTAATTGTACACATCTCATCAATAGTATCTTCCAAGAACAAGTGGTGAAACTCTATCATATCTTCAAATTCATTTATTGGTTTTCTTCCAATTTCACTTTCAACCACTTCATTCAATTCTATGGTAGGTTCCGTCCTATCACATATTTCAAACATTGTTGAATTTAGGACCCCTTTATCCGCATAATCGTGCATCTCTATGAATGAGATTTCTTCTGCATAATCTTCACTAGCGGATGTTGGTTTAGCACTTTGCACCTCCTCTTGGACTACATCTAAGGTGGTTGTAACATTTGGATATTCAAATTCATCCCCTTGATCATTTACCTTAGGTATCATTGGAGTGGAGGGTGCTATATTTTATGGTTGGTGTAGGTTGGCATCAATATCTTTAGAAGGACAATCTCTCATGTGAACATGTTGTGCCTTTTCTTCTTCAAGACCTTGTCGTTCTACCTCTTCTAGGATCTCATAGATTTTCTCTAGAGACAAGCCACCCATTTTTTCCTCAATGAATGAAGCAAGTGTGGGGTGTATGGCTCCCAGGTATACTTCCATGGCTTCCTCTTCTAATGTGTTAAAATTTTCCCACATTTGGGAGTGCAACTCACGAAATCTTCCATTGAATTGACTCAAGGATTCATTAGGCTCCTTACATATGGAGGTAAATTGATTTTTCAACATTTCTAAGTCAACCTGATTACCAAAATGATAAAGATAGGCTGCTTCTAGTTGTATCCAAGAAGTCCTAACCTCCATGGGTAGTTGGCTGTACCAAAAGAATGGTTTATCATCCAAAATGTATGCAAATAACTTACAAGCCACCTCCTCATAGAAAACTATGGAATTGACATAATGTATCCTTGTAGACATGTAGTTTTTGCAAGTATCCTAGTGGCACCTCTTGATTAAAACATCGTAGAAACTCCAATAACATTTTAGGAATTTGATAGGGTATCACATGTATAGACAAACCCTTATAATGATCCTCCATCATAGATACCATTCTTTCTCTTAGAGACACTATTTCAGCTCTTAGGGATACAATTTGCTCCTCAAATGTTGCCATTAGTGAACTCAGAATGTAACTTTAGAACCAAATCTGTTAGTCAAAAATGACAGAAGGAATCACGGCACATCAGCGTGAAATGACTAGCAAATATCCAACCTGCAATGTATAACAAATCAAGTTAGCATCAACCAAGAGATGTATTCATTACAATCAAATGAAAAGTAATTGCATGGAAACAACACTTCGTTAGTCGAGACCAAAATTTTCAAAATTAAATCAAATCACATTATTTTTGTATGAACAATCAGAAAAGCGTTAGAATAATATACAACATACCTGAATTGCTTAAAATAGAATAAAGTAAACCAATTCAGGCCGTCCTTTTAACAATCTACCGAGTGTTAGAGGACTAAAGATAACAATCAATATAGCATGAGATATACAAAAATTTAAATTTAAATCACACTAAAATAAACCCGTCAGGCCCTCCTTCTAGCACCAATCTGTTGAGTGGTGTTAGAGGAGGCCGAAGATGCTAATCAAATGGACTTGAAATATTTAGCAATGTAAAGCTCTCAAACAATTATAAACCTGTAGCATTTAAAATCATAATGAAATAAACCGTTTCATGCCCTCCTTCTAGCGCTAATCTGTTGAGTGGTATTTTCAACCGATTGTGAAAACACACTCTCCGATAGGATTTGGGTTCCAAATCCCCTCTTGCAAAGAAATTAGACAAGTAATTTCTCCAAGGTCTCCGCTATGTTAGCATTTTACATTTGTGTATTAATAATCTCAAATAAAGATATTCAATTTTAATGCTTGGAACACCTTAGTGATTGCAAGTAACTGTAAACAAGGGGCAATGTTGGTTTATTTCATCATGAAGCTTTAGTGATTGTTCATTGTTTTTTTTTGGATTTTGTAATTTTTAAATGTTTATTTTAAATAAGTTAAACTTTCTGAAAAAATAAAATGCAGAGAATGAAAATGCAATGCAGAAAACAAACTGAAAATAAAAATGCACTCAGTATGATGCTATCCTATTTCGACAAAACCGAAGATGTGAGGTATCCATGCATGCAACCTAACCTATTGAACCTGCAAACATGCACAATCCAGATAGGCTAAGTGTTGGTTTCTAGGGTTTTAACTACGGTTTCCAGATTTAGACATTCGCATGAAGCAACCAAGACAACTTGCATTAAACTCCATCTATAAGCCTAAAATCGGAAAGGGGAAAGATAAACATTCAATCATGCATGCAGAGAACAACTCCTTCTTTCTTGCCCACAAGATGCAAATTTCTGAACACTTATGCATTAAAAATATGTCATGTTACAATAGCAAAATTTCTGGTTTTTCCAAACCAGTCTGTGGAAGAGAAACAACTCAAGCGGGCCCAGAATGGCCTATCACCTTCAGCTCTGCAACTCTGCTCGTAGAGGTTTCCGACCCCTGTACCAATCTGTGCTTCTACTTTTAAACCCTCTGGTGCGGCTCTCTATTTCGCTCTGTGACGCTTCGTTTCATTTCCCAGATCTTTTCATTTCGTCTTCCCCGACTCTTCATTATTTTTGGTTGTTGTTCGAGCATCGAAACGTTTGATCTTCTTTGCTAACTGCAGCCTTCCTGTAACCCTTACACCTTTATGCCACGTGTTCAGCGTTTCCCTGCATGTTCTGTAACGGCCCTTCATGAATCGCGACAAAAGATAGCATGTCGCGACGTTTTATACCCTGCAGCTTTGTTATTCTTCTTGTACCACGAAAATGAGACATGTCGCGATATCGTGACATTTTTCTCTTTCAGGCCATGAGGATGCAACCTGTCATGAAATCGCGACGTTTTTCTCCTTCGCTGTGTTTTGTTGTACTTAGCCACGAAAACGCGACATGTCACGAAATCGTGACACTTTTTCATTCCGTACCATCTCGCTGCTTTCTGTCGTGAAATCGTGACGCTTTTTCATTCCGTACCATCTCGTTGCTTTCTATCACGAAATCGTGATGCTTCTTCATTCTGTACCATCTCGCTGCTTTCTGTCGTGAAATCGTGACGCTTCTTCATTTCGTACCATCTCGTTGCTTTCTGTCACGAAATCATGACACTTTTTCTCTTTCGGGCTGTGCAGATGCAATCTATCGCGAAATCGCGACGTTTTTTTGTTTCGGGCTATGAAGATGCAACTTGTCGCGAAATCGTGACGTTTTTCTATTTCGGGCTGTCTCGCTGCACTTGGCCGCAAAAACGCGACATGTCGCGAAATCGCGACAATTTCTTTCATCTGCTCCTTCCTCACTTTCCTGTCGTGAAAACTTGACATGTCGCGATATCGCGACGTTTTTTTCACTTTGTCTTCTCTCTCCTCTATGAACCGCGATTTCATGACATGTCGCGATATCGCGACGTTTTTCACTTTATGCTGCATCCTATTGCTCTTAGCCGCAAAAACGTGACATGTCACGAAATCGTGACACTTTTTTGTTCCATTGTACTTCGCTTGTTTGAGCCGCGAAAACGTGACATGTCGCGATATCGCGACAATTTTCTTTTTAAAGTCGCGACGGAGCAACATGTCGCGATATCGTGACATTTTCATTTTTTGAGCCGCGATGGAGCAACATGTCGCGATATCGCGACGTTTTCATTTTATGAGCCGCGATGGAGCAACATGTCGCGATATCGCGACGTTTTCATTTTATGAGCCATGACGGAGCAACATGTCGCGATATCGCGACATTTTCATTTTATGCGCCGCGACGGAGCAACATGTCGCGATATCGTGACATTTTCATTTTATGAGCCGCGACGGAGCAACATGTCGCGATATCGTGACATTTTCATTTTATGCGTCGCGATGGAGCAACATGTCACGATATCGTGACATTTTCATTTTCTTGCTATATTTTGCTCTTCCTTTGACTTTTTAGCATCTGGGCCACTACGGTCTTCTTTGAAAGCATGCAAAAAAGGTGGGTCCCCAATTTTGGGGTGTGTTGTGTATCAGCCACAACAGGTCTATACATGATGGTTATAACAACACATACACTTTGCACAAAGATAATAAGGCTTACATAATCAAAATTACACAACAAACACCACAAAATTTAATATTAAGTTGTAGACAAGTACGTAAAACCGTTAATCAAGCAAAGGAACTAGAACTCATCTTCATCAAATCAATCAAAGAAGAGAATCAAGCACCTAAGAATTCACATAACAGGCATTATTTAGTTAATTCATTACTTCAATAATATTCTAGTGTTTTCAAATAAGCTTCAAGCCTTCCACCTGAAAGACAGATTAATCATAGCATTGAGATTGTTCCTATTAGCCCTCTTCCCAATACTTCAATGTATAGAAAATCAATAGTGAAAATGGAAGAAATTAAAAGACAAATTCATGATTTGTTGGCTAAAGATTTCATAAAACCTATAACCTCTCGTTGTGCTTCACCTATCTTGCTTGTGTTGAAGAAATATGGTACATGGAGGCTATGCATTGATTTCAGGGAACTTAACAAAATAACAATCAAAAATAGATATCCACTTCCACAAATTGACGGTCTCTTGGATCAGCTTCAAGGAGCTAAATTTTTCTCCAAGATAGATCTCAAAAGTGGCTATCATCAGGTCAAGATTCAAGCTGAGGATACTTGGAAAACAACATTCAAGACCAAAATGGGGCTCTTTGTGTGGATTGTCATGCCCTTTGGTCTTACAAATGCACCTACCACATTCATGTCATTGATGAATGAAGTGTTCAAATATTGTTTGGATAAATTTGTAATCATATATCTTGATGACATTCTTGTATTCTCTCCTACATGGAGAAGTCATTTAGAGCACTTAGAATATGTTCTTCAAATTCTTCAAAAGAACCAATTGTATGCCAATATTCCTAAGTGTTCTTTTGGGAAAACTTCCATTGCCTATCTTGGTTTTGTAATCAGTGAGAAAGGCATTCAAGTGGATCCTACTAAAATTGAAGTCATTATCAAATGGCCAACTCCTACTACTATCACATATTTAAGGATTTTTCTTGGACTTGCCAATTTATCGCAAGTTCATTATAGGATATTCCACTATTGTCGCTCCTTTGCATCATTTGACAAATATTAAAATTGAGTTTCAATGGAAAAAGGATCAACAAAAGACCTTTGACACATTGAAATACAAATTGTGTACTGCACCTATTCTTGTTCTGCCAGATCTTGCTCAATCATTTGAGATTGATAAGGATGCTTCACAGTTTGTACTTGGAGCCATGCTCAAGTAGAATGACCATCCAGTGGCCTATCATTACGAAACATTTTCGAAGACCAAGAAAAAATATTCTACCTATGATAAGGAGTTATATGCTTTGGTTCAATCCATCAAGTATTGGAGGCACTATCTTCTAGGTAAAGAAACAATAGTCCACATAGATCATATGCCACTTAAGTTTCTTCAATCTCAAACAAAAATTGAAGAGGCTAGACACATGAAATGGGCATCATACTTGCAGCAATTCCATTTGGTAATCAAGTATAAGAAAGGATAGAATAATGCAGTGGCATATTGTTTGAGTCATCCTCCATCAACCCTTGCTTTTACTATTGTGACCACATCCCATATTGGCTTCCAAACTTGGCCCACACAGTATCCTTTGGATCCTAATTTTGGCAAAGTTTTTTAGCAACTATCACATCCTTCTTCTTCCAATTTGAGAGCTCTTCAATACTTTCACATCAAGGATGGCATGTTGTACAAAATGGATAAACTTTGTGTCCCTCATGAGCACAGGGAGTCTCTCTTGAAAGAGGCTCATTCTACACTTTACAGAGGATATTTTGGCAAGCAAAAAACTCTTCATCACCTTCAATGGTTCTTCTTTTGGCCTCACATGCAGTGAGTTGTTCTTCAATTATTGTGATAATGTGTTGTGTGTAACCATTCCAAATCCACTAACAGGAAATTAGGTTTGAGAATGCCTTTACCCATTCCTTCTTGTCCTTGGGAGAGCATTTCCATGGACCTATTGAGCGGTTTTTTGATGATAATCAGACATCATGATTGTGTCTTTGTGATTATGGATAGATTCAGTAAGATGGCTAAGTTCATTCCATATCGCAAGATAAGTTCTACACAGGATTTGATCCAGCTCTTTTTTGAGACTGTGTGGCACTCATTTGGTCTTCCTACCAGCATTGTTTCATATCACGACTCACATTTTGTGGGTCACTTTTGGAGATCTCTTTGGAAGATCCTAGGAGTATCCCTTAACTTCTCTATTGCTTATCACCCTCAGTCTGATGAGCAGACAGAGGTAGTTAATCATACTCTTGTACAAAATTTGAGGATCTACCACCATTCCACTCTTGCCAAGTGGTATTTGAGCCTCACTCACATAGAGCACGCCTACAACAGAGCCGTTCAAAGTTCCATTCCACCAGGAACTCTCCATTTGAGGTATGTTTTATATTTTAGCCTTTGGATCCATATGAGTTGCCTTTATCTTTACCCTAACTAGCTACAATGCACATTTAGAAGGAGCAAGAAAATACCACCTTTTTTGTTCAGCATTTACAGAGCCTTTAGTCCAAAGTGGTTCAGATTCTTCAGAAGACTCATCAAAAGTAGAAATAGCAAATGGAAAAACATCGCACTCCTCATCCCTTTCAAGTTGGTGACAACGTATGGTCTTATCTGGATAAATGATATTTTATGGACATGGCACATCAAAATCAAACCTCTTCATTATGGGATATATACCATTTTTCAACAGATTTTTGAGAATACCTTTCACCTAGATATTTTAGCTCATATTGGCACTCCTACCGTCATTAATGTGGATCTTTCGAAGCCATACAATGATTCCACCTTGGAGTTTGCTCTAGCTATTAGTCATCATATTGATGTGGTTCCTGATGCATAGCTTCTGCTTGACGTTGATACACTCTTTGATACGAAGACTCGATAGACTTGCCAGGGTACTACTACTTCATATCTTATGGTCCGTTGTGTCCAATTTCTATATCAGGCTCGTTGGTTCTCTGCTCACCAAATATCCTAGGATTTTCCCTCTTTGTTTTTAGCATTGAAATCCAATGCTTATTTTTTTGGTATGAATGATGAGGCATGATTTTTATTTTTATTAGCCCTTAGTATTTCCTAGGTTTGTGTATTTTAGGATTTAGTCTTATGTTTTTAGTTGCCTTGTACATGTGGGTCATTTTTGTCGCTCATGTTGATTTGATTTAGGTCTAGGTGTCTTTTGCTTTGTAAATTAATAAGGCTTTTTCTTATCATTTGTTTTGGATTAAGCCTTGTGTGCATAATCCTTGGATCTACTACTACTTTATAGGGTTACAATTTGTATTTGGACTTATTTAAGTCCTCATTGATTAAGTTGTTTCTCAGCTTCTATTTTCCATAACATCATATGAACAATGGGAATCAATTTCAGCCACGACAATATTAGAATCCTCATCAGTAGCATTTTTAGCGTCCATCCAATTATCCCCAATTGGAGTATCACAAAAGAAATCAAAAGGGATATCTAGCTTATACGATAGAAGGAATCGAAGAATTGGAAGGATCCACAAATGATTATGAAGTCAAAGCTCTTTCAGCAAGAATGACAGGTTATGAAGATGCTAACTACTTGCTTGAACAGGTTACAAAAAATAGAAAAGAAGAATCTGAATCTCAAGATAATCCAATGGAAGAAGATCCACATTGAAGACTAAAGTCTTCAATACCCAAATAATGTAATACAAGGGGATGTTATAAATAGATTATATTACATCATTTGGATCATGTAAATGTACCTACCAAGGTACATACTTAGGAAATTATATTACTTTAGGGAGAAGTAATAAATGCACAAATGTTGATGTGCAAGTTGTACATGTGCAAGTTATCCCTTGGACAGCTAGATAGAGTGTTGGCCAAGGAACCTACCTTCCTATATAATGGTCTTATTGTAACAACATCATAGAGCATATTATGAGATAGAGCATAGCTTAGATAAAGCCATCCATATTGGATATGGATGCAATGTATTCCAAAAACATTATTCATGGAGTGTTCATTTCCTCCATAGCTACATTGTATTCATTTCCATCATTTCTATTTATAGCATATTTCAAACATCTTACAGATTTACTTTCTTTCATATTATTATTTTTGCATCTTGTGATTGCTATCTCCCATTGCATACAACATCAAAAGCTAACATGATTGTCTTAACCAAGGAAGTCATGCCTCGTGGGGAGTGACACAGCAGGGCCACAACCAAGAGCATAGGGTTTGGCTCAATTGAGGGTCTAAAATAAAATTTTACAAGGTTGAATCCTTGTTAAGATGTGATCTTTCAGGCACACTTGAATTGAATAGGGAAAAGGAAAGAGGGAAATAAAAGAAAAATAACTCAACAAAAGAAAATGGTGACAATGTGCCAAAATATCCGCTAATATATTCTTACAAGAATAGACCTAAATATTATGTGCCAGCCGTGAATGCTTTCTCTTCTTGACATAGTTAAGCATAGATGAGATTCATTAACATAGGCATGCATAAAGAGGAAGGTCTTGTAGGAGAGCTAAATATGGCTAGTCCAAAATTAGATGTAGCTCCCCACATACACATACATCAATAAAACCCAAAGCAAATAAAAAATCACATACACACATGCACATAGAAATAGGTCTGCAAGGATTCACAGATGACTAAACTAAAATTGATATATATATATATATATATGTGTGTGTGTGTGTGTGTGTGTGTGTGTGTGTGTGTGTGTGTATGTGTGTGTGTGTGCAAACAATTATTTACAAATATTGTGCCAAAAGTAGGGGTTCAATTTTCCCATAAGCTGCTCAGGAGCCAACTACTCTTATAAAAAGAAATAAAAAGAAACCTTACATCAATAAAATCCAAAGCAAATAAAAATCACAGACACACATGCACATAGAAACAGGTTTGCAAGGAGTCACAAATGACTAAACTAAAAATTGATGTAGGACATCATATATATGCAAGCAATTATTTACAAATATTGTGCCAAAAGCAGGGGTTCAATTTTTCCACAATCCGCTTAGGAGCCAACTACTCTTATAAAAATAAATAAAATAAAATCTTACAAAAGATTACAATTGTAAACTTGTTGATCCTTAACAAAGCTAACACTACTATTTGTAGATTACAAGGGAAAGGATTTCCCTTCAAAAAATCATGGAGAGATTTCAAGGTGGATGTTGCTTCATGTCTTGTTTGAATTATTAGTCCATTTGAGGTTCTTTAGATCTAGAGTTTTGAATTTTAAATTATCCCAAGCCCTTAGATAAGCAATTACCATATTTATTGTTATCTACATATTTTTGGGAATTCCCATCATTTGGATGCAGAATATTTCTTCATTTAATATTTTGTATTTGCGAGTTGCTTTTGCTATGGATCCCATGTTGTTGTCCCTTCATGAATATAGAAGATATTCTTTTGTAGGAAAGGACGATACTCCTTGAAGATTGTGTGCCTCATCAATTTTTACTTTACGGTGACGGTGTTTCTTCTTCAAAAAACAATTAATCACTTGAAATCAAGACTACTTGACATCAAAAATTCAAGATTTTGACCTTGGACCTTATGTCAAAAAATTTACTCTTCATCTTCCATTTGGGACTAACAACCTTCCAACTTTTTAGGTAACCTTCACTTTTGAAAATAAACCTCCGATTGTTGGATTTTTTTAACAAGATTTTTTTTGTCTATCTGCAACTTAAATTTGTGTTTTCTCTTGCCAAAAAGGTGTAGTAAGCCATCACTATAGTCCTCTTTGTGAAGAAATAATTTTTGACTCTCCATGAAGAAGTCAACACATCCTTCTAAAGTCAAAATGAAAATAATTTTTTTGTTGTAAGTGACTTGAATATGTGCAAAATAGGTCAAAAATATTCTTTTAATAGAAAAAAACTAGGAGGTATGAATTCTCCCATAAAAATAGAATAATTAAAAAAAGAAAAAAAAAGTCCCTTTGCCTCTTTTGTTGAAGGTGCTTATGAAGCTCTGAGAAGTAATTAATCCTAGAAGTTGGAAGAAAGATCATAGGCTCTGAATAAACTTTTTGTGTGACCAACTGATGATGCTTCATACTAGCTATGATACCATGTTAGATTTTACACCAATTTCTAGTAACAAATAAAAGCAATCTATTCACTTAAATCTGATACAGGAAGTGTTAAAAAGTATGAAAGAGTAATACATATGATAGGTGACCTTGATCACCAAATCATCACTTTATTATCCATACATAAGTATCACAACACTCCAATACAACGGATGGAGTGGTGGATGATATTTATACCAACACCAAAACCTTAATTACATAAATAATTTTAACCTCAGTTGACATAACAAGAATGCTTAAGGTTAACTAAATGTTATAAGATGAGTTTAACAATAATAGGGTTAACCTTGGCCTATAGGGATTACATAATAAATAGTACAATAAACTAAATATATTTGTTCAATGATTGCCTATAGGTCTATACAATATTACATCACACAATGTCTACCTTGGCCATAAGTTAGGTTACATTTTCAATATTTTTGTAGATATTGACTAAATTTTTCAAAGCTTCAAAATTAGGTTAATTGGGGATTAAATTTAAATTACTCCATGGCTTTTTTCCAAAATCATTTTTCCCATAATATTATCTAATTTTAAAATCAAGGATACAATAATGGGTTGTATACCATGGTTTAGGGGGAGATGTACCTTATATTTAAGACCATAGATTGAGATTATTTCTATTGAGAAAGAATTGTGGATGAATTTTATGCACCCACTAACTCCCTAAAATGTAAGGTTTCGAACTAACTCAAAAATGGCTAAGTATAACAACAAGTAGCAAAATGGGTCCACTTCCAACCTTGAGCACACCCTGATGAGAAGAGTCAAGAGGAGTGATGGGCGAAGAATAGGGTCATGAAATTTTCTCGAGCACTCCCAAAAGCCCGCCCTGAAATTTCTTAAGGCGGGAAAAATTTTAGACAAGCAATAGCTAGTGGGTGATAGAATTATGAAATATTTGATATTATTGAATGAAAGAAGCTTTGCTTAAATAGCAAAGACTTACAATCTGATCCATTGGATCATAACTAACTGAGCTAATCTCAGCCATACAATATATCCCAGTAACAACTTAGAATATAATTTATTATTCTAACACCCCCCTAAGTGGTACTAGGATATCCTAACACCCCCCCTTAAGTGATATTAGGAGGTAGTGAAAAACAACAAAACCAAAACAAGTGGCATATCCACAAGTATGAGTCCCGGTAACAAGGCCTGATAAGGTACTCATGTACAATATATGCATAAGAAAAACCTGCTAGAGAGATGAAGCAAAAACCACAAGGGATAAAACCACCTACCATAATAGAAGAAGAAGAAGAAGGAAGAAGGAGGAAGATGTGCATGGAGGATGAAGGAAGATTCTCAACCCCCTTAAGGACAACTTCCATCAAGAAGCTTGCAAAGGATCCATCAAATATCTCAAAAAAATAGAGAAGCCTCGTCGCCACACTGAAATAAATCCTACTTCCAGACTGGTTCTTGTGACAACTATCAAGGCTGTGAACCATGAAAATATCACTAAATAAAAACCCTTAAAACCAAAGTGTCTCACAAAAAGAAGAGTGTGAAGATAGTGTGGAAAGAACCACAAGAATTGCAAGGGATGTCCAAATTGACTCCACAAGCATAAGTAGTGGTTTCCACCTATATGAACACTATGGGTTGATAACAAGGTCCAAAAATTATGGACAAACAACTTACTTCAACGAAAAATAGAAATAAAGGGGCACCAATGTAGCTTGAATGTGTCCTTATGGTGACCTCATCATCCTATCGAAATGCATGGGTAACTAGCCGCTGCAACTGCTAGGTGATATAAAGGAGATGACTAGCTACTAGAATCACTTACAAAGCTTTGGGAGTGTCGGGTTGAACTGAGAATGCACTCCATGATACATAAATTGGAGCCACAAAAAAATGTGGAATACTGTTTCAAAACTAAAAAAGGACTACACCATTTTTTCAGGCTCGAAAAAACCTTTTCGATGACTATAAATACCCCTATATAGGGTGTCAATGTGACCCTCTTCTTACAGGAAAAGCAATAGTTTTCTTCTCTCCTTTACAAATAGAATATTTCGGTTCCTCTCGAATTACAACATAGTTAAAAAAATTCTCACAGGAGAAAATAATTGGTCCACCAAAATTTTTGAATAAAATTTTCAAAAAAAAAAAGCCAAATGAGCCTATTATGTTGACTTTCTTAAAAAAGTCATACAAAAATATAAATCCCATGGACCTCTCCACTCAATTATAAAGTGCCCTTTAATGAATTTAATTTTAAATTTGGGCAATAACGTTAAAAATCATGGGTGTATATTTAAAGGAGGTTGCAGTCGCATATAAAAATTTTAGAATTGTGACTCCCGCCACACCGTCCTCTCCTCTTTGTGCATGGCCGCGCAATTCTTTGAATGCAATATTGTAGCTTTGCTTTTTCGATGTATTGGGATCTGCCAACGCTAGCACATCTATAACTATTGCCATTTCTTTTGCAGGTTGGCAAGCTCCCCGAGCACCAATGGCATTTGACCCACCAAATTGCAGAAATGTGAAACAAAATTGTAGCCCCGTTCTTGTTGTAGTAGAGCACCACCAAAATGAAGGTCTTTTGATGTGTGTCATATGGATGTACAGTCAGTGCGTCACCTGTGCTCTGGAAAATAGAAGGCAATTTCTCATGTAAATTAATGCAGGCTAACGAAGAGACTTAATGGGTGTATCATATTCATCATCCTACCACAATATGTCATCTTCCACCATGAAACAACATGGATTTATATTGTTGTCTGCAACATCACGGCCTATGTGTGATCATTACAGCACTTGCCTGGAATTCTCTGTATCTTAGTAAATCATCCCGAATAGCAGCTTCTATTTGACCATCTTTCGCAATGCCAAAGGACATGAAAAACACTGGATATCTACCAACAGTAGGTTGACGTCGATTGCAGCACAAATGTGACATCACAGAAGCCCGCATGATTTCCAGCGGATCATCTCAGAGAAATACTTATTGAGCTACATCCACCATAAAAAAAAATCACCCCAACTCCATGTGCTGCTTCAAGCTTCTCCATTCGTGGACATCTCCCATCTGGTCTCTTCCAATTTTGCAGCAGATAGCCTCAAAAAAAAAAAACAAAGCCATGAGAATTTAGTCTGAAACCATTGCAGTGTCTCCTTAGCAATACCATCATAATCATAAAAAATAGGCAGGGGAAATTGAGTTTGTTTCATAGTATTTATACACCACACAAGATTTCCATACAACATCAAACCAGTGTGTCATCGTGACGTCAATCTCTAATATTTAAAATATCTTTGCTGCACCATCACCGCTAGCACTACCAAATTTAGCATATCTTCAGTTTTGAAATGGACAGGTAGCACTTACTACGGTCCTTACATGATTTTATTGTGAAAAAAAACTTCCTTAAATAATGAGCACGCTAAACAACAACGACAAAAGCCTTCACTGAACATAGAATTAATTGAAATCAACGTCTGCATCAAAACATCGTAATCTTCATGCAAATTTTGGTGCTATCCACGAGCTAGCCTCCACACCTCTGGATGCTCCACTGAATTTATAATTTTAAAATAGAAATCTCCTTGATCATCTTGCAGTAGCCATGCACTTCAACTATCTGCAATTATAGCTCACTTCATATGCACAACAGGCTCACGATCTGTCTGCTCATGAGTGCTACATACCCATATCTCTCTAACAGGTGCTTGAAATATTTGGCTTCTTTTGAGCAATATCATCTGCTTCCAATTCCTCAGCAACAAACCTATCCCAATATTAGTTAATAATGACTGCATTAGAAACTGGCTGGAATCTCGGTGCAGCTTCAAAAATCTCTCCTACTAACCCAGCACTGGAAACAGTATATTTGGTTAAAAATAGTCATGGTAGAGATCACGCATTGGACTGTTCATCCACGGCTCACTAATAGCATCTCCAGCTAGTGATTGTGCAATATCACGACCACAAACTTGTAACAAAAAAAATTGACTCCCGTTATCTTCAGCGAGAACGTCCATTTTGTCAATGACCATTAAACAATACTTTCAGTGCATAGTGTGTAACAGTTTGGCATAGATCACGAAAAGGATCCAAGAGCAGAACAGCTTCATCCCATATAGTAGTGATTTTATGACTGTGCCATGTGGAGAGGAAAGAAAAGCCCACATTCAATGCTAAAAAACTTGTACTCAAACCAAAGAGTAGCCAAAGAGATGCAGTGAGATGGTAGTGCAGTTTGAATTTTTGACCAATAAAAATTTAGAATACCATTGTTGAGCTATCGAAAGGAATGAGTGGAAGTTGGAAAGTGTGCCAGTGGTTATATTGCGTAGCATTCACATTAATGGCAGAAGATACACATGCACCAAGAAATAAAAGAACCAAAAAGCTCAAGCAATTTTCATTCAATAGCAAATTTCATTCACAGAGCAGATAAGAGTGAAATGATACTCAGGAGATTTCATTGTGAATTCCAGAAAGAACATAATATTATTGCTATCAGGATGGTTTTCAAAGATACCCAGGAGGTTAAAACCTCGAAAAGAAGGGCAGTGGCTCCATACATCGACATAGCAAAAGCTGTGGTGGATACTGAAATGGTCCTCACAGAGAGAACATGGCTCAAAAGAAGCGTTAACGATATATTCAAGAAGGGAGCTACTTTGTCTATGGAAGGTAGATGTGTTGTCCTTTCTTACCTATATTTTTACATTTGTGATTTTGTTCATCCCTATCCAGAATTAATAGCAGCAATAGTTAAATTTTATGACCCAATGGGCAAAGCAATGAAAACCTCTAAGGGCAAAACCCTCTTTAGTATCACCACCTCCTTTTGTCATAATATTTTCACCCTAGGATCAGAACCATCAGTGAGACCAAAGGAATTTAGGGTGACTGACCAGGCTGGGTATTACTCTATGGAGAAACAAGCCAATGATGGTGAGTCATTTTAAAGATGGGTTTATAAGCAGCTCAATGCTAAGCCCATGAAGAAATTACCTGAAGTCCCAATCCCTATTGATGAATTTCCAAACCTTGTACTCTTCTATATGTTGGCCTGTATGGAGGTTTTAGATTCTAACATAATGGTGTACGACTAGAAAATTTTTGCAGCCTATTGTATTTATAATGAAAGAATGTATGAGGAATACGCGAAGGAAAGAGGGACTAGGGTTATTCCATAAAGATAGCAAGAAACCATTTTAAAACAATGCCAAGGCAATGAATGCAATATTAAATGGGTTATGTGAATCATAGTTTATGAAATTCATGCAATGCACCACAAAAAAAATAATTATGGGGCAAGTTACAAAGAACATATGAAGGAGACGACAAGGTTAAAATGGCAAAAATTCAAACACATAGGAGGAAGTTCGAAGACTTAAAGATGAAATATGAGGAAGATATTACCAAATATTTGCTTTGCATTGATGAAATTTTCAACACCATTCATGGACTTGGAGAAAATATTGATGACTCTAAGATTGTTTAGAAAATATTAAGGTCACTTCCCATGAGGTTTTATGCAAAGGTCTCGATGATTGAAGAAATGAAGGATCTTAAATATTTAAGCATGAATGAGATACACATAATTCTTACAGCCTATAATATAAGGATTGAAAAATATTAAACATCCAAATGAAGGCCACATTGAAAGCTTCAAAGAAGACAAAGAATAAAGAATCAGATTCAAGTGAATAATCGATCAGAGGAGAAGAAGCTAACTTTGTGCGAAGAAATAATAAGGGACCAAGAAAACACAAAACTAAGTATATTGTGAAATATTTTAACTATGGTAACATTGGTCACTATGCAGCTCAGTGCCCACAAGTTGGAAGTAGTAGTGAATAAGAAAAGGAATACAAGAAAAAGAAGGAAAGAAAATTTTATCATGAAAAGAAAAAGAGGCATGGTAAAAAAATGTGTGAGAAGAAGATCTTTCAAAGGCACAAGAAGAGTCTTTATATTGAGGAAGCAAGCAGTTCTTCCAACAATAGTGATGAAAGCCTCTCTGATAATGAAAGATAAGAAATCCTATTTTTGGCCATGGAGGTGAAATAAGATGCTCCTATTGTTGAAAAATAAGAAGAGGAGAAAGATCGAAATGTGCTATGACACCATTGGCAAAGAAAGGAATTTGAATCCCTTTGCCAAAATGAAACTTTCCCTATGCTTCTAAGCCTTTACGCTATTCATGATTCCATTTGACACTTGATTATGAATGGGTTGACTTTTGGGTCAAGCATGTGGCTTGATCGTACTCCAATATTCCACCTGATTTCACTTTCCATTTTCCTGTGGCAGGGAATCGAGACCAGCTGACACCTCCAACTTCTCTCACTTATCCTCCTAGTCTAGTGCTTAGCAAACCCTAGATGACAATTTGGGATAGCATTGTATTTTTCATCTTCCCAAACCTTTGCCCACTTCAAGGGCAAGGTTTTGGGACCACCCACTGTTAGAATAATAAATTATATCCTAAGTTGTTACTAGGATATATTGTATGACTGAGATTAGCTCAGTTAGTTATGATCCAATGGATTAGATTGTAAGTATTTGCTATTTAAACAAAAATCATTTCATTCAATAATATCAAGTATTTCATAATTCTATCATGGTATCAGAGCAGACTTTCCCTGCCCTGTGAACTTGAGGGAGATTTCTCTCATGGGGGGATTTCCCTCATGAAAATCCTTCCTCACTTTTTTTCCCCAATTTTTTTTCTTCACGTGAGGGAGTATGCTCTCCATATTTGATAGATCAAAAACCAAAAACTTGAAGAAAGATTAATGGTGGTAAAATATGTGATTTTTTTTAGTGATTAATTTTTTTGTGGTTGTTTTATCCTTTGAGAGAATTATTTTAGTCGACCATTTTTACTATAGCGGTTTGAAGTGTTGGTATGGTTATGATTGGGCTGGTTCGAAGGTGTAGGGATGTTGGCTCCGCGGTTGTGACGCTGTGGGCATATGTTGCTGCAACTATAATGATCTAGTACTCCATGTTTGAGTGGGGCATAGAAATTTTTCATGGCTCTTATTTAGCGCACGATAATGGTGGTAATTTTTTTTTTCCATATGCATATATCTTGCCATGATATGCTGCTCATTCCCACAACTCAGCCTTTTGGCTTTGTCGTTTATCGGCAGATCGAACCCGCCCCATGTTGTTCCCACATTCCCACAGTGTCACAAACGTGGAGCCAACATCCCTACACCTTCGAACCAGCCCAATCATAACCATACCAACACTTCAAACCGCTACAGCAAAAATGGTCAGCTAAAATAATTCTCTAGAGGATAAAACAGCCACAAAAAAATAAATCACTAAAAAAAATCACATATTTTACCACCATTAATCTTTCTTCAAGTTTTTGGTTTTTGATCCATCAAATATGGAGAGCATACTCCCTCACGTGAAGAAAAAAAATTGGGGAAAAAAAGTGAGGAAGGATTTTCATGAGGGAAATCCCCCCATGAGAGAAATCTCCCTCAAGTTCACAATGCAGGGAAAGTCTGCTCTGATACCATGATAGAATTATGAAATACTTGATATTATTGAATAAAATGAGTTTTGTTTAAATAGCAAATACTTACAATCTAATCCATTGGATCACAACTAACTGAGCTAATCTCAATCATACAATATATCCTAGTAACAACTTGGGATATAATTTATTATTCTAACAGTGGGTGGTACCAAAACCTTGCCCTTGAAGTGGGCAAAGGTTTGGGAAGATGAAAAATACAATGCTATCCCAAATTGTCATCTAGGGTTTGCTAAGCACTAGACTAGGAGGAGAAGTGAGAGAAGTTGGAGGTGTCAGCTGGTCTCGATTCCCTGCCACAGGAAAATGGAAAGTGAAATCAGGTGGAATATTGGAGTACGATCAAGCCACATGCTTGACCCAAAATTCAACCCATTCATAATCAAGTGTCAAATGGAATCATGAATAGCGTAAAGGCTTAGAAGCATAGGGAAATTTTCATTTTGGCAAAGGGATTCAAATTCCTTTCTTTGCCAATGGTGTCATAGCACATTTCGATCTTTCTCCTCTTCTTATTTTTCAACAATAGGAACATCTTATTTCACCTCCATGGCCAAAAATAGGATTTCTTATCTTTCATTATCAGAGAGGCTTTCATCACTATTGTTGGAAGAACTGCTTGCTTCCTCAATATAAAGACTCTTCTTGTGCCTTTGAAAGATCTTCTTCTCACACATTTTTTTACCATGCCTCTTTTTCTTTTCATGATAAAATTTTCTTTCCTTCTTTTTCTTGTATTCCTTTTCTTATTCACTACTACTTCCAACTTGTGGGCACTGAGCTGCATAGTGACCAATGTTACCATAGTTAAAATATTTCACAATATACTTAGTTTTGTGTTTTCTTGGTCCCTTCTTATTTCTTCGCACAAAGTTAGCTTCTTCTCCTCTGCTCGATTATTCACTTGACTCTGATTCTTTATTCTTTGTCTTCTTTGAAGCTTTCAATGTGGCCTTCATTTGGATGTTTAATATTTTTCAATCCTTATATTATAGGTTGTAAGAATTATGTGTATCTCATTCATGCTTAAATATTTAAGATCCTTCATTTCTTCAATCATCGAGACCTTTGCATAAAACCTAATGGGAAGTGACCTTAATATTTTCTAAACAATCTTAGAGTCATCAATATTTTCTCCAAGTCCATGAATGGTGTTGAAAATTTCATCAATGCAAAGCAAATATTTGGTAATATCTTCCTCATATTTCATCTTTAAGTCTTCGAACTTCCTCCTATGTGTTTGAATTTTTGCCATTTTAACCTTGTCGTCTCCTTCATATGTTCTTTGTAACTTGCCCCATAATTATTTTTTTTGTGGTGCATTGCATGAATTTCATAAACTATGATTCACATAACCCATTTAATATTGCATTCATTGCCTTGGCATTGTTTTAAAATGGTTTCTTGCTATCTTTATGGAATCACCCTAGTCCCTCTTTCCTTCGCGTATTCCTCATACATTCTTTCATTATAAATACAATAGGTTGCAAAAATTTTCTAGTCGTACACCATTCTGTTAGAATCTAAAACCTCCATACAGGCCAACATATAGAAGAGTACAAGGTTTGGAAATTCATCAATAGGGATTGGGACTTCAGGTAATTTCTTCATGGGCTTAGCATTGAGCTGCTTATAAACCCATCTTTAAAATGACTCACCATCATTGGCTTGTTTCTCCATAGATTAATACCCAGCCTGGTCAGTCACCCTAAATTCCTTTGGTCTCACTGATGGTTCTGATCCTAGGGTGAAAATATTATGACAAAAGGAGGTGGTGATACTAAAGAGGGTTTTGCCCTTAGAGGTTTTCACTGCTTTGGCCATTGGGTCATAAAATTTAACTATTGCTGCTATTAATTCTGGATAGGGATGAACAAAATCACAAATGTAAAAATATAGGTAAGAAAGGACAACACATCTACCTTCCATAGACAAAGTAGCTCCCTTCTTGAATATATCGTTAACGCTTCTTTTGAGCCATGTTCTCTCTGTGAGGACCATTTCAGTATCCACCATAGCTTTTGCTATGTCGATGTATGGAGCCACTGCCCTTCTCTTCGAGGTTTTAACCTCCTGGGTATCTTTGAAAACCATCCTGATAGCAATAATATTATGTTCTTTCTGGAATTCACAATGAAATCTCCTGAGTATCATTTCACTCTTATCTGCTCTGTGAATGAAATTTGCTACTGAACGAAAATTTCTTGAGCTTTTTGGTTCTTTTATTTCTTGGTGCATGTGTATCTTATGCCATTAATGTGAATGCTATGCAATCTACCCACTGGCACACTTTCCAACTTCCACTCATTCCTTTTGACAGCTCAACAATGGTATTCTAAATTTTTATTGGTCAAAAATTCAAACTGCACTACCATCTCATTGCATCTCTTTGGCTACTCTTTGGTTTGAGTACAAGTTTTTTAGCATTGAATGTGGGCTTTTCTTTCCTCTCCACATGGCACAGTCACAAAATCACTGCTCGACTCCACCTTGGTTTTGAAACTGATGAATTGAATGCACCTTTGATTTCACTGACACTTAGCTCATTTCACGCACGAATTGTTTACCTTGGTTTCGTTCTGCTATGCTTTAGCTTTTAAAATCCCCATATTGAATATGCTTTCACTTCTTTTGATACTTAGCTCTTTTCATACGCAGAAAACAACACTTACATAATTTTACTAGAACTTTAATGCATTTTGATGCGGATTGGAGATGCTCACCGTTCCGCCACACTTTACGTGTATTTGAGTACGAAATGGAACCTTGCTGAATAATTTGTCAACACTTAGCCATTTTTTACAAATATTTTTTAATGAGCTTGTACATAGTGCTGAAATAAACTAAATACAAAGTGCGGAAAGAAAGGGAAATATAATACAAGGTATGTACATGTGTTACAATAAAATCATATTTCAAACATAGTAGAGCTTGAGATGAAAATCGTTTACTAGAATCAACTGTATGTTACCTTTTGGATCTTCCAGTTGAAACACATTGGACTCCTTGGCCTCTATTATTTTGAAAGGGCCATCCCAAAAGAAATCAAACTTTTCATGTTTTTCTGGTTTTGCTTTGTCAACATTCCACCTGATAACTGCATCTCCAACCTAGAATTTTTTTAATCTAGCCTTCTTATCAAACCATGCCTTGACATCTAAGGAATACTTTTGAAAAATTTCTTATGCTTGAGCTCTATTCTCTTCCAGTTATAGCAAGTAGGTCAACCTGGTCTTTACCATATTTTCCTCTGACTCTTCCTCTACATTGACAAGTTTAACTGTTGTAATTTCCAAATGGATAGGTAGCACTGCCTCTTTGCCATACACCAGAGCATAAGGGGAAGTCTTAATAGACTTCTTGATAGTAATACTATCTACCCAAAAAGCTTGGTCTAGTAACAAGTGCCAACTTCTCTTGTTACCTTCAAGTGATCTCCTCAGAATCCTCAACAGGTTCTTATTAGTAGATTCAGCAAGTCCATTCCCTTGAGGGTAATAGTTAGAATTATTCTTAAGTGTGATGCCATACTTGCTAGCGAACTCAATATAATTTGCTCCTATGAAATTTGGGTCATTGTCACTCACCAAGGCTTCTAGAACTCTAAACCTTGAAATCAAATTTTCCATAAAATTGATCACAAATTCTTGATCTGATTTTTTATTAGGAATAGCCTCTACCCATATGGTAAGATAATATATGGTGGTCAGGATATATTTGTGCTCTTCTAAGGAATTAAGGTTTATGACCCCTATGAAGTCCAGCCCCCATTGTTGAAAAGGCTCTTCAACCTGTATCGATTTGAGGGGGAATGTGGCATTATATGTCCTTCCAACATATATCTGGCATTTGTCATAGGCCCTAGTAACTCTGTAAGTATCAACAAATATAGTAGGCCAATAATAGCCTGCTCTTATGATTTTCAAAGTTGTAACTCTACCTGAGCTATGTCCTCCAGTTGGTCCTCCATGGAATTCTTCAATGACCCTCTTTTATTGATCATCTTTTAAGCATTTTAGAAGAACTCCATCCAAGTTTCTTTTGTATAGGCCTTCTGGTAGTAGTACATATTTCAAAGCATGAAGTTTGTATATCCTTCTTTGGGATGCATTTAGATTTTGGGGGCATACTCTAGTTTGAAAGTACTTGGTCATCTGATCGACCCAATCAGAGTCTATTGTCTATACTCCTTCAACCTGATCCCCTTATGCTATATGGCAAGTTGTCACTTCTGTTGAAGTTGTGGCCTCTGTCAGACCTTGGCATAGGGCTCTACCTCTCACCAACTTGGTGAGATGTATTTCTACATCATACTCTTGGATTTTGGTAATCCAACCATCTTTTTTATCTCCTAGTTCACCCTAAAGGATAAAACTTCTTGCATCTGGATGAACCACATATACCAGGGTTTTACTCTACACCAAGTACTGCCTGAACTTCTTCAGTGACTTCATCACAATGAATACTTGTCTTTCAATAAATTTATATTTGACCTAGTAGTCATGGAGTGTCTAGCTCAAAAATAATATAGGATGCTCTTCACCCTGATCATATTTTTGAGTAAGCACTGAGGCATAATTTTATTCAGATCCATAAGCATAAAGGATAAAATCCTTATGAAATCCGGATTTACCAGTACTGGGGTTGTTGCAATGGACTGCTTGATAATCTCAAAAGCCTATTTTATGATTTTAGTCCACTTAAACTCGAAATTTTTCTTGAGTAACTCAGATATTGGCCTTATTTTTTGTGCAAAGTTAGAAATGAATTTCTTGATAAAATTGATCTGACCCAAAAAATATTGTAAGCCTTTCTTGTTTGTAGGCAATGGGAGAGCAAGAATGGATCAGATTATGTTCGGATCTATGGCCATACCTTCTTCGAAGACCAACTGTCCTTCATGAACTACAAAGAATGACTTATTAGAATTGAGTGAAATACCAAAATCTCTATATTTTTAAAAAACTTACTCCAGGTGTGATAGGTGATCTTGCTTATCATGGGAAAACACAATCATGTCATCCAAATAAATTAGAATAAATTTTTTTATCAGTGCTCCAAAGGCATAATCTATGGCTCTCTGAAATGTGGCTCCTGCATTGAACATCCCAAAAGGCATTCTCTGGTAGGCAAATGTACCCCACTTTGTGGTGAATGTTGTTTTATACTGATCTTTATATTTCACCCAAATATGGTTGTATCCAAAGTAACCATCCAGTAATGAGAACTTCTCTGCCCCTACAACTATATGTAATATCTGATCTATTTTTGGGATGGGATAGTGATCCTTAAGGGATGCTTGGTTAAGATTTCTTAAATCTACACATAAACAAATATCCCCATTCTTTTTCCTCACGGGTACCAAGTTGGCTACCTAGGTTGAATGTTTTATTGGGTATATGATCTTAGCCTTTAATAACTTTAAGAGCTCCTCTCTCATAATGGCTTCGATCCTTGGATTTACAGGCCTTTGCTTCTGCCTAAAAGGTTTTGCATCAGGTTCTAGCTCAATAGTATGTTGGATAACCTTTTTGTCATATACCTTGAGGTCTTCATATGACCAAGCCACAATATCTGGGTATTTTAGGCATAGGACTTTGATATCTTCAGCTTCCTCTAGTGAACATCGAACTCCAACATTGAGATTCTTCTTAGTACCGACTTCAACTTCTTCATAGATTTTTTCACTGACTTTCATAGCTTTGGTCTTTTTTTTGTCCTCATTATCAAATAAGATCTTTAGGGTGACCAATCCCCTAGGAATGTGATTGTTTATCAGTTGAATAACATCTTTTTGACCAATCTCTTCTAAATTTTCCTCTTGGAAAATGGAGAGACATGCTTCTCTTACCAGAAAGTCAATTATATATTCATCAATTTCAAAAACCTGCCAAAAAATCTGCTTGTCTAGTGTTGTAGGTTTGAAAATCATTTTGATTCCTTTGGCTCTCTTGATTCCAAAGTCTACAAAAGGGTTGATGTTAGCTCCCTTTGCTACTAAGGAATCTTCCTAAGTATTATTTTCTTTGGGAATAAAATTTAAATTTAGGGCATCAAAGGATTCCATCAAATCCCATACCCTGTTTATGTAAGATTTTAGGTAATGGTGCTTACTATTGCACATGTTTCTTACTTGATGGACTATTAACTCAGAATTGTCATATATATTCAAAATCTTAATGCCCATGCTTTTCGCCTACATAAATCCAAGACATAGGGCCTCATATTTTACAGTATTATTTGTACATGACCATGATAGTTTGTAGGCAAAATTCTTTGTCCCCTTTGATTGGGACTGTAAAACCACACCAACTCCTACACCATTTTTGCATTCAACACCATCAAAGTGCATGATCCATGTTTCTTTTTCTCTCAGATACTGATTGGATACAGCAGGTATTTTTTTCTCTGATTCGGTTGAGATACTATATGTTCCCATACCAGTTCCAAACTAACTGTAATCATCTCTAAAAGGTAACTCATCCTCAATATCCAACTCCTCAATGTTTTCAACCAGCTAAAATTCTTCCAAGGGAGTAATAGTGCACATGTCTTTCTCAATATTTTCAATGTGATAAGCTACTGGTTTTTTAGGTGTTATCCTTATTCTCTTTCCTTTAAAAGGAATTATCATACTAGAATAATCCATGTACATACATCCACCCAATTTTACAATAAATTCTCTTGAAAGGCATAATCCAAAAAAGGGTTCTAGTTCAACCACAACTATTTCTTGTACTATTATCACCTTAGGGGCTCTATGCAACCTCATTAAAACATTGTCTTAAAAAGTGTCTCATCTAGTTGTAACACTCCAGGACAAGATCGGGTATACTCCATACCCATTTCTTCATAGATCGCTTTAGGCATAACTATAGTTGATACTCCTAAATCTATGATACAATTTTGGACTATCCAACCTTCCATCCTTAGATATATATAGAAAGGAGGAGGTTTATTCTTCAAAATCGTAAGGGACATCTCTTTCTTTTCTGATGGTATACTAAGGATTATAGTGGACTGCTTATCTTGCAGATACTTTTTGAGGGAAGCCTTAAGCAAATCTATCTAACCAAGAATGAACAAAGTATCATACAGGCTGGCTTTTGATGGAATCTTTTTCATCTCTTCAACAATATTATTGTAGACACCAAAACAACACCAATCCGATTATGTGACTACAAACACTGATCGCATTGACACACACAACCCCCAGGGTAGCCCCCAGAGGTTAAACAGTGGTCCTAACCACTCTTTCAACAATTTTTGAAGGTCAAAAGTCAATTCGGCACCCTCAGGTACTTTGCTCCATACTCGTTTCACCCAGGAACGAATACGGTTTGGTGTTCACCCCACCCAGGGACGAATAGCAGTATTCGCTTCGGGGTGGAGCGAATAGCAGGTTTGACGAGCAAAAAGTCAATTCACGACAAATGGCAGCTCGGATTCGCCACTTAATGCCTCCTTCATTTCAAGGGAGCATGGGTGAGCGTTTTTGAGCATTAGAGGCTGTTACAGGGGCATTCATGAAGCCCCTAATAAGGGAGGAATATTCCCTCCCCTATAAGGGCATGGTTGCCAAGTGGTGCCTCTGCATGTTCATCCCAAGAGACCTCCAGGTCTATAAATTTGTGAGCTTTCTCACCCCACCAAGAGGAGAGGTAAGAGCATTTTTGAGCAACGAAGTGCTGTCGTTTTACTTCCCCATACATCCTTGTGTGATTTGTGCCTTTCACATCCTTGATCTCTTTTAGAGAGGAGGTCATTGGGTGACTATTGGAAGGATGAATCTTGAACCCAAAACCCGAAACTTGACCATAGTATACCACAAAATTTGTTGACAACACCCCGTAAGAGATTTTGGATCCATCCCAAGTGGATTGGTGCCGAAATAAAGCCCCAAATAGTGGGCAGACTGCCCGGGCACCCCCACACTGCTGCAGGTCTAATTGTCCCTTTTAGGAACGATTGGGAATCTGTGGCAGATTTTATTTTTGTCATTTTCATTTCGTATTCAATCTTTATGCTGCTTAGATAGTTTGTAATTTCAATTCCATATCATTTTGACCAATTGCCATTATGTTTTATCATGTTTTTGCCTTCACTAACTTGCACAGGGCGCCATCGAAATTCGAGTGTTAGAGGCCGAATTGGAACAAACCGACCATATGGATAGTCCCAAAATGCCCCCAATTAGCTAGCCCCCACTTTTACAACAATTTGGAGCCGTCTGGAGGTGACATTTGGGACGGTTCTATTCAGCGTTTTGTTGCAGGTATATTCGTCCCGCCCCGGAACGAATACAAATTTACAGTGAATTTGCAGACTCTTCTTTTTGCAATGCCTTCTCAACGACGTCCCCATGCTTCTATGAAGATTTTAGTCGATTTGGAGTTGTTTTGATTATTGTTTTATTTATTCCTTCTCATGCATTAGTTTTTGGGTTTTGAGATTGCGTGTTTGATTTTCTTTACAGGTGCTATTGACTATATTTTTGTTTCTTTTAACATAGGATCGAAACATCGGGGGAGCAGCAGGGAATCAACATTCGTATACACAAGCGGCGACGACGTTTGGTCTGCCCATCTTACATGTGGGCACGCGAAAGAAGGATAGCTATCCATGGATGTAACCAAGAGATGAATTTAACGCTCCTTGCCCCTGAAAAGGGAGGAGGCGAATTGTAACCAAATTGTGAAGTACATCAATAAAAGAAAAGGGTTGTTTATTTCATTTGGGTTTCAATTCATTTATGTTTTCTCAATTTTACGTATTTTTAATTCATAGCGTTAAGTTTAGTTCCATTTTGCATCGTCATTGGATTTTTTCCTTTCTTGTTTTCGTATCCTTGTGCTTTCAGTGGCGATCACGGTGGGACCCTGTCCTCTGCTTTTTTAGATCAAAAATATGATCAAAGCTTGCTTTGCTTGCAGGTGTCTTTTTTTTTTTTTTTGAGTGTGGGACTACTGTTCGTTCCAGCCTGTGGCGAACACAGAGCTGTAATTTGTCTCATCCAGGGACGAATGGGAATGCGCCCCACCCTGTGATGAATACAGTTCTATTATTCTTTCGACCCAGGGATGAATAGCTCTCTACGCATTTTTAGGACAGAGACTCAGAACCAGAATATTTGGGCAGAGAAGAGGTAAGGATTCTGAACTTTCCCTATCATTTTTTGTTGTCAAGTTTTCTATTTCTGGATTACTTGCTTGCTTAGGGAAAGTTTTCTCTTTGCTGCTTGCTTGTTTTCTTTTGCAAAATAAAAATAACCCCACACACCACATGGCAAATTAAAAACCAAGGAGCTGGTCGTAAAACCCCAGCCCTTGATCAAGACCAATGGTGGATTTCATCACGACCTTGGCTTGAATCTTGCATCCATTACCCCGATCGCTACTGTTGCTAGACGTAAATCCTGACGAAAGTTGATCGAGTGTAGCTGGGGTGATTCCCAGCACATGAGGATAAGTCTTCTATGGTAGGTGTCATAAACAGGGTGATTCCCCTTTCGTACCACCTACGTTCCACGTACCATCTACTCTCACGTACCTATAGTTTCCCTCACGTAAGGGCGGGTATATAGAGAGGTTGGTATATCGGCCTGGAAATGGTATATCGAAGGGGCAACCATTTTTTGGGAGTCATAAGAGCCATCATTTTGCATTTAAACGTTCTTTAAAACCTTCAAAAAAAAAACAAAAACAAAACAAAAAAAAAACACACTAAACCAGGTCTAGGACACACTTTCAATATTTAAACGAGATAATCACTGCTTGTGTGTGTGTGTGATCTTTCTGTTTAGTGTAGCATAAAAAAAATCATAAAAGAGATAAAAATCTACATAGCTTGTAGAGAGATAGCACCATGGTGTACACCCGTAGCCAAGCCCAATAATGGGTGGAGGCTGCAGAGAGTGTACAAGGAGGCACAAGTCACCTCCACTACAGCCACAAGGACTTGGTCATTCCACCTTGGCGGCCTGACCCACGAGACAGTCCACATAGGGACATTTCATAACAAGGCTACAGAGACACCCCTTTGAGGGGCACACCCAGTCAACATGAACCCTTTTAGGAAGAGTTCGTACACGTACCATTTGACTTAGGCAAAAGAGATCCTTTGGATGCTCGTTATGAGTGGTCGTCGCGCGATGAAGCACTAGAGCCGTATAGGGACCATAAAGAGGGGGCACATGATCATGTCATCCCCCTTTTACCCCTTCTCATTGTTAGAACCAATAGACAAAATCCAGAGCGCAAGGCTCTTCAAACAGGGCAAGCTAACTCTGCCTGCCCCTTTCACACATATGAAAGAGGGCACGAGGAAGATGATTACATTCCTCAAGAGCAATATACAACACGGGGGCCATGCGCCTCCGCACCAGCTATATACCATGATCACCCACTAAGGCCAGATCCTCGGGTAAATGCTGCCAACCTCGACAGAGGGAAGCGACCTATTGAGATCTCGGGTCATCGTGATCGAGGTAAATGCATAGGAGAGGCATCTAGGCCTCCTAGTCTCAATATGGTGGAACAAATCAACCTGGCCGTTGCCAAACATGTCACCCGCCAAGTGCAGATCACGCGACTTGAGCAAGACCAACAACAGCTAGAGAATTTATATCACCTTAGGAAAGAGCGCATTAGGCACCAAATAGACAAGCTGCTCCATAACCCGATGCCTGAAAGGGTTCCAACCCCGCGCACCCAAAGTGCAAAACCATATGAGAGGCGTAACCCCTTAGTGCAAGATAGGTCTCCGTGACCTTACCAAGTGTTGCCTCCGAGACCTCCTAGACCTGAACGGGAGGCCACTCCCCGGAACAACGATGGGTACCCTTCGCGGGGACCCACCCAGGGTCATAGGTCTTGCCCAGAGACTCCTCAAGAAGCGTACAAGGAGTATGAGCAAGAATATGAGTGGGCCGAAATGCCCTACCAAGGCGGGGGGGTTGTTATCTGGGCACCCCTCCATAGGCCTCAAGTCTCCCACAACCCACAACGGGAGCAAACCAAAGAGGAAGAAATTAAATCCTCAGATGCATATAAAGCACTGCTAGAGCTTCTGGAGTCTGTGGAAACCAAAAATTTTAGGCCCCAAAAGCCCACTTTATGCCAGCTTCGTAGTCATCCTGTGCATCCATCAGTGCCGACACCTCCTTACCCTGAACACTTTAAGCTGCCTCAGTTGGCAACCTTTAAAGGTGAGGAAGATGCTCAAGAGCATGTGACGAGATTTCTGAGCCAATGCTTTGGCATTCAGGACAATGATGCTTTTTTATTAAGAACATTTATAACCACATTCGTAGGCCCTGCCTCAGATTGGTTTACCCAATTACCAAAGCATAGCATCAAAAACTTGGATCAGTTAGTGGATGCGTTCCTCGAACGCTTCACCTTCAACACCAAGAAGAAGGCATCACTAAGTGACTTAGCCACCCTCGAGCGAGTATGAGGAAGAGACCATGGCGGCCTATGAGAATCGATGGAGGACTTTGCTTTCAAAGCTGCCCTACCTCCCTCCTATGTCCAACCTCACTCAAATGTTCTCAAAGAGTTGTTTGAGATCGATCTCTATGCTATTACAGCTACAGCAATATGCCACCTTAGAAGAAGCTCTGGCACAAGCCAAAATTATTAAAGAGATCAAAATACAGGATGGTGAGATAGCCAAACCTAAGAAAAAAGAGTGGACAAGAACACTAAAATAGGGACCACGCAATAGAAACCCGTGGTAGTCAACCAAGTTGTAATCAATGTCCCTAAGCCTGCACAAGCAACACAGCCTCAAAAGGCTAACTATCATGCAGTGCCTCCCAACAACTATGATAGAGAAAATTAGAGGCAAGAACAGAATCAGCAGCGTCACCCTAGGCGACAATACACACCCTACATAGAGTCCAGGGACTCCTTGTTTGACCGCTTGTTAGTGACAAACCTAATCAACCTGCCAGAAATCCAGACCATAGATCCCAATGCACCCAAGCCTAAGGGGTATAGAGAAGACTTGTACTGTAGGTTCCATAGGTGACAGGGACATGACTTAAATGCCTGTTAGAAATTTAAGGGCTTGGTGCAAGACTTGATTGATAACAAGACACTAGCGGTGGATAATCCCGTCACACCAAGCAATCAACAAATGAAGGTCTTCAAAGACCCCTTGCCTACTCATGCTCCGCAGGCAAAGACCCTACAAGTTAATGAGGTCACACAAAACTACCCCATGCAGGGATATGTAGGGATGATCAGTATAGTGACTTAGAACAAGAGGTATCCGAGCATGAATGCTCCTACGACAGCTGCAAGAGAGGTACCAACGACATCACAACCACAATAGCACCTTGCACAACCTCCTTCGCCTAGACCAGTGGCCACACTTCGGACCAAACTCACTCAGAGTTTGAGGACCACATTGGCTATGCTCTCCATATACGAGTTTATACAACAATCTATGCCCCATCGAGAAGCTCTAATGGAGATATTGAAAGCCATCGAGTTGCAGCCCCACGAGACAAATTCTTTCAACAACTTTGTGGGCCATGTAAAACGATGCACTGAGTCGGTCATCACATTTCGAGAAGACGAATTGAGATCAGTGACTAATGACATGGTGGATCCACCCCTGCACGTTATCATGCGGGTCAACGGGATCCCATACAAGAGGGTGTTGATAGACACTGACTCGTCCAGTAATATCATCATAACTACGGCCCTAAAACATCTAAAGTTGTCCGCATCTCACATCACAGCTTCCACCTACACTCTGCGAGCATTCAATGATGCAATCTGCTCGACAGTTAGCACAATAGTCCTACCAATCCAAGTGGGACAAAATACCATACCTACATTGTGCCACATATTGGAAGGTGAGATGGCCTACAACATCTTGTTGGGCCGGCCATGGATCAGGGACATGAAGTGTGTCCCTTCGATAGATGACCAATGCTTAAAGTATATGTTTGAAGGGGAGGTGCATGTAGTCCCGATGGACTTAGAACCCTTCAAGTATTGTAATGCGGTGCAGCTAATGCCGCAATCGACCCTGCCATCAATGCATTTGGATTTCTAGTTAAATCCATCTAAATAGGGTCCGATTCTACAGGCATCCCTATTAGCAAGTTCTTCAAAACCCCATTCGGGTTCATCTTCATCGTCTGGACCTCCACCAACAACACCATATTTGGGGGGCAAATAGAAGGACAAGGGGAAGAAACCCCTGGAAGAGGCAAAACCTTTGGAAGAGACACCACCATCATTATCAACTATCTCTACTGAGGAGATGCCTAGCCAAATGGAAGTCGAGGCTCCTAGTTCACCCGACATGGAGTGGACTCAGGGAGAGCTTCCATTCCCTACCCCTCAACCACCAATGATCACCGTTGAAATGGCCAATACGTGCCTGGGGGAGTATCTGGTGCGGAATATTGTAGCAACACCCACACTAGAGTCCATGCAAGACATGGGGAGACCTCACCTTCCCATTAGCACTATTGTTCCCCTAGGCTACCCGTCGAACCAGACAAACTTTATGTATGGAGGCCTTGATCATGGCATTGCACCATGCACACAAGAGGATGAAGATGAAGAGCCTTTTGCTGAAAATGTCAATTATTTATCTAACCCAGACTTTGCTTTGAGATACCTTGGCCAATGCAATTGGCACGGATATGGGCTAGGTAGATATGAGCAAGGGATACGTGTTCTTTGCCAACCAAGATACCAAATGCCATATGACAAGTCAGGAGTAGGGTTCAATCACCCCCTACCCTTAGACATCTTGGTGGAGAACATGCAAGGCCTAAGGATAGGCAACAAGGGGGGATTGGCATCAGATCCATATGCCAACCCTAACACCACATATACATTGAGGGATTATCTCCCATTAACGGCAATCAACCTTGTTGGTCCTTGCAATCCCTTCCCTCCGCTCGAGAGAGGAGGAAGCTCGAGAGCTCATTTTTAGGGAGGGTCTAGACAATGTCAAGAAGGGTCCTTAGAGGACGAGTTAGAGTATGAACCAGCGTCATATGACCCCTTCGAATCAAATAGCGATCACTCACAGGTGATCCCCATGGATGATTATCAAGAAAGCTTCTTGACGATGTTCCCTGTGGATGCTCCAATCGAGCAAGTGCCACTCCAAGGAAATTAGGCCCCATCGCAAAGAGTGGAACAACCCCAATGGGGCCAGATCAATTTGCTTGAGCAAGGCGAGCCTTTAACGCCGCGAGAAGTTGTCGAAGCCATCGAAGGCCTTTGGATCTCTGATAGTGATTATGAAGATGAAACTGAGATGGCATATCTTAATCACATGCGGCAAATGTAGCAACCATACCCCTTGGATATTAACGACATATTCGAACAACTGAACATAGTGTTAGGGCATGAGTGGTACATAGACCCAGCACGATGGGACCAAGTGTTGGATCCACCACTCTGGGCATACGAAGCATACCTTCTGCCCAGAGACCCTATAGTGATATCAGTGTCGAGGGCAGACCCTGTCTTCCTATCTGCATATAGGGCCGATCCATTCATGTCCGTACCTCTAGAGCCAGACCCAGAGCACAGAGAACATCTAGGATGTCCGAGTCATCACACCCGCGGTAATGGAGACCAAAATCATTTCATCAACATGATCTCCATTGACTTAACCGCCCCCATCCACAATTCGACCGATCCAACATAGTCATTGTCTCTAGACATATATGCCATAGACTGGGATCGCGTCAATTCCCCTCCATCCCCATCAGAGTACTGGCCTTTCAGTGAAATGCTTCATTTTACCCCTGGGTCACCTCAGGATATCTTCCATGCTGAAGAGGAACCCGAAGTTCCTTATGATGATCTTAGATCAGCAAATGATATCCACTTAATCCCAACTCCACATTAGTTGGAGGACGAATCCCACATGTCAGTCGATGAGACGATTGACGTAGACATCGGCTCAAATCCAATGAATCCACAGATCATCAAGCTGGGGGTAAGTCTATCCCCCGAAGAGCAAGCCGACTACATTGCCCTTCTCAAAGAGAAGAAGGAAGTTTTTGCATGGTCATACAAAGACATGTCGGGACTAGACCCGCAGCTAGTCACGCATAATCTAACGCTTGATTTGACAGTCAAGCCGGTTAAGCAAAAACTATGCAAGATGCACCCAACAGTGGCCTTAATGGTCAAATATGAATTGTAAAAGTTGTTAGATGCACAGTTTGTCATCTGCATGGACTATCCACCATGGCTGTCCAACATGGTGCCCGTCAAAAATCCTGACGGGAGGATTTGCATATGCACTAATTTTCGAGATCTAAACAAAGCGAGTCCTAAAGATGATTTTCCCTTGCTGAGCATCGATGCATTGGTAGATTCTATAGCGGGTCATGAAATGCTTTCCCTCATGGATGGTTTCTCGGGATACAATCATATTTGTATCAATCCCAAGGACCAACTAAAAATGGCATTCATAACGCCTTGGGGAACATTTTGCTATAAGGTCATGCCCTTTGGCCTTAAAAACGCTGGTGCGACCTACCAACGTGCCATGACATACATCTTCCATGATTACATGCACAAGACTTTGGAAGATTACATGGATGATTTGTTGGCCAAATATCTTTTGCGCCTGGATCATCTCGGTGACTTAAGCAAGATCCTCGATCACCTCATGGAGCATAAAGTCAGACTGAATCCCAAGAAGTGCATTTTTGGTGTCACATCTGGAAAAATCTTGGGCTTCATAGTCTCAAAACGAGGCATCGAGGTGGACCCAAAAAAAGTCAAGGCAATCCTTGAAATGCTTCCCCCAACTACCATTAAGCAGCTTAGAAGCCTGCAGGGAAAGGTCGCGTCGATCAAGCGCTTCATAGCGCAGCTATCTGACAAGTGCTGACCCATGATCAAATTGTTGCACAAGGGGGTAGCATTTCACTGGGATGACGAGTGCCAGTTAGCCTTCGACGACATTAAACAATACTTGGCTTCGTCGCCATTATTGGCACCACCTAGACCAGGAGTGTCGTTCTACTTATACATATTAGCTACTAAGGTGGCACTGGGAGCCATGTTAGCCCAGAAGAATGAACTTCACAGAGAATAGGCTACTTACTATCTTAGCCGCACCCTAGTCAGCTATGAACTTAACTATGCATACGTTGAAAAACTCTGCTTGGCAGTGGTGTTTGCTACCAAAAAGTTGTGCCACTAAATGCTGAGCAACAAGACATATGTTGTGTCTAAGGAGAATCCATTGCGGTACATGATGAGTCGCACTTATCATAGTAGCCGCACGACGAAATGGATCATGTCGTTGACGGAATTTGGATCAGTTAGTGGATGCGTTCCTCGAATCATACAGGTTGGCTTTTGATGGAATCTTTTTCATCTCTTCAACAATATTATACTCAGATTTAGTCAGGGCAGGTCTTTCTAGCCTTCTTTCTGGCTCACCATATTTTCTTGTGTACTGCTGAGTGGCCTCTATTCTTTATCTCTTGGTAATATAGGGGAATCTAAGCCTTTATTGAGCCTCATCTTTAGATCTCATCCGATCTCCTTCGGTTTCCTTTTTCGACCTCTTAGGAAGACTATATGTATTATCTTTCCCTTTAGCTTGAGGGATGGAGAAAGTATCACTGCTTTGAGGAAGGGGATCAATTATTTTTTGAGAAGGGACTTGGAATTACCCCATGTTTTGGGGATCTACTTGCAAGGCTTTATTTCCAAACCTTGTCATTCATCCAGCTCTTTCTCAATCATGATTTGATCAGGCTACCATAACATGTTTACTCTCCTTTTTTAATTTCTTTCATCTTGATCCATAGCTTGTTGGACATGGTGTTGGTACATAACACAATATTGTGATTCATGAGGGTCATTACATACCAGACACCAGATATTTTCAATAGTAGTATATGAAGAACCCTCAGGATCCCCATATGCTACGTTCACTCTGATCCCAGTACTGTTACTAGGACTAGGTCTCTGATATTTATTTACATGGAAATCTCCTTTTTTGTGACCTTTCTTGGTCTCTCTTTTCCATTGAATTCATTCTATTACTCAAATTTTTTAGAGTATTTTGTATATCAAGAATAGTGGAAAACTCTTGATATGGTTGAGAAGGAAGGGGAGGGAAAGGAACTGCAGAGGATGATGGTTTGGGTTGAGGAATGGCATTCATTTGTGGAGATGGAGATGATAAAGAAAGGGGATCCATGTAAGATGGGCTTGCAGTTTGGCTTTGGCATTCTGAGTTATAAGGCAGCACAGTCTTGGGGGGTAGTCTCCCCATATTAATTAGGATATTCTCAGCATGAACTACTGCATTGTAAACTTTGGGGAAATTTTATACTCTATATTGTTGCATCTGTAGGTCTAACTATGATCCAAGAGCTCTGATATAATACATATAATCCAAACATGCCGCAAGTCTAGTTGTAGGAGGTATTCTCTTCTATGTCCTGCTAAATCTCAAATTAAAATCTAATACAGTCTCTTGTTGAGATTTTTGCATGGATGTAAATTGGTTAAGCAGGGAAAAAGGATCGGTACATTCATTAAATTCTTCCACAAATGGCTCAACCAATGCTTACCATGAAGTAATGGTGTTATCCTCCAGAGTTCTAAACCAATGCAATATCTTTCCTCTGAAGGACAGGGCTAGAATTCTTACAATGATATCCTCCTCTTTTATGTTGTAAATTACTGACAGATTTAAAATATCCTGATAGTGCTCATAAGTTATCTTCCCATATCCATCATAAGTGGGGATAGCTTTAGATACAGCCTAGGGGATGGCATTCATTTGGGCTAATCTCAAGGTACTAGCTGTATTCCAGCTGGGGTACTTCTATAATGGTTGATTAGGGGCCACATTTTGTGCCATATTTCCAAGTGCAGATCCTGTTGGAGGGACTACTAGGTTAACTGCAGGGTTTTCCTCAGGAAGCTCCTCTTCTAAGAGGAAGTCTTGATTCAAACTTCTGATAACATTAGATCCTCTATAAGGTAATTCACAATAGAAAAATGAGTTAGGGTTATTCCTTTTGAAATACTTGGTATACATGTAAGGACACTGGTCTACAGGGGTAATTCTTTTTTTGGGTTAAGGACCAAGGAGTTACCAAGTGAATTTTCTATTCTCTGCTTACAAGGTCAAGACAATTCACCAAATTTTGATTCCTTCAGATTGAGATAAACAATAACTCATATGATGGGTTTTTGTGTTCCTTGTGAAATGTCCCACCGAGCATACCAAAAACTGTTAGGCACTGAATCGTAACAATTTTTACTCAATACTACGGTTGTCTATCTTCCTACTTTCTATCCAAGCTTGCACCCGATAGCTACAGCTCAGCACTCAATATTGGATGGACCAAAACAGAGTTTTCGATCCAACCTCCAGAGTAGGTTGGTTCCTTGTCAACTTAAATAATGTGTTGACACAATTATGCTCACTTAGATTTTTAGAGATTAGGGTAAGAAAATATGAACAATAGTGGACGGATAGGCTAACAACATTGCACTACAGCAAAAAGCTCCAAAAAATCAACTTAAAGACACATCACTCGGATCAACATTATCTCAAATAAAATGTAATTTCATTCATTAAAGAACAACAAAGAAATATTGCAGACAATGATTCCAATATCTAAACAATGATAATCCAAATAGCAAAATTCACCAACATTTAGATTTTACAGAAATGCACTCCCTAACAATAAAGATCAAATTCAAAAGCAGATTTTAATTACCCTAGCAATTAGTAATCCATTAATTTGGCACAAACTAACCATTCAAGTATTCACAGAAATGCAACTAAAGAATTCGAACCTCTGATATCGCAATATGAAGACACAATATTCGAGGCAAAAATCAATGTAATGCTCCTTTCATTAGCCCTTGGGAATATTTATAGTAGCATAGAAAAACACACTAGAGCCGACCCTTAAAAATGAGGGTTCAACCTCTATTTATAGGTTTGAAAAATTGAAATAACAAGGAACATTACAAAGATGAAATCTTGACAGCTCAGTAGAGAGTTCTTATTGGCATTCTCTTACTGGTTCAACCTCCAAGAAATCCGTTGCAAGTGGACCACCATGGCAACTTGAAAACTTTACAACTTGTTGGTTTTTCGGCACTAACTGGAGTTCTAGCCATTGGAGATTGTATATACATCATTGGTCTTTCTTGGAAGCCTTCTGCCATCATCGATCTGCAACTATCTTTGGTTCTAGCCTTCTTGAAATCCTTGACGCTTCGACTTCCTCCTCCAACTGACTATTTCAACTCCGATGAGACATTACTTTTATATGCTTTAGAATTCTCAGCAACGTCTCGACCGTCGATCTCTCCCATCGTATGGCTACGATTAAATCTAAAATAAGCTTGATGTAATGGCAGGGAGAACACAACTTCATTCTATTTAAAAACAAATGATGATGTCACCTTTAATGCTTCAGAAATAGTTGAATGCCACTTCGAAACTAAAATGCTTTGAAAATGAAGTGGGATGAAATCTGCTCCCTATCCTTCATTTCTCTTCATTGGTGATGAAGCATTCATCGATCCGTACAAAAAAATTCGATGATATCATATCTCCTTCGAAACTTCTGTGGATTCCATTCAGGACCTAAGCAAGTGCATTGTCCTATGAATAGCAGTCCAGACCTGTCACGGTGTAAATTGACTTCTATCCATTCTGCACTGGCTCTAGAGTAAAACCTACTTATCGCTATTCTAGAAGAAAGTTAGTCAAAATTGCCCTTCATCACGAATCCACATCGCTTACACTTAGCATTCCTCCTTTTGTTACCATTTCGGGAAAAAATGTCCAATGCACTCTCTGAAATTAGGCTTTCTCACACTTAGCCACTCATAAGATATTCAAATTATCAAGCGATCACCAATCTGCACTTATTTTATGCTAACGTCATCCTTCTTCAAAAACTTTTACGGGTTCAGGATGCATCACCAGTCTAGAGCCAAAAACATAAGAAACTATGCGAAACTGCTCCAAGTGTGAAAATTCACTAAGTATTGGGCGGGTTTGTGGCCTTTGTTACGGATCCGCTCCAAAATACACTGCAAAGTGTGCGGAATGAGAACTTCATGACTTAGGCAAAATTTTCAAAATTTTCCTAAGTATGTGGTCATTTTGGGCCTACACTTCCTTGTGTGAAGTTCCATGTTGTATATCCCCTAGATAGGGTTCATTCTGTAAACAAGATTTTTATGTCCATCAAGCCTATATACTTTCAAGTAATATTTTTTCCCAACTTTTTTCTTTATCTTTGAATAATTACCATTTAAATTTTGGCCCTATTTCTAAACTTTTAAACCTATAATTTTGCAAGCCTTTTCCCCTAGATGTGAATTAGATTTTTTGGATTTAGAAGGAGCGACAAGGGGATTTCTAACATGTTAGAATCTAGTTAGAACCTCCTATGAAACCATTCATAAAACTAGGCTTTGGATAGCCTCGTTAGTCACATGCTACTTTGCAGATATTTATTTCATCCTTATCAATGTCTATGGACCTACAACTCAGTTAGGAAAAATTAGAAGTATGGGGAGGGATTAAAGCCTTTATGAGAAGTAAAGACCAAGAAACCCAATTCATGATCATGGGATATTTTATTACCATAGCCAAGCAAGATGAAAAATTTAAGGGAATTAGGAAAATAACCCAAAGCATGAGAATTTTTTAGCTTCTATTCAAAATATTAATCTATTGGAGGTTGAGTTTGAAGAGGCCAACTATACATGACCAATAACAAGGTAAGAACCCAATAGAAAAAAATTAGACAGATGCATACTCTTAGATCATTGGCTAGATGAAGGCACTTGTGCTAAAATTAATACCTTGACAAGGATTGGTTTAGATCATTGGCCAATAAGAGTTAAGATGGTAAGTGAATTTTAAAAAATCATATTTTAAATATGAGCAAATGTGGGAAGACCATCCTTAATTTGTTGATATGATAGTGCAGACATGGAATTCTTCAGGAAATGGTGGGTTATATACTCTTCCAAAACAAATTAAATCAATGGCATGTAGACTAAAAGAATGGAAAAAAAACAATTTTGAAAATATTTTGAGAAGAAATAACTAAAAGAGAAACTTTCAAAATTCCAAAAAGGTAAGCAGAATAATCCAAGCTCAAAGGAAAGGGAGTTGCTTAGTGAATATCATAATATTTTGAGTAAGGAAGATAAATTTTAGAGATTAAAATCAAGATAAAGTTGGTTAAAAGAAGGAGATAAAAACACATTTTTTTCATATGATGGTAATAGTACAAAGATTAGCATCCAAAATTAGTAGACTTAAATTGGTAAAAGGGATTTGTATATAATGACAGATTGAAAGTAGAAAGAAGGTAAGGTGTTTTTACCAAAATATTCTAGGATTAGAGGATATTGAAGTTCTTAATGATAAACCATTGCAATAAGTGCCTTGGTTATAACAATTGAAGACAATATCAAATTTATGGAGCTTATTACTATGGGAGAAGCTCATTTAGCTCTTTTATCTTTTGATAAGGATGAATCCCTATGTTTGAATGGATTCTCTCCAACATTCTATCAATATAAGTGGGAAATAGTAAAGGATTCTTTATTGGTGGTAGTGGAACAGGCTAGGGTAAAATAATTTATACCTTATAAAATAAATGTAACATATCTTACCCTAGTTCCAAAAAAGAAGGATTCATAATTGTTTTATTCATTTAGGCTCATAAATCTTTGTAATATGGCATATAAGATAATCTCCAAAGTGATGACAAATCGATTAAGACTACTATTAGACAAAATTATCTTTGAATAGAAAGGATGATTTGTGAAAGATAGATTGATTCAATATGGGATCATAGTAGCTCATGAAGTAATGCATTCAACAACTTCTATAAAAATGAACAATGATCTTAAAACTTGATGTGAATAAAGATTATGATAGGGTTAAATAGGATTTTCTTTTTGGAGTATTAGAAAAGCTTGGATTTGGGAAGAAATGGTTCAAATGGATTAAAGCTTGTGTCTCTATAGTATCATATTCAATGTTGGTCAATGGGCTAGTAACAAAATCATTTAAATCCAAGAGGGATCTTAGATAGGGAGATCCTCTATCACCATATCTATTTATTATTATGGCAGAGGTATTGAGAAGGACCTGAAGAAGGTATACAAATATGTGCTAATAATTTAAGTCTAGTAATAGCATTAACAACATCACCCATCAATAATTTGTAAATGATATAGCCCCTTTTAGAAGGGTAGAGAAAAACAAGGCTAGAGCTTTGAATTACTTATGAAAGGAATATAAAAGAGTGCCAAAGCAAAAAGATAACAAGACAAAATCCAAAATTTACTTCCAAAACACTCCAATTAGAATCAAAGCAGGGATATTGTAACAATCCCAAATGCTAACAAACCCAAGAGAGATTTGTTTTTAAAGAACTAATTAAGGTTCATAAGAGTATCCATGAAATAAATATATTGACTAGACATACCCATATTTTGAGCCTAAGATGCTATAGACATCATTCGAGTGGACATGAGAGGCCAAGCCCCCGTAAGTAACTAGGGTTTTACCTCATATACCTCCATGGTATAGAGGATGCTCTTAAAAGGTCTCCCCACTTTTTTGGTATTCTCCACAAATGCAAACCTTTTGACCTTAGCAATAGGATTATCCCTTTCGAGTCTTTAAAGAGGGGGATGCCAATTCCTTCTTCTAGCCATAATTCAATCTATGTTGGGTCCATCAGGTATAGTGTCTTAGTCTAGTTCAACTGCACCTTCGCAATGATACCTTAAACTTCTTACTTGTCTTTCCCATCTCCATGATGGCCTCTAAGCATCAATCACTCTACGTGATTTTCTTCTCATGGACACAAGAACTAAGTGTTGCTACTCCCACAACAACATTGAAAAGGAGAGTTTAAACAGGGTTAACTCTATAACTCTTCCCAAAGTAACCCCCAAGCCCATGAATCTCTCTCTCTCTCTCTCTCTCTCTCTCTCTCTTTGCAATCATTAAAGCAAAAGCTCTTCTAAGATGGAAGCAAATCTAATCATCTTAAGCTTGCAAAATAAATCTAACATAACCTTTAGATCAAGTAATAACATGGATAAAAACCATTCATCAACATGGCACCATATATTCATCCAACTAAAGGTCTAGATTACAAAATAATAGTCTTTGAATTCTATTACAATAAATCCTCTTTCTCCAAGAGCGATCTTCAAACTAATCCTTCACATTGTTACATAAAACAAGGAGGAAATCCATCATCTTGATCTGCTATCTTCATCCTCTGACCTCCATGACATCTTGTTAGGAAGAAAGGGATCAAAACAACTCATATGTAGGTATGAATGCATTCCCAAATGCTTATTTCATATTCTATGCATCTAATGCAAACATAAAGGAAACAAACAAGCCATACTCAATCCATTACATCAAGTATTCATATAGAAACTGATCCTTTACATTTCTATTTTATTTTAAAACAATCACATGAAGAAACCCCATAAATTTCTTCATCCAAGATGGAATCCACGCTCGACTTGTTTTTCCATGTTTTAAAATATACAAAGCAAATAAGGGAACCCCCTTATTTCTTCCCTATAGATGGACTCCACGTCCACTTATAGAGATTATGTGAAATACCCCATAATATTTCACTTAACAATGGACTCCACATTAGAGGGCATTGATTGGGTGTACAAAGTGCTTTCTAATTGTTGCGGGATTGAAGATAAGATTGTTGCCTTGGAGGACCCAATGGGGACACCGCCAGATCCTCTTTTAGAGAGGCAGAGTTCTTTTACAGATTTGTTGAAGGAAAAATCTATAGCTGAAGCTGAAGAAGCACAAAAAACTACATTAAAAATGCTTTTTACGATTGTTGGAAAAATATCAACATCTCAAAGAGTCAATGGATTTGCCACAATTATAATCAAGGCCAAATATTGTCATTGAGCAAAGGATGGTAGAATAAATAGTCTTGTATAGAGTCAATCATGATCTAATTTGTAAATTCATAGGTATTCGCCCTACCTTGATTTTTTTGCATTTTTGGGTTCAACAAAATTGGGAGCCTCATGGTGAGTATTCTTTGTGGTTTATTAGTAATGGATATTTTATTGTTAGTTTTTCCTCACTTACCAATAGAAATAGGGCTTTATAATAAAAAAAGAGTAATCATGGTCTAACAAGATTATTTGTTCATCCCTAGAGAGTGGGATTTGATCCCCGAATTGAACCCATTATTGTCCCAGTTTGGATCCATTTGTATACACTTACAATGAATTTTTAGAGTGAATAGGTATTAGAAATCATCAATAATTTCCTTAGAAGATATTTGGGTATTTCTAAAGACATAATAGAAGGAAAAGTAGTTTATGCTAGATTATGCATGGAATATTGGAATATTTTCAACATTACTTGCTAAGTTCTAATTTCGATTTAAATAATAGAACATTTTGTCTTGGCTCGATTTTCATCGTAGCCTTGACATGGCACCGTTGGAATGATCTAGACATAATCTCCTAATTTCGATTTAAATAATAGAACATTTTGTCTTGGCTCGATTTTCATCGTAGCCTTGACATGGCACCGTTGGAATGATCTAGACATAGTCTCCTATAGGTGGACAACGTGGTATGACCAGGGTGAGACCTGCCGATCGGGGATAGATCAGTCTAGATATGTAACGACTCTGACATGGGATGCTATCCTAGGACCTGAGATCTGATTCTAGATGTAACACATGGATCAGATTCCTCCCTGGTGACACGCACTACCAAACACGTAGATCGGACAGATCCGCACATGTTGGGGACAGACCTTTGATGCGGGACAACATTAGGATCTGACAGCACCGATGAAATGTGGGAGCCACGGTGGACAAACGGTGGTAATCGAAGACCTAACGGGTCACGGTGGTAATCGAAAGGCCGACCCTGATCTAACGTGGCACGTAACCAGACTACGTACAAGACGAGACGGTGGCTGACTGTGACACGTACTCTTGACGCCAGACGATGGAGAGTCACCTAAGCACTAAGCTGGTTTACAAAACCTCCGATGGAGGTACTGTCCACCCTAAGGTGGACGTTAACCAATTGTGCCTTATTATTTTTAAAAGGCATTTGCCTTCCTCATCCAATATATGTGGGATATTATCTGGGGAAAAAAAAAAGTTGTTGCAGTTGAAGTTCTGGTGCGTCGCAAGCGTGATATTCCTGCGATCTGTCAACATCGAAGTGCACAGTCATCGCACGAGTATAACCAGACATACCAGACCGTTTCTGGAGGCCCCCAACACCGATGCAAAGGATCGCAGTTCTTTTTTCTGCCGATGCTCAGTAGTTACAGTATGCACAGCGACGTTGATCGATTGTTGCAGGGGATCGTTGACTATCAAGTGTAGCTTGGAGTCTTGAAGAAGATCGTTGCTCTTAGTGAGCTTTCTGAAGGATCTATCATTTTTTATTGATGCAGATCCCGATTAAGATTTTTAAGCACGATCAGAGGTGATTTGCAGTAGACAGATCATTGCAGCGCTGCGGTACGGACATATCCAGAACGACAACTTTGTTTATTTTGTTACAGATCAGCACCGCAAAGGCAGGTGATAAATTGTGATCGCTTAAATGTCTTCAATGAAAATCGTGGCATGTTGTGGTTGTTACAGCTAAAAACAAAACCTGTGATCTGTAGCGTAGACTTCAAACTTCTGTGACGTGATTTATAGGCCATTGCAGCAATCAGAGCATCAAGGAGCATTTACGGCATGGCATCTTGGAGGATCGTAGGTTGAACGCACATAGGAGAAGCCCATGCTACGAAGTAAGGAGGCCACGTTGTCTTGCACGCTCAACTACGGTCGGCAAAGCAGACGAGACGGAGAACCGTTTGATAGAAGGTAATTCTATGTAAACTGGAGAAGTTTTCAAATGAGAAGAAGGCAGCAATAGGCAGAGTACTATTTATTTTAAATGGATGTGTTGGTAATGAGGAGATCGACGTGCACCTGACCCCTCTGCCCTCGATGTGGAAGCTATTGTGGAAGTCCAGCCTGACGTGATAGGAGCGGACCTGTTTGACAGCAAACTTCTTCATGGCTAAAATTTGGAGTTCAATTGGAATTTGTAGCCTGTGTTTGTGAATTACTCCAAGAAAAGTCTGTGTTGATGTTCTAGAGCTTGATGGAGAGTGTCTTGTAAAATTTTTACAACACTTGTTATTGTTGGTACAATGGCCAACATGTATGCGGAGCTCAAATTGCCAAAATTTGACGGAAAGGAGTTTAATATCTGGGCAATTAAGATGAGGACTTTGCTCATTGCAAAGGGACTTTGGGACATAGTTCTTGAAGGTTATTCAGAACCGGATTGGAACAAGCTACAAGGAGAAGAAAGAAGAGCATTGAAAGAGCTGCAACACCAGAATTGCCTTGCCCTCTTTGACATCAGGAAAGGTATAAAACAAGAAGTTTTATCTCTTATTTCAAATTCTAAAACAGTTGCAAATGCTTGGGAAGTATTGCATCATGTATATGGAAATGATCAAATTTGTGAGGCTAGTATGAGCAAGGGGGAGCCTTACATATTTGAAGAGCCTTGTGAGCCTTGTGAAAATGAAGAATTCCTTCTTGAAAAGGAAGATGTAGAGGGTTTTGATGAAGATTGTTTCAAGAGGGAGCCTTGTTCCCTTGAAGATCCTTTTGGAGAGTCTTATGAAGACTCATGTGAAGATTGTTGTGAGCAACCATGGGAGACTCTCATTGTTGGAGGCATGTCTTGTGAAGGCATGGAAACTTGTAAGTATCAATTCTCTATTTTAGAAGGAGAATATGATGAAAATTGTCAATTCTTTCTTTTAGAGGGAGAATATGATGATGAAAAGAAAAATTGTGTGAATGAAGCTTTTTGTAATGAAGAAAAAGCAGTTGAGAAAATGACATGTTTGGGAAACATGGACATTGAAAATGAAAGTCTCATTGAAGAGACAATGGAGGAAAGATCATTCTATGGGAATGATGCTTATTGTGAAGACCACTCCAAAGTGGATGATGGCTTGCTTGAAGAACCAACCCAAGAGTGTTGGCATCTTGAAGATATGGAAGGATGTTCCATTGATGACCATGACCATTTCTCAAGAATGGAGGAATGTTACATTGAAGAGGAAGGAAGAGAAACACTCACATTGGAGTGTTCCTTGCTTGAAGACCAATGTGAGGTGGATGAAATATGTCTCAAGGAGGAGGCACTACAAAAGCAAATGAAAAGGCAAGAGGAAGATAAAAAGGAAACACCCACATTGGGGTGCTGGAAATGGATGAATGAATATGATTCATATCATTCATATCATGTATCCAAGACTATTCTCATGGAGGAGAATTGTGAAGATTGCATTGAAGAGCCAAACCATTGCTGGCATGTTGAAAAACACTCACATGGAGTGGAGGCAAAAGAAGAAGCAAAAGAAGATGCAAATATAGATACTTACTCATGTGGAGTGAATATTGTTTGTCCTACCAAGACACAAATTGTATGGGATGTTGATCCCCATGATATTGTTGATAAAGAGGAGATGCAAACTATAAGTTGCATGCTCAATAGAGATCACTCATCAAGAGTGACAAATAGAGATGCTTCTTGTCCATCAGCCCAAGAAGTTTGTGTGAAGAGAGATTTTGTGAATCTCAAAGAAGAAAATGATTTGTGTGAAGAAAATAGCACAAATAATTATCTCATTTGGGAGGTGGAAAGTGAGAAATCAAATGAGATAAAAATAGAAAATGAAAATTAGATTGCTGATTTTCTTGTTGTAATGGCAAAGGAAACATCACTCATGAATGAAGATCACTCACTTGGAGTGTCTATATTGAAGGAAAATAGTTGTCTTGAAAAGGTATATGGAGGTAATGTTTTTGTGATTAATGATTTTTTTTTTGTGAACTAGTATCTTAAGAAAGAAGAATATCTTCCAAAGGTATTGTTTATAAAAGATTATCTTGTAGAGACATCTTTGGATGAAGTTATTTCATTTGCAAAGGACATGGATAGCATGGTTGTTATTCACACAATGACACTGAGAGGGGGGGGTGAATCAGTGTAGCTATTAATATTCAAATCTACAACATTTAAAATTGAAGCAAAGAGAACTTGAAAACCAGAAAAGCAAATTGAACAAGAGAGCACACCACAACACACAATATACCGAGGTTCACCAATTTGGCTACTCCTCAAAAATGACTCGCTTGGACTCCAATCCAAATTCAGTCTTTGCAAAATACCAATTTTACAAACACTTTAACAACATCTACTGGAAGGAGCACCAACCCCTTAATTTTTTGCTGCAATAGATAGGAGCACCAACCCCTAGTACCAAGCACCAACTTGGACTGCAATTCTGAGCAATTTAAAATGACATAAAAATGTCTTCACTGTTTGCACCACCCTGATTGGTCTGCAATTAAACACACTCTGCACACACTCACGGCTCTGCTTATTTCTCTCTTGGCCCTCTTCTAACCCTCTTTTCACTGTAATTTCACTCTAACAAGCAGCAACCTAATTCTCTCGCATGACTGTCCTTTTATAACCCCTTTTCCTCATCGAGACTCCTCGTCTTCTATCACTTTTCTAATCCTGCATGCAGTCGAATGACATTCTCTAACTGTTCGAATTCTTTTCTCTTCTCCATAAGCGGTTGTTCGAATTCTGCAAATACGGCTGTTCGAATGCTTTTACGATCCTGCATATACGGCTGTTTGAATGCTACAAATACAGCTGTTCGAATGCTTTTACGATCCTGCATATACGGTTGTTTGAATGCTGCAAATACGGCTGTTCGAATGCTTTTACGATCCTGCATATTCGACTGTTCGAATTCTGCAAATACGGCTGTTTGAATACATTTTCGATTCTCCATATGCGGTTGTTCGAATGCTTTTCCAATCATGCATATACAGCTGTTCCAATGCATTTCCAACACCTGTCACTGTGTAACTACAGATCTGACTCCAGTTAATTCTTACGTAATTGGCTGCATGATTTTCCTTTATGCTTTTTCGACACTCGTCACCGTGCATGCTCCTTCGGCTTTTACCCGCCAAACAGTTACCTGTCGTGAAATCGTGACATTTCTGCCCATTTGACTTTTTCTGGACTGTTGACCGCGAAAACCTGACCTGTCACGATATCACGACGTTTTTCGCCTCCTCGACCTTATCTTGGCATGCACTCGCAAAAATAGAACATGTCATGAAATCGTGACACATTTGCTGCCTCCAGCTCTCTTCTGTCTCCTACCCGCGAAAACGAGACATGTCGCGAAATCGTGACACATTCGCAGCCTCTCGCTCTTTTCTGCTTCTTGCCCGCGAAAACGGGACATGTCACGAAATCGTGACACTTTTCGCTTTCTTGCACTATCCTTCACTTGCACCCGCGAAAATGGAACATGTCGCGAAATCGTGACACTTTTTGCTGCCGTACACTTTTCTTCGCAAGCCTCAGCGAAATCGAAACATGTCGCGAAATCGCGACGCTTTTTGCTGCCATACACTTTTCTCCACAAGCTTCAGAGAAATCGGAACATGTCGCGAAATCGTGACGCTTTTTGCTGTCGTACACTTTTCTCCGCAAGCTTCAGCAAAATCGAAACATGTCACGAAATCGCGACGCTTTTCTGCCTTAGCGTTGTTCTTTGCTATTCGCCCGCGAAAATGCAACATGTCACGAAATCATGACATCTTTCGCATCCGTACATTTCTTGCTTCATGCACTAGCGAAATCAAGACATGTAGCGAAATCGCTACAACTTTGTTGCCTTGCATTTTGACATGCAGCGAAATCGCTACACCTTTGTTGCCTTGCATTTTGACTTGTAGCGAAATCGCTACACCTTCTTGACTTAGCGCTTTTTCTTTGCTTCTGCCAGCGAAACTCCGACATGTAGCGAAATCGCTACACTTTTTCGCCTTGTTGCTTCCACTCCGATCCTGTCGCGAAATCGTGACACTTTTCATTGCCTGCCCTTTACCCGAAATATGTCGCGAAATCGTGACAGTTTCTCCATATTTTTCTCTCCTCCGATATGTCACGAAATCGTGACACTTTTGGCTGCCTTCTCTCTCCTCCTTTTTGTCGTGAAATCATGACATTTTCGGCTACGCTTTCTCTCTCCTCCTTTTTGTCGTGAAATCACGACATTTTCGGCTGTGCTTTCTCTCTCCTCCTTTTTGTCGCGAAATCGTGACATTTTTGACTGTGCTTTCTCTCTCCTCCTTTTTGTCGCGAAATCGTGACAAAAAACATGTCGCGATATCGCGACAGTTTTCTTACTTGTCTTTTTCTGCAAATTTTTGAATCTGGGTCACTTCTGTTTTCCTGGAAATTCACTGTACTTGATCTGACTGACTTCTGAATTCTTGTCCATTGCTTCAACTGCATCAATTTCTGTCTGTGTTGACAACAATGACAATACTTTTGTTGCACCTTGCTCAACAATCTCCCCCTTTGGAATTGTTGGCAACACTTATGCACTCTCCTGTAATTCTTCTCCCCCTTTGACAATAATACCAAAGGGTTGTTGCAGACTCCCCCTGAGTCTATGCACACCACTCTCGGACAAATGTTGTTATAGTTAGCAAAAATCATAAATATAAGCAAAACTATAAGTATAGGCATAAATGCACCCCCTGAGAATGTGATCCCAAATGATAGTCAGTTCTTGGGAATTGTGACCACTCCCAACTTATTTCGAAGGTACTCAAAAACTTCCTTGGGCAATGGTTTTGTGAATATATCGACTACTCGCTTCGTAGTTGGAACAAAGTCCAATTTGACCTCTCCTTCAAGCAACTTTATCCTTCAAGAAATGATACTCGGATCGCAATATGTTTGGTTCTAGAATGCATAACCGGATTCTTGGATATGTTGATAGCACTAGTGTTATCACATTTTATTGATATTGGCTCTTTGAAGTGAATACCAAGATCTTTCAACGTTTGTCTCATCCATAATATCTGTGTACAACATGTTGTTGCTGCAATGTATTCCGCCTCTGTTGTGGATAGAGAGACTGATTCTTGTTTCTTGCTGTGCCATGCTACCAGCCTGTCTCCAAGATAAAATGCTCCTCCACTGGTACTCTTTCTTTCATCAATACATCCTGCCCAATCTGCATCAGAATATGCAATCAAAGTGAAGTCTTTACCTTTTGGGTACCACAACCCATATTCCATAGTACCCTTGAGGTACCTGAAGATCCTCTTTACAGCTGTCACATGAGTTTCTTTGGGACTAGCCTCGAAATCTTGCAACCATGCATACTGCCTGTAATATATCCGGTCTAGTGGTCGTTAAATACAAGCAGGCTTCCAATCATAGACCTGTACATTGTTTGATCTACATCTGGAGATTTATCATCCTTGCTCAACTTGCGCACTGTTGTCATGGGAGTGCTAACAGGTTTACTATCTTCCATTGTGAACTTTTTCAGCATTTCTTTTACATATTTAACTTGAGAAATAAAAATGCCCTTTTCATTTTGATTGACCTGCAGTCCTAGGAAATAAGAAAGTTCACCAATCATAGACATCTCAAATTCTTTCTTCATTTTAGTTGATATGTCTTTGCAATATTCATCCATGTCGCTGCCAAATATTATATCATCTACATAAACAACAAGAACAATAAGATGGCCCTTCTCTGTTTTGACATATAAATTGTTGTCCACCAAACCTTTCTTGAACCCTTGTTTAATTAGATAGTTATCCAACCTTGCATACCATGCTCGGGTGCCTGTTTCAAACCATATAATGCTTTCTTTAACCTGCAAACAAAATCTGGATTGTCACCAAGTTGAAAGCCATCTGGCTGTTCAATGTAAACCTCTTCTTCCAGTTTTCCATTCAGAAATGCTGATTTTACATCCATTTGATATACTTTGAAGTTTTTATGGATTGCTAAAGCGTGAAACATTCTCGATTGCCTCTAGTCCGGCTACCGGTGCAAAGGTTTCCTCAAAATCAATGCCTTCAACTCCGAGCATAGCCTTTACGGACCAATCTTGCCTTATTTCGACAACCTCGTCCATCTTCATTTAATTTATTTCAAAAAATCCATTTAGTGCCAATTATGTTTTTATTTGTTGGCCGAGGTACTAATTCCCAGGTTTTGTTTTTCTCAATCTGATCTAGTTCTTCATTAATTGCCTTCATCCAACTTTCATCTGTGCTTGCTTCGGCAACATTTTTAGGTTCAATGCTAGATAACAGAGAATAGTTCCGCACTACCGCTCTTCTTGTCTGAATACCATCAGTGGGGTCCCCAATAATCTGTTCACTGGGATGATTTTTTTGCCAGTTACCTGTTTTAAATTTCTTGTTTTCTTCTTCCTCTGAGTCATTTTTTAAAACATCTGGATCAATTTTCTGATTCTCTTCTATTTCCTTTTCATCATCTCCTTCAATGACTTCTTCATAAATAGGGTATTTTTCTTGATAAGAAATTTCTTGCTCTCTACCTTCATCAACTTTAACATCAAGCACTCTCAACAATTTTCTTTAGCCTCTTGTTGTAACATGTGTAGGCTTTGCTTTTTGTTGAGTAACCAAGAAAAATCCCTTCATCAGCTCTATCTTCAAATTTACCGAGATTATCTTCAGTCCGTTTGATGTAGCACTTGCTGCCAAATACTTTGAAATATCTTGCAATTGCCTTTCTGCCGAACCACAGCTCATACGGTGTTTTGCTTTCATGCGGTCTTAGCATGCACCTGTTTTGAATGTAAACTGCAGTATGGACCGCCTCTTTCCAAAATCTGTCAGCTATTTTGTTCTCAGCCAGCATTGTCCGTGCCATTTCCTGCACTGTCCTGTTCTTCCTTTCTACAACACCATTCTCACTGAGGTGTCCTAGTCGCTGAAAACTGTCTTCTTATCCCATATTTTTGACAGTATTCTGCAAATTCTTCTGAAATAAACTCTCCCCCTCTGTCTGATCTTAGGCATTTAATCCTCTTTCCAGTTTGATTTTCAACCTATTTTTTAAAAATCTTAAACATCTCAAAGGCATCTGATTTAATCTTTAAAAATAATACCCATGTCATCCTGGAGTAGTCATCTATGAACAACATAAAGTATTTGTCACCATTTATGCTTTGAGTTCTCATGGGTCCACACAAATCAGTATGAATTATCTCCAACGGTTTGCTGGTGAAGTATTCCTTTGATTTAAATGTGGATCCGGTTTGCTTTCCTTTTTGACATGAAGCACAGATGCTATTTATTGGTTTGCCAATGGTTGGTATATCTCTTACTGCTCTTTTTGAACTTATTTTTGCCAGATTGTCAAAACTAATATGACCGAGCCTCTTGTGCCATAGCCAATTTTCATCTTCCTGTCCAATCAAGCATGTTCCTTCTACAGTTTCTGAGAGAGTATATAGATTACCAGAAGTCCTTGATCCAGTAGCTATCAGCTTCCCACTGTGTGCTTTTCTCACTTCACAGCCCTCCTTCTTAAAAATGACTTCATGACCTCGGTCACAGATTTGACTTACACTCAGCAAGTTGTGCTTTAGACCAATCACAAACAAGACTTCTTTTGATTTTATCTTTCCATCACTGATCTTGACTGATCCTTTTCCAACTATCTTTGCTCCATCATTATTTCCAAATTTCACAGAACCACCTTCATAATTCTGTAACTTCTCAAATTTTTGCTTGTCACCCGTCATGTGACTGGAGCATCCACTGTCAAGTATCCAAGGTGCAGATTTGTTCTGTGCTTTAAAGGCAGTCTAAACAATCAAATATTCCTTTTCTTTCCATTCCGGTTTGATAGCAGATTTTGCTACTTGTTTTTCCTGTGCCCTTTCATTAGCATGTGCCTGTTTTTCAAGAAATTTCTTGTTTTGGTTCAACCCATTTGGTTTAGATTTTCTACCCTGATAATTCTTTGATGCAAAAGTGCTTCTACAGTTTCTTGCAATATGTCCAAAATTATGACAATTATAACATTCAACTGCATAATTCATTAAAGGAGAAAAAATATTTCTACTGGTGAAATTCCTTTGAGGTACATTATGACTGCAATCTGAAATCTTATGGCCATAAGCATTGCATTTAAAACAATAACCAGAAAAGGAATGATTAAACCCGGGTGCGGGTCTTTGCCAGCTTGAAGTAGGAGCCATGAATCTTCTCCTTCTTGAATGTGTGACTTTTGTGAATCCATCTTTGTCGAGTACTTTTCTTGAGTCTGGCATTATTGCTTTCTTTGGCATGATTTGTTTTTTCTTGATCAACCCTGATCTTTTCTTCTTTCTTTATGGATTCTACATTTAAGGCCTTTGAACCCTTTGATGATTCTCCTTCATCGAAGCCTAAACCAAATTTGATGCCGGAAGGCCTTTGGTTATTTAACATTTTATCCAGCTTTACAATACTTTCTTCAAACTTATGAAAACAGACTCAATTTCCTATTCATCTCCTCTAGCCGCATCCTTAACTTAACAATGTCTTCTTCGAGCTTGCTGCATTCAACTGTCTTTACAGTTAATTGTTCATCAAGAACTTCAGACATTTTCTTGAATTCCTCTGTCTGTATTTTCAGATTGTTTATTATGTCAGTGGCATCCTCTAGTTTCTTTGAAAATTTTTTATTCTTTTTCCTTTCTGCACTCAACTCTTCAAGTGCAAGCAACCAATTCTCCTTCCAGATACACTTCAGCCTCATCCTTAAAGTTTTCATCACCTTCCTGATTTTCCTCTGTTCTTTCTTCTTCAAGTGCCATGAACAGAGCTTCACCTGTTTCTTCTTCAGAATCCTCACCTGAGCTTTCTTCAGAAGTGCTCGACATTCTTGGATATGAAGCTTTTCTTCTTGAAGTTGTTCTTTCGAAAATTTTGTTTCTTCTTCCGATCACCTTTTTCTTGGTGTGACCCTTCACCATTTTTGGTTTTCTCATGCATTGGACATTTGGCTGCAAAATGACCGACTCCTCCACAATTGAAGCACTTAAAAGGTAGCTTTCCTCTATATTTTCCTTTTCCCTTTGTGAGTTTTCGAACAAAATTAGCTTCTGTTTCATCCAATGTCTCTTCATCCTCAGATTCATGTTCAGCTTTTATATTCTTGTGTGCTTTAAAAGCAGCTTCTCTGTCTATAGACTTAGTTTGTCCTATTCTCATTTCGTATGCAGTCAGGGAACCATGCATCTCATCCATGCTGAAATTGTTTAGATCTTTCGCCTCTTCTATTGCAGAAACTTTGGAGTTAAATCTTTTGTGAAGTGTTCTGAGAACCTTTTTCACGACAACTGCATCATCAATTTCTTCACCGAGTCCTCTGATTACATTAATGATTCCATTGACTCTCAAAATATAGGCCTCTATGTTCTCATCTTCATTCATTTGTAGTGCTTCGAACTGTGCTCGATGAGTTTGCAGCTTGGCTTCCTTGATCTTGTTGTCTCCTTCATGGATGCTCTTCAATTTATCCCACATGTCTTTTGCCGATTTACAGCTCATGACTCTTATCAGTTCACTGTCTACAAGCCCACACATTATGGCATTCTTTGCTTTGGAGTTGTTCTCAAATTTTTTCTTCTCAGCAGAATCTGTTGGAGGAGTAGTGGGTGTTGTGTATCCACTATCTACGGAATCCCAAATGTCGTATCCCAATGCACTCAGATATGTCTGCATCCTGAGTTTTCAAAAAGTGTAATTAGTTCCATCGAACAAGGGAGCTTTGTTGGATGAGAATCCTTCATCGCCTGCCATTGTGTTTCTTCCAAGATCACCTTAGCTGATTAAGCTTGTTCAAGAAACCTAGCTTTGATACCAATTGATATTCACACAATGACACTGAGAGGGGGGGTGAATCAGTGTAGCTATTAATATTCAAATCTACAACATTTAAAATTGAAGCAAAGAGAACTTGAAAACCAGAAAAGCAAATTGAACAAGAGAGCACACCACAACACACAATATACCGAGGTTCACCAATTTGGCTACTCCTCAAAAATGACAGCTTGGACTCCAATCCAAATCCAGTCTTTGCAAAATACCAATTTTACAAACACTTTACCAAGGATCTACTGGAAGGAGCACCAACCCCTTAATTTTTTGCTGCAATAGATAGGAGCACCAACCCCTAGTACCAAGCACCAACTTGGACTGCAATTCGAGCAATTTAAAATGACATAAAAATGTCTTCACTGTTTGCACCACCCTGATTGGTCTGCAATTAAACACACTCGCACACACTCACGGCTCTGCTTATTTCTCTCTTGGCCCTCTTCTAACCCTCTTTTCACTGTAATTTCACTCTAACAGTAGCAACCTAATTCTCTGCATGACTGTCCTTTTATAACCCCTTTTCCTCATCGAGACTCCTCGTCTTCTATCACTTTTCTAATCCTGCATGCAGTCGAATGACATTCTCTAACTGTTCGAATTCTTTTCTCTTCTCCATAAGCGGTTGTTCGAATTCTACAAATACGACTGTTCGAATGCTTTTACGATCCTACATATACGACTGTTTGAATGCTACAAATACGGTTGTTCGAATGCTTTTACGATCCTGCATATACGGATGTTTGAATGCTGCAAATACGGTTGTTCGAATGCTTTTACGATCCTGCATATTCGGTTGTTCGAATTCTGCAAATACGGCTGTTTGAATACATTTTCGATTCTCCATATGCGGTTGTTCGAATGCTTTTCCAATCATGCATATACAGCTATTCCAATGCATTTCCAACACCTGTCACTGTGTAACTGTAGATCTGACTCCAGTTAATTCTTACGTAACTGGCTGCATGATTTTCCTTTATGCTTTTTTGACACCTGTCACCGTGCATGCTCCTTCGGCTTTTACCCGCCAAACTATTACCTGTCGCGAAATCGCGACATTTCTGCCCATTTGACTTTTTTTGGACTGTTGACCGTGAAAACCTGACCTGTCACGATATCACGACGTTTTTCGCCTCCTCGACCTTATCTTGGCATGCACTCGCGAAAACAGAACATGTCACGAAATTGTGACACATTTGCTGCCTCCAGCTCTCTTCTGTCTCCTACCCGCGAAAACGAGACATGTCGCGAAATCGTGACACATTCGCAGCCTCTCGCTCTTTTCTGCTTCTTGCCCATGAAAACGGGACATGTCACGAAATCGTGACACTTTTCACTCTCGCACTATCCTTCACTTGCCACCGCGAAATGGAACATGTCACGAAATCGCGACACTTTTTGCTACCTACACTTTTCTCCGTAAGCTTCAGCGAAATCGGAACATGTCACGAAATCGTGACACTTTTTTCTATCGTACACTTTTCTCCGCAAGCTTCAGCGAAATCGGAACATGTCACGAAATCGTGACGCTTTTTGCTGTCGTACACTTTTCTCCGCAAGCTTCAGCGAAATCGGAACATGTCACGAAATCGCGACGCTTTTCTGCCTTAGCACTGTTCTTTGCTATTCGCCGTGAAAATGCAACATGTCACGAAATCGTGACATCTTTCACATCCGTACATTTCTTGCTTCATGCACTAGCGAAATCAAGACATGTAGCGAAATCGCTACAACTTTGTTGCCTTGCATTTTGACATGCAGCGAAATCGCTACACCTTCTTGACTTAGCATTTTGACTTGTAGCGAAATCGCTACACCTTCTTGACTTAGCGCTTTTTCTTTGCTTCTGCCAGCGAAACTCCGACATGTAGCGAAATCGCTACACTTTTTCGCCTTGTTGCTTCCACTCCGATCCTGTCGCGAAATCGCGACACTTTTCATTGCCTGCGCCTTTACCCGAAACATGTCGCGAAATCGCGACAGTTTCTCCATCTTTTTCTCTCTCCTCCGATATGTCGCGAAATCGTGACACTTTTGGCTGTGCCTTCTCTCTCCTCCTTTTTGTCGCGAAATCGTGACATTTTCGGCTGTGCTTTCTCTCTCCTCCTTTTTGTCGCGAAATCACGACATTTTCGGCTGTGCTTTCTCTCTCCTCCTTTTTGTCGCGAAATCGTGACATTTTTGGCTACGCTTTCTCTCTCCTCCTTTTTGTCGCGAAATCGCGACAGAAAACATGTCGCGATATCGCGACAGTTTTCTTACTTGTCTTTTTCTGCAAATTTTTGAATCTGGGTCACTTCTGTTTTCTTGGAAATTCACTGTACTTGATCTGACTGACTTCTGAATTCTTGTCCATTGCTTCAACTGCATCAATTTCTGTCTGTGTTGACAACAATGACAATACTTTTGCTGCACCTTGCTCAACAATGGTGATGAAAACCATGGATATGTGTTGGTTGTATTTTGTGTTTAAAATTCCTTGGAAGGAATCATGTAAAGCCATAGTAAAGAGTGAAAAATTATGTGAGGAGCAACAATTTGTTGTTGCATCTGTAACTAGCTATTGCATAGCTATATTTTGTTTGAAAATCTGTGTAGAGGTGTGTGAAATTGTAATATGGCAAAACCATCTACATGAATTCTCATGGAAATGGATCTTAGCCAACCTTTGTCAACAGAGGTTGAACTCAAACTTGCAAGCATATTTTAGATTCAACAATTGGATTATGAGGCTTTAGGTGTAGATTTTACCATAAATATGGGTATTTGGCTTGATCCTACCCAAACAATATGAACATAAAAATGGAGGCTAAATCAAATGGAAAAGAGATCAAAGAATATCAACTCTTGAGGAGTAGGTAGAAAATCAAATAAGGAATTGATAGTGGTTCAAGGAGACAAACCGATCACTGGGGGATTGGTGAGGATAATAGACTCTTACTAGTCTCAAGGTAACCAATGATTATACAATCATGGAATATTAGGGGCTTAAGCAGTAGAACTTATCAATCTGTTGTTTGAAGACTCTTAAAAAAAAGTAAAATAATTTTTTTTCTTATCTAAGAGACAAAAATATCATTGGATCTTATGTGTAAAACAATAAATAGAATTTGAAGGAGTGTTAGTCATATGGAAGTGGCTGCCCAAGGGGTCTCAAGGGGGATAGTTACCTTTTGTAACTCTCTTGAATGGACAACAATAGAACATATAGCTTGGAGGGGTGTCCTCACATCACATTTTAGGAACAATGTGACAGTTGAGCAAGTTTTAATCACAATTTTTTATGGGGCTCAAAATCTAGATGGTCAGATTCATCAATGGAAAGTAGTGCATAATATGAGAGTCTCAAGGGAGGAGTTAGACTAGATTGTTGCTAGGGATTTTAATGCTAAATTATCATCTAGAGACCAAGAAGGGGGAACCCCAATTTTAGATCCAGGGGATCGAATTATGATTACCCAAGTCCATGCATTACACTTGGTGGATATTAAATTCTTGAAACCAACTATACTTGGACTAATAAGAGGAGGGAACCACAAAGTAGAAAGGTGAAGTTAGATCATATTTTGGTTTCAGAGAAGGTATTTGTGAAATGGAATCTAAAATTTTAGATTTTGGAGGATCCAATTTCATATCATTTCCCCATTATATTGGAAGATGGGATTAATATAGGGCAACATCACAAACCATTCAAATTTGAAAACTGTTGGTTACAAAAAAAAGGAACTTTGAAAGAAATTTCCACAATGGTGGGAAGAGGGACTTCTAGTATATGGGAAAATAATATTTATATTCCACAAATAGCTTCATTATGTCAAGGACCAATTGAAACAATGGAGGTGAGCTAAAAAGATAGACTTCCAGGTCCAAAGAGCTCCATTGGTGGTCTGATGGGATGAGGTTCAAAAACTTTCAGGGAAGGAACATTTACTAAGCAACTCAAAGAATAGGATGATGCAATGCATAAAGCAATTGAGGACATTGATAACCAAGAGGAGATCTACTGTAAATAGAGAGCAAGAACCACTTGGTTGGTAGAAGGTGATAAAAACATTGTTTAAGGAAAGTATGGTTCAATATGAAGAGGCTCAAAAATAATTTCTTGTTGTCATACCCTCTATTATCTCTAAAGAAGAAAATTGGACCCTACTTAAACCCATTGATAGAGAGGAACTGAAGAAAGTAGTCTTTGGAATGAGTACCGAAAAAACACTAGGTCCAAATGGATTTCCAATTGAGTTTTTCAGACCTTCCGGGACAACTTGGAGGAGGATGTAATGGTTGTTATAGAGGATTCTAGAGGTAGTAAAAGAATAATTAAAGCATTAAATCATACATTTATTGCATTAATTTTGAAATGGGATGAGGGGGTGCATATTTCAGATTATAGACCTATTGCCTTATGCAATCTCGTATAAAATAATCACAAAGGTAATGGTTGAGCAGCTAAAACCTCTCCTACATAACATTATTTCCTCAGAGTAAGGGGGTTTTATAGAGGGTAGGCAGATCTTGGATGGTGTGGTTTTAGCACAGGAGGCAATCCACTCAATGCAAAAATTAGGCAATAGGGGAATATTCATAAAATTGGATATATCAAAGGCTTAAATTAGGGTAGAGTGGAGATTCTTGTCAAGGATGATGGCAGCCTTCAGTTTCTCTCAGGATTGGATAGAATGGGTCATGAGCTATATTTTTACTCTGACATACTGAGTGTTAATCAAAGGCCTTCCCTAGAAACCATTGGAGCTACTCGAGGCCTTCATCAAGGAGATCCTTGTTCCCCTTATATTTTTCTCATATTGGTTGAAGGCTTGGATAGACTCAGTTTGAGAAGAAGACAAGGTTTGCTAACAGGTTTCAACATGGGTGAGGAATTTTTGACTCACTTAGAGTTTGTAGATGATATAGGATTGGTGGGAGTGGCCAATTCCATGGAAGCAAGAATGATTAGAGATACTCTTAATGTTTACCTTAGAGCCATAAACCAAGTCATCAATGATAAAAAAAATCCAAAGTGATATTTTTCAATCTTGATCGAAGGCTTTAGGACAAAATTTTAGAGATCTTGGGATTCACAAGAACTTCTCTCCCACTAGTATATTTGGGGGTCCCTTTGCATTTTAAAATTTTGAAAATACATATTTGGAGGAATATTTTGGATTGTATTAAATAAAGAATTAATCATTGGTCCCAAAAATGGTTAAGCTATGGAGGTAGACTAAATTTTTTACAATCAGACATTATGGCCATGTCAATTAAAAAAAAATTCTATTCTTGTTGCCCACACACCATATGGAAAGAGTTAGACAAGATGGCTAGAAAAATTTTATGGGGGGTAAAAGGAGAAAGGAAATGGGCCTTAGCAGGTTGGGAGAAAGTAAATCATCCCAAGGTAAAGGGAGGTTCGGGACTAAGGAGATCAAATTTAAATAATAAAACTTTGGCTAGAAATATTTAATGGAGGTGGATTTCCCAACCAACTCTATTTAGTATAGTTTTAACTAGTAAATATTTGAGATAAGTGAACCCGAATGAGGTGATTCGTTTCCCTTTGGATCGTAATGGGTCCTTGGTTTGGTAGAATCTAAAGTTAGGATCTCAGTTAGTGAAATATGGATTATTCTATAAAGTGAAGAGAGGGGAGAAGGCACAATTTTGGACATATTCATGGCATAAATACCCACCTATCATTATTGAATTTTTAGAATTACAACCAATAAAAACAACCATGTAAAGCAGGAGTTATATCCATATTTAAATTTATCTCAACACTAGCTAGCTAGGGGATTATAAGTTTAAGCAATTTAAGAAGTTTGATGAGTGCTCGATTTCAATACCTCCAGAATTGACACCCATTATTACTAAAATATTGGTAAAAAGATTTCTCACAAGTAGAGATGAGGAAGATGAATTAGCTTGGGGCTATGAGAGCCTCGGAGTCTACACAATGAAGCATGGATATGATAATATCCTTCCAGAACCTTCTCCTCATGCATATCAAGTTGAGGATTGGAGAAAGATTTGGCAGTCCAAGGGTTGTCCAAAAGTAAACTTCTTTGTTTGGTAGTTCATGCACAATGGAATTCTTACTTTTGATAATCTAATATGTAGGAGAATCGTTGGTCCATCTCAATGTGTTTTATGCTACAAGTGCAAGGAAACATATGACTACTTGATGTTTGAATGCCCTTTTACGTGCCATATCTAGGAGCGATGGTTTTTATCTTATAAAATTTGAGTCAATGATGATTTGAATCAGATTAATATTTGGGAAATATGTAAGAGGGGTAGATTTAAATCTAAATATATTTATATCATTTGGAATCTTGGATTAAAATTCATTTGGTGGCAAGTGTGGTTAGATAAAAATGGAAATTTTTTTAGAGAAACCTTTTCATCCTTAGATGGTGTTTGGCAAGCCATTTGGAGCAAAGTCACGGAAACAATGGTAGTTTATTCTAAAGAGGAAAATTACGCTAATATAGGGATGATGGAGAAGGAAGCTAAAGTGCAAGAGGGACATGAAAAAGCTAGTTGGAAATGACTTGCAGAAGGTTGGATTAAAATTAATACTTATGGAGATGCAAAAGGTAATCCGAGTAACATTAGTATTAGAGTGGTCTGCAGGAATCATGTTGGGATAGTCCTCTATTGGGAACTAAAAGGTCTAGTATGGGCCGTGAAGAATGAAGCAAAAGCCTTAGCTATAAAATATGCTTCTCAAGGTTACAAGAGGATAATCCTAGAATCAGATTCTCAAATATTAGTGGGAGCTCTAGATTGATGAGAAACTTTGCTTTGAATACATGGAGGTTTAGGATTCTTGTCACCCAAATTAAGGAATTGTGGAGGGAATTAGATGATGTGATTCTAGTCTATGTGAGTAGATATCTAAATAAAGTGGCAGACTTCCTGGCTAAGATGGGTACTAAGAAGGAGGTAGGGGTTTAGTGGCACAGTGACATAGCTATTGAGGATGAGAGGATTAGGCAGGTTGGTGAGCAAATCCAGTGTTTAGCTAATTTAGATAACCATTGTAGAAATATGGTTTAGGGGATTTGGCTCCAATTTAGATCTTCTTTTACTATTATAAACAGGTGTTCTTGTCGGCTAAGGCTAGGAGGAGTCTTAGCCCAACTTGTAAATGATCTATCTTTAAATATAAATTTTTTAAATTTTTTTCAAAATAATGGACTCCACGCTTGAAGATAAGGAAACCTCCCATAATTTCCTTATTTCTATTGGACTCCACATCCAAATAAACATTCCAAGCTTTCTTTTCCTCAAAGCAAAACAAGCAATATATTTTTGCATAATATATTCACAAAACTGTTAGCTTTTAAGGATGTATGTAGTGGAGAGATCTAACACAAGTCCTAATGAAATACAAGAAATATGAAATAAAGTGAAACAACAATATGACTGAAATATGCTATAAATAGAAATGACGAAAATACAATGCAATATGGAGGAAATTGTCACTCTATTAATATGAGCTAAAGAGTTGCATTGTACTCCATATAGGAGTATTGCTACAAAGAGCTAACATGAACTAGAGATATGCTTGATGTCTGCTTAATATCTAATCTACCACTATGAGACCCTTTATATAGTAAGATATATTCCTTGGTCAACACTCTACCTAGTTGTACAATGGGACACCTTGCACATTACAACTTGCACATTTCCACTTGTGCATTTATTACATTGCATGAAGTAACTAGATAAATTCCCTCTACAATAATCTCCTATCCTAACTATGTACCTAAGGTGGTACATTTACATGACCCAAATGATGCAATATACTTTTACTCTAACACCCTCCTGTATTACATTATTTGGGTAATGGATCTTCTTCTTTGTCTTGGAGCTTGTAATCTTTTTATCAGTTTTATGTAACCTGTTCAAGCAAGTAGTTAGTATCTTCATAACCTGTTGTTCTTGCTGAAAGAGATTTGACTTCATAATCATTTGTAGATTCCTTTATTTCTTCAATTTCTTCTATCCTTGGAGCTAGGTGTCCTTTCATATTCTCTTTTTGATACTCCAATTGGGGATAATTGATTGGTTATTGAGCTTGTTGTTGATTTTGGTATTGTCTTGGTTGAAATCTGCTTCCATTGTACATCTGATTCCTTTGATTTTAATTTTTGGGATTGTATCTACAATAGTTAGTGTTATGGCCTTTTCTCTTGCATATTTGACAATACCTGGTATACCATGGTCTTCATCCTCTTGATGATGAAGCAATATTTCCCTGTGGATTATCTTTTGATTCCAATGCAATGTTAGTCATTTTATCTTTAATTGTATTCTCTACCTCATTTTCTTAAAGAATATTTATTAGGTCATCAAAAGAAGTATCTTTACTTAGTACTTGTAAAGATGCTACCAAATATTTCTAACCATGTGGAAGTGCTCTCATGGTTACTTGAGTAAGAAGTTCATCTTTGATATCTGCTACTTTCCTTAAGAATAGTTCTATGTGAAGAGAAATAAAGAGCCTCGATAAACTAAAACTATAAAAGTAGTAATTGCAGAATCAACGGAAGAAGATAGTAGATTTACACATAACACAATATTTATCTTAGAAACCCTTAACCGGGAAACACCAACACAATATTATCTTCTTATTGCATTAACTTGACCATCTCCAATACAATAATGTTCTTCTTCTGTCTCTCCCCAAAACCTAATGCAAGTGCAATATATATAACAAAGGCACATGCATGAATTTTACAATATCATGGGTGAAAAAGCATGGGTTCAAATATAGTAACCCTAAAAACCCATATGGGTCTAAAAATAACTTAAAAAACCCTAAAAAAAAATTCAAGGGTTGTCGCTCTCGGATCCTTGCTTTTCGGAGGGCTACCATCCCCGAACCCCTGTGAGTATAGGTACAAAGTGTCCAATACATTTTAGTGTTAGCCCCACCAGAATAACATGGAAAATATTCAACATATTTCCAACATTCTTCCACTTGTTGAATACTTTCCATAGGGGCCAAAAACTACCATTGTCAACTGTCAAGGGAAACCATACCCATAAATATTCTACACCAAGAAAATTTTTGAGAAGGTACAACCTTTGTTAAAAAATCATAAATATTCTTCTATGTATTAACTTTCTCCAATATCACCCAGTTCTCTTCAACCATCTCTCTTAAAAAATGGTACTTGATATCAATATATTTTGACCGATCATGAAAACCAAGATTATTGGCCAAAATAATTGCACTTTGACTATCACTATTAATTCTCATAGACTTACATTTAAGACCAAATGTTGAACACAATCTCTATAGCCACACTACTTCTTTACACGCATGAGTTGTTGCAATGTACTCTACTTCTGTAGTGGATAAAGCAACGACTGATTACTTTTTACTCATCCAACTTACTGCCCCTCCAAACAACTTGAACACATAAGCACTCATGGATCTTCTCTTGTCAATATCTCCAACCCAATCAACATCCACAAACCCTTGTAGATTTATAATATCATTACCTCTAGAATTTCCTCCATAACATATAGCATAATTTGTAGTTCCATGCAAGTATATGAATATCTTATTCACAGCAGTCCAATGTTCCTTTCCCGGATTTGACATATATCTGCTAACTACTCCCATTGCATGTGCAATATCAGGTCTAGTATAGACTATTGCATACATTAGACTGCCCATCACACTAGCATAAGAAACATGATGCATTTATTCAATTTCCTCATCTATTTTGGGACACTGTTCAACAAATAACTTTTGACCAACCAGATGTGGAGTACATATTGGTTTACAATCATGCATTCTAAATTTTAGTAGTATTAAATCAACATATTTCCTTTGATTTAACCACAAATTTATATTTGCATGATCCCTTATTATTTCCATACCCAAAATAAATTTTACAGCAACCAAATCCTTCATGTCAAATTCAAAAGATAACTGAGATTTTAGTAACTTTATCATCTCCTTATTATTACCAATTAACAACATGTCATCCACATACAATACAATGAAACAAAATTTTCACCTTCCTTTTTGAAATATACACATGGATCTGCTTTAATTTTTCCAAACCCAAGTGTCAAAACAAACCTATCAATTTTTTGGTTCCACGTCCTTGGAGATTGCTTCAACCTGTAAAGAGATTTCTTCAACTTGCATACCAGGTCCTCCTTATATTTTACCTTAAAGCATTCTGGTTGTGACATATATATATCCTCATCAAGTTCACCATGTAGAAAAGTTATTTTTACATCCATCTATTCTATTTCAAAATCAAAAGCAGTAGAAATAGCCAACAAAAATCTAATTGAAGTTAGTTTAGCCATAGGAGAAAAAATCTCACCAAAGTCAATTCCCTCAACCTGAGAAAATTCTTTATCTACCAAGCGAGCCTTGTACTTCTCCAAATTTCCTTCTACATTGTACTTCTTCTTGAATAACCACTTACAACCAACAAGTTTTCTGCCAAGAGGTAATTTCACCAAGTCCCATGTCTTATTTTTATCCAACAACTTCATTTCTTCTTCCATAGCCTTTTTCCAATACTTATTCTCACTTGACTGAAGTGCCTCCTTTACAATCTTGGGTTCTTCATAAGTAACTGATAAATTAAATGTAGAACAAAAAATTTAAGTACTATACTTGTCTAGAAGTCTTCTCTCTCGATCTGATCTCCTCAAAATTGGAGTTCTACGTTCTTCATATTTAGCTTCCTCCTCACCTTCTTCCTCAAAATATTCATCTTCAGAATTTATCTGATTCAGGTTCTACCATAGGTTCTTTCTGATGTTCCAATTTTACCTACACTATTTCTGGTTCTTTGCTTGGTTGCATTTCCTATTTTAGAACCCCTTTTGTTTCTCTAAAGATCACATTACGACTATAAAAAACCTTCTGTATTTTTGGGTTCCACAACTTATATCCTTTAACACTACTACTATAATCCATAAATATGCATTTTCTATATTTATAGTCTAAGTTAATCTTTTTCTCTTTTGGGACATACATATAAACATCACAACCAAGAACCCTTATATGTCTGAGAGAGGGTTTCTTACCAGTCCATACTTCCTATGGAGTCTTGTCCACCAAAGTTGAGGTAGGAGATCTATTGATGAGATAACAAGTTGTTAACACAGCTTCTAGTTAACAGCTTCTACCCAAAATTTCTTTTCTAATATTGCACCACTTAGCATGCTTCTAGCCTTAACCATAAATGTCTTGTTCATTCATTCTACAATCCCATTATGTTGTGGAATATACAGAGTTGTTCTCTACCTTTTTATTCCACATTCCTTGTAAAACTACTCAAATTCATTAGAGCAATACTCACCACCATTATCACTTCTCAAAATATTTATCTTTTTATCTATATAATTTTCTACAAGAACCTTAAACTCTTTAAATTTATTAAAAATCTCAGATTTTTTTCGTAGAAAATATACCCAAGTCTTTCTTGAGAAGTCATCTATAAATGTAACAAAATAGATAGATTTACCTAATAATGGTACTTTTTCAAGTCCAAACACATCAATGTGAACTAGATGTAGAATTTCTTCAAACCTTGTAGCACTACTTGGAAACTTGACTCTAGTTTATTTACCAAAAACACAGTGCTCACAAAAATCAAAATTTAATGGACAATCAAAAATTCCTTCATCCATACCTTTCTTTTTTAATGTTCGAATTCATTTCTCACCAATATGCCCCACGTGTTGATTCCACAATATTTTCTTCATTGTAGGAATACTCGAAGCCATTTTATTCGTATTATTTTCCTATACCACTGAAGAGTTATTGCAATTAATACTTATAGTGCTAGCATCAAGTTTGAACAAAGTTCCTGTGCGAACTCCCCTTGTCAGCGCCAAAGATCCATGAACCATATTGCAGCTATCCTTATTGAATACCACATTCATGCCTGCATCATTCATCTTACTCACTGATATCATATTCCTTGCCAAACCCGAAATATACAACACACTAGGAAGGGTTTTAATTCTTCCATATTTTAGCAATAGCTTGACTCTTCCTTGACCTATTATTTTATAAGTCGAATTGTCTCCCAAGAAGACTTTACCTCCATCTATATTTTCATATTTACATAACCCCTTCCTATGAGGAGTCATATGAAAAGAAGCACCTCAGTCAATCAACCATGAGTCATCACATTCACTTGAGCACGCTGCAACTAAGAATAAGTCCACTAAATATTCATTTGTGGTCTTCATTTATGTAGAATTTCCTTCATCAGATGATCGATTATTATCAACATTTTTAGATCTACAGTCCTTTTTAATGCCCTACTTTACCACAATTCCAGCAACAGATTTACCCCTAGATTTTGATTTCTTTTCTCCTGATTTCTTTTTGCTTATTTCTTGAGAACGACCTCTCACAACCAAGGCTTCTTCTCTTTTTTGGGGCAACAGATTTACCCCTAGATTTTGATTTCTTTTCTCCTGATTTCTTTTTGCTTCTTTCTTGAGAACGACCTCTCACAACCAAGGCTTCCTATTAATGATAATCCTCTGAATATTTTTGTCTCATCTCCTCAGACAACAAAGTTCCTACTATATCCTCTACTTTCAATGTAGATGTAGAATTGGTGATAGCCATAACAAGGTTATCCCATGAATCAGGTAATGAACAAAGTAAAGTAATATATTTTTCTTCTTCATACATTTTTACTTCTACAGAGGTTAATTGACTTACCATATTTTTAGAAGTATTCAAATGTTCAGCCACAGATTCACCATCATTCATTCAAAGTGAATACAATTTCTTTCTGATAAAGATTTTATTTACCAATGACTTTGTATGATACAATGTTATAAACTTCTTCCATATCAACTTTTTCATGGTCTCTGTAGATAAATTCAATAATACTAAATTAGATAAGCACAATCTGATAGAGCTCCTTGCCTTCCTATTGATTTTTAGCCAATCATCATCTGCCATTGATGTTGATTTTATTCTCGAGACCGCAATATACTGATCTCTATCAATCAACAGATCCTCCACCTTAAGTTTCCATAGCTCAAAATTTTTTCTATTAAATTTTTTAATCTTTATCCATGTGTTTCCCATATTTTTTCTTTGCCTAGATCTTTTCACGTATGGCTCCCACTCGAGAATTAATTTATCATAGGGTTGAAACCCTTACTTCTCAAACAAAGCTAAAACCTATCTCTGATACCAAATGAAGAGAAATAAAGAGCCCCGATAAACTAAAACTAGAAAAGTAGTAATTGCATAATCAAAAAAATATATAGTAGATTCACACATAACACAATATATATCCTGGAAACCCTTAGCTGTGAAACACTAGCACAATATTATCTTCTTATTACATTAACTTGATTGTATCCAATACAATAATGTTCTTCTTATATCTCTCCCCAAAACCTAATGCAAGTACGATATATAGAACAAAGGCACATGCACAAATTTTACAATATCATGGGCAAAAAAGCATGGGTTCAAATATAGTAACCCTAAAAACCCATATGGGTCTAAAAAAAATTTAAAAACCCTAAAAATTTTGGTCGAGGGCTACCACTCCCAAACCCTTGGTTTTTGGAGGGCTATCGCCCTCGAACCCCTATTTGGGGCCTGACCCAACCCCGAACCCCGGTGAGTATAGGTACAGAGTGTTCAGTGCCTTTTAGTGTTAGCCCCACCAGAATAACATAGAAAATATTCAACATATTTTCATCTTTGATTTATTCTCCTAAGGTTAATAATTTCCCTTTGATATCTGCTACTTTCCTTAGGAATAGTTCTATGCTCTCGCCATTATTCATTTTTAGAGAATGTAGTTGAGTTTGAAGATGAAGGATAGTGGCCTTATTTTTTCCTTAAAATATTTTTTCTAAGCTTTTCCATGCTTCTGTAAATGTCTTTGTTGAACTGATATAAGGTTGTATTTCATCAGTGATTGCAAATGTTATTATCATTAGGGCTTTTGCATCATTTCATCAAACTTCTAGATTTTAGTATCACCTATAGTTGGTCTTTTTTCTATTCCTTGAGTTATCTCCCAGATTTTTTCATATACTAATATTTATTTAACCTTATTTTTCCAAGAGAAATAGTTTAGTCCCTTAAGTAATTAGGATTCTGCAAGAAAGAATTTGTTTGATGCCATGATGATCTTGTAGTATTTATTTGCCCTAGTCTTTATTTGATGACACCTTGGTAAATGTTAGTGTACTTTGTTAGTTGTTAAATTAACTTAGCAACTAGTTATTTTAGTTGCAGCGGCATCCTGTTGAGATGCGCCCATTCCGGGCTAATCCAGGAAGTCCGTTTGTGCTTCTGTATTATTTAATCTCTCCCTGCAATAATTCAATTTAGTTCAATTTTTTACATGGCATCAGAGCCAGATTGCTACGACAATTTTTTTTGCAGGGAAGGGTGAGAGTGAGAGAAAGCTGAAAGCGGAAGCAGAGCAGCGCAGGGGATTGCCAGGCGGAGATTTTTTTTGGGATTGCCAGGCGGAACGTGATGTTTTTTTAATCACGCCGTCGCGTGATTACTTAAAAAAAAAAAAAAAAAATCGCGGAAGGGCCCTGAATTAAAAATAAAAAATAAAAAAATTTGTCGCGCGCAGACGCGCGACAATCGTCGCGCATCCACGCGCGACCGAGGGAGGGAGGCCCCCCATCCGCGAGGACGCAGCGCGTGCCACCCCCCCTGGTTGACGCAGCGCTACCACGTCCCGCGGACGTTGGACGCAGCCGCGCGTCCCCGGCCGCGCCCCCCCCCCCCCCCCCCCGCCCCCCCCGTCCCCCCCCCGTTGGACGCAACGCGACATCCGCTGCATGCGGACCCCGCCCCCCCGTTGGACGCACTACAGGCGGACCCCGCGCGAATTTAAAAAAAAAAAAAAAACCTGACTGCGGACGTGCGCGCGACTGTGGACGGTAGCCGCGACCAAGCAGCAGCGGGAAGTTGACTGACGGGGTGCAGCTGCCGGAGGTGTTTTTTTAAGCTTGATCCGGCTTTCTCCTCCCAGATCAGCCCACGGGCTCACTGGCAAGTGAGCCGCGTGGTGGGTTCCGGGAACCCAGCAGTCAGGAGTTCAAATCCCTTCCACTCCCCTAAGGTAAAATTTAATTATTTTTTTAATTTTTTTTACCTAAGGTTAATATTAAATTTTTTTTAATTATTTTTACTATAGTAAAAATAAAAAATAAAAATTTTACTATAGTGAAAATTAATTTTTTATTAACCTTAGCGGTAAAAATATTAAAAAAAAAAAAAAAAAGGGGGGGGCAATTTCTGAAGAAAAGAGGGGATATTTTTTTTCAAAAAAATCAAAGGGGGAATGTGAGTAATTTTTTGAAAAAAGCAAATTTTTGGCATTATTGTAAAGGTGCATTTTCGGCTGTGTCCGACACCTGGAGGGTTAATTCTTGTGGGCACTTTTTATGTTGTATGTTGCATATTTCATTTTTGCACTATAACATTAAAAATTAAAATCAAATTCACTCCCTAAGTCCCCGGAATAATTAAAACCCATCCGTGCAATTTATTGCACTGCAACGTTCGGTATTTGTGATACCTCTGGCCAGCACTTACAGGTAAAGCTGTCGTGATTGCGCTACTGTATCCGCCGCCTAATATAGCTGCTACAACGACGTCTGAGCTTGTTCTCTATAAATCGTCGGGGAGAGATAAGTTTGCCATTTTTTGCATTTTTTTACTCCATCCACTACCCTTAATCGCTCTTGTGTTTAGGCGTAAATCCCGACGAAGTATTCTTCATAGTGTTTAGGGGAAGTTACGCCCCACGCATGAGAAGAATCTTCTATGGTAGGTGCCATCAACAAGGCGATTCCCTTTCAGCACCGCTTATGTTCCACGTATCGTATGATCTCTAAAACTCACCTATAGTCTCCCTCACGTAAGGGCGGGTGATTTTTGTTGATCTTTCTAAATACCTATAGTTTCCCTCACGTAAGGGCGGGTATTTTGTACGGTATAACGGCCTAGCAAAAGGTATATCGAAAGGGGGACCAATTGGTGTTATAAGGAACCTTCACTATGGCCGTTGTTGCAAAGTTGATGATAGATCCACATCACTTATTGAAAGGTCCAAATTATACACCATGGAAACATAAGATGAAGGAAATTCTCCAAATGGAAGATTTATGGGATATTGTTACCGGAGTAACACCTAGGCCTTCACCAAAGATCGGGATCCACAGCTCCTACTGCCGATCAGATAGCTTTTGACAAGAAAGACAGTCGAGCAAAGGTGCTCATTTTGTTTGTCTGTTTCGGATGAAGTGCAACCTCATATAGCCGACAAAGCAAGTGGTAAAGAGGCATGGGATGCCCTTAAAACCATCTATGAGGGAAAGAATGATTCCACCATTCTTCATATTCAACAACAACTTCATAACCTGAGTTTGAGACAGGGTGAAACAGTTGAACTCTTTCTGTGCAGAGTGTCTGAATTGAAAGAGAGATTGAATTCTTTGGGAGATTCTGTGGACGAAAAGCTTCTCATTTCAATTGTGATGAGAGCTTTGCCTTCTTCATTTGATATGTTGATCACCTCCATCCAGGTGTCTCAACGACAAATTACCTACATCGAGTTGGTCAATCTGCTTCAACAACAGGAGGCACGCCAACTTCACAAGGATGATTCTTCCAATACAGCCCTATACACCAACAAGCATGGTTCTAGGAAGAAAGGTAATGGGCAAAAAGGAGGCAACTTTCAGAAAGGAGGAAATTCTCAACAGGATACGAAAGGAAAAGGAAAACAACCTCAATAGAAGAAGAGGTGGTGCAAGATCTGTGAGAAAGACAACCATGACACCAACAGGTGTTGGCATAAGAACAAGCAGAGAGGCCAAAACAAACCACAAAATAAAAACAAGCAACCCCAGGTGAATGTTGTTGTTGAAGAATCTGACTCAGATTCCGAATGGGCACACAAGGTGCTCATGACTACCACAGATTCCACACAGAGGGATCCTGTTTGGTATGTCGATTCTGGAGCTAGCAAACATATGATCGGCGACAGATCGTGGTTTGAATCATTCGTGGCCAAAGAGGGCAAACCTGTCACCATTGTTGATGATAAAACCTACAGGGTTCAGGGAGAGGGTACAGTTTTAGTCACTCTTCCTGATGGCAAGTGTCAGATTGACAAAGTCCTCTATGTTTCGGGATTGGCTAACAATTTGTTGTCAGTCACACAAATCTTGGATAGAAATATGGTTGTCAACTTTCGTGTTGAGAATGGCAAGAAGTGTTGTACTATTACCAGGAAGGGTAAGCAGATTGCAACAGATTCATATAAGCACGGCTTATTTGCCCTAGATGCTATCTCTACTCCACATGTTGCCATGACTGTCTCTACCAAGGAGGCAACTTCCCTATGGCACAAGAGATATGGGCATCTTAGTTCTGCTACTTACTTGAGCTCGAGTAAGTATGAGATGGTAAAGGGTCTTCCTTCCCTTTCGCCACATTGCCAGTGTGCTCGACCGCTTGGCAGGAAAGCAGCATAGAGTACCATTTGAGAAGAGCTCAACAAGAGCACAAAAACCTCTCGGAGTTAATTCACACCGATCTCGTGCGGTCCTTTCACACCCAACAGCTGTGGAGGGAAGAGGTACTTTCAGTTATTCGTAGATGACTACTCACGAAAGATGTGGGTTTTCTTTCTCCAACTGAAATCCGAAGCTTTCGCATTCTTCCAGCAGTTCAAGAAATCCGTTGAGAAGGAGTCAGGAGCTTCTATTAAAACCCTCCGCTCAGATCGAGGGGGGGAGTTTACCTCTAAAGAATTTTTTGCATTCTTAGATAAGCATGGAATCAAGAGACAGTTAACAACTCGCCTATACCTCCTCAAGCAAAATGGAGTTGCCGAGAGAAGGAACCGTTCTATCATGGAAATGGTTCGTTGTATGCTCACTAGAGCTCATCTTGGGCAACAATATTGGGCAGAAGCTGTCACCACTGCAAAGATATCTCGTTGAATAGGGCACCCACAAAGGCCCTAAAAGGAATGACTCCACAGGAAGCATGGAGTGGTCGAAAACCCTCCATATCTCATCTACGTATTTTCGGATGTCACGCTTTCATGCACATACCAAAAGAGAAAAGGAAGAAGCTAGATGAGAAAACACTGAGATGTATTTTTCTTGGTTATGATGAGCACTCTAAAGGATATCGTTTGATAGATCCTTTGACCAAGAAAATTCATGTCAGCAGAGATGTTGTCTTTGATGAAGCTTTCACATCACAGAGCACATCTAAAGTACACCTAGATCTTGTGGAATCTAAGGAAGAGAAGATTCCTTCGTCAACACAGACAGGAGGTCCTTCTACATCTTCTTCAACACCACCGAAGAAGAATCCAAAATGGTGTACAAATACAATCCGAGACGCAAATTTATCCACTCCTCCCAATTTGAACTTGGATAGACCTCGTACACGCAAGTATGGCTCAAAAGGAAAAAGAAGCCAAAGAAACTGGTGAGGTTGATGATCTTTGTCAATCTTTTGAGGAACTTTCTGTAACTCCACGTACAGAAGTAGAGGATATGGATATTGATGATGACAGGGCGTTCATGTCTACCATAGACGATCTTGAACCTGCATCAGTGCAAGATGCTCTTAGTGAGCCTCAGTGGAAGGCCGCTATGGATACAGAGTATGAGTCTTTGATGAAAAATAAAACTTGGAAGCTTGTTGATCTGCCGCATGGAAAGAAACCCATTGGCCGCAAATGGGTATATAAAGTCAAGTACAAGGCAGATGGAACAATTGATAAGCATAAGGCCCGTCTTGTTGCAAAGGGCTATGCTCAAAAGGAAGGCATTGACTACGAGGAAACTTTTGCACCTACTGCTCGGATGACCACAATTCGAGTTATGTGTGCTATGGCAGCACAATATGGGTGGAAAGTTCACCAGATGGATGTCAAAAGTGCCTTTCTAAATGGTGATCTCCAAGAAGAAGTCTACATGACTCAACCGTAAGGATTTGAAGTGGAAGGCCAAGAGCAGAAGGTTTGCAAATTGGTCAAATCCTTATATGGTCTGAAACAAGCTCCTCGAGCTTGGTATATAAAAATGGACAATCACCTTATGCAACATGGATTTAAGAGATGTCCGTCAGATGCAAACCTCTATTTCAAGAAACAGGGTTCTGAGATAGTGTTGCTTGTACTCTATGTTGATGATCTGCTCATTACAGGGAGTTCAAAAACTATGATCTCTACTATCAAAAGAAACTTGTGTAAATATTTTGAGATGACAGATCTCGGACTTCTCCATTACTGTCTTGGTCCGGAATTCAGCCAGAAGGAGCACTCCATCAAAGTGTCTCAGAAAAAATATGCCAAGACATTGCTAGAAAAATATCGCATGACTGATTGCAAGCCAATGGCAACTCCGATGGAGAACGGACTTCAGTTATCGCGATATGATGATTCACCTCAGGTAGATGGTACTCTCTATCGACAGTTGATTGGGAGTCTCATATATCTGACCAATACTAGGCCAGATCTCGTATTTGCTGTCAACTATCTTTCGAGGTTCATGCAGGAGCCTAAGACCACTCATTGGAAAGCAGCAAAACGTGTTCTTCACTATGTCCGTGGTACTATGGAATATGGCCTAGAATACAAGAGGAACAACAAATTCTTCTTGCAAGGATACACGGACTCCGACTATGCCGGATCATTTGATGATCGCAAGTCAACTTCTGGATACATTTTTCATCTGGGATCCGGTCCTGTCTCTTGGCATAGCAAGAAGCAACAGGTGGTTGCTATTTCATCAACAGAGGCAGAGTATCGCGCCGCACGTGAAGCTGTGTGCGAAGTGATATGGTTGCATCGCATTCTGACAAGTATGGGCCATCCATCAAAATCTCCAATACACTTGTTTTGCGACAATCGTGGTGTTCTGAACCTCGTCAAGAATCCAATCCATCATGAAAGAACAAAGCACATTGACACACAATGTCATTTCATTCGAGATGAAGTTCCAAAGCACCGAATTCAGCTTCAAGACATTCCCACCGATGCTCAAGTTGCAGACATTTTCACTAAGGCACTTGCACGTGTCAAATTTGAATTGTTTCGCAGCTCTCTTTGTATTGCAAAATGATGTAATCAGGGGGGATGTTAGTATAGCTATTAGTTATTACATTACCCAAATAATGTAATAAGGGGGGATGTTAGCGTACTTTGTTAGTTGTTAAATTAACTTAGCAACTAGTTATTTTAGTTGCAGCGGCATCCTGTTGAGATGCGCCCATTCCGGGCTAATCCAGGAAGTCCGTTTGTGCTTCTGTATTATTTAATCTCTCCCTGCAATAATTCAATTTAGTTCGATTTTTTACAGTAAAATTCTAGGTTTTGTAGAATACCTTATGCCTCCATAGTGATTTTGGAAATGCTATATGATAGATAAAGTGCTTTTGAGAATAATGGTTCAATTTTGAGTTGATTTTGTAAAGTTTTATAAATAGCAAAAATCAACTTCTTTTACACCTTATTACTCCTATTGAAATTAAGCACTTTCTATTTTGATGAGGTTTAATAGTTGGATTTCTTTTGTCCCCTTAATGTATTTTGAGACAAGTATATCAATTAATTTCCAACTCTTGATATTCTTTAATAAACCTCCTTTTATAGCCTTTAATAATTTGATATTTATTGTTTCAAAATTTCAATTTCCTACATTGATGTAGTATTCCTTATAACTCTGTAATGTGGAATATTAGAAAACGATTATTTGCAAAAATAGAAATTCAAGTAGAAAACCTTATTTGTCCTATTTTTTTAATATTGCAAATATTAGGTTATTTTAATAGATATTTCCCCTTAGATATTGCTCTAAATTATGGTTTATTTCTATTAATATTTCAATATTTTATTATACCGTATAACTTCCTTATTAATGAAAGCAATCTTGATGAAGTATAAAACTTACCTTTAGTTTTGTACTCCCTATGTATTCGATGCAGGTTTCGAACATATATGATAGTCCTCTTAATACCTTTTCCTTGAACGCTATGGTGTACATCGATTCACCTTTGACTTCAATTTTGTACGATGGTGCTTCAACTCTGGAGATTTGACCTTCCTTGAATACATTGACTAGAGTTGTAAATGCTCTTTACCTCTCTTCCAAACTGTGATTTAGGCTGCTACGATTGCTATAAGTGCTATGAATATTGCAAATGCTCTGAATACTATCCTTCGTGGTCTTTGACACATTTTAATAGATGGAGGATCTTGGAATTTGTGATAAGTGTCATGATTGTTACCCTTGAGCGCTTGAGATGCTTATTATCATTTGTGAAACTCTACTAGGTAGATGAGCGTTATGATCTTGTACGAGCGCTCATTCTTTCCAATCTTCTTCCCTAAGCATTTTCTTTGTCAAGCTTGTAACATATGGGTGCTTGTGTGGGAAATTATTTCCTTCTAGGTGACAAGTGTCACCTTTCCTTCGTGCATGGGATTTTATATGTAATGCTTCTCCAACATATATTGTGATCCCCTTATTAACCATGCAACATGGCCAACTCTTCCTTTATTCGATGGCGCTTGATATGAGATGGTTCTAGCAGTGCCTTGGGATCTTGGAGCAACACTTTTCCAATGCTTGAGTGGATTTTTTGGGCTACTCCAATGGTGCTCCTTGAACGTACGTCCTTCAACCTATTATGCTTTCCTTTTTATAGATGATATTACCTTTTAATGCAGTGCTTATCCTTACTTTATTTACTTGCAGGTTTAGCTGTACAAAATGGAGAATATGTGAGCCTTTTGATCAGCTCTATTCCCTTGCAAGGAGAATGTTTTTGCACGGTTTCCTTGGAGTATTTTTCTCCTTGTAAAGAGTGTGCCTCTTTTGCACAAAAGACCTGTCATGTTTCCTACATAGAGCATATTAGTGTAGTGCAAAACAAATATAAATACTTTGTATATAAAATATCTTTTTGCACCTCCTCTTGCAATATGATTCTTTTGGTCTTATGGTAGCTTTTTGAGATAGGAAATGGCAGATTTGATGTTGTCTCTTTTCCTAGACAACTCTCTTTGTTGCTTGGTGACTTTGGTAATAAACCCAAGCTAATAACCACTTAGATATAAGCTCATTTTTTTGTAGAAGTAATTTCTACATCTTTTGTAAATAGCCTTTAGTGCACTTTGAATATAAGACTCACCAAGTCTCGATTTGAAGCTTCTAATGTCGATTTTGATAGTGGTTTATCTTCTCCACTCCTTAGAGGAATCTTATCTATTTTTGGTGGCTTCTTTGGTCCATGAGATGTTGCAGGTTTCGTGCACCAATAGTGTCTTTAGGCACTTTGATAATCTGTTGGTTTTTATGCTCTTGATCCTTTAATCAACAAACACAAACTAACATTTTTTAGAGTAATTAGTGTAGTGCAAATGATCTTAATAATACTACAAATTTAATGCACTAACAATCTCACCTTATCACTCCAATAAACTCAAAATAATTTTAGATGCACTTAATAATCTCTGCAACTTTAAGAGTGATCTGTAATGAACCCTTAATAAGTATTCTGCAAATTTTCACTATAATCAATATTGTAGGATATAGTCTTCTTGCTTTATAGATAGAAAATAGGTAGATGATAATTTATTTCTCTTGAAAATATCCAAATCCTATTAATTGTGCAAATAATCCTTAAAAGGAATTATTTCTTTTTGCACTTGAAGACTATAATGCAATCTATTCTTCTGCAAATTTTAATCCAAATATGGTGCTTAATGGAATTTGATAATGAACCCTAATTTGAAGTTCAATTAATTACACCCTCATTGCTTACCTTTTTGATGGATTATAAAATAGATGATGATCTTGGTACTTCTGATTCACCAAGTTGTTGCTTTGTAGTGTATGGATACGCAACTTCTTTGTTGGCTGTTCTGAACAACTTTCTTCTTCACCAATCTTTAGCCGCAAACTTTATATCTTGAGCCTTGGATTTGATGGCTTAATCCTTCCAGTGATCTTATACTTTCTGTTGTAGATTCAAAGAACTCCTTTCTTTGAACTGTGCCTTCTTTCTATGAGATGTAATCTCCAAATATCCTAGATTTAGTAGGATTCTTATGTTTGAATCTTCCTTCAAGCTTCTTGTTGAATTTTAACTTCAAACAGGATCTTCTTCTTCTCAAGATTTTGATTTTCTTAAGGTCTTCACTAGATTATTCTTTTGGGATTTGGCACTCCTTGCCAAATTCTTCTTCTTAGATTTGGCACTCCTTACCAAATTCTTCTTCTCTTGGGCTTTTTGTCGAATGGCAATAATTTTTCCAAGTCCTTCACTATTAGAATTTTCTCCTTGGTAGTGTATTTCTCCAATGATTTCTCATAGGAACTCTTTTAACAATGCTTCTACAAGCTCTACAACAAGGCTCTCCAAACCTTCTTCTTTTTCCTCCTTGAGATATCTCAAAGGTCTTCTATCTTGCAACTCCTATGATCTCCCAAATGAGATCTTTTCTTCAACCTTCCACTTCTGGAATTGTTGGTGATGAGATCTTCCTCTCGAATCTTTGATTTTGTTGCTTTTGGATTTGAACAGGATTCTCCTAGTCCTTCTCTTTCTTCCAAGAATGGATGAGATATTCTTGTTATCTTCAATTCCTTCTTGAAGGAAATATTTAATCAGTAAGGAGATCATCAATCTCCTATTTCTTGGACTCTTTTCAAGAGTCTTCTCTAGGAACTCCTTTCTGGAGTTTTCTTCTGAATCAGGAAATCTTCTCTGAAGTTTTCTTCAGTAACTCTTCTTTGGAGTTTAATTTTGAATAAGTAATTTATTTTCTGAGTCAAGAATTATTTTTTGAAGTTTTCTTCAAAATTAAGGCTTCTATGGCCTTTTCTGGATCAAGGGTTCTTTGACCTTTTTCTTCTTCAAGGCTACTTTGGCCTATTCTTCTTCTAGGCTTATCTAGCCTATTCTTATTTCAGGATTCTCTGGCCTATTCTTCTTCTACACTCTGTAGGTATTAATCTTGAATGGAGATCACCAATCTCCTATCTCATCCTATGACTCAAATTCTAGATTATCTTCTTTCTTGAGTTTGCTATAAGGCTACTATGGCATTTTCTTTACTTCTATGCTTTGTTGGATTGTAACTCTTATAATGGGACCTTTCTCGAGGTCTTTAAAATATTTAGTCTTTTACCTTGTTGCTACAAGTGTTGGAATGATTCTTGAAGATGTTCTTCCTAACTCTCTTGTAGGAAGCTTCCCAACTTTTTCTTGAATCTCCTTTTCTTGCAACAAGTTGTTAGAAACTAGAACGAAAGAATTTGTAATTCTAGAGATAATAATCTTCACTAGTTGATTTGTCAAACTAGTGGCTTGAATTTTGAGTTCTAGTCTTCATGAGTTTTTTTGCAACTTTGTGGAAAGATTCTAGCCAAATATAATCTTAGGTTTTCTACAACTGAGATCTATTTTAGTCTTCACTTTTCTAATTTTGTTGACTATTGTGGCTATTTCTATCAAATAATCCTAATGGCAGCTTTTGCATGTAGCGGAAAATATGTAGGCCAATAGTAGTAATGGTGACTCTCCCTATTCCTCTTGATCTACTAGACTTATCTTATGATGGATGTAGGTCCTCCTATCTCGATACACCATGGCTCTGATACCATTGTTAGCTTTTGAGGATGTATTTTGTGGAGAGATCTAACACAGGTCCTAATGAAATACATAAATTATGAAAGAAAATGAAACAACAATATGACTGAAATATGCTATAAATAGAAATGATGAAAATACAATGCAATATGGAGGAAATGGTCACTCCATTGATATGAGCTAAAGAGCTACATTGTACTCTATACAGGAGTACTACTATAAAGAGCTAACATAAACTAGAGATATGCTTGATGTTTGCTTAATATCTAGTCTACCACTATCAGACCCTTTATATAGGAAGATAGATTTCTTGGCCAACACTCTACCTAGTTGTACAAGGAGACACCTTACACATTACAACTTGCACATTGGCACTTGTGCATTTATTACATTACATGAAGTAACTAGATAATTTCTCCCTAAAGTAATCTTCTATCCTAACTATGTACCTAAGGTGGTACATTTACATGATACAAATGATGTAATATACTCTAACTCTTACCAAAACCAACAATATATTTCTGTAGTATATTTCCATAATATATTTTCACAAACAAGCAATATATTCCCATAATGTATTCCTATAAACTAAAAAATATATTTCCATAATATATTTTTTTCACAACAAGAAATATATTTCCACAATATATTCCTCTAATCAAACAATATATTTTTCACAAACAAGCAATATATTTCCACAATATATTCCTCTAAACAAAACAATATATTTCCACAATATATTTTTCACAAACAAGCAATATATTTCCACAATATATTCCTCTAATCCAAAAAATATTTTCAATCCATTTCAATCTCTTTCCAAATATTAACAATACATTTTTTATATGATTCATTTTCAATAATGCATAGCAAGCACAAGCATAAAGAAGCCCATACTTATTTCCAAAATATTTTCAATCCATTCCAATCTCTTTCCAAATCTTAACAATGCATTTCTATATGATTCATTTTCAATAATGCATAACAAGCACAAGCATAAAGAAGCCCATACTTCTTTCCAAAATATTTTTTACAAATATTTTCAATTCATTCCAATCTCTTTCTAAAGCTTAGCAATGCATTTCTATATGATTAATTTTCAATAATGCATAACAAGCACAAGCATAAAGAAGCCCATACTTATTTCCAAAATATTTTCAATCCATTTCTATCTCTTTCCAAAGCTTAGCAATGCATTTCTATATGATTCATTTTCAATAATATATAACAAGCACAAGCATAAAGAAGCCCATACTTTTTTCCAAAATATTTTCCTCAAATATTTTCAATCCATTCAAATATCTTTTCAAAGCTTAGTAATGCATTTCTATATGATTCATTTTCAATAATTCATAGCAAGCACAAGCATAAAGAAGCCCATACTTCTTTCCAAAAAAAAATCCACAAATATTCCCAATCCATTCCAATCTCTTTTCAAAGCTTAGAAATGCATTTCTATATGATTCATTTTCAATAATGCATAGCAAGCACAAGCATAAAGAAGCCCATACTTCTTTCCAAAATATTTTCTCCAAATATCATATTCCAAAGGTATATTAACATTTCGTTAGCTTAAAAATTATATTGACTCATCATTTGGTTAAGCAACAAACTTTAGAGATCTAAGTAATCAATTTTCCATTTGTAAATATTATCATTCTTTTCGAAAAGACTTAAAAGTAATCTATTATTTGATAATTATACCAAAGATTATAATGAATTAATTCCATCATTAGACTAATTGCCCAAACTAATCAATCATTTGATTAGTCAATAATTTAAAGATTATAATGTATTAACAATTGAATCAATTACCAAACTAATCTAGCATTCAATTAACTAATAATCTAAATATTATATTAGATTAACTGTTAGATTTATTGCCAACTAATCTATCAATAGGTTAATTAATAATCTAAAGATTAAATTAAATTAACTGTTAGATTAAGTGCCAATATAATCTATCATTAGGTTAATTAATAATATAAAGATTATATTAAATAAACCGTTAGATTAATTGCCAATCTAATCTATCATTAGGTTAATTAATAATCTAAAGATTATATTAAATTAACCATTATATTAATTGCCAATCTAATCTATCATTTGCTTATTATGATCTAACATTCTATCACTTGATTAATATAATGATAATATTAGAAAGCAACATTAATCTATCATTAGATTAATATAGTGCTAACATTAGAAGCAACATTAATCTATCATTAGATTAAGATAGTGCTAATATTAGAAAGCAACACTAATCTATCATTAGATTAATATAGTGCTAACATTAGAAAGCAACATTAATCTATCATTAGATTAATAAAGTGCTAACATTAAAAAACAACATTAATCTATCATTAGATTAATATAGTGCTAGCATTAGAAAGCAACATTAATCTATCATTTGATTAATTTGAAATCTAAATATTAATTAGATTAATTGTCAAACTAATCCATCATTTGTTGATAAGTTGAAAGAGGGGGTTTTGAAAGGGACCCCAAACCTTTTACAGATTACCAATGAGAAGCCAAAAAGAAGATGATCACAATTGGACCAATCTCAAAAATACAATGCATGAATGAAGTCAAAGAAAACAACGCGAAAGGGTTCGAATATGGACTTCAAGGGATACCAACAAACTAGAGAGATTCAGATAAAGATCCATGAAAAATAGAAGGACAAGGAACCCAGGAAAATGGTCAAAAAAGGTTGGTTGAAAGGACTAGGCTAGTTAGAGATCTCAGAAGGGTCTCATTCGATATTGCTCACACTAGGCTCACCAACAAAAATTTGAGTGTCACCTCCCTTCTAGTTTTTGATGGCAGAGATCATTTTTTAGCTCACTCGAGAAGAGTCTAGGCAGTAAAATATGCTATAAATGCGAATTGCACCATTTTCTCCACATTGCTAATGGAATCAGGGTTGACTCTATGCTAGATACGAATAGAGGGCCCACTCGAGGAGTCACCAACCATCAAGGAGTGAGATCGAATAGGGGCCCCTTCAATTTTGTATTTCTTGAGCTTTGTTGGAGATTCTCCTGGGTCTTCTTGGTCTTGGTCAATAATAATAGGAGTTTTTCTTTTTTCCCTTGAAGCCTTGATTTTGGATGAGCATCGACAAGGATTGATCTTGATTGAATGAGAGGAGTCAGTGATAGTGGATTCGAACATTAGATTTTTTCCAACCTTGATCGCATCTGAAGAATCTCCCTCTATGTCATTATAACTTGGGATGTCCTTCTAAGGGCTCCCTTAACTAGGAGCTGAAGCAACAAGGTGGTCCATTGGACTTCCACCAACCGAGAGAATAGCCTTATGCACCTCCTTTGGCAAGGCATGCTTGTAAAGAATCGTATGAATACCTTGGTGCTTAGGGTGCATTGAGATGCATTCTTTGATATTTTCTACAATGAGCTCTAGAGAATAAAATAAATATTCAAGGATATTAATGCACTTGATGTTGAGCAAGTGATTCAAAAAAGCTAAGTGGAAACTCTTGAGAGGAGAATTAATGTTGTCCACCATGAAAATTCAAGGATTGGAATCATTACCCTGTTCCAAGGAACAGATAGACCCTCCCTGATAATCCCACCTTTCTCCTTGGCCAATTTTTTGTCCTTTTCTATAAAATGATTGAGCTCAACCACCAAGGAATGCTTGTCACAGTGAACTATGTCCCCATATTTGGGAGCTCTATCACCTCCGCCAGCAAATGAGTAGTGACCTTGAATTTGAGCCCATGCAAAGTGACATGGTCATTATCCTAGGACTTAGAGAATTCATGGGATAAATTGGGGATGTTCCTACTAAATTTATGAATGAATGGCATATACCCATGATTTTGCAAGATCTCTTCGACCATTACATCCATTTACAAGGACTCCAGCTCGAGAAGCACCATTGTCATAATGAAGAAACTCAAAAAATCCCACCTTTGAAATGAGGTTGCAGAGAAATTTTAATGGATGCCACTGCTCCACTAGTTGAGATTTAAATGTGTCTGAGAAGCTGAACATACTAAAGTTTCTAGAATATGCATACCACAAAATATGGAGAGTCTAACACTCTAAATCCATTTATGGCATGCACCATATCAAGATAGCCTTATCACCTATACTGAGTCATCTTTGGGTACCTCATAACCAATGAAAACAGAGTTAAATTTGAAATATAATCTAATAATTAAGGAGGAGATACTTAGGAAAATAGAAAAATTGACCCTCTCACTACTTCTAGAATGAATATAAATGGAGATGTTCCAAAAGAGATCGTTGTCACAGGGTAATTTGCCATAGAAATAATCATTAGTGGAAGTGGGTGAGCACACGAGCCTACGATGGTGCCACATAGGACCAAAGATAAATGTTGGGTGTTGATTCCTACAGTAGCTCGAGTTTAGAAGGTAGTGCCACACAAGACTAGAGATTACTCAAAGTGTTGATTCCAATGAGTGCTCAGGTCTAAATTATTGATGAAGTTCCACACAATACCAAAGATAACTTTAGGTGTTATCTTCTATGGATTCTCTAGTCTAGATGAAAGTGGTAAGGCCATGCAGGATTATAGATTGACATAAGGAGTTGAATCCTGTGAGAACTTGGGTCTGAGCGATGATAATAATTAGAGAAAACCATATCAGACTGACATGCAAGCTAAAAGAGAAAAGGGCTTGTGGTATGGTTCAAATGTCCATGTTGAATAGAGATCCAATCGAGAAGGAAGGTATCTTTAGAGGAAGGATACATCTTCACTATCATCATAAGCATGGAGATTTTGAGGAAAATTATCATGCCAAACATGAAGAGACTCTTCACTTAGGCCCAAGTTGACCATAACATTAGTAGCTTTATTGCCTTCTCTATACACGTGTTGGATGGTGAAATTACTAAACTGATCTATCATTTGATTAATTAGAGTCTAAAGATTAATTATATTAATTGCCAAACTAATCTATCATTTGATTAATTTGAAAATATACAGATTAATTATAATTTTTTATTAGATTAAAATGTTGCTTGCATTAATATTTCCTTGGATTAATTGTAAACTAGATATTAAATACCAATAATATTAGGTTGAATTAAAAATATATTGCTTTAATCTACTTAGAGAAATTATATTAACAATACTATAATTATTTAAGAATTAATCTATAAAGAATAAACCCAGCAGCACAACAATAATTCAACCTTTGACTCCCCACAACCAAGAATTAGATATAATATATTAACAAGGTAAATCAAATAATGGAAAAACACTAATTCAACCTAGATTAATGCATGTCCAAGGTTTGACCTAAAACCAAAATTTAATATGTGCAAGATTAGCTAAGGTTCAAGATTATAAAAATCTAAAGCAATGAAGGAATGAAAAACTTAGACACAACAACATTAATCATCCAAAAGGGACTTAGAAAAACCCTAGAAAGCCCACACATTCTGGAATGGAAACTCCTATGGTTCCAAGCACTTTGTATCATAGGCATTGGCTTCAACTGCCAAAGTGTCATTCAAAATGGGTTATGAAATTAGGGGGTACTACAGTATGCTAATGCAAACAAAGGATGCTCCCTTGGTGCCCTCCCTTCAAGCCTTTTGCCATACAAAGGCAACTCATTCTAGGATGGTGTAGGTATGCAATTCAAACCAAGGCTCAAATGTTAATTAGAGAACCTATGAAAAATATTAGAGTTATACACAAAGTAGAGGCCAAAAGAGAGCATACACAAAGCACAGATGGCAAGGAAAAGAGGTAGTGAACATGTAAAACACTCAAAAATCAACATTCATGAGTCTGTGGAAAGTTACCAAACCAATCTAGAAAATTTTATGCTTGGTGCACTCACTGAAACTCCACCCGCCTTATGCCTTTGATGCACTTCCCATGTATTCTTGCACTTATACCTAAAATCATCCATCATCCCCCATCTCACTCCTCCAACATCTCCTCTTATAGCCAATGAAAGCGGACAACAAAGCGTTGCTCTAGGGTTGAGTGGTAATGCTCAACATAAATCCTCCATGATCCACTACTACCTTCCATAGGCACTCTTGATGCATCATGGAGGGAACAAGCATCTTATGTTAAAAATAATGGTAGATCCTCCCTTGCCACCTCAAGGCAATAAAGGCACCACTACCACCTCCAAACATAAACATGTTTTTTATATCATGCTATGAAAACATAACAACACAACACCCTTAAGCAAGTATTGACCATAAACTTAATCCAAAGGAAAATCAATCTTTCTAATACAAAGACCTAATAATACATTAATCATTTATTTGATTAAATATCAAATCCAACTTTAGATTAATACTAACATTAATCAGTATAAAATCTAACATTAGCAACATATTAATCATTCCATTAATTAATGCTAAGCATTAGATTAACCAACATTAATCATTCTTTCAATTAATATTAAATATAACATTAAAATCACATTAATTTTTCTATCAATTAATGCTAACATTAGATTAATTAATCTAAGATTAATTTTTTCTTAATCAAACAAAATAATCTCCTACTCCAACCTTGAGAAGCAATCTTAGAATAAATCCATCTAGTCTATCAAGGAGAACATTCAGTCACATGTGCAATGTAAACAAAACCATCATGCCATATGCAATAACAAGAGCACTCTCCCAATGTTTCATACCATTGTTTTATCCCTAAATTAATGGCTCCTTATTTAAGATAGACATAAGCTATCATCGACTCAAGGAGACTTATTGCAAGTAACTTTCTCGGTCCAATGGTACGAACATGAGCATAAGCAAACCACAATGCACCTACATGAAAGGTTATTCCTTCATGTTACCCAAAGTTGTGTGATGAATGAGTCATCATCATCATCATTTCCTCTTCAATATGGTTTCTCGTTCTGTGTGGTCAATTCTCTTACCCACCCACGAGTGTACTTGATCTTGCACCCAAGCAGAGTATTAGTAGTATCATATTCTTACACAAAATAGATATAGTATTAGAAGCATATATCCATAAAAACAACAAAGCTAAGTATTAAATATCATTTGCTAATACATAGTCCAACTAAGTAGCTATACTGCCAAGGAGGGTCATGAAAGATATGCAGGTTACTTCAAATGGAGGAGGCAAATTTACCAACAACATATCTAAGGATACCCTTATTTGAGGTGAGAACGAGGATATAATTATGGAATCTAGTTATAAGTAAAGTTTAAAATAAACTATTTATATTGAAAGGTATATGGTTATCATTAGCAAGAAAAGTGCAACTAATTAAATCAATATTATAAGTAATTCCAACATATTATATGTCCTTGTATATTATGCCAAAATCAGTGGGAAAAAGTTTAATCTTTATTATACGGTCATTTTTATGGTCAAGATTACATGATAAAAGAAAAATTCCTTTGGTGAAATGGATCAAGGTGTGCAATGATAACTTGGTTCATTTGTTGGGACAAATAATTGATATAGCCCACACCAAGGTTCAAATCTTGGGTGACACCGAATAACTCAATGTGACTAAATCAATGTAAAATGGAAAGGGTAACCCTTTCAAAACCCTACTTAAAATATATACATTCTCTAATAAATAAATTTAAAAAACTAGGGGAGGTCTCAGTTTAAGAGTTCTTACGAATGTACACTTAGCTCTAAGGTAAAAAGTAATTTGGAGATTGTACAAAGAGAATCAAAGATAAGGGACAAAAATTCTTCTAAGTACATTGAGCCCAATAACCTAAGCTTAGTCTTTATTGCATTCTCACTACCATATGGTATTGCACTATTGAAAATATATAAAAAAATCAATTGATCTAGTGATTAAAGTCCCAAGATGGGTGGTGGAAACTAAAGAAAAAAAAGCTATTTGGATGGATACCTAGTGTGATAAAAAAACACTCAATCTAGATCCAATTTTGAAACCATGGATAAGATTAATTCAAGATAAATATGGTGATAGAGTTTCAAACATTATGTACATGAATCAGGAATGAAGCTACTGAAGAACAAAAATTTGTACCAAATAACTAAATAGCAATGAAACACAATGATTGAACAAATGAAATGAATCTTTATATTTATTTATATCATTCTTTCAAAGTGTTACAATAGGATCCCCTTGAGGGGATTTCACCAACGATACAATGAATACAATAGGGGTGTTATCCCATTTTTTATCAAAAATATTCATGGTGTAATATAAATATCTTTGTGCCAATACAATTTGTCGAGGAGCAAGTTTTCTAGAATCATTGCACGAGGTTCAGATTCACTATCTTTCATTGTCCTCGAGTCATGTTACCTGTATGTAAAGACACACAAATCGAATTAGTAACATATGGGGGACCCACCAAAGTTGGACCCATACTCAATCTGATAATGCAAAAGATAAACAAAGAATAGATACATGTGTATGATATTTGAGATCTAAGCTAATGTAGAACGATGAAAATACAAAGATATAAGCTAAAATGCAGTAAAACAATGGAAAATGATCACCTGACCATGACTCAAGGTGAGATGGTTTTTGTCTATGGATCGTCTTGGGGTGAGATGATCACTGTTGCGGTCTTGTGCCTCGACGTAACTAGATCTAAAAAACATATTGGGTTGCACAAGGTGTTGTTTAAGGCATATCTTCGGGAACGTGTGAGTGGGTGAAAGGATGTAGGTGATCAATGGGACAATATGGGTAATAATTCAAGGGAAAGGAAAGCGGATTCAAATCCAAAGTGGAAATATCACAATATTAGGTTGGCAATAGAACTTGGCAAGAATTTTTGGTAGCACTTCATGGCTTCAAATTCAAAAAATTGGTATCTTAAAACATGGATGGAGACCCACGTGCTGTAGGTGAGTTGGAGAGGGTAGGGAAATCCTCCGAGGGAGGTCCCTAGTTCAAATATTCACCCTACCAAAATACATATTGGATACCCAAAATCCAGTTGATTATGTTGGTGCAGTCAGGGTCGAGCATGACTGCCGAGTGATTTTAATGGTGTATAATCCCCTGGTCATGGTTTCTCAGACTAGGGTGGCCTTGCAAGGGGTTTTTCGCTAAATTCAAAAAAAAAAAATTGTCGAATTGAATGCTTGTCCCTTTCCTGGTGCTTTCAGTGGCATAAATGGTTTAAAATGATTATGGCATAGTGGTTATAGGGGCAGACTATGCGAATATCTGTGTGGCAACTTTTGAGGCAAACATCACAAAATACTATGGCAACCATAAAAGTCGGATAGCCTGCTCAGATTCATGGCGGCTACCGATTCCACCATGTAAATTAAAAATAAAAAACATGGAGGGAGGGTACCATTTTATAGGCTCCTGGGGCAAAAATACATGGAATGGTAAGTTCCACTTAGGGGTAGCCTAATTGGCTACCACCAAATGCTTGCATGCAACTAGTGTAATTGCCTCTTGCAAGACGTTTGGCATTGACGCAAATTCATGCACCATGTTGACAAGCAGTTTCATTGCTAGTTAATTTTTCATCTTTGGTTTTGTGCAATTGTCTTGAGTTGAGATGGTCTTGATCCTAAGACCATCTTGATCAATACAGTCAGGTTTCCCATGGGGAATGTTTCCTGCTACTTAGATAAATCATTATATTAACCCTAAGGCTTCCCAAGATGGATGGTGTGAGTTAGAAAGGAGGCATTTTGGGAGTATCCTCACAATGATGCATTTTAGGTATTTATAGATACCTCTTTTTGGGATGCTTTGTGTAGAAGCACAATGCAGAGAAAAAATAGATCTAAAATGGTTGATATGGGGATGGATGATGTTGATTAAAAAAGTCAACATGAGATGCCCCAAGCATGGGAAGGGCGCACGTTGTTGAATCATTACTTCCAACACATTGATGAACTTGATTTAATCTTGGTATATTTTCAATCATGGGTATATGTTATTAGTCTACAGGATTTAGGCTTTAGGTCTACCAAGTGTTTTTTTATTGAGATTTTTACTTTTGCCCCAACAAGGAGGGTGTATGATCATTTTTGGTAATGATTCTTGGACGAACGCAATTTCTACTTTTGAGTGTTTGATTATTGACTTAATTTTGAAATGCAAATTTTATAGTTATTGATTACCCTCTCAAGTGATGAGTCAATGGAGGAGATATAAAATGATGATAGCGATGCATCACTTGATAAAATTAGGACTGTAAGTATGGTTGCCCTAGAAAATGTTAAATTTTTGTGATCATCTCAACCGGAGATGATTGCTTTTTAATGTCTTTTTTAATTTTATATTTTTTGCAAAAACAAGACCATCTCGAATAGTCGCATCATGCCATGCAACCACTTCAGATAGTCATGAAATACGTCACGACTGTCCTGGACGATCGTAGGTACAAAAAACTATATAAGATGGATATCGTAGAAAATTACTCATTTTACTGTTTGTGATGAGCTGAGAGCGAGACGAGGAGGAGAGCTTAGTTTGTGCAATGAAGTGATATTGGACTATAATTTGACTGACCTCATAGACCCATTGAGCGTCTCAATGAGCGAAGGAGCCAGTGTGAGGTAGGTAAGGATGAAAATCCAAATCTTTTTTTTTTAATGAAATGAACCACATTAAAATGAAATGGTAACGAATGTGTGGGATGGGTAAAATGGTTAATGTTAGGTAAAATGAAAAATGGAGTGGAGGATGGGTAGATAGCATTTATTACTTTTGATTTTCTCCTATTCCCTTTTTTTATTATGTGTGTGTGTGTTTTTGTTTTTTTCTTTTCTTTTTGTGGTGTTTTATGTGATTTAGAGGTTATCTCAAGTTGAGAAAATTACTTTTTGTGATTGTCTCGACTCGAGATAACCTTTCTTGGTGGTCATCTCGACTCGAGATGATCCCTCTTGGTGATCTTCTCGAACTGATATGATTTTATTATGGGACTAGCTTGACTTGAGACAGTTGATTTTATCATCATCTCAAAGAGAGACAGTTATGGTTGTTTGTTTTTTTAATTGATTTTTTATTTATTTGTGATAACTTGTTAGAGTGTGGAATGATTTACAAATACCTACAAGAATGCTCATAATGAGTTATTTGGTTATTATTGGGAGTGGTTGAAGAACATCAGTCTTTAGCATACAGTTTGACGAGAGTTGGTACACATGGATGTTAGCTTTTGATGGATATGTAATGGAGGAAATGCATCCACAAGTGATGGAATAAGGAATCTAAGTTCTATCTATGATAATGGCTAACTAAAAAGCATGAACATAATATGAGAAACTTCTGAAATCACTCATGCTACATCCTTTAACGAAATCTCATAAAAATAGAACTTGATACAATATCTCTCTACTACTCTAATAGTGCATGTCATGGATCATGCATGCTTCATTACAATGAGCTCTATATATAAGAAGATAAGTTTCTTGGCCCTTACTCTTCCTAACTACCTAAAGGACACATGTCCTTTTACATCATTGTACATTCTAACACTTATGCATTTATTACTTCTTCCCCAAGTAACTCCTAATATAATAATGTACCTAAGGTGGTACATTGACATGTATCTAAAATTTGTAATATACTCTAACACCCCCTTGTATTACATTATTTAGGTATTGAAGAAATTAGTCTTCATTATGGATTTTCGTATTTGTCTTCATTCTTCAAGTGGTATTGGAATTGATCTTCTGCTTGAACTTCACTTGTTTTCTTGACTATATTGTGACTTTGGTATTGTTATCGTTTTCCTTCCAATTATGTTGTCAAAGTAGTTCATACCTTTCTTGTGCCTGTCTCTATACCTTGAGAAATATACTTGAGAAAACTTGCTAATGAATTTTCTTGTCATTGTATATATCCAATCAAAGAAATGATTTTATTTGTACCAACAATGTCTTTGGGAATATGGATATTCCAGCATCTCTCTCTCTTGTGCCCATATCTGTTACAATGACTGCACCTATTTTTTGTAGCCAAATTCCTTTGACTATTCTATCCTTCATAGCAACTGTTCCTATCAATCTATGTCATTGAGTTGGCATCACTATTTCCTATCATAAAATTTATCCCTTTCTCATTATTGTTGATTTGACTTGTATACTCAATATCTTCATGCTTTGATTTGATTCTTGATGCTTTTGTTTTTTGCATTTCCTGTTCATGTTTTCTTGATCCTGTATCTTCATATCTTATCAATTTTGAACAAAAACCATTAGTATGACCAATGCAATCATTAGAATGATCTTTGTCAATATCAATATGATCTTGTGCATCATTGTATCTATCATCATCTATATCTATACCTTCATCAATTCTAGTAACATGAACCTTTTTTGAGCAATCATGAATTATATCTAGATCACTTGTATTGCATATAGCATCAATATTTGTAACGGGTTCTTCTGTCTTAGTCATGAATTCTAAATCACTAGTGTCAATGCTTGCATTGCAATATTCCCTTTCATTTTGATAAGAATCATGATTTACATCTTTATCCATTTGAAGAATATCACTAGTATCATAGCATGTATCAATCATCAATGGTTTTGATTCTATGGTATTGCAACATGAATCTACCATCATAGGTCTTAAGTCATTTGTATCATTAGAAGCATCTTTCATTTCTATTTTGTTCTTTACCTCTTCAACCTTTTCATGTTATCTCATTTTAGAGACATTAAGAGTGATAATTTCTTTGAAGATTATTCTCCATAGATTGGGAGGTATAGTAGCGAAATCTTCATAGTAATCATTAGCATTGCTAAGAACACTTTGCATGCATTTTTGAAGTGTAGAATAATCTCATTTTTATGTTTCCCTAGTAATATTTGGAAGCCTACTATTCAAAGTTTTTGCTTCATCAACATACCTATTCTTCAAATATTTTATCATGTCCTCTTGTATCATATTCTTATCTTTGAGAATATCATTGGAAAGTAATGTCATATATATTATTTTTCCTATATCATTAGGTAATGTGAAAGTATCTTTTGAGTTTTTAATTGCTTCTCCAATTTTTGAATTTAAATAGTCTTCTAGTGTTGAAAAACTTTCACTTTTAGCCTCTCTCATGATTGATTGCAAAATTTTCTCTCTTTGTAGATGTATTCTCTTGACTTTCATTTTTTTCTATCATCGTTTGTGCGCACCCTTTTAGTAGTTGTATTTTTTTCTTAATATTTACTAGTGATTTGTCTTGGATGTGGATTTCTTCTTCCTGAAATTCTAAGCCTTATCCAATGTAAATTAGTTCTTCTTGTAGGCATAGGTTTTCTTCTTCTGACAACTCATGAAGTTCTAATTTTTGAGTTTCTATTTTTGGATTACTTGTCTTCTTTTTCATTTATTTTTTCTTTGTCATGTTCCTTTGATGTAGGCTACCTTATGACTCCCTAGTTTACAGTTAGAATGTGCTATAAGTGTGATAAAGTGATTTTAGCAAGTAGTAGTTCAATTTTGATTTGATTCTAATGACAATAATCAACTTCTATCTCTCCTTATTTCTCCTATAAACTATGCACTTATCACTTTAGTATGGTTTTCTATGGTTGTATTTCTTTTGTATTTTTAATATGACAAGAATGAACAACAAATTCCAACTCAATTAACCAAGTAATAAATCTCCTTCTCTATAGCTTAACATAAACACTCTTCGGGTGACTATGACCAGCTACGGTAAACACAAAGGGACAAATGTTGCCAGCTACGACCAACGCAGAGGCTACAACCAGCTATGGTGAATGTGGAGGTTTAGGAAAGCATAATAATGGATATGGGCAACATTCGATGAGTTGCGGTGAATGTAGAGGCTATGGAAAGCACAACAATAGACATGGGTAGCATGCGGTGAGTTGCGATGAATGCAGAGGCTACGACAAGTACAATAATAGACATGGGCAGGAAGGATCCTTCGGAGATGCAGAGGTAGGAGAGAGAAAATTTAATAGGAAACCAAAGGATTATAAGAAGCACCAATAGCCATGATGCGGGTTGGATGAACCATCCATCATGTGTAAACCCTAGGTTTTCGGTTAGAAGAAATATCTCTTAAGGATATTTGGGTTCTCGGGTGGATGAAACTCTACCCTCTATCAAAATTTTGAAGGATGAATTTGGGTTGGATCTGATTGATTATGAAGCCCGAACAATTATCTACAAACTCAAGGGCAAAATACTAGGCTTGGAGGAGCTCAAAGGATACATTAAATTTTTGTGGAGTACAGAATTCCAAGTAACTCTCCTACCCAAAAATTTCTTTTATGTTTCTTTTTCTAATTTAGCGGATAGAGATGAGGTAATGGACTATAGATATAATTGGTTTTTTTAACAAATGGGTGTCTATATAAGACCTTGAACTCCTAGTTTCAACCCCTTTACAAAAGAAGTTAATGGCTTCCCAGTCTAGGTGAATCTTTATGCTCTCCCTATGGAGTTTTGGGGAGAGAAGATATTCATCAAAATTGGTAATGCCATTGGTGCATTCCAGTATATGGATGTCCAAACACAAGAAAATTTATACTATAAAATTAATATGAGTAAAGCAAGATTGGTTGTTTGTATGGATGTTTCAGTTCCTAGGCCTCAATCCATTACTATCTTCTCAAGCAAATGGGAATGGATCCAAAATATTGAATATGAAAACTTCTCCATAAGATGTTATGGTTGTCAGCAATATGGTCACATGAAAAAGATATGTTCAAGCATCTGATCATGCTTTGATTCCTCCATGATGGAGAAGGCCTTACATGTGAATTATTCAAAATATTTAAATGTACCAATTCAAAAGAAAGAAGCTCATTTTCCAGAGGCACCAATTGTCCAGCAAGGATCAAGGGAGCAACAGAAGACTCAGCACCAAAAGGAGAATTTGAAGCAGATCATTGATGAAAGTCAAATAGTTACTAAAGACCATCCAGATGGTTCCATAGAAAATATTAGCACCTCATATGGCATTCTTGAAGCTAATTATGAAACAATCAATGACGATCATTTGTCTAAAATAAAGATCCTACAAAATGTGTTATAACTAGATAGTACCTGAATATCTCGAAGTGAAAAAATGCATTCTCAGATCTTGTCACTCTATAGAAGGAAGAACCTATGCTACAAAAGAAAAATAAAATGGATGACTGAAGAAAACTAGCAATTCAAATTTGGTAAAGTGGACTACGATAGTGCGATGGTAAAGTGGACTACGATAGTGCGATGTTTTGGAAATATTACTCTACTAAGATGCAATGCATAGATAGTAGATGTGAATTTTTGGTATTCATATAGAAAATTGAAAATATACAAAAAATGAAAAATAAAAAAATTCAAACATTTTATGTAAAATGTTGTAGGTTTCTAGCTATAGCATCTCAATTGAGATGCTATAGCTAGAAATTTGTAAACTCTCAAGCTCTAAAGGAGAGAGTTGTAATTTTTCAAGGGTGGGGGACCTGAGTATAACCTCTTATTATCCAGCAAAAAAAAAAAAATCTCCTTCTCTATTTTTTAAATTTTTCAAAAGTTCAATTTTCTAAATTCCAAATAAATTAAGTTTGGTGTAGTACTCTTATATCTTCCTAATTTTAAAATTCTAAAAAATAACGATAATATGTTTATGTTTCCAAGTAAAAAGCCTTATACCTCCTATGATATTTTAATTGCAAATATTATGTTTTCATCATAATGATAATATTTAAGGATAAGACAATTAGCTCCTTGATTTGCTTTCTAAACTATATTAAGGTTGATTTTGAAAATAACTCCAAATGCAAATAATAATCTCAACCTTAGACTATCCCTTATTACTCCTTATGAAAGCAAATTAATCAAACTGATACCTCAGTGTGGATGATGAGCGCTGATATTCCTTGAAGAGAGTTGTATTCTCTTGTTGATTTATGACAGGCTGAGTGGACGTCCTTAAATTGGCCTTTGACTCCCTTGACTTGGCTTTGAATACATTCTCCACTTCCTCTATTTTGCTATGGTATGTGATATGATTAGCTTGTATTCTAGCTTCTCTATCCAAGTAATGGACCCTAGTAAAATTATGATAGTAACGGTCAAAAGTATTGGACTCGTGAGAGATTGATGAGTCTCGCAAAGGTTTATTGAATTGTTCCTACTTGTCGACTCCTGTTGGCTCTTTCTGTTGTTGTGTAAGAATTTCAAATCACACACGTCCTCCACGTGTGGGCCCCTTTCTACATGCAATCTTCAAGACTTCAATTAACCAGCGAATGGAGTGCTAATATTCAATGTATATCAACGGGCTTTTAGCCGGCTTGTGACCATTTTTTTTCAAATTGCACTTTTTTTTTTTTGTTAGCATAGGTGGTTACATCTACAGTCATTGTTTACTATTACGCTGGGTTCGAATCTTCAGCTACTCCCTATAACTTTTATTTCCAACTTTGAAACTCCTGTAACTTTTTGTATAAGAGTTCAACTAATGAGCCTTTTGCACCTAAGTTGCATACCTTTTTCACCTTGATTTTATGATGTTCTTGGTGATTTGGATCACCCAAAAGTTTTCCCTTACTGGATGAATTTATAGTTCTTCCTTGTTGTCCAAAACAACTCTTTAACCCACCTATTTGTAACTTTGAAATTCCTATAACTTGTTGCTTGGAACTAAGATTTGATGGATTCTACTTTCCTCCAAAGATAACTGCTTTCAGATTTAGTAGTAAGGCCTTCTATCAAATGATCCTGAGGTGGTGGTGTTTGCATGCAGTGGCAAACAGCGACAGATCTGGTTTACAAGTATGCAGTGAGTTCAGGTTGATAGTAGCAATAGTGGTCCCTTATGGCTATGATACCACTGATAGCTTTTGATGGATATGTAATGGAGAAAATGCATCCACAAGTGATGGAATATGCAAGCTAAGTTCTATCTATGATAATGGCTAACTAATAAGCATGAACATAATATGAGAAACTTCTAAAATCACTTATGCTACATCCATTGATGAAAGCTCGCGAAAATGGAACTTGATACAATATCTCTCTACTATAATAGTGCATGTCATGAATCATGCATGCTTCATTAAAATGAGCCCTATATATAAAAAAAGTTTTTTGACCCTTATTCTTCCTAACTACCTTAAGGACACATGTCCTTTTACATCATTGCACATTCTAACACTTGTGCATTTATTACTTCTTCCCCAAGTAACTCCTAATCTAATAATGTACCTAAGGTGGTACATTGACATGTACCTAAATAATGTAATATACTCTAACTATGGATCAAGCCTATTTGATAGCCTTGATCAATAGATGGGATAGTAGCACGAACACCTTTGATATGCCCACCAAAGATATCATGGTCACACTTGAGGATGTCTATTGTATTTTGCAGGTCCTTATAGAGGGAGAGCCTATTATTACTATCGTGACCGATCAGAGAGAGGTTGTGCTATAACACGTATACGAATATCGGTGGTGCCTTGTATACTGTGATGCTAATAGTGATGGAGTGAGAGTGGTCATTGGATTCGAGATAGGTCTCTTGACAGCTAGACATCCAGTGTTGATTTCATTGATGTCTAACTTTATTTTCCCAACTCTTCAAGAATGAGGTTTCTCTAGAACCTCCTACGCCTTGTGATGGATCTAGTTGAGTAGTCGAGGATCATGGCATGGGGTACTGTTGACACTTTTTGTCACATTATACAAGGGGTAGAAGAATAGTAGAATTTTGTATAATATTTCCCTGTTGAAAGTTTTTCTTTTATTTTAAGTTACAGCAATTTTGACTCTCCCTATCGCCCCTTTTATAAAATGAAGAAGAAAGAGCTTCGCTACCAAACAGGCCAAGGAAAATAACTTCACCGAAGGAAAAGAAGGAGAATGTGGAAAGAACTTCGGGCCCGAAGCGCTTCAAATCACCACTTCGGGAGAAAACCTGGCGAAGTAATATCGCCAAAGGAAATAAAAAGATAACGCTTTGCACCCGAAGCATTTTCAGCAGCCGCTTCGGGCGGAAGTTTTGCGAAGCAGCATCCAAATGACTTCGCCGAAGGAGGAGAGCATAATCCGAATCAGCTAAGGTAAGGAAACTACTTCGGGCCCGAAGTATTTTTGACACCTACTTCGGCCAGTTTTCACCCAAAGCAGTGGTGCCCGAAGCAAAATGACAATGTGTCGAAAACAGAGAAGTGCTTTGGGAGGATATTCCCCGAACCATAGTTTTGAGAAAGAATCGGGCCGAAACATTTTCCAGCCGAAGTAGTTTCGCCAGCAAAGGACAAAGGGCCCCATTTCAAAGATGGAATCCACTCGGCACTCGACATCCCCGAAGTAGTTTCTGCGAAGCATTATTTTGCGAAGAACAAATCAAGGAGAATCTACTTCGGCCCAAGGCTTTGGCGAGGCGAAGATGTAGCGAAGCACTTTTTGGGCCCATGTTCCAAGGCGAGCGACTTCCCAAGGTGATCGAAGGCCCCTTATAAATACCCCCTTTCTTGCTCGATAAGTCTGCTGACCATTTCTGGCAAATGAAAGGGACGTAACAGTCCTCGAAGTAAAACCCGACGGGCATAACGATCACTCAAGCACAGCATCTAGAAGCCAGGGACACTCGGGTGACGCATTAAATGAATGTTTCCATGGTTGACCCAGTCGCAGTTGCCAATTTTGGCAACCGATTTGAAAACTCAGTCGCAGCAACCATGAGGAGTCGATTTCTCAGAGCCCGAGGATGTACTCCGCCATTTTTGTAATGATGATTCAGAGGGTCGGGTCCTCTATAAAAACCCAGTCATGTAATGTAAAAAGGGGGGAACTTTTTGCTAGAAAGCTGCTGTAACTTGATGTCCTGCGTTTAATACTAAAGACCTCCTGTGCTCTATTTCTTTCTTTTATGCTGCCTTCTGTGCTTAATTATTTTGTCTTTTCTTGTTTGTATACCAAGACTCCGAATCCTAAATCCGATGTGCGATCGAGGACTGAACCCCTGAAATTTGCCCTGAAGGATACATAGGAGAGGAAAAATGCCTTGTCACTTTCCTTTATGCTACCTAGTGGATCGAGGTTTTTGTTATTCCCTTATCTCAATCGTTGTTGCTCTGAACCCTGAATTCTAGCAAGAGAGAAAGGAGAACCCTGCGAACCCGTCCAGAGGATACATAAGAAGTTCGGCATTTCGTTTCCTTCATGTTAGTCTTGGTATTTCTTGCTGCTATTCGAGTTGTTAGCGAGTGATCATGCTTCTTTTTCTCTCCCACCTTAAATCATCATCTTCTAACCCTTACTCTTTTTATTTCTTTCTCTAACCTTTACCCCTTTTTATTTCTTTCTCTAACCCTTACTCTATTTATTTATTTCCTGCACTCTTGTCTCAAACCCCAAAAGTACATTAGTATAGGAGCCGGCCTTTCTCCGAATATTATCACGAGGGGCATCTCTTCCCTTCGGCCTTTCAATTTTGGTCGCAAGTCCAGGGCACGCAAACCCACCAAAAGTCCTTTCCTATGCAGATTTGATGACAAACAGTTTATGGCACGCCCGGTGGGACCTTAGGTCCCATATTTGAGAAAATTTCTAGCTCGTCTTCATCAGAGCCAGTAGTTCTAATAAGTTCTCGGTGATATCTGGTTAGTCTCATCTTCTAAGTAGAGGTGAGAATCGATGCTCTCATTACTAAAAGACTCTTAGCATCTGGCGACTCTGTTTTACCTGAGAATCTCTAAAGTCGTAAAGACCAGTACCTAAACTTGGTTTTCATAACTAGGACTCCCCGTGTCTTAAGAAGGTTCAAGTTCGATGAATCTCTAGCCTGTCTTCATCTGATAAAATCACCTGGCGACTCAGTTGAGCTGAAGATCTAGATTTCTTGGTCGTAGGCGCCTTTCAAATCTGAAAGAAGATATCCTGGAGGAATCAAGGTTCGGTGAGCAGCCTTGACCTCATAAGCGAAGAAAGAATGTCCACCTAACAACTCCGACTCAGCGATGACAACCGCGATTTCCATAGGCTACTATCGTAATGGCTGGGAGAAGCTTTCCTAGCTAGAATGATCCAGGCCCCATGAATATCCAAAGCTACCATGAGATTCCCAAAAGTGCTTTGAAATCATTGACGAAATACAGCGGCATCGCATGAATGGCCCGAGAGCACCTTGAAGATGTTGCCTATTTAGTGACCCTCCATGACATTATCCATGAAGATGTCATGATCAAGCTTCTTATTCTATCTCTAGAAGGGAGGGCGCTGTGGTGGTATAGATTGCTCAGGCCCAAAAGCATCTGCTCATGGGATGACTTAGCGGGGGCATTGATTGAGATGTTTGATGGCTCTCAGGATCCCTTCCATCTCTTCGCATACCTCTCCACCATCAAGAGAGCACCTTCGAAGGGTATCACGGATTTCAATGTCTGATTCTACAGAAGTTGGAAGAGAATTCTACTGGAGATCCAACTGACGCCCGCCCAAGCCTATCTCTTCTATGTTCGGGCCTTCCACCCGGACGTAAGCCTCATTTTACTACAATCAGGGGAACAAAGGTTCCCTCAAATATTTGAGGATGCAATACGACCGGAACGACTTCTACTCCTAACGGGAAAGTGGCAGTGGAGAGAAACTCCGTCGCTTCCTTCGATAATTACTGCTCCTATCCGGCCAATGCAGTACTCATCATGGGGCTCACACTGAGCCGAGGCCTGAGATGAAGTCATTTGGAGCTTCGAAGGCGGACCTCATACTAGTCCAACAATGGGAATACGCAAGCATGGCCCACCTAATGAACAACATGGCTGCTTGCGATCTCCATCAAGATGTGAACCAAGGAGAGAAGCAGACTCGAGTGGTAGAACCCGAGAACAAAGAGGGCACATTCTTGCACCCTTTTTGTATCCCAAGATATGTTATGCAAGTGTTCAGCCAAAGCTCATCAAGCCTGTCTGATTCAAAGGATAAGCCCGAAGGGATTCTGGAGGACTACTCTTCATCGGAGGAACCTTGTTACCATATCAGTGGGATGGAAGAACCTGTACCCGGCCTTCATTTGGAAGAATTTGCAAAATTTTGGCATTGGGTCTGGTATTGGTTTCGGCTATCCCTAAGACCAATGCCCTAAGAAGGCTTTCAAGTGGCGAACTTCTTCGCCAATAATCTGGGCACTGGCAGAAATGAAAATCGGCTATGTTGCTTCCTATTCGCAGCATGGACAACTTTAGGTAGAAATGATTCAAACTCTGAAGGTCAGCTAAAGTTCAACCTGATCTGGTCGGGTCACTGTAGGTTTACCGGATAATCACCTGAAGTGAATCCATGGTGGCGGCATGCCAATTATGCCGCAAGCTTGTGTAGATACTGTAAATAGTTTGACTGATAAATAAAGTGTTGCTTAGGGACTCAGGTCGAGTTTTACTTCGATGGCTAAGCTCTAAAAAAAAAAGAAAATCCTTCGGGAAAAGGTTCCCCGAAGTAGCCACTAGAAAATGGCTTGCAACAACGACTCAGACCAGGGTCCGAGAGATACTTAGCCAAAGGGATTCCAAGCGAAACAGTTTTCGAAGGAGGACTGACGAACCACCTTCTGCGAAGAGAACTACTTCGGGCTCGAAGCGTAGAAAGCCAGCTCGCACCAAAGGTTTGTTGTGAGACATTTCAACCTTGACCTCAACTTCACCAACCCAACGACGAAAAGGGTAGGTGCATTTAAAACGTGCCTACGAGAACGTGCTGATAGCCACCTTCAAAAGAATCCAAAGCAGGTGAGTTAAATGAAAAGGTAGCGGGTACGTCCTCTAGGGATTCAGTTAGGAGAAAATTTCATGCTCGAGTACAGAGTGGCAGAGGGTCACACTTCCAAAGCAAGCCATAATCATCATAACACACAGCCCTGTGTACCACTCCACCATGCAGTGAATTAGATGAAGCGACGCAAATTTAATTATGGTAAGTGCCATAAATATGGGTATTTGCCTTCTAGGGCTATATAAGGCAAACTCCAGCAGTAAGGAAGCTATTTGCTCGATAATTCATGCAAACTTTGTTGCTAGCCTTCAAGCTCTCCTATCTTGCGCTTCGAAGCCTCCGATCCCGAAGCCCTCCGCATTGTTTTCTCCATTACCCCTAGCACTATGGGAAAGAACTCTAAGGAAAATGGGAAGGAACCAGAAGTGGCGGCCCCGAACGACCAAAGGCAAAGGGCCATGACAAAGGGCCGAAGAAAGTTGATTTTAGCCACCGCCCTGAGAAACAAGTCATGGGAGAAAGAGAGGATTCGAGGATGAGCAACCTGAAGAACCGCCAGTTGATGTGTGGGATAGGATCAGAGACACCAAGCTGTTAAGGAGAATAGCTGAACTCAGGAGCACCATCGAGTTCATGAAAATTAGGCTCTCGATAGACAACAAAAGAGCTACCGCTTACTACTCCTATATATACTGGTATCTGACGCCCCCCACGCATCACTGCCCTGAGCTGATTGATGCCATTGCATGGAACTATCAGCCTGCCTCCAGGCAAGTGGTAGATGCGTCCAGCCACAAGTTGTTCTCTATTCTGAAGGAAGATATCCATCAAGACTTTGCACCACAGCAGGGCCCTCCTAAGGGGTACATAGTTCGCAACATTATTCTTAGCGAACAAATGGAGAGATTCAAGCCCTCCAATTACATGATCAATTTTTTGCAGCAGAGCCTCAAAAGCGGGCTCCCTTTGGGAAAATTGCTCCAAATGCCCCTACCCTTGGAGGCCTTCAAAAATGTCGACATCTTTTCTATCATTGCATGGGTGGCAGGCCTATCTACCGACGCTTCGGTGCACCCGTGGCAGGTGTCTTTGGCTGAGTGTATTTCCAGAGGGGAATTTTATGCCCTTGATGCTTCGAGGCCGGGCACCAACCCAGTCTTTTTCGACTGGGCAGAATGGGTGGCCAGGACCCTACATACGTGACTCACCAGCATGAAGAATTCTGGGAAAAATAAGTACTTTTCGTCCTGTTCTCTTCTTGTTTGGTTATTTTTCTTTCATGTACATAAAAGTTTCCCTTATGTTGCTATTACGAAAAATGGCGAGGATGGAAATCCTCTGCCTGTATACCAGTGGACCCTTCTCCTATTGAAGACGAAGTCCTATTATTCTTTTAACCAACAATTTTTGGGACCCACAATGCACATGCTAACGGGGTCTTCCCCTCGGGTTCCCCTCCTCCTAAGGGACAAGGTGGTACAAGAGAAAAGGGGAGACATTTTTCAGCTAACACAGGGGCTTGTAATTCGCATATTCGGCTTCATAGGGAAGCCCTTCTTACTGCCAGTTTACCCCTCCGAGTACCAGTTCACATTGGAGGTCGCTCGACAGAGCAATGCAACAAACGCCATTTATGGCCATGGATGGAAATGGGCTCACACCTACGATTTCCATTTCAAAATGGGAGTTATCGAGGTGTTTGCCCTCAAACAAAATGTTTTCTTGGAGGAGAAACTTGCCAATTTTGGCCTAGTCTAGCTTCCTCAGCAATGGCTCTATGACCCCTTGGGGGTAATGAGGGACCATCTTCGATTTAAAAACTTCCACGCTTGCCCTTATCCAGAAATCATAGAGCAGAGGAACAATCCCAACGGGAGGGATCTGGAGTGGCACTTGGAGAAAATGGAAACGCTACCTCCCTAGCATGAGTTCTACCCAATGGAGGTTGCATATGACCTAGTTCGGCACCCTCTCCCGAGCCCCAACTCCACCTTCTGGAAAAAGGCAAAAGATGATTTGAAAGAGGCAGCGAAAGATTGGGATGTGGCCCAGCTAAGAGAGTGGTGGATAATGAGGGTCCACCACCAAAAGATGAACTCTTACGGACTTTTGGTGACTAACAAGGACTTTGCGGTGGTCTATGAGGCCAATGTTGGAACATGGAAGCCCTTGTCCTTCGCCGACCTCATTCCCCCGGCTATCCTAGGTTCGGGTGAAAGCCTAAGGAGAGAGGAAACTACTTCGGAGCCGAAGAAAGAGAAGAAGGCCAAATCCATGCCACAGAGGCCACCTCAAGTACCTGTGGGAGGCCAAGACACGAGCTTCGAAGAGTTAGAGCAACCATTGGTGAAAACAAAGAGGAAGAGGCCAGAATCAGTCCAAGTGCCTCCAAGCCATCCAAAGCGGCTTCGTACAGGGTTTCAGAGCCCTTCCACTGGATGACCTACATCGGGCTTGTTCGAAGCAAACGTTGAATGCGTAGCACCACCAAGCGCCAAAACCATCCCAGATATCAATGTCATCAATGTGGAGGAACTCCTCCAATCCAAAGGGGACGCTGAGGTAGAAACCTTGGAGATTGAAAATCCTGAAGCAAAAGAAGAACAGGAGACGGTTGCAATGGAAGTCACTACAGCCACTTTTCCAGGAGGGCACTCAGGTATGCATTCTCCACCCTTTGCTCAAGACTCACCCATGTCCACTACGGCCACAGCCAAAGGTTCCCATCAGTCTCCCCTGCAGGGCCACTCATCCCCTCATGCGTCACCCATGGCTAGTCCAAGTCCGTCCCACGATCCCGGTCGGGATAAGTCCATTGAAGTCACTTTGCCCACTCATGCTGCCACTCCCTTGATTCTTAGAAGAAGCGGAGGTATCGCTTCGACGCCGAGCCCCACCACCCAATTCCTCGTCTCGCATGATGTGGCCCCCATTGCCGAAATGCCCTCCACACCCACCACCGAACCTCCTTGTGAAGCATCCCCCATACACTCCCTGTATTTGTTCACTCCTTCGACTAGTGACCCAGCCTTGTTTGAGTCTGAGATGTCCTTGATCAAGGAGCGCCCCCTTGCCGAGAAGTTGCTCCAAGCCCGGCAGAATATCGACAAAATCCTGAAGGAGGCGAGAAAGAAAAGAGGGCGAGCGACGGCTTAAGTTGAAAAATGCGTCGTGTTTGATTTGAAAGCTGGGAAGATGCACAAGATCAAAAAGGTCCCTAAGGTCCAGAAGCCTCTGGATGAAATGACTCCAGCAGACTATGATTACCAGGAAACGCCTAAGGACCTAGTGCATCTAAATATAGACAACGAATCGGCATCCATGCATGTCCGAATTGAGACCTTTAGGGCTCATGCAGTCATCGCCAACCAGCGCAGGATCAAGGCCGAGGCCGCCAACATCAAGCTAGAGGAATATTTGTTGAGGGTCCGCTCCAAGTTGGCAGAAGCCGAGGAGCAGTGCAAGGCCATGAAAAAGGAAACACGCGCCCTAAAACTGCAAGTTCTACAGCTCCAGAGTACTGAAGAAAATCAGGCGCAGAGACAAACCGAAAATGATCTAAAGGCCAAGGAGCTGGAAAGCAGGGTTGCACAAATGCAAGCCTAATTGTACGAGAAGGAAGACCTGACGGTGTTTGATAGGAGCAAAATTAAGGAGATTCGCACCCATTTGCTCAAGAATTTTAGGTCTCGGTGTTCCAGCGCCCTCACGATTCTAACCTTCATCATCGAAGCCCAGCGCGCTAATTCCGAAGGAGGGCCAATCATTGATGAAGTCACGCAGAAAGCCAGGAGCAGGATCAAGTTAGCCTTCGATGTCCAGAATGCGAAATATCAGGACTTGCAGGTCACTGCGATGACTCGGACGGCTAGGGATTGGTCCACGGCCTAGGCCATAGTTCACGCCTTCTTTTCCAAGGTGCAAAAATCTCAGAAGGCGAGAAGGCTCCAAGACATTTTTGACAACGAGCAGTGCACCTCTATGAATTATTTTCAGGACCTCTCTTCCTTGGGTTTCCCGAGTTTCACAGATGATGATGGGAACCTTCTGACTAAATATGACCTCAAACTAGTCTGGCTCTAGTTCGAGGGCGATGTCTCGGAGATAGACGGGTGGGCGGAACCGATCTCGGAAGGACAGATAACCGACTTCATCTTGAGATACTGCAAGATGGTAGCATGCCTAAATGATTTATTCATCAGGGCCAAACATGCTGACATCGGGCAAATTGATTGGTTTCATGTTTTTGTTAAGGCATTGCAAGATCAAGAACCATTCCAAAAGGGTGCCTGGGCTCATGTTCGAAGAACGATGAAGTGCATCCGTGATCGCCTCGAACCATCACCTCAGCCAGAAGCCATGCCAGAGGAACAAGAAGAAGGACAAACCATAGAAACAGGGTCTGGGGAAAACCAGTAACTCTATAGCCCAATGGATCAGGACTAAAGGGTTCTTTTGCCGAGACGAGCTCGTCACCCCACGAGCCGCCAAGAATGTTGACACTTTTTGTCACATTATATAAGGGGTAGAAGAATAGTAGAATTTTGTATAATATTTCCTTGTTGAAAGTTTTTCTTTTATTTTAAGTTACTGCAATTTTGACTCTCCCTATCGCCCCTTTTATAAAATGAAGAAGAAAGAGCTTCGCTACCAAACAGGCCAAGGAAAATAACTTCATCGAAGGAAAAGAAGGATAATGTGGAAAGAACTTCGGGCCTGAAGCGCTTCAAATCACCACTTCGGGTGAAAACCTTGCGAAGTAATATCGCCAAAGGAAATACAAAGATAACGCTTCACACCCGAAGCATTTTTAGCAGCCGCTTCGGGTGGAAGTTTTGCGAAGCAACATCTAAACGACTTCACCGAAGGAGGAGAGCATAATCCGAATTAGCTAAGGTAAGGAAACTACTTCGGGCCCGAAGTATTTCTGACACCTACTTCAGCCAGTTTTCACCCGAAGCAGTGGTGCCCAAAGCAAAATGACAATGTGTCGAAAACAGAGAAGTGCTTCGGGAGGATATTCCCCGAACCATAGTTTTGAGAAAGAATCGGGCCGAAACATTTTCCAGCCGAAGCAGTTTTGCTAGCAAAGGACAAAGGGCCCCATTTCAAAGATGGAATCCGCTCGGCACTCGACATCCCCGAAGTAGTTTCTGCGAAGCATTATTTTGCGAAGAACAAATCAAGGAGAATCTACTTCGGCCCAAGGCTTTGGCGAGGCGGAGATGTAGCGAAGCACTTTTTGGGCCCACGTTCCAAGGCGAGCAGCTTCCCAAGGTGATCGAAGGCCCCTTATAAATACCCCCTTTCTTGCTCGATAAGTCCGCTGACCATTTTTGGCAAATGAAAGGGACGTAACAGTCCTCGAAGTAAAACCCGACGGGCGTAACGATCACTCAAGCACAGCATCCAAAAGCTAGGGACACTCGGGCGGTGCATTAAATGAATGTTTCCATGGTTGACCCAGTCACAGTTGCCAGTTTTGGCAACCGATTTGAAAACTCAGTCGTAGCAACCGTGAGGAGCCGATTTCTCAGAGCCCGAGGATGTACTTCACCGTTTTTGTAATGATGATTCAGAGGGCCGGGTCCTCTATAAAAACCTAGTCATGTAATGTAAAAAGGGGGGGAACTTTCTACTAGAAAGCTGTTGTAACTTGATGTCCTGCGTTTAATACTAAAGACCTCTTGTGCTCTATTTCTCTCTTTTATGCTGCCTTATGTGCTTAATTCTTTTGTCTTTTCTCGTTTGCGTACCGAGACTCTGAATCCTAAATCCAATGTGCGATCGGGGACTGAACCCCTAAAATTTGCCCTGAAGGATACATAGGAGAGGAAAAATGCCTTGTCGCTTTCCTTTATGCTGCCTGGTGGATCGAGGTTTCTGTTATTCCCTTATCTCAATCGTTGTTACTCTGAACCCTGAATTCCAGCGAGAGAGAAAGGAGAACCCTGCGAACCCGTCCAGAGGATACATAGGAAGTTTGGCATTTCGTTTCCTTCATGTTATTCTTGGTATTTCTTGCTGCTATTCGAGTTGTTAGCAAGTGATCGTGCTTCCTGTTCTCTCCCACCTTAAATCATCATCTTCTAACCCTTACTTTTTTTATTTCTTTCTCTAACCTTTACCCCTTTTTATTTCTTTCTCTAACCCTTACTCTGTTTATTTATTTCCTGCACTCTTGTCTCAAACCCCAAAAGTATATTAGTATAGGAGCCGACATTTCTTCGGAGATTGGCACGAGGGGCATCTCTTCCCTTCGGCCTTTCAATGTTGGTCACAGGTCCAGGGCGTGCAAACCCACCGAAAGTCCTTTCTTGTGCAGATTTGATGACCAACAGGTACTACTCTACTTGCATAGTCGTATAGGGAGCTATACAAGATTCGATAGTGTGGTTGACTAGGCTTAGGGTGTAGCTTCCTTTTGTAGGTATGGGAATGGGAGTATTTTTAGGTTGATCGATTGATAGGGTTGTCGTGGACCGCACATAGAGATATGGTAGACAAGAAGAGACATTATGTGATGTGATGGTTGCAGTCATGATAGGTTATTTGGAGATCATGGTAGGGAGTTCAAACTTGATATGAGGAGACCGAGCACTTGAGACGAGTGCAACAAGATAGGTGGCTTATAGGAAAACATGGGATAGAGCATAAGTACTTCTAGTACTCACATATGACTTGATAGCTTGGGATGAGGTAAGGTGTTCCTGATGACCCATTGGTTTATAGGTGGAGGACGAGCGAGACACAGCTAGCATGGTTGTGAGCTGAGCCTCTAGGTGATATAGTAGATGAGGCATTGGTAGATGCTGATATTAAGGATCTTGGAACCACAATAGAGTATGATGCCTCATGGGTGGCCCATATATTTCAAGGAGGGACAACGATTTGAGGGAAAGTGGAGGCTAGTGTAGTGAAGGATTCAGGACAACGATGAGTGCATCACCAAGTGGATAAGGATATAGAGGGATCATCACAAGGATCCACTAAGGGTTTAGAGACACCTGTGAGGAGTGACAGGGGTTATGGGGTGGATGAGGATGATCCATAGGACCATATCATTGCGTAGAGAGAGCAGGTTCGCATCCTATAGGGGTAGCAGACAGATAGGAATATAGCTCATGCTATGAAGAAAATTTATTGTATGGAAAATAGATAGTGTTGGCAAGGTTGGGAGGTGGAGAGAGACACCTTATAGGATCATGTGTAGAGCCTTCAAGAGGAGCAAGCTAGACTCATAGTAGAGCGAGATGCTCTACGGATCCATATGGCAAGTTTTACAGTTGGACAAACTTAGCCATCCTCAGGCGGATAGGTCGCAACTAATATGGGTAGACTATAGGTAGAGGTAGCATGACTATAGGCCAGGGTGACTGTATATCATGATCAATATCAGGTAGATAAATACTACATCAGGTAACTTGAGGATGAGTTTGATAGACTTGGTGGGGTGCTACCCTTGCGAAGTTCAGCATCATCCCAATCTCAACAGAGTCAATGGAGTGAGGCCTTTAGAGAACCATCAATGAGATCACTTATCCTGCAATTTGTATTATTGGGGATATCACATATGTCAAGGGCTAGCAGATCTAGATAGTATCAAAGAGATGAGGTAAAGAGCAATGGGAAGAGTGGTGGAGCAGGGCCAGTCTGAGTAGGGTCCCTATGTATTAGCTCATTTTTTAATGTGAGGTCTGAGGACCCACTATATTGTAGCCTACGGGCATTCTGTATCATTGTGTACTCGTGCTCTTTTGATATCTATCTATCTATATATATATATATGAATGAGATTATCCTATATTATTTTTTATTATCACTTTTATTGTGCATATGTATGTGAGATGATGGATGAATGAATGTAATGGTATATGAGTATAAATGTATGCCTAGACTTGTAGATATGATGATGCATTAATGTTATATGAATGGATGTTTTTGATATGATAGAGCTATTATGTATGCATAGAACTAGGTATGCCTATGATGTACTAATGACACATAATAACTTAATTAATGCAAATTGTGAATGTATGTTTAACTAATGAAACATAGTGGATGATTTTATGATGCAATAACAAACTAAGTATGGGCACTACAAAATGTATAAGAGTCACAAATCAAGATGTAAACAATTTCATCAAGGGCATACACTGGAATGGAAACCAAGCAAGAAATGATATGCAATGGATAAGCATGATGATAATTTATTACGAATAGCAAGAGGTTACAAGGGAACAATAAGGCTTTCATGAGACTCAAACACCCTAGTTAACCAATTAAAAGTTGTATACTGACCATGCAAGCATCTAAAAGATAAAAATCTGTTGGAAAGACCAAGATATTCAATATTCTTGTGTGTGCATAGTGAATTTCATTGTCCCGATTGTGTACTCGGTTGGACTTAACTACTCTGAGTGCAAGCCATTAAAAGCTAGCTCAACCACAAGCTGACACTAGTCTATACAAAAGGTCGCTAATATGATAGACGTGTCACCATGCGTAAGGCTACTACCCTACCAGTCAGGCATTTATGACCCTAATGGAGATTACCCCATGGTTGTCAAAACTTGAGAATTTTAGGTATTCAATCTCTTTTTCTTATTTTTCTTTGGGATTTTGAGGATTTTAAATTTTGTGGGAATTTTACTCATTTTGTGGAGCAAAGGGAACTTTTTTTAACTTGCTCGTTTTGTGGAGGAGCAAGAGGGTTTATTGCTTTTTGGGACTTGCTCATTTTGTAGAGGAGAAAGGGGATTTTTTTTTTTTTTTTTTTTTTGGGATGAGCTTGTCCTTTTGTCAATTCTCAGCATTTTAGACCATGCGCATGATAGGAAGAGCAACATAAACTTTTCACTGAGGCAAGACATGTTTTGTAGTGTCATTTTGCCTTGTTGAAAATCGTAATTATGATTGTGAGAATGTATTAATATTTTGAGATAACCAAGTACGACCAAAGCAAGATCCTATCACCAAACATAAAGATGGTTTGCAACAAAATCTGAAAGAACAACTAGGAATGACTGAATGATCGAAAGATCGTATTGAGCACCTGCCAACCACTTGGGAACAAGCAAGTGATGGGTATACAACATGGAAATGTGAATGTGTATGAACAATGAAATGGGGTGTATGCCCAAGATAAAAGAGATTACATCAAGACCAACGACTCTTCTACAAACGTTATGCTACATGAAACATTCAATGCAATATGAATGCAACTATGTCGAACAAAATGCCTAATGCAATGTAACTAATCATGCAACTAGCAAAATTCATGAATATGCAATGATGATAAAATATAGAGTGTAATACATGTTTATATGCAATAATGATGATGTGTGGTGGATGGTGGTGTGCAATTTTGTTTTATGTTTTTATATTTTTTTTTATGCATAAAATGTCTACAGGTGGATAAAGTTTAGTGGTTTAGGCTCCTCAACACCCTCAAGTGTAACTAACTGATAAGTTCCCGATCCCAGCTTTTATTTTATGATGAATGGGCCTAACTAGTTTGTAGCAAATTTGTCATGCAAATGGCTAGGGATGTTAGAATTATGTTGGTTCTCCTTTAGCACAAGATCACCAACCCAAAATTCCTTAGGATGAACCTTTGTATCATAGGCTCGCTTAATATGATCTTGATAAATGCAAATATGTTCAAAAGTATTAATAAATCACTCATCAATAAGAATGATTTGATCTAGGGTAGCCTTTCATGCAATGTCGTCATCGATGAATTCTTGCAACAAGATGCGCAACGTGGGAATATCAAGCACCAAGGGCATAATGGCCTCAGTGCCATATACTAGTGAAAATGGAGTTACCCCAATTGGTGTTCTAATGCTCATCCTATAAGCCCAAAGTGCTAGAGACAATTGAATATGCCAATCCTTATGATGATTGTTAATAAATTTCTTAAGGATGGTGATAATCATTTTGTTTGATGCCTTAGCTTGACCATTAGTCTACGAATAATAAGGAGTTGAAAAGCTATGTTGGATATGATATTTATTGCATAAAGCTCGAACATACTTATTTTTAAATGGTATCCCATTATCCAAGATGATCTTTGACAAAATATAAAAACAACATATGATATTATGCAATATGAACTCCACATGTCAATCAGGGTAGCCTTCTTCTTAACACTAAAAGAGAAGCGTTCCAAAAATACATCGACCAACTACTCAAAGGTGTATATGTTATGGCATGGTAGATGATTGTACCACTCCAAAGCACCCCCAATAAGTGTTATGAGAAATATTCTTAGCATTAAGGGGTCATTGTCTTGAATATGAAAGCAAATATTCATGAAGCTAGTCACATGCTCTTGTGTGTCTTCATCACCTTTGAAATTTTCCAGTTTAGGTATCTCGAAGTGAGGTGGGTATGGAGGTGATGGAACTGATGGATGGAGTGGTTGATTTTTGAGCTACCTTAATGTGGATTTTTGGTAACCCACGCCCAAGGCTTATTTTTCTAATGAGTTGATTCGATCAGTTAGTAATTTGTAGGCTTTCAACGAGATGATGTAATTTGTTTGACTTTGTCCTTGATGTGATGGAGGTGGTGGGTTTTGATATTGAGGTGGTGGTCGATAAGTGTTATCAACAAGTACTTCACCATAATTTGACTTAGGATATGTATCGACTTGTTCCTAATATTCTTGTTGTGATTCTTCATAGGTTTCATCTTCCTATTGATATTGGTATTATTGGGGTGAATGAGGTTCTTGATGATGGATGGGTGGTGGTCTATGATGTTGGGTGCAAAGAAAATTTGGGTGTGAGTGAGGTGGAAGGTTTGGATTGGATCGAGGTGGTAGATTATAGTGTTGTGTTGGATGAGGTGGTTGATGTTGGATAGATTACCTTTGATGCATAGACATGGGCAATATTTGATGTATTATTCACTACAATTATTGTTTATGACTAGGATTTAGCCTAGGTGTCTGATGAGATTGGTTAACTTGGTTAGTTTTGTGAGGGTGTCACATGTATGTTGGTAATGATAACGAATATGATTTGTGATTTGACCTCAAAAATATTGATAACTTGTTCTCCAAGGTCACGAGAAGCAACATTAACTTGATATTATTGGCGTAGGATAGGTTCCATGAATTTAGGGGCATCAAAAAGCAATGTACCTAACTAGGTTGTTGCTCATAAGATGTAGATGTATAATTAGTATCACGCTTCATAACCACATGAGTTGATATGACATACCTATTATGATCTCAAGCGGTGTACATATCCGCATGATCATACTCGTGGTTCATCCATGGATGCTCAACTGTGACTCCTTGAGCATCCATGTCTTATTGTGGAATATAGTCTTGATCTTGATCTAAGGGAGTTGTAGGTCGAGCTGAGATGCATATGCACAGTAAGGACTTCCTAGGTGCTTTAGCTTGAAGGTAGTTGTCCCTATAAAAAGTATGCAAGGTGGCCTGGTCTGGATAATCTATATCATGATTAGGACCTGTAGGTGGATTCTAAGTGATGACACTCGACATGTTGGGATCAGTGGGATGATTAATGATGTTCAAATCCTGGGGGTCACATTGCCACTCAGGTATATAAGGTCTTGCGGATCAATTTGAAAGTGTTCCATGATTTCTAGTGTTGGTTCAATAGTGTTTTTTTGCTCATGATTGAGCTTGACTACATGTCACTACCATAAGCCAAGTAAATGGTGTACCTGTTCATTCTAAGTTATCCAAACAAAGTAAACACAGCAAACAATCAACGTGTTCCTTTTTTATTTTTATTTTTAAAATAATTTATTTTTGTTTTGAGTTTTTTATTTTTTATTTTGTTTCTGTTTTTGTTTTTGTTTTTTATTTTTGTACGTTTTCATAATTCTATCCCTAAAATGACTAGGATAGATGATATGAACACTACTGAAAGGTAATTTGTGCATAACCTCTGTCAAGGAATGTGACACAAATGGTCCAGATGGCTTCATATGATGGTTTATGGGTAATAGGTATCCTTAGGGAAGCAATCTACTCCCCTCAAAATAAGGGGTCACATTGTTTAAATCCTACTACCTGCCCAACCAAACTTTCGCTTCACCCTCAGGCGGGCTTGGATACAAACGATAATTGTGTTCCACTTATTATTAGACCCTATGGTTAAAGGTCATATAAACCTGACCTACTTTGAGATGCACCCAAAAGTAGGGGATTTTTTGATGATGAAATCTAAAAATCCACTCACGAGGGCTACTATGGTGTGTAGGTGACCAATTTGTAGTGGGAGAGGCAGGTCCATGTCGCGTGATTGCTATCGATCGTTGGTGATGAAATCCAACTAACCAATATTAAAGTGCCTCATGAGTGTCTGGATTTTTTTAATTTTTTTATGAAAAATAAAAGCAAACAACATGCAATGACTTTCACTAATGCAAATGTAATCTAAAAAATTAGTATTCCCTAAATTAGGTTCTTCCCTTTAACAAGCAATAATGTAAGCAAGCCAACAAAGAATACAAAGACTGTCTCTTGCTAGGACGATCACAAATAGGGTATTGTCTCGACCTGAGATGGTTACAAATAGAGACCATCTCGACCTAAGATGATCATAGTCTAACAAACTTAAAACTGGTAAAAATGCAGCTATGCTACAAATTTATTTATCTTTTTTGTTTTTATCTTTCTTTTAAAAAAAATAAAAACACAACAATGCAGATACTAACTGTGAAAACCTACGCTTGATGTTAAAATATAGATATGTAGCTATTCTAACTTAGGTCAAGGATCATCTCAAGATAAGATAGTTTCTAGATAGGGACCATCTCAGGTCGATACGGTTAAGATTGAGAACTTGCAAATCACAAAAATAATCAACCACTAGTCATATTTAACATGCATTAGCAAATAAAGACTAGGTCCCATCATGATCGCCATTTGAAGGATGGAAATTTGCATCAAATAACTAAATAGCAATGAAACATAATGATTGAACAAATGAAATGAATCTTTATATTTATTTGTATCATTCTTTCAAAGTGTTACAATAGGATCCCCTCAAAGGGCTTTTCACCAACGATACAATAAATACAATAGGGGTGTTATTCCCCTAAAATATTCTTGGTGCAATATAAATATCTTCATGCCAACACAATTTATCAGGGAGCAGAAGTTTTGAGACCATTGCATGAGGTTCGAATTTGTTATCTTTTTTTGTCTTCTAGTCCTATTACCTACATGCAAAGACACAAAAAGTATATCAAAAGCATATGATGGGCCCACCGAAGTTGGACCTATATTCAATCTAATAATGTAAAATATGAACAAAGAATAGATACATGTGTATGATATTTGAGATCTAAGCTAATGCAAAATGATAAAAATATAAATATTTAAGCTAAAATGCAGTAAAACAATGGAAATTGATCACCTAACCATGACCATCTTGAGGCAAGATGATTTTTATCTACAGACCATACTGAGGTGAGACAATCGCTATTGTGGGCCTACACCTCGGTGTAACTAGATCCAAACAACATCTTGGGTTGTGTGGGGTGTCATTTCAAGTGGATCTTCAGGAACGTGCGAGTGGGTGAAAGGATGTGGGTGATCAATAGGATAATTTGGGCAATTATTGTTGGCAATTTTGGGTACCTTGGGTACTTTGCTTTTGCTCAAGTGTATAAGTTGTCATTGATGTCAATAAGCGTTTGAAGAAATTTTATTTGATGTAAAATAATTTGTTTTGATGAAGGTTCGGCATGATAGGTTCGAAAGAAAGTAAGTTGGAAAAATGTCGCGATATCGCGACATGTCGCATTTTCGCAACTTAAGCAGGAGAGAGAAAGATTTTTAGAAAAGTGTCGCGATATCGCGACATGTCGCATTTTTACGACTTAAGCAGGCGAGAGAAAGCTTTTTAGAAAAGTGTCGCGATATTGCGACATGTCACGCTTTGCGAATCAAAGAGGAGAGAGAATGTTCGGAGTCAGAAATGTCGCGATTTCGCGACATGTTGCAAGGAAGGTTGAACGGACGAAAAAGTGTCACGATTTCGTGACATGTTGCAGGAGAGAGAGTCCGAAAGAAAAAATGTCGTGATTTCGCGACATAATGCAGGAGAGAGAGTCCAGGAGAAAAAGTTTCGCGATATCGCGACATGTTGGGTTTTCGCGACCCAAAGAAAAGAAAAGTGCTAAGGAGAAAAAGTGTCTCGATTTCGCAACAAATCAGAAGACAGTGGAAGCAAGATAAAGTGTCGCGATTTCGTGACATGCTATAGATAAAAAATTTCTAAGTAAGAACTGTCGCGATTTCGCGACATGCAGTAAAGGGAAGAGTCTGAAATGAGAAGCGTCGTGATCTCGCGACAGGTTGTAGAGAAGTTGTACAGAAGCTAAAAGCATCACAATTTCATGACAGGCTGCAAAGAAAATGTACAAAAGCTAGAAGTGTCGCGATTTCGTGACAAATTTAAGGAGGAAGAGCTCAAAGGCGAAAGCGTCATGATTTTGCGACATGTTCCATTTTCGCGAGAGTAAGGCAGAGAAAAACACAAGGCAACGAAACTGTCACGATTTTGCGACATGTTTCGTTTTCGCTAGTGCAAGCAGAAAAGAGTGCAAGGAAGAGAAAGTGTCACGATTTTACGACAGATTGAGATGGCAGCGTTCGGTTGGAGAAAGTGTCACGATTTCATGACAGAAATAGAGTGCAGGTCTTATATAGGAGAAGTGTCGTGATTTCACGACAAAAGCAGAGAGGAAGGCTATGAAGACAGAAGTGCCATAATTTCACGAAAAAAGCAGAAAGGAAGTCGACGAAGGGAGAAGTGTCACGATATCACAACAAAAGCAAAGTTGATGCTGACAAAGACAAAAGTATCGCGATATCACGACAAGAGCTAAGATGAAGTCGTCAAAGGCTAAAGTGTCGCGATATCACGACAAAAGCCAAAAGAAATTGTATGGTTGCAAAGGCGTCGTGATATTGCAACATGTTGTAGTTTCACGGCAGAAGCTACAGAAGAGTTGCAGAGGCAGTGAGGTCGACAAAGTTAAATTTGGGCCGACGAAGATTAGGGTTTACAGCTAACATAGTTTAGGGTTATGCAGCCAACTAAGATCAAGGTTTTGATCTTGAAAGTGTTAGTATAAAAGGAGGGTTGTTTGGAGAGTTGTGAAGCGATTGGATGTGTTGTTGAAGTGTGAAGTTCGAATATAGTGCGCAATTTAAGTTCGTGGTGCACAGAGAGCGAGTCATGTCGAATCAAGCTAAGTGCGAAGAATAGTGCACAAAGAGCAGAAAAGCGCAAAGCTATTGGGTGCATCGTTTCTACAACGTTCAGAGATAGTGCGCAGGCCTTGATGGTTTTGGATAAATCATTGAGAGGGATTTTTGGACAGATTTGAGCAAGCTTTTTTTGAGCTTGTGGAGCAGTTTGGGCAGGTTCTAGTGAGAACTTGCAAAGCATATCTGAGACAAGTCTTGGTGAAGACTTGGGTGAAGAACAAGCAAGCTTTAGTGGAAGCTTGTGAACAACTTCTGTGAACCAGATTTGAGGACCAGTTGAGGACAGAGATTGGTGTAGTTTCGATGACATTTGTGCCAGACCGAAGGACTGTGTTTGGTGCAGATCAGAGAAAGAAGACGAGGACATTTATGCCAGACCGAAGGGCTGTGTTTGGTGCAGATCATAGAAAGAGAACGAGGACATTTGTGCTAAACCAAAGGACTGTGTTTAGTGCAAATTCAAGGACCAGTTTTGGAGGTGATAGAGTTGAGGACAGAGGTCTCCAGCAAAAGCAAGGAGGACAGGTGTCTTCTATGGATAGATTTCCATTTGCTAAGGGCAGCTGAGGCAGAGGTCTTCTAGAAGATCACCAGCCAGAGCAGAGCTAGTGGATTGGTGTCTCCTGTGGGTTGGTGCCCACGAACCCGAGATTAGGGGATTGGTGCCTCCTTTGGGTTGGTGCCCATAAAATTTGTAATCGAGAAAGGTATTCCCAGAATTTTGATTGATAAAATTTAATGAAATATTTTATCCGTGGATGTAGCCCAGCCATTCTGGGTGAACCACGTTAAAATTGTTGTCGCTTTGTGGATGTTTTCATGCATTGCTTTGATATTGCTATGGGTATATTGCTTTACTATTTTGTAATATAAAAGGAAAAAGTAAAAAGAGGTCTTATACTGTTCACCCCCCCTCTTAGTATAAGCTTGTGTTCTTCAATTGGTATCAGAGCAGGTGCCTTCAGAAAGTTTAACAGCTTGAAGGAAAATTTAATGCAGAACACAATGGATTATTCAAGTGGCAATGCAGCACCTATTCTTTATGGGTCATATTTTGGTCTTTTGAGTGCGAGGATGAAGGTTCATCTAATGGCACTTGGTAATGAGGTATGGGAAGTAATTGAAGATGAGTACACTATTCCTATACATGGTCCAAATACTAAATAAGAAAGGCTCCTACATCACAACAATTCAAAAGCAATGAACGCAATCCTGAAAGGCTTACAGAAAGTAGATCTCACCAAAGTAATTCATTGCAAAACAGCTAGTGAAATGTGGAAACAGCTGCAGGTGGTTCATACAGGTGATACAAATGTCAGAAAGGCCAAGTTGAGACACTTCAAAGGTATGTTTGAACAACTCAAGATGAATGATGATGAAAATATTAGTGATTACATGCTTCGTATGGATGAGGTTTTTAACTCCATGAAAGACTTAGGTCTTGAGCTTGCTAAAAATGATGTTTGTGATAAGATTTTAAGATCTCTTCCCAATAGATTTAGTGAAAAGATTTCTGCTATTGAGGAAGCTAAAGATTTGGATAAATTGAAAAAGGATGAGCTCCATAGTATACTTGCAGCATTTGAGTTGAGAACTCAAGTGAAGGTTGATGTCAAGAAAGAGGCAACTTTCAAGGCTACCAAGAAATCCAAGGGTAAACAGCTTCAAGAGAGTGATGAGTCTTCTAGTGATGAAGAGGCGTATTACAGACAAGAAAGGCAAGTTCTCTAGAAAGCACAAAAGCGTGAAAAATATAAGATGTTTCAATTGTGGAAATTTTGGTCATTATGCTATAGACTGTACTGTTCCCAAGGATGAAAGTGATGAAGATAAACAGGATTCTAAGAGCAAGGATTCTGAAAAGCACAAGCATCATAGGAAAAACAGAGATGAGCACAGCAATCAAGGAAATAGGTATTCTCACAAGCACAAGAAGAGTTTCTACCTAGACAAAGCAAGTAAGTGTTCTAGTAGTGATAGTGAAAGTTCTTCAAGTGATAATGAAAATGAGATGTTGTTCATATTAGAAAAAGAGGAAGAACCGAAACATAGATTCATTATCATGAAATGTCTTAGATGTGGAAATTTTGGTCACCTTGAGGATGATTGTACAAATAATGATTTGGTTTCTAGTATGTACGAGGATGCTTCAAAAAACTATAAGGAAGATGCGTGTATGGTTTTTGAAAAAGGTAGCACCTCTAGTGATAAGAAATCTGAAAATGGCTTTGATGATTCATAAAGCAAACAAATAAAGGATCTTGAAAGTGAACTTACTAACGCTCTTAGTGTTTTAAAAAAGGAAAGAAAGAAGAATGCTAGACTCAAGGATAAGTTATATGAATGTTGTATGGAGAGAGATGATCTTATAGAAAGTCTTGACTTTTCTATGGCTAAGACACAAGAACTCAAGGATGAGTTAGAGTCTAAGGTTCTTGAGTATAGTGAGTTAGAACAGAAAATGGCTTCTTTGAAAGAGGAAACTAAAGAGTACAAGGATAAGCTTTACGAGGTTTCAAGATAGCTCCAAAAAGGTTAAGTCACTCATCAAAGGTCAAAGAAAGACAACGGATAAAACAGGCCTTGGTTTTGTTAAGGAACAAGCTGGAGAGTCTAGTAAGAGACTCCAAAAGGAAGAGAGTTCGAATGAGGAAAGTATTTCAGATCATGAGTCCTTGAATGATAGATGCGCAGAAACAGAAAACAAAATTCAGAATGAGAAGAAGAATTTTTCAGGACCCAAAAGGTCGAATAAAGGAAAATTTCACGGCAAATGTTTTGCGTGTCACAGGTTTGGTCACATGGCTGCACATTGCATGGCTCAAGTGAAGAAGGTAAACGACAATTTCAGAAGCGCTAGTTTATTTCAAGGGTACTGCTACTCTTGTCAACAGTTTGGGCACAAGGCAGTCTATTGCAAGGTTAATTACAGGAACAGGTTTGATCAAAACAGGTTCGGCCAGAATAGGTTTGGTCAGAACAGGGTTAGTCAGAACAGGCAGATTCAAAGAACAGGTATGCTTAAAAGAAATAACATTGTTACTTGTTATAAGTGTAACAATGAAGGTCACACAGCTAGACAGTGTAGAGCTGATCTTCCAAGGTATAGGAACAGGAGCAGTGGTATAAACAGGTCCAAGGATCAAGGCATGAACAAGAACAAGGATGAGAACAAGAACAAGAACAGTGACAAGAATAGGAATAATAACAGGAACATGAGCAGTGACAGGAACAGGAATAGGAATACGAGCAAAGAGTTCAAGAGAAGGCCCGATAAGGAAATTATAGACGCTAATGATGATCAGTGCCTAATGGGAGATTTACTCCCACCCCAGAATTAATCACCTCATCAGGAGGTGGGGGAGGGACTAAGCTAAGAGGCTCATTCTTAGTCTCGAGCCCCAAATGTGACCCTTTGCCATTGATGACAAATGGGGAGAGATATGAGTAAGGGGGAGAGCTTCAAGTGAAGAGGAAAGCTTCAAGTCAGGGGGAGCAAAACTTCAAAGGAAGATTTTCAGTTGTGGGCACAGTTTCTTAGTTGGTAGCACAGTTGGTTTCAGTTTTGGCTCTTGAGACGTGTTTTCAGTAAAGGTTTGCCATCAATGACAAAGGGGGAGATTATTGGCAATTTTGGGTACCTTGGGTACTTTGCTTTTGCTCAAGTGTATAAGTTGTCATTGATGTCAAGAAGCATTTGAAGGAATTTGATTTGATGTAAAATAATTTTTTTTGATGAAGGTTCGGCATGACAGGTTCGAAAGAAAGTAAGTTGGAAAAATGTTGCGATATCGTGACATGTCGCATTTTCGCGACTTAAGCAGGAGAGAGAAAGCTTTTTAGAAAAGTTTCGCGATATCGCGACATGTCGCATTTTCGTGACTTAAGCAGGCGAGAGAAAGCTTTTTAGAAAAGTGTCGCGATATCGCGACTCAAAGAGGAGAGAGAATGTTTCGAGTCAGAAATGTCACAATTTCGCGACATATTGCAAGGAAGGTTGAACGGACGAAAAAGTGTCACGATTTCGTGACATGTTGCAGGAGAGAGAGTCCGAAAGAAAAAATGTCGCGATTTCGTGACATAATGCAGGAGAGAGAGTCTAGGAGAAAAAGTGTCGCGATATCGCAACATGTTGGGTTTTCACGACCCGAAGAAAAGAAAAGCGCTAAGGAGAAAAAGTGTCGCAATTTCACGACAAATCAAAAGACAGTGGAAGCAAGATAAAGTGTCGCGATTTCGTGACATGCTGCAGATGAAAATGTTCCAAGTAAGAACTGTCGTGATTTTGTGACATGCAGCAAAGGGAAGAGTCTGAAATGAGAAGCGTCGCGATCTCGCGACAAGTTGCAGAGAAGTCGTACGAAAGCTGAAAGCGTCACAATTTCGTGATAGGCTACAAATGTTGGTCCGAAAGCTGCCACAAGAAAGGATTTTTACAATTGCACCCTAGACCCGGCCAACATTGAAAGGCTGGAAGCAAGAAATGGCTTCCAGACCAATCTCCAGAGTGGGCTGGTTCCCTTTACTATTCTAAATTTTTGGTTAAAGATAAGGGTTCTTTGGAAAGAAATCAAAAGTTGCAGAAAGGAATGGGAAATATAGCCACAGGCCGAAGTGATGGGATCGGAAGATAACGGCAGGAAACTTAAAAATGCGACAACAACAAGTAACATAAGATGTCAGCTCAATTCTCACACAACTGTATGTAGCAAATCTCTCCAATATTACACTCCAAAAATCATACTCTCACGGCAGCACTTAAATCCAAGATGCAGAATTTAAATACAACAACCATTAAGAAATACGAATACTATAAGAAATGCAACCTGATAGAAAAGAAAATCACTCATACAACCGTTGCTGAAAATCTGAAGCCAATACTTTTATTCCTGTAGATACAATTCCAGTTTCTAGCGAGAGAACTCTCCAACCACCCTTTCAAATGAAGCTTACATTGGTTTTTATAGAGGGCCGTCCTCTTTGCGGCATTAAATATTTGAAACCGACTTCCTTGTGATCTACAATTATGCATTGGAAATTATGCACACGATCCCCTTAATTGCGGCCTTGGAGACCCACAAAATTGAATGCAATGTACATGTCGGCTTCGAAGAACCACCTTCATTAAATTTGTTTTTTAAACATGTGCATGAAAAACCGTTAAAATGATCCACGACCAGCAGTTTCGAACCAAGAAAATCTTTAATTTTGGTGGCATGGGTGCTCTTCGACCTTGACCGCATTGAAAATCCGCAAAGCATTTAATTCGGGGCAGCATTTAATCTTCGAAAATCGGAAAAACCTCCTCGGAACTCACAAAACTGCTTTGGGCCAACAATTTAAGCATTAATAATTAATAATAACAATAAATGTGGCAAAAATGCCAACATTCTTGGCGGCTCGCGGGGTATACAGCTCGTTGTATGCAAGAATCCAAGCTCGAATCCATTGGGCTCGAGTCAAGAAAACTTAAAGTCAGCTGTTGTGGTACATCTCAGTGAACTGCTGCAATAGAAACTTTTGTTGAATGATTGAAAGTTAAAGAAATCTGCATTTGGCTGAACTGAACATGGAATGGAAATGAATGGAATGAGATCCCACGGATGCGCAGGCGGTGAAATGCAAATGGAATGGTAATATGATGAAATGGATGAAATGAAGAAAAATAATGCGGTAGTCAGTAACAGAATGTTGTTGTACTACCGGCTGCAATGGATATGGAATGAAAGTAAATGAACTAATGGAATGGAAATGGAAATATGAAGGCTGTGGAATGAGATTGAACTAAACTGTAAATAAATGCGTAAAATGACAGAACTTAGAAGAAAGGGATAAGAAGGAACGGGAATAATAGGAATGGGGAAAAGAAACAACAGTCGTGGCTTTGTTTTTTTTTTACTGCAGAAGAAAAAGAAGGAGGAAGATGAAGAAGGGAAAGGAAAGAAAAAGGGAAGGGAAAAGAAGAAAGTGCTAGAAAGCCACCAAACTGTTGGGATTGGAAAAGCACAAAAGGAAAACAAGCACGGACGGCTCGCAAGCAACAAGAACCGAGGTGAACAAATAAAACAATATTTTTTTTTTCTCTTCTATTTTTTTTTTTCTAGTTTTATATATCTATATACAAGGGTTTACGACATGATTGGCATGTCGCCACCACAAACCCGATCTCAGGAGTTATCCGGTAAATCTGCAATGTCCCGCCCAGATTTGGTCATACTTGAGTCGGTCCCTGAAATTGGGCTGGCTTCTTCCTGTAGTTCTCCCTTCGACAGTGGCAGTGTCATGATTCAAGAAGTTGACTATCTGCTCATTATCTTCAACGACTTGCCCAAAAGACTTGCATAATGTTGCTCCTGCCCCATCTTTGGATTTAACCCCATCAAAATATAGCTGCCATAAATGATCTGTGACAACATTCTGATCAGCTTGATTAGGCAATTCCTGCTTCATGTCACTCTCAGGCTTTTGGATGGCATAACAACCGATTTGAGTTTCCGACATGGCATTAAAATTAAGCATAGAAAGTTGATCATCCAACTGAAGATTATTTAAAACTTCATTCAGCAAAATAGAGTCTTCAGACTCGTCAGTAAGCATGTAAACAGACTGCACTTCCTTTTCTGTTTCTTCCAACTTTTCAATGTGAAAAGAAGAAGGCTTTTCATTTTGAATCCTGAGACGCCTACCCTTGACAGGAATTTCTAAATGGGAATAATCTAGTGCCAAATAACCCCCTAACTTGGCGGTAAACTCCCTAGATAAACACATACTAAAGTAGGGCTCTAAATCAACCACAACAATTTCTTGGATAACAGTAACTTGGGGCATTGTATGCAGAGTAATTGGAACATCCTTAATCACACCCACTATTTTTATAGGCGTACCATCTAATTGCAGAACTCCAGGACTACTCCGTGTGTACTCCATTCCCATTGCTTCACAGACTCCCTTGGGCATTACAGTTGTGGCAGCACCAGAGTCGATCATACAATTATGGACAATCCAACCCTCTATGTGCAATGACAAATAAAATGGAGGTGGCCTATTTTTTCCAGTAGCAGAGGTGGTTAAAGTTTGTGCATACACTGTCTGGGTAGGACCTTTTTCATTATCCTTGACAGATTTTAATGATTCCTGTAATAAGTCTACTTGGCCTGGCAACTGCAAAGCATCATAGAGGCTTACCTTAGCGGAAGTCTTCTTAAGTTCATCAACTATGTTGTATGAAACTGCATGAGAATCTTTCTTTTCAGCGGAGTTGTTCAAATGCAGTACGATCTCTGTTGTGTAGCTTCCACCCGTAGTCTCTTTGTCAGTGATGGATACTTTAACTTTTCACGAGCTTGCTCTTCTATTTCTGATCTTACCGGTGCAGCTGCGGCCTTGTCTTGAACTCTGTGGAAAGCAGGATCCTTCGGTAATACAGGCGCATCAGACTTTGGAGCTGGCTTTTGCACAGCAGCAGGCACTTTCAACGGCTCTAAGATAGCAGGATCAACTGTCACGGGCTTTTTTCCAGTCCTTGTCAGAACTGAAACTTGTTCTTCAATTGGAGACATTAAATTATGGCCAGCTTCTGAGATCATGTTAACTTGTCCACCCGAAGAGCTGGCAGCCAAAGTCTGCACATAATTCAGGTGTACCATACACGTATCCTCTCCATGAGGATCATTGCAGGTTGAGCACCAATACATTATGTCTGCAAGGGCTGCATCTTCATTTACTAAAGCAGTCAAGATTTTTTCAGGTGCCTTACTAGTCGAGGCTGCTTGATCTCTAGTAATTTGAGGAGGTTGAAATCTCCTTGGTTGGAAATCTCTTTCAGCTTGTTTCCTCTCAATGAGGGTGATCTTGTTTCCCATGGCCCTAATTTCTGAATTTGCAGACTTAACCTCTTGTAATAAGGCGGTATATGTATCAGGTTTTGCAGGTGCAGGAGGTTTTGGCAAAGGAAAAGGAGCTGGTGGTGCTGGCAAAGCTGGAAATGCAGTGGAAACGGGAGATGGTTGCATGCTAGGTGCAGGAAGCGGTAAAGGAGCTAAGGCAGGCAACTGAGGAGCTGGGACAGGTGCAACCTGAGGTGCTTTAGAGCTCCATGATGGTGTGGGATACATAGCTGGCATAGGCTGTGGTTGTGAACCAGAATATAAATACTGAGGCAAATCTGGAATAAGAGGCATAGTTACCTTTGGTGGAAGTTTCCCTATAGCAATCAGATCAGCTTCTGCTTTTATTGCTTGTTCAAACAATTCTGGAAATGTTGTCACATTGGACTGCCGAACCGCCCAGCCAATATCCGAGTTGAACGCTCTCAGGTAATAAAGTGCAGCCAATTCATCAACGAGCCGAATGCCTTCAGGAATTCTGTGCCAGGTTCTAGTAAATCGGACATTAAAGTCAGCTATCTCCTCCTGTGGATGCCTCTGGATGACAGTAAACTGATTCAATAATGAGAAAGGGTCAGCCTGTTCATGAAAATGTTTAACCAGCAAATCACCAAACTGATACCAAAATAACAATTTACCTCTCAAAGAACATACCAACAACTTCACCATTACATCCTCATCAGTAATATCATGGATAGCAGCTAAGGAAGCTACATCATTTATGTGCTCATAGGCGAGTCTTACCCGTACCATCGTAAGTCGGCAAAGCCTTCGGTGCGGCATGAGGAGCTGGATTACGAGCACTGCAAATTCAAGGCTCCAGTGTTGTTCCATGCCAAGAATATTTTGAGTGGAGGATATTGTGCCATTGGAACTAAGGAATATGGTTGGGAAGATGAAACACTAGCAACAATACCAGGGTTTTGTTCAGCAGAAGATGGAAGGGATGGGGAAACTAATCTAGAATGCTCACCACTTCTTGAACTATCAAGTTCGAAAAATTTGACAAGATCGCCAAATTTCTTTGACTGTGATCTCGTGATCATGAATAATTTTTGAGTTCAACAAAGTCACCAAATAACAGGCAGGCGTCCACGATCAAAAATCCGGATCTTCAACTCAGCAAAGTCGCCAGATGAACTTACAAATCTCCGCTATGAGGCCAAGACAGCTCATCAAATCTTGAGACCTCCGGGTGTTAAAACAAATGTGGATTTTTGTGAGACAGAAGAAGTCTGTCCCACTGGGCGTGCCAAAAACTGTTGGTCCAAAATCTGCCACAGGAAAGGATTTTTACAATTGCACCCTAGACCCGGCCAACATTGAAAGGCTGGAAGCAAGAAATGGCTTCTAGACCAATCTCCAGAGTGGGCTGGTTCCCTTTACTATTCTAAATTTATGGTTAAAGATAAGGGTTTCTGGAAAGAAATCAAAAGTTGCAGAAAGGAATGGGAAATATAGCCACAGGCCGAAGTGATGGGATCGGAAGATAACGGCAGGAAACTTAAAAATGCGACAACAACAAGTAACATAAGATGTCAGCTCAATTCTCACACAACTGTATGTAGCAAATCTCTCCAATATTACACTCCAGAAATCATACTCTCACGGCAGCACTTAAATCCAAGATGCAGAATTTAAATACAACAACCATTAAGAAATACGAATACTATAAGAAATGCAACCTGACAGAAAAGAAAATCACTCATACAACCGTTGCTGAAAATCTGAAGCCAATACTTTTATTCCTGCAGATACAATTCCAGTTTCTAGCAGAGAACTCTCCAACCACCCTTTCAAATGAAGCTTACATTGGTTTTTATAGAGGGTCGTCCTCTTTGCAGCATTAAATATTTGAAACCGACTTCCTTGTGATCTACAATTATGCATTGGAAATTATGCACACGATCCCCTTAATTGCGGCCTTGGAGACCCACAAAATTGAATGCAATGTACATGTCGGCTTCGAAGAACCACCTTCATTAAATTTGTTTTTTAAACATGTGCATGAAAAACCGTTAAAATGATCCACGACCAGCAGTTTCGAACCAAGAAAATCTTTAATTTTGGTGGCCTGGGTGCTCTTCGACCTTGACCGCATTGAAAATCCGCAAAGCATTTAATTCGGGGCAGCATTTAATCTTCGAAAATCGGAAAAACCTCCTCGGAACTCACAAAACTGCTTTGGGCCAACAATTTAAGCATTAATAATTAATAATAACAATAAATGTGGCAAAAATGCCAACAAAAACGTACGGAAGCTAGAAGTGTCACGATTTCGTGACAAATTTAAGGAGGAAGAGCTCAAAGGCGAAAGCGTCGTGATTTTGCGACATGTTTCATTTTCACAGGAGTAAGGCAAAGAAAAACACAAGGCAGGGAAAGTGTCGCGATTTCACGACATGTTCCATTTTTGCTAGTGCAAGCAGACAAGAGTGCAAGGAAGAGAAAGTGTCGTGATTTTGCGACAGATTGAGATGGCAGCGTTCGGTTGGAGAAAGTGTCGCGATTTCATGACAGAAACAGAGTGCAGGTCTTCTATAGGAGAAGTTTCGTGATTTTGCGACAAAATCATAGAGGAAGGCTATGAAGACAGAAGTGTCGCGATTTCACGACAAAAGCAGTAAGGAGGTCGACGAAGGGAGAAGTGTCGCGATATCGTGAAAAAAGCAAAGTTGATGCTGACAAATACAAAAGTGTCACGATATCACGAAAAGAGCTAAGATGAAGTCGTCAAAGGCTAAAGTGTCGCGATATTGCGACAAAATCCAAAAGAAAGTGTACGGTTGCAAAGGTGTCGCGATATCGCGACATGTTGTAGTTTCACGACAGAAGCTACAGAAGAGTTGTAGAGGCAGTGAGGCCGACAAAGTTAAATTTGGGCCGACGAAGATTAGGGTTTGTAGCCGATGTAGTTTAGGGTTATGCAGTCGACTAAGATCAAGGTTTTGATCTTGAAAGTGTTAGTATAAAAGGAGGGCTGTTTGGAGAGTTGTGAAGCGATTGGATGCATTGTTGAAGTGCGAAGTTCAAAGATAGTGTGCAAGTTAAGTCTGCGATGCGCAGAGAGCGAGTCGTGCCGAATCGAGCTAAGTGCGAAGTAGAGTGCACAGAGAGCAGAAAAGCACAAAGTTGTTGGGTGCATCGTTTTTGCGATGTTCAAAGATAGTGCGCAGGCCTTGATGGTTTTGGAAAAATCATTGAGAGGGATTATTGGACAGATTTGAGCAAGCTTTTGTTGAGCTTGTGGAGTAGTTTGGGCAGGTTCTAGTGAGAACTTGTAAAGCAGATCTGAGACAATTCTTGGTGAAGACTTGGGTGAAGAACAAGCAAGCTTTAGTGGAAGCTTGTGAACAACTTCTGTGAACCAAATTTGAGGACCAGTTGAGGACAGATATTGGTGCAGTTTTGAGGACATTTATGCCAGATCGAAGGACTATGTTTGGTGTAGATCAGAGAAAGAGGACGAGGACATTTGTGCCAGATCGAAGGACTGTGTTTGGTGCAGATCAGAGAAAGAGAACGAGGACATTTGTGCTAAATCGAAGGACTGTGTTTAGTTCAAATTCGAGGACCAGTTTTGGAGGTGATAGAGTTGAGGACAGAGGTCTCCGACCGGAGCGAGGGAGGACAGGTGTCTTGTGGATAGAGTTCCATTTGCTAAGGGCAGCAGAGGCAGAGGTCTTCTAGAGGATCACCAGCCAGAGCAGAGCTAGGGGATTGGTTTCTCCTATGGGTTTGTGCCCATGAACCCGAGATTAGGGGATTGGTGTCTCCTTTGGGTTGGTGCCCATAAACTTTGTAATCGGGAAAGGTATTCCCAAAATTTTGATTGATAAAATTTAGTGAAATATTTTATCCGTGGACGTAGCCCAGCCATTCTGGGTGAACCACATTAAAATTGTTGTCGCTTTGTGGATTTTTTCATGCATTGCTTTGATATTGTTGTGGGTATATTGCTTTACTGTTTTGTAATATAAAAGGAAAAAGTAAAAAGAGGTCTTATACTATTCACCCCCCCTCTCAGTATAAGCTTGTGTTCTTCAATTATTCAAGGGAAAGGAAAGCGACTTCAAATCTAAAATAACAATCGTGCAACATTGAGTCAATAGTGGGAGAACCTGATGGATATTTGGTAGCACTTCATGGCTTCGATTCAAAAACTTGGTATCTTAAAACAAGAAGGGAGGGCTCTATTTTATAGGCTCTTGGAGCAAACATGCATGGAATGATAAGTGCCACTCAGGGGCAGCCTGATTGGCTGCCACTGAATGCTTGCAAGTATCAAGTGTAGTTGTCGCTGGCAAGGTGTTTGGCACTGGTGCAATTTCATGCACCGCACTGATAGGTAGTTTCACTACCAGTTAAATTTTTTATATTTAGTTTTTAATTACCATCTTGGATCGAGATGGTCCCAATCCTGAGATCGTATCGAGTCAAGACAATTGGGCTTCCCATGGGGAATGTTGCTTGCTGCTTAGATAAAATCATTGGATTAACCCTAAGGCTACTCAAGATGGATGGTGTGAGTTAGAAAGGAGGTATTTTGGGAGTCTCCTCACAATGACACATTTTATGTGTCTACAACTATAAATAAAAAGAATATTTTTATATAATTATACCAAACATTGTTGCTAAGAGGTAGTTGAGCAAAAATATAACAACAATGATTATTCCAAGGGGAGTTGAGGATAAGCTAATTTGGGAGTTGAATAGCTTAGGAGAATACACAACAAGAAGTATATGTAATACAAAATACCAATAAAATAGAAATACCACAATAATATGAAGAAATATTTGTAATAGCTTGAGCATTCCAAAAGTCAAAATGTTTGCATGGATAATAGGTCATAGGAAATTTGTATCCTGGGATAACCTAATGAAAAGGGGTTTTCATGGTCCCTCGCAATGTGTTCTATGTAAAAAGAGGAGGAAATTATAGACCATCTATTGGGACATTATTTAATAGTTTGGGAGCTATGCCAGTGTATTCTTCATATGTTAGATAGGTGCATACTAATAAATGATATAATTGAAGAATGATTAAAGCAATGGCAAAGCACTTTTAAAAGTGAGCCATTATAGATAGTCTGGGATACACCAAAATATACAAACTTTGGATTGTATGGTTGGAGAACAAAAGAATATTTAAAGGAAAGAAAAGTAATTTAGATATGATGAAAAGGAAGATTTGTTTAGCCATAAAGGAGTCTAAACCAACCTTGTCAACTCACCCAATCCCTAATCTTGAAGAAGAGGGCCTTGATAGATGGAGTAAGGTCATAAAATGGAATTATGATGTTGGGTATAGGAGAAATAAAAGGAATGCAAATAATGTAAGGTGGAAACCACCAAAAGTGGAGTTAGTCAAACTAAATTTTGATGGAGCATCTAAAGGAAATCCAAGACCAATAGGAGGAGGATGAATAATTAGAAACAATAAGGGTGAGATTTTATCACATTGCGTTTTTAATAGTGGATTTAAAATAAATAATGAAGCTAAAGTTTGGAAGAATTTGGAAGGGTTAAAAATATATAGACAAATGAAATGGAATAAAGTATGGATGGGAAATGATTCACTAATCATAGTAAATGCAATTTTGAGGAAAGCAAAGACTCCACGGAATATACAAGAGATCATTGTGGAAATACAAGACCTTGCTAAATATTTTAAAGAAATCAGGTTTACACATATGTTAAGGTAAGAGAACAAATGTGCAGATAGGCTAGCCAATAAAGGGGTTTGAATTGATGATCATGAAGTTAAATTCCCTTTTCCATAGTTAGAGGAAGTAGTAAGTTTAGATGAAGCTGGCAAGATAATATTGATTGCATGAATCAAAGAATGATTTAGATTTACTTTAATGTTTTCCATTGGTAATATTTGTCACATCTTATAACATTAATGTGTTTTCATATAAACTATTTATTATAGTTCTTGTGGTTGCACTTATGCTTCAGGAAGGAAACTAATAGTCCATATCTGGTAAAGTGGACTATGATAGCACAAAGTTTTTGAAATATTACTCTACTAAGATGTAGTGTGTGTATAGTAGTGGTAGAGTTTTCATATTGTGAAGGTTGTTGCAAGAAAATGTCAAAAAAAATGATACTAAATTTTGGAATATATTTATTCACAAAGAAAATTGAAGAACATACAAAAAATGAAAATCAAGAACTTAAACTTTTTATGAAAAAAGATGTAGGTATCTAGCTACAACAACTCAATTGAGATGAGAATTTAATATATTTGTAAACTATCAAGATCTATAGGAGAGTTTTATGATTTTTCAAGGGTGGGGGACCTGAGTACAACCCCTTTTCTCCAACAAAAAAAAAGTCTTATCAAACAAAAATTAGAAAAATATTTTGCCTTGTCTTTATTAGAAATCAATGCAATAAAAGTATTATCCACCTCATTTATTGTATCCTTATTTTTACTAGCCTCTTCTACTATATCCAATGTATCATTCTTCATATATATACTGGTAATGCATTTGAAATATAATTGTAGGAATTCCATCAAGATTGAATGCCTTGTCAAGATGGAAAGATAAAAAATCTCTCTTGTAGATCTTCCATTGAAATCATCTTCATTGCATTTTCATTATGCCACCTTGTCATAATTGATCGATATTTTACAACATATCCTCCTTATCTTGTCTATGCTTTGATAGAATATATCTAAAGTAATTTTGTTGCTTCCTTCCTAGTCTCCTCTTCTTCCTCAATATGCTTTCCATTTAGAGTTGACATTTATTTGTTTAAAAAGAAGACAAATCTATTTTGGTAGTAGCATGGATTTTTTTTGCATTTCTATCACCTTTCCAAATCCATCTCTCTCAACATTTTTGGCTCGATTTTAATATGTCATGATAGATGATGACTAGTTAGTTTTCTATATATAAGTACGTTGGTCGATTCCATTGATTTCCACTTTCTCTTGTAAATATTTTAGCACAAAATTATTTTTCTCCTATATTATCAAAATATTTGATATTCCAAATCTTCATCCTCTTATTTAGATGTTTTAGATTACTTGCACATGCAAAATCCTTTAAAGTTTGCTTAATTTGATTGCAATGTAACTATTTAGAAAAATTAAGGTTTTCGAGCCACATAGACCAAAAAAAATGGCTTTGGATGACCAATATTGACAATGTCACATTTTAATATAATTAGTTTATAATTTGATCTTGCTTGTAATATAATACTTTAAGAGCTTAACCAACTTTAGATGATAAAAGTACACCTAGTCTTTCTCCCACATTAGATATCATAATATGTCTATTATTACACATATAATACAATAACATCTTTAAGGTCGTTAAGATTAGCTAAGGGAGCAAACTAGTCCATCAATCTAAACCAACAAAGATTATTGCCCTTCTTTCTGTAGAGGAGACAAAATTGTGTAAAGAGCTCCAAGAAATATAGAGGTCACAATTATGAATTATCATTAACTTTGAAGTGAATAAACTTAGGTCCTTTTAACATGTATCTCAATGGTAATGTTATTTTAAGCATTAACACTTATGACTTCAATTCTCATATTTTACTCTTTCTTACCAAATGACTAATAACCCAAATAATTCTTGCACATGGTAATTTTTCATCTTGTTTATGATTATCTTAGGTAGTCATAATAATTCATGAGTCTCCAAAGCACTATATCATCTTTGTCTTTCAAATTATTTCATGTGCATTCTTGTATTCCTTGCCAATTACTTTTGTTACATGTATTAAAACAAATCAAAAACTATAATAACCTATTAATTAATAACTATTTTTAGGCCCATGTTCACACCCTAAAATTTCCAAGATACCATCTCCATTGTTATCATCCTTTATTCATTTGTGGTCTTAACCCCATTTCTTGTTAACATTTATGACATTTTTTTTTGGCTTCTCAAATCAATATCCCTTTTGTATTTTTTTTTCTATTTAATCCTACCTCAAGAATTTTCATCTCATTTTGCCATCCTTACCAATATTTTCATCCTCTAATCTCTTTTGTTTTTTTCTTATTATCCCAAATTTGACTTTTTATTTATTGGTTTAAGCTTTTATGGAGAACCTAAGTAGAAGGGACCCCCTCCATGCTATTTTTTTTATGTTGTCTTGGAAACCATAAAGTACAAATGACAACTTCCATTTTACTTTATTTTTTATGCTACCTTAAGAATATTAAAGTGTAAAGGATAAACACCATATTATTTTATTTTCATTGAAATAAGATGATCTTATCTTATTTGAAAAAATAGAGTTCAAACTCAATATCTTCCACATTCTATCCTTTGAAAACTAACTTTGTATTTTTATTCACAACTTTGGTTCCTTTTAAATTCAAACTTGCACATTACATTTATTTATCCAACACATCGTCTTGTTGGAGAATATTACATTATTCGGTACATGCTAATGTACCCTCATGGTATGTTAGGTAGGTACCCAATATAAGTATTTAATATTATAATATTATATTAGATGTAATTATCTCGCATGCATTGATAAGTGGGAGTGGTGGGTAGTTAGAAATTATAAATAGAGGCAAAGAATAATAGAAAGAGGATGAAGAGAATTATATTGTAATTTATCTCAAGTTGAGACATTGTAAGTGGCTTCCTTCCAATAAGGAGTATTGTATGGTGTTGCCCTACCTTAAGGGTTTGATTATGTTTTGAATAAATTGGATTTATATTTGTGTTTCATTATAAAATTGTTATTGTGAGTAATATTTGTAGATGAATATTGTTATTTGAGTAAGTGTGAGTAATATTTTGTAATAAGAAAGCAAGTACATAACAAGTGGTATTAGAGTGCTTTCCAGGGTTGTGTTTCAATGTAGAAGCTTAAGTACCAAATGATATTCTAAGGGATTGGGTGTAAGTCCCAATTGCTTAACTGGGGGAAGTACTTGAGTCAATAATTGCCCTAAAACTCATTATGAGGAGTACCCAAAATTAACTAGTTTGAGTGTGTCACAGTGAAAAGGGTCAATGACCCACACCTTGTTAGTAGTATTTTTACCCTATGAGAGTATACAAAGACTTGTCATTTAGAGGTAAAACCATGGTTGATTTTTTAGTAATTATTCCTTAGGGAAATATTGTTGGTAATCAGAGAGTAGTACTCACTTAGATAACCTTTGTGGCCAGTGAGATTTACCTTAAGTCACTAGGAAGCCAAAGTCTTGTGTCCAGTTTGTTGTCAAAATTTTCATAGAAGTGCCATACAACTATCTACAACTTTAGTAAGAGTCTACATTTTCACAACTTCAGCAGAGTAAATAGTTGCAATATACCAGTAATTCAAAAGTGATAATTGTTTAAAAAAATAAAGAGAGAAGACTGTAGTTTAATCATATTAAAAAATCCAAGTTTTGATTTTTTTTTGGATTTGAGGTCATGGATTTGTTAGTATTCACTAGAAGGAATGATGATGCTAAGAGATGGTGGAGAATTTTTATGTCTTTAAATAATTTTGAATGGAAAGATAAAATTTATAATTCTTTCGACGTTCAATTTACCCATCAGTATAAATACACACGAGAGGTTTGAAGATGCATTCTTAATCAGATGGGTGTTTGGGAAAATGGTAGTTAAAACCTTGGTTGAACAAATGGAACTAAAGAGAGTTAAAAAAATCAAGTTAGCAGAAGAAAAATGTAATGTTAACAGTATAAAAATTAAAGGAAGCACAACTTGGATGTCATATAAGTTAGACAATATTCAAAAAGGTTTGTGTTTAACAAAATATACAAAAGAAATAAATAAATAAAATAAACAGGTAAACCAAACACTATGTAGAAGAAATAAATAGGCAGATAATTTGCAAAAACTTGGCAAATAAAAAAGAGAAGGATGATAGTATATTGACCGAAGTAAGAACCAAAGGCTATGTAAAAAATATTTAAAATATGAAGAAGATGATAGAAGAAATAAATAGGCAGATAATTTGCAAAAACTTGGCAAATGAAAAAGAGAAGGATGATAGTAAACCTACTGAAGGAAGCATTAAAGGCGGTGTAGAAAATTTTGAAAATATGAACAAGTTGATAGAAGAGGTAAACAGGCTTCAAGAACATAAAAAATGAATAAAGATGATAAAATAAAAAATGCAAATGACAACATGCAAATTAAAAAAACCACATATTTGGTATCAGATAAGTCAAATATCAAAGAGTGGTTAGAGGGAATTGTTTAATTTTAAAAATTCTATTTTACAGGTTCATGGTTGCATCTAGAAGAAAAATGTTATTATTTCTATAAACCCTAGCAGTAGATACAATGTCATTAATATGTCTTTGGCTAAGAGGTTGCAGGTTCAGACAAAGAAAATAAAAGACATCCAACCTGAGGGTACAAATATTCAAATTTTTGAAGATTTGAAAAACACCATGGACAAATATATTTTACACTCATATTTTATGCTATTGAGATGGATGATGTGGAAATTGTTCTTGGTTGTTCTTGTTTAAATTCTTTGAGTATTTTTAATATTAATATGCAAAAGACGTTCATGAAATTTTGGTACAGGAACAAAATAATAACTATACAAGATATTTCCCAGTGTAAAAGGTAAGAATCTAAGGAAAAATAAGAAGTAATTATAGTAGAGTAACAAGAATCATGGGTAGTTAGGCATTATAAATAGAGGCAAATAATCATGGAGAGGGGATGAAGAGAATTATATTGTAATTTATCTCAAGTTGAGATATTGTAAGGAGTGGCTTCCTTCCAATAAGGAGCATTGTATGGTGTTTCCCTACCTCAAGGGTTTGCTTATGTTTTGAATAAATTGGATTTATATTTGTGTTTCATTATAAAATTGTTATTGTGCTTAATATTTGTAGATGAATGTTGTTATTTTAGTAAATGTGAGTAATATTTCTATAATAAGAAAGCAGGTTCATAACATGGTACATCTTGTAAAAATTAGATTAGAGTTGTGTCTTAGATTAGAGTGTGAGTAAGTATTTTATGCAATGTAATAATGTGCAATAAATGCACAAGTGTCATGTAAATGAGTGTGCAAGTGTTATGTGTGTAGATGTGCATAAGTGTCTCATATGTAAGTGTGCACATATGTTCTTAGATTAGGAAGTGTTATGTGAAGATTCATGTCTAAGTGTGCATACAAGATAGAGTCATGTGTATACAAGTGTCAAGTAGAGAAGCCAAGAGTCATGGGACTTGGCATAAGGAAAGGAAAAGATAAGTAACCAAAGAGTCACCCTGCAATGGCTATATATTACTCCATAGTGGATATTGCCTACATCACCTACATTGTCTACATAGTCTACATAGTGTGCACAAAAAGTATTGTTATTATATGAGAGTCTTATGATACATTTTTAAGAGGAGTAAACTTGAGTAACTAATTTTGTAAGTTGTGCTACATGCTTTGTACATGTATGATTCAATCTATTATATTCATATATGTCTATTTATTAATGAACGTTGGTTTTTTTATTTTTTAATAAGCTATGTGTGACTTCTATTGGGGGCCTCCCATTACAAAAACAAAACATTACATTGCTCTCATTACATTTCTAACAAGTTAATTAAAGCATTATTAATGAATGTTAGTTGATATACTATAAGCCTTTATTTTACATATTAGTTGGCTTATATTATTTTGGTTACATTATTATCTTGGTCTTACTATATTGCGGTTATCATATATTTGATCCTGCGAATATTTATCCTATGAGTTTACATCAATATCTAGGCTTCAAAATCCAACATCTCTTTAGTTTCTTTCAATGTTTACTTTGAATAAATATTGATGGTATTTTAATATGATAAGATGGTGAGTCTTTCATAACCATTTTTTTAAGATCAAAGAATCCTTATCTCAGCCATACTATGCTTCAACTTGATCCCCTTAATTTTTGGGCTTATTTTATGATCAACATATTTCATCGACTATTTTTATTTTTTTATTTTTTTTATTTTTTTATTTTTTTAAGTGAAAAACCCCTTGCGGGGTCGCCTTGGTCTAAGAGACCATGAACAGGGTGTTCTACACTGTCAAAGTCACCCGGGAGTCGCACCCGATCCCTACCCGCACCAACATTATCAATTGGATTTTGGGTACCCAATTCAGCTTTTTGGTAGGGTGGAGATTCGAACTTGGGACCTCCCTTGGAGGATTGCCCTCTCCTCTCCAACTCACCTACAACACCTGGGTTCGACTATTTTTATTTTAGATTCTCTTGTTATATATCGTATATTATGGCATATGCAACATTAAAATATAACATTTTCATAGTCCACTTATTGATCCGATTCTTTTGAATCACAATAGATTTTTACAAATATCTTGAAATATTAATGACAATACATATTTGCATATACACAACCAAATTTTGCTTGATATGAGTTGATGTCATCTTAATGTAGTCCCTTAGGATATTACAAATATCTTTCAAAACTTATTTCATGATAGGTTGATAAAGATGTCCAAAAAACCTAGTCCACACTAGAACCCTTTTACAAGAGACTTTAATTTCTATAGAAAAATTTTTCTCTATCATCTTAAATATAAACCAAACCTCCCTATAAATCATGTATTGTGACCCAAGACTTTGTCCCTAACTTTTGAATTAGATAAGAGTATGAGAATAATTCATTTTAAAAAAAAATCATTAAATAATACCTATTAAGTCCTTTATTTTTTGTATCCACTTTCAAAACTTTGAAAGCGGTTTGAAAAAATAGATATGAATTTTCTCTTATTTGAAAAAATAGATATGAATTTTCTCTTATTTGAAAAAATAGATATGATGCACTTAGTTTAAACTCAACCTCTTCTACATTCTATCCTTTGAAATTTTATTTTGTATCTTTCTTGCAACTTTGGTTCTTATTAAATTCAAACTCACACATTATTTTTGTATGTTCGACACATCCTCTTTGGTTTTTTCTATTGTTAGCTTTCTACGAGTCTTGATGGCCTTTTTATATGATGAGATTAAGGGTCTTTGTTAAACACTTTTTAAGCGGTGGAAAATACATGATTTGAGCCATACTATGCTACAACTTGATCCTCTTAATTTGTGGGCTTATTTTTATGACTAATATCTTTCATTGATTATTTTTATTTTAGAATTTCTTACCATATGCATCTCATGGCATATGCAACGCTTAAATATAACATTTTCATAGTCCATTTGTTGATCTCATTCTTTTGAATTATGAAATATTTTGATAAATGTATTGTAATATTGACAACAATACATATATGCATATATACAACCAACTTTTGCTCAATCGATGCCACCTCAATGGAGTCTACTAGGATATTGCTAATATTTTTCAAAAGTTATTTGATGATAGGTTAATAAAGATTTAAAAAAAAAACTAATCCGCAATAGAACCCTTTTATAAGAGTTTTTAATTTCTAAAAAAAAATTGCTCCATCATTTTAAATGTAAACCAACCCTCATTGTAAACAATAGGGTGTGACCCATGACTTTGTCCCTAAATTTTGAACTAAAGAATATTTGAGAATAAATCACTTCACAAGGAAAATAATTAAACAAATACCTAATAAGTCTCTCTTTTTTTTAATCCACTTATTAAAATTTGAAAAAAAACTAAATGAAAATTAGTTGAGTATACATATTAAAAATACTTTTAAAATAATTATATAGTGTTCAATCATCTCATCATTTTAATAACTTTGGTGAATTACTTATTGTCATAAAAAATATTTTCAACTGGTTATATGGAATTTAAATGGGTTCCATTCATATTACATCATCATCACATAGTGGTATTATAACATCTTGGTTATTATGTATTTATAGATTGTCAAGATTCGAACTTGGACCTCCTTTTAAAAAGTTGAGGAATTAAACTAGTTAAGCTAATATTATTTGATACAAAACAATTGTCATGATGGGGATTGTTATATTTATTCTTTATTTTATTCTTAACTAAAATAAAATTAGTTCTATTAGGTTCAAGGTTCAAACCCCACTTAGTATGAGGGGACCAGGACCCCTCATAAAAACCTGTGTAAACTAATTGAATCAAGTGGCATTAGCTCAATCAGTTAGATTCCTCAACATTTAAGGAGGAGACCAAGGTTCGAATCTTGCCAAACGATACATGGGTAATATCCAAGATTTGTTGCAATACCAATGTGTGGTGATGATGTAAAATGGGTGGGGCTGGTTTCAATCCCAAATGACCAATTAAAAAAAAATAGTTCCATTAACTATGCTATCATTACTTCTAACTAGGACTTCCTTATGAGAGTCATTTTCTTTCAATTTATCTAAAGTTTTTGATATTTTTTTAAATATGATATTCACTTTGTGCTCACACTAACAATTAATCACTTCACATTGCTTCCTTTTTTATAGTTTTTGAATTATTTGAAAAAAAAAAGAATAAAACTAAACATATATGTGTTTAATATTGATATAGTTGAATTATAATATTGAGTGTATCTATTAAGTTACCATGTCAATCCACCAAGCTGACGTTGACTAGTTGGAATAAGTTGTCTTTTAGGAAAAAAGGCTCTAGCAGTCAATGAATAGGTGCTTGTCATCCAAATGAGTTTCCTTGGGCTCACTATAAGTCAAACTTGTTTGGATATGCATGTCCATGGTTTTGTGTCATTGAGAATGCATATCACATATTAAAATGCATCAAATATATTAAGGAAACATAAGTGCATTTTAACAATGCATAAATAGTTTTATCAAGCACTACAATATACTCATCCTAGCACCCTTACATCTTATATATCTTACATTCATCCATCTTATCCTATGACTCCTGTACATGTGGACTAATGCACATTTACATCATTGCAAATTTTAAAACTTGTGCATTTATTACATTGCATGAAGTAACTCAAACTTTACTCTAAAGTAAACTCCTACTCTAGTTATGTACCCAAGGTGGTACATTAGCATGTACCAAATAATGTAATATACTCTAACACCCCCTTGTATTGTATCTTCGCCTTATTATGGAATTTGTACTCTCCTTCTCTGCTTTCTTTATTATGCTCCCTATTTGTATCATATTCAAGCAAGTAGTTAGTATCTTCATAAAACGTTATATTTGTTGAGAGAGCTTTAACTTCATGTTCCTCTGTAGGTTCTTCCAGTTCTTGAATTTCTTGAATTTTGTGAACTAAGTGCCCTTTTTTATTCCCTTCTCGATATTGCAATTGAGGATAATTGTATTGATTCTAAGAAGGATATGAATGCTAAAATTATTGTTGATGTGGACTATATTGATTCTAATATTATCTTGATTGGAATGGCTTATTTGGTTGGCTTCTATATTTTGTCTGATCTCCTTGATACTGATTTCTAGGATTGAATATGTAGTAGTTGGTACTATATCCTTTCTTCTTGCAGACTTGATAATATATGTTATTCCATGGTCTTCGTCCTTTTGAGGATGAGGTAACATTTCCCTATGGATTATCTTTTGAAACTAATGCATTGTTGGTCATTTCATATTTAACTATCATTCCACCTCATATTCTTGAAGAATATTGACTAACTCATCAAAAGATGTATCTTTACTTAGGATTTGTAAAGATGTAACTAAGTGCTTGTAGCTATATGAAAGTGCTCTCAAGGTTACTTGAACAAAGAACTTTTTTTCAACCTTTTCTACTAAGGTTAATAATTTTTCTTTTATATTTGCTACTATCCTTAGGAATAGTTCTATACTGTCACCACTATTCACTTTCAGAGAATGTAATTGAGTTTGGAGATTTAAGATAGTGGTTTTATTCTTTCCTTAAAATATTTTGGCTAAGGTTTTCTATGCTTCTGTAGATGTTCTTGCTAAACTAATGTAGGGTTGTATTTCATCTATAATGGCAAAATTTATTATCATTAATATTTTTTATTCATTTTTTCAAACTTTTGAATCTCACTATCACTTGAAGTAGGTTATTTTTTGTTCCTTTGATTATTTTCCGAAGTTTTTCAACTATCATAATTGCTCTTACTTTATTTTTTCATGAAGAGTAATTTGGTCCTCTAAGTAGTCGGGATTCAGTGAGAATGAATTTGTTCGTTGTCATGATGATATTTGTAGACTACCTTATGTCTCCCTAGTTTAGAGTATATGTTCAATCTTGCTAAGAACTTTTCAATTTTAAAAATTTTATAAAATACCTTCTATGTAGCAAGTTGATAGAACCCCGGGTTCTATCTTGATTTAAATGATTTAGATTAATGAAAATGATTATACATTGCAGAATTTAAAAGAATCACTATTTTTTAAAGAATCATAGGCCGCTTATAAGGGGGCTCCCTCCAAATGTTTGCAATAAAATATATTATTCTCTTCGATGTCCTTCCTAAAAATATATACCCTATACTTATATATATTCTAAGGTTATTATTGAAGGACGTGATGCTTCATTTATGAATAATTATTAAATAAATAATTAAGTTAAAAATAATAAGGATATGTTAGGATGGGGAGTCCTAACATGCCACCCTCCCTAAAAGAAGCTTTGTCCTCAAAGCTAAAAATGAGAAAATTGTTATTGAAATTTTATGAAGCGCTTCCTAAGTAGCATCCTTAGGAGGTAAGCCCTTCCACTAAATCAGAAGCTCAATGATGGTACGATGGAATAGTTGACGGGTGCAATGATCCAATATGGCTTCAGGTTCAACCACGAGCGATCCATCCTCGATGAAGTTAGGTAACTGAGATTGTGTTGTAACGTGTGATCTAACAACCAGCTTGAGGCAAGATACATGAAACACAGGATGAATTTTGGAAGACTTGGGAAACTCCAGTTTATAAGCTACGGGTCCTATGCATTGTAGAACTTTATAAGATCCATAGAATTTGGGGGTTAATTTTTACGAACCTTTGAGTTTGAGAGAAGTTTGGCAATAAGGTTGAAGTCGAAGGAATACCATATCGTCTTCTTAAAACTCGCATTCGATCTAATGTTTATCCACCTACTATTTCATGCGATGTTGTGCTCTGAGTAAATTTTCTTTGAGAAGACAAAAAATATTGGCTCAAGTATAAAGTTCAGAATCCACTGCTGGCACATTGGTACACCCTAGAATATAAGATATGATTGTTGGTGGTTCTTGACAATATAAGTCTTCATAGGAGGTCATTTTGATGGCAGTATTGGAGGGAACCAGCTTCCCTTCTCCACCAATATAAATCAATTCCAATTCAAGAACATATAATGTATAGAACTCATGAGACTGTTACCCATGAAAGATGTAGCAGAAGGAATGAAAATAATATATCTCAATAAGAGATAACAAAATGAATTAAATCAATACCTCTTGATGAGGGCAAATCCCCACTGTGAATGGGAAAATGATAATGCGAATACGCAAATTAAATATTGATGATAAAATATGAATAATTAAATCAAACCTAATCTATTAAATAATGAAATCAAATATTCAATTGGAGACCTAACATAGTCGGCTATGTTAGGGTTGTAACATGGCTCCCCTCCTTGGAAATCTTTGTCCTCAAAGCTAGAAATGACTAGAAAATACTTTTAGGTTCCCATGTAGCATCTTCTTCGGGTAGATCCTGCCATTTGATGAGAAATTCTTGGATGTGAAGAGATCTTAGAATACATATTCTGCTTTGTAGAATTGCTTCAGACTGGAGATATATACGTCCTTCTTCATCGAGTACTGGTAATTTCAACTGAGATTGTACTTTTTGGTTGATCTCCTTCTTGAGACAGGATACATGAAATACTGGATGTATACGAGATGAGGGAGGAAGATCTAGTTGATATGCCACTTCACCAATGCGATGAACTATTTTGTAAGGACCATAAAATCATGGAGTTAACTTTTGACTGGACTTGATCTTCAAGGACAATTATTTGTAGGGTTGCAAACACAGGAACACCATATCACCAACATCGAATTGTCTCTTTGAACGGTGTGAGTCTTACTGTTATTTCATACAATTTTGTGCTTGGATCAAATTATCTTTGAGAATAGTGAGAATTGGCTGTCGTTGTTGAAACCAATCATCTACTTGGACCACTTTGGAAGATCCTAGTACATAATCTGCTATTGTTGATTGTTTAATTCCATACAATGCTTCAAAAGAAGACATCTTGATGGAGTAATGGTATGAAGTGTTGTACCACCATTCTGCCAAGGAAATCCAATAACTCCATTGATATTGTTTGTCCTGAATAGAACATCTTAGGTAGGTACCCAAACATTTTTTAACTACTTTCATTTGGTTATCTGTTTGTGGATGGTATGCGGAGGACATATTTAATTTGGTACCACTAAGACGAAATAATTCTTTTTAAAAATTGCTAGTAAAGATAGGATCTCGATCACTTACAATATTTTTTGGCATTCCATGCAATTTGAAAATTGAGTCCATAAATACCTTGGACACTTTGCTTGCTAAAAATGGATGTTGTAGAGCCTAAAAGTGAGCATATTTGGAGAGGCAAACAACTACCATGAAAAGTATTGTTTTGCCTTCTTAGGAAGATATTCAATAAAATCCATAGAAATGTGTTCTCACTGACGATCTAGAATGGGTAATGGTTTAAGCAACCTTGGTGATTTGACTATTTTGCCCTTATTGTGTTGGCATACTTCACATTCAACCATCCATTGTTTGACTTCTACTTTTAATCCCTTCCAACAAAAGGATTGCTTAATCCGCATATAAGTTTTCAAAAAACTTGAATGTCCTGCTGATGGAGAGGCATGTGACTCCTCTAGAATCCTTTATTTGATTGTCGAAGTGTATGGAATGTAAATGTGATTCTTCCTTCTTAATATCTTGTCTTCATAGGAAAAAATAGGGTGCTTCGATGAACCCAATAACAAATCCTAAATTATTTGAGCAGTTTCACTATTAGACAACCATTCTTACTATAGCCGAGATACCCATTGAGAACAAGAACCTGAAATAGCATTAATAATCATTCATATTCATATTTTTTGTATAATGCATCTGTTGCCACATTTTCTTTCCCTTGTACTCGATAACGAAATCATATCCCAGCAAATTTGTTAACCACTTGTTTTGTTCTGGATAATAAAATCGTTGTTCTAGAAAATGCTTAAGGCTACTATGATTGATTTTTATAATAAAACGGCTACTGATTAAGTAGTGTCTCAATTTCTCCACTCCATGTAGAATAGCCAACATTTCTTTTTCATATGTAGATCTTCCCAAAAAAAATCTCGAAAGTTGTTTACTTTTGAATTCCAAGGGATGACCTTCCTGCATTAATACTGCCCCAATACCTTTTCCTGAAGCATCACATTCGATTACGAATGGTTTGTGGAAATCCAAAGTTGCCAAAACTAGAGTAGTACACATTACTTCTTTGAGAGCATTGAAGGCTTGAGTGGTTGCTTCTGACCAATGAAAAGCATCCTGTTTTGTTAGAGTTATGAGAGGGGCTGCAATTTTACGATAATTATGCATAAATTTGTGATAGTAACCCGTGATACCAAAAAACCCATGAAGTTTCTTGATGGTTTTAGGTAAGGGCCAATCCTAAATTACCTTTATCTTATTGGGATCCACTTTAACACCTTCTTGAGAAACTATATGACCCAGGTACTCAACTTATTGAACACCAAAAGAGCATTTAGAGCGTTTGATAAAAAATGTTTCCTTGTTATGAAGAACCCTTCCCACATGCAATAAATGATCCTTCCATGATTTACTATATATGAGTATTTCATCGAAGAAGACTAGGAAAAATTTGCAGAGGAATGGACGAAACACCTGGTTCATGAGAATTTGGAATGTAGATGGGGCATTAGTGAGACCAAAGGGCATGATAAAGAATTCATAATGACCTTCATGGTGCGAAAAGTTGTTTTGGGAATATCCTCTTCCCTATATCTGATTTGGTGAAACCCTGAACGTAAGTCCAATTTTGTAAAAAAATTTCCACCATGTAGTTCATCTAATAGATCATCAATGACAGGTATAGGGAATTTATATTTGATGGTGATTTTTTTAAGAGGATGAAAATACAGACACATACGTCAAGAATTATATTTACAATGGGCCAAAAATACTGGTGAAGAATAGGGGCTAGTACTATGACGGATGACTCCATGTTCTAAGAGTTCTTGGATAATTTTCTCAATTTTTGTTTTTTTAGGTTGGGGATATCGATAAGGATGACCATTAGGTGGAAGACTTATTGGGACAAGGTGTATGGCATGGTCATGGGATATTTTGGGAGGTAGTCCCTTTGGTTCTTGGAAGACCTCCTCATAGTTGGCCATAATGTTTTGTAGATCTTTTGATTGGATTTTTGGCATATATTATGCTTGCATTTCCCTTCAATTAATTTGGATAATGAATCTATAACTACCTTTTCTTAATATTTTTTCCATGTTGTGCGAACTTACTGTCTTTGATGGAGGTGTTGGAATTCCTTGGAGGTGAATGGTCTTTCCATTCTCTTTCAATTCTATAAAGTGCTGCTTGTAATTAAAATCGATCGTGGTTTCCATTTGTTCTAACCATGCGACTCCTAAGATAACTTCTGAATTCTCTAAATTCATAACAAAAAGAGGACCATGCCAAGTATAACTTCCCATTTGTAATGAAATTGTAGATGTTTTACCTATACATTGAGCACTACCCTCATTTGCAGTTATAACTTGAAATTTATCTTGATTGGAGGAGTGGATGTGTAAGTTTAATGCCCTGGAAATCTTTGCATCAATAAATTTGTGAGTGCTTCCTGAATCAATTAGTACAGTTACCTTCCTTTGTCAAATGAAACTTGCTACCTTGATTGTATGGTGAGCTGATAACCCCATAAGGGCATGTACTGAAATTGCCATAGTATCTTCCTGAACTTTGACCTCTTCATGTTTAATTTAGTCTTCGTCTATGGGACAGTCAGGTAAGTTAGTCTCCTCTATTTCTTCATCGTCCCTGTTATCATATTTGATTTGAAATTTCTATTGTGGCACCCATGCCTTATCTTTTGGATGGTGATTGCAACATTTGTAGCAAAAATATCTTGATGGTTGATTGTTTTTGCAAAAATAATTGTTGTGATATGTAGGTTGACCATATGAATCACATCGTGTAGATGTCGCCATTTGCACCTTCTTCTCAGCCAACTTGGCAATACTTATATAGGCATCTACAGAGGATGGATCTTGTAGATCCACTTCAACTTTAATATTCTCTTTCAACCCATTTCTAAAAGCAAATACCACCACATTAGTTTGTAAGTTTCTTGCATAGGAAAGCAGGCTAGTGAATTCTGAGATATAATCTATTATCGATCATGTCTGCTTAAGTGATAACAACCGCACCATGTAAGAAGATGAGGTTCTTTCGTCAAATCTATTAAGAAAATATTTGGTGAAATTATCCCACTAAATAGTATTTCCCTTCTCATGTTTGAGCCATACAAACCATTCATAAGCTTCAGTACCTAGTTTGGAGGCAACAAAAGGAACTTTTTCTGAATCTTGAATTCGGTATAAGTCTAAAATATCTTCCATTTTGGCTATCCAACCACGTGGATCATGACCCTCAAAGGTGGGCATATCAATTCATCAAAAATTGACACCATTAGCATTTCTAAAGTATGGTTCTCGATTCTGGTTAATGGAACAACTGTTGGTTACTTTCAAAGTCGTAGAGGAATTCGGCAGGGGGACCCTATCAGCCCCATGTTATTCATCATTGTGGTAGAAGATTTAGGTAGAACCATCAAAAATGCTTGTAGTTCAAGGATAATATCAGGAATCAAGGCAACATCTCTCACTAGGGTTGTTTCTCACCAACAATTCATCGATGATACCCTTCTATTGACTAAGGTGTCGGTGGTTGAGGCCAAAAGAATTAAATATATTCTGCAACTCTACGAGGACGCTGCTGGTCAGAAAGTTAATTTCAGTAAAAGCAAGTTATATTTCTTGAACACCCCCATTTAGAGGCAAGGAAGGATTGCAAAAATTTTAGGGTGTGATATAGCAAACCTCCACACTTCATATCTTGGTCTCCCTTTTTTCATTGGTTCTCCGAGAGAGTCAATGTGGGACGGGGTTATTGAAAGAATTCAAAAAAAACTTGCTAGATGGAAAAGTCATATTCTATCTCAAGCAGGAAAGCTGACCCTCACTAAGGCCTCTCTTTAGAGTATTCCAGTATATTTCCTCTCCGTTTTCAAAGCCCTTGTGAAGTTTTTCCATAAAATTGAGAAACTCCAAAAAGAATTTTTATGGACTGGATCAGAGGAGAAAAAAAGGATACACCTTGTAGGATGGACCAAAGTGTGCAAACCCAAGGAAAATGGGGGCTTAGGTCTGAGGAGAATTGCTCATATAAATTTAGCTTTACTAGCTAAGCAGGCATGGCACCTCATTTTTGGTGAAGAAAATGAAAGGACAACTATCATAAAACAAAAGTATCTTCAAAATATGGAATTTCTAAGTGACTCAGTTCCAATCAGAGGTTCTGCTTTTTGGAAAGCAATTCTCAATTGTAAGAAAATAATCAAAAAGGTTTAAGATGGGTTTTAGGCAATGGTGAGAGGATAAATTGTTGGAATGACAGGTGGGATAAGGACGAACCACTGACGCAATATCCTAACTTAGCCCGAATTAGAGATATCACGGAAGAACTCATTGGCAAAAAATTCTCTGATTATATGGTTGAGGACAGAGGCAAAATGAAGTGGAAACAAATAAGGATTCAAGGATTTCAAGCGAAATCAAATGATATTTGTAACATTCTCGAGAAACAATTTATCCCCATGAGACCCAAGGAAGATAAAGTGACTTGGGCTCCTATGAAAAATGGGCAGTTCACTGTTAAATCAACTTACAAGCTTCTGCTTGATGACGAGAATTTTGTCCTCCAAAAGGACTTAGTTTGGATAAAAAATTTAATTCCAAAAATTGTAGTATTTTCATGGTTGGTTATCCAAGGAAGAATTCTAACCATTGATAATATGATGCATAAAGGTATTTGTATCACTAATCGTTGTTATCTGTGCAGGGCTAATTGGGAGACCATTTATCACATTTTCCTTGAGTGCCCTTTTTCCTTGACTGTCCTAAGTGGGGTTTTTTAGGCTTTCAATATTTCTTGGGTTAAACCATCCACCGTACTTGATTTGTTCGTCCAGTGGCCTTGCCCCTTTTCAAGCCAAAGACTTAGATACATGTGGAAAATTTGTCTCAATCACTATCTTTGGCAGGTATGGTTAGAAAGGAACCATAGAGTCTTTAATGAGTCTATCTGTGATCATCAAACTATCATTGCCAGGATCCTATCCTTTACCAACAAGAATGTGAACCTTATCCCTTTTGATATTCGTAAACCTCATCTGCAGGAGACCACAATTGCTTAATATTTAAGCTTAACCTTGTTAGATGAGTTTGTGCCTAGGGTAGTCAACCCCATAGCCAATGTTAAGTGCTCCCCACCTTGGTTTAAGCTTAATTTTGATGGAGCGGCTAAGGAAAATCCTAGCAGAGTAGGCACTGGCGGCATTGTGCAAGATCATAATGGGAATATGATGCTTGTGTTTTTTGAATATTTGGGAATAAGGACAAACAACGAAGTTGAAGCTAGAGCTATGTGGAGAGGCCTTCAAATGACTCAAGACTTAGAAGACAATTTGATCATAGAAGGAGACTCTATGCATGTTATAAATCTCCTTAATAATTGGAAAACACCTCCTTGGAGGATTAAAACAATTTTTGAAGAGGCTAGGATCCTTTTCCATGGAAGATAGGACATAAAAGCCCAACATGTCTTTCGAGAAGCTAACAAAGTTGTTGATAAGCTGGCCAATTTGGGTGTCGATGGTGATGAACTTTTCAAATGGGAACACGGTGTCCCGAGTGAAGTAGAGGAGCTTATTCAACAAGAATGCCAAGAATTATAGTCGAATTTACCAACAGGGAAGGCACTGTAAGTTCGAAGGCTATGAGTATTCTCATCTCTTTTTTTAAATTGAATCACAATAAAAATTATTCGCTGATGGGGACAGTCACATGTCAGATAACATGGCTCCTAGTCATCTTAGTAATTTGAGTTTGGTTGATAATCATAGGGCAGGAAAGAAATGACAATAGAAGACTTCGAACCAGAGCCACGTGGACCACCAGATAGCCACCGCCATAAATCTAGCCAGCAAGTTCACTTCTCCAAGGTTGATTGGCCAAGACGGGATGTGGTCCCAAAGCATGTCATATACGAAAGAAAGTAATTACCAAAGAATTATTAAGAGTAATTGTCAATACAGAGCTTGTGGGATTTTTTTCAGTACTCTTCTATGTGTGTCTATAGCTTTTTGTTTCTCCACTATTTCAAGGAAGGGATCTATGTTTGTTTCTTTTTTTGTAATTATGATGCAGGTGTGTTTTCTTGGGGTATACCCAAAATGTTGTATGGGAAGTTTGTTTTTGATAACAAGTTATGTGCCTTATTGAATGTAATAGCTTTGGCGGTATGTATATTTTACATATATAGGATCCTTAGTAAGGACATGTTCATCAACAGCCTTGGGCTGAGTTTTGTAAAAAAATTTGGGTCAACCTATAAAGCCTGGTATTAATGCTATAGTATCTTATCTACCAAAAAAAAAATTGACACCATTAGGACCTCTTGGTTGTTGGTAAACTGCATCTCTATCTTGGTCCTCATTATGCTTGTGTATATGAAAGTGATTTTAGGTATTATCATTATGACCTCTTTGTTGCTCATAGACTTCTTCGTTGTTGATATCCTCATCATTCCTTTACCCATTGAAGCGATTTTGAGGACTACCATTATGACCTCTTTATTATGTATAAACTACTTCTCCATCCTGATCTTCATTGTTCTAGTGTCTATAAGAGTAATTTGGAATAGGAGGGGTTGGTTGGCTTTGTCTATCCATAAATTGGGTCATCTTGACAGTCAAGTTGGTCATATTGTCTAATAATGATTGTATAGCCTTGGCGGTGAGATTGGGACTCCCTGTTTCCTCATGTGTGAGATTCTCATGAGAATAATTTGAGGATTTATTGGATGCCATAGAGTTAAGTAATGGATGACCAAGATCAAAAATATTGATTCTTAAAGGAGAAGAATTGTGTACCATGTTTTCTTGGAGGTCTTCTTTGTGATTTTAGGATCTCTTCATTTGAATTTTTTGAGCTTGTTAATCTATCATTTGGTCCTTTGGTCCACCTTCCGCTCATACACTTGTCAAGCAATATTGCTTATGCTTTCGCCAATGATTTCTACAAAAAAAAAAATTATTTTATGCTTCTACTGTCGCTCCAACTGCGACACGGATTGAATCACCACCATGAGGCTTCCCAGGTTATTTCACTACTTTTAAATTTGGAATACTTGATTTTGACACCAACTTGACACACTGGTTTGACAAACTAGCTCAATGATTTGACACCTTGATAAAACTTGACACGGTCTAACAACAATTTATGACTAACTGGTGGCACAAGCACATGCAAGATAAATGCGAACCGCGAGGATACTCAATCATCGATGGACAAGATGATGCTTAATATGAAGTGCACTAGACCCAAAGACAATTATAAATCGACATGACTCTGATAAGGAATCCGAAGTTAGTGATACCGCATGACTCTGATGAGGAAAGACACAACCCGAAGATCCTAATACGGACCCGATGCAACATAAAACAAGATACAATGGACGCATAAGACACGATCGAGACACGTGGAAGACATGCGAGACACACTGGACATACAAGACACAACTGGACACATGAGCACGAAGGTGGATTAGTAGTAGGTAAAGCACAGGAGGAGCCAGTGTGACCTAATTCACATTTAGCTTACTGCTCATTTACGTTTATAAGCCCTTGCTCGCCTGCAACACAATACATGTTGGATAAAAGATACTGCCTATAAATTGAAGAACATAAGCTTATACTAAGAGGGGGGTGAACAGTATAAGACCACTTTTTACTTTTCTTTCCCAATAAATATTATGCAATGTATAGATAGTAATATCAACAACAATAATCAAAGCAATGCATAAATCACCACACACAATAGAAACACCAAATTTACGTGGTTCACCCAATATGGTCTACTCCACAGAGAAAATCTTTTACTAAAAATATCTTAATCAATCTCTTGGGAAAAATTTCCCTATTACAATGTTTACGGATCTCTATCCAAAGGAGACACAAATACCCTAATCAAGTTCATGGATATCTATGCATAGGAGAACTCCTTTCTCCTTAGCTCTGACTGGTGATCTTCTAGAAGAACTGTTGACCCCATTGCTTTGGCCTATGGATCTCTATCCACTGAAGACTCCTATCCTCACTGCCCTGGCTAATGGATCTCTATCCATTGGATACTGTCATCCTCTATACTTTGTCACCTTCAAAGCTCTATCTCAAATCTACACTAAATACAGTCCTTCGATCTAGCACAAATTTATCCACAATATATGTCCTCTGATCTACACTAAACACAGTCCTTCGATCTAGCACAAATCTATATTTAATATTTGTCCTTTGATCTGCACTAAACACAGTCCTTCGATCTAGCACAAATCTATCCTCAATATCTATCCTCAAGCCTTAACACAAATCTTGACTCAATCTCAAATCAACTCCGTTGGATCTACCCCAAACTATCTTATCTCAAATCTGCCTTGTAAGCTTCCACAAAAGCTGACACTAATTTTTCCACAAGTCCTCTCTAGAACTTGTTCAAATATTTCAATAAGTCCTCACTAGAACTTGTCCAATTCAACTCAATAAGTCCTCACTAGGACTTATCCAAATTTGCTCTCAATTTGTATTGTAAGCTTCCACAAAAGCTCACACAAATCTGTCCACAAGTCTTCTCAAAGACTTACCTCAAATCTGCTCAACAAGTCCACACTAGAACTTGTCCAATCTCATAGAAACATAAAGAGAATTGTTAGAGACTCAATATGCTTCACATTCACCTTAATACTCAATCACTTCCAATCACTCTTTTAGAAACATACGAAGAATTTTTAGAGACTCAATATGCTTCACATTCACCTCAATACTCAATCACTTTCAATCACTCTTTTGAAACATACAGAGAATTGTTAAAGAATCAATATGCTTCACATTCACAAACTCTCAATCACTTCCAATCTCTCTTTTATCACAGAAACATATAGAGAATTGTTAGAGACTCAATATGTTTCACACTCATCAATACTCAGCCTCTTTCTCAAATCAATTCAAAATATAGAACAATTTTTGATGAGAAAATTTAGACCTAGGGGCTAATTTCTTTTTAGACCTAGGATATTTTAAGTAGGACTTAGTATGCAAAATAATCAACGTGAGTTGTTTGTTTCCTCCGTTGAATGGTCTAGGTCTAGGTGTTTTTCTTTTTGGCATTTTAGGGCTTATATCTTTAGCCTTTTCGTGATTATTTACATAAATCCTTGGAGCAGTTCATGATTTCCGGGATTACGGTTTCCTTTTGGACTTATTTAAGTCCTATGTTTTTTTAATAATATTCAGCTTCATTTTATTCCATATCATTGGTATCAGAGCAGGTTAATTTTGGAGGTTTTGGGTTATTTTCGACCTCCATAGTGAAACTCCACCACCTGTTCCAGTTGAAGCTCAGGGAAATTGCAGAATTTTTGCTGCCATTCTTGCAGAAAAATTGCTGCCAATTTCCATTTTTGTTGAAAAATTTGCTGCTAAATTTTGCTGCAAGAAGTTTGTCGTCATCGACAACTTTTGGAAGCACTACATTTTGCGAAGGATTGATTATAATTAAAAAAAAAAAAGGCAACATTTGGTTCCGAACGAATCCAGTCTCTTCGACCCGTGACCAACGGACAGAAGGAACACCACTGTCGTGTCAGGATTCTGCATGTTTTGGGAACACGCGATGGTTTTCTGCGTATCCCGTCGCTGGCGTTCTGCATTGTCCGCAGACCCTTCCGAAGTGCTGCCACGACAAACTCTGTGTGTTCCAACGTTGATAGGGCGAGGAGTTGCGACTCATGCCAAACGCAGTTCGAATTGTCGATTCGTTTTGGGCACGCGGCCACCGTGCTTTCCTCCTCCAGTAATCCACGCTCTACGCGGTCACGTGAAGGAAGATCATGGAAATTTGCACCACTGACCACTCCGATCTACCTTTTTTGTAGACCTTCGACGTTCTTCCCATACCAAATTGTTGTGTGTTCTGACGAAGAGCTACAGTGATCCGGTGCCAACTGCACGTTTGCTAGCACTGCCAGTTAATTTGGGAACACGCGACGTCGATTGGCATCATCGAAGGGAGGTTCTACCAGCCCTGTTCTAGAGCCAATACTGTCAGGGTTTCTGACAGATTGCCAGACCCGATTGTCGGATTGTCGATCTTGGAGGTGCTATCTGCTTAACAGATCACTGCAGCCTACCATTCTGATCGTAGGAAAATGCCCCCTTTGAGTCGTTGTTGACTGTTTTCGAATTAAACCGCCCGCCTTTCATTTGGATCTGTTTCCAGCTAGAGAAAACTTGTCAATGTTCGCCCATGATGTTCGGGATGCTCTGTAATTGACACACTTATCGCTTTGTATTTCCTTGGAAATGACAGACGAGAACGTGTCGATATTCTTGCCACCGATTGGAGTTGCCGACGTGAAATTCCTCTGGAAACATTGGAGAAAGAAAATTTTTAGCGTCGAATTGGCCTAAATCTCGTCGACGGCTTGCGTACGTGCGCTAGTCGTATACTTTCGAGACACCCTTCGCAAATTTGGCGGTAAAATTTTGATTATAACAATTTCTTTTGCCGTAGGACATTGTTTTTGTGGAATATGTTTAATGGTAGGATTTCTTACCATTAAAATTAAATGTTAATTTTATTGGCAAGTCCATATTCATATTCCATAAATTTAAAAAAAAAAAAAAACAAAGCAAGGAAAGGGTTTATTTAAAAAATAAAAAATAAAAAATATTGCCACTTTCATTGAGCGATATTTTAAGTTTTGTATGTGCAGTCTTTCCTTTTGCCCATCCATTGTAATTTTGCAAATTTATTTTGCATTCTATTTGGGCACATTTATTTTTGCACATTTTGTAATTTTGTCTTTTTGTGACAATTTTTGTTGGCGATCACTCGGGGTCAAATGGCTTTCGAATTAGCCGACAAATTGGCTCAAGTAACCCAACTTGTCAGCGTTTTGGCTGATAAGGTTACTTCTAATGAAGTGCAACAACAGTGTGAGGTTCCCCTTTACACTGGCTCGCGAGATCCAGAGGTCCTCAACAGTTGGATTTTGGACATGGACAGTTGGTTTGAGTATACCAAGATAGCAAAGGATCGGCAAGTTAACTTTGCTAAGTTGAAGCTTTCTGGCATTGCCAAGGTCCTTGTCACTGATCGACTACGGACCCAAAATCCCATTGACACGTGGGATGAATTGCAAAGAGTTTTGAAGAATAATTTTTATCCTTCAAACTATGCCATGGAGCTTGACATCAAGTGGCTTCGTCTTCGACAAACCTCCAATATGAGTGTTCATGACTATATTTTTCAATTTAACAAGTTGCGAATTTTGAATTCTATTCAGGATAATGCAGCACAACTTGTTAACAAATTCAAAAGTGGCTTGCAGGAACCCATTTACAGGAAGATGAAATACAAGTTGATTGTTAACATTGACATGGCTTTCAATCAAGCCCTTCTTGCTGAGGAGGAAATAAGGGAGCAATCACGTGGGACTCGCTCTTCTACGTCGGGAGGAAATCAGAAGGCTTCTCCTCAACCTTCCAAGGGAGCTAAATCTTCTTCTTCTCCTTCTCCCTCTTCTTCATCTTCCCCTTCTTCTTCTTCACAAAAATCTTCTTCTTCTAAGTCACCTTTGATTTGTAATTATTGTAAAAAGCCAGGGCATACTCAAAAGAGGTGTTTTAAGTTGCAAAATGTGAAGAAACAATCCCTAGTTGTAAAGCCTTCCAATGAGGACTCACAAGAAAGTCCCATTGAGGCTACAAGGGAACGTAAGCCTTATAAGGAATTGGTAGGGTTAAACAAATTGACCCTTATGAATACTTCACAAGGTGATCGCGAGAATTTGTTTGTGACTACGGTCCATCTCAGTGACACCTTTATGGTTGATTGTATAATCGATAGCGGCTCACAGAAAAATCTAATTGCGAGGTCCGTTGTTGACAAACTGAAGTTACCGATGAATCCCCATCCTCATCCTTATCCTTTGGGATGGAAGGACAATGGGATTACATCCGACATCACACACACTTGCACTGTGAATTTTGCTTTCAGTCCTTCTTTTGTGGACTCGGTTGTGTGCGATGTAACTCCAATGGATTGTTGTGGCTTGTTGCTTGGAAGACCCTATCAATACGATAGGAGGTCTATACATGATGGGTACAAAAATACATACACTTTGCACAAAGACAATAAAGCATTCATAATCAGAAGTACACAACAAACACCACATAATTTGATGTTGAGTTGTAGACAAGCACGCAAAGTTGTAAATCAAGCAAAGGAATTAGCACTCATCTTCATCAGACCAATTCAAGAAGAAAAGCAAGCACCTAAGCACACTAATAACAGGAGTTCTTCAGTTCATTCAATACTTCAATCATTTTTTGATGTTTTTCAAGAACCCACAAGTCTTCCTCCTGAAAGACAGATTAATCATAGTATTGAGATTGTTCCTGCATCTTCTCTTCCTAATTCTTCAATGTATAGACAATCAATAGTGCAAATGGAAGAAATTAAAAAGCAAATTCAAGCATTGTTGACTAAAGGGTTCATCAAACCCAGTACTTCCCCTTGTGCTTCTCCTATCTTGCTTGTGTTGAAGAAGGATGGCACATGGAGATTATGCATTGATTTTAGGGCACTCAATAAGATTACAATCAAGAATCGTTATCCACTTCCTCGCATTGATGATCTCTTGGACCAATTGCAAGGTGCAAAATTCTTCTCCAAGATTGATCTCAAAAGTGGGTATCATCGAGTGAGAATTCAAGCGAGAAGACACTTGGAAAACAACATTTAAGACCAAAATGGGGCTCTTTGAGTGGCTTGTCATGCCCTTTGGCCTTACAAATGCTCCGACTACATTCGTGCGGCTGATGAATGAAGTATTCAGAGATTGTCTAGATCAATTTGTAATCATCTATTTGGATGACATTCTTATATATTCTTCTACTTGGGAGAATCATTTGGAACACTTGGAAACGGTTCTTCAAACTCTTCGAAAGAACCAATTGTATGCAAATTTTCCTAAGTGTTCATTTGGGCAAACATTCATTGCCTATCTTGGGTTTGTAATTAGTGAAAAAGGTGTGCAAGTAGATCCTTCCAAAGTTGAAGTTATCTTCTCTTGGCCAACTCCTACTTCAATCACGGAGTTAAGGAGTTTTCTTGGACTTGCTAATTTCTATCGCAAGTTCATTGGAGGATATTCTTCTATTGTTGCACCTTTACACTATTTGACGAAGATCAAAGTTCGGTTTCAGTGGACAAAGGATCAACAAAAAGCCTTTGACACATTGAAACACAAATTGAGTACTTGCACCGAGTTCTTGTTCTTCCTGATTTGTCTCAACCATTTGAGATAGAAACTGATGCTTCACAAGTTGCACTTGGAGTTGTGCTCATGCAGAATGGCCATCCAGTGGCCTATCATTCGAAAACATTTTTAGAGGCCAAGAAGAACTATTCTACATATGATAAGGAGTTCTATGCTTTGGTTCAAGCAATCAAGTATTGGAGGCATTATCTCTTGGGAAAAGAAACAATTGTTCATACAGATCACATGCCCCTTAAGTTTCTTCAATCTCAAACAAAAATTGAGGAAGCTAGGCACATGAAATGGGCATCGTACTTGCAACAATTCCATTTGGTAATCAAGTACAAGAAAGGACGAAACAATGCAGTGGCTGATTGTTTGAGTCGTCCTCCTTCTACTCTTGTTTTGACAATTGTCACTACTTCTCATCTTGGCTTCCAAACTTGGCCTACACAGTATCCTATGGATCCAGATTTTGGCAAAGTTTTCCACCAACTTTCCAATCCTTCTTCTTCAAATTTGAGAGCTCTTCAGGACTTTCATATTCAGGATGGAATGTTGTACAAATTGGACAAACTTTGTGTTCCTCATGGGAACAGGGAGTCTCTTATGAAGGAGGCTCATTCCACACTCTATGGGGGACATTTTGGTAGGCAAAAAACTCTTCATCATCTTCAGTGGTTTTTCTTTTGGCCACACATGCAAAGAGATGTTCTTCGCTTCTTGCGACAATGTGCAGTATGTAATCGCTCCAAATCAGCCAATAGGACATTGGGAATGAGCATGCCTTTGCCCATTCCTTCTCGTCCGTGGGAAAGCATTTCCATGGATCTCTTGAGCGGTTTTCCAATGACAGTACGCAAGCATGATTGTGTCTTTGTTGTGGTGGACAGATTCAGCAAAATGGCCAAATTCATTCCTTGTCGCAAGACAAGTACTGCACAGGATCTTGCCCAACTCTTCTTTGAGGTGGTATGGCGTTCTTTTGGTCTTCCTACCAGCATTGTCTCTGATCGTGACTCGCGCTTTGTGGGTCACTTTTGGCGATCACTTTGGAAGATTTTGGGAGTATCTCTTAACTTCTCTACTGCTTATCATCCACAATCCGATGGGCAGACAGAGGTAGTTAATCGTACTCTAGTGCAGAGTTTGAGGATTTACCATCATTCCACTCCAGCCAAGTGGGACTTAAGCCTCACTCACATTGAGCACGCCTACAACGGGGCCGTCCACATTTCTACGGGGCACTCTCCATTTGAAGTGTGTTTTGGTTTTCAACCACTTGCTCCTTATGAGTTACCTTTGTCTTTGCCTTCTTCGGCCACAATGCACATTCAGAAGGAACAAGACAAGGCCAACTCTTTTGTGCAACATTTGCAGAGTCTTCAAGCCAAAGTGGTTCAAATTCTTCAGAAGACTCGGAAAAAGCAGAAACAACATATGGACAAGCACTGCACTCCTCATTCCTTTCAAGTTGGTGACAAAGTATGGTTTCATCTTGACAAACGACGATTTGCAGATAAGGCACATAGCAAAATCAAGCCTCTTCGTTATGGGCCTTATACTATTCTTCAGAAAATCTCTGAGAATGCCTTTCGCTTGGACCTTCCAGCTCATCTTGGCATTCACGATGTTGTCAATGTTGATCTTCTCAAACCATACTATGATTCCACATTGGAAACAGTTCCAACCATCATTCATCCGGTTGATGTGGTTTCTAATGCTCAGCTTCCGCTTGACGTCGATACAGTCTTTGATACGAAGACCCGACAAACACGCCAAGGTGTTTCTACTTCATATCTTGTGGCCCGACGAGGCCAATTTCCACATCAGGCTCGTTGGATTTCTGCTCACATTATGTCCCGAGATTTTCCCTCTTTGTTAAAAGCATTGGAGTCCAATGCTTCTTTTGTTGGGACGAATGATGAGGAATCTTAGACCTAGGGGCTAATTTATTTTTAGACCTAGGATATTGTAATTAGGACTTAGTCTGCAAAATAATCAACGTGAGTTGTTTGTTTCCTCCGTTGAATGGTCTAGGTCTAGGTGTTTTTCTTTTCGGCATTTTAGGGCTTATATCTTTAGCCTTTTCGTGATTTGTGTACGTAAATCCTTGGAGCAGTTCATGATTTCCAGGATTACGGTTTTCCTTTTGGACTTATTTAAGTCCTATGTTTTCAAATAATAATTAGCTTCATTTTATTCCATATCAATTATTTTCATAGAACTTGAGCTACCATTTCACAGACCCACTTGGCTAGGCTCAACAAAATCTACTCAACCAATCACTTCAATGAAATAGTCATTGCTCACAAACCCTAGTCCAAGCATATGAACACTCACTCAAAATATTTCCAACAATGCTTATCAACCAATATCACAAAACAATGATACTCATGTTCTTTTTAAACCCTAGTTCAAGTTCCTCACTTAACCAATGGTTTCAACAAAAATGCTTATAAAACAAGCTTCACCTAATAATGATACTCATGATCTTTGCAAATCCTAATTACAATTCCTCACTTAACCAATGGCTTCAATAACAATGCTTATCAAATAAGGTTTTAATCAACAACTCTTTATTCCAGAAAACCTTGAAGCATTAATTCAAAACACACTCAACAAGGAAACCTAATTAAGTCCTTTTCACTCCAAAGTTGTTTTCCAAAAAACCAACCAATCAACTCAATCAAGGAAGAATATGCCCATACCTTTTTCTTTGATGTAGAATGATCTTCAAAAGCCTAGATCAATTATCACAACTTTCTTTGCCAAGTACAAAGGGTTAGATGACAAGAATTATCACCCAAACACTTTTCACAAAACACAATGATAAATCAAATCCCAAATACACCTTATTGCTCCATCTCAAAAATAAATTTCAACATCATAATTTTCATCAAAAATCCTCTTATAAAATATAACACAACTTCTACTTATAACTCCTTTCTTAAATTGCACTTATCAAATAAATCAATTTCTCTTTCCTAAGGTAAAAATAATGTTACCCTAGCAACATTCACTATTTACCACTTAGGTAAATAAAACAATTTATTTACACCTTATCCCTCCACACAACTTTGGCAAAAGCAATAATTAAAAAATAAAATTATAAAAACTTTTTTCTGCCCTCTCCGCGAATTGCGGGATTTGAACTTGCACCACTTGCCCTGCAGCAGCGCCTTGGCCATGGCTTCCACACCGTGTGAGCCAAGCGCTCACCTTGCACACCTAAAACAATAAGCACTTTGTTATCTCCACCTTGCCTTAGAGCCTATTGGCTCCCTCTTCGCCTTCTCCCACGTAGCGCTTCAAAGGCGCTTCCCTCACGAAATATTGCATGAGCCTTTGCACGATGTTCGCAAAAATTATGGTGCTTCTTTTCATGAAATATTGCACGAGCCTTTTTCACGGAGTTCTCGAAGATTATTCGAATGCCAATATTTGGGATTTGGCTAAGGTATAAATACCTTTACCCTTCCATTCCATGCACGTCGACGGAGGTGAGTTTATGGAGGTCGGCGCTAAGGTTTTTGCATTTAAATATTTTAATTTATAAATCATTTAAATTCTTTAGAATTTAAATTTTATAAATTAATATTTAAATCTCTTAGCCTTCTTAGGTTTTAATCAAAACCTTTTATTTTTGGCCATTGTTTTAATCAAAACCTTTTATTTTTGCCCATTATGGTTTTTAATAAAACCTTTTATTTTGACCACCATGGTTTTAATAAAAACCTTTGTTTTGCTTCACATAATATTAAAAAGAATATTATGAAACCCTTTTTCATCAACCTCTGACATTGCTTATTTTGACCTTTTGACATCACCGATGGTTCACTTCTTGGCATCAATGACAACTTCATGCCTTGACATCAATGATAACTTTATGGACTCAAAATGTCCAACAATCTCCCCCTTTGTCATTGATGGCAACCCAATAACTTTTTACCATTTCCTTGACCTTTTTATTCTACTCCCCCTGGGACATTGATCCCCCTGACTCAATGCTCTCTTCTTAAATCAAATCTCTCCCCCTTTGACATCAATGGCAAAGGGTCACCTTTGGGGCTCGGGGCTAAGAATGAGTCTCTTAGCTTAGCCCCTCCCCCACATCCTCTTGAGGTGGTTAATTTTGGGGTTGGAGTATTTCTAATCCTAGCAAGAACTAGTCTTTACCTTTATCCTCTTTCCTTCTCATCTGATCCTTCTGATTTCTTTTACTATTCTTGTTCCTGTTCCTGTTCTTGTTCTCGTCCATATCCATATTCCTGTTCTTGTTCCTGTTTATATCCATATCCATATTCCTATTCATGTTCTTGTTCCTGTTCATGTTCTTGTTCTTATCCATATTCATGTTCCTGTTCTTTTCCATGCCCATATTCATGTTCTTGTTCCCCATTCATGCTTGATTCTGTAATGTCTACTCTACACCATTTTGATGTATGTCCATCATTATTGCACTTATAACACTTAATGTTATTATTTCTTAGAGGTGTAAATGTCTTAGGATTTCTCCTAGTGAAGCCATATCCTTTTCTGTCATGAACCCCTACAACCCTAAACCCTTGTGACCAATATGATTACATGAGTAGCAATACCCATGGAAAATTTGCTTGTTTCTAAAATTTCCATTTTCCTGTCTTTCATGTGTCCTGCATTGTGAAGCCATGTGTCCAAACTTGTGACATGAGAAACACCTTCCATTGAAATTTCCTTGTCTTGACCTCATTGGTATCTTAGTCTCTCTTAACCTATTTTGATTGTTGTTCCATCTTTTTCTTCTTTGTGCATTTTTCATTTCCTTGTTAAACTTTTTGTTGTCCAACTCATCCTCAGATGTCTCACTTTCTCTTACATTGTCTTCTTCTGAAGTTTCTTCTTCTAAAGTTTCTTCTTCTTCAGAACTTGAGGTTGACTCTTCTTCTTGTTTCTTTTGAGCCTGTTCAAAACCAAGACCTGTTTTGTTTGTTGACCTTATTTGTAATTTGATCATTTTATCCATAACCTTTGAGCTCTTTCCAAACTTGTGTAGATTATCCTCAGTTTTTTCTAAATCTTCCCTTAGTAGAGCTACTTCTTGTTCTAACCTTTCACATTTTAAGACCTTTGCTTCTAATTTATCCTTGAACTTCTTTGTCTTAGTCATTGACTTGTTTAGATCCTCTATAAGCATTCTTCTCTCTTCATCACATTCTTGAAATTGAAATTCCAGTTTAGAGTTTTGTTTTCTTACCCTTTTTACTATGTCAAGAGCATAAATAAGTTATGCCTTAAGATCATATCCTTCTTTATTTTATTCCTCCTCTATTTTTTTACCTTTGTTTACATCTTCATTTTCTTTTGACTTGTCTTCTATAGGATCACCTTCTTCTTCTTCTAGTGCCATTAGAAGATTTTCTTCTGGTCCTTCAAGTGCATCCTCATATTCATCATCACTAAAACTATAACCATTCCTTGTACAACTATCTTAAAGATGTCCAAAGTTACCACATCTAAAACACTTGAGAATTATTGGTGACCTTTTCTTGACTTATTTTTCTTCAATCATAAATAGGACTTCATCTCTATCATTATCTGAAAAACTAGCATCACTATGACTTGAGTACTTACTTGCCTTGTCTGCATAGGAGCTCCTCTTTTGTCTTTGGAAGAAATTCTTTTCTTGTCTACCTTATCCATCCTTGCCTTCCTTTTGGTGCTTTTATCTTTCTAATTCTTTGTTCTTGTGATCCTATTTTTCTTCATCATTTTTATTTTTAGCTTCTTGACAATCAGTTGCATAGGGACCATATTTTCCACAATTGAAACATCTAACATATTTTGTATCTTTAAATATTCTTGAATCCTTATTTCTTATGCCATAATTAGCTTCTTCATCACTAGATGACTCATTGCTTGAATCTAAATTTTTGCCCTTTGTCTTCTTAGTAGCTTTGAATGTTGCTTCCTTTTGGGGATTAGGTTCTTTTGTTCTTAACTCAAAGGTTGTAAGAATACCAAGCAACATATCTCTTGTCAAAGAATCACCATCCTTTGATTCTTTTATAGCAGAAATATTTTCACTAAATCTTTTTGGAAGAGATATTAAGACCTTATCACAAACATTTGATTCTTCAACATTAAGTCCAAGTCCTTGCATAGCATTAACAACCTCATCAACTCGAAGTAGATAAGTACTAATTTTCTTCTCATCCTTCATTCTTAACTCTTCAAATTGTCTTTTGAGATTTCATATCTTTGCTTTCTTGACACCTTTATCTCCTTCAATTATACTTTTCAACTTATCCCAAATTCCTTTCGCATCTTTATAGTGCATAACTTTTATGGACCCTGTTCTATGCAAACCTCTCAAAATTGCATTCATTGCTTTTGAATTGTAATGTTGTAGAAGCTTACCTTCCTTATCTGTAGGTGGATCAATTGGAGGTATGTATCCATTTTCCACTGCTTTCCAAATTTCATTACCAAGTGCTATCAAGTAAATCTTCATTCTCGTACTCCAATATATATAATCACTTCCATAAAATATAGGTGTTGAATTATCTGATGAACCATTCTTAGAATCCATTGTGTTCTTAAAAGCTTTTCCTTCAAGCTATTAAACTCTTTCGAAGGAACCCGCTCTAATACCTGTAGGCCCAAAAAGGCCACATACGTAGGAAAATTTTGAATTTTTTTGCCTATGTCATAAAGTTCTCATTCTACATACTTTACAATGTATTTTAGAGTGGATCCGCAACAAAGGTCACAAATCCACCCAACACTTGATGAATTTTTGCACTTGGAGCAATTCCGCATTGTTTCTTATGTTTTGGCTTTAGACTGGTGACTCATATCGAATCCACAAAATTTTTTGAAGAAGGATGACATCAATGTAAAATAAGTGCGCATTGGCAACCGCTTGACATTAAGAATACCTTGTGAGCGGTTAAGTGTTGGAAAGCCTAATTCTAGAGAGCACATTGAATATTTTTGCTTAGATTGATAACAGAAGGCGGAATGCTAAGTCTAAGAGATGCAGATTTGTGACTAAGTTTTGTTTTGATTAATTTTCTTCTGGAATGGCGACAAACAACGTTTTACTCTAAAGCCAGTGTGGAATGGAGGAGAAGTCACTTTACACTGTAATAAGTCCAAAATGATATTCCAAGATAATGCACTTGCTTAGGTCTGAAATGGAATCCGTAGAAGTTTTAAAGGAGATATGATGTCATCGACTTTTTTTGTGTGGATTGGTTAATGCTTCATCTCCAATGAAAAGAAACGAAGGATAGGGAGCGAATTTTATCCCGCTTCATTTTTCAAAGCATTTTGATGCTGGATTGGTGTTCAACAATTTTTGAAGCATTAAAGGTGATGTCATCATTTTTTAAAAGTGAAATGGCATTGTGTTCTCCCCCACAATTACATCAAGATTATTTCAAATTTAATCATAGCCATACGATGGAGGAGATCAATGGTGGGGAGTTTGCTAAGAAATCTAAAGAGTATAAAAGCAATTTCTCATCGAAATCATGACAGTCAGTTGGAGGAAGAAGTCGAAGCATCGAGGGTTTCAAGAAAACAATAACCAGAGATGGTTGTAGATTAACGGTGGCAGAAGGTTTCCAAGAAATATCGATAATGCATATACAGTCTCCAACGGTCATAACTCTAGTGAACGCCGAACAACCAGCAAGTTATAGAATTTTTGAGGTATCATGGTGGTCCACTTGCAATGGATTTCTCGAAGGTTGAACCACTAAGAAAATTCCAGCAAGAACTCTCTGCTGAGCTATCAAAATTTTGCAAAACTATAAATAGAGGTCGAACCCTCATTTTTAAGGGGTAAGCTCTAGTGTGTTTTTCTGTGCTATTGTAAATATTCCCAAGGGCTAATGAAAGGAGCATTACATCGATCTTCACCTTAAATTTTGTGTCTGCATAATTCAATATGAGAGGTTATAAATATTTAGTTGCATTTATGTGAATACTTGAATAGTTAGTTTGTCCCAAATTGATGGATTACTAGTTGTTAGGGTAATTGAAATTTGCTTATGAATTTGATTTTTATTTTTAGGGGGTGATTTTCTGTAAAATCTAAATATTGGTGAATTCTGTTATTTGGATTATCATTTTTTAGATACTGGAATCGTTGTCTGTAATATTTCTCTGTTGTTCCTTGATGAATGAAAGTATATCTTATTTGGGATAATATTGATCTGAGTAATGTGTCTTTGAGTTGGTTTTTCAAAGATTTTTGCCATAGTGCAATGTCGTTAGCCTATCCGTCCACTATTGTTCATATTTTCTAACCCTAATCCTTTTCTTACCCTAATCTCTAAAACCCTAAGTGAGTATAATTATGTTAACACCCTATTTAAGTTGACAAGGAACCAACCTACTTTGGAGGTTGGATCAGAAACTTTGTTTTGGTACATCCAATGTTGAGTGTTGAGTTGTAGCTATCGGGTGTAAGCCTGGACAAAAAGTAGGAAGATAGACAACCGCAATATTGAGTAAAACTTGATGCAATTCAGTGCCAACAGTTTTTGGCATGCTTGGTGGGACCAGTTCACAAGGAACATGAAAACCCATCATATGAGATTGTTTATCTCAACCCGAAGGAATCAATATTTGGTAAATTATCTTGAGCTTGTAATCAGAGAACAATAAATTCACCTGGCGACTCCCTGGTCCTTAAGCCCAAAAAAATAATTACCCTTATAGACCAGTGTCCTTTCATGTATACTAGGTCTTTCAAAAGGGATAACCCTAACTCCTATTTCTATTGTGAATTACCTTGTAGAGGTTCAGTTGTTTTTAGAAGTTTGGATCAATATTTCCTCTCATAAGAAGAGCTTCTTGAAGAAAATCATGTTGTTAATCAAGCAGTCCCTCAAATAAGACCTACATCTGGAAATATGGCACAAAATATGGCTCATAATCAGCCATTATAGAAGTACCCCAATTGGAACATGGCTGGTCTCCTAAGATTAGCCCAAATGAATGCCATTCCTCATGTTGTATCTAAAGCTATCCCTACTTATGATGGATTAGGGAAGATATTTTATGAGCACTGTCAGGATATTATAAATCTAGCATCAATTCACAACATAAAAAAGGAGGATATTATTATAAGAATCCTAGCCTTGTTCTTCAGAGGGAAGATATTGCATTGGCTTAGAACTCTGGAAGATAACACTATTACTTCATGGCAAGTGTTGGTTGAGCCTTTTATGGAAGAGTTTAATGAATCTGCAAACCCTTTATCCCTGCTTAACCAGTTTACATCCATGCAGAAGTCTCCATAAGAAATTATCTCTTATTTCAACTTGATATTTAGCAGAACATGGAAGAGAATACCTCCTACAGCTAGACCAGCTGCATGTTTGGCTTATATGTATTATATCAAAGCTCTTGGATCAAATTTAGGCCTGTAGATACAACAATCTAGAGAAGAAACCTTACCCCTGGTTTACAATGCAACAGTTCATACTGAGAATATCCTAATTAATGTGGGAAGACTACCCCCAAGACTATGTTGCCTTACAACTCAGAAGCCAATAATGGCCAAATCCAAACTACAAACCCACCTTACATGGATCCCCTTTCTTTATCATCCCCATCTTCGTAAATGAATGTCATTTCTCAACCAAAACTAGCATCCTCTGTAGTTCCTTTCCCTCCCCTTCCTTATCAACCATCTCAAGAGTTTTTTGCTATTCTTGATATACAAAATACTTTGAAAACTTTGAGCAATAGAATGAATTCGATGGAAAAGAGAGACCTAGAAAGGTCACAGCAAAGGATATTCCCATATGTAAATAAAGATCAGAGACCTGGTCCTAGTAATAGTACTAGGGTCAAAGTGAACGTAACATATGAATATCTTGAGTGTTCTTCAGATACTACTATTGCAAATACCTAGTGTCTGGTATGTAATGACCCTCATGACTCACGGTCTTGTGTTATGTACCAGCACCATGTCCAATAAGCTATGGATAAAGCTGAAAGAAATCAAAAGGGAGAGTAAACATGTTATGGCAGACTGATTAAATCATGGTTGGGAAAGATCTAGATAAAGACAACTCAATTGCTATTATGACAAGGTGGAAAGAAATCCTTGCAAGTAGATCCCCAAAAAATGGGGCAATTCCAAGTCCCTTCTCAAAAAAGAATTGATCTCCTTCCTTAGAGCAGTGATACTTTCCCCATCCCTCAAGCTAAATGGAAAGAGAAGACAAACAATCTTCTTAAGAGGTCAGAAAAGGAAATCGAAGGAGACCGAATGAGATCTAAATATGAGGCTCAAGAAAGGCTTAGATTCCCCTCTATTACCAAGAGATAAAGAATAGAGGCCACTCAATAGTACAAAAGAAAATATGGTGAGCCAGAAAGAAGGCTAGAAAGACCTGACCTGACTAAATCTAAGTATAATATTGTTGAGGGGATGAAAAATATTCCATCAAGAGCCAGCCTGTATGACACTTTGTTCATTCCTAGTCACATAGATCTGCTTAAGGCTTCCCTCAACAAGTATCCGCAAGATAAGCAGTCCAATATAATCCTTAGTATGCCATCAGAAAAGAAAGAGATGTCCCCTGTAGTTTTAAAAAATAAACCCCCTCCTTTCTATATATCCCTGAGGATGGAAGGTTGGGTAGTCTGAAATTGTATGATAGATTCGGGAGCATCAATTATAGTTATGCCTAAATCAATCTATGAAGAAATGGGACACCTGTTAAGACAGTTGGAGTCATTAAGGATGTTTTAATGAGGCTGCACAGAGCCCATGAGGTGACAATAGTGCAAGAAATAGTTATGGTTGACCTAGAGCCCTACTTTAGATTATGCCTTTCAAGGGAATTTACTACAAAACTGGGTGGATGTATGTACATGGATTATTGTAGTATGATAATTCCTTTCAAAGGAAAGAGAATAAGGATAAAAATCTGAAAAGCCAGTATCTTATCACATTGAAAATATTGAGGAATACATGTGTCATATTACCCCTAGAAGAATTTGAGCTAGTTGAAAATATTGAGGAGTTGGATATTGAGGATGAGTTACCTTTTAGAGAAGATTACAGTCAGTTTGGAACTGGTACGGGAACATATAGTATCTCAGCTAAATCAGAGAAGAAAATCCATGCTATATCTAATTAGCATTTGAGAGAAAAATAAACATGGATCATGCAGTTTGATGGTGCTAAATGCAAAAATGATGTAGGATCTAGTGTGGTTTTACAGTCCCAATCAAAGGGGACAAAGAATTTTGCCTACAGACTAACATGGTCATGTACAAATAATGTTGTAGAATTTGAGGCCCTGTGTCTTGGATTGATGTAGGTAGAAAGCATGGGCATTAAGATTTTGAACATATATGGTAATTATGAGTTAATAGTCCATCAGGTAAGAAACAGGTGCAGTAGTAAGCATCATTACCTAAAAGCTTACAGAAACAAGGTATGGGATCTGATGGAATCTTTTGATACCTTGAATTTAATTTTTTTCCCCAGAGAAAAGAATACTCAAGTAGATGCCTTAGCAACAAAGGGAGTTAACTTCAAACCTTCTGGAGATTATGGAATCAAGAAAGCCAAAGATATCAAAATGATTTTTAGACCTGTTGTACCAGACAAGCAGATGTTTTAGTAGTTTTTTGAAAGTGATGAGTAAATAATTGACTTTCTGGTAAGAGAAGCATGTCTCTCCACTGTCCAAGAAGAAAATCTAGAAGAGGTTGGTCAACAAGATATCATTCAACTAAGGAATAATCACATTCCTAGAAGATTGTTCACCCTAGAGAGCTTATTTGACAATGAGGACAGGAAAAAGACCAAAACCATGAAAGTTTGTGAAAAATTCTATAAAGAAGTTGAAATAGGTTCTGAAAAGAAGCTCAACGTTGGAGTTCGATGTTCACCAAAGGAAGCTAAAGATATCAAATCCCTATACCTAAAATACCAAGATATTGTGGTTTGGTCATATGAAGACCTCAAGGTATATGACAAAAAAGTTATCCAACATACTATTGAGCTAGAGCCTGATGCAAAGCCTTTTAGGCATAAGCAAAGGCCCGTAAATCCAAGGATCGAAGCCATTATGAGAGAGGAGCTCTTAAAGTTATTAAATGCTAAGATCATATACCCAATAAAACATTCAACCTAGGTAGCTAACTTTGTACCTGAGAGGAAAAAGAATGGAGATATTCGTTTGTGTGTAGATTTCAGAAATCTTAACCAAGCATCCCTTAAGGATCATTATCCCCTCGCACAGATTGATCAGATCTTACAAATAGTGGTAGGGACAGAGAGGTTCTCATTACTGGATGCTTACTCTGGATACAATCATATTTGGGTGAAATATGAAGATCAGTATAAAATAGCATTCACCACAAAGTGGGGCACATTTGCCTACCCAAGAATGCCTTTTGGGTTGTCCAATACGGGAGCCACATTTCAAAGAGCCATGGATTATGCCTTTGGAGCATTGATCAACAAAGTCATTTTTATTTATTTGGATGACATGACTGTATTTTCCTATGATAAGCAAGATCACCTATCACACCTGGAGCAAGTTTTTCAAAAATACAGATAATTTGGTATTTCACTCAATCCTAAGAAGTCATTCTTTATAGTCCACAAAGGAAAGCTGCTAGGTCATTTGATCTCAGAAGAAGGTATGGCCATAGATCCAGACAGATTCAGATCCATTCTTGCTCTCCCATTACTTACTAATAAGAAAGCTGTTAGGATCCCATCCTAACGTTATTTTGTAATTCTCATTATTATGTAATGACCCACTTCCAACGTGGGGGATCCCATATATAATGTTATTTTGTAATGTACGTGGTATGTTATGCTCCTAGCCAAGTGGGGCCATTTGATGTAACCGTTATCAAGATTGTAACCGACATTTGGTAGAAGATTCTAGCTCGAGTGGCATTTTGCATGTAAGCCAACTCTTGAGCCTAGGGTTAGGGTTTGCATGAAGTCTTTCTTTAAAAAGCTATGAAGCCATGTACGAAGCATCTTTTTGCAAGTTAATGAAATATTGAAGGAGGTTGCCCCCTCGAAGAGGCCTACGATTCTGAGTTATTTGTGAGATTGTTTCAATTTCGTAATTACTTTCTGCATAGTATTATTCTGTTATTGCATGTATTTCAGTTATCTTTCAGTATTTTGTGTGTGTGAGCTTTATTTCAATAGTAGGTTCCTAACAAGTGGTATCAGAGCGCTTTCCAGGGTCGAGTTCTACTGCAACTGAGATGATTCTTGCCATCCATTCCGCCTGTTAGGTATAAATTTCCATGTGTTTTTCATTTCTGTTTTTCCTTTATTAAAAAAATCCAAAAAAATATAGTTCATTTTTTTACCAACAAATCCAAAAAACACAAAAAAATATAGTTTCTATTTTAGTAGTTGTGTAGGTTAGAAACCCTGTGTTGGGGGTTTTAAAATATCATGAAGGAGTTATCATTATTGGCTAAGCTAGATAGCCCATAAAGCATCTAGTGAAGTGAGGGGTGATCAGGCTCCAATACCCAGGCCTCAGACAACACTCGCGCACGGAATCGAGCTCCCACGCATCTTCGGGTGTATCGAGAGACCATTCTAGGGTTAACAAAATTTTATCCAGTAGGAAGCTTTTTGGCCTTGTATCATCCATAGTCCATGGGACACAACATCCCGGACGATTACCCTCCCATACTATCAGAGAGGCAGATAGTGTGCTCAAGGGTATGTGTGGAATCCTCCTTGGGTAGTGGCCTAAAATATTGGTCCGAGCACTATTGTTCATCACTACGGTATAACAGAGGGCCTATGGGTGTTACATACTCCTTTACCTAGCATACCCTGGTTCTGTTAAACACTTCAACCTACAAAAACACACATCTTCCTATTCTACTAAACCTGCATTCACAATCCCAAAAAGTGAGCATACGAAGGACTTCCCTATCACAGAAGAACACACCTTGCATGCACCAATAGTTAGGACAGAGTTCGCAAGTGTCTCTAACAGTCTGCAATATTCCAGTACCATTCAAGTCAGTAATAGTAATAGTCAGGTCAATGGCAATAATAGTCCGATCAGTGGCAGTAACAGTCGAAATAGTAACAATCAACTGTAATAGTCAAAAAATATAGGTGGTCAGGGTCAGAAACAAAACCATCAGTGTTTATAACTATAGTACAGGTGATAGGACAGTGACAGGGTGATCAGTTGATAGATCCGAGATAGTTGATTCAGTTTTCCCACTTGTGACCTAGAGCCCAAAAAAAATTGAAATTTTATTAAAATAGGGATATCTCTTCACACAGATCTCAGATTGACTCAAAAATTTAGCAGATAATTCTACACTCTATTCCAGACAAAATTGTCCTTGGCAGCCCCTAGTCAAATTTTGCACCGATTTTCCAAAAATAGTAATTTTTTATTTTTCTTGCTAAGGCCATAACTTTTCAACGGTCAATCAGATTGATCCAAATTTTTGGGAATAGAAGCTACTTGTTATTCTGCACCAAAGACCCTCAAGGACTCACTGGTGAAATTTTAAGTCCAAGTGGAGGAAATTACCTTGACATCGCCTTGCAACCAACAAGAGATCACAAAAAGTCAAGAAATTCAGTATATCTCCTCATTGAGCGCTCAGATCAAACAACCACCGAAGTGGACCCTATCCTAAAATCAGTGTTGCAATCCATTTCCCAAATTAAATTTTGGACCCTTACTAAAAATAGTAACTCCTGAAATCCCACATCTATTTTTAGTAATTGAGTAAAAAAGTTCAAGGCTATCTCAAATGGCAAGTGGCACTCATGGACATCAAAAAGAGGTAGAACAAAACATTGCTTCAACATTGGATACCCTACTAAGTGTTGTTACTGGCTTGCAAAAAACAACTGAACACTTGATGACAAAATTTCAAACTTTTAGAGTTGACCAAGATACCTCCAGAATTCGCATAGAAGAACACCTAGCAGATGTTGAGTCTAAAATACAAGGTGGTCCAAGCAAGTCTGAGTATCATCACGGAATGGGAACAAATGACTCTCACCTTCGCTTTGATCATGATACTCCCTTCAAGATGCCAAAACTAGACTTTCCTAAGTTCAATGGGAAGGATGTTGATGGATGGTTATGTCGTGTTGCTCAATTCTTTAGACTCCATGATGTCCCCATTTATCACCGAGTTCAAATGGCTTCTTTCAATTTGGAATATGAAGCCTTACAATGGTACCAATGGTTGCAAAAAACTATCCCTGATCCTTCTTGGGCAGAATTTGAGTCCCAATTACTCACTCGCTTTGGCTCTAGTGAGTATGATGATTTTACAAGACAGTTGACAAAGCTGAAACAAACTTCGACAGTTCGAGATTACCAAATACAATTTGAGAGATTGGCCAACAAAACTACAGGATTGAATGAAGGGTTCTTTATGAGTTGTTTTGTTAGTGGGTTGCGGGAAGATCTCCAAGCCGAGGTCACAATGTTTAAACCACAATCCATGATGCAGGCTATCCAGTTGGCTCATTTGGTCGAGTCCAAATTTTTAGCTCAGAGGCGGTTATCTAAATTTCCATAGGCTAAACCCTCTTTTCCTCCTAGATTCCATAATCAACATGAACAAAAACTTGTTGCACCCACTGTTGCACCCAAACGTTTAACCACTGCTGAAATGGATGCGCGATGCGCCCAAGGGTTGTGCTACAATTGTGATGAAAAGTTTTCTCAAGGGCATAGGTGCACCCAAAAGAAATTGTTCCTCATCGATGTTGATGAGCCTGACACCAACGACCATAGTGATGATGACACTGAATCAGCAGAGGAACCACCTAAACCAGAGGAAGAAAACCTAGATGAATCACAGGCTAAAATTTTTGTTCATGCTCTTGTTGGCATTACTACGCCCCAAACCATGAAAGTTGTGGGTTATTTCAAGGGCCTACGACTTACCATCTTGATTGATTCTAGCAGTACACACAATTTTATTGATCCTCGCATCACCAAGCAGGCAAATTGTTATGTACACACATGTAATTCCTTTGAGGTTATGGTAGAAAATGGTGGGACTTTACCTTGCAAGGGAAAATATCGTAATGTTAAGGTCAATATTGGGGACTATGAGCTCAAACAAGATATGTTTGCACTTCAATTAGGGGGATGTGATATTGTGTTGGGATCTCAATGGTTGGGCACATTGGGAGTCATCTCTTGGCACTTTGGTGAGCTTTGGATGCAATTCTCATAGAATGGACAGTCCTACACTCTCCATGGCTTAAAAGTAGGGTCATCACAGATTATCAGTTCCAACCGAATGGAGAAGTTGTTAAAAAAATCATCTCGGGGTGTCATAGCTCAGATTTTTGTGATCCAACCACATTCTTCAGAGGAGGATTCTGTTCCTGAATATTTGCAACTTATTTTGACCAAGCACAACTCTATTTTCGTTGAGCCAATAGAATTACCACCTCGTCGCTCTCATGACCATGCTATTCCCTTGTTACCTGGTAATGCACCACCCAACATTAGACCATACAGGTATCCTCATGCTCTTAAGTCAAAAATTGAGAAGTTAGTACAGGAATTGTTAAAATTCGATGTCATTCGGCCAAGCAACAATCCTTACTCTTCTCCGGTTTTACTGGTATGCAAGAAATATGGGTCTTGGCGGTTGTGTATCGATTATCGAGAGCTCAATAAACTCACCATCAAGGATAAGTTTCCTATTCCGGTGGTGGATGAATTACTGGATGAACTTCATGGGACTATGTATTTTTCCAAACTTGACCTTCGCTCGGGGTACCATCAAATCCGGCTCAAAGAGGAGGATATTCCCAAGACTGCCTTTCGTACTCATGAAGGTCACTATGAGTTTTTGGTAATGCCATTCGGCTTGACTAATGCCCCTTCCACCTTCTAGAGCCTCATGAACAACATTTTTCATCCATTCCTTTGAAAGTTCATTCTAGTCTTCTTTGATGACATTCTGGTGTATAGTCGCTCATGGGAAGAGCATCTTATTCATGTGAATCAGACTCTCCAGCTGTTGGTACAACATCAACTCTATGCTAAGCGTTCCAAGTGTTCTTTTGGGTTGACAGAAGTAGAATATTTGGGACACATTGTCACTAAGGAGGGCGTTAAAGTTGATCCCAAGAAGATCCAAGTTGTTCAGGAATGGCCAAAACCTCACACTCTCAAAGGTCTTCGAGGATTTCTAGGGCTTACAGGTTATTACCATAAATTTATTCGTAACTACGATAAAATCGTAGCTCCCCTCACTTCCATGCTAAAGAAGGACTCTTTTACTTGGACAGGACCCATTGAACAGGCTTTCCAAGAATTGAAGCATGCCATGACCACTACGCCTATCTTGGCCATGCCAAATTTCTCCAAACCATTTGTTATTGAAAGTGATGCTTCAGGTCGTGGTATTGGGGCAGTGTTGATGCAAGAAGGGAGACCCTTGGCCTTCACTAGTAAAGCTCTCTCCAGCCGTAATTTGGGAAAATCCACTTATGCCAAGGAGATGATGGCAATTCTGCATGTCGTAACCCATTGGCGACCGTATCTCATTGGGCATCATTTCTCCATTAAAACAGATCATCAGAGTCTCAAATACTTTTTGGAGCAATGGGTTGCCACCCCTGAACAACAAAAATGGGTCTCTAAACTCATGGGCTATGATTATGATATCACCTATAAGAAGGGTAAGGAGAATGTTGTGGTCGATGCTCTCTCTCACCAATTTGAAGCTCTCAGTATGTTGTGTGCCATTTCATTGTCGATCCCCCAATGGATCGATTCTTTATGCCAGGAGGTACTTCAGGATTCTGAATTGCAGACTTTGGTTGCTTCCCTATCCACTGAGCCTACTTCATGTCTAGGATACACTTGGGATGGCCAGGATTTGCGTTACCACCAATGCCTTGTTGTTCCCCACAAGTCCTCACTATGGGAACTTCTCATGATAGAACTGCATGCTACTCCATCTGCTGGCCATTCAGGATTTCTCAAAACATATGAACGACTTAAGCGCACTTTTTTTGGAAGGGTATGAAAAAGGATATTCATGATTTTGTGGTAGCTTGTGATACCTGTCAATGGATGAAAGGTGAAATAGTGCGTTCTCCAGGCACTCTTCAACCCTTGCCCATTCCTGACCAGGTCTGGACAGATATTTCTATGGATTTTATTGAAGGCTTACCTAAGTCGAGTGGTAAATCTATTATCTTCATGGTAGTGGATCATATTTCGAAGTATGCTCACTTTTGTCCCCTCTCCCATCCTTACACAGCCTCCACCATTGCCCAAATTTTCCTTGATTCTATCTTTCACCTTCATGGTCTACCCTCCTCCATCGTGTCCGATCGTGATCCAACCTTTACTAGTCACTTTGGCAAGAATTGTTTAAGTTGCAGGGGACTCAACTCAAGATGAGTTCAGCGTATCATCCACAAATGGATGGCCAGACGGAGATTGTCAATAAATGTTTGGAAACCTACCTTCATTGCTTTTCCTCAGATCATCCTACGCACTGGGCGAGATGGCTTCCTTTGGTCGAGTGGTGGTACAACACTTCCTATCACACAACCACCAAGGTTACCCCTTTTGAGGTGGTTTATGGGTGCCCTCCACCGACGTCTTCCTCCTACATTCTAGGTAGCTCCAAGGTCCATGCAGTCGACACTACTCTCAGTCAGCATGTTGATGTCCTCCATCAACTGAAGCTGAATTTGGAGGTAGCCCAGAATCGGATGCGCCAACAGGCTGATCAACACCATTCTGAGCATAGTTTTGATGTGGGTGATATGGTTTTCCTTCGCTTGCAATCGTACAAATAGTTGTCCCTCCAACTTCGTAGATGCCAGAAGCTTGTTGCAAAGTACTATGGGCCCTATCAGGTGTTACAATGGATTGGTGCCACAACCTACAAATTGGCTCTTCCACCTACATCCAAGCTCCATCCTATTTTTCATGTTTCTGCTCTCAAAAAGGTGGTGGGAAATCAGGTACAAGTTCAATCTGCACTCCCAGAGTTAGATGAAGAAGGTTCTATCTTGCTTGAACCCGAACAACTGTTGGATCATCGGACTCGCACTCTTCGCAATCGCACCATTACTGAAGTCCTTGTTCAGTGGCATGGACTCCAATCGAGAAGATGCTACATGGGAATCTCTCCATCAGCTCCAGCACCAGTTTCCTCACCTTCAACTTTGAGGACAAAGCTTTTTGAAGGGGAAGGACATGTTAGGATCCCATCCTAACGTTATTTTGTAATTCTCATTATTATGTAATGACCCACTTCCAACGTGGGGGATCCCATATATAATGTTATTTTGTAATGTACGTGGTATGTTATGCTCCTAGCCAAGTGGGGCCATTTGATGTAACCGTTATCAAGATTGTAACCGACATTTGGTAGAAGATTCTAGCTCGAGTGGCATTTTGCATGTAAGCCAACTCTTGAGCCTAGGGTTAGGGTTTGCATGAAGTCTTTCTTTAAAAAGCTATGAAGCCATGTACGAAGCATCTTTTTGCAAGTTAATGAAATATTGAAGGAGGTTGCCCCCTCGAAGAGGCCTGCGATTCTGAGTTATTTGTGAGATTGTTTCAATTTCGTAATTACTTTCTGCATAGTATTATTCTGTTATTGCATGTATTTCAGTTATCTTTCAGTATTTTGTGTGTGTGAGCTTTATTTCAATAGTAGGTTCCTAACAAAAACCTTGCAATATTTTTGGGTCAAATCAATTTTATCAGGAAATTCATTTCTAACTTTGCATAGAAAGTAATGCCAATATCTGAGTTACTCAAGAAGAATGTCAATTTTAAGAGGATTGAAGTCAAAAAAAATCTTTCGAGATTATCAAGCAGTCCATTGCAACAGCCCCAGTACTGGTAAATTTAGATTTCAGCAAAGATCTTATCTTTTATGCTTATGGAGCTGAAGAAAGTTATGCCTCGGTGCTTACTAAAAAAGATGATCAAGGTGAAGAGCATCATGAATTATTTTTATCCAGACACTCCATGACTACTAGGTCAAATATAACTTTATTGAAAGACAATTATTTGTTGTGATGAAGTCACTAAAGAAGTTTACGCAGTACTTGGTACATAGCAAGACCCTGGTATATGTGGTTCATCCAGATGTAATAAGCTTTATCCTTCAGGGTTAACTAGGATATAAAAGAGTTGGTTGGATTACCAAGATCCAATAATATAATGTAGAGATACATCCCACCAAGTTGGTGAGAGGCAGAGCCCTGTGCTAAGGTCTAACAGAGGCTGCAATATTAGCAGAAGTGACAGCTTGCCAAGTAGAAGAAGATCAGGTGGAAGGAGCACAAATAGTAGACTCCAATTTGTTTGACCAGATGATCAAATATTTCCAAACTGGAGTATGCCCCCCAAATCTAAATGCATCCCAAAGGAGGAGATACAGGCTTCATGCTTTGAAATATGTACTACTACCAGAAGGCCTTTACAAAAGAAACTTGGATGGAGTTCTTCTAAAATGCTTAAAATATGATCAACAAAAGAGGGTCATTGAAGATTTCCATGGAGGACCAGCTGGTGGACATAGCTTAAGCAGAGTTACAACTTTGAAAATCATAAGAGTAGGCTACTATTGGCCTACTATATTTGCTGATACTTTCAAAGTTACTAGGACCTATGACAAGTGTTAGAGATATGTTGGAAGGACAAGGAATGTTGCATTCCCCCTCAAACCCATACAAGTTGAAGAGCCCTTTCAACAATGGGGGTTGGACTTCATAGGGGTCATCAACCCTAATTCCTCAGTAGAGCACAAATATATCCTAACCGCTATCTTACTAGATGGATAGAGGCTATTTCCACTAAGAAATCATATCAGGAAGTTGTGATCAATTTTATGGAAAATTTGATTTCAAGGTTTGGAGTTCCAAAAGCCTTGGTGAGTGACAATGGCTCATATTTCATAGAAGCCGAGTATATTGAGTTTTCTAGTAAGTATGACATCATGCTTAAGAATACTTCTAATTATTACCCTGAAGGAAATGGACTTGTTGAATCTACTAATAAGAATCTATTGAGGATTCTAAGGATATCACTTGAAGGTAACAAGAGAAGTTGGCACCTATTACTAGACCAAGATTTATGGGAAGATAGGATTACTATAAAAAAAGTCTATTAAGACTTCCCCCTATGCTCTGGTGTATGGCAAAGAGGCATTACTACCTATCCATTTGGAAATTCCAACACTTAAACTTGTCAATACAAAGGAAGAGTCAGATGAAAATCCAGTGAAGACCAGGTTGACTCACTTGCTGCAACTAGAAGAGAATAGAGCTCAGGCATATGACAATTTTCAAAAGCATTCCTCATATATCAAGGCACGGTTTGATAAGAAATCCAAATTCAGAAAAATCCAAGTTGGAGACTCAATTTTCAAGTGAAATGTTGATAGAGCAAAACCAAGCAAGCATGAAAAGTTTGATTCTTTTTGGGATGGCCCTTTAAAAATAGTGGAGGCCAAGGATTCCAATGTGTTCCAACTCGAAGATCAAGAAGGAAACATACAGTCGATTCCAGTAAATGGTTTTCACCTCAAACTCTACTATGTTTGAAATATGAGCTCATTGTAACATATGTATATACCTTGTATTATATTTCCCTTTATTTTTGCACTTTGTACAAGCTCATTGAAAAATATTTGCAAAAAATGGCTAAGTGTTGACAAAGTATTCAGCAAGGTTTCATCCCACACTCAAATACACGTAAAAGGTGGCGGAACGGTGAGCGTCTCCAATCCGCACTAAAATACATTAAAGTTCCAACGAAATGATGTAGGGGTTGTCTTTCTGCATGATAAAAAGAGCCAAGTCTTAAAAAGAGTAAAGGCGTCTCTAATCGAGGGAATTTTGAAGCTAAAGCATAGTGGAATGGAACCAAGGTGGTAACCCGTACGTGGAATTTATTAAGTGTTAGCAGAATCAAAGACATATTTGATTCACCAGTTTCAAAACCAAGGTAGATCCAAGCAGTGATTTTACGATTGTGCCGTATAGAGAGGAAATCAAAAGCTCGCATTCAATGCTAACGAACTCATGCTCGAACCAAAAAGTAGTCGAAGAGATGCAGTGATGTGGTAGTGCAGTTTGAATTTTCAACCAATAAAAATTTAGAATGCCACCGTTGAGCCACTAAAAGGAATGAGTGGAAGTTGGAAAGTGTTCCAATGGGTAGATCATGCAACAGTTGCATTAATGGTGGAAGATACGTGTGCATCAAGAGATAAAAGAACCAAAAGGCTCGATCAATGTTCATTAAGTAGCAAATTGCGTTCATAGAGCAGAAAAGAGTGAGACGGTACTCTGAAGATTTCGTTGTGAATTCCAGAAAGAACTTAATATTATTACTATCAAGATGGCTCCGAAGAAAGCTCTCATAGAAGCACAGAAGACGGAAGCAAAATTGCAAGCCCAGGTGTGTCAAACCAGACGAGTTGTAGACACAGTAATAACAAGAGTAAGGAGGACCCTTCTAAGGACAAGTTTCGAATTTCGATACTTAATAGGAAAGTTGATGCATCGACAAAGTACTATAGCTATAAAATATTTCTTGTTCTCCTATATCTGTGATTTTGCACATCATTGCCTCGAGTTGGTCTCTACTATGAGCTAGTTCTATGATTCTAAAAATAGAATGATAAAAACCTCTGAAGGCATTCCCCTATTCTCAATTACCAAAGAATTTTGTCATGAATTATTCGTCGTAGGAGTAGGACCACCTTCAAAACCCAGACCATTTAACATAGCAGAGCTAGCAAGGGCTTATACCACATTGGTAACATCAGAAAAGAAGAAAGCTATAGAAAAATGGCTTCGTCTCAATTTCAAAAGGATAAGAAAGGAAGATGAAATGCCTAAAGTTCCTATTCATATTGATGAATTTGCAAACCCCGAACTATTCTCTATGTTGGCCTGTATGGAGGGTTTAGATTCTGATAGAATGGTGTACGGTTGGAAAATTATCATGGCCTATTGTATTTCTAATGAAAGAATGTATGAGGAAGGCACTGAGTAAAGAGGGAGTAGGGTTATTTATTTTGACTGGCTAGCCTTTCTTGCACAGAGGATACATGAACAATTGGTAAGAATGAAAAGGGGCTCTAATGCTCCTAGTTTCAGATATTGCTCAAGTCTGATATGGATGTTCTATGTTGTCATTAAGGACAAGATGCCTTGGATTTCGGTTAGGGATAAAACCAGTGATGGGGAACCCTTATTGGTTTATTATTGGACAAGTCACTTGATAAGTAGTGAGTATTTTTATAGATTCAATTTGGAATTTCTTGGACCTGCCTTGAAAATAATGTATGGAGAGTGCCCTAGATTGCCACCTCTGGCTAAGCAAATTCTGAGAGTAGAGGGTGTTGAGGAAGGATATTGGTACTTGTTGACTGAGGGCACAATTATCATATTATATGGTTTCATGGGTAAACCTTTTCTCCTACCCCATTTTATCACAGAAAGGCTCTTTGCCTTGGAATATTTGAGGTAGGCAAAGTACATCGATTTGAATTATGGTTCTGGAAGAAAGAGAAAGTCTTTGCTTACATACCGCACTGTGGAGGATATTACCATCACAAAGAAGGGGTAGAATGAGCAGATTGACCAATACCTTGACAGGTTAGGTCTATTTTACATTCCCCAAATATGGAGTTATGACCTTGATGGTATTTTCACTACAACGAATATAGCCCTAAATGGAGAAAAAGCTTACAAATTTGAAAAGAGACCTAGGGCTCATTTCGAACAAGGAAAAAACAATGATGAGACTGCTCTTTTAGAGTGGAATGTTTCAAAAATGGGTCAACTGCCTCCATGGTTGGATTTCTATGAACAAGTTATGGATTTTGATCCTGACAAGAAGAAGAGTCATTCGCTTACAGAAGCCACCATTCGTGAAATTTAAGAGAAATATAGAAAGAAAAAGGACCATCAAATTGATGAGGATGTTGTTAAAGAAGAGGAAAAAGTAGAATTGTGGAACATAGCAAAAATTACAGATTAGTGGAGAATTAGAGTAGAAATTGGAAAACCTAAGTCCAGATTCGGCATAAATATTGATAATGAGTTATCCAAGAAATATGATGAAAATATCAAAACTTGAAAGCAGAAGGACATCAGAAACATAGTGTTGATAGTTGAAAAGTCCAAGGCTAGTTCTGAATCTGTCTCTCCACCCATGGATCAGGAAACTCTTTTAACAGTAGCTAAAGTCTTGAAAACTTTTCATCCTACCACTGAACAAGTGGAGAAGTTACCTAAGGGAGCTCAGCTTCTAACCAAAATGCAATATTCTGATGAAAAAGTTGTCAGCACTCCAGTCATCAAAGCAGTGTCTAGGCCTAAATACTTAGCTCTGGGGGACAGCCTCCAAACACATACATTGACTAGAGATAGAAGGATGAGAATTTTAGGTTCACCCCACTTTCTTTCACCACTGTAGTATCAGTAGAATTGTGTCCCATATCTGAGCAAGTATTGCTTTTAGGAGTAGGACAAGGAGATGTATCAGAAGAATATTTTGAGAGTGAGATGGCTTCTTTTCAATTAATTCACAAAAGAGCTAAAAGAGCTCCAAAAATAAGGGAAAGAGAAGTTTCAAAGAAACAAATGTTGGATATGAAGGATATTGCCAAAGATGTAGTTATTTCGACTACAGAAGAATTGACTCATCATGAGCAGTAGTAGGAAACAAAGGTGGAACAAGAGCACCCTACATCTATAGGCGAAGGTATAGTTTCTAATCCCTCTTCTCCTCTTCATCCTCCTGAATCCCCAAGGAATTTTTCCTCCCTTTCTGGTCAAGTAAATGTGACAAAGGTACCTTCTCCCTCTCATGGTTCACCCCATGTTTCATCGGTTGTCACTGAAGTACAAGTTACCTCTGTTCCCCCAAAGTCACCCCAAATACCACTTTCATCATCTGAAGTTCCCACTTCATCATCTCCCATCACTTCATATTCACTATTACCACCACCCCCATCAAAGGGATAAACTATTCCAAGTGTCGCCATTCACCCAATTGTTAGTCTTGCATTAATTCCTATGAGTTTACCAACAACAACCTCAACAGTAGTTACAGAGTCCACTGTTGTTACAGAGACTACTGTAATTACTTCCACACCTCCATTATCAATAGTTCAGTCTGCCCTTGCATTTTTGGTATATTCACCTCCCTTGGCTGCTAGTTTTTCAAGTCTTGTCACTTTGCTAAAAGAGCAGGCAACCACACAGAAAGTGAATAATAATTTATGGACAAATAAGCTTTCAAAGCCTTCCAATAGGATGGTTGTCAGAAGAAGAAGCATATATGTTGATCCAGTTTCTAGGAAGAGAGTATCTAGATCTATGACTCCTCTTGTAAGTAAGCCTGAAACTGAGATGACTGTCCAAGATTATCGAGTGGAGGATGTCACAGAAGATATTGACAAGCTTCTTGAAGAATATGAGTTGATTATAGCCAGAGCCCACATAGACACCTTCTATGTGAAAAATAATATAGTAAAAGAGAAGGTGAGCAAACTGGAGAAGCAGATTGAAAAGCTTCAGAAGACTCTAAGAAATCAAAAGGAAGTAGAAAAGGCTCTGAGGAAGGAGACTAAGGTTTAGCAGGAAAAGTACCAAGAAGCCAATAAGCTCAAAGACCATATAGGAGAGCAAAAGAAGCTGAATGAAGAACAAGCAAAAGAAATTCAAAGTTTGAGACAATAACTTCAACTTAAGAAAGCTAAGTCTTCTAGCTTTTCCAAGGCCGGTTTGAAGAAGATTAGAAAAGAAATGCTCTCTGAGGTCCAAGAGAAATGTCCAAGGCTTTAGGTCATGATTGATTATCTTTATGATGTCAGTCACTTCCCAATATTTAGAGAGAGCTAGATCAAATCAAAGGAGAGTTGCAGCCTATGGTGATTCCTGCAGAACAAATGTATAGGTTGGTTGATAGCAGACTCGGTGATTCTGCTAAACCAATTTCCAATAAAGAAGGGAATCTCGCCAGAGTTACTGCCAGAATCATGGTTAAGAAGAATAGGGCACTTCAAAGAGCCTTATTGTTGTTGGATAGAATTGAAGGAGTGATTCGGGATGTTGTGAATGTGAATAAAAAAATGATTCAAGTTGGCTTCAAAGGCCTATGGATGGAGGATCACAACTTGCTATCCATGGAAGATATCCATAAAAGCATTGATGAAAATTTACAGGATGAATCTGGAATTGATTCTCTTGAAGAGCCACTACCCCAAGAGCAAGCTACCCAATTAATTGTTAATTTTACCAGATTAAGAGATCTCATGGAAGATCTAGTGAATAGAGGGAATGTTGCTAATTATGAGGATATTGGAGAATTACAATATATTTATAAGCAGCTCAAAGAAACATCAAACCCCTCTAAAGAAGCCTGGAAACAGGCTTTACAATCTTTTAAATTGATGATTCAGCTGTTTGGTGATGATTCTGGAGGAAGGCATAAAAAACAACCTTCCCCAGAAGAAGAAAATGAAGAAGAAGAAGAAGAAAAATAAGAGAATGAAGAAGAGGCTGAGGAAGAGGCCCATGAAGAAGAAGAGTAGGATGGAGCTGATGCAGGCCCGGAAGGGGCCCACACTTAGTTTATTTTTGTTTTTTGTACATATGCACAAGTTTTGCATTTTTGTTTTTTGCTCTAACAATTGTCAAAAATAAACAATAAAGGCATGAAGCCTACAGAGGCTCAGAGAGCAACAAATTTTGTATGAAGGTATTTTTGCAATAAGGCCTTATAAGAGGATCAAAGCTATACCTATTTTTTTTAAGACAGTTGCAACAGGCCCAAATTTTGGCATGGACTCCATATAAGCGGATAAGTTCTAATGTTTTAGGCATGATCTCTATATGAACCTTTACCCTCTAAGAAAACCAGTAGATTTTCAGAGGGTAATGTTTGTATGGAAGTTATTCTTTAAAGCATATTTTTTAAGATGAGTATTTTTTGACTCCTAAGACCCAATGGATAAGATTATGAGTTCTATGGCTTTGCGAGCAAATCCACTCAGGAGGCACAAGAATGTAGGCCCAAAATGGCCACATACTTAGGAAAATTTTGAATTTTTTTGCCTAAGTCATAAAGTTCTCATTCCGCACACTTTACAGTGTATTTTGGAGTGGATCCACAACAAAGGTCACAAACCCGCCCAAAACTTGATGAATTTTCACGCTTGGAGCAATTTCGCATTGTTTCTTATAATTTGGCTTTGGACTAGCGAATCATCCCAAATCCGTAAATTTTTTTTAAGAAGGATGACGTCAGCGTAAAATAAGTGCGGATTGGTGACCGCTTGATATTTAGAATACCTTGTGAGCAGTTAAGTGTTGAAAATCCTGATTTCGAAGAGCGCATTGAACATTTTTGTCCGAAATTGTAACAGAAGGCGTAATGCTAAGTCTAAGAGATGCAGATTCATGACTAAGTTTTGTTTTGACTAACTTTATTTTGGAATGGTGACAAACAATGTTTTACTCTGAAGCCAGTGGAGAATGGAGGAAAAGTCACTTTACACTATAATAGGTCCGGAATGATGTGCCAGGACAATGCACTTGCTTAGGTCCGGAATGGAATTCGTAGAAGTTTCGAAGGAGATAAGACATCATCGACTTTTTTTGTGCGGATTGGTGAATGCTTCATCATCAATGAAAAGAAACGAAGGATAGGGAGCAGATTTCATCTCGCTTTATTTTTTAAAGCATTTTGATGTCGGATTGGCGTTCAACAGTTTCTGAAGCATTAAAGGTGACATCATCATTTTTTAAAAGCGAAATGGCATTGTGTTATCCCTCGCCATTACATCAAGCTTATTTCAGATTTAATCATAGCCATACGATGGGGGAGATCAACGATGGAGATTTTGCTAAGAAATCTAAAGAGTATAAAAGTAATTTCTTGTCGGATTCATGAAATTTAGTTAGAGGAGGAAGCCAAAGCATCGAGGAAGCAATATTTCTCTATTGTTCCTTGATGAATGAAAGTATATCTTATTTGGGATAATGTTGATCTGAGTAATGTGTCTTTGAGTTGGTTTTTCGAAGCTTTTTGCTATAGTGCAATGTCGTTAGCCTATCCGTCCACTATTGTTCATATTTTCTAACCCTAATCCTTTTCTTACCCTAATCTCTAAAACCCTAAGTGAGCATAATTGTGTCAACACCTTGTTTAAGTTGAAAAGGAACCAACCTACTCTGGAGGTTGGATCGGAAACTTTATTTTGGTACATCCAATGTTGAGTGTTGAGTTGTAGCTATCGGGTGCAAGCCTAGATAGAAAGTAGGAAGATAGACAACTACAGTATTGAGTGAAACTTGATGCAATTCAGTGCCCAACAATACCAATTAAATAACACAAGCTTATACTAAGAGGGGGGTGAACAATATAAGACCACTTTTTACTTTTCTTTCCCAATCAATATTATGCAATGTATAGATAGTAATATCAACAAAAATAATAAAAGCAATGCACAAATCACCACACACAATAGAGACACCAAATTTACGTGGTTCACCCAATGTGGGTTACTCCATGGAGAAAATATTTCACTATAATTTTCTCAATCAATCTCTTGGTAAACCTTTCCCTATTATAATGTTTATAGATCTCTATCCAAAGGAGACACCAATCCCCTAATCAAGTTTGTGGATCTCTATCCACAGGAGAACTCCTTTATCCTTAGCTCTGACTGGTGATCTTCTAGAAGAACTATTGCCCCCACTACTTTGGCTAATGGATCTCTATCCACTAAAGACTCTTGTCCTCACTACCTTGGCTAATGGATATCTATCCACTGGAGATTTTCATCCTCTATACTCTATCATCTTCAAAGCTCTATCTCAAATCTACACTAAACATAATCCTTCGATCTAGCCCAAATCTATCCTCAATATTTGTCCTCTGATATGCACTAAACACATTATTTTGATCTAGCACAAATTTATCTTCATTGTTTGTCCTCTGATCTGCACTAAACACGATCCTTCGGTCTAGCACAAATCTGTCCTCAATGTCTGTCCTCAAGCCTTAACACAAAGCTTGACTCAATCTCAAATCAACTTTGTTGGATCTACCCCAAATCCTAACTCAAGTTTTGAACAAATCAATCAATCAACTCTGCTCTCAAGTCTTCTCAAAGACTTATCTCAAATCTGCCTTGTAAGCTTCCACAAAAACTCACACTAATTTGTCCACAAGTCCTCTCTAGAACTTGTCCAAATCTGCTCTACAAGTCCTCACTATAACTTGTCCAATTCTTCTCAATATGTCCTCACTAGGACTTATCCAAATCTGCTCTCAATCTATATTGTAAGCTTCCACAAAAGCTCACACAAATCTGTCCACAAGTCTTCTTAAAGACTTACCTCAAATCTGCTCAACAAGTACACACTAGAACTTGTCCAAACTCATAGAAACATAAAGAGAATTATTAGAGACTCAATATGCTTCACATTCACCTTAATACTCAATCACTTTCAATCACTCTTTTAGAAACATATGGAGAATTGTTAGAGACTCAATATTGTTCACATTCACCTCAATACTCAATCACTCTTTTGAAACATACAGAGAATTGTTAGAGACTCAATATGCTTCACATTCATAAACTCTCAATCATTTCCAATCTCTCTTTTATCACAAAAATATATAGAGAATTGTTAGAGACTCAATATGTTTCACACTCATCAATACTCAACCTCTTTCTCAAATCAATTCAGAATATAGAACAATTTATTTCATAGAACTTGAGCTATCATTTCACACACCCACTTGACTAGGCTCAACCAAATCTACTCAACCAATCACTTCAATGAAATAGTCCTTGCTCACAAACCCTAGTCCAAGCATATGAACACTCACTCAAAATATTTCCAATAATGCTTATCAACCAATCTCACATAACAATGATACTCATGTTCTTTTTAAACCCTAATTCAAGTTCCTCACTTAACCAATGGTTTCAACAACAATGCTTATAAAACAAGCTTCACATAACAATGATACTCATGATATTTGCAAACCCTAATTCAATTTCCTCACTTAACCAATGGCTTTAACAACAATGCTTATCAAAAAATATTTTATCAACAACTCTTTATTCCAAAAAACCTTGAAGCATTAATTCAAAACACACTCAACAAGGAAACCTAATTAAGTCCTTTTCACTCCAAAGTTGTTTTCCAGAAAACCAACCAATCAACTCAATCAAGGAAGAATATGCCCATACCTTTTTCTTTGATGTAGAATGATCTTCAAAAGCCTAGATCAATTATCACAACTTTCTTTGCCAAGTACAAAGGGTTAGATGACAAGAATTATCACCCAAACACTTTTCACAAAACACAATGATAAATCAAATCCCAAATACACCTTATTGCTCCATATCAAAAATAAATTTCAACATCATAATTTTCATCAAAAATCCTCTTATAAAATATAACACAACTTCTACTTATAACTCCTTTCTTAAATTGCACTTATCAAATAAATCAATTTCTCTTTCCTAAGGTAAAAATAATGTTACCCTAGCAACATTCACTATTTACAACTTAGGTAGATAAAACAATTTATTTACACCTTATCCCTCCACACAACTTTTCCAAAAGCAATAATTAAAAATAAAATTAGAAAAACCTTTTTCTGCGCTCTCCGCAAATTACAAGATTCAAACTTGCACCACTTGCCCAGCAGTAGCGCCTTAGCCATGGCTTCCATGCCGTTTGAGCCAAGCGCTCAACTTTCACACCTAAAGCCCAATAAGCGCTTTGTTATCTCTGTCTTATGTTAGAGCCTATTGGCTCCCTCTTCGCCTTCTCCCGTGTAGCGCTTCGAAGGCGCTTCCCTCACAAAATATTGCATGAGCCTTTGCACGATGTTCGTTGAAATTATGGCGCTTATTTTCATAGAATATTGCACAAGCCTTTTTCACGGAGTTCTCAGAGATTATTCGAATGCCAATCTTTGGGATTTGGCTAAGGTATAAATACCTTTACCCTTCCATTCCATGCACATCGACGGAGGTGAGTTTATGGAGGTCGACGCTAAGGTTTTTGCATTTAAATATTTTAATTTATAAATCATTTAAATTTTTTAGAATTTAAATTTTATAAATTAATATTTTTTTTTGTTAAGTAGCATTTGTATTTACAATAGGTTTTAACTAGGATCCCAAAACCTGATTACATAAGAGTTGGTAATAACATGTCGAGAATAAGCCATTACAACAAAATTCTAGGCCCAGGGCACCAATACCCTGAAAATGAAAAACAAACAGAAATCCCGCTTAACGGGAACAGGTAAATTTGAACAATCCCACCCAGCGGGAAACCACCAATTTCGAAGGAAGGTAAGTTTGAAGATCTCGCCCAGCGAGGAGCAGCTGAAAACCGCCATCGTGTAAATCCTGCCCAACAGGAAGCAGCAAAAAACCATTATAATATAAATCCCGCCTAGCGGGAAGAAGTCGAAAAAACACCAAAGAGTGAATCTCGCACAGCGGGAAGTAATAGAAATCCATCCCAGTGTAGATCCCGCCCAGTGAAAAGCAGCAAAAACCTCTACCAAGTGAATCCCGCCTCCCGAGAAAACCAGCCAAAAATGAGAAAAACCCGCCCAGCGGGAAACCCAGCGGTTTTGGAGAATCCTGCCCCGTAGGAAACCATCCCACCCAGCGGGAAACCATCCTGCCCAAAAAAAAGGGGGAATCCCACCCAGTAGGAAGCAGTTGAAAACTAGCAAAGAGGAGATCCCGCCCATCGAGAAGCAGCCAGAAAGCACCACCAAGAGAATCCCACCCCCAGGACAACCAGCAGGAAAATACAAGTTAAGGGACCAAGGATACAGGGACTAGGGATCCTAGGCGAGAAGAGGTAACAACCACAAATATGGGATCCTTGGGAGCCTAGCCTGGGGGATCCAGGGTCTGCATGCATAGATCAGATCCCCCAAGATTTGAAAAATGCAACAGAACCCAGAGAACCCCAACAGTAGGGGCCAAGAATCCCATCCTTGCACAGGAGAAACTTCGGGGAACTGAGACTAAGGCTGGGAACAGCCTAGGTAGAGAAAAAGCCCCCCCCCAACGCCAAACAAATGCCCAGGGTGTCCACCAAGGAGCAGAACCAGCACGAAGAAGCCTCCAAGCTGGAAATCGAAGAGGGCCCTCCCCATAGGGACGGGACCAACAACAGCCACAGGATCCCAGAGGATTCACTAGCAAAAAGGGGAAAGAGGCCCCCCCAGACCACCCCCAAAGCAATAGGGACCTCAAAGGAAACCCCAGGAAGCCTTCAAAAACCCAACCAATCACCCCCACCACCCATACAACCACAGGGAACCAGATCCATGCCAAAAACCTACAGAAAATCCCAAGGAGAAGCCTGAGGGGAAAAAAGGGAAGGGATCCCAAAAACAGCAAGGAATCCTAGGAAGCACCAGGCCAAAAACTCAAACAAGGGAACCCTGACCGACTGGGGAGGTGCAGAAAGAGGAGAAGCACCTCCCTCAAGGAGATCATCTACTACAAACTATCCCGAGGAGGGATGACCTGGGAAGAGCCAAGGACTGGGCAAGAACCAGGGGAGGGGGAGCAGGGAAGGGATCGGGACCCTCCCCTCTCTACTTTTTTCCCTCCACTTCCATTGAGCACCTATAAATTAATATTTAAATCTCTTAGCCTTCTTAGGTTTTAATCAAAACCTTTTATTTTTGTCCATTATGGTTTTTAATAAAACCTTTTATTTTGACCACCATGGTTTTAATAAAAACCTTTGTTTTGCTTCACATAATATTAAAAAGAATATTATGAAGCCATTTTTCATCAACCTCTGATATTGCTTATTTTGACCTTTTGACATCACCGACGGTTCACTGCTTGGCATAAATGACAACTTTATGCCTTAACATTAATGACAACTTTATGGACTCAAAATGTCCAACAATCTCCCCCTTTGTCATTGATGGCAACCCAATAACTTTTTACCATTTCCTTAACCTTTTTATTCTGCTCCCTCTGGGACATTTCTCCCCCTGACTCAATGCTCTCTTCTTAAATCAAATCTCTCCCCCTTACTCAAATCTCTCCCCCTTTGACATCAATGGCAAAGGGTCATCTTTGGGGTTCGGGGCTAAGAATGAGTCTCTTAGCTTAGCCCCTCCCCCACCTCCTCTTGAGGTGGTTAATTTTGGGGTGGGAGTATTTCTACTCCCAACAAGCATCGGTCTTTACATTTATCCTTTTTCCTTCTCCTCTGATCCTTCTGATTTCTTTGATTGTTCGTGTTCATGTTCGTGTTCCTATCCATGTCCATGTTCCTGTTCCTACTCCTGTTTATATCCATATCCATATTCATGTTCCTGTTCCTATTCCTGTTCCTGTTCTTATCCATATTCATGTTCCTGTTCTTGTCCATGCCCATATTCCTATTCATGTTCCCCATTCATGCTTGATTATGTAATGTCTGCTCTACACCATTTTTTTGTATGTCCATCATTATTGCACTTATAACACTTAATGCTATTATTTCTTAGAGGTGCAAATGTCTTAGGATTTCTCCTAGTGAAGCGATATCCTTTTCTGTCATGAACCCTACAATCCATTGCCTTGTGACCAAACTGATTACATGAGTAGCAATACCCATGAAAAAGTTATCTGAATTTGAAATTCTCATTTTTTTGTCTTTCATGTGTCCTGCACTATGAAGCCATGTGTCCAAACTTGTGACATGAGAAACACCTTCCATTGAAACTTCCTTATCTTGACCTCATTGGTCTCTTAGTCTCTCTTAACCTATTCTGATTGTTATTACATATGTTTCTTCTTTGTGCATTGTTCCTTTCCTTGTTGAACTTTTTGTTGTCCAACTCATCCTCAGATGTCTCACTTTATCTTACACTATCTTCTTCTGAAGTTTCTTCTTTTTCAGAACTTGAGGTTGACTCTTCTTCTTGTTTCTTTTAAGTCTATTCAAAACCAAGCCCTGTTTTGTTTGTTGACCTTCTTTGTACTTTGATCATCTTATCCACAACATTTGAGCTCTTTCCAAACTAGTGTAGCTTATCCTCTAATTTTTCTAAATCTTCCCTTAGTAGAGCCACTTCTTGTTCTAACCTTTCACATTCTAAGACCTTTGCTTCTAACTTATCCTTGAACTTCTTTGTCTTAGCCATTGACTTGTTTAGATCCTGTATAAGCATTCTTCTCTCTTCATCACATTCTTGAAATTGAAATTCCAGTTTAGAGTTTTGCTTTCTTGCCCTTTTTACTATGTCGAGAGCATAAATAAGTTATGCCTTAAGATCATATCCTTCTTTATTTGATTCCTCCTCTATTTGTTTACCTTTGTCTACATCTTCATTTTCTCTTGACTTGTCTTCTATAGGAACACCTTCTTCTTCTTCTTCTAGTGCCATTAGAAGATTTTCTTCTGGTCCTTCAAGTGCATCCTCATATCCATCATCACTAAAACTATAACCATTCCTTGTAAAAGTATCTTCAAGATTTCTAAAGTTACCACATCTAAAACACTTGAGAATTATTGGTGAGCTTTTCTTGACTTATTTTTATTCAATCATAAATAGGACTTCAACTCTATCATTATCATAAAAACTAGCATCACTATCACTTGAGTACTTACTTACCTTGTCTGCATAGTAGCTCCTCTTTTGTCTTTGGAAGAATTTCTTTCCTTGTGTACATTGTCCATCCTTGTCTTCGTTTTGGTGCTTGTATCTTTATGATTCCCTGTTCCTGTGATCCTGTTTTTCTTCATCATTTTTATTTTTAGCTTCTTGAAAATTAGTTGCATAGTGACCATATTTTCCACAATTGAAACATCTAACAGATTTTGTATCTTTAAATCTTCTTGAATCCTTATTTCTTCAATCATAATTATCTTTTTCATCATTGGATGACTCATTGCTTGAATCCGACTTTTTCCATTTTGTCTTCTTAGTAGCTTTGAATGTTGCTTCCTTCTGGGGATTAGGTTCTTTTGTTCTTAACTCAAATGTTGTAAGAATACCAAGCAACATATCTCTTGTCAAATAATCAACATCCTTTAATTCTTCTATAGCATAAATATTTTCACTAAATCATTTTGGAAGAGATCTTAATACCTTATCACAAACATCCGATTCTTCAACATTAAGTCCAAGTCCTTGCATAGCATTAACAACCTCATCAACTCAAAGTAGATAAGTACTAATGTTTTCCTCATCCTTCATTCTTAACTCTTCAAATTGTCCTTTAAAATTTTGTATCTTTGCTTTCTTGACACCTTTATCTCCTTCATATATACTTTGCAACTTATCCCAAATTCCTTTTGCATCTTTATAGTGCATAACTTTTATGGACTATGTTCTATGCAAACCTCTCAAAATTGCATTCATTGATTTTGAATTGTAATGTTGTAGAATATTACCTTCCTTATCTGTAGGTGGATCAACTGAGGGTATGTATTCATTTTCCACTACTTCCCAAATTTCATTGCCAAGTGCCATCAGGTAAATCTTCATTCTCATACTCCAATATATATAATCACTTCCATCAAATACTGGTGCTAAATTATCTGATGATCCATTCTTAAAATCCATTGTGTTCTTGAAAGCTTTTTCTTCAAGCTATTAAACTCTGTCGAAGGAACCCGCTTTGATACCAATTGAAGAACACAAGTTTATATTGAGAGGGGGGTGAACAGTATAAGACCACTTTTTACTTTTCTTTCATATTATGCAATATATATAGTAATATCAACAATAGTAATCAAAGCAATGCACAAATCACCACACACAATAGAGACACCAAATTTACGTGATTCACCCAATGTGGGCTACTCCACGGAGAAAATATTTCACTAAAATTTTCTCAATCAATCTCTTGGGAAACCTTTCCCTAGTACAATGTTTATGGATCTCTATCCAAAGGAGACACCAATCACCTAATCAAGTTCATGGATATTTATCCAAAGGAGACACCAATCACCTAATCAATTTCATGGATCTCTATCCATAGGAGAACTCCTTTCTCCTTAGCTCTGACTGGTGATCTTCTAGAAGAACTATTGCACCCACTGCTCTAGCTAATGGATCTCTATCCACTAAAGATTTCTGTAATCATTGGTTTAGATAATGGATCTCTATCCACTAGAGATTGTCGTCCTCTATACTCTATCATCTTCAAAGCTCTGTCTCAAATCTGTACTAAACACAGTCCTTCGATCTAGCATAAATTTATCCTCAATCTTTGTTCTCTAATATGCACTAAACACAGTCCTTCGGTCTAGCACAAATTTATCTTCAATATTTGTCCTCTGATCTTCACTAAACACAGTCCTTCGATCTAGCACAAATTTGTCCTCAAGCCTTAACACAAAGCTTGACTCAATCTCAAATAAACTCTATTGGATCTACCCCAAACCTTCACTCAAGGTTTGAACAAATCAATCAATCAACTTTGCTCTCAAGTGTTCTGTTGAGTGGTATTTTCACCCAGTTGTGGAAACACACTCTTCGGTAGGATCGAGTCCCAAATCCTCTGCTTGCAAAGAAATTACACAGATAATTTTCCCAAGGTTCCTGTTACTTTATCCCTTTTTGTGTCAAATATGTTGTTCAACTTAAATGCTGGGAATACCTTAATGGTTGCAAGTGACCATTAACAAGGGGCACGGTGATTTATTTTATTTTGAATTACAATGGACTCACAGTAAGTTAATCTAAAAGATGAATCTATTTTGATTTCAGGCTCTGGTAAATTTTCAATTTGCTTATTTAAAGAAGGTAATTAAAATACGTAAAATAAAGAATTGAAAAGAAAAGAAAATAATACAAAAAGAATGAATTAAACTACGCTCAGAGTGCTACCATCTCGATTTGACAAAACCGAAGATAATGAGGTTTTCTGCATGCAACCTAACCTATTGAACCTGCAAATTTGCACAATCCAGATAAGCTAGGTGCGGGTTTCTGGGGTTTTTATTGTAATTTCAGATTTAGACCTTTGCATGAAGCAACCAAGAACACTTGCATTAAACTCCACCTAGAAGCCTAGAAATCTAAAAAGGAAAGATAAAACATTAAATCTTGCATGCAAAAATGACTCCTTTCTTATCAATGAGATGCCAACTCTCTGTATTTCTGTATTAAAATAATATATCAATTACAATGACAGAATGTTCCAGGTTTAACAAATCCAGAACAAGTGAAGGAAATTGCTCCAACAACAGGCCCAGAATGGCTGGTCGCCTTTGGCTCTGTAACTCTGCTAGCAGCAATTTCCAACCCCCGTATCAATCTGTGCTTCTAATTTTATACTGTCTGGCGCGGCTCTCTGTTTCGCCCTGCGTCGCTTCGTTTCACCTCCCATAATGCATCGTTTCGTATTCCCGCCTTTTTGTTGCTTTGAATTCATGCTTGATGCCGAAACGTTCGATATTTTCTGTTTACATGTAACGCTTCTGTAACCCTGACACCTATATGCCATGTGTTTTGCGCTTCCTATGCACATTCTGTAATGGCCCCATGTAAATCACGACGTTTTTATGCATGCAGCTTTGCTCCTTTGCTTTCATCGTGAAAACGCGACATGTCGCGATATCGTGACATTTTCCTGTCAGCAGCCTTGTTCGCCTTCATGCACAGCGAAATGGCGACATGTCACGATATCGCGACAAATTTTCATTCTATACACTTTGCTATTTTTTTATCGTGAGATCGCGACGCTTTTCATCTTCGTACGCCTCGGCTGCTTCCTGTCGCGAAATCGCGACGCTTTTTTCATTCGGAACTATCTTGCGGTTTTCTGTCGCGAAATCGCGATGTTTTTCACTTGGTACGCTTTTGGCCGCAACCTGTCGTAAAATCATGACATTTTTCACTTGGTACGCTTTTGGCCGCAACCTGTCGTGAAATCACGATGTTTTTTCACTTGGTACGCTTTTGGCCGCAACCTGTCGCGAAATCGTGACGTTTTTCACTTGGTACGCTTTTGGCCGCAACCTGTCGCAAAATCGCTACACCTTTTCGCTTCTTTTACTCTAGTAGCTTTCTATCGTGAAATCGTGACACTTTTCTGTTTCGTACCATTTGCCAGCTTTCCGTCGCGAAATCGTGATGCTTTTCTATTTCGGGCTGCTCTTGCTGCATTTGGCCGCGAAAACGCGACATGTCGCGAAATCGCGACATATTTTCCTTGCGTACCACTTCGCTGCTTTCTATCGCGATATCACGATGTTTTTTCGCTTCGTGCCCTTTTGCTGCTTTCTATCGCGATATCGCGACACTTTTAGTGCCTTGCCCTGTTTGACTGGTTTGACCGCGATTTTGTGACATGTCACGATTTCGTGACAATTTTCCATTCTGTCTTTCTCTCTCCTCTCTGGACCGCGATGGAGCAACATGTCGCGATATCGTGACACTTTTTCATTTTCGGCCGCGACGGAGCAACATGTCGCGATATCGCGACACTTTTTCATCCTTGTGTAATTTTGCCTTTTTCTTGATTTTCAGCATTTGGGTCACTGAGATTTTCTTTGAAAGCATGCAAAAAAGGTGGGTCCCTAATTTTGGGGTGTGTTGTGGATCAGCCACAACATGTTCTCAAAGACTTATCTCAAATCTGCCTTGTAAGCTTCCATAAAAGCTCACACTAATCTATCCACATGTCCTCTCTAGAACTTGTCCAAATCTACTCTACAAGTCGTCACTAGAACTTGTCCAATTCTGCTCAATATGTTCTCACTAGGACTTATTCAAATCTGCTCTCAATCTATATTGTAAGCTTCCACAAAAGCTCACACAAATCTATCCACAAGTCTTCTCAAAGACTTACCTCAAATCTACTCAACAAGTCCACACTAGAACTTTTCCAATCTCATAGAAATATAAAGAGAATTGTTAGACTCAATATGCTTCACATTCATCTTAATACTCAATCACTTTCAATAACTCGTTTAGAAACATGTGGAGAATTGTTATAGACTCAATATTCTTCACATTCACCTCAATACTCAATCACTTTCAATCACTCTTTTGAAACATACAGAGAATTGTTAGAGACTCAATATTCTTCACATTCACAAACTCTCAATCACTTCCAATATCTCTTTTATCATAGAAACATATAGAGAATTGTTAGAGACTCAATATGTTTCACACTCATCAATACTCAACCTCTTTCTCAAATCAATTCAGAATATAGAACAATTTGTTTCATAGAACTTGAGCTATCATTTCACACACCCACTTGACTAGGCTCAACCAAATCTACTCAACCAATCACTTCAATGAAATAGTCCTTTCTCACAAACCCTAGTCTAAGAATATGAACACTCACTCAAAATGTTTTCAACAATGCTTATCAACCAATATCACAAAACAATGATACTCATGTTCTTTTTAAAACCTAGTTCAAGTTCCTCACTTAACCAATGGTTTCAACAACAATGCTTATAAAACAAGCTTCACATAACAATGATACTCATGATCTTTGCAAACCCTAATTCAAGTTCTTCACATAACCAATGGTTTCAACAACAATGCTTATCAAACAATGTTTTATCAATAACTCTTTATTCCAGAAAATCTTGAAGCATTAATTCAAAACACACTCAACAAGGAAACCTAATTAAGTCTTTTTCACTCCGAAGTTGTTTCCCAGAAAACCAACCAATCAACTCAATCAAGGAAGAATATGCCCATACATTTTTCTTTGATGTAGAATTATCTTCAAAAGCCTAGATCAATTATCACAACTTTCTTTACTAAGTACAAAGGGTTAGATGACAAGAATTATCACCCAGACACTTTTCACAAAACACAATGATAAATCAAATCCCAAATACATCTTATTGCTCCATCTCAAAAATAAATTTCAACATCATAATTTTCATCAAAAATCCTCTTATAAAATATAACACAACTTCTACTTATAACTCCTTTCTTAAATTGCACTTATCAAATAAATCAATTTCTCTTTCCTAAGGTAAAAACAATGTTACCCTAACAACATTCACTATTTACCACTTAGGTAAATAAAACAATTTATTTACACCGTATCCCTTCACACAACTTTGGCAAAAGCAATAATTAAAAAATAAAATTATAAAAACTTTTTTCTACCCTCTCCACGAAATGCAAGATTCGAACTTGCACCAGTTGCCCTACAGCAGCACCTTGGTCGCGGCTTCTACGTCGTGTGATCCAAGCGCTCACCTTGCACATTGTTGTGGCTGATCCACAACACACCCCAAAATTGGGGACCCACCTTTTTGCATGCTTTCAAAGAAGACCGCAGTGGCCCAGATGCTAAAAAATCAAAGGAAGAGCAAAATATAGCAAGAAAAAGAAAGTGTCGCGATATCGCGACATGTTGCTCCATCGCGACCAGAAATGAAAAGTTGTCGCGATATCGCGACATGTTGCTCCGTCCCAACCGAAAATGAAAAGTTGTCACGATATCGCGACATGTTGCTCCGTCACGGCCAAAAATGAAAAGTTGTCACGATATCGCGACATGTTGCTCCGTCGCGGCTAGAAATGAAAAGTTGTCACGATTTCATGACATGTTGCTCCGTCACGGCTAGAAATGAAAAGTTGTCGCGATTTCGTGACATGTTGCTCCGTCGCGGCTAGAAATGAAAAGTTGTCGCGATTTCGCGACATGTTGCTCCGTCGCAAGATAGAAAATGACCAAAATGTCACGATATCGTGACATGTTGTGAAATCACGTTGCAAGACAAAAAAAATGAAAATGTCATGATATCGCGACATATTGTCGTCGCGGTCGAAAATGAAAATTGTCGCGATATCGCGACATATTGTCCAGGGCTAGAAATGAAAAGTTGTCTCGATTTCGCGACATGTTGCTCCGTCGCGGCTAGAAATGAAAAGTTGTCTCGATTTCGTGATGCGTTTTCGCGGCTAAGAGCAGCAAAATGCATTATGAGGAAAATATGTCGCGATTTCGCGACATGTCGCATTTTCACGGCCAAGCAGCGAGATAGCCCGAAAGAGAAAAGTGTCGCGATTTCGCGATAGAAAGTAGCGAGATGGTACGAAAGAGAAAAGCGTCACGATTTCACGACAGAAAGCAACAAGATGGTATGAAATGAAAAAGTGTCGTGTTTTCGCGGCTAAGTACAACAAAACATAGCGAAGGGGAAAAACGTCACGATTTCACGACAGGTTGCATCCTCGCAGCCAGAAAAAGAAAAGCATCACGATTTCGTGACAGAAAGCAGCGAGATAGCCCAAAAAAGAAAAACGTCGCGATTTCGCGATAGGTTGCATTTGCTCGGTCCAAAATAGAAAAATGTCATGATATCGCGACATGTCTCATTTTCGCGATGCGTGATGATGAACAAGGCTGCTGACAAAAAAATGTCGCGATATCGCGACATGTCTCATTTTCGCGGTGTAGGTAGAGGAGCAAAGCTGCATACATAAAAACGTCGCGATATCGCGACATGCTATTTTTTGTCACGATTTACAGGGGGCCGTTATGGAACATGCAGGGAAACGCTGAACACGTGGCGTAAAGGTGTAAGGGTTACAGGAAGGTTGCAGTTAGCAAAGAAGATCAAACGTTTCGACGCTCGAACAACAACCAAAAATAATGAAAAGTCGGGGAAGACGAAACGAAAAGATCTGGGAAATGAAACGAAGCGTCACAGAGTGAAATAGAGAGCCGCACTAGAGGGTTTAAAAGCAGAAGCATAGATTGGTACGAGGGTCGAAAACCGCTGCGAGCAGAGTTGCAGAGCTAAGGGTGATAAGCCATTCTGGGCCTGCTTTGGAGTGTTTTTCTTCCCCTTTTTCTGGTTTTGAGAAAACTAGAGACTTTTGTTATTGTAAAATGATCAATTTTTAATACAAAAAATTCAGAGAGTTGCACCTCATTGACAAGAAAGAAGGAGTTATTTTTTGCATGCAAGATTTAATGTCTATTTTCCCCTTTTCGGATTTTAGGCTTATAGGTGGAGTTTAATGCAAGTTATCTTGGTTGCTCCAAGCGAATGTCTAAATCTGAAAACCTCATTCAAAACCCTAGGAACTAGCACTTAGCTTATTAGGATTGTGCATGTTTTGCAGGTCCAATAGGTTAGGTTGTATGCAGGAAACCTCATATCTTCGATTTTGTCGAATAGGATCGTAGCACTCTGAATGCATTTTAGTTTCAGTTTCTGCATTTCATTTTTTATTTTCTGCTTTTTATATTTTTCCAGAAGCTTTAACTTTCAAGGCATTAAAATAAACATCTAAAAAATATCAAAATTTAAAAAGCAATGAACAATCACTAAAGTTTCATGGTGAAATAAATCAACATTGCCCCTTGTTTACAGTTACTTGCAATCACTAAGGTGTTCCAAGCATTTAAATTGAATATCTTTTATTTGAGATTACTAATACATATATGCAAATGCTAATACAGTGGAGACCTTGGAGAAATTATTTATTTAATTTCTTTGCAAGAGGGGATTTGGAACCCAAATCCTATCGGAGAGTGTGTTTTCACAATCGGGTGAAAATACCACTCAACAGATTGGCGCTAGAAGGAGGGCATGAAACGGTTTATTTCATTATGATTTTAAATGCTACAGGTTTATAATTGTTTGAGAGCTTTACATTGCTAAATATTTCAAGTCCATTTGATTAGCATCTTCGGCCTCCTCTAACACCACTCAACAGATTGGCGCTAGAAGGAGGGCCTGACGGGTTTATTTTAGTGTGATTTAAATTTAAATTTTTGTATATCTCATGCTATATTGATTGTTATCTTTAGTCCTCTAACACTCAACAGATTGTTAAAAGGACGGCCTGAATTGGTTTACTTTATTCTATTTTAAGCAATTCAGGTATGTTGTATATTATTCTAACGCTTTTTTGATTGTTCATACAGAAATAATGTGATTTGATTTAATTTTGAAAATTTTGGTCTCGACTAACGAAGTGTTGTTTCCATGCAATTACTTTTCATTTGATTTTAATGAATACATCTCTTGGTTGATGCTAACTTGATTTTTTATACGTTGCAGGTTGGATATTTGCTAGTCATTTCACTGATGTGTCATGATTCCTTTTCTTTTTTTCTAACATATTTGGTTCTAAAGTTATATTCTCGAGTTCACTAATGGCAACATTTGAGGAGCAAATTGTATCCCTAAGAGCTGAAATAGTGTCTCTAAGAGAAAGAATGGTATCTATGATGGAGGATCATTATAAGGGTTTGTCTATACATGTGATACCCCATCAAATTCCTAAACTGCTATTAGAGTTTCTACGATGTTTTAATCAAGAGGTGCCACTAGGATACTTGCAAAAACTGTATGTCTACAAGGATACATTATGTAAATTCCAGATTTTCTATGAGGAGGTGGCTTGTAAGTTATTTGCATACATTTTGGATGATAAACCATTCTTTTGGTATAGCCAACTACCCATGGAGGTTAGGACTTCTTGGATACAACTAGAAGCAGCCTATCTTTATCATTTTGGTAATCAGGTTGACTTAGAAATGTTGAAAAATCAGTTTACCTCCATATGTAAGGAGCCTAATGAATCCTTGAGTCAATTCAATGGAAGATTTCATGAGTTGCACTCCCAAATGTGGGAAAATTTTAACACATTAGAAGAGGAAGCCATGGAAGTATACCCGGGAGCCATACACCCCACACTTGCTTCATTCATTGAGGAAAAAATGGGTGGCTTGTCTCTAGAGAAAATCTATGAGATCCTAGAAGAGGTAGAACGACAAGGTCTTGAAGAAGAAAAGGCACAACATGTTCACATGAGAGATTGTCCTTCTAAAGATATTGATGCCAACCTACACCAACCATCAAATATAGCACCCTCCACTCCAATGATACCTAAGGTAAATGATCAAGGGGATGAATTTGAATATCCAAATGTTACAACCACCTTAGATGTAGTCCAAGAGGAGGTGCAAAGTGCTAAACCAACATCCGCTAGTGAAGATTATGCAGAAACAATCTCATTCATGGAGATACACGATTATTCGGATGAAGGGGTTCTAAATTCAACAATGTTTGATATATGTGATAGGACGAAACCCACCATAGAATTGAATGGAATGGTTGAAAATGAAATCGGGAGAAAACCAATAAATGAATTTGAAGATATGATAGAGTTTCACCACTTGTTCTTGGAAGATACTATTGATGAGATGTGTACAATTAACAATCAAGAAATTCTTCACCCTCCAAATTGTGATAAAACTGTATCATGGGTTACTAATTTGGACGATGATAGCCTTACAAATTTGAATTCAAGAAATGACCCACTATTGGAAATAATTGAACCATCTAAGGAAGGTGAAGATGAATTTGATGAGAAACACATTGATGAATTGGAGGATGTTGAAGAAGTAGTTGAACGTCACCACTTGATTTTGGAAGATGATTATTACAATGCTTGGAAGAAGTGGGAAGACTACACTCTCTCCAAAACTACTAATGAAACTTGTGTGCCAATTGATATACAGGACAACATAATTGCCTACTCAAAGGAAGATATTACAACTCCTGTACAATTTGAGGATGTTTTGGAAGAGGGTTTCAAATCTCATCAAATTTTGAAAGATTATAATGATTCCATTACCAAGGACAAAGAAGGAAAATATTTGATGAATGAATCAAAAGATCATGCCACAAACATCATGGATTTGGATGACAATTTTTACAATGGTTGGGGGAGATATGATAATGCATTTTTTTCTCACACCCCTATAGATGAAACTCATATTTCACTTGATATGCAAGACGTTGAAACTTCTATCTCACATGAAGAGATACCATGGATAGTGAACAAAGAATGGGAACTAAATGACGAAGAGATGGATCAATTGGAAACAACTCAAATGAAGGATCATCAAGATGAGTCATTGGACATACACTTTGACCAAGAATATTTGAAGGTTGAAAAGGATGGCCATGTTTTCAATTGGGTGCCTAATTTTGGTATGTTTGATGAACAAGTAATCAATGAAGAGTATGAAGACCATGAGGTAAAAGAGGGAATTACAAATCCCCATCAAATTTTGGTAAATAAAAATGTTCAAAGGGTAGAATCTAACCTTTTGTGTTCAAGCATCCAAAATTTAGGTGAAAATTTGCATGACCATATTTTGAATTTGAATGATGTTTATGGTGAAATGTCATTAAAGGTGAATGAAAAACAAGGTATGATTTCCAATCACACCTTTGATAACACTGTTTTAATGAATGAAAAAGAAGTTGATGCACTTGAACTGTTAAATCAAATTCATCAACAATTACTAATTGAATCTAGGGTAAAAACTTTTAATGATCCTAATTTAGTAAATATCCTAGATGCTTGTAAATTGTTGCACAAATTTGATTGGCCTACAAATTTGGAAAATGATTTGGCTTTGAAAATTTTAGAAATAGGCTCTTATTTGCAGCATCTCACATTTAAAAAGGAAAGCCTAGTTCTAAATCATGAATGGAATTATAAGATTTATACTTTAAAGAATAGACAAGATAAAATTGAATATCATTTATTGTCTAATCATTTTAGTAACTTGACGCTCACCTATGAGAGTGCTAATGGAATTAAAACTAATTGGTGGGGTGAGCAAGGGAAGTTAAAAGTTGTTGCATGGTGTGGTCTAATATTGTTTTTGTTGGATTCCTACAACACTTGGCATGCATATCACATTATATTTTTGTTGAAGTGTTCTAATCATGTTTGGGATCCAGGAAAGTGATAGTCCAAGCTTTGCACCATCTTGTATTATATTGTACATTTGTATATAGATTTTGGTTTTTGGTTTTGGTTTATGTTTTCAAGTTTCGTTTTTGGATTGCTAGTCAGGTTTGGATTCAAGTTATGTGTTTATTTGACATGTTTGGTTTGTCAAAAAAAAAAAAAGAGTTTTTTGAGATGTCAACTTATGCTTAAAATCAGGAGAATATGAAACATTGGAATTGTATTGCAGAAAGCTCCACAAGTAACGCAAACACATTAAATAATATCGTTTGAAACTTGTGATGCATGAAGTTGTCAGTTTTACAAATTATGACAACATAGGTGGTATACTCCATCCACAATTCAGAAAAGCAATGCATTCATATTACATTCCATTTTGCATATATATTCCATCTTAGTTGCATATCCATTTCCAATACAATCATTGAAAAATGTCAAATCCTCTTAGGGTTATTCTATAACATAAATAAAAAAAAAAAGATCCTAAGGTTGGGAACTGATGCCCGAACTATCTTGAACCAAGCACATTTCATGCACATTAAAAAGGATCTTGAGCAAAATGATCAAAACCATGCTTGGAAGAAAAGGTCAGGCGAAAGAAGTATTTCATGTCTATCCTATTATGCAACATGATCCTTAAAACAGTGGTTTTTACCACTTCCATAAAGCTTAAAGCCTAAAATCAGAATAGTAAGGATAGGGTTAAATCCTCATCGAACTTAGGTTGAGGATCCAACTCCCCAAAGCTTTGATTTGACCTACATGGAGTAGTAAGGATAGGGCATAATTCTCATCTCGCTTAGGTTGAGAATCCGATTCCCCAAAGCTTCCATTTTTCCCATTTCATCATAAAGCTTGGATTGGAAGGATCGTACTACATGTCCTCTGCAAAGGATGGGTAGTCATCCCAAAGGTCCAAGCAATAAAAGTAAAATAATTTTTCCCATTTCATCTCAATATTGGATTGGAGGGATCGTACTACATGTCCCTAGCAAGGATGGGTAGTCATCCCAAAGGTCCAAGAAATAAAATTAAACAATATTTCCCATCTTATCTTAATATTGGATTGGAAGGATCGTACTACATGTCCCTAGCAAGGATGGGTAGTCATCCCAAAGGTCCAAGAAATAAAAGAAAAAGAATGAATGAAGCCAAATTATGGATTATGGGGTTAAGTATGCCCATGCGTGGCAAGCATGTCTTGTCTAAAAACAAGACCACCGACCGTTCAAACGGATAGACTAGCATGACCATTTCATCCATAACTCGGTTAAATTATTTTGCTCAAAGTGAGGTAATGAATTCCAAATCGGAGTAGTAAGGATAGGGTTAAACTCCCATCTCGCTTAGGTTGGGAGTCCGATTCCCCAAAGCTCTGATTTCACTTTCACTTGCACATGGGTTCAAGATAGTAGTGACTCATAACCAACTTTGGGATCTAATAAAGCAATTCATTATACACATAGTTGATCCTAAGAGGGTTTGATAATTTTAATTGTTTGTACATGATATTAGAAGGTTTGAGCCTTTGCAAAGCAGGTTGTTATATCTCTAGCATCTTCATCATACATCAAATCCTGCACAAATCATTCATAGCCTTGCATACAAATCATAAGTGAAACTGACAATGGAATGTTGATCAAGTTCAAGCGATAGGGAATGAAAACACATTGCACACACCGAGCTGATACTTAATGATTCTGATGTTTCATGTATTTTTGATCTATCGGTATTTAGTTTATCTTTTATGTGCTGACGCTTGTATCTAAGCTTGTATATTTTAGGTTGGGTTCTCACCAAAATGCTCAGGAGCATTTGACAATAGAGTCACCATTTGTTGTGGCTGATCCACAACACACCCCAAAATTGGGGACCCACTTTTTTGCATGCTTTCAAAGAAGACCGCAGTGGCCCAGATGCTAAAAAATCAAAGGAAGAGCAAAATATAGCAAGAAAAAGAAAGTGTCGCGATATCGCGACATGTTGCTCCATCATGACCAAAAATGAAAAGTTGTCACGATATCGCGACATGTTGCTCCGTCATGACCAGAAATGAAAAGTTGTCACGATATCGCGACATGTTGCTCCGTCGCGGCCGAAAATGAAAAGTTGTCACGATATCGCGACATGTTGCTCCGTCGCGGCTAGAAATGAAAAGTTGTCACGATTTCGCGACATGTTGCTCCGTCGCGGCTAGAAATGAAAAGTTGTCGCGATTTCGTGACATGTTGCTCCGTCGCTAAGAGCATGAAATGAAAAGTGTCACGATATCACGACATGTTGTGCAGTCGCGACAGAAAATGAAAACTTGTCATGATATCGCGACATGTGCATACGTCAGGAGAAATGAAAATGTCGCGATATCGCGACATGTCTGCTCAGATCAAGAGAAATGAAAATGTCGTGATATCGTGACATGTCATGAAATCACGGCTAAGAGCAAGAGAAGAGTCAAAGGAAAATATGTCACGATATCGCGACATGTCGAGTTTTCGACCAAAGAAGCAAAGAGAACGTGCAGAGGAGAAACGCAAGATAGTACAGAGAAAAGCATCGTGATTTGTGGCTCCAAGCGAGGAGATGGTACGGAAGGAAAATATGTCACGATTTCGTGACATGTCGCGTTTTCATGGCCAAGTGCAACAAAACAGCCCGAAAGAGAAAAGCGTCGTGATTTCATGACGATGCAGCGACCCGAAAAAGAAAAGCGTCATGATTTCACGACAGAAAGCAGCAAGACAGCCCGAAAAAGAAAAACGTCGCGATTTCGCGACAAGTTGCATTTGCTCGGTCCGGAATAGAAAAATGTCGCGATATCGCGACATGTCTCATTTTTGCGATGCGTGATGACGAACAAGGCTGCTGACAGAAAAATGTCGCGATATCGCGACATGTCTCATTTTTGCGATGTAGGTAGAGGAGCAAAGCTGCATACATAAAAACGTCGTGATATCGTGACATGCTATTTTTGGTCACGATTTACAAGGGGCCATTATGGAACATGTAGGGAAGCATTGAACACGTGGCATAAAGGTGTAAGGGTTACAAAGAAGGTCGTAGTTAGCAAAGAAGATCAAACGTTTCGACGCTCGAACAACAACCAAAAATAATGAAAAGTCGGGGAAGACGAAACGAAAAGATCTGGGAAATGAAACGAAGCGTCACAGAGCAAAATAGAGAGCCGCACCAGAGGGTTTAAAAGCAGAAGCATAGATTGGTACAAGGGTCGGAAACCGCTGCGAGCAGAGTTGTAGAGCTGAGGGTGATAAGCCATTCTGGGCCTGCTTTGGAGTGTTTTTCTTCCCCTTTTTCTGGTTTTGAGAAAACTAGAGACTTTTGTTACTGTAAAATGATCAATTTTTAATACAAAAAATTAGAGAGTTGCACCTCATTGACAAGAAAGAAGGAGTTATTTTCTGCATGCAAGATTTAATGTCTATTTTCCCCTTTTCAGATTTTAGGCTTATAGGTGGAGTTTAATGCAAGTTATCTTGGTTGCTCCAAGCGAATGTCTAAATCTGAAAACCTCATTCAAAACCCTAGGAACTAGCACTTAGCTTATTAGGATTGTGCATGTTTTGCAGGTCCAATAGGTTAGGTTGTATGCAGGAAACCTCATATCTTCGGTTTTGTCGAATAGGATCGTAGCACTCTGAATGCATTTTAGTTTCAGTTTCTGCATTTCATTTTTTATTTTTTGCTTTTTATATTTTTCCAGAAGCTTTAACTTTCAAGGCATTAAAATAAACATCTAAAAAATATCAAAATTTAAAAAGCAATGAACAATCACTAAAGTTTCATGGTGAAATAAATCAACATTGCCCCTTGTTTACAGTTACTTGCAATCACTAAGGTGTTCCAAGCATTTAAATTGAATATCTTTATTTGGGATTACCAATACATACATGTAAATGCTAATACAGCGGAGACCTTGGAGAAATTATTTATTTAGTTTCTTTGCAAGAGGGGATTTGGAACCCAAATCTTATAACTCCTTTCTTAAATTGCACTTATCAAATAAATCAATTTCTCTTTCCTAAGGTGAAAACAATGTTACCGTAACAACATTCACTATTTACCAATTAGGTAAATAAAACAATTTATTTACACCGTATCCCTCCACACAACTTTGGCAAAAGCAATAATTATAAAATAAAATTATAAAAACTTTTTTCTACCCTCTCCACGAAATGCAGGATTCGAACTTGCACCAGTTGCCCTACAGCAGCGCCTTGGTCGCGGCTTCTACGTCGTGTGATCCAAGCGCTCACCTTGCACACCTAAAGCACAATAAGCACTTTGTTATCTCCGCCTTGCCTTAGAGCCTATTGGCTCCCTCTTCACCTTATCCCACGTAGATTTTTGAAGGTGCTTCCCTCTTGAAATATTGCACGAGCCTTTGCACAATGTTCGCGAAAATTATGGCGCTTCTTTTCACAAAATATTACACGAGCCTTTTTCACGGAGTTCTCGAAGATTATTCAAATGCCAATCTTTAGAATTTGTCTAAGGCATAAATACCTTTACCCTTCCATTCCGTGCACGTTGGTGGAGGTGATTTTATGTAGGTCGGTGCTAAGGTTTTTGCATTTAAATATTTTAATTTATAAATAATTTAAATTATTTAGAATTTAAATTTTTAAAAATAATATATAAATCTCTTAGCCTTCTTAGGTTTTAATCAAAACCTTTTATTTTTACCCATTATGGTTTTTAATAAAACCTTTTATTTTGACCACCATGGTTTTAATAAAAACCTTTGTTTTGCTTCACATAATATTAAAAAGAATATTATGAAGCCCTTTTTCATCAACCTCTAACATTGCTTATTTTGACCTTTTGACATCACTGGTGGTTCACTTCTTGGCATCAATGACAACTTCATGCCTTGACATCAATGACAACTTTATGGACTCAAAATGTTCAACATAAATTAAAACGCAAAGTCGTACCTTAGGAAGGCAAAAAATTAATTGTTTTTCACGTTTTTTGATTAGACGACGCTCGCTATCAATCGGGACTCGCTGTGCATTGATTTTTTGCCGATGTTTCGAATTAATCCTCGATAAGCGTGGGGATTTTTTTTTGTATTTGAATGCGATTATACGCAGGTGCTGGGCTATCGAATTCTGAGCTCATCGAATTAGACGCACTGGATGCTGTTTTCACATGACCTAGTACGTCATATACCTGGCAGTGTCTCTGTGAACACCCAAACTGTGTAAATTCTGCGAAAAATATACTACCTGCCTAATGTCGATTTATTTGTTTCGTGGTGCGTTTAACCTCTGCGACTCCGTTTATGAACCGCCAAGTTGTCGTCTTTGCCCATTGTGAAAAAATCGTGGGTGCACAGTTTCTTCATAGGTTGAAGGCTTGTGAAATTTCTCGCTTGTCTGACTTCTCATACCACTTGGAGGGAATCAGCTTCCCTTCTCCACCAATATAAATCAATTACGATTCAAGAACATCTAATGTACATAATTCATGAGACTATTAACCATGAACGACGCAGCAGAAGGAACGAAAATAATATATCGCAATAAGAGATAACAAAATGAATTAAATCAATGCCTCTTGAGTAGGGAAGATCCCCGTTGCGAATGGGCAAATGATAATGCGAATACACAAATGAAATATCAATGATAAAAGATGAATAATTAGATCAAACCTAATCTATTAATTAATGAAATCAAATATTCAATTGGAGACCTAACATAGTCGGCTATGTTAGGGTTGTAACAAGTATGGTACAAATTATTATACCACCATTCTGCCAAAGGAAGCCTTTTCACCCAATGAATGGGTTGAGAAGAAGTAAAACAACACGAGTAAGTTTCCAAACATGTATTTACAATCTTCGATTGGCCATCGATTTAGGGATGATAAGCGAACTCATACAAAGTTGAGTGCCTTGGAGCTTGAACAATTCCTTCCAAAAATGACTAGTGAAGGTGGGGTCACGATCACTGACGATGGTGGAAGGCATACCATGGAGTTTAAAAATATTATCAAGAAATAGTTGGGCTACGTTAATAGCCTTGTAAGGGTGTGCTAAGGAGTAAAAATGAGCATATTTAGACAATCGATCCACCACTACTAGAATAAAATTTTTCTTGAAGATTTGGGAAGACTTTCAATAAAGTCCATCAAAATACCATTCCATGTTTTGATCGGAATAGGGAGAGGTTGATAAATAATATAAGCTTATATTGAGAGGGGGGTGAACAGTATAACATAAAGCTTTTTACTTTTCAATCAAAATGATAACATCAATAATATCAAAGTAGTAAATAGTGCACACATCATCACACACATGAGAGACATGATTTAATGTGGTTCACCCAATGTGGGCTACTCCATGGAGAAAATATTTCTTATAAATTTTCTCAATGAATCTTTTGGGAATCCAATCCCTATTACAAATTTTATGGACCTCTATCCAAAGGAGACACCAATCCCCTTATGCTCTGGTTTGTAGATCTCTCTCTACATGATACCTCTGTTCCCACTACTCTGATTTGTGGATTCCTCTCCACGGGAGAACTCTCTCCCCTTTGCTCTAGTTTGTGGATCTCTCTCCATAGGAGAACTCTATCACCTCTGCTCTACTCAACTCTGATCAACTCTTCTCACAAATATTCCTATAACCTGCTCACAATTTGTCTCAATCCTACTCAAAATCTATCTCAAACCTACTCACAAGTCTGCCTCTAACATTCTCATAATTTATCTCAAACCTGCTCATAATTCTACCTTTAACTTGCTCATAATCTGCCTCAAACCTGCTCACAATTTTGCCTTTAACCTTCTCATAATCTACCTCAAACCTGCTCACAATATTTGCTCAATTATGCTCTAAAACATGCTCATAATAGTTTATAACACATGCTCAAAGGATTTCGCAAAAATGCAAAACTTGTCCTCAGTCCTAGCATAAGGAGTTCACAATCGCTAGTATGAATATCTCAAATTCTTTCAACAATGCAAGCGAAATCTTATTCTCAAATGATTCCAAAATCATTCAACCATGAAGCATAAATCCTAACTCAATTATTTCTAACAATGTTTATCAAACAATCCTTTTCACTCCACCTCATATCCAGAAACATTCACTCAACAAAAACACCTTAAATAAGAAATGATGTGCCCATACATTTTAGCTTGCTCTTATGGAGATGTATCTTCAAAACTTTACCTCATACACAATATCTTTTACAACTATAAAAGTTAGCACAACACCCTTTCATATATTTGGAGACCTCTCTCAACAAATGTGCACATTTAAATTCCAAACCAACTCGCTTAGTTTCTCAAACTAGAGCATTAAAGCATAACACCAAGCCCTTCAAAATGAAGCAAAACACAAGAAATAGAAACACTTTATACACCTATTAACTCTCTCTTATTTCTAAAAAATTCATCAAAAGAACTATCAAAAACCCTTATTACTCCACAAAATTACTTTTCAACAAAAATACATTCCATAATATTTTTCCTCAAAATGAAATTGCAAGAAATAATTAAAAAATTATTTCCCCTTATACCTCCTAAGTCCACAACGCTCAAACAATCAAATATACCACATGCGCCTAACTCTCAACCTTAGGCAATTTAAAACTTTAATTAATCCTTACCAAAAAATTTGTCACGGGAGATTCGAACACAACACCTACCGCCTGCCAGCGTGCTAGCGCTATTCGATTCATCGCTAGGTCAATCACCCATGCAAGGATGAAACAACATGGCACACTATTTAACCTCTGCTTAAATTCCTTACCAATCAAAATAATGAAAAAATGTCACCGTTCGGATTCGAAATCAGAACCTGGTGTCTACCCCGCATCTTAACACTGCCCAGTCTGTTGCTAGGCCAACCGCCTGGTCGAGGATATGATTCCACGACCTTATCCTTATATCTATCCAAGGTATTTTCTTATTTTTCAAATAAAAAATTCATCCTCCTTACTCACGATTGCGCACACCGAAAATTCACAGTAATCACTTGAAATCATGCATTGAACCACATGCTTAGGGCACCAAACATTACCATATAAATATGAATCGACCATCATGCTAAGGACATCAGCGATGCTTAAGAATTTAAAAACTCTTTTGCAAAGGTTGACACCAAACCTACTTAGGGTTATAAAATATTATAATATAAATAATTATTTTATAATTGAACCTTAGGCTTAACTTTACAACTTTAATATTATAATATTAAATATTATAATATTATTCCCTTTTTGAGCCTAGACATGTGGAACTTTATCCCAAATATTTTGGGCTTAAAATATAAATATTTTAACCCTATTTTATCAATTCCCTTGCAGTGAGATGAACTTTGCTTGTTTCTAACACTTGACGACAATGACAAAATAATTACTCAAAATTTTCAACAGTTGAAGAAGTCCAAGGGTACCCATGGTCTCTCCCTTCTATCATTGGCAAACCTCACATTCAACAATAAAGTTTTTGATATCCCATTTCATTCCTACCCAATAAAAATATTGAGCCACCCTTTTATAAGTTTTTAGAAATCCAGAATGTCCTGTTGCAGGTGTGGCATGTAACTCATGGAGTATTTTGGTTCGATATGAGGAGGTAGGAGATAGTACAATACACCCCTTGAACCTAAGCATTCCATTGCTCCAAGTATAGTGAGGCTTACTGGTGGGATCTTGTTGGAGTTGTTGAATTAATGATTGCATTGAACTATCACTAAGCCATTCCTTTGTTACCTTGTCTATCCATTGGGGAACAGGTGATGAGAGCACTTGCAACTGGGCAAATCTTCAAATTTTTGGGAAAGGGCATCAATGACCACATTGTTCTTTCCTTTACGATACACAATCTCGTAATAATACCCTAAAAGTTTAGTGACCCATTTTTGTTGCTTGGGTATGAATATACGTTGCTCAAGGAAATATTTTAAAATTACGACGATTGGTACAAATAATGAAATTTTGACCAATGAGGTATGGTTGCAAATGTTGGATGACATGAATGATAGCCAATATTTCTTTCTCATATGTAGATCGGGAAAAGTTCCTCCCGAAAAATGCCTTGCTAGTAAAAGCCAATGGTCATCCTTCCTGCATGAGAACATCACCCAATCCTAACCTAGAAGCATCACTTTCGATCATAAAGGGTTTGGAAAAATCCAGCATGGCCAACATAGTAGTGGAACACATGGCATCCTTCAATCTGGAAAAAGCATCGTCAGCTTTGGAGGACCAAAGAAAAGCATTATTTTTAAGTAAAGTTGTTAATGGGGCTGCAATCTTGCCATAGTATTTAACAAATTTATGATAATATCTGGTTAATCTAAGAAAACCATGTAAAATTTTCAATGATTTTGGGGTAGGCCAATTTTTCATATCTTCAATTTTGAGGGGTCCACCTTAACCCCATATTTGGAAACGATATGTCCCAAATACTCAATCTCTTGTTGCCCAAAAGAGCATTTTGAGCATTTGGCATATAGTTGGTTTTTGCCCAGGATTTTTAAGGTTTGTTCTAAGTGAACCAAGTGATCCTCCCAAGTCTTGCTATAAATCAAAATATCATAAAAAAAACCAAAATAAATTTTTGAAGATAAGGGTGAAATACCTGGTTCATTAATATTTGGAATGTTGAAGGAACGTTGGTAAGACCAAAAGGTATGATAAAAAATTTCATAGTGCCCTTCATGAGTTCGGAAGGTAGTTTTAGGAATATCTTCTTCTCTAACTCTAATTTGATGATATCTTGATCTTAGATCCAACTTTGAAAAGTATTTAGCACCGTGAAGCTCATCCAACAACTCATCAATAACAGGAATGAGAAATTTGTCCTTGATTGTGAGTTTGTTAAGAGCATAAAAATTGATACATAGATGCCATGATCCATCCTTCTTATGAACCAATAAAACTGGAGAAGAATAAGGGCTAACACTAGGTCGAATAACTCCTGCCTTCAATAATTCTTACACAAGTTTTTCAATTTTAGTTTTCTACAGGTAGGGATATCAACAAGGTCGGATAATTGGGGGTTGATGACCAGGAATAAGTTGTATAGCATGATCATGACTACAATGAGGGGGCAACCCTTTTGGTTCATTAAATACTCTAGAATGACGGTTTTAGGAGTTGTAATTATGGCATATTTTTTTGTTCCTCCTTGGTGGATTGAATAGAAAATAATTGTGCAACCATTCCTTTACCTCCTTTGCAAATAATTTTTTCCATGTGGTGAGAACTCACTATTTGTGAGGTGTATGATTGTAATCCTTTAAGAGTATATGTCTGATTTTTTATTGTGAATTGCATCCATAATACCTCAAAATCCCATTGGATTGTCCCGATGTTTGTAACCATTGCACCCCTAGGACAATATCACATCCTCCTAATGGAAGTGCATACATGTCATTTTTAATGTTGTAATCGTCCATGGTGAGCTTAATATTATGACACTTCCCTTTATAGGTGATCCTTCCCCCATTACCAATCATGACCTCAAAACTATTACAGGGTTGTATATAGTAATTAGCTTGTTTTACTACATGTGGATCGATGAAATTTTATGTACTGCAAGATTCAATGAGCAAATGAGGTTTTATCATTTGAAGTACCCTCAAAATTTTATAGTTTGTGGAGAAGAAAATCTAGCAACAACGTTGAAAGAAATTTTTGGTGCATCTTTAGTGCTATCTTTGGGTGTATCCATCACTACTTCTACTTCTATCTCATTTTATTCTTCTATTGAATTACAAGGATCAATTGCATCCAGAATATATAACTTTTGTGTAGTGCATTTATGATTTGGCCCAAATCTATCATCACAATGATAGTAGAGGCCATTTGATCGTCGTCTTCATTTCCTCAAAGTTTAGACGTTTAATTGGTAAGGCTCGGTTAGGTTTGGGGGTAGTGTAAGTGATTTGTGATTTTCCAATAGGTGGTTTTCATAATCGACGTTGAGCATTGAATTTATCTTCGGCTAATTTGGCCAATCCAATGGTCTGCATCATGGTACTAGGATTGAACATTTGTACTTCCATTCAAATTTCTTATTTTAATCCATTGGTGAAACAACTTTCGAAAAATGAGGCATCCAAACCTGTTGTGTAATTGGCTAATTTCTCAAATTGAGCTTGGTATTCGCACACCAAAGTGGTTTGACACAACTTGGTAAGGGCTCTTGTGAAATCTTCGAATTTACTAGGGCCAAACCGTACCAATAGATTATGCGTAAAGTCTAGCCAAGTAGGGATGCCATTAGTATTTTCATACCACTGGTACCATTGGATAACATCATTTTTGAGGTGGAAGGATGCAATACGAACTTTTTGTGCCTCAAAGATCTGGTTTAGGGAAAAGTATTATTCTTCTTAATAAATCCAATTAGTGGGATCACTTCCTTCAAATTTGGGGAAATCTAATTTAGTTGTTTTTGGAAGGATGGATGTTTGTGGGCCCTCAAGATGAACATGATGCATTGGTCCTCCTAACGATCCTGAGCTTTGTGAACTTGGAGATTGATTAGCTAGAACTAATGCCATATTTTGATTCATCGTGTTAAAATTTTGACTCATTACATAAAATTTTAAGTTTAGTCCAAATATCTTTTCTTTTCTTCTAAATCTGGCAGCGTAATGAAATTTACTTGAGAAAATTGTTCCTTGATTTGGCGAACTTCGTGGTTCAGTTTCTCGAGAGTAGGGTCTTGCGATCTTCCGTCAGCCATTCAAGGAATTTTTGTTGAAGATGATAGCGATCAAAATTTAATACAAATTTGAAATGCGGTAGTAAGATTAATTTGTGTAAAGTTTTTTAAATATGTAAAATTTAAGATTTAATTTGCTAAAAAAATGGTTTTTAGCAACTTTTTTTGATTGTGAATACAATGGTCATGTTGAATACATTGGTTTTATTTTTTCCAACAATTAGTGAAATTCAATTTATCTGACAATGGTTATTGAGACAGTGAGGGATGAACGTACTAAATTGATGGTCAATTAATGACTACACGAGACAGGCTATAAGTGAGATGGATGAAATGTTGCTTGAATCATGAGATGATAGCGATCAAGAGTGTGACGAATATGCTATGAACGAGGGTACGGGAGCAACTAGGATGTAGTTGATAACTGGACATGCAAGACTACTAACAATTAGAACCGAGAAACGAGATTAAGGTAGGACAAGTGAGCAGACAACGAGGCAGCAGGAAGCGGTGAGTGAATAGGGGGTAGGCATGTGGCATGTGGATAGAAGCGTTTCAAAATGGCAGACTACAGCGGGCAGTATACCCATGGGAGGGGTGAGGCTTTGGGCGACTATGTAACCACCACATGGTGGTCACAACTGTTATAGCGTGCTAAAGCGCAATTAATGCTCACGTTGGTCGTTAACATGACTAATGTGGGATTTTTATTCCCCCAAAAAAAATATTTTTTTGACCTTCGCACGATGAAAACCTACACAATTAATTTCCACACATTCGATTTCGATTTAGCGAAGTTAGGTAATGTAAACTTTAGAATATAAATTTTATTTAATTTTGTCCTCCACGTGCCTGCGTTGATTGGTTGGAAAATTTAGACATAATATATTATTCATACCTCTATGATTAGATTTGTTTTCCCGTGTCTACGATATGTCGTGGGTATTGTGTTAGCGTCAACAAGGTGAATGTTATTGCAAATAGGAGTTGTGACCTGTGCTGTGAGTTATTGTGAATAGGAGAGAATGGGTCAACGTTCGAGAAGCTACAGTGGTGTACGAGAGGAAGCGACGGTGTACAAAAGGAACCGACGCTGAAGCCAATGGGAGAATTTGGCTTGCGTTGTGAACTAGATACTTGGTAAACTAATTTTTTTAATTTTGATTAATCACGCTGGAAGGAAAAACATGGAATGAGTATCGAAATTGGCTCTGATACCAAAATTATAGAACCTCAAGTTCTATCTTGATTTAAATGATTTAGATCAATGAAAAATGATTATAAATTGCAGAATTAAAAATAATCACTATTTTTTAAAGAATCACAAACTGCTTATAAGGGGGGCCCCTCCAAATGTTTGTAATAAATATATTCTTCTCTTTGATATCCTTCCTAAAGATATCTACCCTATACTTATATCTATCCTAAGGTTATTATTGAAGGACGTGATGCTTCATTTATGAATAATTATTAAATAAACAATTAAGTAAAAATAATAATAAGGATATGTTAGGATGGGGAGTCCCAAAAAAAGTGTTTAAATGCACTATAAAACTTGATAGTATGCTTAGATTTTCTTAGTTTAAGTTGAATCCCTTTTGTCTCCCTAATGTTCAACTTTAATGTATTGCCTTATTTCTCCTTATTGAATAGTAAGTAGAAAGATAAAGATGAATGATGATGCACCTTCAAGTTTTAATAAGGTTCTTTTCTTTTAAGACCTTTTAGTTGGACTAATGTCTCAAAAATTAATGTAAGAGACTAATGTAAAATGCAATTTCCAACTTCTAAACAATTAATGGTTTTGCTCTTTTAACCTTCACTTTTCAATGGTTTAATTTTTCTAAATTCCAAGAAACTAAAATTTGAAGTAGTATACCTTATAACTCCCTAATTTGGATTTTTTTTTTGTGGAAAACATCCCAGAAGGGATGCCACTTTCGGGTAAGACCCAAGGAGGCAAAGGTATATCTTCCACCAAAATCGCCCAGGGCTCGCACTTGGCCTACCACCTTTGACGTACTCAAGGAGTAAACCTGAAACAACAAAAAACAAGAACACACAAATACAAACACACAATAAGATTAAAAAAAACATGCTCCTTGAGTGTGTCAAAAAGATAAAGCACAACCAAACACACACACAATAAAATTAACATAAAAATAAAAAACAACACGAACCACACAGAAAAACACAAGGACAACATAACAAAACACAAACATCACAAAAATAACAGAATGCTACAAAGACACAACCAAAAAAAATAACTAAAGCCTAAAAATAAAAATAAAAATAAAAAAACTAACAACAGACAACAAACAAGAATACAAACATAAAAAACACTCACACACCAAAATACAAAAACACCAATTAACACAAACATACAAAAACATAAGAACAAGAACAACAAAAACACAAAAACAATAACAAAAACATAAAAAAACACAAAACAACAAAAAACAACACAAAAACAAAACAACAAAACACCCACACACGCCTCAAAAAACTAAACAAAAAGAGATAAAAGAAAAAAATTGAACACAACAATGACCTTTCTAGACCAAAAGACTCAAGAACTGGAGCCATCCAAAAAAATGATAGAAAGAAGAGCTTCCCTTATTTGTGAAGCCCACCATCTAGGAGGGTGGTTGTAGCAAGTAAGATCACCTTTGTCCAAAACCCAATTAGCTAAAGCATCAACACTCTTGTTCTGATCTCTGACCACATGATTGTAATCAACTTTCAAAAATCCCATCTGGATTAACTGAATCTTCTTAATAATTATTTTTATTCTCCAATCAACCTTATGATTCTTAGAAGGAGTCTTCAAAATATTAATCATGAGTTGAGAGTCAGACTCAACTAGCACCTTTTCCCATCCAACCTTAGCAGCCTCTTGAAGGCCTCTAAGGATACCATACCCCTCAACAAGGTTAGTGGATAGAATACACAATTTCTCAGCAAAAGTAAAAACCAGGGAGCCATTTGAAAGTCTATCAATTTCTCTCGCACTAGTTTTTCCAGGGTTCCCTCTAGAGGCTACATCAGTATTGACTTTTCCAAAATCCTTAGCAGGAGGTTACCAATTCCTTGTTCTATTCATATTGCAATTACTCACATTCCCTTTAAGTTGGTTGCCCTTATAAAGGGTTTATCTTCAATATTTGCATCACTTGACCCCATATTTGGTGGGAGTTTTGGGGGTGATTAAGGAATTGTTGGACTGATTCAACTAAGTTAGCAATGGTCTTTTGCTAGATATAGTGAATATCCTTCCTATCTTGATGAAAAAATTGGTTGTTCCTTTCGTTTTAGATATTCCAAAGAAGAATGGTAGAACCCATCCAAACTAACTACCTAATAAAATGATCAACACCCTCTTGTTTAGGTCAATCCCTCCAAAGTTGTTCAAAAGAAAAAAAAACGGACCACTGTAATCCAAGTAAAGTGGCCATTCTCCTCCATAGCTCAAAGGCTAAAGTACACTCAATAAAAATATGGTTGAGAGTTTCCACATTCTCTTCACACATTTCACATCTAAAAGGGGCCATGAAAACCACACTTCATAAGCTACTCACCCGTAAGCACCCTGTGATGCAATAAAATCCAAGTTAAGAACCTCACCTTAGGCCAGAGTTGTTGAGCCCACAACTGAGAAAAGATATCAGATGATTGGTTGGGATTATTATGGCATAAGGCCAAATAACCTTGACCAACTGAATGCTCACCCTTAGTAATGTTGTTCCATCCAAAACAATCTTTTTCATGGGACCAAGAGAGAGATCTCATATGAAGGATGCATTGGATATCATGTTTTTGCCTTTCTGGGATTTGAATGTACAGTCCTCAATAGGGATCCAATGTCTACCAACCTCAGAATTACCAGTATGGTATCAATAGTAATTAGCTACCTTTATCCAGTTAGCTCGGTGAAGCTCCTCCATCCAAGGCCTCCAATCGGGAAACTGAGTTATCAAAGGCTTGTGACCATCCCAAGAATTTTTCCAAAAATTTACTTGTTGACCATTATGAACGATCCAAAATATTTTTTTCTTTATCAAATCCTCACTAGTCTTAAGAACTGCTAAAATGAGAGAACCTTTGGAAGGCAATTGATAGCGAACAAGGTCTTCAGGACTTTTGTTCTTAGCATATTTAGCACGGATATTTTTGGCCCAAAGAGCATTGGGGTTATGCAAAATCCTCCAATATAATTTAGCAGCTAAAGCTTTGTTGTTATTAATAGTAGACCGGAATCCTAACCCCCCTTCATTATTAGGAAGACATAAAGTGTCCCATTTCACCAAGGCCCATTTTCTTTTCTCCTTAGTACCACTCCAAAGGAACCAATGACTGATTTGATCTAGTTCTCGATGACAAACCTTTGGAATATTCAACACAATAGAAACATAAATAGGAATATCTTGAAGGACTGATTTTACCAAGGTGATTCTACCCTAGAAGAAAGCCACCTATTGGTCCACTTTCCAATTTTCTCCTTGAATTTATCCAACAACCAATTTCAATTTTTTTTTTCTATCTTTGAATATTGATGGGAATACCTAAATAAGTGATTGGAAGGGAGGTCTTCTTATATCTTAATTTATCCAAGACCATGTATTCCTGTTTGGCAGAGCAGTGAAATAAAATGACTTTAGATTTGTCTTCATTGATCAAATGTCCGATAGCCTTAGAAAAATAGCTAATAATTTTCTTAATATTAGAAGCTTCCTTAATTGTAGCTTTACCTAAAAGAGTAGAGTCATCAACAAATTGAAGATGAGAGATAGGTCTAGCTCCATGAGCAATGGTAACTTCCTCAAGGATCATGTTTTCTCTCTTTTTGGTTATAGTCCTACCTAAGCATTCAACAATAATGATGAATAAACAAGGGGATAGGGGGTCACCTTGCCTAATACCTCTGGAAGCTACGAATAACTGAGAAGGTTTGCCATTAATAAGAACTAAATAGGAAACTGAAGATATACATCCCATAATCCAATCCATCCAATCTTGAGAGAAACCAAATTGCCTCAAAACTTTGATAAGGAAGTTCCAATCACTCTGTCATAAGCTTTGGATAAGTCTAACCGAATGAACATGGAAAGAGAATTTTGAATATCCATGGAATGGATGGCTTCCTGAGCAAGAACTATCTCATCCACTATTTGATGCCCTTCCACATCCCTTGTTTAGGGGAAATAATCTTATGCAAATAATCTTATGCAAAAGAGGCTTCAACCTTTCTTCCATGATCTTAGTAATGATTTTGAGAAGAACATTACATAAAGCAATAGGTCTAAAAGCTGAGATATGTTCAGCCTAATGAGCTTTTGGAACAAGAGTAATATAAGTTCTATTGATAACCTTCAATATTTCTTTGGCTTTCCTGGCTTCTTCCACCACCTCTAATAAATCAACATGAAGGATATCCTAGAACTCTTGGTAAAACTCAATGGGAAAACCATCAGGACTTGGGATTTTTCCTTTTTTCATTTTAAAAACTACCTGTTGAAGTCATTGATAGTAACAGGAGCAGTCAAAATAGAGTTCTCCTCAAAAGTGATAAGAGAAGGGATTGCTTGAAGAACATCTCGTTGAGAATCCGAGTCAAGAGGAGTAACAGAAAAAAGATTGAAAAAGTAATTGACAACAATAGAGTTCATGCCATCCCAAGTGTAGACAACATCTCCAGAATCTGATTTCAGGGAAGAAATAAAGTTGTGAGATCTTCGAGCTAGAAGAGATTTGTGGAAGAAATTTGTGTTTCGATCACCTTCTTTGAGCCATTGAATTCTAGATTTTTGCTACCCTAAGAGTTATTCTCTTTTTTCCCATTCCTGTAACTAAGTTGTGAGTTTAATTTCATTTGTACTTGTACTCTCTGTGAGGCCATCTAAACGGATTTTCTTATTCAACTTTTCAAGTTGAGCAATAACTTCATGTTTTTTTATGAGCATCCCCAAACTCCTTCCAGTTCCAAGTCTTGATTTTCGATTTAATGTATTGCAATCTTTTGGCAAAACATAACATCTTAGTCCCATACCTAGGTTTACCTTCCTTCCACCTTTGTTGCACTTGAGGTTTAAAGGAACTGTTTCTAAGCCACATTAACTAAAATAAAAAAGGAGAGAAATTCACATTGGTTTTCCACATTTCCACCATGACTGGCCAGTGATCCGAACCGACATTGTTAAGAGTCTTCACTTTAGGAATGTGACCATGGATTAAGAAATTGTCAGAGAACAAGAACCTATCCAATCTCTCCATTATACAAGTTGAGCCTTGTCTTCTATTAGACCAAGTCATAAGGCCTTTATCTGGTTGGATGTCCATAAGATGGAGTTTTACAATATATTTGCTCACAAGGTCAGTGCTCCTATCCAAATTTCTATTTCCCCCATTTTCTCATCCAAAGAAAGGATGGTATTGAAATATCATCCGATCAAGATCCAAGCTTTAAGAAAATGAGAGATAATATAAGTTATATTCTTCCATTATCTTCTTTTTTCCTCCAAATTAGTCGAAGCATAAACAATAATGCATATCATAATCTGGTTGGAGTGTTTTCTTTGAATAGCTATAGCCAAAAGACCCCAATTGCCAACCATATGGTGAATAACTACCTCTTTTGGGTCCCAAAGGCAAGAAATACCACCAAAAGTCCCCTGGTAACTGAGGGAAATAACTTTTCCAGCTGGCCAAATTTTACGAGCAAGTGATTTCATATCCTCTATTGACATCTTTGTTTCTTAAAGGAAAACAAGATATGGATGATTTATCTGAATCATTCTTCTAATTTCATTTTGTTTTGAAAGACTCCCTTTGAGTCCTCTAATATTCCAAGTGATGATCTTCATTAATACTAGGGCTAAAAAAGTTGGGAAGGGCATTAATCTTACCTTCCTCTACAAGCTTTTCACCTTCTTTCACCATATGATATTGATTTGTCTTGCTACCTACCTTTTGATTAGAATCCATCTTCAATTTTTTTCCTTGTTTCTTGAATTACTCCAATTGAATCTAAGATGACTTCTAACCTTGAAGAATGCTTGTACACAACCAAAATGTTATCAGAAGGTTCAACAGAGTCTATATTGGGACCTGTATTATTTGAAGTTTTAATAGTTAAAAGATTGTTTTTCTTACGTATATTTTCTCCCTTTTTTTTGTTGAGAACCTTTGATTTGTTGGTTTGTCTCTAAGTTCTTCTCTTTATCTTTAAATTGTGTTTCTAAGATTTTTTTCCATTATTTCCTCTTCCTCACTTGGGACATCATTTGTGGAAAGAATTTCAAACATATTAGTAGATAACTTTGATTGATCCTTCATAACTGGTTTTTTATGAGTGTTCTTCTTCTTAGGCATTTGGAAACCTACTGAGCTTATATCTTCTTTCTTTTGATCTGGAATTTTATTTGGCTAAACACTAGCCAAATGAACATATTCATGGTAAATTCTACAACGAAAATGAATGTTCTCATAGTCCACTACTTTCTCCCAAGTGTCCTGCCCAAATTGTAATGTGATATTTTTAGGTAGGGGTTTGTCAAAATCCATTAAAACACAAATTCGAGCATAAATAATATGTTCAAATTTTGAGTACAATCAACAGTCATCATAAAAGTTCCTAAATAGTTTCCAATTGAAGAAAAAATAGTCAAATTCTAGAATTCAATTGAGAGGCAAAGAGTCTAACCCACATGGGACCTATAGAAGGCATCTCTTTTTTGGCTTTAAATTTAGTATGTTAGGGCTTCATGAAAAGCCCTGCCCTTCCAAAGAACAAGGGACTCCCTTGAAAAGTTTTCTCTCTATCTTCATTATTAGTAAATAAAACAATAAAATAACCATTTGGATAAATAGAGATTTGTAACTCACCTTTAGTTTTCTAGCTTTTTGTAGCCCAAACTTTGAAAGCAAATAGGCTCGAACAAAAACCCATGAAACGACAAATTAGTCCTCTTTTTCCAGATCTTCAATGCCAGTCTGAATGTTGCCCATATCAAGCTTAACAATAGGAGTTCCATCAACTGCTTTAAGACATCTTGACTCCGTTTTCCTAGGATCAATCCTAGGCATTCTTAGAGGTTTACGGGAAGCCCAAAGATTAATATTAGCATTAGGTCAAGGCTATCCACCACGAAGGGCATCCCTGAATTTCATTTTTGGGGTTGAGTCTTCAAAATTCTTACCCTTGACAAGGGTTTCCATAGTAGATTTATTTTGTGGGTGCACCTTAGCACCAGATTCACTTGAGATCTAAGCCATTTTTTGATCAACTGCTTGAAACTTGTTTCATGATCTCTTTAATCCATGCCCTAAACGCCATGGAAAGGTGTGCTTTTCACTTTTCTTTTGTGCAACAAATTGGAAGTTGTTGTCAGTCAAGTTCATAGGATGAAGATCTGTTGAGAGATAGATTTTTAACCCATCTTAGATCCCCTGCAACATATCCTGCTAAAATCTTGAGTAGAAACCACAAACATATTGGTTTATAGGGTCCAAAGGCCTCAAAAACCAACCTCTAAAGATGCTTGCACTTAACCCAGATGAAACCCTTGCACAGTCGCTTACCAAAAAAACTTGTTCACACATAGGAATTCTCTAGGATATGTGTTGCTCCAAATTATATAAAAAATGGTGGAGATGTTCTAGGGTTTGTCAGGCATCTACCCTAAAAATTTCAACTCAATCTGAGTCCATATGAGTGAAATATGGCTAAAACAAGTTCAATAGTTTGGGTAGTCCTACAAAAAACGTCCCTCACAATTTTTTTCGCTTCACCAAGTTCCCCTAATTTGGAATTTTAGAAAGTAATAATATTTGCAAATTAATATTTCAATTTTTCCAAAGTTTAAAACCTTATATCTCCTAAATTAATTATTTGCAAATATTGTAATGTTTAAATATCAAGCAATTTATAATATCTTCTAAGATATATTCCTTTTGCTAAAATTGCTTTCTTACTTTTTAAGGTTGATATTTCAATGCATTAATAAATAACTTTCAACCTTGTATTAGGCACCTTATAACTCCCTAAACTTAGGAAAACAAATATTGAATAATGTAAAGTCTTTTACCTTCCTTGTAAAGTGTATTGTGCAAGTTGATTGGTCTATGAAGTGACTCTTTAATGCAAACACGTATTTTTGGTATCCTATGTATGGCAAAGATCAATCAGTGTTCATGGATCTTCTTCTCCTCCTTAATGGTGCTTTGACTCCCTTAATTAATGCTTGATTATGTGTCTTCTATTCTCTCTATGCTCTTCTTCAAGACTGGGCGCTTAAATAGATTGGATGCTCCTTGAAATTTTAGATATGTGGTGCTTTGAGAGTTACATTCTTGATGGGCATTGGTTTAGATGCTTCAATGCTCATATCTCCCTTGAATGATGAGTTGTGATGATTATACCTTCTAACCTCCAAATAATTCTATTCAACGCTCAAAAATATGCGTTACTTTCTCTTTAAGCACTTCTTTCCTGGGCATACGTTAAAGGAATATATGCGCACCTTATTTGGATCTGCCAAGTGGCACAAGATGTATTGGCTGTAAATTACAGTTGGTGCTCCAATTTCATGCATGTAAGACTCCTTTCAATGTTTCTTATTCCTTGTATACTTCTTGCCAATGAATACCCTTTGTGTCTTGTCTTCAACTATTTATTCCTAAGTGAATGTTGATGCTACGAGGTTGGATCCAGCTATGGTGGTTCTAAAGCACTACAATGACGGTTCTATGATGCTCCAATGGTGGCTTTAGGTGCTTCTTCTCAGCTGGTAGTTTTTCCAAGTTGTAGCTTGGGTAATGAACCTTTGTTTTCACCTTATAACTTGCTTCTTTATGCTTGCAATGTATTGTCCTTAGCGCTTATCCTTAATCCATTTGTATGCAATGGATGATAGCCTTATTCATAGACCCTTTGTGCTATCTTTTTACGTAGACCTTTTACGCTGTAGGTTAATGCTATTGTAGGCATTGGATTCGATGATGGATATGGTATCTTTAAACACCTTGAAACTTGGCTAATGTGAACCCTTTGTTGACTCCCTTTCCTTGCTAAATTTTTCTCCTTCAGTATGAAGATATGACCGCTTTGTAGACGTATTTTGCTGGTTGTTGTAGTATCTTTGAGACACTCTAGATTTGTCCTCTTTTGCTACGTAGGACAAGAAGATTATGATGCAATAATCTAATGATAATAACTTTGCAATAGTTAGAACATAATACCTTAAATTTGCACCTATACTTTGAGAACTTTAAATATCCTTTTGCAATATTTCTCTCTTCCAGGATATGGCAGATCCTTGCTCTACTTCTCGAGAGCAAATAATGATATATAATGTTGCCCTCCTTACTAGACAACTCTCTCAAATAATTTATTTGCTTGGTTAACTTTGTAATGATGAATCCAAGCTCTAAATTATGCACCTTAACTTTGCACTAATTTTCACCTTAACTTAAATACTTAGTGCACCTTTAATAACTAGTATAGTGCAATAGCAATTTCTCCTTATTGCTCCTGTAAATGAACTCTTAACAGTAACTTGAAATATGCACTATAATCTATGCAAACTTTCACTTAAATATAATGTCTTATTTGCTTTAACTAGAAGGTAGGATGTTGATTTTTTTCTTTTAAAACATATCTAACTCCTTTTTTTTCTGTGTAGATTATAACCCTTGTAAAAACTATCTTCTACACTCCCTTGAAGATTTTAATATGCAACCTTATCTTTGCAACCTTTAAACTCTAATATGGTGCTCAATGAAACTTAATAATGAACCAAGTAACTAATGTTCAAGTAATGAACCTTTTGCACCAAATTTGCTTACCTTAATTAACTTTCTAGATGATGGTTGTCTTGGTGATTTGAATCACCTAATTGCTACCTTGTAATGAATGAAATTGCAACTCTTCCTTGCTATCCTAAAAAGCTCTTTAGCTCACCTATTTGCAGCTTTGAAACCCTCTAAATTTCTATCCTGAAACTGTAGTTTGGTGGCTTTAATTTTCCTTCTCGATGCTCCCTTAAATTTTGTAAATTAGCAGCTAATAATGCTGCTCAAATTGTTGCCTTTTCACAATCAATTTCTCCTTTGAAATGTTATCCTTAAATCTCTCAAAATTGGTAGGAAAATCCTCCAAATCGCAACTGAGATTTGTCTCCTAGAGACCTTCAAATTTCTACTATAAAATCAACAATCTTTTTTCTTCGAAATATCCTTCCCAAATCCCAAATATCTTAGATTTGGTGGATTTTCTATCTCTTTTCTCCTTCAACCTCCTTATCGAATCTTGACTTCAATCTTGGCCTGTCTAGTGGCTTTATTCTCAAGATTTTGATTGTCTTGAGGTCTTCACTATTCTCCCCAAAAATTTAGCAAACTCCTTACCAAATTTTCCCCTTTTTGGGCTTGTTGCTGGATGGCAACAATAATCCCAAATTTTGTTCTATCAAGAACTCATTTCTAGTAAATTTCTCCAATGAGTTCTCCTAGAAACTTCTTCAATGGTCTTCTCTAAAATTTGCTTCAATGGCCCTCTCGAACTTGGTAATAAGACTTTCCTAGCCTTCTCCTTCTTTATCCTTGAGACCTCTTCTCTAAGGTCTTTAATCTCATAGCTTTTTCTATCTTCTCAATGAGACTTTTTCTTAAATCTTCTACTATGGAAGTTTCACAATAATATATCCTCCTTGGATCTCTGAAATCTGCTGCTTCTAAAATTTGGAACAAGACTTTTTCTATTCCTTCTCAATCTTCAATCTTCCAAGACTAGAAGTTCTTCAATGAGGCCTCTTATGGTCTCTTCAGCTCTCAGGTTGCTTTATCTTCTCCTTAAATATGCAATTTACAGTCTTCAAACTTCAATAGAGATCACCAACATCCAATATTCTCCTGGACTCTTCTTTGAAGTCTCTTCTTCATTCAATCCGAGGAGAGGGGCATTCACGAGAGTTGGAAAGCGCCAGAGCTGCTATGGGAGATATATATGAGTATCTAGTCCTCCTTAGACTTCCTTACAGATAGAGATTGTACAATAAGGCTTCTTTGGCCTTTTCTCTCTTTTGTAATCTGTAGGTTTGCAATATGGTTACAAGACCTTCTTAGATCTCTGAAATATTCAATATTTCGTTTTCTACTTTAGCTACTAGATTTATTCCAAAGAAGATATTCTTCCTAGCTCTTTGTAGGAAGATTCCCAACTTTCTTTGAATCTCCATTTCCTGCAACAAATATTAGAAATTGTAATGGAAGAAACTCTAAATCTAGAGATAATCAATCTTCACTAGTTGATTTGTTAATTTAGTGAAATCAATACTAAGTCCTAGTCTTCATAAGTTTTTTTGCAACTCTATGGAAAGACTCCAACCAAATGTATGTTCAAAAATTCTAAAAATGAGATTTTTGAACTCCTCTCAATCTCTCTTGTGGTTTTATCTATTTCTTATCGATCTACCATGTGCTCTAATACTACTGTTAGCTTTTGAGGATGTATATTAAAGAAAATGCAACTACAAGATGTGAAATAAGTAAGCTATAATAACTATATGATAATGACACTGATATGTAGGAAAATAATGAGATAAACTTTTGCAATAACTTAGTAATATGCCATTAATGAAAGCTCATGAAAATAGTACAATGTAATATAATGGAGGACTTGAACACTCCAAAATTTTCAATGAAAAACTACATTGTACCTACTCACTACTCACTATAGTAACATTATCTCTCTCTCTCTCCCTCTCTCTCACTCCCACCTCTTTTCTCTAACCTTAAAGGTCTATATAGGAAGATATGTGCCTTGTCCTTTATCCATGACTCTTCATGTATCTTATCCTATGACTCATGTACATGTGGACTACATGCACATTTACATCATTGCACATTTTAACACTTATGCATTTATTACATTGCATGAAGTAACTCAAAATTTACTCTAAAGTAAACTCCTGCTTTAATTATGTACCCAAGGTGCTACATTAGCATGTAGCAAATAATGTAACATACTCTAATAATTCATGTATCTTTAAAGATTTGCACTAAATATTCCATACTTACACGATGACTAATTACACATACATAGAACATTATTTTAAAAACAAATGGAATAAAAGTAAAAAATAATTAAGTTCCACTAACATTGAGCATATAAGAGCACCTTGTACTCCTCTGGTATACATTGTATATACCCTACCGCTTTTCTTACACATACATAAGTTACATCATTTGAATTCTAACCTTGGACCTTCCATTCGATGTATATACCTTACCCCCTTTGCCTATAGGACATACACAAACTATCTCCTTCAAATTCTAATATTAGACCTCCTCTTGGATATATATACCTTATCCCTTCACCTACAAGTTGTACATACACTACCCACTTCAAATTCCAACCTTGGACCTCCTATTGGAGGTATATACCCTATCCCCTCTACCTATGGGATGTATAGATTCCAACCTTAAACCTCCTATTAGGCATATATACCCAAACCCCCTTCATCTACAAAGCATACACACACTACTTCCTTTAGATTTTAATCTTAGATCTCCTATTGGGTGTATATGCTATACCCCTTGGCCTAGAAGGCATACATGCGTTCCTTCCTTCAAAATTAAACTTTGGACCTCCTATGGGGCATATATACCCTACCCTTTTGGCTTATAGGACATTCATCTACTCTCCCTTTGCATTTAAACCTTGGATCTTCTTTTCAACATACATATACCCTATCTTCTTTGGAAGGATATTTCTATCCTTCTGCTCCAGAAACTTGCAAAGATAAAATAATATAACCGAAATGAATGACGAACGTAGATATCAATAAGAAAAATACAGTGAACGAATAGAATAAACAAGCCACTCAAGGTGGGCACACCCTCGCCAATAGGCAGTTGCGATTAACGCCAATGAAGATTTAAAAACAAAGATGATAGATCCAAAACTATTGAATCAATATATATATTAAATGTAAAACTCTTGGAAGCGTCGGCTGTCGGCTATGTTTGGACTGCAACATGACTCCCCTCCTCGGAAAGCTTTGTCCTCAAAGCTGGAAATGTCTGGAATATACTTTCAGGTTCCCATGTGGCATCCTCCTCTGATAAATCTTGCCATTTAATGAGAAATTCGTGAATCTGACGTGATCTCAGTTTTCGGATTCTATGTTGTAGTATATCTTATGGTTGGAGATGTATGCGTCCTTCCTCATCAAGCATTGGTAATTCTGATTGACTTTGTACTTTCTGACCAATTACTTTTTTGAGACATGAAACATGAAATACCGGGTGTATTCGTGAAGATGTAGGTAGCTCTAATTGATAGGCTACTTCTCCAATGCGGCGCACAATTTTGTAGGGACCATAGAATCGTGGGGCCAACTTATGGCTGGACTTTATCTTTAACGAGGATTGTTTGTAAGGTTGCAACTTTAGGAACACCCAATCTCCTATATTAAAAGTTCTCTCCGATCGGTGCAAGTCTTGTTGTTGTTTCATACGATTATGTGCTTGGACTAAATTCTCTTTGAGGATGGTGAGTGTAGACTGCCTTTGTTGGAACCAATCATCCACTTTGGCTACTTTGGATGATCCATGTACGTAATCTGCGACTTTTGGAGGTTTGGTGCCATACAATGCTTCAAATGGAGACATCTTAATTGAGTAATGGTAAGAAGTGTTGTACCACCATTCTGCCAATGCTAACCAATGGCTCCATTGGTATTGTTTATCTTGAGCAAAACATCTTAAGTACGTACCCAAACATTTGTTAACTACTTCTGTTTGACCATCTGTCTGTGGATGGTAGGCTGAAGACATGTTCAATTTGGTACCACTAAGTCGAAATAATTCCCGCCAAAAGTTACTAGTGAAGATGGGATCTCTATCACTTACAATATTTTTTGGCATACCATGTAATTTGAAAATTGAATCCATAAATACCTTTGCCACCTTGCTTGCGGAAAATGGATGTTGTAAAGCCTGAAAGTGAGCGTATTTGGATAACCGGTCTACGACAACGAAGATTATTGTCCTGCCTTCTGACTTTGGAAGACCCTCAATAAAATCCATGGATATATGTTCCCACTGTCGTTCAGGGATGGGTAATGGTTGTAACAATCCTGGTGATTTGACTGTTTCTCCTTTATTGCGCTGGCAAACTTCACATTCTGCTACCCATTGTTTGACTTATGCTTTTAATCCCTTCCAACAAAATGATTGTTTGACTCTTAAATATGTCTTCAAAAATCCTGAATGTCCTGCTGATGGAGAGGCGTGTGATTCGTCTAGGATCTTTGATTTGAGTTCTGAATTGTGTGGAATATAAATGCGGTTTTTCTTTCGGAGGATTTCATCTTCATAAGAGAACAAAGGGTATTTAGAGGACCCTATAGATAATTCTTGAATTATCTGAGCGATTTCGCTATTGGACAACCATTCATCTTGTAATTGATTCACCCATTGGGAGCAAGGACCTGAAATAGCGTTAATGACTACTTCATCTTCATATTTCCTGGACAACGCATCGGCGACTATATTTTCCTTCCCTTTCTTGTATTCGATAACAAAATCATAGCCCAACAGTTTGGTTAACCACTTATTTTGTTCCGGATATGAAAACCTTTGCTCAAGAAAATGTTTGAGGCTACTATGATCTGTTTTTATAATGAAGCGGCTACTGATTAGGTAGTGTCTCCATTTTTCTACTGCGTGCAGGATAGCCAACATTTCTTTTTCGTATGTTGATCTTCCCAAATTTTTCCCTGACAGCTGTTTACTTTCAAATGCCAATGGATGACCTTCTTGCATGAGTATGGCCCCAATTCCTGTTCCTGATGCATCACATTCGATAATAAATGGTTTGTGAAAATTGGGAGTTGCTAATACTGGAGTTGTGCACATGGCCTTCTTAAGAGCTTCGAAGGCTTGAGAGGCCTCTGTTGACCAACGAAAAGCATCCTTCTTTGTGAGTGCGGTGAGAGGTGCTGCAATCTTACCATAATTTTGTACAAACTTGCGATAGTAGCCCGTGAGACCCAAAAAACCACGAAGTTTCTTGATGGTTTTAGGTAAAGGCCACTCTTGAATTGCCTTAATCTTATTGGGATCCACTTTGACGCCCTCATGTGAAACTATATGACCAAGATACTCGACTTCTTGAACACCAAATGAACATTTGGAACGTTTAACAAATAATTTTTCTTTGTGTAAAATGTGAAGGGCTTTATCCACATGATGTAAATGGTCCGTCCATGTTTTGTTGTATATGAGAATATCATCAAAAAAAACTAACACAAACTTACGGAGGAGTGGACGAAACACTTGGTTCATGAGACTTTGGAATGTGGATGGTGCATTAGTGAGACCAAAAGGCATGACCAAAAATTCGTAATGACCTTCATGAGTACGAAAGGCCGTTTTGGGAATATCTTCTTCTCTAACACGGATTTGGTGAAAGCCGGAGCGAAGGTCTAATTTTGTAAAAAATTTTGCACCATGCAACTCATCTAATAGGTCATCTATGACGGGGATAGGAAATTTGTCCTTGATAGTGAGTTTATTGAGAGAACGAAAGTCGGGACACATACGCCAAGAGTTATCTTTTCGTCTAGCCAGGACTACGGGTGAGGAATAAGGACTAGTCTTTGTGACGAATGACTCCATGATCCAACAAATCCTGAACGATCCGTTCGATTTCTGTCTTTTGTGGTTGAGGATAGCGATAAGGACGATTGTTAGGAGGGACACTCCCTGGAATCAAATGGATGGCATGGTCATGAGATCGTTTAGGTGGTAATCCTTGAGGTTCTTGGAAAACCTCTCCGTAATGTGTTATGATGTCTTGTAACTCCGGAGCAATAATATCCGAATTTGCTGGAGATTGTTTTTCCAAACAATTAATTTGAGCTATAAACCCATATCCACCCTTTTTTAACATCTTCTCCATACTATGAGAGCTCACCATTTGTGATGGAGGAGTAGTAATGCCTTGTAAGCGAATGACTCGACCATTTTCCTTCCATTCCACAAATAATTTTTTGAAGTTGAAGCTAACTGTGTCTAATGTTTCCAACCATTCAACTCCCAAAATGACATCCGAGTTCCCCAAATTCATGACGAAAAGGGATCCCAACCAAGTATAAGTTCCCATTTTTATGGAAACTTGAGATGTGCGACCAACACATTGTGCGTTCACCCCGTTGGCCACTAGAACATGGAATTTGTCTTTGTTGGAAGAGTTAATGAATAAATTCAAAGCTTTTGCGGTTTTGATGTCGATAAAATTGTGGGTACTACCGAGAATCAATTAGCACATTCACCTTTTTATGGCGGAGAAATCCTGGTACCTTGATGGTATGGTGGGCGGTTAAACCCATGAGAGCATGCACGAAAATCGCCATTGTATCCTCTTCTTTTTCTTCTATAGTACATGGTAGGTCTTCGGCATAGGTTCTTCGATTGGTAAGGTTCATCCTCTTCTCCTTCACATTGATCACCTTCAATATGAAAGTTTTGTTTTTGGGCACATGCTTGTTCCCTGGGGTGATGAGTGCGACATTTATAGCAAAAATATCTTGATGGTTGATCATTTCTACGAAAGGAATTGTTGCGATATGAGGGACGACTATAAGTTTCACGTCGTGCAGACAACTGATGTCTCTTCTCGGCCAACTTGGCTATTCTTATACAATTGTTTAGCAAGGTTGGATCGTGCATGTCTACCTCCACTCGAATATTTTCTTTCAAACCATTGCGAAAGGCTCCTACCATTGTGTCGGGACTGAGGTCTAAAGTGTATGGTAGTAAACTGGTAAACTTCGAAACGAATTCACTAACTGACCCTTCTTGTTTAAGAGATAACAGTCTTACTGTGTATGATGATGTAGCTCCTTCATCAAATCTTTCTAAAAAAGAGGTAGTGAATTTTCTCCAATTAATAGTAGCTCCTTTCTCTCGTTTAAGCCATACAAACCATTGGTAGGCCTCAGTGCCTAGTTTTGATGCGGCGAAAGGGACTTTGTCAATTTCTTTAATTTGATATAAGTCAAGAATGCCTTCCATTTTGGCTATCCAACCACGAGGATCATGACCTTCAAAAGTGGGCATATCAATTCGTGGAAAATTATTATTATTAGGACCTCTCGGTTGGTGATAACCCGTGTCCCTTTCTTGATTTTGGTTATACCGCTGTCTTTGATAGCGATCCCTGGAATTATCCGAAGTGCCTATTTGTTGTTCCCAATCGTCATTTTGATCGACATTGTCTTCATTCCTTTGGGCATGGGAGTGATTTTGGGGATTAGTATTGGGATTAGGCTGGTTTTGTGCTTTCACAAGGTCTTTTAGGAGGACACCAATTTCGTTCATACCATCTAGTAAGAGTCGAAGAGAATCACTATCGAAAACGGCTGAGTTACTTGAGTTTCCTTGTGTGATGTTTTCGTGAGTTGGGGAAGGATTAGTAGCCATAGGATCTACTAGTGGATGATGTGGATTATAACTACCAATTTTAAAAGGAGAAAGAGAATTTTTAGTACTTGGGCTGCGATTAGGTCTTCTTGTGTTGTTATTGGTCGTTTTCGAGCTTGATAATCGACCGTCAGGCCCTTTGCTCCAACTTCGACTCATGCACTGCTCAAAAGTTCTTGCTTATTAATCCTTGATCTGCAAAATTTGGTTATCTTTTGGTAAAAAATTTGGTGTTGATTCCGCCTTAATTGCCACTCCAACTGCGACGCGGAATTGGATGTTGTGTGCTCCGTGAGGACACTACAGATAGGAGTTTGGACAAGACACGACTCGTAAGACCGAGACTCAACGGATACGACCCGAGCAACACGTGACACGACACTGCGTAATGGACAAGGACCTACGACCAGGGACGAGGACACGTGGAAGGACGCGGAGAACACGACTCTCTACACGACGACAAGAGGACACGACGGACAGACCTCAAACAGCGTGAACACAAGGCGACGCGAGGGACAGGACACATGGAAGGACGCGGGGAACACGACTTGCTATACGATGGCCAGAGGACACGACGGACAGACCTCGAACAGCGCAGACGCACAACACGATGGACGGGATACGATGGAGACACGAAACACTGCGAACCGGACAGCAAGACACGAACCAAACCGGACAGCAAGATAGCAAGACACGAACCGAACCGGCAAGACACGAACCGAACCGGACAGCAAGAAGGTACCCGACACCAAGGACGATACGACAACACCGCGCACGGCTGACCACGCGAAGGAGCAACTATTGTGTGACCGAGGTCACACCGTATAAAGTGTGGCACTTGATGTTTAAACTGAGTTTTGCACCGCGTATCCCGAATGTGGGATAAATACAATTAAACCAAAACCCGGCTGATGACGTCAGCGAAAAATTAATCGAAAAAACCTTAGCTTCCGTCTTTAAAAATTTTAAATGCTATTTTATGATTGGTTGACGCAAACCGTAAAATCTTTCGCCAGCGTCGTGGGATTTACTGACCGAGCGTTCGGATGTTTATCGACGAAGGAAGAACGAAGAAGGATGCCTCCCCACAATAGAAGCATTGGACTCCAATGCTTTCAGAAGAATAGGAAAGTCACGGGACATCTGATGAAAAGAAATCCAACGAGCCTGATGCGACAACTGTCCTCGTCGAGCCACAAGATATGAGGTGGTAGACCCCTGGCGAGTCTGTCGAGTCTTCGTGTCATAGATCTGATCTGCATCCAATGGTAACTGAGCTTCAGGAACCACGTCCACGGGATGACTGATAGCTGGTGCGGTCTCCAATGTAGAGTCAAAGTACAACTTCAAAAGATCTACATTGACGACGTCATGAATTCCCAAGTGTGCGGGAAGATCAAGGCGAAAAGCATTCTCGGACACCTGTTGAAGAATAGTATAAGGCCCATAGCGAATTGGTTTGATTTTGCTATGAGTCTTATCAGTGAAACGTCGCTTGTCAAGATGCAACCAAACTTTATCACCAACCTGAAATGGATGAGGAATTCGATGTCGATCCATGGCCTTTTTCTGCTGCTGCTGTGTCTTTTGCAAAATCTCAACCACCTTTGATTGAAGATTGTGCAAGTGTTGAACAAATGAGTGTGCCTTGTCTTGCTCCTTATGAAGATGTGAAGTGACAGGAGAAGGCAAAGACAAAGGTAACTCATAAGGTGCCAAGGGCTGAAATCCCATACAAACTTCAAAGGGTGAATGACCTGTAGAAGAGTGTAGGGCCCTATTATAGGCATGTTCAATATGCGTGAGACTCAAGTCCCACTTTTTTGGTGAAGCGTGATGATAGATTCGCAAACTTTGCACAAGTGTACGGTTTACCACTTCAGTCTGCCCATCGGACTGCGGATGATAGGCGATAGAAAAGTTAAGGGAAACTCCCAAAATCTTCCACAAAGAATGCCAAAAGTGACCCACAAAGCGTGAATCACGATCCGAGATGATGTTGGTAGGTAGACCAAAGGAACGCCAAATTCTGTCAAAGAAAAATTGGGCTAAGTCTGATGCGGAACTTGTCTTGCGGCATGGAATAAACTTAGCCATTTTGTTGAATCTGTCAACCACCACGAACACACAATCATGTTGGCGCACTGTCATAGGAAAACCACTAACCAAGTCCATGGAAATGCTTTCCCAAGGACGGGAAGGAATGGGCAAAGGCATGCCTAAGCCAAACTTCCTATTAGCTGGTTTTGAGCGACAACAAGCGCACCTTTGTTTGAGAAATCTCAACACATCCCTCTGCATTTTTGGCCAATAGAAAAATCGTTGCAAATGATGAAGTGTTTTATGCTTCCCAAAGTGACCACCATAAAGTGTAGAATGAGCTTCCTTAAGAAGTGACACTCTAGGCTCACAAGGAACACAAACCTTGTCCAATTTGTAAAGAAGTCCTTCTTTGATGTAGAAATCTTGGAAAGGATGCAAATTGGAAGAAGAAGGCTTACTCACTTGCTCAAATATTTTTCCAAAATCAGGATCCTGAGAATACTGATTAGGCCAAGTCTGAAATCCCAAGTGTGAAGTGGACATAACTGTTAAGGCAAGAGCGGCTGGAGGCCTACTCAAACAATCAACAACGATATTACTCTTCCCCTTTTTGTACTTGATCACCAAGTGAAATTGTTGGAGGTAAGAGGCCCACTTCATATGTCTTGATTCTTCAATTTTACTTTGAGATTGTAAAAACTTGAGAGGCATATGATCGGTGTGTACTACTATATCTTTTCCCAAAAGATAGTGTCTCCAATACTTAATAGCTTGAACTAAAGCATACAACTCCTTGTCATATGTTGAATAGTTCAACTTAGCAGCGAGAAAAAGTTTCCGAATGATAAGCAAGCTGGATGACCATTCTGTTTGAGCACGACTCCTAAGGCAACTTTAGAGGCATCTGTTTCAATCTCAAAAGGTTGAGAAAGGTCAAGGTAAAGTTAACACGAGTCTTTGTACACAATTTCTTTTTGAGTTTCTCAAAGGCAACTTCTTGGCTTTTCTCCCAATGAAATGGAGTTTTGGACTTAGTGAGATAATGCAATGGAGTTGCAAGGGTGGAATATTGAGGAATGAACTTGCGATAAAAATTCGCAAGTCCTAGGAAACTCCTTAACTCAGTGAGAGTTGTAGGAGGGGACCACTTAAGCAAAACATCAACTTTTATGGGATCTACCTGAATTCCACTCTCACTAATCACATAGCCAAGGTAAGAAACTGAAGTATTGCCAAAAGAACACTTGGAAGAATTGGCATATAATTGATTCTTCGCAAGAAGATCAAGGGTTTGCTAGATATGCCTAAGGTGTTCCTCCCAAGTTTTTGAGAAAATCAATATATCATCAAGATATATAATGACAAATTTGTCAAGGACTTCACGAAATACATCATTCATCAACCTCATGAAGGTTGCAGGAGCATTAGTAAGACCGAAGGGCATGACCAACCATTCAAAGAGGCCCATCTTCGTCTTGAAAGTTGTCTTCCATGTATCCTCGGCTTGGATACGCACTTGATGATATCCACTTTTGAGATCTATTTTTGAAAAGAACTTAGCTCCTTGAAGCTGATCTAATAAATCATCAATGCGGGGTAAGGGATATCTATTCTTCACAGAAATTCTGTTCAAAGCACGAAAATCAATGCATAATCTCCAAGTGCCATCTTTCTTAAGAACTAACAAAATAGGTGAGGCACAAGCAGAAGTACTTTCCTTAATGAAACCCTTAGACAACAAATCTTCTATTTGCTTTTTTATTTCTTCATTTTGCAAAATAGATTGTCTATACATGGGAGCATTAGGAAGAGAAGAACCTGGAATTATTTCAATCTTGTGATTAATTGTGCGAATTGGAGGAAGAGACTTTGGCTCCTGAAATATGTGTGAATAACTTTGCAATATTTTATCCATTGAAGAGTGTTGCTTTGTAATGGATGTAGATGTAGAAGTGTTTTGAGAGCGAATGAAAATTAGAGCAACATCACCACCTTTCTTAATTACTCTTTTCATTTGCTTGGAACTTAGAATGATATTAGGAGTGTTGGTGCTTTTAATGAGAAAGACCTTACCATATTTTTGAAGTGTGTAGGTTCTTTTAAAAGCATCATAAACAACTCTCCTATCATACTGAAAAGGTTGTCCAAGCAAAATCCCACAACAATCCATAGGAGTCACATCACAAGTGACTTGATCTATGAACTGTGGGCCAAGTGCAAATTTTAATGTGCAAGTGTGAGTGATTTTTGAGCCTCTTCCACTATCCTTCCAACCCAAAGAATAAGGTTGAGGATGAGGCTCCATAGGTAACTTCAAACGCTCGACAATGGACCTCGCAATTAGATTTTTCTGCGAGCCATTATCCACTATACAATCAGTTGCAAAGTTGTGAAGTAAGTGGGCTCGAGTGATGAACAAAGCATCACGAGCCCCTTTTGAAGAACTTACATTTACTAAGGTAACTTCATTAAGCTTACCTCGTAATTTCGTATATACTCTACTCTCTCCTATAGACTCAAGGGGACCCTTGGAAGCATCCTCCTCTTGAGTAGTAATTACTAAACTCTTCTTTTTGAGCTTAAAGCAATCAGCTTTCTCATGCCCTTTCTTCTTACAATAATTGCAGAATTTCTTAGAAGAAGAAGATGAAGATTTAGAAGAAGAAGAAGAAGAAGAAGGAGTAGAAGCGGAAGGGGAAGGAGAAGAAGGAGATGGAGAAGACACATTCTTCTTTTGAGCAAAATTCTTCTTTTGTGAGAAAGAATTATTCCCTTTTGATGAGTTTGCAACCACTTGAGTAACAGGTGTGCGGAATGCCTGCGATTGCGCCTTGAACTTGTCCTCCTCAAGCTGCGCATCGGTTGAAAACTTGATCCAAAGTTTCCATAGAAACAAACATTAGTTCCATGTACAAATGCTCCAACAAGCCACTTTGAAACTTGAGAATCAAACCTGGAACATCATCCTCCACATTCACAAGTATTACGAACTCGTTAAATTGGAAAATATATTCTTGTACAGACATATTAGTACCTTGGCGAAAACGAAACCATTTAATAACCAATTCCCTAGAATAATTTGAAGGATAGAAATTGGTCTTAAGACATTGTACAAGCTCATCCCATGTAGTGAGTTCTTGCCCTCGTTTTCGTTCCACAAGTACTTTGGCTAAGCCAGAAAGTTTTAGCTTAGCATAAGGCACTACATCATCTTTTGAAAGTTGAGAGAAAGCAAACCAAGAACTCATGTCAAGAATCCAACTATTCAAGACATCAGGGTTCCTGGATCCATCATACAATGGAACTTCACAATGAACTCTCAAACGAGAATCGTGAGCAGAAGTTGAGGCATTATGCAAAGAAATGTCATTTACCTTCATGGCAAGGTTGCCAAGGACTTCTGCCATGGTAGTGTCATTAGCCTTATCTGCCAAAGTGTTTACAACATGGGCCAATTCTGCCACTTGGGCAGCCAAGTCAGAAGCCATGTGTTCCCGGGTATAAGCCAGAAGTAAAGATAAGAAAGCACTAAATCAAGGAAATACAATGCAAATTTCCTTGTTACAATGGAGTGCTGCTTAACTGAAAAATTTACTCCTAAGGCTATAAATTTTGAAATTTTTAAACTAATATAAAGTGCAAATTAACATTTATTAATTTAAAAATAACTTAAAAAAATTAAATTGCAATTAATCAAAGATTAATGAATTTAATTAAGTTATTAAAAATTAAATTAATAAAAATGAAATTTTTAACTTGCAACTTTAAATAGTAAAAAAAAATAAAATTTTACAATAAAATTTACCCAACATTTCATGCAACTTCTCAAACTACAGTTGCACTATTCCCGAGGCGTGAATCTGCTGGACAGTTGCAGTGGCACGGTTCCCGAGGATTAAACCCAACAGCAGCACAGGTGCATGGCAGAAAAAGTTTAGTTGGCACAACTTTTCGTGCCACAAACTGTCTGCACAAACTGTCGTGCACCAGTTTTCATGGCAGAAGTTTGCACAAATTTTCATGCACGGAATTCTGTGCACAAGGGAAAGGGCTCCAAGCACCAGCCGCCCCTGGCCGGGCTGATGCTGACCCTGGTGCTACCGACCGCAGGCCCGACAGACGTCTGACAACATTGTCAGACGCTGCCACCGAGGGCTCTGCGGACCGCAGCGCAGCGTCGCAGGCGCCAAGCCTGCAGACGCCTGACAGAGATGTCAGGCGCTGCGACGGCTAGCCCGCGGCATCGAAGCCGACGCCTGATGAATCGTCAGTCGTCGAGCCGATAGGCGATTCGTTGCCGTCGGCTCGCTCCGGCAGCGCTGTCGACGCTCGAGCAACGTCGAGCGCATGCAGCAGCGCGACGCTATTAGCTCGACAACAAGTTGCTTGTCGATCCCGACAACGATCGGGTCGACAGCGCAGCGTCGGCCGCGATCGCTGTCCTGCGGACAGCGATTGCCGTGGCTGTTGCCCGACGGTCGTCGGTCGGCAAGCTACGACAAGCCCGGCAACAGTGCCGAAGGCTGCCGTACGTTGCCGAACCGGTCGAATGCAGCCGAATCTGCTGCTGTAAAAAAATTACAGTAAATTGCAATATATATATATATATATATATAATTTTTTTTTACAATAACAATAAATTGCAGATCTAAAATAATATATTATTAAAATAATATATTAACAACATTCAAAGCTTTTTAACACAAAATGATAAAAATTTATAAATTAACCAGGGGGGTTAATCCAAAATTTGAAAAGCTTTAAATTGTGAAAATGTGAGCAACCAGCTCCCACCAGTAGCTCTCCTTTCAAGATCCGGTCGACACACGACCAGCGTTTGAAAGGCACCCAGATCTAAGTCGACACACGACCTAGCTTTGATGTCCTCCTGGAGCTCTTCAGTACTCAAAAATGGGGGGGGCAGCAGGGTCAAATGGCTCCCTAATCCTAATTGGACCGTAGCTACGATCCAATCCCTTCCAAGGATCAGTATACGAAGAACTCTGGGGCAAACTTTTCCTATACCTCTTAAGCATAAGCAAAAAGTTGGAACGAGGGGTTTGTCGACGAAGGAACTTCCTTCTTCGAATGGTTTTCAAGCTCCCTTTGGGCTTAAACCGAGTCCTCAATGAGAAAATGTTTCTCATAATATTTCTATCTCCTATCCTCTCACCTCACAAGCCCTAGTGCAAACATGAACTAGGCTCTGATACCAATGAAAAGGATTGAAAATCCAACTAAGTGTTCTATTATTTACAAATCATTATATAGGCACTAATGGCCCAAAATACATAACCAACCCATGAAATCATGGATTTGATTCAATACGCTTAACCAAAAGCTACAAAGGTGCAAAGGAGAATGCACGTAAACTTCTAAGTTAAGATTGCTAACTAGAAGATCCATTTTAGCTATCTTGAAGTACACACTTCCTACTTTGAGTTCACACTTGCTAACTAACACTCTAAATGACAACTAGAAGACAACTAGTGCCCACAAGTGCATGTGAGAAGGAGACTCACTTACAATATGAATTTTGCTAGAAAATAAACTATGCAAACCTAGCTAGGAACTACTAGAGGGGTCATATGAAAGATCTAACATCAATCCTCATCATTATCGCTCCTGGCCACCGCTGCTCTTGGAAGGAATTCGAAATTCGAACGGATGGAGATGGACGAACGAAAGAACGAAGACAAAATTGCAGAGGAAATGTGACGAATACGCGAACGGCGAAAATGGAAAAATGAAAAGAAACGGCGCTCCCGGAATCGGCTAGACTGATACCACTTGGAAGGATATTTCTATCCTTCTGCTCTAGAAACTTGCAAAGATAAAATAATAAACCGAAATGAATGACAAACGTAGATATCAATAAGGAAAATGCAGTGAACGAATAGAATAAACAAGCCACTCAAGGTGGGCACACCCTCGCCAATAGGCAGTTGCGATTAACGCCAATGAAGATTTTAAAACAAAGATGATAGATCCAAATAAACATTTGAATCAATATATATATTAAATGTTAAACTCTTGGAAGCGTCGGTTGTCGGCTATGTTTGGACTGCAACATTCTTTACCTATAAGACATATGTTTACTAATTTCAAATTTTAACCTCAAACCTCTCTATATATATCCTACCTATAACTTACACTGAATCTATGTTATCCTTCAAATTTTTGTATTTTAATTTTAGACTTCTTTTTATTATATATACCCTACCTCTTTACCTACATTTTATATATATAACCCCTTTAAAGGGTCTTGGAAGGGCTACTAACAATGAAGTTGAAGGGTTGGCTATCAGATAAGGTTCTCACAATGTTTGGAAGAATGGGGTTAGAAATATCATAGTTGAGTCTGACTCACAGATTATGGTGGGGCTTCTGGATATGATTAGAAATTTTAGACCAAAGACCTAGAGGATAAGGAACATTGTGAGCCAAATTAAGTCCATATGGCAACAGTTTGAAGATGCTATCCCGGTCTATGTTGACAGAAAATAATGCAGTAGCTGACTTTTTGGCTAAACATGGTAGTGAAAGGTCGACTGGATACATGCTAAATTCTTAGGATAAGGACACTTCTGAATGGTTAGAGGTGGACCAAATTGTTCTTAGTTTGACTAACAAAGACTTAAGTAAGGATGAAGACAAGTCTATAGTCCACTGAGCCTTGTGGATCAATGAAGGATAATAATTTTTTGTTGGGTTTTTTGTTGTCTCTTGCAACACTCTTTGGCCCTTTTTAGGATAGCATTGATAGTGTTTGTAGGACTGTCAAGCATGTTAGGTTACTTAGGATAAGTGTAAAGTAAAAATGAGATCAGGTTAAAAGTTTTTGCTCTTTAGATGGTGCTCATTTTTTTGTTACTTTTGGAAATGTTAAGAGTTTTATATAGATTATAAGACTTGCCAAAAATAATAAACCCAAAACTATAATTTAATTCTTGTTCTATCAATATAATTTTTTTTAATCTCCAACCTTTTATTAAAAATAAATATATAAATATCGTGCTATTTTAGCTTAAAATTATACCTAAAATACCTTCAACCTTCTATTAAATATATATGCCCTGTTTACTTTGCCTACAACATATTCATGCACTATACCTTGGTATTCTTAAATTTTTATATAAAATAATATGAGATTTATTTGAAAGAGGTTAATTGATAAAGGTCCAGTGCTACTTCAAGTAAAGAAGTGTGAGAACTTAAAAAGGGGCATACAAATTATTTTCTAAATCCACAAAAGTACACTCTCCCCTTTTTAATCCTTTTCTGGAATTTGTTTACTTCGCGTATTTCAATAATTTTCAAGTCCGTCTAGAAAATAAACAGATTCCATTTCAACGAAAAAAAAGCCATTGGAAGCCGCCATAACCCAAATCAATAATTATCATTACCACCAAAATTTTGCCCATGGCCGTCCATATGGCAGTCTTCATGCTCAGATGATGACGCCCAAATGAGTTTTGCCAGTCTACATGCTCAGATGATGACACCCAAATGCGCGTTCCCGAGGTTTCGAGGGTTTTAAGGGTTACAAGGTCAAGGTAAGCTTTCTGCGTCATTAAGTGGATAAAATTTCCATGTTTAATGATATATATACACAGTGTATGTTCTTGCTTATTCATTGTGCGAGTAAAATGGTTGATAGCTTGGATCACAATTTATACTTGTCCAAGTAGTTTATGTGTGTTAATTTATATATAGACACAACAATTAGTAATGACCTATGGAAGTCGATTTTATCCTCACCTTAGTAATGTCATTTACAAAGGGATTAGGAGTTCCAATCCTGGCACGGTGGCTTAATTTATAGATAAACAGCAACCTGTGAACCCCTTTTATAATTGACATTGCTGCTGAGGTCTAGATAAATTCCACTTCGTTATTTTATGAGTATACACTTTTTCTTTTGATTATAGATCTGTTAAGGGTTTTGATTTTTTTTCATTCTCCCCTGTGAATTTTGAATTTTTTTTTTCCAAACCCTCGTTGGTCTGTAAGTTCAATTTTCTATTTGATGCTGTTATTTGTAATTTATTATTATTCTTTTTGTTTTTTGGGGAGGCTGTGATTGGCTGTTATTGCTATTTTGGAGTTTCACCTTTTCCCCATGTCTTTGGACATTCATAGAATTGTGGAAGTACTCAGGGCCTGGTACTCATGACTTACACTAATGTACAAATCAGTGTTACAACTTTCGTACTGAGCATTCCATACGGTGGATCTTGAATATGGCAAAATAAAATACGGAAAAATATATATTAATTAAATTTTTTTTTGTATGTCCGTATTAAAATATGAAGACTTAGAACTGTAGAGAGGGGTAGTGATTAGTACCCAAAGAAGGCTTTATTCATGTTCGGGTGTCACTTCGGAACAGGGTTTCCATTTTTTAAAGTTTGACTGTGGCATGGACCGAATCCGCCATTTATTTTTTACTGTATTGAAACTGTAGCTTTTGGTAACAATGTGAAAAATTTAAATTTAACGAATCCGACCGTACTTAGTAATCATGGCACAGATTTCAGGTGACTATTATGGGGGTATAGGATGTTGGCTTCTTTGGGCCCATCATCTTTAACATAGAGGGTGAATTCTGGGGGCTTGTGAATTGTAGCATTCACCTACCACCACTGGAATGCGGCATTGTAAATGTAACATGAAGCCTAGAATATCTTTAGGCTTAGAAACCATGCTTGAAGGATTTTTGGTCTGTCAAGTTTGTGTGCCACTTGAACCCAGTGGGTCACATTGCGTGTCCAGTAGGGCTTGAACCAGTGCTATCGTTATGGCAATCACTCCTCCTTGGTGTTAGACATGGCCTGCTGGACTTGTTTGTTTTTTCAAAAAGTGAGTTTAGGTGATTTTATCTTTTAATCTATGTTACACCAGGACGCGGCCCTAGGGTTGTATACTTGGGGTCCCGTAGAGGACAGTGACAGGGGGGGATATGTAAGGGATGCCTATGTGTCCCCTTGAGGGATGGGGACGTCTAGGTGTCCTTTATATAATATACAGCCTTCCGCCTCTTGAAGCTGCAAACTTGATATAGAGAGACAAGAAAACAAATGGATAGTTGCTTGCACAACTGAAATATGGAAAGTTGTTTTCTATGTGTTCCCTTGAGGGACGGGGATGCCTAGGTGTCTTCTACATTATGTATAGAGACAAGAATACAAATGTCTGTGTTCTTGCACAACTGAAATAAGGGAAGTTTTTTGCGTAATATACAGAGTTTGTCAGACTAGTTAAACTGTTGAAACCTGGAAACTTAATTCTTCTGTATTCTAAAACTTAAGAACCTTTTTAGGGAGAGAAGAATACAAATTTTTTGGATGTGATCTTGCACAACTGAAATAAGGGAAGTTGTTTGTGTAATATACAGCGTTTGTCAGACTAGTTAAACTGTTGAAATCTGGAAACTTAATTCCTCTGTATTCTAAAACTTAAGAACCTTTTTAGGGAGAAAAGAATGCAAAAATATTGGTACCTGCATAGCTTTTGTAGAAAGTTGAAATGCAGAACTTGAGCATCTCTAAAGAAGATTTGCAATCCATTTATGCATATACAGTAAATGCATGACATTGCCACGTTATATTTTTGGATGTTTTGGGACAGCTACAAATAATTGAAAAATGATTCATCAGAAACAGGAAGTTGAACACGAAATTTTGAAGAGCATCTTTGGCAGATAGTGGCTCAATCACATCAAACCAGTCACTCTACTCTCCAAATAATACATCATTGTCTTTTCATTTTCTCTCTGATTGCTGATTAGTAATGAGAAAAGCAACACCTAACTCAATTTTAATCTTTTTAAAATGTTTATCCACTTATTATATTAGATTCTTATATTTCTATATTTGTTAATGTTTCATATTGCTGCCATTTTTTGCCAAAATGTAAGGGTATCTTCTAGCCATTCCCTTTTTGCATCTCCGTGTTTCACCATATCCAGCAAAAGGGTACTGCGAGTAACATGGTTTTAAAATAGTTTCTAACATAGTTATGAAACTTGGCAAGTTCATGAAAAATGGAGTTGGCCCTCCCAAGTTTTTTTTGACTTGGCTCAGCAAGTTTTTATGGACTCACCGAGTTTTTTCTATTTTTTACTCGCAAGCTATTTTGGGCTCGCAAGTCCAAGAAAAAAACTCGGCTGTGGCTGGAAAAATACAGAAAAATGGCATCAATTTTGTTTTCTAAATTGGCCTCACTTTTGCTATTTTCACTTGCAGAGAGACCAGGGGGAAGGTGACATCAGACCCAAAAAAACACTCATTTGCATCTTAAACCCAAAATTTTCCTAGTTTTCAAGAATCTAAGAGCCACCCAGCAGTTACATTTGAGGTAAAAAAAGAACCAAAAGGAAGGCTAATGCTACAAGGCCCACCTGATTACAAAGGACCAAAGACGAAAGTAAAAGAAAATTTAGTCAGCAAAGTACAGGGATAAGGTCAAAGAAGATCAACAATGGAAGTTGAGACCAAAAGGGAAGACAACATTAAGAGGAATCTAAACCAATCTTGTAAGGAGTTCCACAGCAATATGTCCCACCCTATGCAAAGTGTAACACCATGAATATTCAAGAGCAAAATTTCTTTGCACTTGTGTAATATACATTCTCTAGAACATTCATCTAACCACTGGGCCTAGGAACAAACAAATGCTTCCGAAATCCTAGATTCTTAACCAACACAGGAAACATTCACCATGTTTGGGGCAACTCAAAGGCATCAAGAATTAGACATGAAAGATTGGAACAGTTCAGTGCTTGGGTCCTCTCCTCTCACAATCCCTTTGAGATTTAGAAGATGCATATAAAATAGCAAGAGGCCATTTGAAGAAGCACAAAATGTCCTTGAGGTTTCTTTTTAAGGAAGACAAGTTGACTAATAATTGAGATATGTAGTTATACCCTTTGACACCTATACCCAAGAAACTGGATAGCACCATAGTTACTAGTTTTGGCCTATCCTCATACAAAAAGCTCTGAGCGCTTTTGCATGATGGGACCAATTCTGTGGAACCTGCTACCATCCAGTGAACATATTAACCATGAAATGGATCCTCATTATTGGCTTATGAATTTAATTTGCTTGCTTGTAAACATTACATCTCTCATTTCCAGTTCATCATGGATCTTAATGATTCAAAAATCATTATGATTGTTAAGATTGGAATCTTGATCATCATAGCTATGATGCAGATTCATTGCATCAGGCTGGTTGTAGTAATTGTACTAATAATTATTAATTAGATCATGTAGAGGGTTTTGATTTCAAAATTTTTAAAATTGTCATTTAATACTCTTGAGCCTAGGGCTTCTAGATTCAGTCTATGAATACTCGGAGCTAGCACCACTTCGAAACATTGTTTGATAGTATGATGTATTAAAATTTGAATTATTGTGAACATTGGACATTGAAATATCTCTATTTTGTCTCGTGGTATGTCGTTGTACTGTTATCCATGCTACCCAAGTTCAAATCACGGGGAGGGAGGCTCCCGTTGTGCCCAGGAGAGTGTGGCTTCCAGTTATGCCACCCGTTGTACTTTGCCTTACTTCAACCCAAAAAAAAAAATCTCTATGATCCACAGTTTTGTATGTTATATTGTTTTCTGGACATTTTTCTGAGCCTTTCTGAAATTCTAAACTTAAGTGAGCCTTTCGACTGCTCAAATCTATCAAACTTCTTGGACCTTGTAATTATGGAATGCACTACTTCATGGATCGTATGAAATCTTTCAAAATTTCTTCAGCTTTTTATGTTGCATTGAATCTCTACTATCAGGAGGATGGAATGGGCATTAGTTTAAAACCATGTTACATGGGGCTACATCCCTAAGGTTGTATAACCGTGGGGATGCGTCCCCTAGGATATTGGGACAGGGAGATGCTACGAGGACATCCTCTACGCCCCTCCTTATCCTCATTTACAAAGAGTGTTTCACAGATTCAATATGGAAACCTGATATTGTGAGACAAGAATATGAATGGATGTGTGCCTGCACGACTGCAGCTTGGAGAGTTATGTGCATAATATACAGAGTTGTCAGATTAGATAAACAGGTGAAATCCAGAAACTTAATTTCCCCCTTAAAGAATTTCTTATGAGACAAGAATGCAAATATATGGGGGCCTGCATAGCTTCTGTTGAAAGTTAACTCTAGCATCTCTAATGATGTTCTGCAATCTATTTATGCACATATAGTGAATGCAACACATTGTCACATAATAATTTTGGATGTTTTGGGACAGCTTCAGAAAAATTAAAAAATGAGTCATTAGAAATGAGAATCTGAACACGATACTTTGAAGTAAAAGTAAAGTAAAGTAGTTTTTAACATCTACAAGGCCATGGGCCAAATGGGATGATGTGGTTATCCAAGTGTTTATCCACTCATACCAAAGTACAGTGTACAACCCTACTCCTTTTGGTTTGAACCTTGGACTCCTTTTTTAAAGAACATCCTTGGCAGTCCAGTCATCCAATCACATCGAATTAGGCCTCTCCAAATACTATATCATTGTATTTTCATTTTGTCTATGACTGCTGATTAGTAACGAGAAAACCTCTCCAAATACTATATCATTGTATTTTCATTTTGTCTATGACTGCTGATTAGTAACGAGAAAACCAAGGATTAACTCAAATTAATGCATTTTGAAATCTTTTGGTGTTATACATATTATTTATATATATTTTAATTTTTTTAATATAGTGGTTCCACTGCCATCCTCTTTTTCCAAAATTTGCCGGTGTCTTCTAATTGTTCCCTTTTCACATACCTCCATCTCCCCATCTCCACCAGGAGGGTACTATGAGTAACATAGGTTTAATCCGAGTTTTTTTTTTTTTGGTTCTTTTTCACCTGCTCTTATTGTCAGTGCATTAGTAAATATAATTGTTTGGACAGTTTGGTTAGTAACTTATGGCATCTCGGAGATTGTAAAGAATATATTAAGGTTTTGTTGGTCTGGAATCCTGTTATGGGCTTGTCGGTATAATGTGAGACATTGGACCTGATTGTTAATGGTTCAGTTGTTGCAACATACCTGAAATTTTATTAAACTCAATGGCATCATGAATTTGTCCTTTTAAAGGACTGTCACATGTTATGGCTTTTAAGTGGATATATATTGCTTGAAATGTTTTACACGGGTGAAAGTTTGGATGTGAAGTACATTTCCAGCAGATGGATAATATTTTATTCACTGTTTTGTTGTGCTCTGCAATAGCTTACTGTTAGCATTGAATATGGTTTATTGTTAAATCAAGCTGTGTTCAGTTCATTTTATTTCTCTCTCTCTCTCTCTCTCTCTCTCTCTCTCTCTCTCTTTCTCTCTTTTGGCAGAACATTCTACATGTGGTTATATCCCTTTCTCTAGTAATTGTCATCTAATTTCCTAGCATATCATTTCCTTTGTTGAACATTGCAAGGAATTTCATATCTGATGTATTTTATTTGGGTATTTGTTGTGTTTAGGGGCAAATGTTTGCCCAATTTATGCATATTTGTTGTTGCTTTACTGAAGCTTATATTTTTTATACTTGTTTGATTCAAATTCAAAATTTTGCAGCTGGAAAGAGATTCTGCTGATATGGTCTTCTGTTTAGCCGTGGTAAGAATCAATCTGCATGTTGATTGGATATTTAGTGTTGCATACATGTGGCAATCATGGGTGCTGTTAGAAATAATCATAGAGTCTTTATGATTGTCATCATAAAGACTATGAATCTTTGCAATCATGTGGCAAATGATTACTACATTAAATACTTTTCATTTTGATAGTATGCATCCTTTGTGGTAATATTGCAGACTATGCAAAAGATTGCAAACTATGAATATAGATTGGGATCTGTTAATGCAATCTTTCTATAAGATATGGCAATAATTCCAGACTACATAAAAAATAAAATTCATGAATTTTGATGGGAATCTATTATTTGTTGTCTTTCTAGCAGTGCAGCTTATTTTTAAGAAATTTCAGTGTGTCTGCATTATGATAGGAATGCATTGTTGCTCTCAGTGCAAATGTTAATTAAATTGTGTAATTTGGAGGAAGTTCTGCCAATATATTTGGAATCCAGTACTCATCTGTTGTGCTCATATTCTTTCAGCTTGCCTATATTGAAATCTTTATCGATGTGAATAGATGATCATCATGTCGAGTGAAAATGATACATTACATGGCACTCAAGTTCTTATACAACAACGATTTAACCAGGTAATCCTGAAACTTGAATTTTCGTTTAAATGTTTCTCCAGTGAATTCTGTTATTTGCTATTTTGTCCATCAGTTAGGATTTGTTGCTACTGCTGTCAGAGGAAAGTAAAGATTAGAGCATTTCGAATGAAGCAGTGCACATGTGTCATTTGGGTCCATGAACCCTTCATTTTCAATATTAGGATTGTGAATGAGAACTTAAGTTTTGGGATTTTCAGGCTTTGGCGCTAGAAAAGCAGTTGTGTTCTCTGATTGAATCCAAAGGGTCTTTAGGTCTTAACGTTCGTGACTTGCGCTTGAAGATTCGAGAAATCTATGGAAATATTGTTTTGGAGGATCATGAGTTTGCAGAAGGTCATGAAGTTGAACAAGCTCTTTGGAGGCTTCATTATAAACAAATTGATGAATTTCGAATTAGAATTAGGCTAAGTTTGGCTGCCAATTCAGGTCCGAATATTCCTATGCCTGGAGCTAAACATGTCCCAAGGAATGAGCCTGTTCACAAGGTTTTGGCCAGTTTCAGGAGCTTCCTATCTGAAGCAACAGGCTTCTACCATGAGTTAATCTTGAAGCTTAGAGCAAAGCATGGACTTCCCCACGATTTCTTTTCCACTGAAGGGGTTTCTTGTGCCAATAATCAGAAGACTGCAGTGGATTTGAAAAGATGTCAGTTGTCATGCCATCGATGCCTGATTTATTTGGGTGATCTGGCCCGGTACAAAGAGTGTCATGGAGATGGGGATAGTCCAAACCATGATTGGTCGATTGCTGCTCGTTATTACTTGAAAGCGGTCTCTCTCTGGCCATCAAGCGGAAACCCTCATAACCAGGTGGGTCACAATCTTAGTGTGTTGAAGATTTAGTTCTAGCATTCAAAAATTCCAAATGTATCATTCTAGATGCATGGCTGCTTTAGAAGTGTTTTTGTTAATTGTTTTGTGTTTTGTTTGAGTTCTCCTAGCCACTACTTAGGAGTTCTTTTTTTTCTTTTTTCCTTCATAATTGATTTAGATGTACCAAATATGCCTGTTAAATTCTAAAGATATACACATTATTACATGTTTGCAGCTTGCGGTTTTGGCAACTTATGTAGGAGATGAGTTACTAGCTCTGTATCGCTATTTCCGGAGTTTGGCAGTTGAGACACCTTTTGTGACAGCAAAGGAGAATCTTATGCTGTTGTTTGATAAGGTAAGGCACAAAGTATATTTGAACTGTTTCTTTGTTATGTTGGCTACATTTGATTAAAGTTTATTTTTGTTTTTAATTCGGTGGGGACAGAGGCTTACATTAAGTTGCCATCAATTTTTTAGGTGTATGCCATGCTCTTGAGCATCAAGAACTAGTTTTATTAATTTATGTTCTTCACAATTATTAATTTTGACAGCAGAAACAGTTAAATATTTGAATAATATTTATATTTGATTAGATATGATTTCTTCTTTTATATTTATATTAGATATGATTTCTTCTTTTAACCAAAGACTGGGTGGAAGGCAATGTTCTAGATAAAAAGGACCCCTCACAAATTCGAGGAGGTAAAAAATGGAGTAATCCAAATCAGAATTTAGAGGTGCAAGTATATTACTTGTATTGTCCAGTCTTTATCAGAGTGTATTCCCACCAGGATATGCATCCATGGTAGACAAGGTGTTAAATAGTGTATTTGGCAGAGAAGCAAAAGATAGGAATGAGAGCAACAATCACTTGGATTTGTTGGAATAAATCGAGTCCTTTGGCTTTGCTTGTCATACGGATTTATCCTGTTACACCACGTCACGCTTGATATTTAGAATCTGTGATATGCCATCCACCTTTATAATTAGCAGTTCTTGCCTTTCTTCCATATTTGTCGAGGCATTGCATTGTTTCTTTATGCATTCTAATTGCTAACATTGGAGTTGTAGGCTCTTTGAAACATTACCTTCTTATGATTGAAAATGGCAGAAACAAAATTTAGGAATTCCAAGATTATAATTGATGTCCTGCAACAAATATTTAGACAATAGCAGGTCATCTTTTGGGTCAGCACAACAGTAACATTGGGTATTAGTCGAAATCCTATCTACATACCAAGCTTCAAAGTCTTTTTCATGATTCTGACCATCTTTTTGCCCTGGTCAACTTTTGAGCTTTTCACTCAATTCTTTTTTCAGTCCATCTGGAAAAAATATGTATTGTGCATTACTTCTACAGTCTTCTTCTCGTCCATCCTTTCCCTCTTTTTCTTACTGCCTCTTCCTTTGTCTGTCAAGACATATGTTAAAGCCATGTAAAAAGGAAATAAGAGATAAATTAGACTGTTGACTGTGCCACAGAATAGTGTTGCTGAAATTGGAATAAGCAGCCACTTGATATCTTGTGTACATCTTCATAACCTCCAGCAGGAATTTATGAGCATGCACACTGTCAAATCTGTTCTACGCATAATTCCCATTGTTTCTATGACCGATGATGGACTCAGGTTATAAAGGGAAAGGACGTAACCATGAGTATGTGTTATTAACTAATCACATCTGCCATAATTTCTAAGGAATTCAGCCCATTCATAACATTTGGAGGGATGTCAGCCAATTAAATATAAGTCTTCCCCTTAAACTTCTACTACAGTCTAATCATCACTTATCATGGGTAAGTCCAGTGGGAAAAGTAAAAGAATATAACACTGGCTGCTTTATTTTTGCAACTCCGAGCTCCAATTTATAATGATTTACAATCTGGTAATTGTTTGGTGCCGAGAAAACCAAATCCCAATAATCCTAACAACTTATCCCTAAAAATCTGTTGTAAAAAATGATACAATAATAGAAATCCCTATCATATGTATTACCAGATTTTATTCTAATGCCCCCCTAAAGACTGGCCCGGATAAGATCCCAAGCTTATCCTTAATTTTTACAATTGTTTTTCTACCTAAGGGTTTAGTCGTTATATCAACTTTCTGTTCAGATTTGGACAATAATTTTGACAAATTTCTTCATGCTCCACCAGCTGCCCAATATAGTGATGATGAACTTCAATATGTTTTATTCTGGCATGATATACTGGTTTCTTCACTAAATTGAGCACACTCTGATTATCACAATGAAGTGGTGTTGATGCTGTTTGATGTATCTAAAGATCTTACAATATGTACCGCAACCAGACAGCTTTGCAACCTGCACTGTATGCTGCCTTATATTCTGCTTCAGTTGATGACAAAGCAACTGTATGCTGAAGTTTGCTCTTCCAAGAAATAGCCCTTAATCCAAGATCAAACATATAGCCAGTAGTAGATTTTCTATCGTCAATTTATTCTGGCCAGTCTGCAATAGTGTATCCAATTAACAGAGAGTAATTAGATTGCTGGTACAGTATACCAAAGTCCAAGCTACCTTTGATATATCTAAGAATATGTTTTGCATCTTGCCAATGCTGTCTTTGAGCATTTGACCTGAAACAAGACAAATAACTCACTGCAAAACATAAATCTGGTCGAGTGGTTGTAAGATAAATCAAACTGACCCCAACCAACGATGCACTGACGCATTGACTGGAGATTAATCAGATTAGGCTGATAATTTCAGCCCAATTTCAATAGGTGTAGATATTGGATTACAATCTGTCATTCAAAATATTTTCTTGAGTGTTTAGGCATACTTGCTTTATAATAGAAAAATATTATAATCAAGTTGCTAAAATTCTACACCTAGACAGTAATGAAGGAGCCCTATAAAAAACCGTACACAAATCAGATATTACTTGACAAGGTTATCAATGTACACGATGAGAATGACAATGCCATTACTTGTAGTTTTTATATAGAGATTAGGATCAGAAAAGCTCCGATTGAAGTCTGAATCTCGAAGATGTTGATCAGTTTGAAATACCAGGCTCAAGGAGTCTGCTTAAGTCCATATAGGGACTTCATCAGTCTGCAAACTAAGTGTTCTTTTCTTGGTACCTGAAATCCTTGTGGCTGCACCATGTAGACCTCCTCTTCCAAATTTCTGTACAGGAAGGCACTCTGAACATCCATTTGATATACCTGCCAGCCAAACTATGATGCAATGGAGAGAACTAGTTGAAAAACCACCATCTTTGTGGTTGGACCAAATGTCTCTCCATAGTCTATAGTCTATACCTTCCTGCCGTGCTTACCCTTTAGCAACAAGATGGGCTTTGAATTTGTCAGTTGAACCATCTGATTTACATTTTACCTTGTAAACCCATTTATAGACAACGGGTTAGTTCCCTTGATTTATTCTTCATCATAGTCAGCCTTTGTGGCAGCTTCCCCATTTAATCTTTGTGGTTAGAGCAAATGTCTCTCCATAGTCTATGCCTTCCTGCCGTGCACAACCTTTAGCAACAAGACAGGCTTTGAATTTTTCAATAGAACCATCTGATTGCATTTTATCTTGTAAACCCATTTATAGACAATGGGTTAGTTCCCATGATTAATTCTTCATCAAAGAGTCAAATTCTGCCTTCATGGCTGCTTTCCAATTTTATTTTTGTGGTTGGAACAAATGTCTCTCCATAGTCTATACCTTCTTGCCATGCATACCTTTAACAACAAGACGGGCTTTGAAATTGTCAATTAAACCATCTGATTTATAATTTATCTTGTGAACCCATTTATAGACAATATGGGCTTTGAATTTGTCAATTGAACCATCCGATTTACATTTTACCTTGTAAACCCATTTATAGACAATGGGTTAGTTCCCATGATTTATTCTTCATCAAAGAGTCGAATTCTGCCTTCATGGCAGCTTCCCAATTTGGTTTACCTTTGGCCTTTTCATATCTGCTGGGTTCAAAAACCTGTGAAACTAAAGAAAAATTTGCTTGCTCATTCACTTGTCTATATGCTCTTTTTCAGCTTGCCTAGATCACCCAACTACTGTTTTCTCATCCTCCTTGACATCTTTCATTGTCTGTATATACCATTTTGGTTGTTGACGTGGCTCTTGTTGCTGGTGAATTTCACTTGGGTGTATCTTTGTCAAGCTCTGTTCTCTGAGGTCACCGCAAAGTGGATTTTTAACACACCAATGTGGCTAAGTCTTCATATCTTTCTTTTTATCATCAGTCCCCGATTTATTTGAGTCCAATTGAACTTTTCTGCCTGTTGCTGTAGTATCAGCAGTGCCAAAATATACGGAAATCTCAATAGGTTTACCATTATTTGAGAAGAATTCTTATGTAGAATAATATCTTTGTTAATTTACAATCTTGTTAATAGAGACATCAAACAATCTGTATGCCTTAGATTGTTCACTATAGCCAACAAACATGAATTTGTTGCTTTTTGTGTCTCGCTTATTTCTTTTCTCCTCAAGAATTAATGCAAAGGAACACAACCTAAAAGACGGAAATGACTAACTGAAGGTTTTCTTCCAAACTACGCTTCTTTAGGAGTAATATTCTGCAGAGCTTTACATGGACCTTTATAGAGAATGAAGACTGTAGTATTTATTGCTTTTGCCCAATAACAATATGGTACATTTCGGGTATGCACTATGCATCTGGCTATCTCCATGATTGTCTTGTTCCTCCTCTCTACTACCCCAATTTGTTGTGGAGTGTAAGGGGTTTTATACTGCCTGTTTATACCCTTGCACCTGCAGAAATCCTAAAATTATTTTGAGGTAAACTCACCTCCATTATCTGACCTCAAGACCCTGATTTGCATTTTAGATTGTTTCTCTACAAGGGCCTTAAAAGTTTGAAAAGTCTGAAAAACATTCAAACTTGAGGAAGTATTCCCACATCTTTCTTGAATTATCATCAACATTAGCAAAATATATTTGGCACCACAAACCAAAGGTGTATTCATTGGACCTTACAAATCAAAATGCCCTAAATCCAAAACACCTTGTGGAAGCCAATACTCACCTGTATCAAACGAATGGTGACTTTGTTTTCCAAGTTGACATTCGACACAAGAATGCTGCTGCTTCTGCATGGATTGCAATCTATGAACTGTGTTAGTATGAATTGATAAATACTTGTAATTGAGGTGACCAAATATCTGATGCCAAAGAACAAAACTATTGTGTTCAACTGCCTAGGCAAATGAATTGGCAGACTCGGCATCAATTAACTTGTATAGTCCTTTCTTACCTATGCCAAGAGCAATGAGCATGCACCACATGCCTCACCTCACATCTGTTTTTATGAAAATGCACAGCAAGTTGAGAATTCCTGGTGATCTCATTAATGGCCAGAAGAAATTTTTTTTCATATTAGGAACATACCGAACATTCTTCAATAAAGTATGATCAGCCATCACCAAGTGAAACAAACTCATACTTACTTAAATCTGCAATGAAATTAACATACCGCTCTTTTCAACATGTAAAATGTCTAGATGCTCCAAAGTCAAAGTACCACTCAGGAGATTGACTGGATGCACTCTGAGTTACAAAAACAACTTCTCTTCCTGATCTTCTATCTCAATAACATTTACTTTTCTGACTTTGTTTATTTTTCAGCTTACTGCAATCCTATTGAAAAAGACAAATGACTTGGGACTACTTTATATTAGAAGTTTTACCTTACCTTGCTTGTGAACAGCCTTTGTGTTTGGCTTTAGCAGTAAATGCGCTCTCTGTACTACGTGAGGTTGGTGCTCCCATTTGTGACCGTCTCCTCTCTTTTTTAAAAATAAAGAAGACATCTATTCAAAATCAAGAGTTTGAGTTTCAACAAGCAAATGCAGAGACTCAATAAAAGACTCTGGAGACAGAGGCAAACCTTTACACAATGGCAACCATGTCCTCATCATTGAGCATCTTCTGAATAGTAGTCAACTGATCTCATGGATCATTTAGATGCATGAGGTACTCAGAAACAGACCCTCCTTTCTGCAACCGAGATAAAGATGTAACTTTTTAAAACAAAGCACGTCCTGCTTCAGATGTTCGATACTTATTCTGTAACTTCGTCCACGATGTTGCAACATCATTCTCATTATGAACTTCAGGAATCAAATTATTTGCAACGGACAATTTGAGAAGCATCAAAACTTCTCTATGTCACTTGTTGAAGCCATCAACATCATCTTCTAGTTTGGTTTCTTTCTTGAGAATTATATTTGCCAAATCTCGATACTCACAAATTTTAAATATCTTATAGGTCCACACACTGTAATTTTTTCCAGTTAGTTTCTGTGAATCTGGAAGAATAAAGTTTGAATATTTGCCATTCTTCCACTAATGACAACCCCAAACAATAAATGTTGAATTCTAAACGCCAAACAAGCCTTGAACACCAGACTCAGAGCAGTGAATGCTAAACATTGCACTCTGTTCCACCCAAGCTTACTGGGCAAACACCAAGCTGCACGTTGCCCATGCTGGAAACCGAGCAACCTCCAAACAACACTTTGCCCAAGCTGGAAACCGAGCAACCTCCAAACAACACTTTGCCCAAGCTGGAAACATGGGCAAACTCCAAGCTGCGCTTTACCATAATTTGGTTGATCTCCGAACATTGCAAGCGACAACTTGGAAGACAACATCAAATGCCAAATATCAAATCACAAAACACCATCTGTGAAATCCAACAGACCTAAACACAACGTGGAAGACAACCTCCATTGACAACACAACAACTCCAAAACTGACTGCAGAAGAACAATATGCAGAGGCACTAACAGCCAAGACAAAAGAAACAACTTGGATGAAATGAACCGTGTGAGACAAACACCTTCTTTCTCCCTTCTGTGGCTCTGATACTATAAAAGAATGTAACAATGGCTGCTCTATTTGCATTTTTGAGCTCCTATTTATAATGATTTACAATCTGTTAATTGATTGGTGCCTGATAAAACCAAATCCTAAAATTCCTAAAAAGTTGTCCCTAAAAATCCATTTTAACAAACAATACAATAAAAGAAATTTCTATTGTATCTATTAACAGACTATATTCTCACAAAAACTGTAATTTGTTGCATTGTGAACTCACATTGTTGAAGGATCTTTCGTTTCGTATTTAATGCTCCGACATATAAAACTTGTGGAATAAAACTTACACCATATGATTCCTACTTTATCTTTTATGCTTTCTAGCTTCCAATGTTAGCTAAAGCCTTTGTTGGCATTATTAATGAATTCTTTACAGGCATACTCAATTATTAGATTCTTAAATATTTTGCAATAACCAATCTTATTGCTGCAACTGAAGCCTTTGCTTATGGAAAAAGTTATGAGTGCCATACCTCACATCCTGGGAAAAAAAACCTTACATTTTCCTTTATTGTCTTTATTTAATCCTGGTGGCTCCCATAAAACGCTTCTTGATGGCCGTGGATTTCTTTTTGAGGCTTCATTTAATTTCAGTATCAGTTTCTTGGGAGAGAGGTTCCCCGATTTTTTCATCTTTTTTTGTACTTACTCCATTGTTAAGTAGTTAATCCTTTGGGGTGTGTGTGCACGCGCGTGTGTTTTGATTGGGGGGGGGGAGAGATGTCCATGACTGACCAAAGTGGGCCAGTGGGACATGGCAAAAAGAGCTGTATAATGCAGTGTAGTAACTGAAAAGTACTATGAAAATAAGCTACTATAGAGTAAAGAAACTGTGATAAACTACACTAAAGTGGAACAATTGTATAACAATAAATTACAGCCTTGATGCTTGGATCCAAAATAGGTAAACTTTAACATGCTAAAAGTAATGATGAAGAGAGAGCAAGCAGTCAAGGTAAAATAGAGATAGAAAAGAGCTCAGTGCATCCAAGTGCTAACATTAACCTCTAGTGGGATCCTGTGTCGCTGCATGCAAGAAGAGATCAGCAAACCCCATGTATCCCCTCTTGTATGCAGACAAGGGCGCACAAATCTATCATTATCATTCTGGAGAGCTGATGCTTGGCTGCTTTCACCTCATGTTAGGTTTAGTGTGGTTAGGTGGTCCTTAACTTTTTGAAAATATGAGGATGAAAATGTGTTGTACTTGACTAGATAGACGGTCATCTATGCACTCTGTTTGAAGTGATAGTGACTTTAAGATAATGCTAGATTTCAGTTGGTTGGGTTTATACTTAGATTTCGTAATTCTTATAAAGTTTGTACTTAATTGAAATGATCCACATCATGATTAAGCTAGTTATATATATTTCAATGATTGCAAATGCTGTTTCTTGGATAAGTTGTGCTTTTTATGTGCATCAAGACACGTTCTTGCAAAAGTCTATATTATCAAGCATTTTGAAAGAGCTTCTTATCATAGCAGATACACTGTTTGGACTAGGATTTTGTCTTCAGTGATTCATTTAGACAGGGTCTCTGGGATATTATAAGTCAGCATAATCTTATTTATGCATCAAAATTTTCTAGTTTTAAAACGAAGGATGTTCTTATATTTTGGAATATTTAAAATTATTCTACTCTAGATGTTCTACAGGATTTGTGCTACTCACTTAATGTTGAACATCCTTAGGATAGAGATCAGAATGATGTATCAATCTATCTAACTATGTGACGATTTTGTCTGCATTTTTTATTTTAGGTATTTTAATCACCATGAAGTAGTCCCATTGTGTTAGCATTAGAGAAGACTCAACCACATTAGAGAAGACTCAACCGCATTAGAGAAGACTCAGTTTGTGGCAGTCCCATTGTGTTAGCATTAGAGAAGGATGAAATATGGCCTCTTTGTGCTGATGACAGGGCATTAAACAAGATCATTCTGTATAACGATCACCTTATTCTTTGAATAAACAGCCTGCTTGGTGCAAAGTATCGCACCAAAGTTGACTTCAAGTTAGGATGCCATGAGGTGCTGGTTGAGCCGTTTGTTATATAGAAGATTGAATTCATGTCCAAGGAAGGACCGTTTGAATGGTTAGTCAATGCCGTTCCAGCTGACTAATGTGGTTATAAGGAATGACATCCTCACACACAACAGAATAGTGGAGCAACATCTTGAGCAAATTTGGCAGCGGCGGTAATAATGACCAAAATCAATGTTCTTCCATGATTCATTAGTTCATTCTAAATTTCAGAAAAAACTTTTGTCTTTTTGTGCAAGCTAGAACCCTAATATTTGTCTTTATTTTGGAGTTGGAATACCAAAAGAATTTATAACAGTTATTATTGAAGTTAATAAGAATGATGAATCATTTTATGAGTTCCCATTTCTCACAGAATTTCTAGATTTAGTTTCTGCTTCTGGAATCGATAGGTTTGGTGTTTTCAGACTTCTTTTGTAGACTATTGTGAGAGTTTGAGGTCATTCACAACCAGTTTGTAGGATTCCAAATTCACAAACTAGTTGTGCTTAGAACAGTGCTTGAAATTTTCTGAGACATCTGCTTTGTATTTTCTTTTTTCTGTTTATTATGGTGAAAAGTCAAAAGTGTATTGTGTCCTCCAAGAGAAGTTATTGGTGCAGAATTATTGTTTGGAGACGTAAACTTTTGTCAATATCTGAACACAATTTGGTAAATAGTCTAGGAAAAGATACAAAGCCAGCTATTAATTTTGAAGATTTTGATAGGAAGCGCAGGGAGGCTTTGTTGTTTCTATAGTTTCTGATGATTCAATTCCTGACTAAGTTACCGGGTTCAGGTTTGTGTTTGAGCTCAACAAGGAAAAAATTCGGGAAAAATCGTCATTGAAAAGATTAGCTGTAAAATTTGTCATGATTTTTAAAAATATAAATAAATAGTTTCATTAAAGCAAATATCTAAAATGACTATAAAGACGTACAAAGAACTTCACATTTTATACAAAATTAAAAATGATACTGGCTTGCAAATGGATTTGTGAATGAGTAGCCCTAAAATCAAGGGCAAAATCATCAGTGATCGATAGGTTGATCGTTTTTGAGGTTGCAAGTCCTTAGTGATCAGATTAATGCGATTTGCACAAGAATATTATTTTCTTTGAATCTGTTATCAGAATTTCAACCTCTAACTCATCAAAAATTTTCTTTGTATTTGCTGCAAAAAAAACGTAACCAGTTCTAGCTAGTAGAAAACAAGTTTTAAGAGATTGAATTAGCTTTTGCGTCAAAAGTCAAGGGCAAAAGAAATCAGATTTCGGGCAATAATATTCTCGAAATCATGTGACCTTCCAGATTTGAAGTCAAAAGTCAGATATTATAGTAATAAATTTTCTCATATCAAGAGAGAGAAAAGGCAGGGACATTTTCTACAAAAGACCTAAAATGCAGTGATGTGGCAGAGGTTTATGAGCAAGAATCAGACTCAGGTGAAGAGTTTGCATTTTTTGACATCATCATCAGAGGTGAATCTACCTCTATCTACTACATAGTACCATGATTCTGGGGTAGCAAAACTTATTACATGTGAAAAGGAACGGTATCTGAACTTTGTTGAGGATAAAACTCTGTAACATCCTGTCATGTTGGGAGATAATGGTCACATTATGTTGAGGGACATGCTTATGTCATATTTTGGTTAGAAAATGGAGCGAATAGTACATTTGAGAATGTGCTTTGTATTCATGGCACAAACAAAACCTTGCTCTCCATTAGTGAAAAATGTCATATTTTGGTTAGAAACTGGATCAAATAGTACATTTGAGAATGTGCTTTGTATTCATGGCACGAACAAAACCTTGCTCACCATTAGTGTTACCGAAAATCTCATACTCTAAACAAAGTTATTTCCAATGATATTAGTGAGAAGGATTGACATAGGCTGGTTGACACAAATTCAAAAGACTCGCATGCTTTAGTGATTGAGCATAAAAATAGTATGTCATGTCATCAAATGTATGGCTACGTAGATTATGAATATTTAACTTCTCTCAGTCAGAAGTGTATGGCAAGTGATTTGTCTGCCACCAGGAGAAACATGATATGTGAGCAGGGGTTTTTCAGGACAGCAAAGCAGACAAGCAATTAAAGCAGGGAGCTTGACGTATGAAGGGATTGGTGAATTTAGTGCATGCAAATTTGTGTGTGCCGATGAAAACTCCAATAGTCTTACGTACCAAGCACTTTTTGTTATTGGTTTAGTGATTTTTCCAGGAAGATGTGAGTGTATTCTTTAAAGCAGAACTCTGAATGCTTTTCTCATTTTGTGAATTTCAAAAACTTAGTTGGAAAACAAATTGTTAGATACATTGCAGCATTGAGATCATAGGAGTTGATGTTTTTAACCAGTGTTAAACCAACCAGCTCTGACTGCTGGAACATAATGTATCTGGTTGGGAAAGGCTGCACACATGCTAGCAGTTGTTGAGATGGCAAGATGCTTGCTTCATAGGATGAGAGTGCCATACGAATATTGGCCAAAACTATTAACTATAGATCTTCTGAATGGTAGTCCGTTTAGGTCTTTGCAATATATCACTTTGGCAAAAAAACATGGTTAGATAGAAAACCCCAAATTAACCATCTTCACATTTTTAATTCTGTTGCCTATGCCTTGATTTTTATTAAAAGAACCAAGCTAGATGCAGAAGGCAAGTAGTATTTCTTTGTTGGTTCCAGTTAGTAATCAAAAGCGTATAGGTTGCTTGATATTTTGCACTAACAAGGTCATTTTTAGTAGGATTGTGAGATGAAAAAGCAACTTCCTTTTTAGAAAATGTAAGTTCTTTGGATGTTCCTATTTGTTCCAAGATGTTAGGATCTCATCCTAACCCTTAATGTAATAACTTCCATGATGTAATAATTCCTAGTGAACGTGGGTAGTACCCATGATTAATATTTTGTAATGTTCTAAGTTTTAGCTTAGGTAGTGCCCATGACAAATGGCACCCTTTTTATGTAACACATGGTAGATAGGTGGCATTGTGCATGTAATTCGTGTGGCATTATGCATGTAATTCGAGTGGCCTTGTGCATGTAATTCGAGTGGCATTGTGCATGTAATTCAAAGTGGCACTATGCATGTAATTCGGGTGGCATTATGCATGTAATCCAGGTGGCATTTTGCATGTAAGCCAACCTTGGAAGGAAACTCCTTAAATACCCGAAAGGGCACCAATGTAACCATCTTTTGCAAAATTAATGAAGTATTGAAGGAGGTTGCCCCCTCGAAGAGGCCTCGCGATTCAGTCCTATTGTGAGATTGTTCTTTATGCAAATTTCTGTTATATTAATGTGATGTTTATGTGAGTTATTTCCAAGTAATTGTGTGAGAGTGTGTTATTTGAGTTTATTTTATAGCAGGATCTTAACACAAGATGTGTGAGGAAACAAAAGCATTTGGCCAATTTTATGTTGGCCATAGTTTTGGCATTTCATAACAAGCCATTGTGCTTATGACATTAGAGGAAGTTGGTTTAGGGAATGGTTTCCTCAATCTCTGTCTTAGAACGATAAACACCAATACAAAGGAGGAGGCCAAAGTGATATTATCCACCTTGGAAGATGTGCAATAGGATGAACTTCCTCATCCTTGGTCATATTAGACTCGAGGCATAGAAGGCATGGTAAGGAGATGGTGTTTTTGAGCAACTTGCTTGTCTTCAATATTTGTTAACCTTGTCCTTTTGTGGAATCAAAGCATGAGCTGGGATGGGAAAATGCTATGAAGGCAAATACCATGCAATAAAGAACAAAACTTGGAAGTTAATAGAATTACCCCCATGGAAGTAGCCTATTGTGTGCAAAGGTCAGCTGCAAAGCGGAATGCACCTTGGGCAAGTACAGCCTTGTTGCCAATAGTAATGCATTTGAAGGACTGGCAAGTTGGTGACTTTTCATCAAATATTCTCCATTGCCATTGTTGGGTTGGATTGAAGGTCTGTAAAATGGATGTGAAAAGGGACTTCTTGAATGGAAATTTATAAGAGGAAGCCGACATGGTTGAACCTCAAAATGTTTATATTGCAAGAAAGGAGCATCTAGTATGTATGCGTTAGGTCCCTTTATGGGCTGAAGTAGGCTAAAATTGATCAGCAACTTCAAGATTAATGATTTCGAAGTTGTCCAAATTTCTATGGCAAAGAGCGATGGAGATGACATTGCAATATCGATTGTATATGTTGTTGGTCTTGTAAATCATTATTGCAAGGCTAGTTCCATTCAAAAAGTGATGTTTGATCTTTGTGTAGCTTTTGACCTACCCTACTGCTGAGTTGTGTATTTTTTGTAACTAAATTAATGCATCCTTGTTTCTCAAACTAAATATGCGAGAACATTGTTGGGGAGATTTAGTATGGTTGATTTCAAAACAATTTGTACACTTGTGGAGGTTGCACACAGACTTAATATTTTCATATAATCTTGTTTCCATTTAAAGAAACAAGCGAGATAACGTACTATGTTTGGTAACAAATCTTTGCTGTTCCATAGGTTGTTTGGCCCTGTGGACATTAAAATCCTTATATTTTATTTTGTTCCGTTCTTCCATGGACATACAATTGTTGGTCAATTTGATTTATCTCACACTCACTAGATTGGGTATGTGCTTTAAAGGCAACTCTCATTCTCAATTTATTTCAAAACCGAAGAATAGAGATCATTGGTTATGCAACGAAACTAGTGCTCAGGTATTTTAATGGAACAATTGAATTTGGCATTCAGTATAAAAAATTTCATGATTTTGAGCTAGTGGTTACATTATTTAGAATGATCTTGTAAAATGGATGATTAAAAAATTAAATGGATATGTTTTTGCTCGAGTTTGATGCCAGATCTTTGCAAAGCAAAGAATTCTCAGCAATAGTCATGTATTTTTATGAAGCGTAGCATAAAGCAACATATAGTGCTCTGCTTGTGAAGCAATATGGTTATGAAGGATATCAATTGATCGATAGCCGAGGTGGTCTTGGTTAACTCTACTTAAGTGTGACATCCAAAGTGTATAGTTGTCAAGCATAGTAAACTTCATTCATTACATTTAACAACTCATAGAGGATTATAAGATTTACCTTCAATATAATGTTACCCAAGAGGAGACCTCGAAATAAGTTCATCAGATTTAGAGACAACCTTCATGTAGTTTGGCCATTAAGGGAGTGTTGGTAATAATGGCCAAAATCTATGTTCTCACGTTATTTGGTAGATTATTATTAATATTATAAACTCATATTGTCTTTTGTAAGTGAAGAAAGTTTTTGTGGGAGCTACAACACCAACAATCATGTGTGTGTTTGTGGGAGTTAGAATACCAAAGAACATTTGTAATTTTTTTATTCATATTAGTGAGGGGGAGGAAATTATCTAGTGTAGTCCCATCTCTTGCAAATTCTCCATATTTCTTTTTGCCTTTTCTAGTTTTTAACTAATAGCAAGGAAGCCTTTATCTTTCCATCATCAATATGTCAAGCAAGTGCTACAAACATTGTGTTAGCATAAGTTGTACGTTGGGTTTAGAACTGTGTTTAACATGAAGAGAATTAGTATTTGGACTACACCAGGGATGAAACTAGGGTTCTTGTGGCTGTAGAGAAGATCGAAATCACTCGTGTTGGGATTGTTTCAAGATTCTATTAGAGCTTAGAAGCTTATTGAGCTAGAATTTGATTTAAAGTTTCCTTAGTCAAGTGCTCAACAACGTAGAAAGTTGTTTGCTCATAAAAGTTGGATGTCAAAGTCTTATTATGAATTTGTCAAGGCATTGATCCTAAGATACTTTGTAGATAATCTAAAAGACCTCATGGAAAAGAACAAGTCCTAACTAATACATCAAATTGTGGTGCAAATCAGCAATATGTTTATGGATTAAGTGGTAACCATAGTGTTCTTGGGCTAGTTTATTTTGGACCACTTCAACTGAAAATTATGAGTCTTGGCAAATGCTTGTTGGACTCACAAATCTCAACATTGAGACTTGGTGGATTTGGGGTTATGGTGAGGGCACCTTGGAAAAAAGGGAGAGAAAATTTTAGAAGAGGGTCTCAAATTTGATGAGAGTGACATGGAGTGGATACATCCGGCAGATAAAGAGGTAGTTGTAGTGGCCAATGGGAAAGAGTAGAAAAGAGAAGCTATGGAAGGGAGATATAAAGTGAGAGAATGATAGTTGAGGCCACAACCAAACCTTTGAGAGGCACAAGTTAAAGAAAGGTAATTCTATTACAATGCACTATAGTAACCAAGAGAGTACTACTAGAAAAACTAAGTTGGAATGAGTAAACTGAATTAAATTACACTTAAGGTAAACAACCGTACAATAATAGAACACAACCTCGAGGGGTGGACCCAAAAATGGGTAAACCCTAACATGTTGCAAGTAATGATAAAGAGATGAGGGAACTAACAATCAAGGGAAAAGAGAAAAATAGAGAAGTGCTTAAGTGGATCCAAGCATCGACTCTAATTTGTAGTGGAGTGCAAAATAGGAAAAAGCCATCATTATCACCAATTGTCTCAAAACAACTGATATAGGGTCTAATGATGCTCCTAGAAAAATGGCGAAGACTAAGGGGGCCTAGCTAGATATCCTAGGAGGACATAGAATCCGATGACTTAAGATTTTCCTATCATCGATGGTCAAGGAACCAATAAAAAATAAGAAATTGGTAAGCGATATTTGTCTGCGATTTCTGGTATGTGAGGAGTGGTTGAAAGTTGATGTTGGAGAACCGTAATGTTGTTGTGCTGCATGTGAGAGGAAGGCGTCGAAGCCCTAGTAGCTACCATCATATATGTATGAAGATGCAAAGATCTGACAATATCATTTTGGAGGGTTGTAGCCTTAGATGAATGCTTATCTTGATGAGAGAGATACAATCAAAGAATGAGGTGATTGATTGACAGATAGTATTTGTTGTAATAGCTGATAATGAAGAGTGATAGCTACTTGAAAGTAAAAAACCCGAGCATCTCTATTGAAGATAGTGAAAAAATGGTAATTGATATGATTGATCTTCCTATAAGCAATGGTACCTCCCTTGAATCTCGTAGGAAGATTCTTGTTTCTCATGGGGAAGGCTTGAACCATGAAGGGGCCAAAGATGCGAGTGCATCATCTAGAGTCTAGTTACTCTAGTTCATTTTTGAGAATGTGATAATTCATATTATTTATGATAGCATTGTACTTTTGAGATGGATTTTGAAGTTTAATATACGATGTAGCCTACCTCACTTTAGATGCTGTTGTGTATTTCTTATAACATGATGGATATGTTGGATGTTGGCATGGATATGGTTTGCTTTCATTACAATTATGTTATTTTGTTGTCAAATGTAGTAGCAGTGTATTTTATTTTTGTCATTTTTTAGAGAAATTATTATAAGTTATGTTTTTTTCTTTGTTTCTTTTTCTTTTTGGAGTCTTTTGCCTAGATTTCCTTGAGTTCAAGTTTGAATCTGAGTTTTCAAAAGGCATGTCGAGTCCAAGATGAGTCCGAGTCTTGGGGCTAAGGTATTGACAACAAGATGAGTCCGAGTCTTGGGACTAAGGTATTGACAATAATTGAGGAGAAATCCATTTTGAAGATGCCTTGATAATTACACAAATTTATTAATCATTTGAGGACGGTCAAGTATTAATAGCAGATATAGATAGGTCTGCATCTATGATAATTAGAGAATAGCTAATCCACAACTTAACTGTGTAGACTGCAGTTTTTAATGTAAAACATATCCATGAACAAGTGAATTTATACCATATTTAAGAAACTCAGTGTAGAGCTTCTAGCGACCTCTTTGTTTTGCTATTGCACAATGTTTAGATAGCCTTCCTTATCTAATCCTAGATGATTTTGACCATCAACAAAATGACAAAAGAAATAAGCAAAATACAAAAGAAAAAGACCAAGGTTCAGCTATCAAGAAAAGGAAGAGGAAGAGGTTTCTGTTCACTTATAGCACCTCGAAGTGACGGCATAATGCAAGGTCCATTTTTTAAATTTGGAGCATTGACATTGTAGAGCAAGGTTCCAATCTCATGGCTGAACCTTCATATTTTATGAATTGACATGAGCTCAACGGGCTAAATTCCTCGATTTTCACAGAGGAGACCCAGGTTCGAATCTTTCCAAGTGATACATGCATAATTGCTAAGCTGTTGTAATACCGCTACGTGGTCATGATGTAATACAGGTGGGATCCATTTTCATCCCATATAACCAATTAAGAAAAAACATATATAGGGGAATGCTGGGAAGTTCTCATAAAGCCCTACACCCATATTGGTCATGTTTTTGCTGTATATGTTACATATGTAGCCATTTTAGCAATAAAATCATGTGTATGCTTGCTTTGTGGTGATGCTTCCCTACAAGGGTATAGCATCATCTAAATTTGGTGTTTCTGATGTATGGATGCTGTTTCTTTTTTTGTAAATTTTGAATCTCCAATTGAGTTTTATGCTGCTGCAATTTTTTTTATGTCTACAGGTGTACAAGTGTGTGAATGCATTGAATAACAAAGTGAATAACCAGTTTTGAATTGTTATTTAGGTTTGTTTAGAGCAAAGTGTTGAGCGATCCAAATCTTTTGGTATCAAAGCAGGTTTTCCAGGCTTGTAGGTTTGTAGAAAATATGCACAAGTGGCCAAATTAAAAGAATAGAACAACAAGTTGTAGATGAAGATCAAAGAGCAAGCAACGCTCTTAGCAATAACAACAAAGGAGCTTGTAGAGACACAATAATGATGACCCAAGTAGCCAGCCTTCATTGTGGAAGGACCGTACAAGTAGAAGGTAAAAATCCCTACATGGAAAGGACTAATTGTTGTGAGAGTTGGCATCTAATTGTTGGCTTATCTCCAAGTTGAATGTGAGGTGTTTCCTAGTGAGGAATAAGTTTAATCAAGGAGGATTGTGCATCATGATACATATAGTCATGATAAGTAAGCAACATTCTGAATTCGTAAAAATGAGGGTAAGCATTCCATCAAAGGTGTCAGGTAACAATGTAATCCATCCCCTAGAACAGTGTTGGCTTCCTTAACCACAAGCAGATAGGAAGCAATATGAGAGGGATAAGTCCAGAATCTTTTAAAATTTTGTTGTGACTATTGTGGAAGAGGAGGCTATACAGTCAATTTTTTTTACTACCTCAATCAATGTTAGTAGTGTGGAAAGAAAAGAGTAATCATGATGCAAGCACGTGGGAGAGGGTTTCCAAGGTGTAAAAAGGAGCTCTGGATGGGGGAGTTTAAGTTGGAGGAAATGTCAAACGCTATTTTAAAGCCATTTGATGGGCCTCAACTTTATACTTTAATTGTCAAACCAGGATTACAAGTTTAAAAGAGATATTGCTCTGTATGAGCCAATGAAAGGATTTTATGTAGTTAAGTGGTTCTTTTCTCTACAGCTAAAATCTAGGAACTGAAAACTACTGCAGAAACTCTGTAACTACTGAAGAAAACAACTGAACATACCTACAGCCTAATTTCTATTGGGCAAAGACAAAAATTCAAGATGCTCTGCTGAAACAAGGTGGGCCCTACCTAGACAGCCTAGATCTGAATTTCTCCCTGCAACTAATTACTAATTAACTACAAAACTTAACACAGCATAATTATAGGAAGTACTAATTTAAGCAGAAAAATAGAACAACAATATTTTAATCAAAATGGCATTTTATTCATGCTAAAACTCCTTAGGCAGAAATGCCTTACAATGGACAACGTCTGAAAATGAAATAGACTAATTCCCTATTTTTATAAAGTTCAACCTCTATTACAATTTGGGATGTTTGATTTATAGACAATCCCTTATTTCTGTCTTAAACAGCTTCTAACAACCTAAACCAAAATAGACTACGTTCCAAAGTAAGTCTAACAAATTCAACCCTGTAATAGCAGTCAACCCTGCTATTTCTCAGGTGCCTGAGGGAATCTAGCAATTGTTTCTTCCTTGTTTGGCATGAGACAATTTTGTCCTATCCTTTCAACTTTCAATTCCTATTTGCAAGGGATTAGGTGTGGCTGGTGTCCTGGGTTTGAGGCATCTTGATTGGAGTTTTCAAGTCTTCTCTTCCAGCTGTCACTCCATAATCTGCCAGCTGTTTTGCAGGAACTGTTTGCTGGACACAGCTATATGGCTTTTCAGTAACTGTGTCACCCTTTTGCAGTAATTGCGCCTTCTGCAGAAATGTCTTTCAGCAGTAATTGGTATTGTGCGAACGATTAACCAATATTATTGAAGCGAGAATAATATATAGGGACAAGGGAGAGCGGTTTAATCAACAGTTTAACCAACTGCCAATGAACTACCCAAACCACCTATTAAGTGCTTAATGAACTGCGCTTAAATAATGTAATAACATATATAGAACTTAGTTATCTATGCTAACATCCCCCCTTATTACATTATTTGGAAATACAAAGAGCATTGCGAAACAATTCAAATTTGACACGTGCAAGTGCCTTAGTGAAAATGTCTGCAACTTGCTCATCAGTGGGAATGTATTGGAGCTGTATGTGGTGCTTTGGAACTTCATCTCGAATGAAATGACATTGAGTGTCAATGTGTTTGGTACGCTCATGAAAGACTGGATTCTTGACAAGATTCAAAACACCTTGATTGTCGCAAAACAAGTGAAGTGGAAGATTCTTTGGAAGACCCATGTTTGTAAGAATGCGACTTAACCATATCACCTCGCAGACTGCTCCACGTGCTGCGCGATATTCTGCCTCTGTAGAAGATAAAGCAACCACTTGCTTCTTACTGTGCCAAGAGACAGGTCCAGATCCAAGATGGAAAATGTATCCAGAAGTTGATTTTCGATCATCAATGGATCCGGCATAGTCTGAGTCCGTGTATCCTTGTAAGAAGAAATTGTCATTCTTCTTGTACTCCAGGCCATATTTTGTACTACCACGGACATAATGAAGAACCCGTTTTGCTGCTTTCCAATGACTCACCTTAGGTTCCTGCATGAACCTTGAAAGATAACCCACAACAAAACTAAGATCTGGCTTGGTGTTTGTCAGATATATGAGACTCCCAATCAGCTGGCGATAGAGAGTACCATCTACCTGTGGAGATTTATCATATCGCGATAACTTAAGCCCTGGTTCCATTGGAGTTGCTTTAGGCTTACAATCAGTCATGCGATATTTTTCAATCAATGTCTTGGCATACTTCTTTTGTGTTACTCTGATATGATTCTTTTTCTGAGCCACTTCTAAACCAAGACAATAGTGAAGAAGTCCTAGATCTGTCATTTCAAAAGATTGTTTCAAGTCATCTTTCACTGCATCAATCATGTTCTCTGAACTGCCAGTGATGATCAGATCATCCACATAGAGTACCAAAATCACTATGTCAGAACCATTGTTCTTGATATAGAGATTAGCATCTGAAGGACTTCTTTTGAATCCATGTTGCAATAGGTGATTGTCTATTTTGATGTACCAAGCTCGTGGAGCTTGTTTTAACCCATACAAGGATTTGACCAACTTGCAAACTTTTTGTTCTTGGCCTTCAACCACAAATCCTTTTGGTTGGGTCATGTACACTTCTTCTTGCAAGTCACCATTCAAGAAGGCACTTTTGACATCCATCTAATGTAACTTCCACCCGAACTAAGCTGCCATGGCACAAAGTACACGAATGGTAGTCATTTTTGCAGTGGGTGCAAAAGTCTCTTCATAATCTATGCCTTCTTTCTGAGCATAGCCCTTTGCAACAAGACGGGCCTTATGCTTATCAATAGTTCCATCTGCCTTATACTTCACTTTGAACACCCATTTGCAGCCAATGGGCTTCTTTCCTGAAGGCAGATTAACTAGCTTCCATGTGTTATTTTTCATGAGAGATGTATGTTCAACATCCATAGCAGCCTTCCACTGAGGCTCACTAAGTGCATCTTGAACTGTTGTGGGTTCATTCTCATCCAATGCAGACATATAAACCCTTTCATCATCCATATCTGCTTCTCTGTCTTCCTCTGCATCTACAGATAGTTCATCAAACTGTTGGCAAAGCTCGTCAACCTCTGAAGTTGATGCCTCTGCTCTCATCTGTTGAGTCATGCTGCGAGTACAAGGTCGATCTAGAGTTAGATCTGGAAGTGAAGTCAACTTTGAATCTCTCAATGTGCTAGTATACCATTTTGGAACCTTGTTCTGTGGGGGTGGAGTCTCTTTCTTAGGCTCCTCTTCATCCAGGTATACAGTTGTAGATGTGTTATCTGATGTGAAAGCTTCATCAAATACCACGTCTCTACTGGTGTGTGTTTTCTTGGTCTTAGGATCTATCAACCGATATCCCTTTGAATGCTCATCATAACCAAGAAAAATACACTGCAAGGTTTTCTCATCTAACTTCTTCCTCTTCTGTTTTGGAATGTGCATGAATGCCTTACATCCAAAAACCCTTAGATGAGAAATGGAGGGTTTCCTACCACTCCATGCTTCTTGTGGAGTCATGCCCTGTAGAGCTTTTGTGGGTGCTCTATTCAGGAGGTACGTTGTTGTATTCACTGCTTCTGCCCAATACTCATGCTCAAGATGTGCCCCCTTAAGCATACAACGAACCATTTCCATGATGGAACGGTTCCTCCTCTCAGCAACTCCATTTTGCTGTGGAGTATAGGTTGTTGTCAGCTGTCTCTTAATCCCATGTGCATTCAGAAATGATGAAAATTCTTTGGAGGTATATTCCCCCCTCGATCTGAGCGGAGGGTCTTGATGGAACATCCTGACTCTTTCTCAACACTCTTCTTGAACTGCTGAAAGTACAGAAGTGCCTCAGATTTCAATTGTAAAAAGAAAACCCACATCTTCCGTGAGTAATCATCAACAAACAATTGAAAATACCTCTTTCCACCATAACTGTTTGGCATAGGACCGCACAGATCGGTGTGTACCAACTCCAAAGGTTTCTTAGCTCGTGAAGAGCTGACCTCAAACGGTACCCGGTGTTGCTTCCCTGCTAAGCAATCCGAGCAAACTAGCAATGTGGATGAAAGGTTGGGAAGGCCTTTCACCATCTCATATTTGCTCAACTCGAGCAAATATCCTGAACTCAGATGCCCATATCTCTTGTGCCAAAGAGAAGTGGCCTCCTTTGTGTTTGCCGCCATGGCAACATGAGGCGTAGAAATGGCATCTAAGATAAACAAGCCATGCTTGTATGAACCTGTTGCTACATGCTTTCCCTTTCTGGTGATGAAGCATCTCTTTCTGCCATCCTCAACACTGAAAACAACATCCATGTTTCTATCCAAGATCTGAGGGACGGACAACAAATTGTTTGCCAATCCAGGAACATAGAGAACCTTCTCAATCTGACATTTGCCATCTGGAAGAGTGACAGAAACATCTCCTTCACCCTGGACTCGGTAGGTCTTATCATCAGCGATTGTCACTGGCTTGCCTTCCTTTGCCTCAAATGTCTCAAACCACGATCTATCACCAGTCATGTGTTTGCTGGCACCGGAATCAATATACCACACTGGATCCTTCTGCTGAGAAGATGTGTGGGTCATGAGCACCTTGTGTGCTCTCTCAAAGTCTGAGTCTGATTCCTCATAAGCAACATGTCCCTTGGGTTGCTTATTCTTCTTCTGTGGTTTGTATTTCCCTTTTCCCTTTTTCTTGTGATCTTGGTCATTGGGTTGTTTATTCTTAAACCAACACCTGTTGGTGTCATGGTTATTCATATCACATATTTTGCAATATTTCTTTTCTTTCTGTTGAGGTTGTTTCCCTTTTCCTTTGGATGAAGATCCTCCCTTCTGAAAGTTACCTTGCTTCTTTCCCCCTTGTTTTGAGTAAAGTGCATTATCTGGCACTTCATCTCTCTGAAGCTGATTTGCCTCCTCAGTTTGAAGCAAATTTACCAACTCCACAAAAGTAACTTGTCTACCAGACACTTGTAGAGATGTGATCAACACCTTGTAGGATTCTGGCAAAGCTCTCAAAATGACAGAAGTCAAGAGAGTATCTGCCACTGTCTCTCCCATAGCATTCAATTTGGCTTTCAATTCTGCCACTTTGCATAGGAACAGTTCAACTGTCTCACCAGATTTCATACTCAGTGTATGTAGTTGAGATTGAAGGTTAAGAATAGTGGACTGATTCTTCCCTTCATAAATGGTAATCAAAGCATCCCAAGCTTCTTTACCAGTTTTTGCATCACAAATATGAGGTTGTACCTCATCTGTAGTAGCAAGCAGAATAAACATGAGACACCTTCTATCCTTCTTATCAAATGCCTCTTGATCTGGCCCTGGTGTTGTAGGACGTTTTGTAGTGCCAGTCACTACATCCCACAAATCTTCAACCTGAAGGATAGCTCTCATCTTTGTCTTCCATGGTGCAAAATTAGAACCTTTGAGCAACTGTGAATCTACAGATATTTGTGAACAATGGCCATTGTGAAGGTTCCTTATAACACCAAATGGTCCCCCTTTCTTTATACTTACAAAGAGTACGTGAAAGGGAATTCAATCAAATTGATGGCACCTGCCTCAAAACCCTTTCGAAAAAGGATGATGAGTTGGAGGAGTTTAAGCCAAACAATTAGAAAGAATTAGGGTATAAAATGGAGTGAATATCAAAACTGGCTTTCCTTATTTCTCCCCGACGATTTATAGAGAACAATAGCTCAGACGTCGTTGTTGCAGCTATGTTAGGCGTTAGATACAGTAGCCCAAAGCACGACAACATTACCTGTAAGTGTGGGCCAGAGGTACCATATATACCGAACACTGCGGTGCAATAAATTGCACAAATAGGTGTAAAATTTGGGGTCTTTTCTTTGCTTTGTATATTTTTTACCTTATGATTGAAATGCAAAAAAACAGGAAATTTAAATGCAAAAACAATCACAAGTGCCCACAAATTTAAACACTTAGGTGTCGGTTTCCACCGAAAATGCACCTATTACAATGCCAGCTTTGTTACAATGATTTTTGCAAAATATATATGAGGTTTTGGTTTGCAAAAATGATATTCAATTCCACAATTTTCTTCCCCCTTTGTCTTAGAATTTTGCAAGAGAAAAAATGCTTTTGATCCCCCCTTTTTGTTGCAAAATAAACAAGGATGAAAAATTTTGATATACCCTTTCAATATTGCAAAAGAAAAACTAAGTGCAAATATGATGTCCTTATCCCTCCATGGAAAAAAAAATGCACTAAGGTTTCTTGTTTCTTGGTGTTAGTGGCAACAAAACAAATGCTTGATTTGAAAAAGAAAAAAAATATGTTCTTATCCCTCCAAATTGTTAGGCTGCCACTAACTTGCTTTGGTTTGCAAAAGAAAAAATGGCAAAAAAAACAACAAAGGTATTAAAAAAAAATACCTTTACACCGTCTTTGTTTGTGGAGCAATGAACAAAATTGTTGGCTTTGAGGAGGTTTGAACCCCTGACCAAGGGCCTAGCGCCTTAGCTAGCTGCCCGCAATCGTCTCAGCCACGGCCTCGGACGAGTAGCAGAAGCGAAAGCTTCTAATTAAACCATCCTCACCGTCGTTTTGGAGAAAAAAAAATATCATCTTTATACTCCGCGCGGGAGTCAAACCCCCGACATTTGCCCAAAGACCTTAGCATCGGGCTGCCAGCCAGTCGAGCTGCAGCGCCCGACGAGAAGAAAATGGAAAGAAATTTCCTTTGTTATGTTCCTTGCCCGACAACAAGAAAAAAGATATGTTGGCTTTTATCCCACATGCACCACACATGTGCTTTCAACGTTGTTTAAAAACAACAATCCGCAGGTAGTAGAGTGACTGCCTTCAGGTGGTCAGCCCTTCAAAGCCAATCCTTTTGCCCGACACTTGTCCTCTGCAATGCCACGTCAGCCAAAACAGATGCCACGTCCATGCCAATAGGGTTGCCACGTCAGCCGCCAACAGGAATGTCACTTGTCCGTCTGCCTCGGGGTTAGTGCCTTTTGAGTTGATGTCTATCTCGGTCAGCGTGAGCCTGCTGAGTTGTTATATGTCTCGGTCCGCGTGTAAAAATCGTCCACCGGTTCAGGGGTCCCTTGCCTCGGGAGTTGTGCCCTAACCTCGTCTTGGGAAACGTGTCGAAAATCACGTCCTTCTCCCTGCCTCCGCTGCGCTCAGATCGACTCATTGCTCTGATACCATATTGTGCGAACGATTAACCAATATTATTGAAGCGAGAATAATATATAGGGATAAGAGAGAGCGGTTTAATCAACAGTTTAACCAACTGCCAATGAACTACCCAAACCACCTATTATGCGCTTAAATAATGTAATAACATAAATAGAACTTAGTTATCTATGCTAACAATTGGGCAACAACTAAACCAGAAAATAGAGATATTCTCAACAAGAAACAAACATTCATTTAGCATTCTCTTTCCTTAGTAAAGCATATAATTACTCAAATTAAAACAAGTAACATCTTATTTCTATTCTTATTCAAACAAACTTTATTTATTTATATATACGCAAAACATACTTATAAATCTGCAATAGGTTATAAAAGATAATCAGTTTGGGGGTAAGTTAAGACAAAAAGGATAAAAAGGATGGTTAATGTCATATCCCATCATTTTACCCCCCAACTGAACATGTTGCATGTCCCTATGCAACCAAAACTGAGTAACACTGTTGATATTTTTAACTAACAAAGAAGTTCCTATGGTAACTGGAGGTGAAGGAGTCTGAACTCCTTCATTGGCACCTTTGGCAGTAGCATCCTTTGTAGCTTCTGCTGCAGGATTTTGAAATTCTGCTGCAGCAGCCTTTGCAGCTTCTGCTGCAGGAATACAATATTCTTTAGTAATCTCCTTTGCAGCTTGTACAATACGGAAATTCTGTAGATCCCCAAGGTAAGTCGTCTTCACTAGATATCTCAACAAAGTTTCTCTCTCTTTTCAGCAATAGGTGATTCTTCTTGAACTCTTTTGCTCTTTTCCATTACTGAAGCACGAGTCACAGGTCTGGAAATTCTAGTGGCTTTGGATTTCCTTGCAGTGCTATGCTCCTGAGATTTTTTTAGAAGATTGTGCTTACGTTTTCATAGAGGGGCTAGTTTTCTTTGCAGTGCGACGCCCCTTTTGAGATTTTTGAGAAGTCTGTACTTCCTTTTTCGCAGAGGGGCTAGATATTAGTGCCATGCCCCTTTTGAGATTTTACAGAAGATTGTGGGTTCTTTTTTTGCAGGGGTCTGGATTTTTGAGTCTAAAGAAGACTTTTCAGATTTTGAAGGAGTTGCTTCATTTTCTAAATCATCTTCCTCTTCTGAGTCACCTTTCTCTTCTTCTGAGTCCTCTTCCTCTGAGTCATCTTTCTCAGAGTCGTCATCCTTTTCCCCTGAGTCATCATTATTGGAGGGCACAAGGGCTGAAGAGACCACATTAGCCCATGATATATGTGTATGTTCTAGCTATTCTAGAACTAATAGCTTTATAAGCCCATTATGGGCCATTGCATCAGTGTGACCATGTTGAACTTTTTTGTCCATACTCTAATAGATTCCATTAAATAAAAAGGAATGCAAATACTGTATTCACTATTCTGAGGAAATTTTACGGCTAAAAGAAACTGAATATGATAACTGTATAATTATGTAATTATACCCTCCAAGATGAAATAATGCAGTATTGCATTACGTATCTCTTGCCAAATTAATGGTAGATTGTTTCGAAATATTCCCTCAATGGTGCCTTTGTGGTCGTCCATGGAATAAGGCTCTCCAAATGTGTTTGCGATTTCTTTGACCTTGAGCCCTAGCATTTGTACCACGTTTTTCTCGTCAAGGGCAACTGCAAAATCCTACCAATGCTGACAGGGGAGACCTCCACAGTAATGTCATGGGGTAGGCTAGCTGTCATGGTTTCTATGTCCAATATTTTTGCAAATTCCACCGTCACAACATCATTTCCTCCTTGAAGTTGTTTCATGGCTTGATATCACCCCACTGTACGCAGTCTGTTTCTGGCCTCTTTAGACAGATGCAGAGAATCCACAATGACTGGTTTACTATGCTTTTGCATGGTCCCACCATTTTGTTGAGACATGCGTTTTGGAGCAAGAACAAGGGCACTTGAAGAAAACAAGGAAATTTCTGCAGAAAACAGGGCACAATACGACTGCAGAAATTAGGGCATGATTTGGAACGTGTTTGTAGCAGAGAATCAAGTTTTTGTAGGAGGGCACGATTTGTAGAAGATGGGATGCATCAGCAGTGAAAAATAGAATACGTGGCTACAGAAAACGAAGCGCACTACTGCAAAAAGTAAGACGTGTCTGCAATAGAAATAAGAACGCGCAGCTACAGAAATTGAGGTGTAAGATTGTAGAAAATGGGGTATACAGCGAATGCTTGGAAAAACGCAACGGAGAATAGTGTGTTTGAGTTTATGGCTGATGGAGTTGGATTGTTGGCAATACTGCAGCCGAGGCATGTGAGGGCGAATGAACCATGTAAAGTAGTAATACTTGTCCATGCAGTTTCAAATTGGGACCCATGTCCTATTTGAAAATCATGGCAATTGCGTTTTTTTTCAATGATGGCGGCAATTGCACACTTTTTTTAATTTTTAATCAAACCTGCCGCCAGTTGTCAACTATCAAAACATGTCACTGAGCCAATTGTATACCCAGTCATGTGCGTTTATCATCTTACCATCCAACTATCACCTATCAAAGTGTTGATTTATCCCAGACACGTCACCCAGCCAATCTGTATACCACCTAACCATGTGTGACACATCACCCTGCCATGTGCCATATCAGGTCAAACTAAGTTGACTTCCCTTTGTCATTATGTGCTACTGTAGAAGTCTATGGCACAAACAACTTTTTCAGGCAACTGTACACCAAAAGACTTATTGCAAAAAACTTTGAGGATGTTTTTTGATGTACACCTTATTTTAGCCAAGACAGGCAACATGTACATGTAGGAAGACAAAACGTCTTGCATAGTTCCCCTTCCAACTGAAGGATTTTCACGGCCTGTGAAAAACAAAGGTATGGCAAAAAGGGTGAGGGAAATACAGAATGCAAATTTAAAAGTATACTATGCATATATACAAATAAAGTAAAAATTGCTTAGAACAAGAAAAAAAATAGACAGAACCTGTGTTTTAAAATCAAGGAGTTTGATTGTTAAGTGGTATGAACAGATGAGGTGAGATGCAGAAGGGACAATCTTTAACAACAACTACTAGCAAAAACTTGTCAGATTTCGGAAACTCTGTATGTAATGAGGGAAATTGCGAAAGATATATATATATATATATATATATTTTTTTTTTTTTAAGGCAGAAAACTTCTACTAGTGAACTGGTTTTCAGAAGTTTTCTGTCCATTTGCGACTCCAAAAGAGATTTTCACAAGTGGAATATTTCTTCAAGGGTGGAAGGCCAGAAATCTGTTTTTCATTTCCATCCTTGGTTCGACAATGCCTATAAAGGTTTTCACTATAGAACATTATTTTTATTTTTGATTTTTATTTATTATTATTTTTTAATTTTTTTGGAGAGCTGAAGAAAAAGTCAATGAACTGTAGAATAAGGCAGTTCTCCTGCAGAGGAAGCCAGCTCTTCTGCAGGAGAAGTCAACTTCTCTATGAGCTACAACTGTGCTTGCTTGATGACCTGTTGAATGAAATCAGTTTTTGAAAGTGGCTTGCGATACAACTTTAAGCAGTGTCCATTAACCATTAAGCCTCGAGTAGAGTAATCGATGGTTTTCAACTTAACCGCACCATTGCCAAAAATGTTCTTAATTTCATAAGGACCTAACCATCGTGTACGAAGTTTACCTTTGAAATCCTGAAACTTGGAGTCATATAGTAATGCCCGATCTCCTGGCTGAAATGTACATGGGATGATGTGCTTGTCATGCCACTTCTTTTGCTGTGTTTGGACAAGTTCAGTTCGATGCAATGCTTGAAGCTGCATCTCATCCAAAGCATTAAGCTGAAGATGTCTTTCGTACCGAGCTGCAGAAAGATCGATTCCAACGTGCAAAGCAGTTCTTAAGGTTTGGATTTCAAACTCAATTGGCATTAAAGCTTTCTTTCCCTTAAACCATCTCAGAAGGAGTGAGACCTGTAGTTGTCTTCTAAGTGGTGTTATTTGCCCAAACAACTTGCCAAAATTTTTTTAAAATTAGGGTTTTGAAAGGGTTACCCTTTCCCTTTTACATCGATTTAGTCACATTGAACTATTTGGTGCCGCTGAGATTTGAACCTTGGTGTGGGCTACATCAACTATTTGTCCCAACTGTTGAACCAAGGACCCATTGTTGTACCTCTTGCATTATTTACTAAGATCTATTGCTAGTTGTTATTTTACATGGAATCTTGGAGGAGTTGTTTTAACAAGTATAGGATGCTGTATTTTTCAACTTTATATCATATTTGATGAATTCTAACTTAGCAGTGCCCTTTATAAACTGATATGTATATTGAATTAAAACTGTATATGCTCTTTAATCTTGGTTGGTTTACTCTTTAAGACGAATATCATATTGCTTATAAGGCTTGGCAATAAAAACAAATATTCAAAACTAAGTTGAAAAATAAAATAAATGTCATGTGCTGTTGTCGGAAAGGATAGGTCACCATTATTTATGTATGACAATCTTGTATTTGTAAGATGTGGTGGTACTCTAAAACAGAGATTAACACAACATAGAAAGGAGAAAATGAACAGATCAATCTTCAAATCTGTACATACTACTTCAATAAACCCTTCATCAATCTTCAAATCTGTACACACTACTTCAATACAATGCCCTATACTTACATATACACAATAGGACGTCTCTTGATTGTCTCAAGAGTCTCTTGGTGCTTCACATTCTCTCCAAATCTGGGTGAGAATATTTATTTTTTCTCTTTTTAATTTTCACTTGCAATTCCAATTCTGTCCTGTTCTGATTTTTGTCTTATTCTTGTCCTGTTTTGTTTTTTGTCTCATTTAGTATCACAATTTCCAACATTCTCCCCCTTGAGACTGAATGGGGAAATTTTCATTCTATCTCTGAGTGAAATAAACTGATTCTTTGCCACTATCTTTGTAAAAATGTTTGCATACTAATCTTTCGAATTGCAGTGTTTCAATTCAACTTCCTTTTCCTGAACTAAGTCTCTAATAAAATGATGCTTCAAATCAATGTGCTTTGATTTTGTATGAAAAACAGGATTTTTAGTCATTTGAATTGCACTCATGTTGTCACAAAAAATGGTAGTTGGTCTTTCTTGCTTTTCACCAAGGTCTTCTAGGATCCGCCTCAACCACACTGCTTGTGTGCTTGCTGATGTAGCTGCTATATACTCTGCCTCTACTGTTGAGAGTGCAACCGTTGCTTGTTTCTTCGAACTCCAAGTTACCAATCCATTTCCCAATGAGAAACAATTTCCTGATGTAGATTTCCTATCATCAATTGAGCCTCCCCAGTCTGAATCACTGTATCCAACCAACTCAATCTTATTGGCTGAAGTATAATGGATTCCATAATTTAAAGTTCCTTTCACATACCTCAAAATTCTCTTAGCTGCTCTCATATGATCTTCTGATGGCTCACTCATGAATCTTGAAACCAAAGAGACTGCATATGCAATATCTGGTCTTGTTATTGTCAAGTACATAAGGCTGCCAATCAAACTTCTATACTTCCTCTCATCCACTCTTCCACTTCCATCATCCTTGCACATTCTTTCACCTTGTGCAAGTGGGGTAGCAACATCTTTGCAACTTTCCATGCCAAACTTCTTCAACATATCATGTGCATATTTAGATTGGCAAATGAAGATCCCATCATGTGTTTGATGTATCTCCATGCCAAGAAAATAATGCATCAAACCCAAATTGCTCATTTCAAATTCTTGCATCATGGCTTGCTTGAACTCTCTCTTCATTCTTGATGAACTTCCTGTGAAAATTAGATCATCAACATACAAGCAAACAATCAAAATATCATCACCTTCCCTTTTGTAGTACAATGTGGGCTCATTCATACTTCTCACAAATCCACACTTCAAGAAGTATGCATCAATTCTTGAATACCATGCCCTTGGTGCTTGTTTCAGTCCATATAATGCTTTTTTTTAACTTGTAGACATGTCCTTCTTTACCTTTCACTTCAAATCCTTGTGGCTGTTCCACATACACTTCTTCAATCTTGCCATTCAAGAATACACTCTTTACATCAAGTTGATGTACAGTCCATCTTTTTTGGGCTGCCAAGGCTAAGACCATTTTTATTGTGTCTTGCCTTGCAACAGGTGCATATGTCTCAATCTCATCATAATCTATGCCAATTTGTTGTGCATACCCCTTTGCCACTAGCCTTGCTTTGTGCCTTTCAATTGATCCATCACTATTGTACTTGGTCTTGAACACCCACTTCACTCCAATTACCTCCTTGTTCTTTGGAAGTTCACACAACTCCCAAGTATTATTCTTTTCAATTGCATTCAATTCTTCTTTCATGGCTTTGGTCCATACCTTGCTTTGGGCTGCTTCTTCAAAACTTGAGGGCTCCACTTCAATCTTGGACAATAGTGCATAGTTCACCATATTATCTTCTTGTTCCTTTTGCCTTTGTTCTTGGGCTTGTGCTTGGCTTCTTGTGAATCTCCTATCAAAATTCTGATCCAACATTTGGCAGCTTGGATGTGATTGTAATATTCTCTTCCCTTTTGTGCTTGTCTTTGGAGAAATGCTTGTGCCTCCACTTGATGTTTGTGACACACCAACATCTTCAATTATGATTGTCTTCTCAGTCTTTTCTGCTTGCTGTCCATGTACTCCCCATTCATCAAAAATCACATCTCTAGACACAATGCATTGTCTAGATTTGGGTCATAACATCTATATGCCTTGCTTTCTTCAGAATAACCAACAAAAATGCATGCTTGACTCTTTGGATCTAACTTCTTCCTTTTCTTATCTTCAACATGAACATAAGCCAAACAACCAAACACTCTCAAGTGACTTACCAAAGGCTTCTTTCCATACCATGCCTCATGAGGAGTCATATTCTTTACTGCAATTGTGGGACTTCTATTGAGGATGTACACTGCTGTTGCAACTGCTTCAGCCCACAAATGATTTCCCAAACCTTTTGCTAGTACCATGCTTCTTGCCATCTCCATGATTGTCCTATTCTTCCTTTCTGCCACTCCATTTTTGCTGAGGTGTATAGGCTGCTGTCAATTGTCTTCTTATCCAATGCTCATCACAAAATTGATTGAATTTCTTGGAAAAATACTCACCACCATGATCAGTCCTTAATGTTTTGATTCTATATCCACTTTCATTCTCTACTATGGCTTTGAAGCTCTTGAATACTTCAAAAGCATCACTCTTATTCTTCAAAAAATATACCCAAGTTTTTCTAGTATGATCATCAATGAAAGTGATAAAGTAGAAGGATTTACCAACACTTGGTGTGTGCATTGGACCACAAATATCTGAATGAATCAGCTGCAATGGATATGATGCTCTCCATGCTCTTCCTTTTGGAAAGCTCTCTCTATGATGTTTTCCCATTGTGCAACCTTTCACACACTTCACTTCTTGCTTCTACACAAGGCAGTCCATGGACCATTCCTTTAGCATTCAACAAATACAAGCTTCAAAAATTCAGGTGACCATACCTTTGGTGCCATAACCAGCTGTTGTCCTCAATGGTTGTATGACACAAATTGCTCTCTTCTCCTCCAAGCTTCAAAGGAAACATTTTATTCTTTGTCATAGGTACAACAGCCACTGCTTGGTTCCCATTTGCTTTGTCATAGATGATGCACTCCTTATTCTCAAACACCACTTTGTAGTTTTTCTCTAGAAGCTGCCCCACACTCAACAAATTGTGCTTCAAGCCTGGTGTGAAGTAAGTATTTTGGATATTTTTTCTTCACATATTTTGTGTCAATTTGTAAGGTTCCTTTTCCTTCAACCTCCAATGCTTTGTTGTCTCCAAATTTCACCTTGCTCTTGTATGAGTCATCCAACTCCACAAACAACTCCTTATTACTGGTCATATGATTTGAACAACTGGAATCTAAGTACCAAGACTCTTTAGTTGAAACTTCTGCCACATTACATGACAAGAACATATTTTTTGAGCTCTCACCTTCTTCATGTGAAAAGTTTATCCTTTTCTCCTCCTTCATTGCTTGCCTTTATTCTACATTCTCTTTCATAGTGGCCATACCTTTTGCAATAGTGACATTGAATATTCCTCTTATCCACAAATCTGCCTCTACCTCTTCCACTATAGCCTCCTCTTCTACCATGGCCTCTTCCTCTTGTAGAATGCTGATTTTGCTGCTCCCCTCTTTGACCTTGGGAATTGAAGCTTGAGCTAGCCCCATTATTGTTTGACACTCTAGCCTTGGAAGCAAAAGCTTGCTCCAAGTTTTCTTCTTCACTATTTTTAATTCTTTCCTCATGGGATATAAGTGATCCCACCAATTCATCAAACTCCAACTTCTTCAAATCTTTACTTTCTTCAATAATCATTGCACAATTGTTCCACTTTGGTGTCAATGTTCTCAACACCTTTTTCAACATCTCCTTGTGCTGGTTCTCTATAGATACCTATTTTGTGCACAATGTCATGCACCCTTACACAATAATCTCCCACATTCTCATTGTCCTTCATTCTCAGATTTTCATATTCTCTCTTCAATGTCTGTAACTTCACTAATTTCACTTGAGCAGACCCTTGATAGGCTGTCTTCAAGGTGTCCCAAGCTCCTTTGGCAGTCTTGACACTTGCAATTCTTGGAAAAATGCTTGTATCAAGAGTTGCTTGTATGTGATACAAAGCCAAGGCATCTTTTCTTTGTGCTTCCTCCATATTCTTTTTTCTTGTGGCTGATAAAATACTCCAATCTGCAGGTTCCTTGTATCCATTTTCCACAACACTCCACACTTCCTTGGCAATCAACAAAGTCCTCATCTTTATGCACCAATAATCATAATTTTCTCCTTTAAATTATGGGATGGGCAGTGAAGCATTACCATGAGCCATGACAGCTACAATAATAATTTATGAAGTCTTCCACAAACTCGAATTCTGAATTCCCTGGTTAAAGAGAATCAAATTCTCAAGCTCTCCACTTCTCCAATCTCCAAACTTCAAGCTCCGATACTAGTATGTGAGATGTAGTGGTACTTCGAAAACAGAGATTAACATAACATAGAAAGGAGAAAATGAACAGAAAATGAAATTGCACAAAAACCCTCCAAAAAACACTTCATCAATCTTCAAATCTATACATTCTACTTCAATACAATGCCCTATACTTATATATATACAATAGGATGTCTCTTGGTTGTCTCAAGAGACTCTTGGTGCTTCACATTCTCTCCAAATCTGGGTGAGAATATTTCTTTTTACCTTTTTAAATTTTCACTTGCAATTCCAATTCTGTCCTGTTCTGATTTTTGTCTTATTTTACATTAACACCATCTTAGATGCAAAACTGGCAGATGGACAATTCCTCAGGAGGCATGTCCAAAACGGATGTGTCTTTTGCACAGTAGTGGAGACCGGAAAATATTTTGTCATGGAATGTGAAGCCTACAAGGACATCAGAATTGCATATGAGGACACTCTAAAAGTGAACTCACTAATAAAACTTTTTGAATCTTCTCATCAAAATCAACAACTTAAGAAACACACTCCAAAATATGATAAGAGGATGTTGAGCTTTTTGACTTTGTTGAACAATTTTCTTTCTTGGATGTTGTTAAACTTTAAAACTGTGAATAGGAGGTCCAAGGTTTGAATTCAAAAGGGAGTAGGATTGTATAACATATCCCATCTTTGTATTAAAGCTCTTGGTCCCATAGACTAGTCTCATGGACATAACTGAAATCATTTCATTCATTCATTCAAAAGGAACTTTTAAAGAAGATTTTCTAAACTAGAAGTGACTGAAGTCTTTCTATATCCCCCCAAAGTTTTCCTCTTTAAAATAAGAAGTGTGATAACAAGCTTTTGAATTACTAATGCAAGAAGCCCAAATTCATTATCAAGCAACTCTAGTTGAGAAGATGAAATGACAAAGAAAGTCAGCATTATACACGGTCCTATAGCCTAAACTGTGAATAGGAGGTCCAAGGTTTGAATTTAAAAGGGAGTAGGATTGTATAACATATCTCATCTTTGTATTAAAGCTCTTGGTCCCATAGACTAGTCTCATGGACATAACTGAAATCATTTCATTCATTCAAAAGGAACTTTTAAAGAAGATTTTCTAAACTGGAAGTGACTGAAGTCTTTTTATATCCCCCCAAAGCATTCCTCTTTAAAATATGAAGTGTGATAACAAGCTTTTGAATTACTAATGCAAGAAGCCCAAATTCATTATCAAGCAACTCTAGTTGAGAAGATGAAATGACAAAGATAGTCAGCATTATACACGGTCCTATAGCCTAATCTCTAATTTTCTGGTGGTCCTATAAGAGGAAAAAATCGAAAAGGGATCTTATATGATATGCAGTCTTATAGCCAAAGGACATTTAAATCTCCTGTCAAAAGGGTTAATGGTATCTCAAAGTGCTAGCCATTGGAAAACTTATGCTGTTTTATTGATCCAACAGGGTTATTTCTCCATGTAAGTATGAGAAATAAAGTTGAAGAATGAATGGTTTAAGATGCCTTTATAATGAGTGTGCGAGCATGATTATGTTATCGCTCACAAGGCCTCAACAATGCATAATATGAATTTTATTCGTAATGTTTTTAATTCTACAGTTCATGTGATTCTTGTCATTGCCTGTCAAGTTGTGTACGGCAATGGAACAATTTTCAAAATTTGGTAACTTTATAGCTTGTTTCTGATTGGTTGTCATTATAGCTATTTTATTGCTGAAATAGTAAATAATACTTTGTACTATATTAATGCTTCACTCATTGTATAAGAGTACTGAAAAGTTCCTGCCACGATTCTATTAACTTTCTTCATAGTATAATATTTAAAGAATTGTTTGATTAAACATTGATTGATATTAACTGAACATAATAAAAGTAAAACTCAATCCTTGTTTTGCAGAATCGAAGTCATTATCATCAGCTTTCTGCTTATGCCAATGAATCAAACTCTCAGGCATCAAAAAATGTGGACAATTCAAAAACAAAATATGATATTACACTATCAATAGGCGATGGACTGAAATTGGCTATAAAGGATCATGGGAAGCATAATGCTGAAGAAGGTGCAGTTTCAATTTCAGAATTGAGGAAATGGTTTCGTGTTCGATTTGTTCGCCTGAATGGCATTCTTTTTACGAGGACAAGGTAAACATTATATTCTTTCTATATGCATGAGCATTCTATTTGTGGAAAGGTAGTATTTGAATATGAGTAACGGCACTGATGTTTTGACGAGAATATTTATGTATGCAATTAGTAATAAAGCAGTAATAGATTGTTCAACAATCTCCCGAATCATATTGTATGTGAAACCGGCTAATATTCTACGATTCATTCTTTAGATTTTTGGTATAGAATAAGGTATTTTAGAAACAAAGTTTTGAAAAATGTGTGTAATGCACAATCTTCAATGTTAGATAAGTAAATTTTCTTATGCTTGCTCTTTATTCTACAAACAAGCAGTTCTTATTGTGATTGTCATACGCTTCTTTGCTTTGATACCAGAATACATCATTCAAGGGATATCTAAGACCTCTTGGCATATGAGATAGAAATTCACAATGCAGTTTATAGCACAGCATAAGAATGCATATATTGTCAATGTTACCTGTCCTTTGTCCAACTCATTAAGAGAAGGATGGATACTAATTAGTCTAGTTTTGAATCAAAGACTTCCTCTGGAGGAGTTTCAAATTTTTGCTAAGATTTGATCAAATGCTATGGATTTCCTACTTTCTGTTACAAATATATCATAGGCTTAAATATAAATGTACATTGCAGATGGTGGTAATGTTCGTCATAGATAAGATAAGATAATTTTAGTAACGTCCAGAGATGGCCAAAGTAGGCCAATGGGACTCATTAAAAAGAGCCGTTATAAATTACAATGCACTGTACTAACCAAAAAGTATTATGAAAATAAGCTAAAAAGATTCTACTCTGAAGTGGAACAACTATATGTCATAATATTACAGCCTCAACGGTTACCCGAAGTGGATAAACTGTTACGTATGAAGACAATATACAACAAGCAGACCTGCTAGACGTCTAGGCAACATAGATGTCTGACCTGCTAGACGTTTAGGCCAGACGTCTGACCTGCTAGACGTCTAGGCTGGTAGACGTTTGGGCTGGTAGACGTCTGGGCAGCCAGACGTCTAGGCTGGTAGACGTCTGGGCCTGACGTCTGGGCAGCCAGACGTCTAGGCTGGTAGACGTCCAGCCTGACGTCTGACCAAGTAGACGTCTAGGCCAGACGTCAAGCCAAGTAGACGTCAGAGCAGTGGACGTCTAGGTAGACGACAGGAATGCGGAAGACGAACAGTCTTGGGAGTGGAAACGAACAGTCTTTGGGAGCTGAAACAAACAGGTTTTGGAGGCTTCCGTCGGAAGAGGAAACGAACAGTTTGGAGTCTTCCTTATGCTCTATAAAAGGGATGTGATCCCTTGCATATGAAGAGAGGTTGTTGAAAAATCACGCGCAGGAGTTGCGCAGCGCGGGTGGGGGGTTGGGGGGGGGTCTGAGTCTTTGAAATGCGTGCACAGAAAAAAACACGCACAAAATTTTTTTTTTCTCAGACCAGCGCTGGAAAAAAAAATAAACAATGTTTTTATCTTCCAGCAATCTTCTGCTTCCTCCAAAAAACCAGCTTCCGCTTTCTCCAGGCAAGACCAGCTCTACAACAAAAAATTTGTCGCCCCCTATTATCAAACTGGCTCTGATGCCATGTTGAAATAAATGAACACTATTCCATTAAGAATAACTCATTTAAATAATACATTGCAGCTCTAAAATAAGCCCGGAGGTTGTGGAACCACCCGAGGTAAAAATAGAGATTGTTATAGAAAATAACAATACGCCTAAATAAACCTAAATAATGAAATAAATATGGATATCAAAATGATATGCTAACACTTTAAGCCCTAGACTTCATTGACTCCCATTAGAAAGCTGTGTAGAGCTTATATGGATAATGACGTATCTTTTACAGCATGTGAATTGGACAAAATTCAATTTGCTTGCTTCATCTGAAGGGAGATGCTTATGAATGGTGGCATCAATATGAACTGGACATTTAGGATGGTGAATATGATGAGTTATTTAAATGGCAAGAATTTACCAAGCCGACTACTGTTATTTTTAGGGAAAATTAAAAAACAACTGACAAGAAGTTTTTGGAACTTACTGATTTACATCAGACACCAAGAGTTTTTGTGTGAATATAGTACAAAGTTCTGGATATTATGTGCGTGAGTTTGAGGTATGTCTGCCACTGTTCAAACTTATTTGTTGATGGATTATAGGAGGAACTGAAAGCTCACTTGGAAGCCATTGGAGTGGGGAGTCAGGACCTCAGTGAAGTCACATATTACATGCATGAGCTTACCAAAGAATGCTTAAAAGTTGGAGCAGAGGAAAAGCCTTTTTTGCTGGTCCAAAAGTACATAACAATCTTTTCAGGGCAGCCACTTCAAATCAGGTTCTAACTAAGGCCAGCTGAAGCAGAGCTTCATAAGCAATGACTTTTTTTTTTCATCTCAAAAGGCGTGGTCTTGAGACCATAACTGTTCTAAAGAAAAGTCATTCAATTAATAGACGCTGTTGGTGATGCCTCACACTTTCAAGATGAACTAAGAATAAGTGGTTCTGATATGCTATGCTGGGAAAATGCACCTGAAAAGGACAACATCGAGCAACTCTTTGCTTTGTTAGCACTTATAAGAGGAGCATCAATTCAATCTACCTTAGGTTTGAAAGCTTTTATCAATGGAAGAAAGGTCATAGTTTTGAAGGCCAGATGAAGTAGATATTCATAAACAAGGACATTGCTTTCCATAACAGGAAGCATTGTCTTGAAACCGTAATTGGTCTAAAGAAAAGTCATTCAATTAATAGATGTGGTTGATGATACACCACACTTTGAATGTGAAAAATAACGAGAGGATTGTGATAAGGCAACATCAAGCAATTCTTTGTAGCTATAACTTTGTGGATACAAAATTATATCCTATTATGGATTTTCAAGTGCAGAATATCCTCCTTCGACATTAATATTGGTAATTAGTCCCAACTATATTGCCATACATTTTAGGATTTATTTCAATATAGGATGTGATAAATTATATTAAGGTTAAAATAAATTCACTCGTTAGAGCCACTCATGGGGAAGTCTCATATGTGTAGTAAGTTATGATTCACACTAAATTAGTGAGAATTTGGAAGTTAATTTGTTAGTTTGTTACAACCTATGTTGGGCAAACTTAAATGTATTTAAAGCTTGTTTATCATTGAAAATATATTGGAGCAGTTTGTCGACATTGGTATCAGAGTAAGTTGCAGATATTCTATATCAGAGTAAGTTGCAGATATTCTACCTTATCGCTATCAGATTTCTGCTACGAGAATTGCTGAATGAAAAAATATTTTGGAGCAGATTCTGAGGATAATGCCTTCCTGAAAGCTGGATTCCACTTACATGGGGTCGTTTGCAATGTTTGTTGTTAGAAAAGGCAACATTCAAAATGTGCTAGGCTAATTTGCATTCACATTCAAGGCAACAAAAATGAATACGAGCTATGTTGGATCTTCCATGTCTAACTAATGGAGCAACAAAAAGAAAAGACAATTGCTGCGCACATTGCACCCATAGTTGGATTATGTACTTTAGTTTTGACATTGCAAATATAGTTGGAAGTTGCATTGCAAATGGAAGTCATTTCACAGCTTCAGATTTGGAATATGTGGACGACAAGATTGTTTGAAGTGGATAACTGCATTTGTCCCTATCCTTTGTTAGGAGTCCAATGAGGCCATTCCCATTGAAGAAGCTTAGTGAGTTCATTTCCACCATTGCTCGTTGCAAATAGTTGAGTGTGTCTCTATTCGTACCCTAAGTGTACTTGATAAACTATTGAGTGTGTCCTAGTTCATCATATGGTTATTTGTACTGTTGTGTTTGTCCTAGTCTAGTTATTAGTATTCCTACCCAAGTTTGGAGCATGATGTAATAAAGAAGAAAAATATTAGGATTTATTACATCATAGGATGTGATAAATTATATTAAGGTCAAAATAAATTGAGTGGTTAGAACCACTCATGGGGAAGTCTCATGTGTGTAGTTAGTAAGTTATGATTCTCACTAAATTAGTGAGAATTTGGAAGTTAGTTTGTTACAACCTATGTTGGGCAAACTTAAATTTATTTAAAGCTTGTTTATCATTAAAAATATATTGAAGCAGTTTATCATTAAAAATATATTGAAGCAGTTTATCTACAATACATGTGTTAAAGAACCCACTTTTCGCATGGAAACTTATTCCGTAGAATCTGATTTTAATATTGTGTGATTTGGTGGTGTTGATGTAATTTAGGGATATAGTGGTTAAGACTAAGGCGATTTAGACATGGAATGTTATATATTGTCCATGAAGTTTATGTAAGGCTTAAAACAACACCAAATTCATGGATCTAGACCTTCAGAAAGTAAGCTGGTTTCAGCAAATAAAATGTAAAAGGATATAAAAAAATTGGACCCCTGGTTATATCGTTCAATGCAACACCATTAAGGGGCTACACTAGTCAAATAAATCAGCAAAACCAGTGCAATCACAGCCTGTACATGGCATAGTACATCAGTTTGCGTGTGTTTGGAGACCTTTGTAGAGTCTCACCCCTCAGTGTATGTCATGAATAGATCATAAGAGGTGGAAGAAGGCACCAAACTGATCATGATCCCACTCTATCTGCACCCAAGAGTATTTAAGGGTGACATTGAAAAGCTGATTCAAGATATTTAGGAAAGGGGTAATTTCAGGCTGACCAAACTGATCATGATCCCACTCTATCTGCATCCAAGAGTATTTAAGGGTGACATTGAAAAGCTGATTCAAGATATCTAGGGAAGGGGTAGCATCAGGCTGACAAAAAGCTCATTTGTTGACCTTGTGGTACCTGTACACAAGTAAGGTCCTCCTGCATATGACTCACACTTTTGACAAATTACATGGAAAGCATCGATTTCCATTTCCTGGAGTCAAAGAGTTGATTGATGAATTATGTAGCATGGTTGGTTTCTACAAAATTAATTTAAGATCAGGGTACCATCAAATTCAGATGTTGGCAGAAGATATGCACAAGATTGCCTACGGGCATGTGTTCATGGAACATGGTGGTTGGAAGGTTGTGGGGTCTAGTCTTGCTGCCCCCTTTTGCTAGTTGTAGGACAAATCAAATGTGGGCATATGCATGGGCACATAAGAGGAGGGGAGATTCTTTGAGGAGAGGCCCAAGGGCAAGTCAGACTCTTCAAAGTTGACAAAGCCTACGTACAAATACTGTAAGTAAGAAGGCATCCTACCAAGAGTTGCTTTTTAAGATTATAGAAGATTAAAGGAGAGTTGAAGAAGGCTGGATGTCTTCTACAGGATGATGAGGGAGACTTTGATGGGTCCTCATCATATTGAAGTAGAGCTTACATTTGGGTGGGGGTTATTTCTAATGTCTTCTCTCCCTGGCCCCTTAGTTCTATTTATGAAGTAAAAGTAAAGTAGTTTTTAATGTCCATAAGGCCATAGGGCTTTATGGGACGATGTGATTATCCAAGTGTTTATCTAACCATATTGGAGCATTGTGTACAACCTTACCCCCTTTTGGATTCAAATCGTGGACCTCCTATGTAAAGTTCCAAAGTATTAACCATTAGGCCCACTATGAGGGAGGTGTTGAATTTCGTAATCTTTACTTATGGTCGAGGCCGAAATTGTATAATATACTTTATTGTGCTAGCCTACGGGGTAACAATGTATAGTGTATGAGGGGGTTTAGTGTAGTCTATAGGCACATCGTTCATTTTGTAAATTGAAATTTATACCCTAACCTTAGTGATGTGTCGGTTAAGGGTCTATCTAATTATTATGTAATTATTAGAGGTATTTATACACCTCTTCCACTGATCCATTTTATCGGTGTGTGATCATTTGATTACATTACTGTTGGGTGTTTAAGGGCATCCTCTTATCTTTGTGTCTGCTTTTCGACCTCTTTTCATTCTATTTTCTTTATTGCTATGTGATTTGAGTAATGTTGACATTCTGTAATCTTCCCTTGTGAGCAAGGCTGACATTGTATAGCATGAGATGGGGTCTATTATAAGCCTACAAGCCCATAATTCACCATGTAAAGTGAACTTTATATCCTAACCTTAATAATATGTCAGTTAATGGGTATATTTGACTATTATGTAATTATTGCATTGGTTTGCGATTAATTGATTATTAGTAGTATTGTGTATCTAAGGGTGTCCTCTCATCTTCATGGCTGTTTTTCAATTTCTTAATGCATTGTTTCCATTCACTTTGGCAAATGTTGTGAAATCTAACTCAAATTTTTCTTAGAAATGGTAGAAGTTGTTTATCTTGCTTTTCTTTTGAGAATTGCATTGGAGCATAATTCTACAAATTAGTTATCTTCTTTAATCTCTTTGTCTGTTCTGGGTTTCCTGATTCTTGGACTGAGCATATCATTCACCCCATTCATAAAGCAGGTGATCCCCATGAACCCAATAATTATAGGACTATCATGATTGGGCATATCTTTGCCAAGCTTTATGCCACAACATTGGATGTGCTTCTCTCTCGAAGGTTGGAGAAGGAGGGTTTAAGGGCTCTTGGCCAAGCTGGTTTTCGGAAAGAATACCAAACCACAGATCACATTCTAGTCCTCAAAGCTATTATTGAGGAGGTGTGTTCTAGGTCCTCGAAGTTTATTGTTGCTTTGTTGACTTTAGGAAAGCCGTCGACACGGTGCCTCGACATTTACATCTTGAGAGACTACGGTCAGTTGGCATCTTTGGGCAACTTTTGACAACTGTGATACGGTTATATGAGACCGTGAAAGGTCGGTTTCGCTCCCCTCAAGGGGTTTTAGACAGTATTCTTAGCACCATAGGAGTGAAACAAGGGTGCCCCCTTTCCCCGACACTTTTTGGGATCTTTATCGACGAGCTTGAGACTTTTATTAAGGAGAACGCTCACGCAGAGAATGGTTGCCTTCTTCAGTATTTGCTGATTTCTATTCTCCTCTTTGCTGATGATGTTGCTCTTTTGGCCTCTACTCCTAAGGGGCTTCAGTGCCATTTGGACAAGCTTGCTGCTTTTTGTGACTCAAGACAGCTAACGGTGAATCTTTCTAAGACCAAGGTTATGGTATTCAATACTACCAAAGAGGCTCTATCTCATCTCCACTTCTCTTTCCAAGGTCGGGAGGTCGAGATCACCACCTCTTATGTGTACTTGGGGGTTCTTTTCACCGGTCTCACTTTTAGTATGAAACTTGCCGCCTAGGCCCGAACGTGGAAGGGATATGTAGCTCTGTATTTGCTAGAGAAGAATTGCTTCAAAGCACATTTTCAGGATATACCTGTGAAGATGAGGATTTTTGATGCCTTGGTCAAGCCAACTATTACTTATGGGTCAGTGGTTTGGGGTCCTAGCCTTGGCCCAACTGAGTGGTCACAGGTTGAACGAGTCCAAACACCCTTTCTTTGACTATTCATTCGTTGCAAGGGCACAATCCCTCGATCTATTGTTCTGGTAGAGTTTGGGGCTCTCCTCTCCAGCTTGAAATTATCTTCTTGATTATCGGTTATCTTCATCGGATCCGTACTTTCGGAGATACCTTTGAGGGTTGCAAGCGGTACCCTTACCTTGCCCTTTGCTCCTCGATGGAACTCTCTCCGAGTTCTCGGGGAGGTCGGAGGAGTTGGTATTTTCAGGTTTCTGCCCTCTTGGCCAGCATTCAAATACAGATAGACATGCTCCCCCCTTATTCTTTGGGTGTTCTCCCCCCCTCTCGACTTAGTAAGGAGAGGATGCTCCACGAGATCCGGAAGGATGTTAGTCTCCAGTACACCAGATGCACTTGGATCTCTCGTGTTGCCCCTCTTTCCCCCAAGTTGTCTTTATACCATGAGCACTTCTTACAGATACAGGAGGGCAAAATAGTTCCTCCACAATATCTTTAGCAGCACACAATGCATAGTCTTCGGATCACTATTGGGAAACTCAGGGTGTGTTCTCACCAACTCCGGATTAAGTCGGATCACCATCTTCTGAGGGAGGAGCAGATTTGCTTGTTTTGCCCCTTGGGTGAAGTTGAAACCCTTCATCACTTTATTTTTTGTTGTCCTATTTATTATGAGATCCGGGGTAGATTCCATTGCCTTTTCAGGGACAATTCTCAATATCTTTCTACCTTCTTTAGATACCCGGACCAACGGTGTCTCACACTTTTTCTTAGGGAGATAACTCAACTTTGACAACATAAAAGTTCTTCTCCAAATGGATATCACCCTCCTCAGCATCGGCTCATCACAACATACTTCACTAGCTCCGATGGACCAGGTGACTCCGGATAGAAACGCCCCAAATCATCCAGTTTGGACGGAAGCAGGGTCACTAGACAGCGCGCATACAGTTTGTCAGGGTTCCGAACTAGCGCTGGTCAGAGACATACCAGGGACTTCTTTAGCTCCAGTACTTCGGCCTCGATTGTTAGGAGAGTTTAGTTTTTGGGGGGTCCTTGGAGCTTGCCCCTCCTAGGCTGCTCCCTCCCCCCTCCTTCTCTCTCTTTGTTCTTCTTGGCGTGCACTCCTCTCTTTTGGATTACAGCCCTCCCTCCCTCTGCTCTCCCTTTTCTTTTCCCTTTCTCTTTGGCCCGGTTGTTGGGTTTTCTCTTGTATTATCTTAGTCCTTTTCTTTGTTTGGCTTTTTAGCCTGCTAGCTGGCAGTCATTATTGTCCTTCTTATAGTCCCTTGGGTCTTATTTTGGCCCACCATAGACATTAATAATATTTCATTTCATTTATTTTTCACAAACTTTGTTGGAGCTGAACTTTGAGTCTTTAAGAAGTTGCTTCAACTTTCTGTTGTTCATTATATCTGAGAAGCACTTGATATGTCCATGTCAACAAGGTCCAGCAACTTCTTTGTCAACTGCAGCCTTGATAGAAAGTCTGCGACTTATTATAGAGACCCTTGTACCTAGTCTGCCTAGGTATGTAATCTACATAAATGTGGCACTAGTTGTGCAGCTTTGATAGTTACTGCAAGCTTCAGATTGGTTTGTGGTTGTAATGTTTGATAGCTATACAATCGCAATGGTGCTTAATATCTGAAACTGATTGGGTATATGTACTCATAGTAGTAGAAAAGGTTTGCATTGGGTGGGTAGGTTGGTCAATATTCATTTCCAGTATGGAATGAATTCATAGCATTGAATGCTCTCCTCCGTTAATGAGCTTTGGTACGCAAATATGGAATTTTAGAACAACTTATCTCCATATATGTGCACTATTTTTGGTCAATACTTGTGGAATTGTCATATATGTGCAGAACTCTCATGAGTTGCGTATTGCATCATTTTATGACGAGCACAGGGGACTTATAGCCGAGAAAATGTTATATGTATACATGGAGGTGTTCTATGCGTTGCATATAACTTGCTCGCTCAATGGCCATGATGCTTACATAAATGTATGATGTAAATGGCTTATAAGATTGTCCAAGGTTGTTTTTTTTTTTTAAATTACTATTGTTTCTGCCTATGTGGGAAGCGCAGACGTTCGTGTGTAGGTCTTACTATTTTTGCTAGAGTCTGCAGTGATTTAGCTTCATACAAGAAATGCAATATATTTGGTCCTCTGATGCTGGAAAAGGCATCCATGTTTTGGCGGTTGGCTTTTGCCTCAAGTTCACATATCTGCAAAATGCCTTACAGGCTTGCAGAACTGACAGGCCAAACTTTGCCATGTGGACACATGAAAGTACTTCTAATATTCTGAGAAAAGGTACATCCTCGTATTAAATGCTTGTCTGGAATCATCCAGAGTATTCTGATTCAACTCAGCTTGATAGAATAATTAGTGAAATGCAAACTTGGGATCTCAAAAAAAAACAAATCCTGGGATAGGACTGGGACAATAAATATGAAACAATAACATTGAATGCTCCTCTGTTAATGAGCTTTGGTATGCAAATATGGAATTTTAGAACAACTTATCTCGATATATGTGCACTATTTTTGGTCAAGACTTGTGGAATTGTCATATATGTGCAGAACTCCCATGAGTTGCGTATTGCATCATTTTATGACAAGCACAGGGGACTTATAGCCCAGAAAATGTTATATGTATACATGGAGGTGTTCTATGTGTTTCATATAACTTGCTCGCTCAATGGCCATGATGCTTACATAAATGTATGGTGTAAATGGCTTATAAGATTGTCCAAGGTTGTTTTTTTTTTTAATTTACAATTGTTTATGCCTATGTGAGAAGCGCAGACATTCGTGTGTAGGTCTTACTATTTCTGCTAGAGTCTGCAGTGATTTAGCTTCATACAAGAAATGCAATAAATTTGGTCCTCTGATGCTGGAAAAGGCATCCATGTTTTTGGCTGTTGGCTTTTGCCTCAAGTGCACATATCTGCAAAATGCCTTACAGGCTTGCAGAACTGGCAGGCCAAACTTTGCCATGTGGACACATGAAAGTGCTTCTAATATTCTGAGAAAAGGTACATCCTCATATTAAATGCTTGTCTGGAATCATCCAGAGCATTCTGATTCAACTCAGCTTGATAGAATAATTAGTGAAATGCAAACTTGGGATCTCAAAAAAAAAAAAAATCCTGGAATAGGACTGACAATAAATATGAAACAATAAATATCAAACTTTCCGAGACTAGTTGGTTAAAGTCATCAAGACTTTGGGAATGTATCTGATAGTGAGAGAAAAGCTCAGCAAGTCTAGACTGATGTCCTATGTTAATTTTTTTTTAAAGAAACCCTAAACTTGATCATTTTGGTTATGTTTTTTTAGAGGTTTTTCTTCAGATAATCAGCTTTGTTTTTTTCAAAACAATATAAAACCTGACAAGATTAGTTGGGGAATGTAGCAGATAGAGTGTGAAAAGTTCAGTAAGTCTAGGCTGATATCCTATGTTTAAAAAAACAAAACAAAAAAACGAAGAGGGAGGGAGGGAGGGATGGAGAGTTGACTTGGAATTTGATTGAGTGGTTGTTTTTCTCCTTCCAAGTCAATGTAAACATTTTTAAGGAGATTAGGGGTTTTGTGTGTTTTGGGAGGTATTAATCACTTTTACTTTTGCTTTAATAATATTGCAAGGGCCTATAAATCAAACTTGTGCAAAGATAGAGAGGGACGTTGCATGGACATTTTGTGAAGACCTTGTTAGGGCTAAGGTGCGTTGGAGATGTCTGCAATAAACCAATGAATAAAAGGATTAACCATTCCTGCTATCATCTTGAAAGTGTTGGTGGCAATATCATGGTTGCATGTGGAAATCTACTTGGTGTGACTTATCAGGCCAAATAAATTTACAATCTACCGATTGCTAGCAAAGTGACATTCAATTCCCTCTCCCACTTTGTTTTTTCTCATCACGAGATGTTCAATTACTACTTCCAGCTCCCAGCCTAGCTTGGAGAGCCCAAGATGTAGGAAATCTGGTGTCATTTGTTCTATTTTTTGCAAGATATTGTCATTTTTTATTACTTGTGTTCCTTGCTGATATTTGTTCTAGTAAATTACATCTAACTAATAGATTGCAGTAAACGTCGAGTTTGTGCACAAATCATTTTACTCTGCTATGCCTTACAGCTGATCTTGCTTATGTTGCATTCTATTTTAGCCTGGAGACATTTCCAGAGGTTTATGCTGCTTCCATCTGTGACTTAGAGCAATTGCTTTCTTTGGATGATATGAGCCTTGAAGCAGGCTTAGGCTCAGAGCATCGAAGTGGGATAGGCACTGGAAGCAGTGGAGCTGCTGGTGTACTGCAGCTTGTCTGCATTCTTATTTTCACTGTACATAATGCAAATGGCACTAATACCATGCAGCAGCCAACATATGCTGATGTTTTGCAGCGCTCTGCATTATTACAGAATGCACCTACTGCAGCATTTGAGTGTACAGGTCGCCTTATGCGAAGATGTGCAGACTCAAAAAACATCTCCAGCAGCCCCTTTTTGCCTGCGATGCTAGTTTTTTTGGAGTGGTTGGTCTGCAGAAAAGAGATTGCAGTAGCTAATGAAGATGATGAAAAGCAGAAAAATGCAAGGTCCTTCTTCTGGAAGCAATGTGTTGAAGTTTTGAACAAATTATATAGAAGCAAAGATCTGGACTCTGAGACTGGCAATAACACTGCAGATATGCTTGAGATGCCTAATGAATTTGTCATTCCGTTGTGGGAAGATTATGAACTGCAAGGATTTGGTCCTCTTGTTCCTGCTCAAAGAGGATTAGACTATTCCATATCATCTGTGAGAGTAGGGTTCAGAGAGAAGAAAGAACAGCAAGTTCGTGTTCATCGACTCTTAGCAGCAGGAAAGGCTATTGGAATTGCATTTGAGGGTACTGGAAGAGGAATTTCCTATGATGAAGAGACTCGAAGCTTCTGCTTGGGTGGAGAGCTAAAAGGAAAGAGTAAAAATGACTTGACATCTGCAGATGGACAGATGATGGCTAAACAGGCAGTTGAATGCTATCTAAATTCAGCTGCACGTAACAGTGGGTCTATAGATGGATGTAAAGAAAACAAACCAGCAACAAAGGACGTGTGTGCCAAATCAGTAAATGTAGACGAGGACGATGGAGAATACATTGTTTTCAAGCCTGTGCCAAAGGATTTATCTACTACGAACACTGCACATAACTCAACTAGTGGAGAATGTGGTGAAGCATCTTTCAGTGCGCCAAATATTTCTCAATCTAATACATCATCTGTGTTCCAAGGTAAAATAGGACTTGACAAGCTAGAAATATCCAGTGTCAGCAAAGATCACCCACCAGGTTCTTTTCTTCCTAACACAGGCCTTCAGGTTCAAGGTGGTTTCAGGGCTTTGGAACCTCCTGTACCTCTGAGTCAAGCACTTACTGGATGTGGCAGCAAAGATCACCCACCAGGTTCTTTTCTTCCTAACACAGGCCTTCAGGTTCAAGGTGGTCTCAGGGCATTGGACCCGCCTGTACCTCTGAGTCAAGCACTTACTGGATTTCCTTCTGCAGCTTCGAGTGTTATGTCTTTGTTGGTTCGTACACCAACTTCTTTAGGTGTTCCTGCTGATGGAGAGGTTAGTTCAGTGCAACAAGAACTTAAATTGAACAGGCAAAGTAGCCTTGGGGAATCATTATGTGTTTTCCCAAGTCCCACCTTAAGCAGCTGGGGTATCCAGAACCATGATGTGATGCTCACAAGTGGTATGGTGAAAAGTAATCCTCTTGGTGTTATTGGACAACAGAAGCAAGCTGATATGAGTCTTTCATATTGGAATACACAGGTAGATGTACCTTCCCTTGCCAGGCTGTCTGGTCTTTCTTCTAGTGACTCGTCACCTACTCAGTCTGCCTCAGAGAATTATTGCTTGCCAACAAATTACATGAGATTTACATCACAGAGTGACAGAATCCAGCAGAGTGGTGTTCCTTCTACTTTTCTTATGGACTCGTCTTTCTCGGTTCGAAGGCCACATCCATCAGCACCTTTGCTTCCAGAGGAAAGTGACATAAATACGTCTGGGGATATTACCTCCAGTACACAGTACTTCAATCAAAAAAGAAATGCCATTACAGAGGCCAAAGACACAAATCTGGCGATTTCAATCCCACTGGAATATTCAGATTTGAGAAAAGAATCTCTAAAGACGTCTATAGGTGGTAGTCAACTTGTAACTCAAGATAACACTGATGCAAGGTGGATGCGATCTCCTGCTATTGGCCCCCCTCCTGGATTTGGCCCTACTCAATTCATCTCTGGGAAGAGTGACGAGGATGGTGAAACTCCACATCCAGTTGATGATTATGCATGGCTAGATGGGTACACCTCCTCTGCAATGTCAGAGTCAAATAAGGGAAGATACAGAGACTGGAGCCTTCCAAACTATTCATCAGGCAATGGTATATGGACCTCTGGGGACAAATTACCTGTCTCCCCAGATAGCACATCCTTTCCATTTCCAGGAATGGGCTTTTCTGGATATCACCATGCTGATGATCAGCAACAGAAGCAGTGCATAGAGTCGCAGTTTTATGAGCAAGCGTTGCATGACCATCAGTCTAAGTGGTTTGAGTATGGCGTGGAGTCAACATCCCTGCAATTTGGAAGCCTGCCATCACTTTATGAGGCCCAGCAGCAATCTGAGTCCCAGAAACAATTACGTTTACTCCAAGAAAAGCAGCAAGAGTGGTACAGGCCGTATCAAATGGGAGGCCCATTTGCATCATGATACCAGGATGCAACATATGTCACCAGTGCACACACAATCTGTCTCATTGGTAACAAGGCTGCCAAACATAAAGACATATTTTGGGATTGCCAATCCAGTTTCTCCATGCTAACAATGATAGGTATAATCCCTCTCTCTTTTCAAGATCTTTGCTATGTGTCAAAGTCCTCGATTGCAGTTATCTTCTCTTTAGGTGTCAATATTTTTTCTGTTTTCATCTTTGAGTCCCATGAATACAATAGTGACATTAAAAAATGTGTTTTTCTTTTCTTCTTCTATTTCTTTGCAATAACAAATATAGTGTCATCACAGGTGGGTCTTTTGTCTCTTCACTCGGCATATTGAGCTTCCAGATTTTCCAATTATATTTGGTAGCAATTTTTCTGAGTATGCAAGGACTGGAACCATTATATTTACAGCCAATGTGAACTTTGGAGAGCTGAGAGAGTCTACATATCAGTTACAGGCAAACCTGGAATTGGTGGTCCCACTGTGTCTACTTGATGATGTTTACAAGTTTTAACTTAGGATGATCTGAATGTTGCCAATTGAACAAACAAAGCCGAAGCTGTTTGAACCTTTTAATGGGGGATAAGATTTCAAACATATAGGTGGCTTTTGCACACATTATGATACGAATCTTACCTATCGGCCACCATTCGTGAAGGCAAGTGATCGTTTTCCTCGATCCATGTTTTGAGCATGTTAAAGATTAGTTTTTTTTTTCATTTTTTTATTTTTTTGGCCTCCTGAGGTTACCTAACAATTAGAACAAATATACATAGCAGTTTCATACCAATTTAGGCTTATTGATTAGGTTCCTGTACTTCCGAAGATAAAAGTTGCAGTTGTGATCCATGAGTCATTTTCTTTTATTCAGGGAGGAGCTTTCAGTTTGACCGAGCAATGGAAATGTTTACCAGATATATTCTTCCATCCAGTTGCACTGGCTAGTTGCAGAATATTTGAAGTACTAGTGATGCAGCAATTTTGTCAGAGATTATCAAGCACAAAATACTTTAATTTCAGGATGGGCATCTTATGCTTATACAATTGATACTTGATTAAAAGATAACGTTTAATGTTTTTGAGTTTTTCATAGTTATCAAAAAGATTGGATCTTATTATGGAAAACAGGTAGACTTCTCTTTATTTTATCATATCAGCTTGTATGTATTCTATCGGAAGTGATAAATTGAGGTTGTGGCATATTAAAATGACTACAGTACATAATCATTATAACAAATGAAATTCTAGTACACGGCTTGATTGATTATGCTGATGCGTGTTTTTATATATTCTGACGCGTGTTTTTATATACATTTCTTCTATGTTTTCACGTCAGAAGACCCTCTTAGGTCAATGGGTTTGCTTGGTTGTGAATATAGTTGTCACCTTTGAGATCAAAAGCAGCAATGTCACATTAGTGGTTCCTATCTATCAAACAAATAGATTATCCATTTCCTATAGAGAATTCTCTATACAATCAACAATTTTATGCTTGTGTTATGGAAGGATGTCAGCAAGGCTAATGTGTCGGAAGGACAAATTTAAGGATAAGTTTATTTGTGTCATCGGCAAACATTCATATGAACTCATAGTAGACGTATTCTATATTGGTTGATTTGTAAATTTAATTAATTATGCATAGACCAAGAGGAAGTTTAGTCAGGTGGAATTGATTTATGTTTGTTGTAGTGTCTTCAAATCTGGAAGGTGTATGGGGCTTGTTCACATAATTATTTTCTTACATCATGGTTAGTTTTACAGCATTAATGAATGTCTTATATTGATTATTCTGCTTCTCTTGAAATATGGTTCAAAAATGATGTTCGACATTATTCTGATTGCTCGGGTATCCGTCATTTTCAATGGTTTCTTTTGTTTCAATTGGATAGTCAAGCGGCCTGATTGGCTTATTTTAAAGTGATGTTAGGCTAGTCCATTTGAGTTTTAAAAACTTGATCTTGAATTATGTTAGCATATTATCATATTTGCATAGGCTATTTCATTAATTGGCAGGGTAAAATAAGCGCCTAGCGCTCTCCAATTATTGAGTTGGTTCACCAACCAACTCGGGTGGTTCAACCAACCGAACCACACTTAATATGTATATATCCTGCAACATTATCAATAACAAGTGCTTCGATGTTTTGTTCTAATTGCATGGTGTTATATTTCTTTATGGTACCAGAGCTAGGTGATGGGCGGTTGGAGAAGGTGGTTTTCGTAACCACTCCGACGCAGACACTGACCAGGCGGATCGAGACATACACAGACAGCATGCACGAAGCCCGAGAACGCAGACACTGACCAAGCGGACCGAGACAGACACAAACAACACGCACAAAGCCCCAGAACGCAGACACTGACCAAGCAGAAACATGCGGACCGAGGCAGATGTTGACCAGGTAGAGACACGCAGACAGAGGTCGACACTGACCAGGCAGAGACACAGACCGAGGCCGACGTTGACCAGGGAGAGACACGCGGACCGAGGGAAATACACGTGGCTAAGGTTACATGGCAAGGTTGACGTGGACGGGCTACAATGGCAAATGGAGGCAAAAAGGGTGGCTAGGTGACCACCCGAAGGCAGTCACCTCCAAAGGTGGTTGTTTTCATTTTTTAACTGCTGCGAATGCATCCTCTGGATGCATGTGGGATAATCCCACGATATTTTTTAATTAAAATTGATCTTTGCATTTGATATAAGGATGATTTGATGGTCTTCTTGCAAGCTACTGTGGTAGTGCAGTTGGTTTACGCTATTTATTAACTTGTGTCAGGTCTATTGTTCGAATCCCATGCGGGTTGCCAAAATAGGGCAGAAATTTTTGTTATGCTCTTTGAAGTTGATGCCATTTGACATGATGCATAAATTTTGGTGCCCTACGCCTGCTCGTTGATGGCCAGTGTGACCTGTTGACGCCCGGGAGCGCCCGATGACGGCCAAAACGCCTTGTTGACGCCCGGGAGCGTTATTTGACACCCTAAGAAGTGTTTTTTGACGCCCTGCAAAGGTCGTTTGACACCTATGAAGTCATTTTTTGATGCCTTAAAGGCTCCAAAACAGTTTTTGACGGGGTTCAGGTACAATTTTTCATTTTTCCTTATTTATTTTGCAATCAGAAGGGGGGAATCACAGTCTTCACATGATTCTTTTGCAAAATTATAAGATAAAGGGGGAAATCCAAATATCTGGAAGTGAATTATTGCATGATAATGCTGGATTTGTAATAGGTGCATTTTCGGTGGTCACCGACACCTAGAGTTGTTAAATTTGTGGGCATTTGTGATTGTTATTTTTTTGCATTTAAATATTTTGTTTTCTTGCATTAACAATCATAAATTACAGCAAAACTAAGACCCCAAATTTATACCCTATTTGTGCAATTTATTGCACAACAATGTTCGGTATTTGTGATACCTCTAGTCCACACTTATAGGTAATGTTGTCGTGCTTTGGACTACTGTATCCGCCGCCTAATATAGCTGCAACAATGACGTCTGAGCTTGTTCTCTATCAATCTTCGGGGAGAAATAAGGCAAACCAGTTCTATTGTTCACTCCATTTCATACCCACATCGTGATTGTTGTTAGGCATAAATCCTGACGAAGGTTTTTCCGAAGTGTTTAGGGGAAGTTACGCCCCACGCATGAGGAATAAACTTTCTATGGTAGGTGTCATAAACAACACGATGCCCTTTCAGTATCGCCTAAGTTCCATGTATCATGCTGCTCGTATATACTTATAGTCTCCCTCACGTAAGGGCGGGTATATATAGAGTAGTTTCGATATATAGGTTCGGCAGGTATAAAGAAAGGGAGACCAATTGGTGATATAAGGAACCTTCACAATGGCCACTGTTCACAAGTATCTCTCAGATTCACAGTTGTTGAAAGGTCCTAACTTTGTTCCATGGAAGACAAAGATGAGAGCCATTCTTCAGGTGGAAGATTTATGGGATGTAGTGACTGGCACTACAAAACGCCCTCAAACAACAAGAAGCAGATCAAGAAGCTTGGGATAAGAAGGACAAAAGAGGTCTCATGTTTCTCCTATGCTTGCTACTACAGATGAGGTCCAACCTCATATCTGTGATGCCAAAACCAATAAGGAAGCTTGGGATGCTTTGATTATTGTGTATGAAGGAAAGAATCAATCCACTATTCTACACCTTCAAACTCAACTACATACCCTCAGTATGAATTCTGGGGAGACAGTTGATTTATTCCTTTGCAGAGTGGCAGACTTGAAAGCCAAATTGAATGCTATGGGAAAAACAGTGGATGATGATATCTTGAACTCTTTCATCTTGAGAGCATTGCCAGATTCCTACAAGATGTTGATTACTTCCCTCAACGTTCCTAGTAGACAAGTATCTTTTACGGAGTTGGTAATTTTGCTTCAGATGAAGGAGGCAAATCAGGTTCAGAAAGCCCTTTCCACCCAACAAAGGGGTAAGAAACAAGGTCAGTTTCAAAAAGGGGGTTCTTCTTCCAAGGGAAAAGGGAAACAAAATCAGCAGAAGGATAAACAATATTGCAAGATTTGTGATATGAATAACCATGACACCAATAGGTGTTGGTTCAAAAACAAGCAACAAAATGACCAACCTCCTAAGAAGAAAGGCAAAGAGAAACATAAATATAAAAAGAAACATAAGCAACCTAAGGGCCATGTTGCTTATGCTGACTCCAACTTAGACTCAGATTCCCCTGGGTCCGATTCAGATTCCGACTCTGAAAGAGCACACAAGGTGCTCATGACCCATACTTCATCTTCCCAGATAGATGTTGTATGGTATATTGATTCGGGAGCTAGTAAGCACATGACTGGGGACAAATCATGGTTTGAAACATTTGAGGAAAAAGAAGGTAAGCCAGTCACAATTGCTGACAATCAAGTCTACCAGGTGAAGGGTGAAGGGGATGTTTTTGTCTCTCTTCCAGATGGTAAATGTCAGATAGAGAAGGTCCTCTATGTCCCTGGATTAGCCAATAATCTATTGTTTGTTCCTCAGATGTTGGATAGAAATATGGATGTTGTGTTCTGAGTTGTGAAAGGCAAGAAGAGATGTTTTATAACCCACAAAGGTAAACATGTCACAACCGGCTCCTACAAGCATGGCTTGTTCATTCTAGATGCTCTTTCAACGCCTCATGTTGCTCTGGCTGCAACTACAAAGGAGGCTACTTCTCTCTGGCATAGAATATATGGGCATCTAAGTTCAGGATATTTGCTCGAATTGCACAAATATGAGATGGTGAGAGGACTTCCCCACCTTTCCTCCATCTTACCAGTTTGCTCGGATTGCTTAGCAGGGAAGCAACACCGGGTACCTTTTGAAGCTAGCTCTTCCAAAGCTAAGAAACCTTTGGAGTTGGTACACACCGATCTGTGTGGTCCTATGCCAACCAGCTATGGTGGAAAGAAGTATTTTCAATTGTTTGTTGATGATTACTCACGGAAGATGTGGGTTTTCTTCCTTCCATTGAAATCAGAGGCTTTTTCGTACTTTCAACAATTCAAGAAACTTGTTGAGAAGGAGTCGGGATGTTTCATCAAAACCCTCCGCTCAGATCGAGGGGGGAATACACTTCCAAAGAATTTTCATCATTTCTGAAAGAACATGGGATTAAGAGACAACTGACTACAACCTATACACCTCAGCAGAATGGAGTTGCAGAGAGGAGAAATCATTCCATTGTGGAAATGGTTCGATGTATGCTAAAGGGAGCACATCTTGAGGATCGATATTGGGTAGAAGCAGTAAACACAACATCATACCTCCTAAATAGAGCACCCACAAGAGCTCTACAGGGTAAAACTCCACAAGAAGCATGGAGTGGTAAGAAACCCTCCATTTCTCATCTAAGGATTTTCGGATGTAAGGCATTCATGCACATCCCAAAACAGAAAAGGAAGAAGTTAGATGAGAAGACCCTGCAATGTATTTTTCTTGGTTATGATGAGCATTCAAAGGGATATCGCTTGATAGATCCTATAACCAAGAAGACACATATAAGTAGAGATGTGGTATTTGATGAAGCTTTCACATCCAATAACACCTCTACAGTTGTATATCTTGAGGATGATGAGCCTAAGAAAGAAACTTCACTTCCTCAGAAAAAGATTCCAAAATGGTATACCAGCACATTGAGAGATTCCAAGTTGACATCACTTCCAGATCTAACTCTAGATCGACCTTGTACTCGTAGTATGACTCAGTAGAAGAAGGCAGAAGCATCAACTTCAGAATTTGATGAACTTTGTCAACAGTTTGATGAACTATCTGTGGATGCAATGGAAGATAGAGAAATGGATATGGAGGATGAGAGGGTTTATTTGACAGCATTGGATGAAAATGAACCTACAACAGTTCAGGATGCACTTAGTAAGCCTCAGTGGAAGGCTGCTATGGAAGCAGAACATACATCTCTCATGAAAAATCATATATGGAAGCTAGTAAATCTGCCTTCAGGAAAGAAGCCCATTGGCTGCAAGTGGGTGTTCAAAGTGAAGTATAAGGTAGATGGTGCTATTGATAAGCATAAAGCCCGTCTTGTTGCAAAGGGCTATGCTCAAAAAGAAGGCATAGATTATGAAGAGACTTTTGCCCCTACTACAAAAATGACTACCATTCGAGTATTGTGTGCCATGGCAGCTCAGTTTGGGTGGAAGTTACATCATATGGATGTAAAAAGTGCCTTTCTTAATGGTGATCTACAAGAAGAAGTATACATGACCCAACCTGAAGGATTTGTTGTCAAAGGGCAAGAACATAAAGTCTGTAAGTTGATCAAATCCTTGTATGGGCTAAAACAAGCTCCTCGAGCTTGGTACATCAAAATTGATAGTCACCTATTGCAACATGGATTCCAACGAAGTCCGTCAGATGTGAATCTCTATATAAAGAACAATGGTTCTGACATAGTGATTCTAGTGCTATACGTAGATGATTTGATCATAACAGGTAGTTCAGAAAGTATGATTGATACAGTGAAAAATGATCTAAAAACATCTTTTGAAATGACAGATCTGGGACTTCTGCACTACTATCTTGGTTTAGAAGTAACTCAACAGAAACATCATATCAGAGTTACACAGAAGAAATATGCCAAGACTTTGATTGATAAATATCGCATGACTGACTGTAAGTCAAAAGCTACTCCAATGGAAGCAGGACTTAAGTTATCTAGATATGATCAATCTCCATAGGTAGATGGCACTCTCTATCGTCAATTGATTGGGAGTCTCATATACCTAACCAATACCAGGCCTGATCTCAGTTTTGTTGTGGGTTATCTTTCACGGTTCATGCAGGAACCCAAGGTAAGTCATTGGAAAGCAGCAAAAAGAGTTCTACATTATGTCCGTGGTACAACAGATTTTGGCTTGGAATACAAAAAGAATAACAAGTTCTATCTACAAGGATACACGGACTCCGACTATGCTGGATCCATTGATGATCGAAAATCAACTTCTGGATACATTTTTCATCTTGGGTCTGGTCCTGTCTCTTGGCATAGCAAGAAGCAGCAAGTGGTTGCTATTTCTTCTACAGAGGCAGAATATCGCGCAACTAGTGGAGCAGTTTGCGAGATAATATGGCTACGTCGCATTCTTACAAATATGGGCCTTCCAGAGAATCTTCCACTGCATTTGTTTTACGACAATCAAGGTGTTTTGAACCTTGTCAAGAATCCAAATTTTCATGATCGCACCAAACACATTGACACTCATCATTTTATTCGCGATGAAGTTCCAAAGCACAATATACAGCTCCAATACATTCCCACTGATGTGCAAGTTGCAGATATCTTCACCAAGGCACTTGCTCGTGTCAAATTTGAATTGTTTCGCAATACTCTTGGTATTTGCCAATAATGTAATAAGGGGGGATGTTAGCATATCATATCATATTGTATAATGCATAGTTCTATTCCATTAATTGGCAGGGTAAAAGTAGCACCTAGTGCTCTCCAATTATTGAGTTGGTTCACCAACCAACTCGGGTGGTTCAACCAACCGAACCACCCCATGATATGTATATATCCTGCAACATTATCAATAACAAGTGCTTCGATGTTTTGTTCTAATTGCATGGTGTTATATTCCTTCAAATTATTCTGCTTCTCTTGAAATATGGTTCAAAAATTGATGCTTGACATTATTCTGATTGCTTGGGTACCTGTCATTTTCAATGGTTTCTTTTGTTACAATCGAATTGTCAAGCGGCCTGATTGGCTTATTATAACAGTTGTGCTAAAGTGATGTTAGGCTTGTCCATTTGAGTTTAAAAAACTTGATCTTGAAAGGTGGCAATCATTCTGAGTTATTTTTTAGTAGATACAGCAAAAATAAAGAACGAAGTTGTTAATATGTAGCTTACTCTGGCGGCTACGATTAATATCAATTGGTGAAATGACCTGCATGGATGGATATAGAGGAGAATTCCTATTCAAGTTGTTAATATGTAGCTTACTCTGGCGGCTACGATTAATATCAATTGGTGAAATGACCTGCATGGATGGATATAGAGGAGAATTCCTATTGGTTGGAAAACTGCCAGCATAACACCAGAGTTCAGGTAACAATATGGTTAGGAAAAGCATAGATATTTGTATGAAGGGTAGGCTTGGCCTGGATACAATCCAAGATTTAGGGTTTATTGGTAAAATGTGATCTTACATGACACAAGAATGATATGAAAAAGGGGAGTCAGAAGTGGTAGGTATGTGCCCTAACTATTTGTTTTTGTCATTTTACTCGAGGACTAGCTATAGTGGCCGACCCCTCACGTGCATAGACTCTACTCTCCACCAGCTAATATGTAAACACTAGTGATTTTCTTTAAATTTTTTACTTTATAAGCCTTCACCAATCACACACATGTATATGTTTATGTATACGACAGTTGTTTATTTAATACAGGTCTCTATGTTTTTGTCTAAGTTATATATTTTTTTTTGTTTTTTTAATGAACACACACCCACCTCCTCACACACTAACACACCGCGGTTTCAACCTTGGACTTCCCGAAGAAGAGCCCATTGCCCTGTCCCCAGGACATCTTATTTTGTTTTAAGTTAAATATCAATTTCACATTCTTTAAACATAATTCATTAAAACATCCAAAATTAAAACACACATCTAATTTGAATTTATGTGATATTATTTTATCAAATGGTGTAAGTTTAACTGGTTAAAGAAGCCGTCTTTCAGGGTAGAGACTCTTAGGATTTAGCTTTATATCTTTCATAATTGTATCAATCATTCTCTCCTCTTATATTGTTAGGATGTAATATAAAATGTAATTGTATTAATCATTCTCTTCTCCTCTCATCATATTTCTTAGGAATCTAGGATGTAATATAAAATGTAAGGAAGGTAGAAGTTCTGGTTATTTCATTGCCTTAACGGCTAATACAGGATTCTTCTCTTACAAGATCATCATGTAAGAGATTAAATATGTGCCCGGACATCTTTTAAATGTGTGAAGTTAAAAGCCTGAATAAATGCATTTTTCCTCTGGTTTCACTTGGAATTTAACATGTGGTATCAGGGCTCTTGAGCCGAGAGAAGCATTTGAATGCATTTTTAAGGAGAAGCCATGAAGCCTGTATGAATATTTGGACACTCAACGGTAATTCGGAGGCCTAGAAAATTGTTTTTATTAATGAATTGACTGGATGCTCTCACGGAAATCTGGAGGCCCAGAATCAAATTCAACAAAGTTTATTTTTTATTTTAGCATTGTTTTTTAAGAATTAAGGTTGGTGTGTGCCAAAGAAAGAGAGTGCAAGGCTACGTTGAATGTGCAGGCGCAGGCGTTGATCTGCAGTGGAGGACAGAGCAGAAAGTAAATCGCCTAAAAAGTATGTAAGTTGAAAGTGTAGGGGTTGATATGCGTTGGAGGATAGACTAAAAAGTATAGCGCCTAAGAAGTGTGCAGAAGCCAAAAGCTCTAAAAAGGTGTTCACGAAGTGCATAGAAATCATACGTTGGAACAGAAGGAAGAGAGCCGCTCGAAGTTTGAAGTGTGCCCGAATATTTTTTAACTCAATTTTAAATCTTTAGGGAAGAGGCGCCCAAAACAATTAAAGTGCATATGACATTATGAAGGATTAAGTTTTATTTTTTTAATATTTCTTAAAGTGTATTTCCTGCATATTGAAATGTGCTAAAGGTGTTGTAACTGTTTTAAAATCAACGTACATATGTTGTTTTGAACATACAGAGAGAACACACAAGATTTTTTTTTTTTTTTTAAATTCAATTGAGAATACCGTTTTTTAAAGTCACCCAAGAGATGCTGTTTGAATGTCTGGGAGAGGATGTGTACAAAACTTAAAATTCGCCTCTGAATGAGATCAGAATTTCTCAAAATTGCAAACATACATTTTGCATGAATACTTGGTGTTTAAAATCTAGAGTGCAATCTGAGAATTTAGTTTAAAAAAAAAAAAAAAAAAATCAAGTTTGTTCTATTTTTCTATATTATTTATTGAAATTATATATATTTTACATAAATCAAAGATATCTTTCCATAGTTAAGGTTGAAAATATTTAAAATTGTGCTGCATATTTGAAAGATTACATTATTTAATAGTTATAAGGTCCTATGAGTTAAAAAATATTTATAAAAGATGGTGTAGTGTTTAGGGCTTTGGCCTCTCTTTGGTGAGGTCCAAGGTTCAAACCATTGCATACTCAAAAGGGGATAGGTTGGATGGTAGCGGTTGAGTGATTCTCGGTTGATAGCCTAACCTAAGGTCCAATTGGTAAATACTCATCCAACAATCATCAATCATCGAAATGGAAAACTTATCTTTGATGGTTATATGATTGAGTTCATGGAAGTCCACACACATTCTCCATGATCCATTCTTCTTCTTGACCAATAAGATGAGACCTGAAAAAGGTCTTATGCTTGCACAAATGAATCTTGCATCCAGTAGTTCCTTTACTAGCTACTCATTATTTTGGTGATAGGGGTACCTATATGGCCAAATATTTGGAGGTTAAATCCCAAGAATTAAATCGATTCTATGATCTTCCAACCAACTAGATGGTAACTATTTGGGTTCAAGAAAGGCTTGTTGATTCTTGTTTAAGATAGCTAATAATTTTGGGGACAATTGCTCATATTGGATAACACATAATTGCACTTGGAAAAATCTTCCCATAATTTCTCGATGACCCTTAATTAGTCTTGCATTTGATGGGATGTTACAATCTTGGGAATGCTAGTTTTTACTCCCTAAATGGTGTGGGTTCGCATCCAAAGTTTTGAAAAATTCTAAAACATTATTCCCAATGTTCATAACCAAGGGAAACTTAATACAATGTCTACTCAACCCAATGGGATTGCATAGAAATCGGTCTGACAATGATAGTCACCAATGGAAAAATAAGCATTTCAACATCCCAAACAAGTCATGATATCTCCATTAGCAATTTTCACTTGAACTTATTCATGACCATAAATGAAGCAATCTACTCTTTTTGCAACATTGGGGTCAATAAAATTATCAATGCTACCAGAGTCCAATAGGATCAAAACTTTGTGCCCTTTCAGAAATCCTTTGACATTCATGCACTATGGTGTGGATATTCTTGCAATGACATTCATAGAATTGGTGGGAATATCTTCTTCCTAAGTGTTGGTTAGTGGTTTTACATCCATTGAATCCAGATGTTCTTCCACTAAATCCATGAAGTCTTCCTTTGTGTCTATAGAAGAAATCAAAGTATTGCTCATATCTAAGATGTAAAGGCGTTGGGTTTTAGATTTGTGTCCTATGGTCAATTGTTCATCATAGTTATAACAAAGTCCCTTGGCTCTACGATTGGCCATCTCCTTTGGCATTAACCTCTAAATTGTTGGGGTTCATGGAGCAGTCCAGACTAATGATGACTGAATGCCCTTTTTGTTTTGTTGATACTCCTCTCTAATAGCCTCGAATATGCCTATCTTTGACTGTTGTGAAGAAGTTAGAACCTTCCAACACAAAACCTGATGCCTGCAACTCAAATCGAACCAATGATGGCTCTGTATGGTACGGCCCAAGAGGAAGCTGACAATAAATGATATCAACTGAATATTATGTCCCAAACCCTTGCAATTCTCTGCTCAAACTTCTCAATGCTACCTTATAATTTCTGGATGAAATCACTACAACCAATCCGCCAGGGGTAATATTGCATACCCGAAGAGGATGTCCTCATTGGAAATGGTCGTCCCCAATGAGCTTAACACCTGCAAATTATCTCTGCAAGAAGTCTCCAATATATCCCCAAGCTTGTCTTCTAATCTCCCTTAAAATGAGAGCCAAAATCCCAATTTATAGAATTTCCGATAAGGCTGGTGGCTTGGAGGGAACTTTTCAAATTTCAAATTAGATTCTAGAATCAACTTCTACAATAATCTTATATTTTATCATTATGACGTTCTTCCCCTTTTTGCACTAGGAAAGTCACTTTATGATTTAATATTTATTTAGTGACTTTTAATGACCTTTTCCTTCATAACATAATAACTTATTTAAAATTAAATATTTAATTTAATTTTATATAAATAACTTTCGGACATTAAAATTTCTAAGCTTTACCACTCCAAACCACAAACTAATCACAGATTTAGATACCCATTAAGCCAAACAATCCAATTGTACCTTCCGCTCTGGCAAAAACCCTAGCATGGGGTTATTGGTGTTGGTTAGTGGTTTTACATCCATTGAATCTAGGTGTTCTTCCACTAAATCCATGAAGTCTTCCTTTGTGTCTGTAGAAGAAATCAAAGTATTGCTCATATCTAAGAGGTAAAGGCGTTGGGTTTTAGATTTGTGTCCTATGGCCCATTGTTCATCATAGTTATAACAAAGTCCCTTGGCTCTACGATTGGCCATCTCCTTTGGCATCAACCTCTAAATGTACTTTATGTTTTAGGACTTACAAATAACTTACTTTCTATAACTCAAATGATGGATAAAGGAGTTTATGTTGATTTTCAAGTTGTTAATGGATAAAATATGCTTTATTTCAAGAAAAGAAAAACTAGAAGGTGTTGCATTCTACAAAAACGGGCTATTTGCTTTAGATTTCATTACACCTTTGCCCCAACTTCAAATAAAAAAATCATCTCACAAAAAAGGGGAGAGAGCTTTAATGGCCAAAAAGGCTAGAAAGAAACTAATAAATCAAAATAGTTCATTGCATAAGACTTGAATACAAATTATTGCCAAGAGATCTAATGGTCCAAAATATTTACAATCAATCTTCCAAGAGGCTAGTATTGATTTTGCAATGAACCTCTTCTTCTCATGCGAATATTTCACCTCGAAAGTCTTAGTGTTAAGCTATACTAAGATAAGAAATTTAATGCCAAAGATAATTCTAACTATTGATCACATAAATAATTAATTATAACAACACTAATATCATATATCCAATAACATAAGCATTCATGAACTTAAACATTGAAACATAAAGAACATTAATTGCAGGAATTCAGAATGAGAAATATTACTATCGTGGACCACTTCATGGGGGCAACCTCCTTACAAATTATGCAAATTCTTCTCTAGTTTGAGAGGGTTACATCCTTCCCATTTTATAACATTTTGCAAGAATGTTTCTTGCCATATTTTGACAATTCTATAACATCCTGCTATGACAATATTCTTGACTTAACCTAATTTATGCTAGTTCATAATTCTATGACAACAAAGAGATCCTATGACAAAGTAGTTGCATACATGATGGTATGATAAACACTCTCCTAGCTTAACACATGATCCACTTCTAATTAGATACATGGTCCACTTATTGACAATAACATATGCCCGAATGTGTTATAAGTGTAGGGTATGTAACATGCCCTCCCTTAAAGAAGCTTTGTCGTCAAAGCTGAAAAGTGGGAAATTGTTGTTGAAAGTCCTACAATAGCTCACAAGTGGCATCTTCTAGTGGCAACCCTTGTCACTACACCAACACTTCAGTAATATCTCGTGAGTGGAGATGTTGGGTTTGACGATCCAAAATGGTTGCACACTACAAGAGAATGGATTCCTCTTCATCCAATTTAGGAAGGAAAATTCATGCTTGAGGTTGTGTGCCTACCACTTTCTTCGAGCAAGATACATGAAAATATGATGAATCATGGATGTTGGTAGTTCTAATTTGTAAGCAGCCTCCCCTATTCATCATAATATCTTGTAAGGTCCATAGAACTTGGGTGTCAACTTAGGTCAACACTTTTATTTGAGGGACATTTGTTTATACAGTTAAAGGCGAAGGAAGAACATGTCACTTCCAACAAATTCAATTTCAATTTTGTGTTTGTCTGCTTGTTGTTTCATACGGTTTTGGGTAGTACGTAAATTTTGTTTGAGGGCTGCTACAACTTCTTGCCTATGACTAAGAACTGTGTCCACTACATATAGCTTTGAGTTGCTCGACAAGTAATAAGTGTGTGTTGTGGGTGGTTGACCATATATTGCTTCATCTGGTGTCATCTTGTGGTTGTGTGAAAAGTGGTATTGTACCACCATTTGGCTAAGGGAAGCCTTTGAATCCATTTGGACTAATAATCTGAAATAAAACATCAAAGATAGGTCTCAAGACATTTATTCACCACCTTCATCTGGCCATTTGTCTGGGGGTGATAGGACATGCTTCATTTCAATTGGGTCCCTTGAATGCAATGTAGCTCCTCCCAAATTTTACTAGTGAATATCTTATCACGATCATTGACTATGGAGTGTGAGATTCCATGGAGTTTAAAAATCTGACCCATGAAAAGTTGTGTCATTGTCTTGAAAGTATAAGGGTGACTTTAGGACAAAAAATAAGCATATTTGGTCAACCGATCCATGATTACCATTATAATTGATTTACCTCTTGAGAGAGGAAGTCCTTCAATGAAGTCCATGGAGATGTTTGTCCATGGGGACTCTAGATGGGAAAGGTTGAAGTAATCATGGTGTACTAATTGTTTTACCCTTTTGGCATTAACAAGTATCACAACTATCCACAAATTGTTTGATATATGACTTCAACCTTGTCCAATAGAAATTGTGCTTTACCCATTCATAAGTTTGCAAGAAACTTGTGTGTCCCCCTATTGACGATGAGTGAAGCTTTATGTTGCAGAACTTTATTATTATTAACATAAACCATTCTCCAATATGCAGAAATATCAAATCATTCATCCAGAATACATTATCCATAAATGAGAGAGAGATAGAGATAGATAATACCCTTAAGGTAGGGAAACACCAATAATAATCCTTAAGGAAGGAATAACTCCACAAGATCTCCCAAGATGAGAGGCCACTTCGTAGGCATAGATGATTACATAAGATAATTCTCCAATGATGATTATAATGACAAATATTTTTTCTTTATATATCCATATTCTTATTCTACTTTGGGGAACCTACTACTAATATAATATTATATTATAATACAATCAACATTGGGTTATGTGTGGCCCATACCAACCCTTATACAATATAATAATATATCCCCAAATCTCTATTCCTAGGTACCCTACCATGCCACCCTCCTTACAAATGTTTCGTCCTCAACATATGAAGAAACATGAAAATATGATTTGCTAAGCAATGACTGGTACCAATCTCGATCATCCATCCATCCAAGTGAAACAAATTGATGCTGGTATGTAATTTTGTTACTTAAGTATCCAAATCTGCTTCATTGGCTCCACGCTTCTGCTACTGTATTTTGATAACTTGAATGATGGGTCCACTTTTTTCTTGATCTTTGATGAACCACTCTGAAAACCATGATCACTATGCTTTCTCTGCCAAACATTATCATAGTTGGTGCCCTTTTTATTCCATTTAGAACCATAATATTGCTTCCTTGAGCCATACCTCCAAGAATTTTACCACTCATGGTGGTGTGGATGGTGATATGGTGCAACTTTAACTTGATGTTCTACCTTCTTTGACTTCCCAACATTTAACTCCATTGTTTTAAATTCTTCTACACATTGTTCTTTCATGTTCTCTTTGTTTGGTGTGTCCTTGTGCTCTTCTATCAAGGCTTCCTTGGACTTTGATACTTTTATTTCCATGGACTTCGTTGCTGCTACTTCTTCCATGGACTCTGTTGCTGGTACTACCTTCTTGGATTTTGTTTCTGGTTCTTCAATTTGTTTCTCTACAACCACTTCCTAATTTTTCTTGGATCCTTGCTCCTTAAGCTGAGAAATATCATGCAATGTTATCTTATTTTTCCTGTACCATAACTTCATAAACTCCTTTTGCACATTAATGTTAATAGTACCCAAAAAATCTAACCAAGGATAACCAAGAATAATATCCTCATCATCCATATCAATAGCATAGATATCTGAATGTAAAACATATTTATCCATGGTGATCTTCAAATCTTCAAAAATTTGAACATGCTCATCCTCTAGTTGTATGTCCTTAACTTTTGTTGCTTGAACTTGCAACTTCTTAGCCAAAGCAATATTAATAAAATTATATCTGCTACCAGGGTCAATGGAAATAATAACCTATTCCTTTTGAATGCTTCCATGAACCTGTAAAATAGAACTTTTAGTTGAATTTAAACATTTTTTATCTGCTCTTGCTTTTGTAAATCCAATGATGTGCCTTCTATATTCCTCTCATTATCTTCCCTAACCTTTTACTCTTTCTCCTTAAGTAACTTCATTTCTTTTTCATAGTCTTCCTTTTGTTTCTTGAAAACTTCCCGATCTCTATTTATTTCATTTTGCTCATTTTGAATTTCCTGTATTTTCTTTTCAAGGTCTTTGATGATATCCATTAGGCTATCTATATAATATGGATCTCATTTACTCAAGAGTGCATGCTCTATTTCATCCCAAGTGTATTCATTATTCCTTTCTTTACAAAACATTTTCCATAAAGAAAAAAACTTCCCATAAAGATATGAACCAAGGTTGAATTTCCAGAAAGGATTATTATGATGTAGAGCTCTAAAATTTTTTCCATCATTCCCTAACACCAATATCATCTTCTCTAGAAATAATTTGGAGTGTCATTGTTCATGCCCTAATGCAACTAGGGTTTTTTGATAATATATATCATGCCCTAATGCAAACTAGGGTTTTATGTAAATAAATATCTTCCCACTGAATTGAAGCTAAAAATCCACAGACAACTAGATCTGCAATTTTTCTTCCAAACAAAATAAAGTGCAACTGATTTGCTTACCCGAACTAAACAAAATTCGTCTTTTGAAAACTTCGCAACTTGAAAATTCGTCACTACCCTTGTTCCAGATGACTGACTTCAGAAGGTCATATCTCCCTCAATACTACTCGGAGTCTTTCATATGACACTCATTTTAAAGCTCTTCAAATTTTGCACAAACTGGTCTAAGAATCAACTAAATCGGATAAACTTTTGCAGATATATGGCTTTTGAAAGATGAGATGATTTTCCAGAAAAATTCTACGAAATTCGTCACTATCCTTGTTTCGGATGACTAACTTCAAAAGATCGTATCTCCCTCAATACTGCTCGGATTCCTTCATATGACCACTCATTTTAAAGCTCTTCTAATTCTGCATAATATTATCCAAGAATCGCCTGAATTGGATAAACTTGCACAGATATATGGCTCCTGAAAGATGAAATGTTTTTCCAAAAAAAAATTGCCCTAATTTTGCAATTTCACACAAAAATCCCCATTTTGCCAAAATCGTTGCTCTGATACCACTTGTTGCGGAACTTTATTATTATTAACATAAATCATTCTCCAATATGCAAAAATATCAAATCATTCATCCACAATACATTATCCACATTAAGAGTCCACAAATGAGAGAGAGATAGATAATACCATTAAGGTAGGGAAACACCAATAATAATCCTTAAGGAAGGAATAACTCCACAAGATCTCCCAAGATGAGAGGCCACTTCATTGGCATAGACGATTACATAAGATAATTCTCCAATGATGATTACAATGACAAATATCTCTTCTTTATATATCCATATTCTTATTCTACTTTGGGCAGCCTACTATAAATATAATATTATATTACAATATAATATAATATTATAATGCAATCAACCTTGGGTTATGTGTGGCCCATGCCAACCCTTATACAATATAATAATATATCCCCAAATATATATTCCTAGGTACCCTACCACTTTATGAGAGTATGAGATTTTAAATTGGGACGTGGGTGGAACAACTTGATTCTTATAGCGCAACTCCCCTTCCTTCCATGAAATATTAGGATGGTCCTTTGCTAGTGTGTACAAGTCCCGAATAATCTTGGTAAGTGTGGGGTCTTCTTGCCATTTAGACTTAAGTGTCTCTAACCAATCAACCTTAGGAATGGACATTGCATATAAAAGATCCTATGTTTCAAGCAACCTAGAAAAAGTATCAACGACTACCTTTTCTTTTCCCTTGCGATAGACTATCTCATCATATCCTAAGAGCTTAGTGACCCTTTTTTCCTATTTAGAGGAAGAAATTATTTGTTCCAAGAGATACTTAAGGCTACGATGATCGGTCTTGATAAAGTATCACCCCAACAAATATGGTCACCAATGGAGGATGGCAAAAACAATGGCCATCATCTCCTTGTAAGTTGATTTGGAAATATTCTTCCTAGAGAAGGCCTAGCTTATAAAAGCAAGTGGCCAACCTTCTTGCATAAGAATTACCCCCAATCCAACTCATGAAGCATCACTTTCAATGATAAATATTTTGGAAAAATTAGGTATTGCCAAAACTGGTGTGCAACACATGGCATCCTTCAAAGTTAAAAAAGCTTGCTCAACCATGCTATTTCATGTGAATGCATCCTTCCTACGCATAGTTGTCAAAGGGGTCGCTATCTTCGCATAACCCTTAACAGACTTTTAGTAATAACCTGTAAGGTCGATAAATCCCTAAAGACTTTTCAATGTTTTGGATTTGGGTCACTTGTTCATGGCTTCAATATTTATGGATCTATTTGAACACCATATTTGGCCACGATGTGCCCCAAATATTCTACTTCAGTTGCCCCAAAGGTGCATTTAGATTGCTTGACATACAATTGGTTTTGCTACATGGGCTTCAAAACTTGATCAACATGTTGTAAGTGCTCTCCTCATGTCTTGCTTTAGATAAATATGTTATCAAAAAAGACTAATGCAATCTTTTGTAGGTAGGATTTTAATCCCTATTCATTAATCCTTGGAAATTTGGTGCATTGGTGAGGCCAAAGGGCATAACCAAAAAAACATAATGCCTCTCATGGGTCCTAAAAGTTATTTTGAGAAGGTCATCTTTGTAAACTCAAATATGATAGCCTAACTTAAGGTCCAATTTGGTAAAATACACATCCAACAATCATCAATCATTGAAATGGAAAACTTATCTTTGATGGTGATATGATTGAGTTCATGGAAATCCACACACATTCTCCATGATCCATTCTTCTTCCTCACCAATAAGATGAGAGCTAAAAAAGGGCTTATGCTAGGACAAATAAATCTTGCATCCAGTAGTTCCTTTACTAGCTACTCGTTATTTTGGTGATATGGGTACTTATATGGCCAAATATTTGGAGGTTAAATCCCAAGAATTAAATTGATTCTATGATCTTCCAACTGATTGGGCAGTAACTATTTGGGTTCAAGAAAGGCTTGTTGATTCTTGATTAATATAATTAATAATTCTAAGGACAGTTGCTCATCTTGGATAAAACATAATTGCATTTGGAAAAATCTTCCCATAATTAGTCTTGCATCTGATGGAATGTTACAATCTTGGGATTGCTAGTTTTTACTCCCTAAATAGTGTGGGTTCTGTTATTGATAGTGAAGTGCATCCAAAGTTTTTAAAAATTCTAAAACATTATTCCCAATGTTCGTAACCAAGGGAAACCTAATACAATGTCTACTCCACCCAATGGGATTGCATAGAAATTGGTCTGACAATGATAGTCACCAATAGATAAACAAACATTTTGACATCTCAAACAAAAAGATTTTGATGATAAACCAGAAATAGCTTATAAAGTATTAATGACACAAAAAGAATAAAATCAAAGATGATGGCTGGTATATAGACTCTGGAGCTAGTAATCATGTGAAAAAAACATACTCTAGTTTGATACTTTTCAAGAAACACATGGATGGCCAGTAAAAATGGTTGATAATGCAAGTTATCAGGTAAAGGACATAGGAATGATTTCCCTCAAACTACCTTAAGTAGAATGTACCATTGTAAATGTACTTTATGTTTTAGGAATTACAAATAACTTACTTTCTACAACTCAAAAGATGAATAAAGGAGTTTATGTTGATTTTCAAGTTGGTAATGGATAAAATATGCTTTATTTCAAGAAAAGAAAATATAGAAGGTATTGCATTCTGAAAAAACAAGCTATTTGCTTTAGATATCATTACACCTTTGCCCCAAATTCAAATATAAATATCATCTCACATTATGATATTGGATAAACAAGATATATTTTGATGATAAACCATAAATAGCTTATAAAGTATTAATGACACAAAAAGAATAAAATCAAAGATGATGACTGGTATACAGACTCTAGAGCTAGTAATCATATGACAAAAAACATACTCTAGTTTGATACTTTTCAAGAAACACATGGATGGCCAGTAACAATGGTTGATATCACAAGTTATCAAATAAAGGAAATAGGAACGATTTCCCTCAAACTACCTTAAGTAGAATGTACCATTGTAAATGTACTTTATGTTTTAGGAATTACAAATAACTTACTTTCTACAACTCAAAAGATGGATAAAGGAGTTTATGTTGATTTTCAAGTTGTTAATGGATAAAATATGCTTTATTTCAAGAAAATAAAAACTAGAAGATATTGCACTCTACAAAAATGGGCTATTTGCTTTAGATGTCATTACACCTTTGCCCCAACTTCAAATATAAATATCATCTCACAAAAAATGGGAGAGAGCTCTAATGGCCAAAAAGGCTAGAAAGAAACTAATGAATCAAAATAGTTCATTGCTTAAGACTTGGATACAAATTATTGCCAAGAGAACTAATGGCCCAAAATATTTACAATTAATCTTCCAAGAGGCTAATATTGACTTTGCAATGAACCTCTTCTTCTCGTGCTAATATTTCATATCAAAATTCTTAGTGTGAAGCTAAACTAAGATAAGAAATTTAGTGCCAAAGATAATTCTAACTATTGATCACATAAATAATTAATTAAAACAACACTAATATCATATATCTAATAACATAAGCATTCATGAACTTAAACATTGAAACATAAAGAACATTAATTGCAAGAATTCATAATGAGAAATATTACTATCGTAGAACACTTCAAGGGGGTAACCTCCTTACAAAATATGCAAATTCTTCTCTAGTTTGTGAGGGTTACATCCTTTCCATTTTATAACATTTTACAAGAATATTTCTTGTCATATTTTGACAATATTCTATAATATCCTTCTATGACAATATTCTTGACTTAACCTAATTTATGGTAGTTCATAATTATATGACAACAAAGAGATCCTATGACAAAGTAGTTGCACACATGGTGCTATGACAAACACTCTCCTAACTTAACACATGATCCACTTCAAATTAGATGCATGGTCCACTTATTTACAATAACATATGCCCCGATGTGTTATAGGTGTAGGGTATGTAACATGCCCTCCCTTAAAGAAGATTTGTCCTCAAAGCTAAAAAGTGGGAATTTTTTTTTGAAAGTCCTACAATAGCTCCCATGTGGCATCTTCTAGTGGAAACCCTTATCACTACACCAAAACTTCAGTAATATCTTGTGAGTGTAGATGTTGGGTTTGACGATCCAAAATTATTGCATGCTACAAGAGAATGGATCCCTCTTCATCCAATTTAGGAAGGAAAGTCCATACTTGAGGTTGTGTGCCTACCACTTTCTTCAAGCAAGATACATGAAAAATAGGATGAATCGTGGATGTTGTTGGTAGTTCTAATTTGTAAGCAACCTCCCCTATTCATCATAGTATCTTGTAGGGTCCATAGAACTTGGGTTTCAACTTAGGTAAACCATTTTATTTGAGGGACATTTTTTATACAATTAAAGACGAAGGAAGACCATGTCATTCCCAAACATTTCCATTTCAATTTTGTGTTTGTTTGCTTTTTGTTTCATACAGTTTTGGGTAGTAACTAAAATTTTGTTTGAGGGCTACTATAACTTCTTGCCTATGACTAAGAACTTTATCCACTACATTTAGATTTGAGTTGCTTTACAAATAAGAAGTGAGTGTTGTGGGTGGTTGACCATATATTACTTCACATGGTGTCCTCTTGTGGTTATGTGAAAAGTGGTATTGTACCACCATTTGGCTAAGGGAAGCCATTGAATCCATTTGGACTTATTATCTTAAACAAAACATCAAAGATAGGTCTCAAGACATTTATTCACCACCTTCATCTGGCCAATTTTCTGGGGGTGATAGGGCATGCTTCTTTTAAATTGGGTCCCTTGAATGTAATGTAGCTCCTCCAAAATTTTACTAGTGAATATCTTATCACGACCATTGACTATGGAGTGTGAGCTTCCATGGAGTTTAAAAATCTGACCCATGAAAAGTTGTGACATTGTCTTGAAAGTATAAGAGTGACTTAAGGACAAAAAATAAGCATATTGGATCAATCGATCCACAATTACCATTATAACTGATTTACCTCCTGAGAGAGAAAGTCCTTCAATTAAGTCCATGGGGTCTCTGTATTGGTAAAGGTTGAAGTAATCATGGTGTACTAATATTTTTGTCCTTTTGGCATTGATAAGTATCGTAACTATCCACAAATTGTTTGATATATGACTTCAACCCTAGCTAATAGAAATTGTACTTTACCCATTCATAGGTTTACAAGAAACTTGTGTGTCCCCCTATCAAATATGAGTGAAGCTTTGTGAGAGTATGATATTTAAGTTGAAACGTGGGTGTAACAACCCAATGCTTATAGTGCAACTTCCCTTGCTTCCATGAAATATTAGGATGGTCATTTGCTACTGTCTACAAATCCTAAATAATCTTGGTAAGTGTGGGGTCTTCTTGCCATTCAAAATTAAGTGTCTCTAACCAATAAGCCTTAAGAATAGATACTGCATATAGAAGATCTTATGTTTCAAGCAACCTAGAAAAAGCATCAACGACCACCTTTTCTTTTCCCTTGCGATAGACTATCTCATAGTCATATCCTAAGAGCTTAGTGACCATTTTTTGCTATTTAGGGGAAGAAATTATTTGCTCCAAAAGATACTTAAGGCTACGATGATTGGTCTTGATGAAGTGTCACCCCAATAAGTATGGTCACCAATGGAGTATGGTAAAAACAATGGTCATTATCTCCTTCTTGTAAGTCGATTTGGAAATATTCTTCCCTAAGAAGGCCTTGCTTATGAAAGCAAATGGCCAACCTTCTTGCATAAGAACTGGCCCCAATCCAACTCACGAAGCATCACTTTCAATGACAAATGTTTTGGAAAAATTAGGTATTGTCAAAACTGGTGTGCAACACATGACATCCTTCAAAGTCATAAAATCCTTCTCAACCATGCTATTTCATGTGAATGCATCCTTCCTAAGCATAGTTGTCAAAGGGGTTACTATATTCCTGTAGTCCTTAACAAAACTTTAGTAATAACTTGTAAGGTCGAGAAATCCTTGAAGACTCTTCAATATTTTGAGTTTGGGCCACTCCTTCATGGTTTCAATCTTTGTAGGATCTATTCAGACACCATATCTAGCCACGATATGCCCCGAATATTCTTCTTATGTTACCCCAAAAGTGCATTTATATTGCTTGATATAGAATTGGTTTTGCTACATGGGCTTCAAAACCTGATCAACATGTTGTAAGTGCTCTCCCCATGTCTTGCTATAGATCAATAAGTTAACAAAAATGATATGCAATCTTTCATAGGTAGGGTTTTAAATCCCTATTCATTAATCCTTGTAAATTTTATGGTGCATTGGTGAGGCCAAAGGTCATAACCAAAAAATCATAATGCCCCTCATGGGTCCGAAAAGTTATTTTGTGGAGGTCATCCTTGTAAACTCAAATATGGTGATAGCCTAACCTACGGTCCAATTGGTAAAATACTCATCCAACAATCATCAATCATCGAAATGGAAAACTTATCTTTGATGGTTATATGATTTAGTTCATGGAAGTCCACACACATTCTCCATGACCCATTCTTCTTCTTGACCAATAAGATGAGAGCTGAAAAAGGGCTTATGCTTGGACAAATGAATCTTGCATCCAATAGTTCCTTTACTAGCTGCTCATTATTTTGGTGATAGGGATACCTATATGGCCAAATATTTGGAGGTTAAATCCCAAGAATTAAATTGATTCTATGATATTCCAACTGACTAGATGGTAACTATTTGGGTTCAAGAAAGGCTTGTTGATTCTTGATTAAGATAGCTAATAATTTTGGGGACAATTGCTCATATTGGATAACACATAATTGCATTTGGAAAAATCTTCCCATAATTTCTCGATGACCCTTAATTAGTCTTGCATTTGATGGGATGTTACAATCTTGGGAATGATAGTTTTTACTCCCTAAATGGTGTGGGTTCGCATCCAAAGTTTTGAAAAATTCTAAAACATTATTCCCAATGTTCATAACCAAGGGAAACCTAATACAATGTACACTCAACCAAATGGGATTGCATAGAAATCGGTCTGACAATGATAGTCACCAATGGAAAAATAAGCATTTCAACATCCCAAACAAGTCATGATATCTCCATTAGCAATTTTCACTTGAACTTATTCATGACCATAAATGAAGCAATCTACCCTTTTTGCAACATTGGGGTCAATAAAATTCTCAATGCTACCAGATTCCAATAGGATCAAAACTTTGTGCCCTTTCAAAAATCCTTTGACATTCATGCACTATGGTGTGGATATTCTTGCAATGACATTCATAGAAATAGTGGGAATATCTTCTTCCTAAGTATTGGTTAGTGGTTTTACATCCATTGAATCTGGGTGTTCTTCCACTAAATCCATGAAGTCTTCCTTTGTGTCTGTAGAAGAAATCAAAGTATTGCTCATATCTAAGATGTAAAGGCATTGGGTTTTAGATTTATGTCCTATGGCCCATTGTTCATCATAGTTATAACAAAGTCCCTTGGCTCTACGATTGGCCATCTCCTTTGGCATTAACCTTTAAATTATTGGGGTTCATGGAGCAGTCCAGACTAATGATGACTGAATGCCATTTTTGTTATGTTGATACTCCTCTCTAATAGCCTCGAATATGCCTATCTTTGACTGTTGTGAAGAAGTTAGAACCTTCCAACATAAAACTTGATCCCCAACTCAAATCGAACCAATGATGGTCCTGTATGGTATGGCCCAGGAGGAAGTTGACAATAAATGATATCAACTAAATATTATGCCACAAACCCTTGCAATTCTCTGCTCAAACTTCTCAATGCTACCTTATTATAATTTTCGTATGAAATCACCACAACCAATCCGCCAGGGGTAATATTGCATACCCGAAGAGGATTTCCTCACTAGAAATGGTCGTCCCCAATGAGCTTGACACCTGTAAATTATCTCTGCAAGAAGTCTCCAATATATCCCCAAGCTTGTCTTCTAATCTCCCTTAAAATGAGAGCCAAAATCCCAATTTATAGAATTTTCGATAAGGTTGGTGGCTTGGAGGAAGCTTTTCAAATTTCAAATTAGCTTCTAGAATCAACTTCTAGAATAATATTATATTTTATCATTATGACGTCCTTCCCCTTTTTGCACTAGGAAATTCACTTTATGATTTAATATTTATTTAGTGACTTTTAATGACCTTTTCCTTCATAACATAATTACTTATATAAAATTAAATATTTAATTTAATTTTATATAAATAACTTTCGGACATTAAAATTTCTAAGCTTCACCTCTCCAAACCACAAACTAATCATGGATTTGGATACCCATTAAGCCAAACAATCCAATCCTACATTTCGCTTTGGCAAAAACCCTAGCATGGGGTTATTGGTGTTGGTTAGTGGTTTTACATCCATTTAATCCAGGTGTTCTTCCACTAAATCCATGAAGTCTTCCTTTGTGTCTGTAGAATAAATCAAAGTATTGCTCATATCTAAGAGGTAAAGACGTTGGGTTTTAGATTTGTGTCCTATGGCCCATTGTTCATCATAGTTATAACAAAGTCCCTTGGCTCTACGATTGGCCATCTCCTCTGGAATTAACTTCTAAATGTAATTTATGTTTTAGGACTTACAAATAACTTACTTTCTATAACTCAAATGATGGATAAAGGAGTTTATGTTGATTTTCAAGTTGTTAATGGATAAAATATGCTTTATTTCAAGAAAAGAAAAATTAGAAGGTATTGCATTCTACAAAAACTGGCTATTTGCTTTAGATGTCATTACACCTTTGCCCCAACTTCAAATATAAAAATCATCTCACAAAAAAGGGGAGAGAGCTCTAATGGCCAAAAAGGCTAGAAAGAAACTAATAAATCAAAATAGTTCATTGCATAAGACTTGAATACAAATTATTGCCAAGAGATCTGATGGTCCAAAATATTTACAATCAATCTTCCAAGAGGCTAGTATTGATTTTGCAATGAACCTCTTCTTCTCATGCAAATATTTCACCTCGAAAGTCTTAGTGTTAAGCTATACTAAGATAAGAAATTTAATGCCAAAGATAATTCTAACTATTGATCACATAAATAATTAATTATAACAACACTAATATCATATATCCAATAACATAAGCATTCATGAACTTAAACATTGAAACATAAAGAACATTAATTGCAGGAATTCAGAATGAGAAATATCACTATCGTGGACCACTTCAAGGGGGCAACATCCTTACAAAATATGCAAATTATTCTCTAGTTTGAGAGGGTTACATCCTTCCCATTTTATAACATTTTGCAAGAATGTTTCTTGCCATATTTTGACGATATTCTATAACATCCTGCTATGAGAATATTCTTGACTTAACCTAATTTATGCTAGTTCATAATTCTATGACAACAAAGAGATCCTATGACAAAGTAGCTGCATACATGATGGTATGATAAACACTCTCCTAGCTTAACACATGATCCACTTCTAATTAGATACATGGTCCACTTATTTACAATAACATATGCCCCAATGTGTTATAAGTGTAAGGTATGTAACATGCCCTCCCTTAAAGAAGCTTTGTCGTCAAAGCTGAAAAGTGGGAAATTTTTGTTGAAAGTCCTACAATAGCTCACATGTGGCATCTTCTAGTGGCAACCCTTGTCACTACACCAACAATTCAATAATATCTCATGAGTGGAGATGTTGGGTTTGACGATCAAAAATGCTTGCTGCTACAAGAGAATGGATCCCTCTTCATCCAATTTAGGAAGGAAAATCCATACTTGAGGTTGTGTGCCTACCACTTTCTTCAAGCAAGATACATGAAAATATGATGAATCATGGATTTTGGTAGTTCTAATTTGTAAGCAGCCTCCCCTATTAGTATCTTGTAGGGTCCATAGAACTCGGGTGTCAACTTAGGTCAACGCTTTTATTTGAGGGACATTTGTTTATACATTTAAATATGAAGGAAGAACATGTCACTTCAAAAAAATTCCATTTCAATTTTGTGTTTGTCTGCTTGTTGTTTCATACGGTTTTGGGTAGTAAGCAAATTTTGTTTGAGGGTTGCTACAACTTCTTGCCTATGACTAAGAACTATATCCACTACATATAGCTTTGAGTTTCTCCAAAAGTAATAAGTGAGTGTTGTGGGTGGTTGACCATATATTGCTTCACATGGTGTCATATTGTGGTTGTGTGAAAAGTGGTATTGTACCACCATTTGACTAAGGGAAGCCATTGAATCCATTTGGACTAATAATCTGAAACAAAACATCGAAGATATGTCTCAAGACATTTATTCACCACCTTCATCTAGCCATTTTTTTGGGGTGATAGGACATGCTTCATTTCAATTGGGTCCCTTGAATGCAATGTAGCTCCTCCCAAATTTTACTAGTGAATATCTTATCACGATCATTGACTATGGAGTGTGAGATTCCATGGAGTTTAAAAATCTGAACCATGAAAAGTTGTGTCATTGTCTTGAAAGTATAAGGGTGACTTTAGGACAAAAAATAAGCATATTTGGTCAATCGATCCATGATTACCATTATAATTGATTTACCTCCTGAGAGAGGAAGTCCTTCAATGAAGTCCATGGAGATGTTTGTCCATGGGGACTCTAGATGTGTAAAGGTTGAAGTAATCATGGTGTACTAATTGTTTTACCCTTTTGGCATTAACAAGTATCACAACTATCCACAAATTGTTTGATATATGACTTCAAACCTGTCCAATAGAAATTGTACTTTACCCATTCATAGGTTTGCAAGAAACTTGTGTGTCCCCCTATTGAAGATGAGTGAATCTTTATGTTGCAAAAATTTATTATTATTAACATAAACCATTCTCCAATATGCAGAAATATCAAATCATTCATCCACAATACATTATCCACAATAACAATCGACAAATGAGAGAAAGAGAGATAGATAATACCCTTAAGGTAGGGAAACACCAATAATAATGCTTAAGTAAGGAATAACTCCACAAGATCTCCCAAGATGAGAGGCCACTTCGTGGGCATAGATGATTACATAAGATAATTCTCTAATGATGATTACAATGACAAATATTTTTTCTTTATATATCCATATTCTTATTATGCTTTGGGGAACCTACCACTAATATAATATTATATTATAATATAATATAATATTATAATACAATCAACCTTGGGTTATGTGTTGCCCATGCCAACCCTTATACAATATAATAATATATCCCCAAATCTCTATTCCTAGGTATCCTACCATGTCACCCTCCTTACAAATGTTTCGTCAAAACATATGAAGAAACATGATAATATGATTTGCTAAGCAATGAATGGTACCAATATCGATCATCCATCCATCCAAGTGAAACACATTGATGTTGGTATGTCATTTTGTTACTTGAGTATCCAAATCTACTTCATTGGCTCCACGCTTTTGCTGTTGTATTTTGATAACTTGAATGATGGGTCCACTTTTTTCTTGATGCTTATGAACCACTCTGAAAACCATAATCACTATGCTTTCTCTGCCAAACACTATCATAGTTGGTGCCCTTTTGATTCCATGTAGAACCATACTATTGCTGCCTTGAGCCATATCTCCAAGAATTTTACCGCTCATGGTGGTGTGGATGGTGATATGGTGCAACCTTAACTTGATGTTCTACCTTCTTTGACTTCCCAAAATTTGGCTCCATTGTTTTAAATTCTTCTACACATTGTTCTTTCATGTTATCTTTGTTTAGTGTGTCCTTGTGGTCTTCTATCGAGGCTTCCTTGGACTCTGATACTATTATTTCCATGGACTTCGTTGCTGCTACTTCTTCCATGGACTTTGTTGTTGCTATTGCCTTATTGAATTTTGTTTTCGGTTCTTCAATTTGTTTCTCTACAACCACTTCCTAATTTTCCTTGGATCCTTGCTCCTTAAGATGAGAAATATCATGCAATGTTATCTTCTTTTTTTTGTACCATAAATTCATAAACTCCTTTTGCACATTAATGTTAACAGTACCCAAAAAATCTAACCAAGGATAACCAAGAATAATATCCTCATCATCCATCTCAATAGCATAGAAATCTGAATGCAAAACATATTTATCCATTGTGATCTTCAAATCTTCAAAAATTTGAACATGCTCATCCTCTAGCTGTATGTCCTTAACTTTTGTTGCTTGAACTTGTAACTTCTTAGACAAAGCAATATTAATAAAATTATATTTGCTACCAGGGTCAATGGAAATAATAACCTATTCCTTTTGAATGCTTCCATGAACTTGTAAAATAGAACTTTTAGTTGAATTTAAACATTTTTTATTCTGCTCTTGCTTTTGTAAATCCAATGATGTGCCTTCTATATTCCTCTCATTATCTTCCCTAACCTTTTCCTATTTCTCCTTAAGTAATTTCATTTCTTTTTCAGTCTTCCTTCTGTTTCTTGAAAACTTCCCAATCTCTATTTATTTCATTCCGCTTATTTTGAATTCCTTGTATTTTCTTTTCAAGGTCTTTGAAGATATCCATTAGACTATCTATATAATATGGATCCCATTTACTCAAGAGTGCATGCTCTATTTCATTCCAAGTGTATTCATTATTCCTTTCTTTACAAAACATTTTCCACCAAGAAAAAAAATTCCCATAAAGATATGTACCAAGGTTGAATTTCCAAAAAGGATTATTATGATGTAGAGCTCTAAATTTTTTCCACCATTCCCTAACATCAATATCATCTTCTCCAAAAATAATTTGGAGTGTCATTGTTCATGCCCTAATGTAACTAGGGTTTTTTGATAATATATATCATGCCCTAATGCAAACTAGGGTTTTATGTAAATAAATATCTCCCCACTGAGTTGAAGCTAAAAATCCACATAGACAACTAGATATGTAATTTTTCTTCCAAACAAAATAAAGTGCAACTGATTTGCTTACCCGAACTAAACAAAATTCATCTTTTGAAAAATTTACGACTTGAAAATTCGTCACTACCCTTGTTCTAGACGACTGACTTCATAAGGTCATATTTCCCTCAATACTACTCAGAGTCTTTCTTATGACCACTCATTTTAAAGCTCTTCAAATTCTGCACAAACTGATCTAAGAATCACCTGAATCGAATAAACTTTTGCATATATATGGCTTGAATGATGAGATGATTTTCTAGAAAAAATCTACGAAATTTGTTACTATCTTTGTTTTGGATGACTAACTTCAAAAGGTCGTATATCCCTCAATACTACTTGGATTCCTTCATATGACCACTCATTATAAAGCTCTTCAAATTTTGCACAATCTGATCCAAGAATCGCTTGAATTGGATAAAATTGCACAAAGATATGGCTCCTGAAAGATGAAACGTTTTTCCAAAAAAAATTGCCCTAATTTTGCAATTTCACACAAAAATCCCCACTTTGCCAAAATTGTTGCTCTGATACCACTTATTGCATAACTTTATTATTATTAACATAAACCATTCTTCAATATGTAGAAATATCAAATCATTCATCCACAATAACAATCCACAAATGAGAGAGAGATAGATAATACCCTTAAGGTAGGGAAACACCAATAATAATCCTTAAGGATAACTCCACAAGATCTCCCAAGATGAGAGGCCACTTCGTGGGCATAGAGGATTACATAAGATAATTATCCAATGATGATTATAATGACAAATATCTCTTCTTTATATATCCATATTCTTATTCTACTTTGGGGAGCCAACTATTAATATAATATAATATTATAATACAATCAACCTTGGGTTATGTGTGGCCCATGCCAACCCTTATACAATATAATAATATTTTCCTAAATATCTATTCCTAGGTACCCTACCACTTTATGAGAGTATGAGATTTAAATTGGGACATAGGTGGAACAACTCGATTCTTATAGTGCCACTCCCCTTTCTTCCATGAAATATTAGGATGGTCTTTTTCTAGTGTCTACAAGTCCTGAATAATCTTGGTAAGTGTGGGGTCTTCCTGCCATTCAGACTTAAGTGTCTCTAACCAATCAACCTTAGGAATGGACATTGCATATAGAATATCCTATGTTTCAAGCAACCTAGAAAAAGTATCTGATGAGGCCTGGAAATGCCTCAATCATAACATGTTTTGAACACTAAAAATGCCTATAAACTCTTATGTTTTATCTGATATGTTAGTTAAGTTGATTCAATATGCTGTATATTAACCATTTTGCATGATCAATGTATTTGGAATATTATATGCTGATTTTTACAGCTTTTTGCATAGTTTTGTGTTCTTTTTGCTATGACTTGCTAAAATGGGATATGCTTAGAATAATAGCAGCATTTCACTAATCATTTTTTGATTTGTCTTAAGCATTTATTTCACCTAAATTTTGCAACAGTGCAAGCAAATTGTTGCTGTGCAGCAAAAACTGGTTTTTCCCATGTAAATTCCAGCCAGCTATCCATAATTCACATGTGGAAAGAGATGAAGACCATTGGAATTTGATATTAGGAGATAGCCCACCTGAGAGATGCAAAAGAAATCACTGGAAAAGCACACATTTTTTCATTCCGAAGTATCTTCGGAATGAACAGATATCTTCGAAATGAAGAATGCAGTATCTTCAAAATGAGCGATCTTCAGAATGAGAATTGCAGTATCTTCAGAATGAGAATTGCAGTATCTTTGAAATGAGCGATCTTCGGAATGAGAATTGCATTGTCTTTGGAATAAAGCCACTTATCTCCGAAATGAAAACAGAATGTGCTTTGACTTGTTGACCGATTTCTGAAGCTGGAAAAAGAGAAATAAAAGTCGAAAAAGGTAAAAAGAAAAGATCTTCCATCTGTCTTTGCCGTCATTGCCGACCAAAGCCATCATTAATGGAAAGATCAAAGAATAAACCCAAGATTTGTTACAACATAGTAGGATTAGATCTTTTGAAATACCCACAGTTTGTAATTAGATCATAGGACAGCTATAAATATTGCTCCCGTTCAGGTTGAGCCTAGTAGGTAGTAAGTAGTGAGAAAAGAGTAAGGAAGCTAGGAGAAAGCAGAAAGTAGAGAAAATAAGTAGAATTTGATTTATAGTCCTGTAATGAGTTTTCAACAAAATTATTGTAATCATGTTCTTTAATCAATAAAGTGCACTAGTTCTATTTCATATTGCTTCTAAATGAGTGTGATTAATATCTAGAGAGAGAGAGACTCATACCTTCTTCTAGACAAGGAGGCTGGCCACTTCCAGACCTAGGAGGAGGACTAACAACGAGTTTTTAATTCCGATTTTGCTGCAGTGAAAATGAGTTGTAGAACTTGTTATTTCAATTGCTTGTAAATAGTTGACAATATCTCGTAGTCTTAGTTTATTTATGCTTATATTAATCTTGTGCTTAATATTTTAGTTGTAATCTTTACTTTCAAGCAAAGCTTCCATTTTATTTCAGACTGTTATTTCCAGAATTTGTTGTTTTTTGTAATTTTCTGCATTTTATGTTTTGCTGTCAACCCCTGCACAGAAGAATGACAACCTTCTGTTACAAAATCTTAACAGGGTTTTATTTTCCATGCTATAATTAGATTTCCATTGCTGCAAAAGTAAATAGATTTCCTTTATGCAATTAGAATCAGACTTTCAATTCTACAACTGTTATTTTTGCAACATAATTAGGTCCCATTCTGCAATTGTAAATCAGGATTTCATTTCTATAGTTAATGATTAGTTTTTATTTCTGCAATTAGATTAAGGTTTAATTAATGCAATTAGAGATAGGAATGTCCTAAAACCCCCCAAACAACCGGTTCCACCAATAAAACTTGTTGCTCTAGATTGACCTAAGTTATAGCTGTTTCACTTCTTCTTTCGCAGATAGCCTTGTACACAGCCCTGGATTGACAAATTCATTGAGAATTAATGATGGTATAACGACTACGCATCATTTTGGTGTCGTTGCCAGGGAAGTGTTGCCAGAAGAAAAAAAATAGTCCAATAGCTATAATCAGACTAAATTATGAAAATTCAAGATAAAATCTGAATACAACAGTTGAGGAAGGTAACAACTATTGACTTAATTTATGTCAGTCAAGAGTAAACATGAATGAGTAAGTCTAGGGATGAAAAAGGTAGAACTACCCCAAAAGATCCCTGACTTGTTCCATTAAGGAGATCTTCACGCCTAAGGGGTGAATCACCCGTGTCCGAACTACCGGAAAGATTGATAGAAAAATCACCAGTCTCACCATCATTAGAACATTTTGAGAAAGAAAAATCACCAATTTTATCATCATCAGAATATCCTAAGGAATAAAATTCATCAGACTCATCATCAATAGAGAGGCTTGGACCTCTTGAGAGAACAATTTGGAAAGCTTTAACTTCTCCTAGAAAATAGGAAACTATGGCAGAAGGAGGCAATATAGATGGCCAACATGGTTATGTCCATAATGAAGGAGATGATCAGGATATGCCCCAACCTTCTAGAACATTTGAATATCCTATTCGTCTGAATCCAACACAAAACTCTCCTATGAAAACCATTTCACCTTCAGTACTTCCAACCTTTTGAGGTGTTGTATCTGAAGATCCTGATCAGTTTTTCTTTGAGTTCAAGGTAGTGTGTCAGACCTATGATTATATAAATGACAATCAAAAACTTAAGGTTTTTCCCTCAACACTCAATAATGCAGCATTACGTTGGTTCATGAGCTTAGAGCCAAATTCCATAAGAACCTGGGATCAAATGGAAACTATGTTTTTAGATAAATATCAGGAGTATTGCCGTGTAAGGAATAGAAAAGATGAGTTATTCATAATTAAGCAAGAAGATGATGAAACATTGGAAGATTATCTTGATAGGTTCTCCTTTGTTCAAAGGATATGTGGACTTGTAGAACCAGATGCTGCTGACATTGCTACAGAGGAAGAAACAGCTACTGCAGAAGCTGCTGCAGAAGATGAAACAAAAATTGCCACAGAAGCTGTTACAAAACCACACCCAGCAGCAGTAACAGAAAACCTTGCTCCTGAACCCTCAACTTCACAAACCAAGAAACAAAGAAAAAGAGGATCTGAAACTGGCAACAGAACAAAAAAACAAAAGAAGGTTCGTTTTTCTGGAGTGACTACTGATTTGACAGAACAAGAAATAACAAAGGAAACAGAGGCATCTAAAACTGTCCCCACAACCCCTGTTGACACCAGGAAATAGAGCAAAAAGAAGAAGTTTGCATCTGGAACTAGGAGGTCCACCAGAATCCATTTGAAAGAAACAACATAACAGGTTATGGAGGAAGAAGAAGGACAAAGCAGCCCAGATGTCATAGAAATACAACCAGCCTTTGAAAATTTTCCAAAATTCTTTGAACAGATAGCTAAGGAAAAAATTGGGCAGGATAATTTGGAGGAGGCTACGGTTCAACAGGCTACAGATATGGTGGATACAATTATAAGCAGTTTCATAGAACCTGTTGAACAAGAGCAAATTATTGCAGAAGAAGAGATAATGATTGAACAACCAACTATAGCTGATCTGTCTGCATCAGATTCTGAGGTAGAAACAGAAGTGGAAGACATCACAGAGCAGCTGAGGGTAGCAAGAAGTGTTGTCAGAACACAAACCAAGTGGATTGAGGAGAAAGAAAGCATCATTAAGATACGGGAAAGAAAAATTGCAAAATTACAGCGGAGAAGTGGCAGCATTAAGAAGAATGTTGTCACAGTCTAAAAAATAGCCAACTGTATCCATTGATGAAGACAATTTGGCTCAATTGCTTCTGGGTCTATCAAGGGCAGATGACTCTGTTGAGACAGACATGGGTGTTCATTCTGAATCATTGCCTTCTCATTCTAAAGATGCTTCAGAAATGGCAAAGAGCATAACATAAAATACTGGAGATGAGCCACCAACACAGGAACAGTCCCAGCAGCAAGAAAATGTTCAAGTAGGTACTCCTATTGAGGTCCCTGTATTTCAAATTTTTATACTTTCAGCAGATAAGGGGGTACAAGTAGAATTACTATCTGATGACAACCCAATAGAAATAGTAAATAAGGGGGTACAGATAGAATTATTGGTAGATAATCAACTAGTAGAAGTGGCAAAAAAAGGAGTTCAGGTAGATCTGCTGCCTAGGATCCCCCCTGTAGTCAGACCACCTAATACTGTGTCTCTAGAGCAATATAATGCATACATAGCCAATTGGATGATTAGATATGAGCAGCTTGCCACTAAGACTGAGAAATTCAAATTGGAAGGGAAACAACTAAAGGCAAAAGAAACAGAAAACCAAGCATTAAAAGAAAATGTGTCTGACTTATGCCAAATTATTGAATTTTTAGTTCAATTTAGACGACCAGCTAGATTTTACAGCCTTATTTTGAAGGAGAAATACTTTAGATGGTAGGTCATGAGGATTAGTTCAAACCTCCCATATAAATTGGACATAACTGCAGATTTCTTGGAGGCATATTTTGACAGCCCCATAGAACAGAAAAATCTCCTATGTGAACTGTTTTTGCACAACTTCTTCATTCCAGAGGAAGTAGAGTTTCATACTCAAATCTACATTGGAGATATTCAGCTGAGAGCATTTATGTCTACTTTGCAAAATCAGCTTTACTGGGATCAAGAGAAAAAGCATAATAAAGAGATTAAAACAAGGGCTAAATTGTTAGTCAGAGCAATCCAACCAAACCACCCAGTTATCACTAGATAACACTTCTCAATGATGAACAAGGATGATGTAAAGAGGATGTACTTGAACAACTTAAGGGACTATGTCTGGCTAGATTCAAAAATTTCTGTGATCATAATTTTTTCCCAGCATTGTCAGTGTGCAGAAACAGATGGGATGAACTTTCCATGTCTTTGCGGAAAAGAGAACCCATCTCCCCCATCAACTTAGAATGGTCCAGAAGAAGAGCAGAAGGTGTAATCTAGCTGATTGCAATCATGCAACATAACTGGATAGGTCTTAGGTTTAGGCCTCCAACCATCATTACTCTAGTTCCATTCTATTTTGAGGAAGATGCCCAACCTGATGAACAGTTTGAAGACTGGCTCAGAAACATTCGGGGAAAACGAGGGGGTATTATATAGGCAAGAAATTATTCTACGGGTCATGGAATCTAAACATAGACATATGTGATTCCATAGCCCAATGGAATGAATGAGGACATGCATTAATATAAGTTGGGGGGAAAATGATGAGGCACTGGAAATGCCTCAATCATAACATGTTTTGAATACTAAAAATGCCTATAAACTCTTATGTTTTATCTGATATGTTAGTTAAGGCTGTATATTAACCATTTTGCATGATCAATGTATTTGGAATATTATATGATGATTTTTACAGCTTTTTGCATAGTTTTGTGTTCTTTTTGCTATGACTTGCTAAAATGGGATATGCTTAGAATAATAGTAGCATTTCACTAATCATGTTTTGATTTGTCTCAAGCATTTATTTCACCTAAATCCGCAACAATGCAAGCAAACTATTGTCGTGCAAAAAAACTGGTTTTTCCCATGTAAATTCCAACCAGCTGTCCATAAATAGCAAGGCATGGAATTCACATGATGAAGACCATTGGAATTTGATCTTAGGAGATAACCCACCTGAGAGATGCAGAAGAAATCACTAGAAAAGCACACATTTGTTCATTTCGAAGTATCTTCAGAATTAATAGATATCTTCGAAATGAAGAATGCAGTATCTTCGGAATGAGAATTGCAGTATCTTCGGAATGAGAATTACAGTATCTTCGGAATGAGCGATCTTCGAAATGAGAATTGCATTGTCTTCGAAATGAAGCCACTTATCTTCGAAATGAAAACAGAATGTGCTTTGACTTGTTGACCGATTTCTGAAGCTGGAAAAAGGGAAATAAAATTCGAAAAAGGTAAAGGAAAAGATCTTCCATCTGTCTTTGTCGTCATTGCCGACCAAAGCCATCATTAATGATTTGTTGCAGCATAGTAGGATTAGATCTTTTGAAATATCCACAGTTTGTAATTAGATCATAGGACAGCTATAAATATTGCTCCCGTTCAGGTTGAGCCTAGTAGGTAGTAAGTAGTGAGAAAAGAGTAAGGAAGCTAGGAGAAAGCAAAAAGTAGAGAAAATAAGTAGAATTTGACTGATTACAGTCCTATAGCAAGTTTTTAACAGAATTATTGTAATCATGTTCTTTAATCAATAAAGTGCACTGGTTCTATTTCATATTGCTTGTAAATGAGTGTGATTAAGATCTATAGAGAGAGAGACTCATACCTTCTTCTGGACAAGGAGGCTGGCCACTTCCAGACCTAGGAGGAGGACTAACAGCAGGTTTTTAATTCTGATTTTGCTGCAGCAGAATGAGTTGTAGAACTTGTTATTTCAATTGCTTGTAAATAGTTAACAATATCTGCAGTCTTAGTTTATTTATGCTTAGATTAATCTTGTGCTTAATGTTTTAGCTGTAATCTTTACTTTTAGCAAAGCTTCCATTTTATTTCAGACTATTATTTCCAGAATTTGTTGTTTTCTGCAATTTCCTACATTTTGTGTTTTGCTGTCAACCCCTGCACAAAATATTGACAACCTTCTGTTACAAAGTCTTGACAGGGTTTTATTTTCCATGCTATAATTAGATTTCCATTGTTGCAAAAGTAAATAGATTTCCTTTCTGCAATTAGAATTAGAATTTCAATTCTGCAACTATTATTTCTGCAACATAATTAGGTCCCATTCTGCAATTGTAAATCGGGATTTCATTTTTGCAGTTAATGATTAATTTCTATTTCCGCAATTAGATTAAGGTTTAATTTATGCAATTAGAGATAGGAATTTCCTAAAACCCCCCAAACAACCGGTTCCACCAATAAAACCTGTTGCTCTAGATTGACCTAAGTTATAGTTGTTTCACTTCTTTCGTAGATAGCCTTGTACACACCCCTGGATTGACAAATTCATTGAGAATTAATGATGGTATAACGACTACGCATCATTTTGGCACCGTTGTCGAGGAATAGTGTTGCCAGAAGAAAAAAAATAGTCCAATAGCTGTAATCAGACTAAATTGTGAAAATTCAGGATAAAATCTGAATACAATAGTTGAGGAAGGTAACAACTATTGACTTAATTTATGTCAGTCAAGAGTAAACATGAATGAGTAAGTCTAGGGATGAAAAAGGTAGAACTACCCCAAAGGATCCCTGACTTGTTCCATTAAGGAGATCTTCACGCCTAAGGGGTGAATCACCTGTGTTTGAACTACCGAAAATATTGATAGAAAAATCACCGGTCTCACCATCATTAGAACATTTTGAGAAAGGAAAATCACCAATTTTATCATCATCGGAATATCCTAAGGAAGAAAATTCATCAGACTCATCATCAACAGAGAGGCTTGGACCTCTTGAGAGAACAATTTGGAAAGCTTTAACTTCTCCTAGAAAACAAGAAACTATGGTAGAAGGAGGCAATATAGATGGCCAACATGGTTATGTCCATAATGAAGGAGATGATCAGGATATGCCCCAACCTTCCAAAACATTTGAATATCCTATTCGTCTGAATCCAACACAAAACTCTCCCATGAAAACCATTTCACTTTCGGTACTTCCAACCTTTCGAGGTGTTGTATCTAAAAATCCTGATCAATTTTTGTTTGAGTTCAAGGTAGTGTGTCAGACCTATGATTATATAAATGACAATCAGAAACTTAAGGTTTTTCCCTCAACACTCAAGGATGCGACATTACGCTGGTTCATGAGCTTAGAGCCAAATTCCATAAGAACCTGGGATCAAATGGAAACTATGTTTTTAGATAAATATCAGGAGTATTACCGTGTAAGGAATAGAAAATATGAGTTATTCAGAATTAAGCAAGAAGATGATGAAACATTAGAATATTATCTTGATAGGTTCTCTTTTGTTCGAAGGATATGTGGACTTGTAGAACCAGATGCTGCTGACATTGCTACAGAGGAAGAAACAGCTACTATAGAAGCTGCTACAGAAGATGAAACAGAAATTGCTACAGAAGCTGTTACAGAACCACACCCAACAACAGCAACAGAAAACCTTGCTCCTGAACCCTCAATTTCACAAACCAAGAAACAAAGAAAAAGACGATCTAGAACTGACAATAGAACAGAAAAACAAAAGAAGGTTTGTTTTTCTGGAGTGACTACTGATTTGATAGAACAAGAAATAACAAAGCAAACAGAGGCATCTGAAACTGTCCCCACAACCCCTGTTGACACCAGGAAACAGAGCAAAAAGAAGAAGTTTACATCTGGAACTAGGGGGTCCACCAGAATCCATTTGAAAGAAACAGAAGAACAGGTTATGGAGGAAGAAGAAGGATAAAGCAGCCCAGATGTCATAGAAATACAACCAGCCTCTAAATTTTTTTTAGAATTCCCTGAACAGATAGCTGAGGCAGAAACTGGGTAGGATAATTTGGAGGAGGCTACGGTTCAACAGGCTACAGATATGGTGGATACAATTATAAGTAGTTTCATAGAACCTGTTGAACAAGAGCAAATTGTTGTAGAAGAAGAGATAATTATTGAACAACCAACTACAGCTGATCTGTCTGCATCAGATTCTGAGGTAGAAACAGAAGTGGAAGACATCATAGAGCAGCTGAGGGCAGCAAGAAGTGTTGTCAGAACACAAACCAAGTGGATTGAGGAGAAAGAAAGCATCATTGAGATACAGGAAAGAAAAATTGCAGAGTTACAGTAGGAAGTGGCAGCATTAAGAAGAATGTTGTCACAGTCTAAAAAATAGCCAACTGTATCCATTGATGAAGATAATTTGGCTCAATTGCTTCTGGGTCTATCAAGGGCAGATGACTCTGTTGAGACAGACATGGGTGTTCATTCTAAATCATTGCCTTCTCATTCTGAAGATGCTTCAGAAATGGCAAAGAGCATAACAAAAAATACTGGAGATGAGCCACCAACACAGGAACAGTCCCAGCAGCAAGAAAATGTTCAAGAGAGTACTCCTATTGAGGTCCCTGTATTTCAAACTGTTATACTTTCAGTAGATAAGGGGGTACAAGTAGAATTACTATCTGATGACAACCCAATAGAAATAGCAAATAAGGGGGTACAGGTAGAATTATTGGTAGATAATCAACCAGTAGAAGTGGCAAAAAAAGGAGTTCAGGTAGATCTGCTGCCTAGGATCCCCCCTATAGTCAGACCACCTAATACTGTGTCTCTAGAGTAATACAATGCAGACATAGCCAATTGGATGATTAGATATGAGCAGCTTGCCACTAAGACTGATAAATTCAATTTGGAAAGGAAACAACTAGAGGAAAAAGAAACAAAAAACCAAGCATTAAAAGAAAAGGTGTCTGAATTATGCCAAATTGCTAAATTTTTAGTTCAATTTAGATGACCAGCTAGATTTTATAGCCTTATTTTGAAGGAGAAATACCTTAGATGGCAGGTCATGAGTATTAGTTCAAACCTCCCATATAAATTGGACACAACTACAGATTTCTTGGAGGCATATTTTGATGACCCCATAGAACAGAAAAATCTCCTATGTGAACTATTTTTGCACAGCTTCTTCATTCCAGAGGAAGTAGAGTTTCATCCTCAAATCTACATTGGAGATGTTCAGTTGAGAGCATTTATGTCTACTTTGCAGAATCATATTTACTAGGATCAAGAGAAAAAGCAGAATAAAGAGATTGAAACAAGGGCTGAATTGTTAGTCAGAGCAATCCAGCCAAACCACCCAATTATCACCAGACAACACTTCTCAATGATGAACAGGGATGATGTAAATAGGATGTACTTGAACAACTTAAGGGACTGTGTGGCTAGATTCAAAAAATTTTGTGATCATAATTTTTTCCCAGCATTATCAGTGTGCAGAAACATATGGGATGAACTTTCCATGTCTTTGCAAAAAAGAGAACCCATCTCCCCCATCAACTTAGAATGGTCCAGAAGAAGAGCAGAAGGTGTAATCCAACTGATTGAAATCATGCAACATAACTGGATAGGTCTTAGGTTTAGGCCTCCAACCATCATTACTCCAGTTCCATTCTATTTTGAGGAAGATGCCCAACCTGATGAACAGTTTGAAGACTGGATCAGAAACATTTAGGAAAACAGGGGGTATTATATAGGCAAGAAATTATTCTACAGGTCATGGAATCTAAACATAGACATATGTGATTCCATAGCCCAACAGAATGCATGAGGACATGCATTAATATAAGTTGGGGGGAAAATGATGAGGCCTGGAAATGCCTCAATCATAACATGTTTTGAACACTAAAAATGCCTATAAACTCTTATGTTTTATCTGATATGTTAGTTAAGGCTGTATATTAACCATTTTGCATGATCAATGTATTTGGAATATTATATGATGATTTTTATAGCTTTTTGCATAATTTTGTGTTCTTTTTGCTATGACTTGCTAAAATGGGATATGCTTAGAATAATAGCAGCATTTCACTAATCATGTTTTGATTTGTCTCAAGCATTTATTTCACCTAAACTGCAGCAGCAGTGCAAGCAAACTGTTGCTGTGCAGCAAAAACTGGTTTTTCCAATGTAAATTCCAGCCAGCTGTCCATAAATAGCAAGACATGGAATTCACATGTGGAAAGAGATGAAGACCATTAAAATTTGATCTTAGGAGATAACCCACCTGAGAGATGCAGAAGAAATCACTGGAAAAACACACATTTGTTCATTCCGAAGTATCTTCGAAATGAACAGATATCTTCAGAATGAAGAATGCAGTATCTTCGAAATGAGCGACCTTCGAAATGAGAATTGTAGTATATTCGGAATGAGAATTGCAGTATCTTCAAAATGAGTGATCTTCGAAATGAGAATTGCATTGTCTTCGAAATGAAGCCACTTATCTCCGGAATGAAAACAGAATGTGCTTTGACTTGTTGATCAATTTTTGAAGCTGGAAAAAGGGAAATAAAAGTCAGAAAAGGTAAAGGAAAATATCTTCCATCTGTCTTTGCCGTCATTGCCGACCAAAGCCATCATTAATGAAAAGATCAAAGAATAAACCCAGGATTTGTTGCAGCATAGTAGGATTAGATCTTTTGAAATATCCACAGTTTGTAATTAGATCATAGGACAACTATAAATATTGCTCCCATTCAGGTTGAGCCTAGTAGGTAGTAAGTAGTGAGAAAAGAGTAAGGAAGCTAGGAGAAAGCATAAAGTAGATAAAATAAGTAGAATTTGACTATTACAGTCCTGTAGCAGGTTTTCAGCAGAATTATTGTAATCATGTTCTTTAATCAATAAAGTGCACCAGTTCTATTTCATATTGCTTGTAAATGAGTGTGATTAAGATCTATAGAGAGAGACTCATATCTTCTTCTAGACAAGGAGGCTGGCCACTTTTAGACCTAGGAGGAGGACTAACAGTAGGTTTTTAATTCTGATTTTGCTGCAGCAGAATGAGTTGTAGAACTTGTTATTTTAATTGCTTGTAAATAGTTGACAATATCTGTAGTCTTAGTTTATTTATGCTTAGATTAATATTGTGCTTAATTTTTTAGCTGTAATATTTACTTTCAGCAAAGCTTCCATTTTATTTCAGACTGTTATTTCCAGAATTTGTTGTTTTCTGCAATTTCCTACATTTTGTGTTTTGTTGTCAACCCCTACACAGAAGATTGACAACCTTTTGTTACAGAGTCTTGATAGGGTTTTATTTTCCATGCTATAATTAGATTTCCATTGTTGCAAAAGTAAATAGATTTCCTTTCTGCAATTAGAATCAGACTTTCAATTCTGCAACTGTTATTTCTGCAACATAATTAGGTCCCATTCTGTAATTGTAAATCAGGATTTCATTTTTGCATTTAATGATTAGTTTCCATTTCTGCAATTAGATTAAGGTTTAATTTATGCAATTAGAGATAGGAATGTCCTAAAACCCCCCAAACAACTGGTTCCACCAATAAAACCTGTTGCTCTAGATTGACCTAAGTTATAGTTGTTTCACTTCTTCTTTCGTAGATAGCCTTGTACATAGCCCTGGATTGACAAATTCATTGAGAATTAATGATGGTATAACGACTACGCATCAGTATCAACGACCACCTTTTATTTTCCTTTGTGATAGACTATTTCATAGTCATATCCTAAGAGCTTAGTGATCCTTTTTTTCTATTTAGAGGAAGAAATTATTTGCTCCAAGAGCTACTTAAGGCTACGATGATCGGTCTTGATAAAGTATCGCCCCAACAAATATGATCACCAATGGAGGATGGCAAAAACAATGGCCATCATCTCCTTGTAAGTTGATTTGGAAATATTCTTCCCAGATAAGGCCTTGCTTATGAAAGCAAGTGGCCAACCTTCTTGCATAATAATTACCCCCAATCCAACTCATGAAGCATCACTTTCAATGAGAAATGTTTTGGAAAAATTAGGTATTGCCAAAACTGGTGTGCAACACATGGCATCCTTCAAAGTCAGAAAAGTCTGCTCAACCATGCTATTTCATGTGAATGCATCCTTCCTAAGCATAGTTGTCAAAGGGGTCGCTATCTTCGTGTAACCCTTAACAAACTTTTCGTAATAACCTGTAAGGTCGATAAATCCCTAAATACTCTTCAATATTTTGTATTTGGGCCATTCCTTCATGGCTTCAATATTTATGGATCTATTCGAACACCATATTTGGCCACGATGTGCCCCAAATATTCTACTTCAATTACCCCAAAGGTGCATTTAGATTTCTTGACATACAATTGGTTTTGCTACATGGGCTTCAAAACCTTATCAACATGTTGTAAGTGCTCTCCCCATGTCTTGCTTTATATCAATATGTTATCAAAAAATACTAATGCAATCTTTCATAGGTAGGATTTTTAATCCCTATTCATTAATCCTTGGATAGTTGGTGCATTGGTGAGGCCAAAGGGCATAACCAAAAAAACATAATGCCTCTCATGGGTCCTAAAAGTTATTTTAAGGAGGTCATCCTTGTAAACTCAAATATGATGATAACCTAACCTAAGGTCCAATTTGGTAAAATACGCATCCAACAATCATCAATCATTGAAATGGAAAACTTATATTTGATGGTGATATGATTGAGTTCATGGAAGACCACACATGTTCTCCATGATCCATTCTTCTTCCTGACCAATAATATGAGAGCTAAAAAAGGGCTAGTGCTTGGACAAATAAATCTTGCATACAGTAGTTCCTTTACTAGCTACTCATTATTTTGGTGATATAGGTACCTATATGGGTACCTATATGGCCAAATATTTGGAGGTTAAATCCCAAGAATTAAATTGATTCTATGATCTTCCAACTGATTGGGCAGTAACTATTTGGGTTCAAGAAAGGCTTGTTGATTCTTGATTAATATAATTAATAATTATGAGGATAGTTGCTCATATTTGATAAAACATAATTGCATTTGGAAAATTCTTCCCATAATCTCTCAATGACCCTTAATTAGTCTTGCATCTGATGGAATGTTACAATCTTGGGATTGCTAGTTTTTACTCCCTAAATAGTGTGGGTTCTGTTATTGATAGTGAACTGCATCCAAAGTTTTTAAAAATTCTAAAACATTATTCCCAATGTTCGTAACCAAGGGAAACCTAATACAATGTCTACTCCACCCAATGGGATTGCATAGAAATGGGTCTGACAATGATAGTCACCAATAGATAAATAAACCTTTTGATATCTCAAAAAAAAATATTTTGATGATAAACCAGAAATAGCTTATAAAGTATTAATGACACAAAAAGAATAAAATCAAAGATGATGGCTGGTATATAGACTCTGGAGCTAGTAATCATATGAAAAAAACATACTCTAGTTTGATACTTATCAAGAAACACATGGATAGCTAGTAACAATGGTTGATAACGCAAATTATCAAATAAAGGACATAGGAACGATTTCCCTAAAACTACCTTAAGTAGAATGTACCATTTTAAAAGTATTTTATGTTTTAGGACTTACAGATAACTTACTTTCTATAACTCAAATGATGGATAAAGGAGTTTATGTTTATTTTCAAGTTGTTAATGGATAAAATATGCTTTGTTTCAAGAAAATAAAAAATATAAGGTATTGCATTCTACAAAAATGAGCTATTTGCTTTAGATGTCATTACACCTTTGTCCCAACTTCAAATATAAATATCATCTCACATTATGATCTTCGATAAACAAGATAGATTTTGATGATAAACCAAAAATAGCTTATAAAGTATTAATGACACAAAAAGAATAAAATCAAAGATGATGACTGGTATACAGACTTTGGAGCTAGTAATCATATGACAAAAAACATACTCTAGTTTGATACTTTTCAAGAAACACATGGATGGTCAGTAACAATGGTTGATATGACAAGTTATCAAATAAAGGAAATAGGAACAATTTCCCTCAAACTACCTTAAGTAGAATGTACCATTGTAAATGTACTTTATGTTTTTGGAATTACAAATAACTTACTTTCTATAACTCAAATTATGGATAAAGGAGTTTATGTTGATTTTCAAGTTGTTAATGGATAAAATATGCTTTATTTCAAGAAAAGGAAAACTAGAAGATATTGCACTCTACAAAAATGGGCTATTTTCTTTAGATATCATTACACCTTTGCCCCAACTTCAAATATAAATATCATCTCACAAAAAATGGGAGAGAGCTCTAATGGCCAAAAAGGCTAGAAAGAAACTAATGAATCAAAATAGTTCATTGCTTAAGACTTGGATACAAATTATTGCCAAGAGAACTGATGGTCCAAAATATTTACAATTAATCTTCCAAGAGGCTAATATTGACTTTGCAATGAACCTCTTCTTCTCGTGCTAATATTTCATATCAAAAATTTTAGTGTGAAGCTAAACTAAGATAAGAAATTTAGTGCCAAAGATAATTCTAACTATTGATCACATAAATAATTAATTAAAACAACACTAACATCATATATCTAATAACATAAGCATTCATGAACTTAAACATTGAAACATAAAGAACATTAATTGCAGGAATTCATAATGAGAACTATTACTATCACAGAATAGTTCAAGGGGGTAACCTCCTTACAAAATATGCAAATTCTTCTCTAGTCTGTGAGGGTTACATCCTTCCCATTTTATAACATTTTACAAGAATATTTCTTGCCATATTTTGACAATTTTCTATAACATCCTTCTATGACAATATTCTTGACTTAACCTAATTTATGGTAGTTCATAATTATATGACAACAAAGAGACCCTATGACAAAGTAGTTGCATACATGGTGCTATGACAAACACTCTCCTAACTTAACACATGATCCACTTCTAATTAGATACATGGTCCACTTATTTACAATAACATATGTCCCGATGTGTTATAGGTGTAGGGTATGTAACATGCCCTCCCTTAAAGAAGATTTGTCCTCAAAGCTAAAATGTGGGAATTTTTTTTTGAAAGTCCTACAATAGCTCCCATGTGGCATCTTCTAGTGGAAACCCTTATCACTACACCAACACTTCAGTAATATCTCGTGAGTGTAGATGTTGGGTTTGACGATCCAAAATGATTGCATGCTACAAGAGAATGGATCCCTATTCATCCAATTTAGGAAGGAAAGTCCATACTTGAGGTTGTGTACCTACCACTTTCTTCAAGCAAGATATATGAAAAATAGGATGAATCATGGATGTTGTTGGTAGTTCTAATGTGTAAGCAACCTCCCCTATTCATCATAGTATCTTGTAGGGTTTCAAATTAGGTCAACCCTTTTATTTGAGGGATATTTTTTTATACAGTTAAAGACAAAGGAAGACCATGTCACTCCCAAACATTTCCATTTCAATTTTGTGTTTGTCTACTTTTTGTTTCATACAGTTTTGGGTAGTAACTAAAATTCTATTTGAGGGCTTCTACAACTTCTTGCCTATGACCAAGAACTTTGTCCACTACATTTAGATTTGATTTGCTTGAAAAATAAGAAGCGAGTGTTGTGGGTGATTGACCATACATTGCTTCACATGGTGTCATCTTGTGGCTATGTGAAAAGTGGTATTGTACAACCATTTGGCTAAGGGAAGCCATTGAATCCATTTGGACTTATTATCTTAAACAAAACATCGAAGATAGGTCTCAAGACATTTATTCACCACCTTCATCTGGCAATTTGTCTAGGGGTGATAAGACATGCTTCATTTCAATTGGGTCCCTTGAATGCAATGTAGCTCCTCCCAAATTTTACTATTGAATATCTTATCATGGTCATTGACTATGGAGTGTGAGCTTCCATGGAGTTTAAAAATTTGACCCATGAAAAGTTGTATCATTGTCTTGAAAGTATAAGAGTGACTTAAGGATAAAAAATAAGCATGTTGGATCAATTGATCCACAATTACCTTTATAACTGATTTACCTCCTGAGAGAGAAAGTCCTTCAATGAAGTCCATGGGGTCTCTGTATGGGTAAAGGTTGAAGTAATCATGGTGTACTAATTTTTTTGTCCTTTTGGCATTGATAAGTATCACAACTATCCACAAATTGTTTGATATATGACTTCAACCTTGGCTAATAGAAATTGTACTTTACCCATTCATAGGTTTACAAGAAACTTGTGTGTCCCCCTATCAAAGATGAGTGAAGCTTTGTGATAGTATGATATTTAAGTTGAGACATGGGTGTAACAACCCGATGCTTATAGTGCAACTCCCCTTGCTTCCATGAAATATTAGGATGATCATTTGCTACTATCTATAAATCCTAAATAATCTTGGTAAGTGTGGGGTCTTCTTGCCATTCAAAATTAAGTGTCTCTAACGAATCATCCTTAAGAATAGATACTGCATATAGAAGATCCTATGTTTCAAGCAACCTAGAAAAAACATCAATGACCATATTTTCTTTTCCCTTGCAATAGACTATCTCATAGTCATATCCTAAGAGCTTAGTGACCATTTTTTGCTATTTAGGGGAAGAAATTATTTGCTCCAAAAGATACTTAAGACTACGATGATTGGTCTTGATGAAGTGTCACCCCAACAAGTATGGTCGCCAATGGAGTATGGTAAAAACAATGGTCATTATCTTCTTCTTGTATGTTGATTTGGAAATATTCTTCCCTAAGAAGGCCTTGCTTATGAAAGCAAATGGACAACCTTCTTGCATAAGAATTGCCCCCAATCCAACTCATGAAGCATCATTTTCAATGACAAATGTTTTGGAAAAATTAGGTGTTGTCAAAACTGGTGTGCAACACATGACATCCTTCAAAGTCATAAAAGCCTTCTCAACCATGCTATTTCATGTGAATGCATCCTTCCTAAGCATAGTTTTCAAAGGGGTTGCTATCTTCCTGTAGTCCTTAAAAAACTTTTAGTAATAACTTGTAAGGTCGAGAAATCCTTGAAGAATCTTCAATATTTTGATTTTGGGCCACTCCTTCATGGTTTCAATCTTTGTAGGATCTATTCGGACACCATATATAGCCACGATATGCCCCGTATATTCTTCTTAAGTTGCCCCAAAGGTGCATTTAGATTTATTGATATACAATTGGTTTTGCTACATGGGCTTCAAAACCTGATCAAGATGTTGTAAGTGCTCTCCCCATGTCTTTCTATAGATCAATAAGTTATCAAAAATGATATGCAATATTTCGTAGGTAGGGTTTTAAATCCCTATTCATTAATACTTACAAATTTTATGGTGCATTGGTGAGGCCAAAGGTCATAACCAAAAAATCATAATGCCCCTCATTGGTCCTAAAATTTATTTTGTGGAGGTCATCCTTGTAAACTCAAATATGGTGATAGCCTAACCTAAGGTCCAATTGGTAAAATACTCATCCAACAATCATCAATCATCAAAATAGAAAACTTATCTTTGATGGTTATATGATTGAGTTCATGGAAGTCCACACATATTCTCCATGACCCATTCTTCTTCTTGACTAATAATATGAGAGCTGAAAAAGGGCTTATGCTTGGATAAATGAATCTTGCATCCAGTAGTTCCTTTACTAGCTACTCATTATTTTGGTGATAGGGGTACCTATATGGCCAAATATTTGGAGGTTAAATCCCAAGAATTAAATTGATTCTATGATCTTCCAACCGACTAGATGGTAACTATTTGGGTTCAAGAAAGGCTTGTTGATTCTTGATTAAGATAGCTAATAATTCTGGGGACAATTGCTCATATTGGATAACACATAATTGCATTTGGAAAAATCTTCCCATAATTTCTCGATGACCCTTAATTAGTCTTGCATTTGATAATGCTTGTTTTTACTCCCTAAATGGTGTGGGTTCGCATCCAAAGTTTTGAAAATTTCTAAAACATTATTCCTAATGTTCATAACCAAGGGAAACCTAATACAATGTCTACTCAACCCAATGGGATTGCATAGAAATCGGTATGACAATGATAGTCACCAATGGAAAAATAAGTATTTCAACATCCCAAACAAGTCATGATATCTCCATTAGCAATTTTCACTTGAACTTATTCATGACCATAAATGAAGCAATCTACCCTTTTTGCAACATTTGGGTCAATAAAATTATCAATGCTACCAGAGTCCAATAGGATCAAAACTTTGTGCCCTTTCAGAAATATTTTGATATTCATGCACTATGGTGTGGATATTCTTGCAATGACATTCATAGAAATGGTGGGAATATCTTCTTTCTAAGTGTTGGTTAGTGGTTTTACATCCATTGAATCCAGGTGTTCTTCCATTAAATACATGAAGTCTTCCTTTGTGTCTGAAGAAGAAATCAAAGTATTGCTCATAGCTAAGAGGTAAAGGCGTTGGGTTTTAGATTTGTGTCCTATGACCCATTGTTCATCATAGTTATAACAAAGTCCCTTGGCTCTACAATTGGCCATCTCCTCTGGCATTAACCTCTAAATTGTTGGGGTTCATGGAGCATTATTATTGGTGGATCCAAAAGTTATGTTTGGAAATGTAGGTCTAGAAGCTTTCTTTTGAGTATTTCATTTGTTTATTATAATTTTAGCTAGCCCTGTGGCTATCATGTAAGTTGTTGGTTTAAGCATTTGAACCATAGTCTTTATCTATTCCTTAAGTCCATTGTTAAAATAACTCTTGAAAAAATCATTAAGAAGAGCTTTAGGTTTATTGACAAGCTTCTCAAAAGTAGTCATACTAAGGTACAATGCTTATTTTTCTCAGCTTGGCAAGTGCTCCTGTAAAATATTCACTCATATGGCCCATATCGACTAAGGAGTTCTCTCTTAAATTGTGTCCACCTAAGAATGAGAACTTGATTTCTCAACCATTGATACCAATACAATGCTTCCAAATTAAAATTAAAGACAACTATAAAGAGCCTTTGGTCAAAGAGATTTTCATGAAGCTCATACCATTGTTCAACCTTAATCAACCAAATTTGTGGTTTTAGACCATCAAACCTTGGAAAATCTATTTTAGGGAGTCATCATAGGGTCATGCCTCTATTGGTCCCCTACCATTGAGTATTTTCCTCATTAAAGATCCTGGAAAATTTTGGTTGATCAATATTTTTTCTCTTCCAAGCATCTGGGCTATTCTCAGCAAACGCATCAAAATATGGGTTCTTAATATTTAGCATATCAATGTTCTGACTCATCTAGTCCTACTTATGTTGGTAGTTTGCTACCATGGTGATAAAGGAAGATACTTGATCTTTGAGTTCCATGAGAGCATTCAATTTGGAGAGTTGTTCCACCAACTTGTTCATTTAGGCCTCCATTGCTTCATGCCCTCCATGTTACTATTTTTTTAAGGGTCTCAAAAAAGTGTATGGGTGTTATATACCAATACGATCAACTTGATTAGACAATTGTAATGGGCTATATCCCAAAATGATAATTTTTAGTAAAGGTTTTGAAATGGTGTATGGATGTCATATACCAAAACGATTAGCCTGATGAGATGATCGCAATGGGCATATCCTAAAATGGTATTTTTCAGTAACCTATACTCCTTTTCAAGGTTTTTCAAGTTACGTATTTAATCCCAAAATTTTGAAGTTCACTTTTCTATCCTATGAAATTTGCTTATGATAAAGTAAGCAATGAGTGGATGGATTCTAGGTTAGGTTTTATGTATTCTCCATAGCCCTCTATTATACCGCAACAACGATTTATAGTGCTAAAATCAATATTTTAGGCCACTTCTTAAGGAGGATTCCACACATACCCTTGAGCGTATTACCTACCTCTCTTACAGTAAGGGAAGGTAATCTTCTCGAGTGTCATACTTTATGCATTATGGATATTACATGGTCAACTAGTTTCCTATATATGAAGGTTTGGCTATGGGTTCCTAAAGGGGTATCTCAATATACGTGAGGTACATGGGAGCTCAAATCTGTGTACAAGTGTTGTTTGAGGCTTGGGCATTGAAGCCTGATCAACCCTTCACTAGACGCTTTATGGGCAATCTAGCTTAGCCAATAATGACAACTCCATATTTTTTTAAAACGGTCAGGACATCATTTCTAATCTATTGACCTAGGATTAATAGGAAAAAAAATTACTCACAATAGAAGATCACCATGCCCTATAAAGTGCTTTGATACCACTTGCAATGAACCTCTTCTTCTCATGTGAATACTTCACCTCAAAATTCTTACTGCAAAGTTGAACTAAGATAAAAAAAAATCAGTGCCAAAGATAATTCTAACTATGATCACACAAATAATTAATAAAAAGAACACTAATACCGTAGATCCAATACTATAAACATTCATGAACTAAAACATTAAAACATAAAAAAAAAAAAATTGCAAGAATTTGGAATGAGAAATATTAATATCAAGGGTCACTTTGAAAAGGCAACCTCTTTACAAAATATGCAAATTTTTCTCTAGCATATGAGGGTTACATCCTTCCCGTTTTATAACATTTTACAAGAATATTTGCTACCATATTATGATAATATTCTATGACTTCCTGGTATGGTAGTATTCTATGACAATATACCTAACATTCTGATAATGATCTCGAAGGTAGGTATAGGATACTGATAATGATATCGAAGGTATAGGATTTTGATTTATTTTTTAAAGTCTTAGATTTAAATAAATCTTTTAAATGCCAGAATATCTATTAACAAGTCAACAACTATTGTTAGGATTTAGGTGGTGTTAGTATTTCATTGTTGGTTTTCAGTTTTATGTATTTGTCATGTGTGAATGCCTGTTTAATTTATAAATTTAATAAAATTATTAATCAAACTTTTGAAAACTGATCATTGGTACTAGAGCCTTTGGGCTCCTGACCTATGAGGGGTTTTGGAAATCCTTCTCTTCCCTTTCGCATTCATCCATGTCCTATTTTCCTTTTGTATTATGGTTTAGTTTCTCTGTTATGGATGTCATAACAGATTTTGCTATGCATTCTCAATTCATGATTGAGTTAGAGCAATCATGAACAATGGCTTTACTGAGATTGTAAAGCAAAGGTCAATGTTGTATTTTGCAACAATACTTATTTTCCAAGGCCTGTGCAGTGGATCTCTGATGCAAAATAAAGTGGCAAAAGAAGGCATATTCATGTCCTCCGTGTGTCTTGCCCTCCTCGTGGTTGTTCCTGACAGTGTGGGAGCATCTCCCACGTGCTCCACCTAAGCACTAGACATAGCACACATAGTGTGCTACCAGGGTGCCACACATAACATGCCCCCATGCATCCTCCCATAAAATATGTCACTCCCTAATCAGACCTATTGTGGCCTAGATCTAAGCATCGCCCGTTGAAACATCCATCATCCCTTGTAACGGTTCTCTCTTGTGCACCTCCGTGTCAAGCAGTGCTAAGTTTGTAAGATCTCGAGTTCGATCCAACGATCTCTGGATCCCTGGATGCCATAGCCCAAATGATATAGCATAAAAATTTTAAAGGCTAGTGGATTGGTAAGTGTTTATCTAGTCAAGCATTTACTAAGAAGACACTCAGGTTCAGACCTTGGGGTAGCCTATTTGCAAAGGTAGTAGTCTGATCTGAATCCTCTGAGTGCGCTCCAGACCGACAATGACGATACCAGACTGACAATGAGGATACCAGACTGACAATGATGATACAAATACGGAGTGACCTCTAGTCCCCTTCGCGTCTATTCAACAATAATGAAATGAAATAGGTTTGGTGGAATCAGCCATAATGAAGCAGAATAGGTTTGGTGGAAGCAACCAATGTGGTTTGAACCTGCACTTATTGATAGAAGCAACCCCTGTAGTTTGAACCTGCACCTATCAATTACTAAAAAAAATAGGGTAGTTGTAACCCACTCTCCGTAACCCAACAAAAATATAGCATAAAATTTTGGCATCAATTTGCTATGTTGTATCACAGCTGCGACCCTGCTTGGCACTTATTCGCTATGCAGCTTTTTGCCTTGATCTAGAAAAATTAAAACCACTTCTAGTTTGCAGTTATAGCTTTTTGATTTGACTGCTTCCTGGTGTGCTAGATGGCCACTTTCTACATCTACCAATTGGATTTCATGGACGACGATACTCAGGAGGCTCTCGATGCACTGGGTTAAGGCATCCTCTACCTGTAGAAGAAGAATGTACTGTGATGATCGATTCGTTCACTATTTTGTTGCCTAATTTGTTTTTCCAATCCTGGTCGAGTTATTCAAATTAGAGACCATATTTGCACAAGCCATGGCCACCATTTCTGCTTTTTTTTGCTGACATCGTTCGATTGCCCATGGTTTCTACGTAGGGAAAAGAGACGTAAAAATACTCGATGTTGGGATTCTTCATGCCCGATGAGTCCCATTGGCACTGGCAATGGAGCACCCAACCTTTAAAAGGCCTCCTCTCACTGTAGAAACATTTGTGAATGTTTCAAACATTGGCTAGGGGGACACCATTTACAATTGCCTCCATCAAAGAGTCCCATTCTACTAGTTATAAACAACATGGGTTTTGGGTGAATTGCATGTCCCCTTTGCAGTGGTTGATCAAAGACACATAGCACCAAGCAACCTTCTTCTCCTCCCGTGACACATGTCTATCTGGTGCACTTGCTACAACAACACACATACCACTAAGCGATCATTGACACCTAGCTTCCCTAGGCCCTTGGTGTTGCTTCATTCATCAGAAGTTGATTCCATGATGATGAGCAATCTAATGTGATGCTATTATCGCATTTTATCCCATATTTGTAATGTAGTAGAATTCTCACCATTTAAAAATCTTACAATGGTGTGATTTGGAATAGCTAGCTTCACATGCTAGGTCATGGCACCATTCATGCTTGTATTAACTATTGCTTTGTTTTGCTTGGTCACATTGGTAGTTGATAGTTAACTCATTTACCTGGTTGAGGTGAGGGCCTTTTGAGCACACGTGGAGATGCTCCCAAGATGGATGCCTTTTCTTGTTTCTCTTTCTTTGTCTCATTGTCCCACATCAACCGCAAGATAATAGCTTGCACATTTTAAAAAGGACGAGCCACTCTCTTTGTTTTCACCACTAGGTGATCAAGGAGCCTCCTACAAGTTATTGGTTGGATGCTATTGGTGGGCACCCACTCTCATAGCCATGCGATGACCTTATCATTATAATTGATCTTTTATAGTGGTTGCATTCTCTGCCACTCATCGAAAGGTCATGGTTGCATTCTCTACCACTCGTTGAAAAGTCATGGTTGCATTATCTGCCACGCGTCAAAATGTCATGGTCATGGTTTTATTTTCTACCACGCATCAAAAGGCCATGGTCATGGTTGTATTATCTGCCACGCATCAAAAGGCCATGGTCATGGTTGCATTCTCTGCCACTTGTTGAAAGATCATGGTTGCATTCTCTGCCACTCATCAAAAGGCCATGGTCATGGTTGCATTCTCTGTCACTCGTCGATGGTTGACCTTTCGATTGAATCTCACGTAAACATATTTTTTAATATGTTATTTTTTTGAATATTCCATTGGAAAATTCTTCTTCCAAATTGTAAAGGGTTTCTTGTGGAGGCTCTGCTAGGGTTTTTCATTCGCATGTTATCGTCGCCTGTTTGTTCTTCCATCGACTGCCATACCATTTTTGCCCTTATGAGAACTACATACATTATGCTATTCTTAGTAACTACTCTACCTCGGGTAGTGGGTTCCATCCCTTTCAATGGCTATCTTTAAAGCCACTATTTCATTGGTTAGTGAAGTTGCAGTTGTGGAGAGCCATGGCACTAGTAAAATGACCCAGGATGTTTATGCTAAAGGTAATTCCTTAGTGTCAAATATAACCTTGCCCATGCAGGATGTTGATAAAGCTTACAACTGGCTTGAAAGTCACACCCTAATAGGGTACTTTATGGGGAGGATTCCTAGTGATTTGCTAATCCGATAATGGATTTAGCAATTCTGGCAGCCATATGCCATAAAAATTGATCATTTTCAAAACCTTACTAAAGTTTTTTTTTTTTTTAGTTTGTTGATCCACAACATGTCGTTGCAGTTATGAGAAAAGGGCCTTGGTATATTAGAAATACCCTTTTAATTCTTTAGCCTTGGCATCGTAATTTTACAATTTTTGTTGATGTTTCCCTACATGTCCCCATTTGGATGGAATTCCCAGGTCTCCCTTTGTCTCTTTGGACATTCTTGCCACAGCTTGTTGCACCCATTGGCAAGTTTGTGTGCATGGAGCCACATAAATTCTATGTTGTGCGACCATACAAATGCATTTGCATTGAAATTGATCTATCAAAGGACCTTAAGGATTCTATTAATATTCAAGTTGGGAGACCTGTTTCCAACAATGGGTGGTTTATATCAATATCCCCAATACATGTTATCGATGTCAGTCTGCTGCCCACAAGATAAAAATTGCCCTCTTATGGACGATCGATTCAAAAATCGAGCTTCAGTAGAGATGTATTCAAACACAAATAAATCTGCCCCTCCCACTAATGGAGGGGAGGAATGAACTTCTGTCACCAGGAATAACGATAAAGGAAACTGACCACAAACTTCTATGGGATCTAGTAAAAAGGAGTTTCAACTGAGATCTCAGTTAGGGGTTTCCCATGCAACCTCTATAGAAGGAACTTATGTTTCTCTTCCTATAGGTACCTCTTTTGGTAATAACAAAACAATTTCCCTAATTATTCAAGCCTCCCAATCAGCTAAGCCATCAACTATGCTAGAGTCTGCTCCCTCAAGCGAATGCCATGTTTCTCCACCTAATCTACCTAGTGGAGTTCCCTCACGAAACCCTAGTTTCTCTCGCAGTCCAATTAGGGAGACCTCAGGCATCCCTTTGGAGAAGCGACGACGAATAAATTTTTTTGTGAAAACCATAATAGGTTTCTCACAAATACCTTTGAATATTTAGCAAATTTTAAGGAGGTCCTCGAAGAAAATATGCTCCTCGATCGTGTCTCATGAAGTGCATATCTTGGAATGTCAGGGGTTTGATAGATCTTGTGCACAAGTACATAGTGCATCAAGGTCTAGATGACTTCAAGTTAAAAATGGTAATATTGATATCCTTTGCCTTCAAGAAGTCAAAGTCACTAACTTTATGTTGTCAAGTACTTGCTCCTTTTTATGGCCTCAAGACCACACCTTTCATACTATGGATGACATAGGTAAAGGAGGGACAATAATTTATCTTTCAAAACCTTATCATTCTAAATTGATCTCTTGGGGTTGTGACCCTTCGAATCGTGTTGTTTGGGTTGTGATGGAGATTGATGGCCATATTCTTGGTGTGCTCAACATCTATGATCCTAACGATGCCAATGATCGTTGTGTGTTGTGGCGGTGGGTGACACTCTCTCTTCCCCCTGTTGTTTGGTTGCTATGTGGGGACTTCAATATGATCGAATTCCCACATGATAAAGTGGGTCTTCTTCCCATGAGGTGGGTCGTAAGGGAAAGAGAAGCATGAATTTTCATGAAATAAAATTTGGGGCTCTCTGACCCCAATAGCTAATTTTTACCCTCTTCTTTCCCAGCTAGTGCCTGTTTCACATGGTCTAACAATCAACAAGGTGGGAATCATGTTTTGAAAATATTGGATAGAGCCATGCTCTCAGATTCTGATATGTTTTCCTTCGAACGACTCTCATCTTCTTCTTCCTTTATCTCCGACCACCCCAAGCTCTGCTTATCTGACTATTCCCCCATTTTCTTTTCCATCTTGGTTTCTTCTACTCCCCCTCCCATTTCTCATTCACAATTTTACCTTAATACCTCCATTTTGCACCACCGCCTATTGAGGGCCTATGTTATCAGAATTTGGAACCTTGTCCCTAGATTGAAAGGGACATTAAGATGGATTTAATGGTGGAATTTTGTTATCCAATGCACTGTCTGCTTCCTACGCTCACTTGGGCGTAATATTTCTAAGTTTCATCATCGCTCCAATGCTGCTCTTAAGCGAGAGTTGAAAGTGGCCTCTTCTCAACTTCATTCCAATCCTTTTAATGAGGAGCTTCAGAGGCACCTCGCTATGGTTAGACACCAGCTTATGTTAGTCTCACAATGACACCGAGAGGGGGGTGAATCAGTGTAGCTCTTTAAAACTTAAATCTTCAACACTCAAAGCCAAAACAATGAAAACATAAAACCAAATAAAGCAAGTATAACAAGAGAACATCACACAACACAAGATGTACCGAGGTTCACCAATTTGGCTACATCTCAAAAAATGACTGTTTGGACTCCCATCCAAATCCAGCCTTTGCAAAGCACCAACTTTACAATCAATTTACCAACACCCACTGGAAGGAGCACCAACCCCTGATTTATCTGCACCAACAGAAAGGAGCACCAACCCCTAATTTATCTGCACCAATAGAAAGGAGCACCAACCCCTCTACCAAGCACCCACTTGATTTTGATATTGATAATAAAATGACATATATGAATGTCTTCACTGAAACCAGAAACCTCTATGGTCTGTAAGCTCAAAATCTAAAACTTTCTATTTCACCCAGTATAACATCCCTCTCTTTGCATTACTCAAAATTTGAATCTTCTCTTCTCACAAAAAAAACTGATTGTTCTCTTAGCTCGTTCTACCAATTGCTAAATGCTTTCTAGGTATTGTGCAACACTTTGTCTATGAACTCCTCTCAAAATTTCAGCCAAAATGGATATCATATGAGAAAGTTATGCCCAAAATACTAAAGTGACATTTTTCACCACTCTCCAAAAATCAAGGGTTTTCACATTTTTTATTTTTCTCCACACACACTTCTCTCTTCACAAAATAAAGTCCCCCCTTTTCAATAAAATCCCTTGTCACTTAAAAAGCACACACTTGCATTATTTTTCCCTTTTCAATTTTTAAAAATATTTTCTTTAATGAAGCTTCTTAAAACAATATAACTTCCTTTTTTTTATTTTGAGAAGGCATTTTGTCAAACACGTCACATGCAAAGAATTGACACCTTACTCGTTCTCTTACTTCAGAGCCACGTGACACCTCAAACCAAAAATGAAATATGCTCTATTTGATGCCTTGAAGGTGTAACAACACTGAAACCAAAACTTTGGCGACTTTGCAAGGTCGAAACGGCCAACTAAAGGATTTTGCACAAGTGGAACAAATTGACATAAAAGTGACCTGTACCATTTTTGCAACAATCATAACTCTCACCTCGTAACTCTTTTTTTCTCTAAAATTTGAAACGTAGAATCTATGCAATGCTGACTACATCCAATCCGAATCTCACTGCATAACTCCTTACGGTTCACCTGTACCACCTCCATGAAAACTGCTGCTGACACACTTTTTCCAAAAAGAGCGTTTTTGTGACAGTCTTGCAACGCTTGTAACATTCGCCTCATTTCTCCATTTTTGTGGAAATTTGGAACACATGTTCTTGAAGATAACTACCACCTCCAGTTCAAATTTTTCTATCAAATTCTTCTCGGTTTGCTCGCAGTGCTTCTGATAAAATTGCCCTTTTTCGACATATACAACCACTTGCCAAATCATCCGCAAAGATACCAAAAACATCACCGATCAATCCAAACACTATGCTGACACCTCCAACATTGTTCTGGACTATTTCCTGACATGTTGGCATGTTCCAAACTGATCCATCCTATCCAACTATGCCCGTGACGACTTTTGCAATTTTTTGACAACTTCTTGATGATTTTTTCAACTTTTGCAAATTTGCACGAACAACCTGTAACAACTTCACCCGAACATCAAAAACATCCTCATAAGCATTGAACATCATTGTACATACTCTGAAAAACCTCTGAAAAACTATCCATTGCATCAACTTGTCCATCTAAGTGTGTTGACAATAATGACAATATTGTCGTTGCACCTTGCTCAACAATCTCCCCCTTTGGAATTGTTGGCAACACATGCACAATTTCCTGTAACTCTTCTCCCCCTTTGAAAACAAGACCAAAGGGCTGCTGCAAACTCCCCTTGAGTCCATGCACAACATTCTTAAGCAAAAATTATTACACTTAGCAAAAATCACAAACATGAGCAAAAAGATAAACAAATACACAAATGCTCCCCCTGAGAATGTGGCCCCAATAGCTAGTCAATTCTTGGGAAGTGTGACCACTCCCAATTTCTTACGAAGGTACTCAAAGACTTCCTTGGGCAATGGTTTGGTGAATATATCCACTACTTTCTCTGTTGTTGGAACAAAATCCAACTTAACCTCACCTTTCGCAACTTTCTCCTTCAAAAAATGATATCGGATAGCAATATGTTTTGTGCGAGAATGCATAATCAAATTCTTTGAGATGTTAATGGCACTGGTGTTATCACACTTAACTAAAATTGGCTCACTAAAATTAATGCCAAGATCCTTCAGAGTTTGTTTCATCCATAACACCTGCGTACAACACGTTGTCGTTGCAATGTATTCTGCATAGTTTGATCAACATATGGAGATTTCTCATCCTTGCTCAACTTGCAACCTGTCGTCATGGGAGTGCTAACTGGCTTACAATCCTCCATTGTGAACTTTTTCAAGCATCTCTTTCACATATTTAATTTGAGAAATAAATATGCCCTTCTCCTTTTGATTAACTTGCAATCCGAGGAAATACGAAAGTTCACCAATCATTGACATTTCAAATTCTTTTTGCATCTTATTTTCTAAATCTTTACACAACTCATCTTTGCTGCTCCAAATATGATATCATCTACGTATACAACAAGAACAATATGATGACCATTTTTTGTTTTAACATACAAATTACTATCCACCATACCTTTCTTGAACCCTTGTTGAGTAAGATAATTGTCTAGCCTTGCATACCATGCTCGGGGTGCCTATTTTAAGCCATATAACATTTTCTTCAACTTGCAAACCAAGTTGGGATCATCACCAAGCTGGAAACCATCTGGCTGCTCAATATAAACCTCTTCTTCAAGTTTCCCATTCAAAAATGTTGATTTCACATCCATTTGATAAACTTTGAAATTCTTGTAAACCGCTAAAGCCATAAACATTCTAATTGCCTCTAGTCCGGCCACAGGTGCAAAGGTTTCCTCAAAGTCAATACCTTCAACTTGTGCATAGCCTTTGCATACCAATCTTGCTTTGTTCCTGACTACCTGTCCGTCTTCATTCAATTTATTTTGAAAGACCCATTTAGTAATGATTACATTTTTATTTGCGGGTCTTGGTACTAACTCCCAAGTCTTGTTTTTCTCGATCTGATCTAATTCTTCATTTATTGCCTTTACCCAACTTTCATATTTTCTTGCGTCAGCAACATTTTTGGGCTCAATGCTGGATAATAAAGAGTAGTTACTTACTAATCTTCTTCTTGTCTAAACACCAACCGTGGGGTCTCCAATTATTTGCTCTCTAGGATGATCTTTCTGCTAGCTACCTATTTTGAATTTCTTGTTTTCTTCCACTTTTGAATCACTATTTGAATCCTCTGAGTCAATTTTTGGTTTCTTTTTCGTTTTCTTTTCCTCATCTCCTTCAATGACCTCTTCATAAATTGGGTAGTTCTCTTCATAGCTAATTACTTGTTCCCTTCCTTCATCAACTTTAACATCGACACTATCCACAATTTTCCTTAGCCTCTTGTTGTAGCATTTGTAAGCTTTGCTTTTTGGTGAATAGCCAAGAAAAATACCTTCATCCGCTCTATCTTCAAACTTACCAAGGTTTTCTTCAGTTCTTTTGATGTAACACTTGCTGCCAAAAACTTTAAAGTATCTTGTTGTTGCCTTTTTACCGAACCACAACTCATAAGGAGTTTTGCTTTCATGCATCCTCAACATGCACCTATTTTGGATGTATACCGCAATATGGACTACCTCTTTCCAAAATCTGTCTGCTACTTTGCTCTTAGTCAACATAGTCCATGCCATTTCCTACACTGTCCTATTCTTTCTTTCTACCACACCATTCTGCTGAGGTGTCCTGGCTGCTGAAAACTGTCTCCTAATGCCATATTTTTCACAATACTCTGTGAAATCCTCTGAAATGAACTCTCCTCCTCTGTCTGACCTTAAACATTTAATATTTTTTCCTGTTTTATTCTCAACTTGGTTTTTGAAAACCTTGAACATCTCAAAAGCTTCTGATTTATGCTTCAAAAATAGTACCCATGTCATCCTGGAATAGTCATCTATACACAACATGAAATATTTGTCACCGTTTATGCTTTGCGTTCTCATGGGTCCACATAAATCAGTATGTACTAGTTCCAAAGGTTTGCTTGTGTAGTACTCTTTTGTTTTAAATGAGACTCTAGTTTGCTTCCCCTTTTGACATGAAGCACAAATGCTATTTGATGGTTTGCCAATGGTGGGAATATTCTCACTACTTTCTTTGAGCTGATTTTTACTAGATTGTCAAAACTGATATGACCGAGCCTCTTGTGCCACAACCAATTCTCTTCTTCCTGTCCAATCAAGCAAGCTCCTTCTAAAGTCTCTGAGAGAGTGTACAAGTTTCCAGATGTCCTTGATCCAGTTGCTATCAACTTCCCATTGTTTGTCTTTCTGACTTCACAACCTTGCTTCTTAAAGATCACTTCATGACCTCTATCACAAATCTGACTTACGCTCAACAAGTTATGCTTCAGACCAACCACAAACAAGACTTCTTTTGACCTAATTTTTTTGTCACTAATCTTAATTGAACCTCTGCCAACTATCTTAGCTCCATCATTGTTTCCAAACTTTACTAAACCACCTTCATATTGCTGCAACTTCTCAAATTTTTGTTTGTCACCTGTCATATGACTGGAGCATCCACTATCAAGTATCCATGGTGCGGATTTATTCTATGCTTTAAATGTCGTCTATACGATCAAGGATTCCTTTTCTTCCTTAGGTCACTCTTTTTCTTTCCACTCAGGTTTGATTACAATTTTGGGCTCTTGTTTTGGCTTTTCTTTTTCAGTAGCTTGTGCATGTTTTTCGAGAAATTTTCTATTTTGTCTTATTCCATTTGGCTGAAATTTTCTTCCCTGAAATTGATTTGATGCAAATGTACTTTGACAATTTCTTGCAATATGCCCAAAATTATGACAGTTATAACATTCTACCGCATAATCCATCAAAGGTGAAAAAACATTTCTATTGGTAAAATTCCTTGGTCCTACATTATACTTGCAATCTGAGATCTTATGTCCATAACCATTGCATTTAAAATAGTAACCAGAAAAAGATGATTGAACCTGGGTGGTGGTCTTTGCCATGTTGTTGTAGGAGCCATAAATCTTCTTCTTCTTTGATGTGTGACATTGGTGAAGCCATCATTGTCAATTCTCCTTTCGTGCCTTGCATTATTGCTTTCCTTTGCATGATTCATTTTTGCTTGATCAACCTGTTTCTTCTCTTCATTCTTTGTGGATTCTTCATTTATGGCCTTTGATCCATTTGACGATTCTCCTTCATCAAAACCCAAACAAAATTTGATGCCTCGTAGTCTTTTGGTTATTTATGATCTTATCCAACTTCATAGAACTTTCTTCACGTTTGTGATAACAACTAATTTTCTGATTCATCTCTTCTAGCTGCATTCTTAAACCAACAATCTCTTCTTCTAGCTTGCTGCAATAATCTATTTTCATGGTTATTTGCACTTCGAGATCTTTGAAGATTTTCTTGGATTCTTCTATCTGTACTTTCAAATTTGTTATGATTTCATTTGCATCCTCAAGCTTTATTGAAATTTTCTTATTCTTTTTCTTTCTATCTTCAATTCCAAATTCACTTATGCATCAATTTCTTCTTCATCACATTCTTGTTCTTTTTTTGGTTTTTCTTCTTTGAGTGCCATGAAAAGAGCTTCACCTATTTCCTTTTTAGAATCCTCACTGGAGCTATCTTCTGATGAACTGACATTCTTGGAGATGAAACTTTTCTTCTTGAAGTTGCCTTTTCTGAAATTTATTTTTTTCTTCCAGTCACTTCTTTCTTCGTGTGATCCTTCATCACTTCTGTTCTTCTCATTAAGTGGACATTTAGCTGCAAAATTCCCAATGCCTCCACAGTTGAAACATTTAAACGGTAACTTTCCTCTGTATTTTCCTTTTCCCCTTTTTAGTTTTTGAACAAAGTTTGCTTCCATTTCATTTGATGTCTCTTCTTCCTCGGATTCTTGTTTTGCTTTCATATTTTTATGGGCTTTAAAAGCAGCTTCTCTGTCTGTGGGTTTAGATTTTCCTATTCTCATCTCATATGCAGTCAAAGAACCATGCATCTCATCCATACTAAAAGAATTTAGATCTTTAGCTTCTTCTATAGCTAAAACTTTAGAATCAAATCTTTGGGGAAGGGATCTTAATACCTTTTTCATGATGACAAAATCTTTGATTTCCTCATCGAGTCCTCTAATCGCATTAATGACTTCATTAACTCTCAACATATATGCCTCTATATTCTCATCGTCATTCATATTTAATACTTCGAACTGAGCTCGATGTGTTTGTAACTTGGCCTCCTTGATCTTAACGTCTCCTTCATGAATGCTCTTCAGTTTGTCCCATATTTCCTTTGCCGTTTTACAACCCATAATATTTACCAGTTCGTTGTCCACTAATCCACACATGATAGCATTCTTTGCTTTTGAGTCATTCTCAAACAGTTTCTTACCGACAACATCGGTTGGAGAAGTGGTGGGTATTGTGTATCCACTATCTACTGAATCCCAAATGTCGTATCCCAAAGCACAAAGATATGTCTGCATCCTGAGTCTCCAAAATGCGTAATTAGTTTCATCAAACAATGGTGCTTTGTTTGATGAGAAGCCTTCACCACCTGCCATTGTGTCACTTCCAAGATCACCCTAGCCGATTAAGCCTATTTAGGAACCTCACTCTGATACCAATTTTTAGTCTCACAATGACACTGAGAGGGGGGTGAATCAGTGTAGCTCTTTAAAACTTAAATCTTCAACACTCAAAGCCAAAACAATGAAAACATAAAACCAAATAAAGCAAGTATAACAAGAGAACATCACACAACACAAGATGTACCGAGGTTCACCGATTTGGCTACATCCCCAAAAATGACTGTTTGGACTCCCATCCAAATCCAACCTTTGCAAAGCACCAACTTTACAATCAATTTACCAGCACCCACTAGAAGGAGCACCAACCCCTGATTTATCTGCACCAATAGAAAGGAGCACCAACCCCTGATTTATCTGCACCAACAGAAAGGAGCACCAAACCCTCTACCAAGCACCCACTTGATTTTGATATTGATAATAAAATGACATATATGAATGTCTTCACTGAAACCAGAACCCTCTATGGTCTGTAAGCTCAAAATCTAAAACTTTCTATTTCACCCAGTATAACATCCCTCTCTCTGCATTACTCAGAATTTGAATCTTCTCTTCTCACAAAAAAAAACTGATTTTTCTCTTAGCTCGTTCTGCCAATTGCTAAACGCTTTCTGGGTATTGTGCAACACTTTGTCTGTGAACTCCTCTCAAAATTTCAGCCAAAATGGATATCATATGAGAAAGTTATGCCCAAAATACTGAAGTGACATTTTTCACCACTCTCCAAAAATCACGGATTTTCACTCTTTATTTTTCTCCACACACACTTCTCTCTTCACAAAATAAAGTCCCCACTTTTCAATAAAATCCCTTGTCACTTAAAAAGCACACACTTGCATTCTTTTTCCCTTTTCAATTTTAAAAATATTTTCTTTAATGAAGCTTCTTAAAACAATATAACTTCCTTTTTTTTATTTTGAGAAGGCATTTCGTCAAACACGTCACATGCAAAGAATTGACACCTTACTCGTTCTCTTACTTCGGAGCCACGTGACACCTCAAACCAAAAATGAAATATGCTCTATTTGATGCCTTGAAGGTGTAACAACACTGAAACCGAAACTCGGCGACTCTGCAAGGTCGAAACGGCCAACTAAAGGATTTTGCACAAGTGGAACAAATTGACATAAAAGTGACCTGTACCATTTTTGCAACAATCATAACTCTCACCTCGTAACTCTGTTTTCTCTGAAATTTGAAACGTAGAATATCTGCAATGCTGACTACATCCAGTCCGAATATCGCTGCATAAATCCTTACGGTTCACCTGTACCACCTCCATGAAAACTGCTGCTGACACACTTTTTCCAAAAAGAGCGTTTTTGTGACAGTCTTGCAACGCTTGTAACATTCGCCTCGTTTCTCTATTTTTGTGGAAATTTGGAACACATGTTCTTGAAGATAACGACCACCTCCAGTTCAAATTTTGCTATCAAATTCTTCTCGGTTTGCTCGCAGTGCTTCTGACAAAACTGCCCTTTTTTGGCCTGTACAACCACTTGCCAAATCATCCGCCAAGATACCGAAAACGTCACCGATCAATCCAAACACTGTGCTGACACCTCCAACGCTATTCTGGACTATTTCTTGACATGTTGGCATGTTCCAAACTGATCCATCCTATCCAACTATGCCCGTGATGACTTTTGCAATTTTTTGACAACTTCTTGACGATTTTTTCAACTTTTGCAAATTTGCACGAACAACCTGTAACAACTTCACCCGAACATCAAAAACATCCTCATAAGCATTGAACATCACTATACATACTTTGAAAAACCTCTGAACAACTATCCACTGTATCAACCTATCCATCTGAGTGTGTTGACAACAATGACAATACTATCGCTGCACCTTGCTCAACAATCTCCCCCTTTGGAATTGTTGGCAACACACGCACAATTTCCTGTAACTCTTCTCCCCCTTTGACAACAAGACCAAAGGGCTGCTGCAAACTCCCCTGAGTCCATGCACAACATTCTCAGGCAAAAATTATTACACTTAGCAAAAATCACAAACATGAGCAAAAAGATAAACAAATACACAAATGCTCCCCTGAGAATGTGGCCCCAATAGCTAGTCAATTCTTGGGAAGTGTGACCACTCCCAATTTCTTGTGAAGGTACTCAAAGACTTCCTTGGGCAATGGTTTGGTGAAGATATCCACTACTTGCTCTATTGTTGGAACAAAATCCAACTTAACCTCACCTTTCGCAACTTTCTCCTTCAAAAAATGATATCGGATAGCAATATGTTTTGTGCGAGAATGCATAACCGGATTCTTTGAGATGTTAATGGCACTGGTGTTATCGCACTTAACTAAAATTGGCTCACTAAAATTAATGCCAAGATCCTTCAGAGTTTGTTTCATCCATAACACCTGCGTACAACACGTTGTCGCTGCAATGTATTCTGCCTCTATTGTGGATAAGGAGACTGACTCATGTTTCTTACTGTGCCACGCGACCAACCTGTCTCCAAGATAGAATGCACCTCCACTGGTACTCTTCCTGTCATCTACACATCCTACCCAATCTGCATCTGAATACGCAATAAGGGTGAAGTCCTTACCTTTCGGATACCATAACCCATACTCCATAGTACCCTTGAGGTACCAAAGAATCCTCTTCACTCTTGTCACATGAGTCTCCTTGGGACTAGCCTAAAATCATGCTACCATGCATACTGCCTACAAAATATCTGGTCTGGTAGCTGTCAAGTACAGTAAGCTCCCAATCATAGATCTATACATAGTTTGATCAACATGTGGAGATTTTTCATCCTTGCTCAACTTGCAACCTATCGTCATGGGAGTGCTAACTAGCTTACAATCCTCCATTGTGAACTTTTTCAGCATCTCTTTCACATATTTAATTTGAGAAATAAATATGCCCTTCTCCTTTTGATTAACTTGCAATCCGAGGAAATACGAAAGTTCACCAATCATTGACATTTCAAATTCTTTCTCCATCTTATTTGCTAAATCTTTACACAACTCATCTTTGTTGCTGCCAAATATGATATCATCTACGTATACAACAAGAACAATATGATGACCATTTTCTATTTTGACATACAAATTACTATCCACCATACCTTTCTTGAACCCTTGCTGAGTAAGATAATTGTCTAGCCTTGCATACCATGCTCGGGGTGCCTGTTTTAAGCCATATAACACTTTCTTCAACTTGCAAACCAAGTTGGGATCATCACCAAGCTGGAAACCATCTGGCTGCTCAATATAAACCTCTTCTTCAAGTTTCCCATTCAAAAATTCTGATTTCACATCCATTTGATAAACTTTGAAATTCTTGTAAACTGCTAAAGCCATAAACATTCTAATTGCCTCTAGTCTGGCCACAAGTGCAAAGGTTTCCTCAAAGTCAATACCTTCAACTTGTGCATAGCCTTTGCATACCAATCTTGCTTTGTTCCTGACTACCTATCCGTCTTCATTCAATTTGTTTCGAAAGACCCATTTAGTACCGATTACATTTTTATTTGCGGGTCTTGGTACTAACTCCCAAGTCTTGTTTTTCTCGATCTGATCTAATTCTTCATTTATTGCCTTTACCCAACTTTCATATTTGCTTGCGTCAGCAACATTTTTGGGCTCAATGTTGGATAATAAAGAGTAGTTACTTACTAATCTTCTTCTTGTTTGAACACCAACTATGGGGTCTCCAATTATTTGCTCTCTAGGATGATCTTTCTGCCAGCTACCTGTTTTGAATTTCTTGTTTTCTTCCACTTCTGAATCACTGTTTGAATCCTCTGAGTCAATTTTTGGTTTCTTTTTCATTTCCTTTTCCTCATCTCCTTCAATGACCTCTTCATAAATTGGGTAGTTCTCTTCATAGCTAATTACTCGTTCCCTTCCTTCATCAACTTTAACATCGACACTATCCACAATTTTCCTTAGCCTCTTGTTGTAGCATTTGTAAGCTTTGCTTTTTGATGAATAGCCAAGAAAAATACCTTCATCCGCTCTATCTTCAAACTTACCAAGGTTTTCTTCAGTTCTTTTGATGTAACACTTGCTACCAAAAACTTTAAAGTATCTTGTTGTTGCCTTTTTACCGAACCACAACTCATAAGGAGTTTTGCTTTCATGCATCCTCAACATGCACCTATTTTGGATGTATACCATAGTATGGACTACCTCTTTCCAAAATATGTTTGCTACTTTGCTCTCAGTCAACATAGTCTGTGCCATTTCTTGCATTGTCCTGTTCTTTCTTTCTACCACACCATTCTGCTGAGGTGTCCTGGCTGCTAAAAACTGTCTCCTAATGCCATATTTTTCACAATACTCTGTGAAATCCTCTGAAATGAACTCTCCTCCTCTGTCTGACCTTAAACATTTAATCATTTTTCCTATTTGATTCTCAACTTGGTTTTTGAAAACCTTGAACATCTCAAAAGCTTCTGATTTATGCTTCAAAAATAGTACCCATGTCATCCTCGGAATAGTCATCTATACACAACATGAAATATTTGTCACCGTTTATGCTTTGCATTCTCATGGGTCCACATAAATCAGTATGTACTAGTTCCAAAGGTTTGCTTGTGTAGTACTCTTTTGTTTTAAATGAGACTCTAGTTTGCTTCCCCTTTTGACATGAAGCACAAATGCTATTTGATGGTTTGCCAATGGTGGGAATATCTCTCACTACTTTCTTTGAGCTGATTTTTACTAGATTGTCAAAACTGATATGACCGAGCCTCTTGTGCCACAACCAATTCTCTTCTTCCTGTCCAATCAAGCAAGCTCCTTCTAAAGTCTCTGAGAGAGTGTACAGGTTTCCAGATGTCCTTGATCCAGTTGCTATCAACTTCCCATTGTTTGCCTTTCTGACTTCACAACCTTGCTTCTTAAAGATCACTTCATGACCTCTATCACAAATCTGACTTACGCTCAACAAGTTATGCTTCATACCAACCACAAACAAGACTTATTTTGACCTGATTTTTCCATCACTAATCTTAATTGAACCTCTGCCAACTATCTTAGCTCCATCATTGTTTCCAAACTTTACTGAACCACCTTCATATTGTTGCAACTTCTCAAATTTTTGTTTGTCACCTGTCATATGACTGGAGCATCCACTATCAAGTATCCATGGTGTGGATTTATTCTACGCTTTAAATGTCGTCTGTACGATCAAGGATTCCTTTTCTTCCTTAGGTCACTCTTTTTCTTTCCACTCAGGTTTGATTACAATTTTGGGCTCTTGTTTTGGCTTTTCTTTTTCAGTAGCTTGTGCATGTTTTTCGAGAAATTTTCTATTTTGTCTTATTCCATTTGGCTGAAATTTTCTTCCCTGAAATTGATTTGATGCAAATGTACTTCGACAATTTCTTGCAATATGCCCAAAATTATGACAGTTATAACATTCTACCGCATAATCCATCAAAGGTGAAAAAGCATTTCTATTGGTAAAATTCCTTGGTCCTACATTATACTTGCAATCTGAGATCTTATGTCCATAACCATTGCATTTAAAACAGTAACCAAAAAAGAGATGATTGAACCTGGGTGGTGGTCTTTGCCATGTTGTCGTAGGAGCCATAAATCTTCTTCTTCTTTGATGTGTGACATTGGTGAAGCCATCATTGTCAATTCTCCTTTCGTGCCTTGCATTATTGCTTTCCTTTGCATGATTCATTTTTGCTTGATCAACCTGTTTCTTCTCTTCATTCTTTGTGGATTCTTCATTTATGGCCTTTGATCCATTTGATGATTCTCCTTCATCAAAACCCAAACCAAATTTGATGCCTTGTAGTCTTTTGGTTATTTATGATCTTATCCAACTTCATAGAACTTTCTTCACGTTTGTGATAACAACTAATTTTCTGATTCATCTCTTCTAGTTGCATTCTTAAACCAACAATCTCTTCTTCTAGCTTGCTGCAATAATCTATTTTCATGGTTATTTGCACTTCGAGATCTTCGAAGATTTTCTTGGATTCTTCTATCTTGTACTTTCAAATTTGTTATGATTTCATTTGCATCCTCAAGCTTTCTTGAAATTTTCTTATTCTTTTTTCTTTCTATCTTCAATTCATCTAGAGCTGCAATTAGTTCCTCTTCCAAATTCACTTCTGCGTCAATTTCTTCTTCATCACATTCCTGTTCTTTTTTTGGTTTTCTTCTTTGAGTGCCATGAAAAGAGCTTCACCTGTTTCCTTTTCAGAATCCTCACTGGAGCTATCTTCTGATGAACTGACATTCTTGGAGATGAAACTTTTCTTCTTGAAGTTGCCTTTTCTAAAATTTGTTTTTTTCTTCCAGTCACTTCTTTCTTCGTGCGATCCTTCATCACTTCTGTTCTTCTCATTAAGTGGACATTTAGCTGCAAAATGCCCAACGCCTCCACAGTTGAAACATTTAAACGATAACTTTCCTCTGTATTTTCCTTTTCCCCTTTTTAGTTTTCGAACAAAGTTTGCTTCCATTTCATCTGATGTCTCTTCTTCCTCGGATTCTTGTTTTGCTTTCATATTTTTATGGGCTTTAAAAGTAGCTTCTCTGTCTGTGGGTTTATATTTTCCTATTCTCATCTCATATGCAGTCAAAGAACCATGCATCTCATCCATACTAAAAGAATTTAGATCTTTAGCTTCTTCTATAGCTGAAACTTTAGAATCAAATATTTGGGGAAGGGATCTTAATACCTTTTTCACGATGACAGAATCTTTGATTTCCTCGTCGAGTCCTCTAATCGCATTAATGACTTCATTAACTCTCAGCATATATGCCTCTATATTCTCATCGTCATTCATATTTAATACTTCGAACTGAGCTCGATGTGTTTGTAACTTGGCCTCCTTGATCTTAACGTCTCCTTCATGAATGCTCTTCAGTTTGTCCCATATTTCCTTTGCCATTTTACAACCCATAATATTTACCAGTTCACTGTCCACTAATCCACACATGATAGCATTCTTTGCTTTTGAGTCATTCTCAAACAGTTTCTTATCGACAACATCGGTTGGAGAAGTGGTGGGTATTGTGTATCCACTATCTACTGAATCCCAAATGTCGTATCCCAAAGCACAAAGATATGTCTGCATCCTGAGTCTCCAAAATGTGTAATTAGTTTCATCAAACAATGGTGCTTTGTTTGATGAGAAGCCTTCACCACCTGCCATTGTGTCACTTCCAAGATCACCCTAGCCGGTTAAGCCTATTCAGGAACCTCGCTCGATACCAATTGTTAGTCTCACAATGACACTGAGAGGGGGGTGAATCAGTGTAGCTCTTTAAAACTTAAATCTTCAACACTCAAAGCCAAAACAATGAAAACATAAAACCAAATAAAGCAAGTATAACAAGAGAACATCACACAACACAAGATGTACCGAGGTTCACCGATTTGGCTACATCCCCAAAAATGACTGTTTGGACTCCCATCCAAATCCAGCCTTTGCAAAGCACCAACAGAAAGGAGCACCAACCCCTCTACCAAGCACCCACTTGATTTTGATATTGATAATAAAATGACATATATGAATGTCTTCACTAAAACCAAAACCCTCTATGGTCTGTAAGATCAAAATCTAAAACTTTCTATTTCACCCAGTATAACATCCCTCTCTCTGCATTACTCAGAATTTGAATCTTCTCTTCTCACAAAACAAAACTGATTGTTCTCTTAGCTCGTTCTACCAATTGCTAAACGCTTTCTGGGTATTGTGCAGCACTTTGTCTGCGAACTCCTCTCAAAATTTCAGCCAAAATGGATATCATATGAGAAAGTTATGCCCAAAATACTGAAGTGACATTTTTCACCACTCTCCAAAAATCACGGATTTTCACTCTTTATTTTTCTCCACACACACTTCTCTCTTCACAAAATAAAGTCCCCACTTTTCAATAAAATCCCTTGTCACTTAAAAAGCACACACTTGCATTCTTTTTCCCTTTTCAATTTTTAAAAATATTTTCTTTAATGAAGCTTCTTAAAACAATATAACTTCCTTTTTTTATTTTGAGAAGGCATTTCGTCAAACACGTCACATGCAAAGAATTGACACCTTACTCGTTCTCTTACTTGGAGCCACGTGACACCTCAAACAAAAAATGAAAGATGCTCTATTTGATGCCTTGAAGGTGTAACAACACTGAAACCAAAACTCTGGTGACTCTGCAAGGTCGAAACGGCCAACTGAAGGATTTTGCACAAGTGGAACAAATTGACATAAAAGTGACTTGTACCATTTTTGCAACAATCATAACTCTCACCTCGTAACTTTGTTTTCTCTGAAATTTGAAACGTAGAATATTTGCAATGCTGAATACATCCAGTCTAAATATTGCTACATAAATCCTTACGGTTCACCTGTACCACCTCCACAAAAACTGCTACTGACACACTTTTTCCAAAAAGAGCATTTTTGTGACAGTCTTGCAACGCTTGTAACATTCGCCTCATTTCTCCATTTTGGTGGAAATTTGGAAAACATGTTCTTGAAGATAACGACCACCTCCAGTTCAAATTTTTCTATCAAATTCTTCTTGGTTTGCTCGCAGTGCTTCTGACAAAACTACCCTTTTTCGGCCTGTACAACCACTTGCCAAATCATCCACCAAGATACCAAAAACGTCACCGATCAATCCAAACACTGTGCTGACACCTCAAACATTGTTCTGGACTATTTCTTGACATGTTGGCATGTTCCAAACTGATCCATCCTGTCCAACTGCGCTCGTGATGACTTTTATAATTTTTTGACAACTTCTTGACGATTTTTTCAACTTTTGCAAATTTGCACGAACAACCTGTAACAACTTCACCCGAACATCAAAAACATCCTCATAAGCATTGAACATCACTGTACATACTCTGAACAACCTCCGAACAACTGTCCACTACATCAACCTGTCCATATGAGTGTGTTGACAACAATGACAATACTATCGTTGCACCTTGCTCAACAGCTTCTTATGGCAAAGCACTATGATGACAAAGGGGTTCAAATCAAGGCACGGTTTCACTGGCTCAAATTTGCAGATAGGGTTACCAAGGAGTTCTTTCAGTGCTTGCATCCTCGTAATTAATTTTTGGGTATTAAATCCCTTAACATTAATGGAGAGTGTGTTTCTAATATTCCTAGTATTCTCTCTACTTTTGAAGAGCATTACCAGTCTGTGTTTACGGCTTAGGCCCACTCCCTGCAACATGACCAGGCCCTTAAATCCTACCTTTCTATGGTTCCAGAATAACTTTCTGAGTCTCTAAGAGTTACCTATGAAAAGACCCTCTCTTTGAAGGATGTGGAGGAAGCTCTTTCTCATATGGCCAATGAAATTGCATAAAATTTTGGTATCAATTTGCTATGTTGTATCACAACTGCGACCCCGCTTGGCACTGATTCGCTATTCAGCTTTCTGCCTTGATCTAGGTAAATTAAAGCCACTTTAAGTTTGCGGTTATAGCTTTTTGATTTGGCTGCTTCTTGGTGTGCTAGATGGTCACTCTCTGTTGGAAATATGTTGAATATTTTACATGCTATTCAGGTTCGAGCTATTTTTAGACAAGCTATTTATAGACATGTTATTTATAGACAAGCTATTTATATACATGTACTAGACACTCCAAATATTTTTATGGTTTAAGCTATTTTTAGACATACTATTTTTAGCTGTGTTATTTTTAGACCCATATGGGCTTTTAGGGTTACTATATTTGAACCCTTGCATTATTCACCAATGATATTGTAAAAATCCATGCATGTGCTTTTTTTAGATATATTGCACTTGCATTAGGATTTAATAGAGATAAAAGGAGAATATTATTGCATTGGAAACGGTCAAGTTAAATGCAATAATAAAATAATACCATGATATTGTAAAAATCCATGCATGTGCTTTTGTTATATATATCGCACTTGCATGAGGATTTAATGGAGATAAAAGGAGAATATTATTGCATTGGAAACGGTCAAGTTAATGCAATAATAAAATAATACCATGAAATTGTAAAAATTCATGAATGTGCTTTTGTTATATATATCGCACTTGCATGAGGATTTCATAGAGATAAAAAGAGAATATTATTGCATTGGAAATGGTCAAGTTAATGCAATAATAAAATAATACCATGATATTATAAAACTCCATGCATGTGCTTTTGTTATATATATTGCACTTGCATAAGGGTTTGAGTGAGACAGAGGGAGACAGTAAGACAGAAAGAGAATATTATTGTATTGGATATGGTAAAGTTAATACAATAATAATACTATGTTGGTTTTTTCTAATTGAGGGTTTCCAAGGAGAGACAGAGGGAGACAGTAAGACAAAAAGAGAATATTATTGTATTGGATACGGTGAAGTTAATACAATAATAATATTGTGCTAGTTTTTCCCGGTTGAGGGTTTCCAATCGGATGCAGCAACGGTAGAGTTGTTGTGTATTAGTCTCCAAGTGGAAGATTGTTAGGTTGTGGAGTCTGATTTTGGCTAAATATGGATAAAACAATTCTTTGTTCCTTAACCGGACTGTAGATGACCAATCCTGAACTAGAGGCAAAAAAAGAAAAATAAAAGTTAATTTTAGGATTGGCTAAAATTAAGCTTTTTTCTAAATTGTAAACTTTCTAAGTTTGAATTAGGCCTTAAGTGGGGATTGGGTTAATTATAGGATGCTTGTTTTAGCATGCATGTAACTGGGTTTCCCTATTTATGTAATACCTCCAATAGAGAGGATTGTATCTTGTTTATGGGAAGTGCATAGGATTGTGTATCTCCTATAGAGAGAGCAGTAAGCTTGGTGTAGAGCTTGATGCAAGGGTGTTTGCATGTTGAATTACTATTACAGTAATTATGTGGAGATGTTGGTGTTTTGAAGAGGAATTTGTAGCTGGTTGTGTTGTAGGATTACTCCCTTCAAAGATTGTATTAGTGCTAATACAAAGTACTGGTGTTGCTTGGTGGATGTAACCCACACTGGGTGAACCACATTATATAGCAAGGTTGGGATTCAAGATTGAGTGGGAGCTATGGTAGAAGAAGAAGACGATATCACAAACCCTTGAGTAGTAGCTACCATGGAAGAAGAGAATTCCCTCATGTCGTTGGATAAGGAGAAGCCCCAGGGAGGAGATTCAGGCTACGATCAGAATGCGTTGCGGTTCCCCTAATGGACGTGACAAAAAATTATGGTGTTGATTAGGGCAAAGAGGATGGAGGAGTGCAAGGGCCGATGCTCCCGCACAACAATTGGGATGGATGTTAATGACGGTGTTGGTGGTGGCACAGAGCCGAAATGGGTAGAAATTTCATCGTACCACAAGCGGACGTGCACCACGGTGAGCGCTCGAGAAAGCCCATGCACTACAAAGGGTTTGGAAGCAGACGTGTTGTGTTCTCTAGTGGAAAAGTAGTGGTGAGAAACCATAGCCAAAATATTTTGATGAGGCCCATGATGGGGGCCAACATGAAGGTCATCGACATTGGTGGAGGACTTGGCATCAATTACGATGGGACCAAGTCAGCTTCTTCGAACATGTCGATGGCGTACGACTTAGAGGAATATGCTAGTGCCATGGTGGAGGTGGTGCGGGCGGTACAAAACATGAAGATGAAGGACATGGATTTTTTCAAGGAGGGGATGCTCATCCTGGAACAACTAGCCATGGTGGATGGCGTGTGCGAGGTGACGAGTGGGCAGGATCACGTGCAGGTGGAGGCACCGATTGTGTGCCACATAAACCTGTCTATATTCAAGTTGATGTCTGATTATTGGGTGATTGGGAAGTTGTTTTTGATGATGCCCATCCACAAGTTGAATGAGCAACGCATAGTGCGGGAAATTCTGTCGGATCTTACCTACTACAACGATGGTAAAATTGAGACTTTCATTAGAGAGGGTGGGCGGGTGCACAACTTGGCGATGCACTCATGGTCGGGAGATCCAAATTATTTGGGGATGTTCATGGGTGGAGATCACTGCTTCCTGCCAGGTGGTAATGTGAGGATTATGAAGGCACTGGTCAAGGGGCTCCCCATCTTCTATGACAAGACTGTGTAGACTGTGAGTAAGAGGCATGTCCAAGGAGATGTACATGGCACCAATTTTGATGCATGATTCAAGATGGATCACATGATGTAGTTGTGGCAAGTTGCATTATGTGTGAGCATGCTATGGGGGCAGACATGGTATGTGGATCTTGTCAGGATGGTGATGGTTGAATCATCATGATGCATGGGCAATCGTGGAGATGTTGAAATATCATGGATTTATGGTAGGTAAGATTATGTGTTGCTTGTTGATCACAGGAAAAGTGTGTGGATGACACATGTGATGGTTCAAAGCATGGTTACAACAATCTGGAGGAGTTGACATTCCTTGTTTGGCTTGAAGATGTTCTTCTGTGGATGCAGCAGCGGTAGAGTTGTTGTGGATCAGTCTCCAAGTGGGAGATTGTTAGGTTCTGGAATATGATATATGTGAGTAAGATGAATAATGCATGTGTGAATGTGGTATTTAATAATGATAGTTGCAATATGGTTTGTGGATATTTGGTGTTGGCAAGGGGAGTTCGCACAGGAACTTTGTTCATACTTGAGGCTAGCACTGTAAGTATTAATTTCAATAACACTTTAGTTGTACAGGAAAATAATACGGTTGAAATGGCTCTAAGTATTCCTACAGTAAATACAATGTTGTGGCATCAACGCATGGGGCATATTGGTGAGAAAGGACTTCAAACATTGAAAATGAGGGATATGGTTGAAGAGAACTGGGTGATATTGGAGAAAGTTGACACAGAGAAGAATATTGTTGATTCGTTAATAAAGGTTGTACCTGCTCAAAAAATTTCTTGGTGTAGAAGATCTATGGGCATGGTTGCCCTTAACAGTTGACAATGGCAATTTTTGGCCCCTATGGAAAGTATTCAACAAGTGGGAGAATGTTGGAAATATGTTGAATATTTTCCATGTTATTCAGGTTCGGGCTATTTTTAGACAAGCTATTTATAGACATGCTATTTATAGACATGTACTGGACACTCCAAATGTTTTTAGGGTTTAAGCTATTTTTAGACAGGCTATTTTTAGTTGTGCTATTTTTAGACCCATATGGGCTTTTAGGGTTACTATATTTGAACCCTTGCATTATTCACCCATGATATTGTAAAAATCCATGCATGTGCTTTTGTTATATATATTGCACTTGCATAAGGATTTAATAGAGATAAAAGGAGAATATTATTGCATTGGAAACGATCAAGTTAATGCAATAATAAAATAATACCATGATATTGTAAAAATCCATGCATGTGCTTTTGTTATATATATCGCACTTGCATGAGGATTTAATGGAGATAAAAGGAGAATATTATTGCATTGGAAACGGTCAAGTTAATGCAATAATAAAATAATACCATGATATTGTAAAAATCCATGCATGTGCTTTTGTTATATATATCGCACTTGCATGAGGATTTAATAGAGATAAAAGGAGAATATTATTGCATTGGAAACGATCAAGTTAATGCAATAATAAAATAATACCATGATATTGTAAAAATCCATGCATTTGCTTTTGTTATATATTGCACTTGCATAAGGGTTTGAGTGAGACATAGGGAGACAATAAGATAGAAAGAGAATATTATTGTATTGGATACGGTGAAGTTAATACAATAATAATATTGTGCTGGTTTTTCCCGATTAAGGGTTTCCAAGGAGATACAGGGACAGTAAGATAGAAAGAGAATATTATTGTATTGGATACGGTGAAGTTAATACAATAATAATACTGTGTTGGTTTTTCTCGGTTGAGGGTTTCCAAGGGGAGACAGTAATACAGAAGGAGAATATTATTGTATTGGAGACGGTGAAGTTAATGCAATAATAATACTGTGTTGGTTTTTCTCGATTTGAGGATATATAGAAGGATAATATTATTGTATTGGAGATGGTGAAGTTAATGCAATAATAATACTATGCCGGTTTTTCTCGGCTGAGGGTTTCCAGGATAAATATTGTGTAATGTGTAAATCCGTTATCTTCTTCTTTTGATTTTGTTATTACTGCTTTTCAATTTTAAGTTTATTGGGGTTGCTTATTTCTCTTCACTCTCTACATCTACCAACTGGATGTCATGAACGACAATGCTCAGGAGGCTCTTGATGCACTGGGTTAAGGCATCCTCTACCTGTAGAAAGAAGAACGTGCTAGGATGATCGATTCATTCACTATTTTGTTACCTGATTGTTTTTCCAATCCTGGTCGAGTTATTCAAATTAGAGACCAGAATTGCACAAGCCATGGCCACCATTTTTGCTTTTATCTACTGACATTGTTCGATTACCCATGGTTTTTGTGTAGGGAAATGAAACGTCAAAATGCTCTATGTTGGGATTCTTCATGCCCGATGAGTCCCATCGGCACTGGCAATGGAGCATCCAACCTTTAAAAGGCCTCCTCTCACTGTAGCAACATCTATGAATGTTTCAAACATTGGCTAGGGGGAAACCATTTACAACTGCCTCCATCAAATATTCCCATTCTGCCAATTATACACAACATGGGTTTTGGGTTAATTACATGTCCCCTTTGTTATGGCTGATCAAAGACATGTAGCACCAAACAACCTTCTTTTCCTCCCGTGGCACCTGTCTATCTGGTGCACTTATTACAACAACACATATGCCACTAAGTGATCGTTGACACCTGGCTTCCCTTGGCCCTTGGCATTGCTTCATTCATCAAAAGTTGATTCCACGATGATGAGCAATATAATGTGATGCTATTATCGCATTTTATACCATATTTGGGATGTAGTAGAATTCTCACCATTTAAAAATCTTATAATGGTGTGATTTGGAATAGCTAGCTTCACATGTTATGTCATGGCACCATTCATACTTTGCATTAACTATTGCTTTGTTTTGCTTGGTCACGTTGGCAGTTGATAGTTAACTCATTTTCCTGGTTGAGGTGATGGCCTTTTGAGCACACGTGGAGATGCTCCCAAGATGGATGACTTTTCTTGTTTCTCTTTCTTTGTCTCATTGTTCCACATCGACCGCAAGACAGTAGCTTGCACGTTTTAAAAAGTACGAGCTGCTCTCTTTGTTTTCACCACTAGGTGATCAAGAAGCCTCCTACAAGTTATTGGTTGGATGTTATTGGTGGGCATCCACTCTCATGGCCATGCGGTGACCCTATCAACATAACTAATCGTATGTCACAGTTGCATTCTCTACCACTCATCGAAAGATCGTGGTTGCATTATTTGCCACTTGGTCATGGTTGCTCTCCCTATATGGGCTACGGGCCTTGTATTCCATGAGGGTCGTAGCCTGTGCAACCCCTATGCGAGAGCCATAGATGATAGGCCTGTGATAGATCCACCTGTGTTCAACCTGTCAGGCCCTATCGTAGGCTCATGTGCGTAGGTATTTGCGCGTTGATCGCACCAAGCCTGACCTACCTCACCATTGGGATTAAAAAAATAATAGTTTTTATTTTTGTTTTAACCTTTGTTTAAAAATAATAAAAACAATAAAACTTTAGAAAAAAATCAATGAATTCATATTATCATAATTTCTTCATGTCAGATTTTAGTTTCGTAAGTTCCGTTATGGAGTTGACTCTGAGCTCTTTTTAATGCATAACTCCAAAAATATCTTTTGGATATATTTTCCAAGTGATTTTAATTTTTAAGGTGTTATAATTGCATTTTTATCTTTTCTTACTTGAAAACAAAACAAAAACAAAAATAAGTTACAAAATGAAAAGAAATAAACAACAAAAAACACTTGTTTATTTGTTTGAATGTGTGTTTGATTGTGTGTTTGCTTGTAGTGTAGATTTCACATTCGCCACACTCACCACACTCATAACACACACATCCATCATTCCATTTCAAATCCCCTAGCTTATGGTATTAACCCAATGTTTAGCTAGAGCTCTAGTTGAAGCCCAAGTCATCACCCGAGTTCAAACCCCTTTATCCATGGCATCCTATGTCCAAAATTCCCATACTCTTATTAAGCATATACAACATATCATGCCTCACCCTGTCGTGATACCCTTTGCCACCTATCCTCCACCAACATCCACACATGTTGCCATCACACATCATCTTCAATATTTTGCTCCTCATTCAACCATTTCACCTACTTCTACAATCACTATCCAACAAGCTATACAACATCTATAGCAGCTACTTGTTGGTAGTGGTAATCAAGGTATTCACTCCATCGCACAACACCAATCATAGGTGGTGGACTTCAACCATCCCCCAACATCAACATAAAATATCTTCTCCATGCAAGATCCATCATGGGTATCACGACCACCCACCATCACCATACCTACACCACCACTTCAAAATATGTATGTTGCTTCATCGACACAACATACCATCATCCCTCCATCCCCTCATCAACAACCCCCACATCATCAACAATAATTATTTCACAACCAATATCAACAAAACATCACACACCACCAAATTCCAACAAACATCAATCCACTCACCAACCAACACCTCATCTCATCCATACAATTCATCACACAACAAACACATCCAACACACACACAAAACACAAATCAGGGTTTTCAAGCACCATTTGAAGACCCAAAATTTCATTTTTTGTAAAAACAAATTGATAGCCTAGCCATGCAAACACCCAGAATGATATATCAAAAGTCCACTTTAAGGTTGTTGATCAATCACCCTATTCATCCTTTGATACCCTCACCACCATATCCTGTTGATTTCGAATTACCAAAGATGGAAAAATTCAAAGGGGAAGAGGACCCCATGAGCATGTAAGTGCATTCATCCATGCATGTTTCAAAATTCAAAACATTGACCCATTGATGCTCCGAACCTTTCCCCAAACCCTAGGGGGAGATGCCTTGGATTGGTACCACCATTTGCCCAACCATAGCATCTTTACTTTTGAGCAATTGGCCAATCTATTCTTAGAACATTTTGCTTTTAATATCAAACAACAATCCACTCTAACTGATCTCTACAATCTTCACCAATTTGAAGATGAGCCTATCTTGGAGTATGGCAAACGATGGAGAGTCATGTTAACCAAACTACCCTTTACTCTCCTCACTATGGAGCTCACTCGAATATTCACAATGAGTTGTTCAAAACACATATCTTTACTATTACAACTCAAACATTATTGCACACTCGAGGAAGCTTTAACACAAGCCCAAATCATTGAAGATATCAAAATCCAATAAGGAGAAATCAAACTTCAAAAGAAAGAGTGGCCCAAAAACAATGCCAAAGGCCATGTCAATAACCAATCCAAGCCCTCTCTAGTCAACCAAATTGTATTCACCACCTTTGCCCCTCATAATTGCAACCTCATCATCCACCTCTACAACAACCATCACCATAGTATCTATAACCACAACAATAGATGCACATCCAAGCACCTCCTCAACAAATTGTCCTTAGAAGAACAACCACAATAACAGGTGCACATCCAAGTACCTACTCAACAAAATATCCTCAACGGACAACCACAATAATAGGTGCACATCTAGGCGCCTCCTAAACAAATTATCCTCAAAGGACAACCACAACAACAGGTGCACATCCAGACATCTCCTAAAAAAATTATCCTCAAAGGACCACCACAACAACAGAGGTACACCCCAACACTTCCTAAGAAAATTGTCCTCAAAGAATAACAATAACAACTGGTGTACGCCCAACCACCAACTCAACAAGTGGTCATCAAAGGACTATCACAACAAGGGTACACCCAACCACCTATTCAGCAAGGGCCTATCCAAGCACCACTTAATCAAAAACACCAACAAAAGGTGATAGACCATGATTGGTACCCTCAAGCATGCCAACAACACACACACACACATTCTTGTGTCCGCACACATGCCAAATCATGAAGGGTACAACCATGTGCCCCAACAACAAGAGCACACCCAGGTATCATCTCATGAGGCACATGACCAAACATCTTATCAAGAATCCATTCCTACCTTGGGGTCTTCAATACCACCAACATGCCCAGACACCCCACTTATCTCGGTTCTCATGACTAATTCAAATTTGGGAAAGTAAATCATGCACAACGTGCATATCTCCTCTCCCAACATCCAAACAAAGAAACCTAGCATCGACATGGCTTCATGCCAGCAACTTGGCATTGACATGGCTTCGTGCCAACAACCCAACAGAAACATAGCTCCACAATCCCCTCAATCCACCATCGACATTCCTCCACACTTCTTCCAAGCCTCTATGATTCCATGGGAGCCCCTTTACACTTCCAAAGACCAACTCAAACAACAATTGGAAAATATTTTAGTCAATTTTGATACCTCTAAAGATGTGTCATTCCCCGTTGTTCCCATAATTGAAAATCCTACCAAAGGTCCTGACTGCCTTTACCTATTCCTAATTTTGCTGCCTATTCTTCCTGTCCTCCTCCTAGAGGAGCACCCATAACCCCCACCACCTTAACTTGTTCATCTCCATCCTATTCTACACCCACCCTTACCATAACCACAATTCACCCGTTCTTGTACATTCTATAACAAAAACCACAAAAAAAAACAATCAAAATACAAAAACAACAATAAACAATTTTTTTACTTACTCATTCACATTGTATTTCATGCATCCATTCATGCATTCATAACTCATATATTCCACTTACACTGCATTCACACATTCCTATCATTTGCATTTGTTCATGTCCTTGGCCATATTGGTGGTTATTCGGTTAATTTGGATAATTGTTAGTCCACTACATCTTGTTGCCTTAATCAAGGGCACCTTTAGTCTAGCATCAATCCCATTTCGTAATCCAAAAACTATGTCAAAAAAAAAGAAAAAAAAGGTTGCACCTCTAGGTGTTTTCGGTCACTCAACTACTAGTGTTTCAAGTAACCTCCATTGAATGTCAAGATTTCTCTTGGACCAAAACACTATTTTCACTAAGAAAATTTGAGTTTTGAGAATTGACTCTACCATTTTTGAACCAAACACATATCACACTTATTAATAACATCTTGTGTCAGAGAGGGATGACACCATGATTAGGTTGAATCTTACAGTGAAACATTCTTCTTGCTTGTCCCATTATGCACATAGTCCAAAATAATGAAAACAATGGTTTTCACCACTTTAGAATATACATATTTGCTCAATTTACAAAAATAACAGAAAGAGTAGTGAGGATAAGGGTAAAATTCTCATTAGGACCTGATTTGAGTGGTTCAGAATCTGATTCCCCAAAGCTTTTTTTTCTTGTCACAACAACAATCTAATAATAATATAGTGAGTAGTAAGGATAGGGTAAAATTCTCATTAGAACTCAATTCGAGTGGTTGAGAATTTGATTCCCCAAAGCTTTATCTTTTAAAGCACAAAGTAATAATAATAGGCCTTCAAGTACTAAGGCTAGGGTTTAATTCTCATCAGGACTCGATTTGAGTGGTTGAGATTTTGATTCCCCAAAACTTGAAGACCCTAATATTGGACTATGCTCATGTGTGGTGACAAGTCTCTCTTCAAGAGATCTCTACATACACATAAGGACAAGCTAGCTTTCTGGTTCTTTCCATGTCTAGTTTAATCTCACCTTACTCAAGATGGGTAAATGAATTCATTTGAATACATAGTGGTTCTTAATTGGTTTGTTTCATTACTATGATCATGATTGGTAAATGAACATCCATTGCACACACAATTGATCCTTGAGAAATTTGACTTCGCTTTGCCAGATTAATAGATGAGTTTGTTTTAAATCGCTAGGATGTTTGAGTCTTTGCAAAACAACTTTATATTCCTTATCATAGGTAAGCTTACACTCCATATCATCATTGTGTCATTACATAAGTTTCATAATCCACTTCACATTTCACCATTACATGTTGGTGTCCTTGATTAAGCAATAAATATAGTTTGCTAAAAAATGGTCCATAACCTCCTCAAATGATAATTAATGAGGCAACACAATTCATTCTCACCAATTCCATTCATTCATAATACATTCATTTCATCACATGCATATCAAAATTCAAAAATTCTCCAAAGGAACCAAACTCCTTTGGTCATATTCAATTCAAAAAGGCTCCAAAGGAACCAAACTCCTTTGGTCACATTCAATTCAAAAGGCTCTAAAGGAACCAAACTCCTTTGGTCACTTTTAATCCAAAAAGCTCCAAAGGAACCAAAACTCCTTTGGTCACTTTCAATCCAAAAAGCTCCAAAGGAACCAAAACTCCTTTGGTCACTTTCAATCCAAAATGCTCCAAAGGCACCTAACCCCTTTGGTCAAATCAATTCAAAAGACTAAAAAAAAAATTCCTTTCGTCACTTTCAAATCCAAAAAGCTCCAAAGAAATCAAAATCCTTTGGTCATTTTCAATTCAAATGGGTCTAGAGGCACCAAACCCCTTTGGTCAACATCTACAATATCTTTTTCTTTCCTGCACTAGCTAACCTAAATTCTCAAGTGAACCTTGTATCTAGTGATTTACTCTAGACACATGGAAATTGCAGCGATTAGTTATCCATGCAATTTGGTAGGATGGGTAGATCACCATAAGGATGCTTATTCAAAAAAAAATCCATTTCATTCTAATTAGTTTCACCTTTGTCATCTTCTTTGTCACTTTCATCATTTTATTTCTTCTCCAACTCATCGCTTGAGGGGGTAGACAATATCTACAAATTCTAGTCTCAAATCAAATCAATACTCAAAACACTTAATATTGAAAATTGTTTCCGTTCAAGAATCATTACCAAATACTATCATACACCCTTTTTGTTAGGACAGATAACAAGCAAAAATTTCAATCAAACAAACACTTGGTATACCTAAAGTCTAAAGTGTAGACCTCTCCCTGTACGTCTACCTATGACCGAAAGGTTATCAAGTGCAGGTAGACCTAAAGCCTAAAGTGTAGACCTCTCCCTAAACATCTACCCATGGCTAAAAAGTTTACCAAAATCAAATACCATCAATGTGTCAAAAGTAATGATTCGACAATGTGCATCTTTTCCATGATTGGGGCAACCCACATTGACTTTTATTTGTAACCATATTACACAACTCCCCTTCAAATGCAAATGGCTTCAAAAATCTCAAATAATCAAACACTTCACAAAATCATCACATCAGCCCATCAATACATCCAAAAAATCATCCCATATCATCACAATTGAAATCAGATCAATTTGGTAACTCAATTTTGGAATGCAACTGTGTTCAAGAAAATTTTCTCAAGGCTATCATAAAACCCTCTTCGCGAGCTCGTAAAAGCGAAAATCTTTCACAAATTGTAAATTGGTATACACTATGCCATTTTGAGACGGGTTGAAGATGTGATGACTGTGATCGAGGTAAACTAACCTTCGAACGATTTTAGTATACTCTTAATGGCTAGTTCATTTACCACAGCAAAATGGCTCATCATTTTTCCAAAGCAAAGTTTTGACAACACATACCCAAACCAAACTTGGGGAAATCAACATTGACCTTGATTTTCAACATCTAAATTTGTCACATCAACTCATTTTTCATCATCCACATTTGGTCAATTGGCTTGTGGTTTTTGTTCTTTACCCATTCACCAATTGAAGGGGTAAGCTTTTTGAAAAATAGTTTGAAAAACTTATATTAAAACAAAGATCATTTACAAGTTGGGATGAAACTTCTCCTAGTCTTAGCCAAAGAGAACACATGTTTACAACAGTAAAATAATATTTGCACTAGATCCAAATCTCCTAAACCATATTTCTACAATGGTTGTTCACCTGTTTACAACTGTAAAAGAATATCTACATTGGAGCACAAATCTCCTAAACCATATTTCTGCAATGGTTTTCCAAATTAGCTAAACACTAGATTTGCTCACCAACCTGCCTAATCATCTCATCCTCAATAGCCATGTCATTGTGCCACTGAACCCCTACCTCCTTCTTAGTACCCATCTTAGCCAGGAAGTCTGCCACTTTATCTAGATCTCTACTCACATAAACTAGTATCACATCATCTAATTCCCTCCACAATTCCTTAATTTGAGTAACAAGAATCCTCAACCTCCATGTCTTCAAAGCAAAGTTCCTCATGCAATCCAGAGCTCCTACCAATATTTGATAATATGATTCTATGATTATCCTCCTGTAACCTTGTTTTATTGTCCAAATAGAAGCAGATTTGATAGCTAAGACTTTCACTTCATTGTTCATGGCCCTTCCCAGGCCTTGTGATTCCCAATAGAGCATTGTCCCAACATGATTCCTATAAACGACTCTAATTCTAGCTCTACCCAGATTATATTTTGCAGCTCCATCAGTATTGATTTTAATCCAACCTTCTAGGGGTGGTTTCCAAATAGATTTGTCCTGCCCCTCTTGCTCTTCAACTTCCTTCTCCATTGTCCCTATAGCAGCCTGAGTTTCCTCTTTAGCATAGGCTACCACAGTTTCTATGACTTTGCTCCAAATGACCTGCCAAACTCCATCTAAAGATGAAAAGGTTTCTCTAAAAATTCTACCATTTCTCTCTAACCACACATACCACAAAATGAAGTTTAAACCAAACTCCCAACCGATATAAAGAGCTTTAGATTTAAATCTACCCCTCTTCCATATTTCCCAAATATTAATCCGATTCAAATATTAATAAGATAAAAACCATCTCTTCTAGATCTAGCACGTGAATGGGCACTCAAACATCAAGTGGTCATATGTTTCGTCACTCTTGAAGCATAAAACACATTGATATGGACCAATGATTCCTCTACATATGAGATTATCAAAAGTAAGAATTCCATTATGCATGAACTGCCAAGCAAAAAAGTTTACTTTTTACCAACCCTTGGACTACCAAATCTTTCTCTAATCCTTAACCTTATATGCATGAGGAGGAGGCTCTGGAAGGATCTTATCATATCCATCCTTCACTGTGTAGACACAAGGCTCTCAAATCGTCATTATCTCAAATTTTATAAGATAAAAACCATCTCTTCCAGATCTAGCATGTGAATAGGCACCCAAACATCAAGTGGTCATATGTTTCCTCACTCTTGTAGCATAAAACACATTTATATGTACCAATGATTCCCCTACATCTGAGATTATCAAAAGTAATAATTCCATTATGCATGAACTGCCAAGCAAAAAAGTTTACTTTCGATCAACCCTTGGACTACCAAATATTTCTCTAATCCTTAACCTGATATGCATGAGGAGGAGGCTCTGGAAGGATCTTATCATATCCATCCTTCACTATGTAGACACCAAGGCTCCCATATCCCCATGCTAATTCATCCTTCTCATCTCATTGTGAGAAATATTTCTTTTAAGATTTTAGTCATGATGGGTGTCAATTCTGGAGGGATTGAAATTGGCCACTCATCCAACTTCTTAAACTACTTAAAGTTATAATCCCCCTACTGACTAGTGTTGAAATAACTTTCAATTTGGACCCAATCCCTGGTTTCCATGATTATTTTTATTGGTTGCAATTTTGGGAATTCAACAATGATAGGTGGGTATTGATCCCATGAATTTGTCCAAAATTATGTCTTCTCCCCTCTCCCTACTTTCCAAAATAATCCATATTTCATTACCTAAGATCCTAACTTTAGATCTTGACACACTAAGGATCCATTACCATCCAAAGAGAAATGACCCACTTCATTTGGGTTTACCTGTCCCAAATATTTACTAGTTAAAACTCTACTGAATAAAGAAGTTGGTTAGGAAATCTACCTCCAATAAAGCTTTCCAACCAAAGCTTTATTATTTAAATTTGATCTCCTCAGTCCTAAACCTCCTTTTACCTTGGATTGGCTTACTTTCTCCCAACCTACTAAGGACCATTTCCTCTCTCCTTTTACTCCTCCCCATAGAATTTTTCTAGTCATTTTGTCCAACTCTTTCCATATGGTATGTGGGGTAGCAAGGATAATAAAATTTATAAATTGGCTTGGCTTGAATTACTGATTGTAAAAAGTTAATCTACCCCCATAGCTTAACCATTTGTGAGACCAATGATTAATTATTTTCTTGATGCAATCTAAAATATTCTTCCATATATCTATTTTTAGTTTTCTAAAATGCAAAGGGACCCCCAATTATACCACTGGGATAGAAGTCCTCGTGAATCCCAATATCTCTAAAATTTTATCGTAAAGCCTTTGATCAAGATTAAAAAAGACCACTATGGATTTTTTTATCATTGATGACTTGGTTTGTGGCCCTAAGGTAGACATTAAGTGTATCTCTAATCATTCTTGTTTCCCTGAAGTTGGCCACTTCCACCAATCATGTGTCATCCACAAACTGTAGGTGAGTCAAAACTTCCTCACCCACCTTGATACCTTTTAGAAAACCTTGTTGTCTTCTCCTCAAGATGATTCTAACCAAACCTTCAACCAATATGATAAAAAGATAGGAGGAATAAGGATCTCATTAACGAAAGCCTCGAGTAGCTCCAAATGGTTGTGAGGGAAGACCCTTGATTAATACTGAGTATGTCAAAGTAGAAACATGGCTCATGACCCATTCTATCCAATCCTGAGAGAACCCAAAGGCTGCTATATTTTTTGACAAGAAGCTCCACTCCACCCTATCATAGGCCTTTGACATATTCAATTTTATGAACATTCCCCTATTACCATATTTTTGCATTGAATGGATTGTCTCCTGAGCTAGAACCACACCATCCAAGATCTACCTGCCCTCTACAAAACCCCCTTGCTCCAAGGAGATAATGCTATGTAGAAGAGGTTTTAACCGCTCAACCATTACCTTTGTGATTATTTTATATATGACATTGCATAAGGCAATAGGTCTATAATCTAAAATATGCACCTCCTCCTCCCCTTTTGAAATTAAGTCAATGAAAGTATGATTTAATGCTTTAAGCATTATTTTACTACCTTTGGACTCCTATATAACAACCATTACATCCTCCTCCAAATTGTCCCAGAAGGCCTAAAAAAACTCAATTGGAAAGCCATCTAGACCTGGTGTTTTTTAGTTCTCATTCCAAGGACTACTTTCTTCAGTTCCTCTCTATCAATGGGTTTAAGTAGGGTGTGATTTTCTTCTTCAGAGATAACAGAGGGTATGACAGTAAGAACTTATTTTTGAGCCTCTTCATCTTGCACCATACTTTCCTTAAATAGTTTAGAAAAATAATCCATTAAATGGAAATGCATACCTAGAATTGTATCAAAGGAGTATTTGTTCTCATCTTGAAGAGCTTCCATGTTGTTCGTCTATCTCCTAGCACAGGTAGCCCGATGGAAAAATTTGGTATTTTTATCACCTTCTAATAACCAAATGGTTACTTCTCTTTGTTTCCAGTAGGTCTACTCTTGGTTGTTAATGTCCTCAATCACTTTATGCAATGCATTTCTTTGAGCTACTCTGTAATAATTCCTTCCCTGAAGTGTTTTTGAACCTCATCCCATATGGCCATCATTGGAGCTCTTTAGACCTAAAAGTTTGTCTTGTTAGCTCACCTCCATTGTTTCGGTTGATTCTTGACATATTGAAGTTGCTTGTGGAATCTAAACATTGATGTCCCATATGTTGGGCGACCCTCTTCTCACCCCTGTGGAATTTTCTTTCAAAGATCCTCTTTTTGTAACCAAAAGTTTTCAAATTTAAATGGTTTGTGATATTGCACTGTATTGAACCCCCCCTTCCAACAAAATGGAAAAGTGATATGAAACTGGACCCTCCAAATCTGAAATTTTATATTCCATTTCACAAATGCCTCCTCTAAAACCAAAAAATGATCTAACTTCACCTTCCTGCTATATGTTTCCCTCCTCTTATTAGTCCAAGTATAGTTGGTTTCAAGGCATTTAATAACCACCAAGTGTAATTCCTGGACTTGGGCAATCATAAGTCAATCCCCTAGGTCTAAAATTGGGGTTCCCCCTTCCTGATATCTAGAGGATAATTTAGCATTAAAATCCCTAGCAACAATCGAGTCTAACTACCCACGTGTTGTAGGTGAGTTGGAGAGGGTAGGGTAATCCTCCAAGGAAGGTCCCTGGTTTGAATATCCACCCTACCAAATGCACATTGGGTACCCAAAATCCAATTGATAATGTTGGTGCGATCAGGGTTGAGCGTGACTCCCGGGTGATTTTTACGGTGGAGAACCCCCTGGTCGTGGTTTCTCATACCAAGACGATCCTACAAGGGGTTTTCGCTAAACTCAAAAAAAATCTAGTCTAACTCCTTCCTTGAGACTCTCGTGTTATGCGTAACTTTCCATTAATGCATTTGACCATCTAAAATTAAAACCTACTCAGTTGTCACATTGTTCCTAAAATGCAATGTGAGGACACCCCTCCAAGCTATATGTTCTATTGTTATCCATTCAAGAGAGTTCCAAAAAGTAACTATCCTCTCCGAGGCCTCTTGGGCAACCACTTCCATATGACCAGCACCCCTCCAAAGTCTATTTACTATTTTACAAATAAGATCCAACGATATTTTTGTCTCTTAGATAAGCAAAAAATTTGTTTTACATTTTTCTAAGAGTCTTCAAGCAATAAATTGATGGGTTTTACTATTTAAACCCCTAAAATTCCATGATTGTATAATCATTGGTTACCTTAAGAGCAATAAAAATATATTGGCCTCACTAATCCTTCAGTGATCATTTTGACTCCTTGAACAACTATCAATTCCTTATTTGATTTTCTATCCACTCCTTAAGAGCTGATATTTTTTATCTCTTTTCCACCCGAGTTATCCCTAGAGTTGGCCTTTCTTTATTATTTTCTAGCTATACCCATGATGACATCCTTAATTATCGGTTGCTCTTAGTTATGTACTATCAATACCCCTACAATCTCTGATAACGGTAACTCACTACACTCAATTACCTGCTCTAGGATGGGAGGAGTTGAAAGAGGGGATTTAACATGGTTGTTATTATTTTCATTATTCCCATCCACTCCTTCCATGAATTGTTCTTCTTCATGGTCCATTAGTGTCTTGAATATCTCATACCTATTAGAGGGCTTGAGTTGGGTTTGCTCTTTACCATATTTTTTCTTTTGCCTTATCCTTCTTTTGGGCTATTCAAAACCATCTCCCTCTGCTTCTTTGCCTTACAAAATATTGGTTGTTTCTTTATTGATTTTTGACTTACCCTCCTTAGGAAGATTTGACATTCCCAAAGAAGCCTCCATTTTTATGTTCATATTGTTTGGGCTGGATTGGGCCAAATACCCATATTTGTGTCAAACTCTACACCTGAAGGGCAATGCCTCATAATCCAGTTGTTGAATCCAATATAGTCTTGCAAGTTCAATTTCAACCTCTATAAACAAAGGCTAGCTAATATCCATTTCCATGCATAATCTAGCATAAATGACTGTGTTTCCTTCTATTGTATCTTTGGAAACACCCAAATGTCTTCCAAAGGAATTGTTGATAATTTCCAATACCTGCTCACTCCAAAACTCCATTAGAAGTGCATACAAATGGATCCAAACCGGGACAACAATGGGTTCAGTTCGAGGATCAAATCCCACTCTCTAGGGTTGAACAAATAATCCTGTTGGATCATGATTTCTTCTTATTCGAAAGCCCTATTTCTATCGATAAGTGAATAAAAACTAACAATAAAATATCCATTGCTAATAAACCATAAAGAATACTCACCAAGAGGCTCCTAGTTTTGTTGGACCAAAGAATGCAAAAAAATTAGGGTAGGGCGAGTACCCATGAATTTACATATCAAATCATGATTTGCTCTATATAAAATTATTTCTTCTACTAATATTTGCTCAATGACAATCTTTGGCCTTGATTTTGACTATGGCAAGCATCCATTAACTCATTGATATGTTGATCTATTTCCAGCATCCGTAAAGAGCATTTTTAATACAATTTTCTATGCTTCTTCAGTCTTTGCTGGAGATTTATCCTTTAACAAATCTTCAAAAGAACTATGTATTTCTAAAAGAGGATCCGGAGGTGTCCCCATTGGGCCCTCCTAGGAAAACAATCTTGTCTTCAATTTCATAGCAACCAGAAATATCTTCAGCTACCCAACTTATGTCGTAGTTTTCTCCTCTAGAGCTCTCTCCTTTGATATTTTCTAGACATAATTTTAAAAATCCCAATCAAGGGGTAAGCTAAAATTAAATCACTTTCATTCTTCTTCTTGTGCATTGAGAAAAGAGTCCATTTATTCATCCAATAAAACCAGGTGTCTCTTATTTTTGCACCACATTATGTTCTACACAACGTGATACAAAAAGGGACATATGTAGTCACCAAATATTAGTCATTTGATATATATATATATATATATATATATATAACATCAAGAATCCAATGGTCAGATTTAACAATATTGCATCCAAACCCTAATCCTAACCTTTTCAAAAGGTTATAAAATCACATTCACTTTTGTGAATGAGAAAAGGCAAGAGAGAGAAAAATGGAGGAAGAAATCACACCATCATTTTAGGAAGGAAATGCTACTGTTATGCTGCCAAAATCATGACTCATGTATGCAATAATATTTTCCATTTTCAATTTACATTGGTCATTTCATTATACTTGTTTTGACAAGTGCTACTAAATTCTTTGTCTCTTTGCATGTGTGCAAATTCAAGATTCGAAAGCTAAAAACTATCATAGTGGTCAAAACAAACTCACCTCCAACATTGATTGTAGCATGAAAAAGAATATGACACCATATTTTATTGTAAAGGGGGATCACCTTTGGATATTTTTATTGTGAAGCACCCTACAAAGTAGTTTATTGGATTCCAAAGATTCATTTTACGATATAGTACAATGATTCATTTTTAATGTAATGGTGTCTTTTTCATGCTTACAATATATATATACATGCATCAACTAATTATGGATCAACTTGTCTTTGTAGATCAAGGACAAATAGAAAGGAGTGGATTTGGGCTTGCTCACTCTTGGGGTAAATATTTGCAAGACCGTAGGTGCCTTCTACTGATGCAACTTCTTTTCTTCCTTCAATTCCTTCTTTAGATTCTCCTCCTACTTAGGTATGGACAAAATATCTCGTATGGGCACAACCACCATGGACTTCTCAAGATGGTCCACCACATTGAATGACCCAAAGGAGCTAATATTTTGAGGAGTGCTTGGCATTTATTGAGCTTTAGGCTTTTCCACTATTGATTGAGGAATTTTTTTTTGTTCTAATTGGAGAGTGTGTTGTTGTGGGTCCTCTAGAGCTCTTAGCTTGCTAACCACTAGAGGTTTTAGTTCACTTTGCTTTGGTGGTACTACTATGGGAGGTCCCCTTCTAGGCTTAGCTAGCCTTTTTTGGAGATCTAGGGCCATCTAGTTGCTCTTCTCCTACTCTTTAATTATTTTATTTTTAGTCCTTGTTACATAGTCCAATCAGACTTATGGCTTGTTGACTATTGGATTGCCTTCTCTATCAAATATCGCATAGACTTCTTCCTCACCCTAGGTTACCAAAATATGCTCTAAAGGCACAACACTCGATTTAGGAAGAGATGAGGTAGGGGCAGGTTGACTTATTGCTTGTGCCTAAACTCTTGAATAAGAGATAAACACTTGGGAAAGCATCATTTCACTAAATATTGCTACAAATGGCTGGGAGTTTTCTCTGAGATAGATTTGGGCCAGGTACACATTTGTATATGGGTAGTACCAAGAAGTAGACTCATTCACATAATTATTTTGGATAAGAGTTATTTCCCTAGTAGGGTTAGGAGGCACTTGTTGTAGAGGGATCAAGACTGGTGCCACTTGCTAGCTATGGCTATGTGCCTGTTTAGTATCTCGAGTGGCCTAAAATTGAGGTCTTAGATAGCTAATGTAAGAAGGTCTATTGCCTTGGTTGCCTTCCTCAAAGAGAGGCCTAGGGTTGTTCTCATATTGAAACCTCTAGGTATTTTGTTGTCTTCTCATGGATAACATTTTGTTAGTGACTATCTTAAGTAGGCTCTTCATTGCTTAAAACTTAAAGTTGTTCAAATCCAGGGTAACTAAGATAGGAAGGGGATCAAGGATTTGTAGGTATAACTGAGGTTGGCCGAAATGTTGTTGGTCGGATGGCCTAAGGACACTGATATGGAGATTGAACATTAGGAAACAAAGTTATGGGGCCTAGGAGCTAGTCTTCTAATCTAGATTATATTGTGTTCTGCCTAGATGACTATGTCATATCCATAAGGAAAATAATTTTCCCCCCCACCTTAATCATCAAGGATATTTCAAAATCTAAGGCCTTCAAATAATATATAAATGCCATACTTGGGAGGGGATGAATATCTTCAATTATTCTATGACAAGCCTTGTGAAATTTGAGGTTAAAGTTATTCATATCCTCCATTGGTGCTCTCTTTATAGTTGACAATTATTCAAAGAGAGACACTTCATCTATCTTCTCTCTAAATATTTCTACAAACAAGGCAACAAAATAGTTCTAATTAGCAATTGGGTGTGCTTGAAGTGAGACGTACCACTCGTTAGCTTTACCTCTATATGATGCTACTAGCAATATTAGAGCCATGTTTTGCTTTGTTACATTATGAAGTGCACACAGGCTCACCATGTTCTATAGGTGCTTAATAAGAGTCGGCATATCTTTCCTGGTGTAGTATGTTCGAATCTCATCCCAAATTGTATGTGGAGTTAGAGGACATAATGGACCTTTTTCATTCCAAGCAAGGAATATTCTAAGTGGTTGAGAAGACATGATCTGACCTCTGTCTCTTCTTCTTGGAATGGTGTTAAGCGGTGGGAACAACACTTGAATATTGGCAATAACAAAGGATTTGATTGCAAGTATTTCATTCATAAACTTCTAGATTCTTTGTTTTGAGTAGAGTTGCTAGGTGAATACTGCACTTGCTTTTTAAATAGGTATATTGAGTTATTCATCAAAACTTTAATTTGGTATCTTTCTAAGTGGTTTCTTCTAGAGATTTGTCTTTGAGCAAAGTCATTGGGTGAATACTACATTTTATCTTTAATAAAGTAGACTGAGATCTTCATTGAAACCTTAATCTGATATCTTTCTAAGTGGATTCTTCTAGAGATTAGTTTTGAGCCAAGTCACCAAGTGAGATTTTTAGATGCTTTAGTCAAGCAAATAAATAGGGACCTTCACCAGGGTCTTAGCCTATTAGAGTTATCTTGATTGTGGGACTAATTAAATGAATCAATTGGGTCCCATTGGGTATGCCATTAAATAGTTATCCTCTTCCATTGTCACAATCATCAAATGTGGGGGACCAGATAACTAGACAATCACATCTCGCATAGGGTGATACAACAGGGCAACTTTGAGAGCATGATAAGCAACTTGATCAAATTACCTCCAAGGTTTTTTATAAGGCTGACTCCTTTTAAGATGTGAACTTTAGTACTCTCTAACCTAACCTACCTAGCTATTAGGTGCATAGAGGAAAAAGGAGATAAAACCACATAAAGCAAAGATAATGAAAAAGAAAAAGATCCTAAGCTAACTATGGGTGATGCGCTAAGGTAATAATAAGATTCTTCTACATAATAGTGGTATAAATAAATTTGTGAATCATTTGTAGACAATGCACAAGGAACACTTTCTCTTCTTGACATGCCTAGATAAGCACAAATTACACATATGAGAAATAAGATAGAAATATAATCACAACCTCTTATACATGTGCATAATCATACATACACACAATAAATGGGACATAAAAAGCCCAATAGTCATTACTTTTAGTGTGTGTATATATAGATATATGTGAATAAGGATGTTAATAATCATGCTAGAAGTGAGGGTTTTAAAACATATCTACAAAATGACCTAGGGTTCACATTTATATTGTTATATAGAGGAAAATGAAAGGAAATTTTCAAAGCCTTGGGCTCATTAAGCCTTTATAATACCTAAACTTCTATTATTTATAGATAAAATGGGGAAATTTTCTCTCCAAAACTTGTACAGGATACTCTAACAAATATTTTTTATTGCTCCCTTGATTTGATCCTCCTTTTATCACTTTTAGCCCTTTGAGGTCTTTGGATATACAATCATCAATTATGAGCTACTAGATGTTCAACTACCACCCTAGGGATCCTAAAAATTGATTAGAAGCACCTTTCTAAAATTAATGTTGTTCGATTTAGGGTTGTTGCTATTGCGACTACCATGCTTATACCTTTAATAGGCCAACCACTTTACTGGATTCCTAAGACCCATTGATTCTAGTGGATGATCCTTAACTACTAGATGTTCAACTACCATCCTAAGGATCCTGAAAACCGATTAGAAGCACCTTTCTACAATTAATATTATCAAATTTAGGGTTGTTGCTATTGCGACTACTATGCTTCTACCTTTAATAGGCCAACCACTTTCCTGGATTCCTAAGCCCCATTGATGCTAGTGGATGATCCTTAACTTTTATTAGTAATTGGCTTAGTAGTTTAGCTCATCTACCATTTTGGGAGCTTGTGCACTAATACTAATGTCTTGCAATATGATCTTTATCCTATTTGTCACTTAATCATATCTAGCCACTCTTCCTTTTTTGTTGCTTCTGTATTATGCCCAATTTTTTGGAGTGCATACGTCTTCTTCTTCAACTTCCTTTTATCTTCCAAAAGTGATGTAATTCGTTGACTCTCAATTATATGATTGTCAAAACTTTTCCTCATTTCCCTACGTTGGAATTTTATAAACTTCCCAGGTCGGGCTAGAACTCTATTTGAAGACACCAAAAAAATTGTCAGACTTATTTTGGGGGATCCAACTTTCAAAAAAATTCCTTCCTTCTCTCCTCGAAAATTTTTGCCTTTTGTGACCTGACCCTCAAAAATTTTCTTCCCTCTTCTCTTTCAAAACTTCTAAGACTTTCGATCATAGGAAAATTTGCTAGTGTGAGTCATTAGAACATTTACCTTTCTCTTTTGGTTGGGACTTTTATAAAACGGTGTTAGCCTTTGACCAGAACCTTTTGCCCACTTTGGTTTGATGCCTCTTTCCTCACTTTTTGCCAACTTTTCCTCCATTTTATCCTTCTTTAAAAAATCTAGTGTATTGAAAATTAACTACAAAACCTACCCTCCATTGAATTAAAACTTTGAACTTCATATTTAGAGTTCTAAATTCTTATCATTAGGCTTTCCCAAGTTGTACTTTTATTTTTAATGTCCATGAGACCATAATCCATATGGGACGATCCTCATGGAGGATGGTGTTTATCTAATATATGGTTATCCAACCATATCTCGATTATCAAAACATGGTGTATAACCCTACCCCCCTAGGATTTGAACCTTGGACCTCTTATTTAGAGTTCTAGGGTTTTAATTGTTAGGCTCATTAACACTATGTGGTCATGATGTAATAATATTGGAGCTTGTTCCAATCCCATATAACCCATTAAAAATTTTCTATATAACCCATTAAAAAAATATGTATCTTGTAAATGCATCATAGTGGAATCCACCATATTGCATGATGACAACTTTATGATAATATTTCAACAAACCATGTAATAATACTACAACTAATAATATTTAAGTTAAAAACCAAAAATATTGAAACCATAATTGACCTTTCATGTTTTCTCCCCATTAGTTTTGATCGATGATATCCACTTTTAAGATCAAATTTGGTAGACTAGAGAAATTGGATTCACTCCCAGGACTACTAATTGAGAGAGGTTCAAGGTTTGAAATTGCTCTCTACCTATCCATGGTTACATGTGAGGGCCCTCCATAGCAGATCAGGATTGCCTAGCTAAGCAGATCAGGATTGCCTAGCTGAGCAAATCAGGATTGCCTACTTGAGTAGATCAAGATTGCCTTGCTGAGAAGATTAGTGGATTGCCCACCTAAGCAGATCACTAGATAGCCTACCTGAGCAGATCAGGATTGCCTAGCTGAGTAGATTAGTGGATTGCCTAACTGAGCAGATCATTGGATTACCTTGCTGAGCAGATTAGTGGATTGCCTTGTTGAGCAGATCAGTGGATTTATTGATCTTCTTACCTTGAACTTGTTTGGAATTGAGTCCTACACAATCTTGCAATATGTCCAAAGTTATTGCAATTAAAACACTTGATATTGTAGCCTTTGGATGGTTCCCATGTCCTAAATTCTTTCTTGAAATCATTTCCATATCCATTTCTTTCTTGAACCCTGTATTGTGAAGTTTTGTTTTCATAATCATTTTGACCATGACCTCTGAATTGTGCAGCTCTAAAACCAAAACCATGTTGCTCATTTTCTTTGCACTGAGAATCTCTATGACCAATCCTGTTGCATAAGAATCAATATCCCTAAAAACCATACCTTCTTCCTTTGAAGTTCCTTCTAGCAAAATCAAACTTCTTTGATCCATAGACCCTGCAGTGTATAGCCCTGTGTCCAAATCCATTACAAGAAAAATAATGTCCTTGAAAACCCCTTTGTTCATGCCTTGGTTGCTCATACCTTTCTTGACGATTATCCTTGTAATCATCTTTGACTTGTGCATTGTATCCTTGAACTTTCTTTGTAGTATCTAAATCCTCTTCCTTAATTTCTTCCTTGCTTTCCTTTTCAAGAATTTCTTTTCGTCTTGAACTTGATTCACCTATATCAAAACAAGATCCAAACTGGATGTTTGGAGCCATAGGAACTTTGGAACTTTCTTCATAAATCTTAGGTGCTTCCTTGCTCTCATATTTTAGAACTTCATTTCCTTTTGAGTGTGATTTTTCTTGGACATAAGATATAGCCTTAAAATATGTTTCCACTCCTTTTTGAACCTTTTCATCTAATGTGTCATGTCTTACCGTTATTACCCTTAGTTCTTCATTCATCCTCTCTTCTATCCTTTTTGCATCTTGAAGCTCATATCTTAGATCACTGATTTTCTAAAGTAGTTCTTCTCTGATTTTGACATTTGTTCGAATCTTGTTTTCAAGATTCCTGTATTTTTATTTTAGCCCTTTGACTTCTATTTTTTGTTTTCTTGGTTCATCCTCTTCTTTTTCTATTACCAAAAGAACTTCTTCATCTTCATTGTCACTGAGATTATTATAATATTTTATAGCAAACAAACTCTCATGATTTCTTTGACCATGCATATTTCCTTGACGTGTCATATCATCTTCACTATCTCTGAAGCCATTGCAATATCTTGATCTGTGATCTCTTTGACCATACACAAAGCACTATTCTCTTTCACCTTTTATTCCTAGGAATGGGTGTTCTTGTCTTTCTCTACTTATTCCAAATAATGTACATTCTTCTTCATCTAACTGGTCTTCCATCACTGTGATCTAAGCTATCACTTGCTTCTTCAATGTAGATAGTTTTCTTTGTCTTACGAAAAAATTTCTTCTTCTCATACCTGCTTTGCTTGTATCTGTCATCTTTTTCATGCTTATGCTTTCCATATTCTTTTCTTCTGTGACCCTATTTTTCATCATAACTATTTTATTCATGTGGATACTTGTTTGCATAGTGACCAAAATCACCACACTTGTAGCATTTGACTTTCTTCATATCCCTGTAATTTCTTAAATCCTTTTTTCGTTTGATGAAGTTAGCTTCCTCATCATTATCTGAATCTCTATCTATCTCTGGAACTTTCCCTTTCTTTTTATCTTAAGCTTTGAATGCAATTTCTTTTATTGGAACCTGATGCTTACTTATCCTCATCTCATAAGTTGTGAGAGTTCCTTGTAGTTCTTCCATTGTTAGCTTGTTGATACTAATTGTTTCTTCTATTGCTGAAACCTTTGCATCATACTTCATGGGAAGTGATCTCAAAACATTTTGAGTAACGTCTGATTCTTTCATATCAAATCCTAGACCTCTCATGGTGCTAGTAATCGCATCAACTCTAAGTAGAAACTTTGCAATATCTTCAGAGTCTTCCATTTTCAATTCCTCAAATATTTTTCTATGAGTTTGTAGTTTTACCAACTTTACCTTGGAATCTCCTTCATAGGTATTCTGCAACTTGGTCCACATTTCATTAGTTGAATTACATACTATGACCTTTGCAAAATATGTCCCACGTAGCCCACTCAAAATACAATTCATTGCCCTTGCATTGATCTCAACCAATTTCCTAATAGTCTTATCTGCCTCGGGATCACCTTCAATCTTATACTCTTTTGCAACCATCTACCATACCTCATATCCTTGTGATATCAAGTAGTTCATCATTTTCATGCTCCAGAAAGCATAATTGTTATCGTCAAACAATGGAACCTTACTTTTAGATGATCCATTATGTGAAGCCATCTATGTTCTTGTAGAATTTGCCCTCAAGTTGTTAGCCTTTTCGAAGGAACCCGCTCTGATACCAATAGAGGAACACAAGCTTATACTAAGAGTGGGGAGTGACCAGTATAACACCCACTTTTTACTTTATTTTCAAACCAATATCAATTAGTGTCCTTAATTGCAATAACCAAATATAACAATGTGCATTAATGACATAGATAGCAATAGTAAGCAAGAGCACAAATCACCACACATAATTGAGACATAATATTTAACGTGGTTCCCCTAATGTGGGGTAGTCTACAAGATAATATCCTTATAATATTTCACAAAGAAATAGGGATCCTTATCCCAATACAAATTATTACTCTGATCTACTCAAAGCTAGGCTATCCACTGATCTGCTCAGGTGGGCAATCCACCGATCTGCTCAACAAGGCAATCCATTGATTTGCTCAGCAAGGCAATCCACTGATCTGCTCAACTAGTAAATCCATTGATCTACTCAAGTAGGCAATCCTGATCTGCTCAGGTAGGCAATCCACTGATCTCCTCAGCAAGGCAATCCATTGATCTACTCAGTTAGGCAATCCACTAATCTGCTCAACTAGGCAATCCTGATCTACTTAGGTAGGCTATCCACTGATCTGCTTAAGTGGGCAATCCACTAATCTACTCAGCAAGGCAATCCTAATATGCTCAGGTAGGCTATCCGCTGATCTGTTTTAGTAATCTCATCAAGAACCTACTCAAAATCTGCTCTAGCAAGCTCACCAAGAACTTGCTCAAATTTGCTCCAACAAACTCATCGAGAACTTGCTCAAATATTCTTAGCAAGCTCACCAAGGACTTGCTCAAATTTATCCAAAAATCTATCCCAAAAGCCTTCTCTAAGGCTCAATCAAACATGCTCAAGTAGCACTCCAATCTCATCCACAAATCTATGAAGGCAAGGCTCAATGATGAACTCAACAATGAATGGCAATGCACTCTTCAATGGATGACAACAATGATCTACAATGATATCAACTCAAATCAATCTCAACTCAACTCAAATAAAATCAATCTCAACTCATCTCAATCTTATAGAAGCATAAAGAGAATTGTTAGAGACTCAATATGTTCTATTCACAAACTCAATTTCTTTCTCAACTCCAACTCAACTCAAATCAGAATATAGAAGTTTATTTCATGGAACTTGAACAACCACTTCACACAATCACTTGACTAGGCTCAATCAACTCAACTCAACCAATCACCTTAAGGAACAACTTTTTCTCACAAACCCTAGTTCAAGTATGAATCAATCAACTCAAATTGTTTCCAACAATACTCAACAATAACTCTCACATAATAATGATACTCATTTTATCCTCTAACTCAAGTTCAAGTTCTTTGTACAAGCAATGGGATTCAACAACAATTCTTATAAAACAAGGTTTAATCACAACTCTCAAACCAAAAAACCTTGAAGCATTCAACCAACCACTTTCAAAAAGGAAACCACAATCAATCCTTTTCTCTCCAATATTATTTCAGAAATCAACCAACATAGACAAAGTCAATGGAGAATATTGCTCATACCTTTTTGATGCCTTATTAGTTGTCCACTAAATCTGCCACACTCAACAAACTTTATTTTTCAACTTTCAATAGGGGTTAGAGATCTTGATTAATAACACAACAATAATATCCAAATAACACCTTATTAATCCTACTCAATAAAATACACCATGTTCCCTCATGAAAGAATTAATCCCCTTTGAAAAAGAACAAAGCAACTTTCACTTTTGAACCCCTTTAAAAAATTAGAAATATCTCTTTACACACACCCTATTTATCCCTCTAAGCAATTTAATCAAATAGCCCTCGAAATAAGCTTTCCAACGATATATAATATGATATACTTCCAAAAGAAAAATCACCAAAAATCTCTATTTTTCTTAAAGTGCATCACAACCCTTATTTCTTCTAGGGCAACTTTAGAAAAATAAAATATTAAAAAATATATTAACTTGCCTTTGTCCTTGACGGGATTCGATCCCTCGACGTCTCCTTGCTCAGTGCCTTAATCGTGGCCAAGCTTCTGCACGAGCTACAGGCTCGTTTGGGAGGGAAAGGCACCACGTGCTTCAAAACACTCCTCCCTCTCACGCAAACCAAAAACGCTTTCTGTGCTCTTTCTTCCAATGCCTTCTAATGCAACCAAGGGGATTCAAAACCTTGACGTTCGTTCGGCCACTTGCTTTAGCCAAAATCCAATTTCCAATGCGCCATACTGCCCAAGGTGACTAGGGTTTCATACGTCGTCCGATTTATTATTCGCTTCCATCACTTAACCCTCTTTTGCACGAGCTCTTTAAGCTTTCCAACAACCGCATTAATTCACGAGCGTAAACCTTAGATTAATAAACCTTAGGCATCCTTTTATAAATTTTTCTCCCTCATATTCGACGACGTCGACAGATTAATTTTATTTTTAATTCTATAATTTAAATTTTAATTTTAAATAATTTAAAATTTAAACTAAATATTTAAAATGAAATATCTCCATCATCGGGGCACCTTTTTCGATGAAACGAAAAGCCAACTTGGGTTTTAAGAAAAACCCATTTCAAATCTGCCATCCATAGTTTTAAATAAAACCTTTTATTTTTCTCTTGAAGACTCCTAAGAATCATAAGGTGGATTGGAGAATAAAAAGAATTATTGAGAAGATTCAGTTAATCCAGATGGGATTTTTGAAAGTTGATTACAATCATGTGGTTAGAGATCAAAACAAGAGTTTTGATGCTTTAGCTAATTGGGCTTTGGACAAAGGTGATCTTACTTGTTATGGCCACCCTCCTATATGGTGGGTTTCTCAAATTAGGGAAGCTCCTCTTTTTATCATTTCTTTGGATGGCTCCAGTTCTGAAGGTACCTAGTTTCTTCTTGTTTTTTTTTTTTTGCTTCTCTTTGGTTCATTCAGTTTTTTTTTTTAGTTCCCTAGCTCATTCTATTCTTTATTTTGTTTCCTCTATTGATTCTTGCCTTAATAGTCTTCTGGTCTAGATAGGTCATTGTTTTGTTCATTTTTTTTTTGTTTTTTGTTTTTTTGTTTTTTTTGTTTAGTTTTTTAAGGTGGGTGGGTTCTTTTGTTTTGTTTTGTTTTTGTGTTCTTTGTGTTGTTTTTTGTTGTTCTTGTGTTTTTGTTGTTTTGTTTTTTTTTTAATGTTTTTTGTTATTTTTCTTGTGTTTTTTCGTTCATGTTCTTGGGTTTCTCTTTGTTTGTGTTATTTCGTGTTTTTATGTGTGAGTGTTTTCTATGTATTTTGTTTTTGTTTATTGTCTGTTGTTGGTTGTTTTTTATTTTATTTTTTTAATTTTTTAGGTTTTGGTTGTGTTTATTTTTCATGTTTTTTTGGGTTATGTCTTTGTAGTGTTTTGTTTTTTTTGTCTTGTTTGTGTTTTGTTATGTGGTTCTTGTGTTTTTCTATGTGGTTTCTTTTATATTATTGTGCATGTTTGGTTGTGTTTTTGTTTTTGACACACTCAAGGAGCATGTTTTTTATTTTATTTTATTATTTTTGTTGTTATTTACTTATTTTTAAATTGGTTTTGTGTGTTTGTTTTCTCCTTGAGTATGTCAAAGGTGGTAGGCCAGGTCCGAGTCCTGGGCATTTTTGGCGGAATGGATACCCCTGCCTCCTTGGGTCTTACCCGAAAGTGGCATCCCTTTTGGGATGTTTTCCACAAATAAAAAAAAAAAACTTTTATTTTTCTTGCCTTGGTTTTCACAAAAACCCTGTATATATCCATGCTCTCCAAAATATCATAAATAATTATTTATGAAGTGCTTTTGCCACCAAAACTCAATGTGATCCATGTGACATCTATGACAACATAAAATAACTCAAATTGCCAACAACTAGAATTTGATCCATGAATGGAACCCACTATAGTGGTTGTTTGGGTTTGATTATATACTCTACCAATGAAATATTGGTGTGAACTAGTTTTTGAGAGATTGGGCAATTTATTGGGACACTATGTGGGAGTAGCCAAAGATACGACGATGGGATCTTAAGCCATTTATGCTCATATATGTGTTGATATGGATCTCAATTACCCATTACTAACTAAAATATAAATAGATATGGGGGATTTAGCTTGGGTCCAACAAGTAGACTATGAAGCGATCTCCTTTTAGTGTAGGATTATCATAAGCATAAACATATTTTCTGTATCTACCCTGAGACTATCCAAAAGGATCCCATCCCAATGGAGGCTAATAGCAATGACAATAAGATGTCTGAGAAGAAGGTAGAAGCTCAACCCACAACCTCAAACCTAAATACTCTAGAAGAGGGTTTTGAATCACCAAGAGGAAGAAGAAGAAAAAGAATTTGATGCGATCAAACTAGACATAAGAGAGAAATCTAAGTAGTTATAAAATTATTAATACCCTAATGGACATGGAGAAGGAGATAGCTATAATGGGAGAAGCATAAAGGAAAAAATTTCCCTCCAAAAATGTAGAAGAAATATTCTAGTAAAGCATAACTCAATCAATGTTGGAGACCAATATCCAAGCAATCCCAAAACATATTGCCATAATAGCTTTTGAGAACCTCAACCTTACTATAGTCTTAGTTGATAGGGATGTCTCTATGAAAGACAAAGATAAAGACAAAGGTAAGCCTACTCTTGGAATTTAAAAAGTAGTAAAAATATTAAAATACACCCAAGCCCAAAGTGTGGGAAGAAAATCAAACTAGAAGTTGGCAATGGAGGATGATCAACTAATAAATTAAGAAAGCGTAAAGCATATTGATACTTACTAGGGTTTGGATTTCCAATAATTGTACAACCATGAAATATTAGAGGCTTAAACAATAGGTCTCATCACATCATTATTCATAGTTTAATTGAAAATCATCATTCTGACTTCATTCTCCTTCAAGAGACAAAATATTCAATATAGGTGATGGATAGAATAGCCAAAAAAATATGGAGATAGGTAGAGCATATGGTTGTAGTGTCCTAGGATGCTTTAGGGGGTATAATGACTTTGTGGAACCCTCTAAATTGGACAACAATTTATCATGTCTTAGGAAGGGGGGTTCTCACATCTCTCTTCAAGAGTAAGAGTCTGGGAGAGCTTTTGTTGTTTTGTTGATTTCAAAATTCTATGGTTCAATTTTTTGGGGGGAGCAACTCCTTCAATGGGTAACTTTACAAACAAGTAGGTCAGGAAAGGAAGAGGTGAATTGGATAATGATTGGCAACTTCAATGCTAGGATTTTAGCTAGGGATAAGGAAGGGAACATCCCATATTTGGATCAAGGGGATACATTTATGATATCTAAAGTAAATCATCTCAATTTGATCTATGTCTAGTATGTAGGGCAATCTCATACTTGGACAAACAAACAATTGAGGTTGGCAAATAGGAAGGTAAAGCTGGATAGATTATTTGTGTTTGAAGAGGTAATTCTACGATGGTCACTCGGGTTGAAAATCCTCAGTTGTACAAAATTATACCACTTTCTAATTCTCTTGGAATGGGATATGGATCATAAATCTTTCTCTAGACCATTTTAATCTGAGAAATTATAGCTAGAAAAGGATATTAGAGATAAAATCCCATTTTGGTGGGAGGAGGGATGTCATGCCCATGGGAAAATATTGTTTGGAGTCTTTAAACAACTCCAACATGTCAAAACCCAACTCAAAATTTAGAAAAAAAACAATAAATTAGACTTTCAGCTTCAAAGGGTTTTGTTGGCTACAAGGATGGAGGAGCTAGCCACCCTCTTTCAAACTAAAAAAATCATAGAAGACTTGAAACATGAAGATGAGCTAGCTATAAAATAATTAAAGAGTGTAGACAAACAAGAGGAGATCTATTGGAAACAGAGAGCTAAAACTTCTTGGTTGTTAGAGGGGTGCCAAACACTAAGTTCTTCCATTGCTCGACTTTAGCAAGAAGACACTCCAACACATTGCCCAACCTAGAATACCTTCATGGTAATAGGATGGGCACTATCCCAAGTATGTAGCAAGTTGCAAATATCTACTTTGAAAATATTTTATCTGCTTTCACCCATCCTAATCTTGTAGCACAACAAGAAATACTTAATTTTATCCCATAGATTATAAAAGTTGAATAAAACTAGTACGTCTTCAAATCTATGGATCTAGAGGAGGGGAGAAACATAGTTTTCAACATGAGAACCAAAAATTCCCTAGGCCCTGATGGGTTCTTAATTTAACTTTACCAAATTTTTTAGGACTGCATAGGGGAGGATGTAACTAGGGAAATGGAATAATCTCATGCAAATAAAAGGATGTTACAGGCTTTGAACCACACTTTCCTTACTTTTATCCCTAAAGCGGGAGAGGCTTCTAACCTTAAAGACTTTCACTCGATTGCACTTTGCAATGTAGTCTACAATATCATTACCAAAGTGATGATTGAAAGACTCAAGAATGTACTAGATAGTATTATCTCTCCAGAGCAAGGAGGATTTGTGGAGGGCCAACAAATTTTGGATGGAGTAATTTTAGTATAGGAAGTAATTCACACAATGCATCAAAAAGGTCGAAGAGGTGTGCTTATCAAATTAGACATGAATAAGGCCTATGATAGAGTCCCTTGGTAGTTTCTAGATTGAATGTTAGAGAACTTTGGTTTCTCTCAAGGCTCGAGAGAGTGGATCACGAGGTGTATCTATTTGACCTCCTTCTTAGTCCTCATCAATGGTATTCCCTCGACTCTCTTTTAAGCCTCTAGAGGAATTTGGAAAGGAGATTTTATATTCCTATACCTCCTTTTTATTCTTGATGAAGGATTGGGCATATTTCTTTGAAGGAACAAGCAACAAGGAATTATCATATGAGAGCAAGTGGGAGCAGTGAATCTAACCAATTTATAATTTGTGGGTGACATACGGTTGCTTGAGGCAACTAATGTCAGGGAGGCAAGAGTGCTCAAAGCTACCTTAAATACCTATTTGGAAGCCATAGACTAGGATGTGAATGCAACCAAGTCCAAGGTAGTGTTCTTTAATACTAAAATGGGGATCCAAGATCAAATTCTAAACATCTTAAGCTTCTCTCAGGGCTCCCTCTCATTGGACTAACTAGGTATTCCACTCCACTATAAGAAGATGAAGGTGGTGGAATGGAAAATATTAGTAGCCAAATTTGGTGCAAAGGTAAATCAATAGACACACCATTGGCTTTCTTTTGGAGAAGGAGTGAGTCTTTTTAATCAGTGGTTCAAGTAGTGTCAGTTTACAAGTTCTATATCCTTTCTAATTTGATTGGAATCCTAAAGGAGCTAGACTCGCTCATGCAAACACTCCTTTGGGATGGCCCAAGGATGGGTAAGCAATAGGCTATAGTAAGTTGGGATAAAATTTGCTAGCCTAAAGCAAGTGAAGGATTAGGAATTCAAAAAGCAACATTGAATAACCAAGCTCTAGTAGGCAAGCTTTATTGGAGATGGATCTCCAATCAAGAAGCAGTGTTTAGCAAAGTCATTACTAGTAAGTATTTGAGTAACATTCCCCATTAGGAAGCAAGTCACATCCCTATGAGTGGCTAAGGTTTTGTTGTTTGGAAGGTGTTGTAATTAGGAGAGAAAGTGGTAAAACCAATATTATTTTGGAAAGTGGGTAGAGGGGATAAAGTGAAATTTTTGACTAATTCTTGGGATCAATACCACCCCTTAATTTCAAAATTTCTAGAGTTGTGGCCCCTTCAACAAAGCCTTGATGCTAGAGTTTGGATCAAGACAACATGTTATCTACATACCAGACATATTGGGACCTTCTCTCTTATGCAACTAGAGCAATGAAAAGAGTGGTCAGTTTCAATCTCTTTGAATTTGGTATTGCTAATAGAGAGGATATTAAAGCAATTCCACCATAAATAAAAAGAGGAAGAGGAAAATATAGCTTGGGGTCATGGGAATTTAGGCATTTGTACAATCCAAGATGGTTATAATGAATTGCTTCCATCCCCACTGGTGCTATTGTATATTCCATGGGATAGGGTATGGTTGGCAAAAGGTTGGCCAAAAATCAATTTCTTTGTCTAGCAAGTTATACATCAAAGCTTCCTCACCTATGATAAATTAGAAAAGAGGGGTTTTCGTGGCCCTTCTAAATGTATCATGTGAAATACCCAAGAAGAGACAATAAATTATTTGCTCTTCTAGCATGACTTTACCCTAGATTTGTGAAGCCTATGGGTTGATCTCTTAAAGGTCCGTCTCAACCAATAGTTAACACTTTTTTACATATGGGAGGTCTATAAATGAAGAAGGTTAAAAAATAAATTAGTTCATTTGAACTGGTCTTTGGGTCCAAGCTTATCTAGTGGTATATATGGATGGAAAGAAATGCCATAAGTTTTAGAGAGGAATACACTTTGATAGAGATAGTTTGATATAAAATATTAAACAAGGTTATAGAAATAGTAAAATCTCATGTGGGGAAGTGATAGGGATTATGATTGCATTTAATATTAACACGGATCATGTGTATTAAATGTCGCTTTTGTAAAGGCAAACATGCCTATAATTTTTTTTTTTGGTGTGAATGCAATCTTCAGTTTTCATCATGCTTATTCTTGTGCTTTGCTCTCAAGTGTTCTTTCCATATCAGTGGTATTAGATTCCAGTGTTGTATCGGTGAGTACCCTATTCCTCTAGGCCAGTTTGGTTCAAAGGAGGAACGAGAAAACCACCAGCAAATTTGGGTTTGGAAGGAACACTTTTTTCTTTCTGCAAACGCTTTTGAGCACTATTCATTCGAAAACTCTCATTGGGGTCTCTCTAACTATCGACCTTCAGCTAGCTAGGTCCATCTGACTCCTGACCTTCAGCTATTGATCCAAGTATCCACCCTTGGATTCGTCATTCCTTTGACACCATGCTACCAAATTTAATCCATTGATTGGATGAAATCCCTTGACGGTACAGAGAGATCATGTTGAATTTTAGTTGATTCAAAAAGCCATTCTAATCGATGTATGGCATATTCTGAAGTCGACAACTATAAATCAATACCTAGAAGCAAACCAGGGTTTATGGGCAAAAGGCCCATCATCCTTCTTATGAGTGAAACTAAAAAAAGAGAGAAACTCGAAGAATTTTTTGAAAAATATCAACAACTCAATGTTGAGTTTCAGTTACTCCAAGATGCCATAATTGTAGCAGAACGTGCATCTGTTGAAGATGAAAATCTTCCTAGTGCACTGGGAGATGAAATCCTTCTTGTTGAAGAAGAATTTGCTAAAAACCAAGAAGCAACACCTAGATTTGAACCAAGATTTATGGGCAAAAGACCCATCATCTTGCCATTAGATGATGTTGCTAATGGTATCGGTATTTTTCCTGTTACGGATCTAAGCTCCTTTGAAGATTTGGTGCATGTTGCAGGTCTAGAAGATAACGATAATATTGTAGTTATTTTGTCGATGGAAGATGTATTCATGGATCCGCAATTTGTGTTTTCACGTGAACTTTCATGGCCTCTCATAAATTCCTTCACCCCCATGTCATCTCTTCTCATGGCTTTCTCCTCTGGTCACACGCTCGTACCACTTCATGCATCAGACTCATTTTTGCCATCGTTCACATGTTTTTTGGTGATTTCCTCCAATTACAATGTTGTCCAAGTCCTTCCAGCTTCTGTTTCAGCCCAACATCGCCACTTCACCCTTCTTCATGCCACACCATGACCTCCACCGCATGATAACTCTCATTTGCAGTCCTCACCATAAATCGTGCTCAAACCTTGTCACTTTTGACTTGTTTCATGGTTGCCTCCAACACGCCGATCGTCTGTCATAAACCCTTAGCAAATTGTCGGATCTCCGCTCGCGTTTTCGATGCCAACATAGGTTTTCGACTCCAACAATTTTTGGTGCAAACTTACATTTTTGGCGACGTGAATTCCATCTTGTTCGACGATCGCTTCAACTATTCCCGACCATATATTCAGTTTTACGGTGATCATATGTTCTTTGGGAGGATACAAACCTTTTCGACGTATTTTGAAAGCCTCCGACACCTTCTATTTTTTTCAGTGCCTCTTATTTTTACGACATCAAATATTTGTCACCCTCCTAAGGTTTCAAAGCCTTTTAAAAAATTTGGCAGTTCAATAGTTTATGGCAACAAAACAACCTCCGACGAGCAACAAATTAATGTTTAGCTACGAGTTAATTCCACTTTCGGCCACTTTAACCATTTCGATGCACATCTAATATTCCAGTAGCAAACAACGATCCTCATCGCTCTAAAGTTGACTTGGCCATACCCGATGCCCATCAACCCGAATGTAGTGTTCAGATCCTTTTCGTCGACAAGTCGACGAACGCAACACTATCGATTGTTCCCCATTGATCTACCATTTTCAACTGCATATGCCATCATTCTGCGGCTATTCCACCTTTTTTTTGGCATCAAATCAACCTTCCGATAGGAAAAATTCAAAAAATATTCTGCTCCCTAAGGTTTCTTTCAACTTTTTGACCACATTTTTAGTTTCTCAACGATGTCACTTTTTTGCCCGGTTGCGCGTTGGTGTAGTTTCAAAATCCATTTATGTGATATATCCCACATCGCACCTATTTTTTTTTTGCATTTTCATGAATTATTATCGATGCAACTCGTTAAACATAATAGTCCGCTTCCACAGGCTATCCAAGTCTTCCCACCAAACTGCATCACATTCCTCCGCATCCACGTTACCTTCCAAGCTGCTTTGACCATGTTGACCCAAGTTCGCTATCCTATCTGCCCCATGGTCTCGCCACCTTTTTTGTCACCCCTTCCGAGGTCCTGCCAATCGATGATGTCATCTTTGATCAGATCCCGTCCATTTTTGGTTCATGCACCAACAAATATTTACCGTCAAGCTTTCCACGCTGCTTCTGTCTTCGCAATTAGTGCCCATTTCAACCTCCAACCACATGCCTATCATAGTCAAACCCTTGATCAGCCATCACATTCAGTGCACGTTCCAACCGCCAACCACGTACTACACATTGCCTTGCTTTGTCGTAGGATCATATCCTCGCACTTGGTTTTCGCCACGTGTTGCCTATCATCTCGTAATCCTAAATTTGCCTTACCTTGGTCAAATCCCCCATCTCTTCGCATTCGTGCACACCCTTTTCAATGTGGCCACATCATCATTGTCCTCAATGTATCCCATGAGGGTCTCCACCTTACCTTCAACGTCTGGTCCACCAGTCAAAGTGTCCAGCGTCCTGTTCGTCAATCAAGTGTCCAGGCATGTGTTCTCACATCCCACGCTGTCAATTCATCTTATCCATTCCAAACCTATCAGCCACTATAGTTTCCATGCTATCATTAGGTCTTGTCAGCATCCTGGTTTTTGTGTGTCCAATCATGGTTTTCAATCAGAGTCCTGTCCAAAAATCTGCGTGATCGATCAAGTCATTCTTCGTCAGTCTAGAGTCAGTCTTTTTAGCATCGCTTAGTCGCATTTATTAATGCACAATAATCAATTCAATCACATTTATTAATGCATCATAAATGCAATTTTCTTGCATTTATTACTATGTCATAATAGCATCATTAATGCTCGAGGTCCAGCATTCAAAAATAAGATTTCATACCAACAAATCCAAAAAATTCTGCTTGGTCTATTTTGTGCATGTTGTTCGAGACATTTCTTTCCAACACATTAGTGGTTGTTTCTTCTGCCATTTTAAGGGACCCATTTCAACTGTCCCTTGGCATATCAATGTTTATAGTCATCAGAGAGCATTTTTCGAGCCTGATCTAGATCCAGTGTCAGATTTTGCTTTTTTGAAGATATATAAAACTTTGTTATTTTGGTCTTCATCTTTTTGTAACAAGAGTGCATTTTCGATTGTACCCGACACTCTTCAGTCACCCATATTTCTCTTCCACACCTGTACGCATTGGGACCAATGCTTCCTCAGTGGGGAGGAATGATAGGGATTAGGATTGCATTTAATACTCACACGAATCGTGCATATTAAATGATGCTTTTGTAAATGCGGACATGCCTATAAAAATATTTTTGGTGTGAATGCAATCTTTAGTTTTCATCGTGCTTATTCTTGTGCTTTGCTCTCAAGTGCTCTTTCCATATTAGGAAGTAAAAACCAAGAAGGAGAGAACACTGCCATGATGTGGATTTATGGGGCTTGGCAACCCCCACCCCTAAGTTGGAAAAAATCAACATAAATAAAGCAACTAAGGATAACCCAGGGGCAATGGGCATTGTTTTCCTTATAAGAGACTACAAGGGGAAGGTCCTTCATTGGGAATTGGAAGCCTAGAAGTAGCTACAAATAATGAAGCATAGGCTTTGGCAATCATACAAGGCTCTCTTAGTGCTTAGGAGAATGAAGTTTGAAAGATCGTAGTCAAGTTTGACTCACAATTTTTGGTGGGTTCACTAGATGAGATTAGGAATTTTATACCAAGTCCATTGTAGATTAAGAACATAGTGAGTTAGATCAAAGCCATTTGACAATAGTTTTAGGATGCCATTTTGGTTCATATAGGCAAAGGAAAGAATGCAACAATTAAATTTTTAGCTAAAAAGCAAAGTAACCATCTTGTGGGTTACTTGTTGAAACTGATCAAAATAGAAAGACTATACATTGGATGAAGGTGAACCAATAAGTTTTATTACTAGCCAACAAGGATTTAGGCAATGAAGTGTGTTGGAACAAGATAGTTGATTATGATGATTAGTCTTTGGTCATACATTACATTGTTGTATGTAGTGCTCTTAGTCCCAATCTGGGTAGCCCCTGAAGTCATAGCAAGAGGAAAAAATTAATCTATGTTTTTTGAAATGGTATTAATTAAAATTATAATAAGAATAATTAGAGTTTATGCTCTTTGGATCACACTAACAAATTTGTGGTCCAAGAAAATGTTATAGTAAATTTTATTAGTATCTTGGGATTGGCCAAAAATAACAGGTCAATTATTATAACTTTAAAATTATCTTCTTAATAAAATTTTCACCATTTAAAAAAAGAATTCAAAATAAAAAACAAAAAATTTGAATCACTTAAACCTTTAGACAATATTTCAACAATATAGTAATATTAAAATTAACAAGGTTCTTATTTCGAAGGTCCAAGGTTCAAACCAGAGCATGGGTGAATGTGTGAGAGAGTGGGTATGTGTATGATTGTACATAACAATAAAAAATAACAAGGTTTAAACTCTAGGTTAATGAGATATTAAGACAAATCTTACCTATTAATAAAGTTGAAAATTTTAACCAACTAAATGAGTGATATTTGTTATAAAAACTAGAGATTTAAGTTATTGAATGAATGAAAGACTGTAATTACGTTTGCAAGACCCAAACATGGCCTATGGGACCCCCACATATGGAAGCACAACTACTCAAATCATATGACCCTTAATATCCTTGAGAAGGTTGTTTCTTCTCCTACTGATTTGGGTTAGCAACTCCCCAACTTTTTTTATTTTATTGACTTCAAACAACTTTGCCACAGACCCTTTTCCAAGCATTTCTTTGTATTTGCCATGAATGTCTGAAAAACTCAGGTATTTATAGATGAAGTGTTCCTCTGTCTCTATTATCCCTATGTTGCATAAAGTACATATCCTTTCTTCCCATTGTTCCTTAGGCGTTGTCCATCTCCCTGTTTCACATCTAAGCCTATGAGAGGTAGTCCTTATCTGAGCAATGAGGATTTTGCCTGTCCACTTGATTTTAGTGCCTATATACTCTTTTCCTTGTGGTCATACGTTGGGTTAAACTTTACAATATAATATTATATTTTCCTGCTTGCATTTTTCCACATTACACTTCTAAATTTTTTTGTCTTTGCTGAAATTTGAGCATTCATTTATGTTGATTTTCCAACGTTTCATCCATTTCTAATTTTGTTTCATCCATGTGTTCTTTCGCCTATGCAACTCTTCGTCCCTAGCTGCCCTAGGTCATCTGTTGTTTTTCATGTTTTCTATTTTTTTCAAGTAACATAACAACATGGTCGTAGTATTTACTTCTAAAGGGAACATTCCAATTTCAGTTAGAATAATTTCATAAGGGGTTGTGGCCTTAATTTTGAGAAAATTTGTGATTAGACATTTTTGAATCCTTTCTATTTACCTCCATTTTGTATTTGTTGTGTCACTAGCCCACATCTCACAATTATACAACAAAATTGGTGTAACAAGTAGGTAAAATAAGACCTTGGTGGTCTTCCAATCCCACAACTCGATATTTTTGCACCTATTTTGAAGTGCATTTAGCACTCTCCAACCACTTTGAATTCTTTTTATTCTACATGTATTCCAATTGAGCTTGTCATGAAAGTTTATGCCCAGGTATTTGTATTCTACCACTACCTCAAGAGGTTCAAATCGAACTATTGTTTCTTATTTTTTGCTGAAAAAATCATGATTTTTATTTTGCTCATGTTCACCTTCATCCCAACTTCCTTACAAAAGAGTTTTAGAGCTTGAAGGTGATCTTCTAGATCTTTGGCTATTTTGGCCACAAGAATTGCATCGTCTACATACATGAGAAGTTTTACCACATATTTGGCTAAGTGCACACCCTCTCCCCAAATTTTTTTATCCACTCTTTTAACTTGTTAATGTACAACCCAAATAAGGTTGAATATAGAGGGTAACCTTGTTTGACGCCTATGTCACTCTCAATACATTCAGATAATCCTTCCTGTGTTCTGATTCTAGCCTTTACATGCTCATATAATTTGTGAATTGCTGCTCTGTAGTGAATTGGAACCTCTAGATCTTCCATTCTACTCCATAATTTTTTCCTTAGCATTGTGTCAAATACCTTTTTTGAAGTCTACAAAACAATAGAAAGTCTCCTCTTTTTTATCCCATTTTTTTCCACTATGTGTCTAAGCGTGATATAGTGATCAATAGTTGAGTGCTTAGGCCTAAAACCCACTTGCCCCTTTGCTCTCTTTCCCTTTTCTTCTACCCATATGTTGATCCGACACTCTATCATACTCCCAAACAACTTTGCAAAGAGAGGGTTGATCATGATAGTTCGATAGTTTGAGGGATTATTTACATCTCCACTTTTAAACAAATGAATGGTCAAGCTAGTTGTCCACTCCGTAGGGAAGCCCTTTTGTAAAATCTCATTGAAAATTTCTTTGATCTGCAGTGCCAGAATATCTACCCCCCATTTTATATGCTCTATCTGAAGATTGTCTATGTCACAGGATTTACTAGTTGCTAACTTTTTTATCCCTTGAATAAATGTCTTTATTTGTGAATTTTTCTCTTGACAATGATAGTAGGGGATGTCTCTTGCTGATTACTGCGCTCATACAATTGTTTTGAATACCCCAACCATTGACTAGTTGTTATGCTATTTTTAGTTTGTATCTTTTTCATGCTTAGTTCCTTTCAATTTTTTTTTGGTTTATGCTTCCCTAAGTAAATCAATTCTTTCTTCATTGTTCTAGTGTATTCTTATTTTTTGCCATTACCAGTTTCTCATATGTTTTTCTGTTTGCTCTTGTTTTTGTTAGATTTACTATAGTAATTCTTATTATTACTTTATTTATTTTGATAGGGTAGTTAGTTAACTACCTAGGTTAGTTACGCTATTGTTAGCATAATAATATTTGGTCTATTTTTATTTTTTATTTGAAGACCTAAGTTGTTGATTAGATCCTAGGATTACGAGCTAATCTGGGCTCTCAATGTATTATTTAAACTGGTTCTAATCAATAGAATATTGTTCGTTTACTTCAACATGGCATCAGAGCCAAAAGTCTGAGAGAGAGAGGAGGCGACACTTTTAAAAAAAATTAAATTAAATTTTTCTTCTGTGCACACACTCCCACGCACACTGTTTTTTGTGTGTTTTTCCTGTGCACGCCCTCCCACGCGCATGATTTTTTTCACGCGTGACTCCCACCCCCCACCCGCGCTGCGCAACTCATGCGCGTGATTTTTTTTTACGCACCCCCCCGACGTCGCGCGTGATTTTTTTTTACGCACCCCACCTGACGTCGCGCGTGATTTTTTTTTTTAGGCCGCCCCCCCAACGTCGCGTGCGACGTGCAACGCAGGCCGCCCCCCCACGACGTCACGCGCGACGCGCGATGCAGGCGACCATGCCCCCCGGGACGTCGTGCGCGACGTGTGATTTTTGCCGCGCAACGCAGCAGACGTTGCCGCAGAGGCAGCAACCGTGACCACCCCAGCCGCCGCCAACAGTGGAGGCAGTGACAAGCGCCACCCCGCCACTACCAATAGCGGAGGCAGCAGCAGCCACGGCCACTTGTCGCCGCCAGCCACGGAGGGAGCTGCAGCCAAGCGGTCGCAACAGGAGCGGGCTCCCGGGACCCTCCTCAAATACGAGGGGGTCCCTGATCCTTTCGGATCAGCCCGCTAGTCCACCTGGTGGTGGACTGTGCGGTAAGGCTCCGGGAGCCTGCAGGTCACGGGTTCCATTCCCGCCGACCCCCCCTTGGAATGAAAAAGGTAAAAAAAATAAAAAATTCAAAGTTTTTTTTAATTATTTTTTCTTTAGTTAAGATTAATTATTGATTTTAATTTATTTTACATAGTTTTAAACTATATAAATTAAAATTAAATTTTTAATTTGATTTTAATTTATTTTTTAATGGTTTTTTAACTATATAAATTAAAATTAATATTTTTTTTAACTTTAAAGCTATAAAATAATTATCAAAATCCTTTGTTGAGAGATTTTTTAAAAAAGGGGGGTATTTTTTTTTCAAAAATCAAAGGGGGAAAGTGAGTAATTTTTTGAAAAGCAAATTTGGCATTATTGTAAAGGTGCATTTTTGGCTACGCCCGACACCTAGTGGGTCATTCCTGTGGGCACTTTTTATGTTGTAGGGTGCATTTTTTTATGTTTTGCACTACTTCATTAAAAGTTAAAAAAATCAAATTCACTCCCTAAGTCCCCGGAATAATTAAAACCCATCCGTGCAATTTATTGCACTACAGCGTTCGGTATTTGTGATACCTCTGGCCAACACTTACAGGTAAAGCTATCGTGATTGTGCTATTGTATCCGTCGCCTAATATAGCTGCCAAAACGACTTCTGAGCTTGTTCTCTATAAATCGTTGGGGAGAGATAAGTTTGCCATTTTGCAATTTTTTACTCCATCTATTACCCTAATAGTTCTTGTGTTTAGGCATAAATCCTGACGAAAGTTCTGAAATCTAAAGTGTTTAGGGGAAGTTACGCCCCACGCATGAGTATTATAGACTTTCTATGGTAGGTGCCATCAACAAGACTATTCCCTTTCAGTACTGCTTAAGTACCACGTATCGTATGATCTCTAAAAATTACCTATAGTTTCCCTCATGTAAGGGCGGGTATTTTGTACAGTATAACGGCCTAGCAAAAGGTATATCGAAAGGGGGACCAATTGGTGTTATAAGGAACCTTCACCATGTCTGCAAAATTAATGACTGATTCTCATCAGTTGTTGAAAGGTCTTAATTACACACCATGGAAAAACAAGATGAAGGCTATCCTAGTCATGGATGACTTATGGGATGTTGTATCTCGAGCAACAATAATACCTTCATCTGCTGCTGGTGCTATAGTTCCATCTACTGCTCAAAAAGACTTTGACAAGCTAGACAACAAAGCAAAGGTGCTCATTTTGCTTGTTGTGGCTGATGAAGTTCAACCCCATATTACTGACTGTGAACATAGTAAAGAGGCATGGGATACCCTTAATACTAGATATGAAGGAAAGAATGATTCCACTATTCTATTTCTTCAATCTCAATTACACAGTATAAGCATGAAGCAGGGGGAGACAGTTGAATTTTTTCTTTGTAGAGTGTCTGAATTGAAAGCAAAGTTGAATTCTTTAGGAGAACCAGTTGATGACAAGCTCCTTACCTCAATTGTATTGAGATCTTTACCTGATTCTTATCGGGTGTTGATCACTTCCCTTCAGGTATCGCAATGAAAAGTTACTTTTGTAGAATTGGTTAGTATGCTTCAAGAGGAGGATGCACGCCAACTACAGCGAGATGATTCTTCTAACACTGCCCTTTACATCAATAGGAAAGGGCAGAACTAGAAGAAGGGTAATTTTCAAAAGGGAGGGAATTCACAAAAAGATTCAAAAGGGAAACAAACTCAACAATCTCAACAGAAAAAGCGATATTGCAAGATCTGTGACAAAGAAGGTCATGATACAAACAAGATGTTGGCATAAGAATAAACAATCAAAACAGAAAGGCCGGAACAAACCACAAAAGAACAAACAACAAGTGAATGTTGCTATTGAAGAATCTAACATGGATTCCGAGAGAGCCCACAAAGTTCTCATGACTACCACAATGTCCAAGCAGACGGATCCTATCTGGTATGTTGATTCTGGAGCCGATAAGCACATGACTGGTGACAAATCGTGGTTTGAGTCTTTTGAGGCCAAAGAGGGCAAACCTGTCACTATTACTAATGATAAAACCTACAAGGTTTAGGGTGAAGGTACTATTTCAGTCACTTTTCCTGATGGCAAGTGTCAGATTGACAAAGTTCTCTATGTTCCAGGTTTGGCAAACAATTTGTTGTCAGTCACACAAATTCTGGACAAAGATATGGTTGTGAACTTTAGTGTTGAGGGAGGCAAGAAGTGTTGTTCTATTACCAGGAGGGGTAAGAACATTGCAATTTCTTCATATAACCATGGCTTATTTGCCTTAGATGCTATCTCTACTCCACATGTAGCCATGACAGTCTCTACAAAGGAGGCAACTTCCCTATGGCACAAGAGATATGGACATTTGAGTTCTGGTTACTTACTTGAGTTAAGTAAGTATGAAATGGTAAAAGGTCTTCCTTCCCTTTCTACCACTTTACCAGTTTGCTCTGACTGCTTGGCAGGAAAGCAGCATAGAGTGCCTTTTGAAAGGAGCTCTACAAGAGCAAAGAAACCTTTGGAGTTGATTCACACCGATCTGTGCGGTCCCTTAACTCCCAACAGTTGTGGGGGTAAGAGGTATTTTTAGTTATTCATGGATGATTACTCATGAAATATGTGGGTATTATTTCTTCAACTGAAATCTGAAGCATTTGGCTTCTTTCAGCAATTCAAGAAATCTGTTGAAAAGGAGTTAGGGACTTTTATAAAGACCCTCTGCTCAGATCGAGGGGAGGAGTTCACCTCTAAAGAATTCTCTGAGTTCTTGAAATAAAATGGGATCACAAGACAGTTAACTACTGCTTATACTCCTCAGCAAAATGGAGTTGCTGAAAGGAGGAATCGTTCCATCATGGAAATGGTTCGTTGCATGCTCACAAGAGCTAGTCTTGAGCAACTATATTGGGCAGAAGCTGTCACCACAGTAGCATATCTGTTGAATAGGGCACCCACAAAGGCTCTACAAGGAATGACTCCACAGGAAGCATGGAGTGGTAGGAAACCCTCCATTTCTCATTTACGCATTTTTTGATGTAAAGCTTTCATGCACATACCAAAAGAGAAAAGGAAGAAGCTAGATGAGAAGACATTGAAGTGTATTCTTCTTGGGTATGATGAGAACTCTAAGGGTTATCGTTTGATTGATCCCTTGACCAAGAAGATACACATCAGTAGAGATGTAGTTTTTGATGAGGCTTTCACATCAGAAAACACATCAAATGTATACCTAGACCTTGTGGAAACTAAGGTTGATAAATCTCCTTCATCAAAAGTTGGAGGTTCGTCTTCATCTTCTTCAACACCTCGAAAGAAGAATCCAAAGTGGTATACAAATACAATCAAAGACTCTAAGCTATCCACTCCACCAGATTTGACATTGGATAGGCCTCGTACTCGCAGAATGGCTCGACAGGAGAAAGCCGCAACGAGAGAATACTGGGGTTGATGATCTATGTCAATCTTTTGAGGAACTTTTTGTAGATCCAGAGAGAGATACAGAAGATATGGATATTGATAATGATAGGGTGTTTATGTCTTCCATAGACGATCTTGAACCCGCATCAATGCAAGATGCTCTTGGTGAGCCTCAGTGGAAGGCCGCTATAGATGCAGAGTTTAAGTCTTTGATGAAAAACAAAACTTGGAAGCTTGTCGATCTGCCATACGAAAAGAAGCCCATAGGCTGCAAATGGGTGTATAAAGTTAAGTATAAGTCAGAAGGTACAATAGATAAGCATAAGGCCCAACTTGTTGCAAAGGGCTATGCTCAAAGAGAAGGCATTGACTACGAGGAAACTTTTGCACCTACTGCTCAAATGACAACCATTCAAGTTCTTTGTGCTATGGTAGCACAATATGGGTGGAAAGTACACCAAATGGATGTCAAGAGTGCTTTTCTAAATGGTGATCTCCAAGAAGAAGTCTACATGACTCAACCGGAAGGATTTGAAGTGGAAGGCCAACAACAGAAAGTTTGCAGATTGGTAAAATCCTTATATGGTTTGAAACAAGCCCCTCGGGCTTGGTATATAAAAATGGATCATCACCTTCTGCAACATGGTTTTAAGAGATGTCCGTTAGATGCAAACCTCTATTTTAAGAAACAAGGTTCTGAAATAGTGTTGCTTGTACTCTATGTTGATGATCTGCTCATTACAGGGAGTTCGAAACTATGATTTCTACTGTCAAAAGAGACTTGTGTCAATATTTTGAGATGTCAGATCTCGGACTTCTCCATTATTGTCTTGGTCTGGAAGTCAGCCAAAAGGAGCACTACATCAAAGTGTCTTAGAAAAAATATGCCAAGACCCTATTGGAAAAATATCGCATGACTGATTGCAATCCAATGTCAACTCCGATGGAAACAGGAATTCAGTTATCGCGATATGATGATTCACCTCAGGTAGATGGTACTCTTTATCGCCAGTTGATTGGGAGTCTCATATATCTGACCAACACTAGGCCAGATATCATATTTGCTGTCAACTATCTTTCGAGGTTCATGCAGGAGCCTAAGACTACACACTGGAAAGCAACAAAGTGCGTTCTTCACTATGTCCGTGGCACAATGGAATATGGCCTAGAATATAAGAGGAACAACAAATTCTTCTTATAAGGATACACGAACTCCGACTATGCCGGATCATATGATGACCGTAAATCAACTTCAGGATATTTATTTCATCTTGGATCTGGTCTTGTCTCTTAGCACAGCAAGAAGCAACAGGTGGTTGCTATTTCATCAACAGAGGCAGAATATCGCGTAGCATGTGAAGCTGTGTGTGAAGTGATATGGTTGCATCGCATCCTAACGTGTTTTACCCATTGGTTCCTTTAGTAATCTTCGCGCTTCTTTGCAATCTTCATCGAACCATGGGTTCGTTGGAAAGCTATTTCTTTATTTATTTTTAGGTTTAGCTCTCGTGCATTTGTTTAGATCTTCTTGGATAACATGCATTAACTATTCACTCTTACTATAATATTTTCTACTATGAGGTAGTCCATTTCTTTCCCTTTCCTGTAACTCGTTATTCAATGTTACCCTAAAACTCTACTGATTTTCTTTTGTTAACAGAATGCTTCCCTTGTGAGGAAATTTATTTTGATTACCTTGCAAGTGTTTTTCCCTTGGTTTGTCTCCTTGCATTTGAAGTTTCATAACATTTGGATTGTGATATGACTTAAGTTACACTAGAGAATCTTCCACTTCTAACTCCTTTATTTTTTGTATGCAATTTTGTGAGCATATTACATAGTCTATTACACTTTGTCCCTTATATGTTTTGCATGTATACTTTCCTGAATTTTTCCACCTATTCATCCCATTGCAAATAATTAAGTTGTGTATACTGCAAAGACCTAACAACTCTTCTCCATATTATGTGATAAGCCTATGCTCATCTTCTAAAGTCATTACTGATTTTCCTCTTATGGCATCCAAAGAGGATTAATCTCAATATCTTTGTTACTTTCTATAATGTTAGCTTGCTTATTTGTTGTTCTTGCATTGAAGTATCCAAAATACCATTTGATATAAGCTTTAACTTCTAGTTTTTTAAAACAACTGTGCAGGTTTGTGCTGAGAATGGTCCACAAGGCAACCTTCATTCTCTTGATGTAATTCTTTCTTTGCTTGAAGTTGATTTTGCATGTCATAATTTAGAATATATCACCCTTGTCGGGTATTTCGTTGGAGGCATCCCTAACGAGTCTTCCCTTAGGGCCTGGGTTAACACAGCTGGACTCCTCATGGAGTCAAGCTAACGATGGTTCAAAACCTTATAAAATATTTTTTTCTATTTCGCTTTGTAGAAATAACCCATGCTAAGATGATTTACGAACATGGCCCTTGGTACATGAGAAGCTCTCTGCTTGTTTTTTCTCCTTGGAACCGTCACTTTTTTTTTTATGAGGAAAGATCTACCAAAGTCCCTGTGTGGGTGGAATTTCCAAGACTCCGTCTACCTTTGTGGTCCTTTCTCATTTGCATAGCAACCCCTCTTGGGCTGGTGGAGGCACACAAATTTTTCCATGCACCCCCTAAAAAACATGTTTGCATTGAGATTGATGTTTCTTGAGATCTCAAGGAATCTATTGACATACAAGTTAGCGACACTGTGTTATCCCAATGGGTCCTCTACATTAATTTGTCCAAAACTTGTTTTCGGTGCCAATCCTCAACACACAAGATCAAAGATTGTCCCTTGATACCGCATAATAAGGATAAGCAGAGCCCCACCACACCGAGTGCACCCACTCCTCAATCTCAGGAGGATGGTTGGACAACTGTGAGAGGGCGTACAAATACACATTTGGTTGCTTCTAAAGGTACATAGTCCAAGTCAACACATGTCTCATAGCCGATAAAAAAATGATATGAAAAGGAAAAAGTTGATCCTATAGCTGAAACTGCAAAATAATGAGGCTCCTCAGTCTCAACAGAGGGTTGTAGTAGTACTTGCTTCAGAGTCCTCCAATACATTTCCCCCAGCTAACACTAGGCGCTCCCGCAGCCCGAGAAGGGGATCTGCAGAAGATGCTGCTCCAAAGAAGCGACTTCATATGTCCAATGTTCAGTTGGACAACAACTACAGTGTGTTCGAGTATCTTAACAATGATGAGGATATGCCGTTGGATGCAAAGCCATCATTGATAGAATTGAAAGTTCCTCCAGAGGAAGCAAAATTTAAATTTCCCTCCCCTTCTATGCGGTTTCAACATTCTCATAGTCCTCGACAAGGGAAAGAAGATGATGACACTTTACCTAAAAAACGGTTTCACCCATCTGACCCAAAAGTTCCAATAATTTTGTATTGGATAGACACCAATCTAGCCAAAAGGTAGACGTAAGTTACAATTTTACAGTTTAAGGTTTCTAATTTATTTTGCTATGCCTAATTATGTTGTGTATTCACCCTTTTAGGGTTTGGTTTCGTTTTATAAGAGGGCATTGAATAAGTGTAATTTGTTTGCTTGAATTCCCATTTTATTAACGAGGATGTTTTTTTCGCTAATAGTGTAAGGCACGTAACGTGTTTATTTGTTTTTTTGTTTGTAAAAATATATTTTGTTTTATAATGAAATATTTTTTACAAAAAAAATTGGTTATATCCAACCAAAAAAACAAAATTGGTTATATGAATTAAAACGAACTTCACCCTTCTTATACCATAACCAACTTAACAAAATTTAAACATGCAAAATTAATAAAAATAAAATAAAACTATAAGCTTAATTATTATTACTATTACTATTTTATATTAATTAACATTTCCTAAATTATATATTTTATACTAACCACAATGTTAAGTCATTGTCCAAAATAAATATAATGGGCTCCCCCAACCTAAAACAAATATATGTCTAAGTCGGCAGATCTACACCGTCGATTGTCTTTCCTATCAAACCCTAATCCGTCTTCGTTACATATATGAATCTAAAACCCTGGTTTTGCAATCTTTTGTTGTGCGGCTTGTGACTCGCGAGATCAAGAAGAAAAGAGGTTAGCTTTTATTTTTTTGACGCCTAAAATTTTCATTGGCAATGGACAATTTGCATTTTTAGCTTTGATTCGGGCTTCGAATCGTCTGTTTTCAAGCATTTTAGGGATCGATTTGAAGGATTAAGTGTGGCCTTGAATCTCAGCCGAGAATCGTATGTTATATTTGATCATTTTGGAGTTTATGCCTTTTATTTCTCAGATTTATTATCAGTTTCCATGTTTTTTAGGATTACGGTTGAAGTATTTGTGCGGACTTAGATCATTATTGGTTTCATGATTGTTGTCCTGGTCTTATTCTTTTATTTTTATTTACGCCAATATTTTGAGCTATGGACAGTTGACATATAGATACTGTATCAATTTCTGTTTGTCCCTCCTATTTGAGCTCCAGATCGGGTAATTCTCTACAGTCTAGGGTTTAGTGCTGTTTCAAGCTTTGAAGCTTTTGTAAAATACTTCCTTCGAGGGGTTTGCCTCGGATGTTTTTAGCACGATATTAGTAAGCTTTATTTAAGCTCTGTTGTCTCCACTTATACGCTATTATTTATTTAGTTTTTAGTTTTTTGGGCTGTTATAAGATCTCAATAGTGGTTAATGGGATTGAAATGGGTACCATCCTGCTACATCGCCACCATACTACCAATAGTTTGGCAATTATACATATATGTATTTTTTAACCTGGGTCTCCTCCTTAAAAAGTTCAAGAAATTAAGTGGTAAACTGGTTGAGCTCATGCCATTTTATGTGTTAACCCAGGAGAAAGTCCAGGAAATTAACTGGTTGAGCTCATACCAATTTATAAGTGTTAACCCATGAGATTTGAACCTTTGTTAAGGATGGGAGATATTCATTCCTTACTGGTTTCTCTAGACCTCATAGGCGTTGCTTTAGCATAATATAAATGGTTTTGTTGTTCCTTTTAATTTTAGCAATGTCGGACGATCTATGTGTTTTAAGGTCATTCAGTGTAAAATGGTAGATGTAGTCTGCTTTAAGGTGTGTTGGTTTTTATTTATCTAGACACGTCAGTTTTACCTGTTCAAGTGTAGAGTATTTCATGGAGGTTGTCTGTGCAATTTAGTTATTTGTGTCAAATCTCCCTGTTTAAATCTTAGGTTTTTTCTTGGTTAGCGTTCGAGGTTTTAATTTATCTATATGTGTCAAATTTACCTGCCCAAAACCTAAAGCAAAAAGCATTTTGCGGTTCTTTGTTGGAGTTTTAATTTTGTATTTTTTATATTAATATAGATGTGAAAAAGTTTATACATGTTATCTTGGCCACGGTTTCTTGATTTTTATTTATCTAGATTGATAAAGTTACATGTTTCAAATGTTTTTCATTGTGTAGAGACATTTTATATGGGGGTTTTCTTTATTTTCATTTATTAAAGTTGGTCCAATTTATTTGCATTTATACAAAGGTTAATGTAGTGTAATAATGTTGTTTATTAGTTCTCTTTCATAGGGATTTGTATTAGAGTACAGGATTTTGCATATGCACGTAAGCACTAAGAATGCGGGATATTTTTATATTGCAACATTAAATTATATTCTATTGCCAATTAAGTACTAGCTTTACTTCTTCTATTCATTCTGGGTTTAAATATCTCATTTACATTTCACAGAGGATATCTGCGGGACGGTTTTTACGAGTTTTGTTCAAGATGTCTTGCAGCGAACTTGCCTGCACTTATGCAGCATTGATCCTTCACGATGATGGAATCCCCATCACAGTATCCTATAAAATATTCGCTTTCTTGAAGATTTGTTAAATTTTCTTTCGAAATTATAAAATGCTTTTCATTAATCTTATCCCAGCTCTTGGTATTTTCTGTGTTTCGTGCTATTAAATACTATATTGACACCATATTTTAATAACTTCAGAAGTTTTGTTTCTCAGGTATTTTTCTAAATCCATAGGATCTAGAATTGAAAAAAACCCAAGTACTCCCGTAAACCTTCAATCTTTACTGATAGTGAGACATTTTAGTAATTGCCAGCTTTTGATGAGAAAATATGGGAAATTACTGAATGCTTTATGGTGTAGGTTAATTTTGAGCTGGATAGCCTTGCTTTGTACAAATTAAAATAGAATTGAAAAAAACCCAAGTACTCCTGTAAACCTTCAATCTTTACTGATAGTGAGACATTTTAGTAATTGCCGGCTTTTGATGATAAAATATGGGAAATTACTGAATGCTTCATAGTGTAGGTTAATTTTGAGCTGGATAGCCTTGCTTTGTACAGATTAAAATTTCTCTTTTGCAGAAAACATGTCATATTCTTAACCTAATTGATAGGCCGAGAAAATCATGACATTGGTGAAGGCTGCAGATGTGCAAATTGAGTCCTACTGGCCTGCCTTGTTTGCAAAGCTGTTGGAAAAAAGAAGCATCGAAGACCTCATTCTCAGCGTTGGGTCTGGTGAGTTTTGCACTTGTTGACCTTCGGGATTAGCGTTTCTTCAGTTTATATATCTTTCTCATTAGGGTCACAGGGGTCATGGTAAGCATTGGTGTAAATTAGCATCCTAGGTTTGTAAGTTGCCTTTAAAGTTAGTTAGGTTGATATTTCAACTACTCTTAGGTGTTTAGGTTGCGGTTAAGCCTACATAAGTTTCTAGGTAATGAAAATCCAATATTTTTTTAAGCACAAATTACTTAATGTAGCATATTTGGTTTTGTTCTAATTCTTGCTTTTATTGGTTAGGTGGTGGTGGTGCTGTAGCTGCTGTGTCAGCAGCTCCTGCTGCTGCTGCTGAAGCTGCTGCTCCTCCTCCGGAAGAGAAAAAGGTTGGTTGTCTTCTTTGATTCTTTCTTATCACTTTGAAGCCTGCTAATATTAAGGCCTTTGTCTTGCATTCAAATTGATTTTTTTCCTTTCAAATGAACTTGTGCTCAACAGGAAGAGGCCAAGGAGGAGAGTGATGAGGACATGGGATTCAGCTTGTTTGATTAGGCTGTTTCTTGGCAAAATATTACCTATAGTTAGGTGAAAACATATTTGGTTAGGGTTTTGGGCAAACAAAATGAAGAGTGTACTTTCCGGTGCTAACTTTGCGGCATTGGCAGCATTTTAAATGTGTAGGACTTACTTTCTTATCGAAATTAATATCAACAATGCAGTCAATGGTCTCCATTCATAGTTATTGCAATTCAAATTTTAATTTCATTTAAATGTTTTTTGTGGGACTATTTTACTATTATGGTTGAATATCTTTAAAGAATATTGTTGTGGCTATTTTTCTTTTTAAGGCTGTTGGGATGTCTTGGTACACTGTCATAAATTATATCATTATGGTTGAATGTCTTCAAAAAATATTGTTGTGGCGATTTTTCTTTTTAAGAATAGTATTTGCACAGAGAAACGGTTCTTACAGATTTTAACTGGGAATTCTAGAAGTAGAATGCTCTAATTTGAAATTTTATTAGATTTTGGTTTATGTTTTGTTGAGAAAGGACCAAAGAATTTTCAGATAATTTTCTCACTTGGTTTATTTATCATTTAAAATGGTTTAGGGGTTTGAATGCTCTGCATGCAAAGCAGCCATAGCTATAATACTGTTTGAATTGTGCCATGTATATTTTAGTCGGTTATGTGTATTGTACCACTGGATATGGTTTAGGGGCTTCAATGCTGCATGTAAAGCAGCCATACCTGTAATGCTGTATGTGTTATGCCTAGTATATTTATTATTTGGCATCCTTCCTATAGTTGGTTTCGTGCATGAACTTCTAATCTCTGCTAGTTTCATGATAAAAGTTCAAATATCTAGTAGACTAATCAACATCAATGGAATTCAAATGAAAAATGAGACTGGGTAACCTTGATAATTACTAGAAGAAAACACCTTTGGCGCTGCCAAACTCCAATGCAACAGTGGAGCATTGCAGAAAACAGCATTTTGTTTTACTGCTGTAGGTTTTGATCTCCGTAATGTTGGAGTGAAATGAAGATTTATTTTCCATCAGATCCACTTTAGTTCCTTGCAGGAGTTTTTTTTTTTTGGTTGTGCTAGAATATCCATTAAAACAAATTTCTTCGTGATATTCCATTAGATCCACTTTAGTTCCTCGAAGGAGTTTTTCTGTTAATGGTTTGAATATCCGTTAAACAAGTTTCACCTTTATACTACCCTGAAGCAGAGCAATTTGTGAGGGTAGTTGGATTTATAACATTACCTCTCTAATTCTTCCAATATTTGTACTTATGGGTCCCACATATATTACGTCATAACCACATATTTCAACCCATGGGTCCCGCATATATTACATCATACCCACATAGATTTGAACCTTGATCTTTTTCTTGTTTGTGGAGGAATTTAACAGATTGAACTAATGCCACATAATGTCTGGTTTTTCTAATAGTAACACTACTGCTGGTACATGAATAGTTCTAATAGTAACACTACTGTTGGTACATGAATAGTTCTCTCAATGCCTATTAATATAGGTATTGTTATGTAAAGGTATCTGCTGAGAACATCTGTGTAGAATTAGGAACAATCAGAAACCAATAACCTTGATGAACCGAGCTGGCTAGTCAGTCAGGGAACTTGGTCTTTTTTGTATGGTGTACTTACAGTGGTGGTTGATCGTGATCTTACAATGCTATCTTACAATTTGTGATCTTATTTCAAATCTAATAGAGGAAGAACATGTTTGGCTGACAATGAATGTAAAAGAAGATTACAAGAGAAGAATGTGTACCCCTTGTAAACAATAAACAAATAAATGAGTTAGTGTTTCTCTTGAATGGTTGAAAAATGTGTTGGATTTTTAAAGTTAAAAATGGATTTTTAAAAAAAGTGCAAGAATCTGTTATGATAGGATGGTGAGTGTAATAATACTATTTGCTTTAAGATATTTGAACTAGTATTTTTAATAAATTTGACACTAGGAGAATCAATTATAATGGCTTGAATATTTAGTTTATATACATCTGCACAGGTGGTTTAGAGTCATAATGGTGATCAACGATATTTGCTCTTGTAACCTGATTTCTAATCTCATGGATAAACCATTTTATTTTATCTTAATTTGGGTGAGCCTAGGACTTTAAGCTCCTTTAGTGTAGACGATACTAACACTAACCCAAATACTTGGAAAGACATGTATTAATCCAAATACTTGGAAAGACATGTATGGAGTCAGAAAAGCATCTTAAGTAAAAAATATCAGTGTTTGTAGGGAGAAATTCTGAGGTATGTGGGATGCTAGTTATGCTAGGTATGCAGAATACACATTCTATAAGAGAACACTAATTAAAATACTTTGAAAGAGGTACAAAGTTGGAAAGGTTAGGTTGAACTAAAAAATATTAGTGCTTGTAGGGAAATCTAAATTTGAGGTATATAGGATTATAGTTATGGGTAAAACACAGTTTAACCAGTGGAAAGAAACTAAATAAATATAGTGAAGTAGCACTCTTATTTGACATGCCTTGAAGGTTGAAAATCCTTTGATCCTTGCACCCTTGATTGAGGCTCTTTAGGAAGTTTAGGATCTTTTTTGGTTGATAAGAACTCTACCTTGATCTTGAGGTAAGGTCCTCCTTATAGGAGAAAACTACATTAGGATGCAAATAAGAGCAATATCTTCTCTGTATGATGATGAAATGTCAATATAAAAGAAGCCTATTAGAAAGGAATAACATAGGGTTTTGGATGTCTAACCAAGCACAAGGATGCTAAGTAGATTTTGGAGGAAGACAAACCATGTCTTATGCCTACTTCCTCTAGAATTTATAAGTTGTGTCTGGAATTGCTTTGAAATGTTCTATTTGACTTCCTATTTAAAGTTATACCCAACATATGGTTATCCATCCATACTTACGTTGCCAAAAGTATGGTGTACAATCCTACCTTGTATAGGATTCGAACTATAGACCTATTTAGAGTTCTAAAGTCTTCACTTTTAAGTCAACTTGTCAAAATCGTTAACTAGTTATAGATACTCCTATCGACTAGGACAAATTGACTTTGATAATGACAATATTTTAAAGGAAGCAAAATTTGCAATCAATTTGATGTTTGCAAGTATTATGAGAAGTGACAAGAAATATTTTAAAGGAAGCAAAATTTGCAATCAATTTGATGTTTGCAAGTATTATGAGCAAGATCACGTAGAGTCAATAATGCTCTTGATGAAATGCAATGCTTTGGGGTGGCATTAACACCATGACAAAGTGACAACGCTTGATATTAATGTGAGGAAACATGAAATTCATAAAATGGGCTTAATCCTAGGAACTCTAATAAACTTATGAAGGCTTTTACATGGAAATTTGGTAATGATCCTTACCTATAAGATGGATTGGTTAGAAGGATGGACACTTTGAAGTTTATCTATGGCATATGAGCCTTAAGGCCTACATGTGGGATATCAGAGCCTTGTATTTCGTAATTCATTTTTAAGTTGACTCGGTTTCCTATATATAACCTCCATCCATAAGGTTCTCGTTTTGCCATTAAGTATTTTGTAATTGATTTTTAAGTTGACTTGTTTCCCTATATATAGCCTTCATCCGTAAGGTTCTCGTTTTCCCATTAAGTATTTTGTAATTGATTTTTAAGTTGACTTGTTTCCCTATATATAGCCTCCATCCGTAAGGTTCTCGTTTTGCCATTAAGTGAAGCAAAGACAGTGCCATTGCAGAATGTAAAAAAATAAAGCATGATCAATTGCAAATGTGAAAGCATGATCAATTGCAAATGTGTCCTGCCATGGGTTTGTATTGAATCATGCAAGGTAGGTGGGTGTATCTATGTGGCATCGAAAAAATGAAAGTTTTGCAAGATGAAGGCTAACCTCTAGTGGTTACGGGATGACTACTAGCAATCGGTAAAAATGAGGAGGCCTATGGTAAAAAATAGAGGTTTATAATCCAAACAATTCAATTTGATTGTCCACAAAAAAATTGGAGTAACAAGTGGGAATTTGAGTGTTAAACTAATTTGGTTTTTGTCAATATGATTTGTAGTGGTTACTAGGATCCATAGAGGAACTCATTGTCCCTTGTTGACCATATAAGTCGGACTACATGAGTAATGATGCAAGTCTTTGAGATCGTAAATTAGAAAAATAATTTACTAGAAATATAAACTACGATATTTAGAAATGGATCCATAGAGGAGTTCATTGTCCCTTGTTGACCATATAAGTCGGACTACATGAGTAATGATAAGTCTTTGAGATCTTAAATTAGAAAAATAATTCACTAGAAAAGGATATTTAGAAATCACTTGTAGAGTCAAATTTTGGAATTACTGTTGTTTAATGCTCTGATTATTTGATGCCGTAGGTGCAACTGAAAATTTAAGGTTGTAAAAATTGAAAGAAATTTTGCTTGAATGTTGCTAGATTTGTTTGATATTAATTGAAACACTTTTTATGATGGTTAATTTTTATTTTGTTCTAGGGTTGGTTTAATTTTTCTAGTTGTGTCAAGCAAGAATGCTACTTTTTAACAAGTGACAATCTCTATAGGAGCACTTGCAAATATGTGTTGTTTCCAATTTAGATGTTACTGACTAGTGTAGTCGCTAATTTAGGCACTATTAGCCAACACATTTGCAAATATAGATGAAGTCACCAAATTAGGCACTATTGAAAAACACAACCACAAATTTAGCCATTGTTGGTTGACACAGTTGATTATTAGGTGCTCAACTAAGCACTCTTATTTGACATAGGAATAATATTATCAAAGCATCTAAAATTTGTTGATTTTACTTTCTTCGAGTACAAAGACCAATGCTTTTGGTTCTAAGGTATATTTAATGGTAGAGTGAGTCTTAGGACTTTCCTTAGTAGTGTTCATAAGGGTGGACAATTGGATGTGGAGGGCCAGGGATCCCTAATGGCTAGGAGAGGTATTGGGGTGATTGTCCTAAGAGAACCAAAATATGCAAAATTTATCCTAACCAAAACCTATGTGTTGCGTCTCTGCTCCCTCCTTCGTGGCCCATCGATGTATTCATGGGAGAGGTGCTTTAGACCTAGCAACTCGAGTTGAACACCTTTATATGGGAGTATAAGGGATTGACATATGAGATAGTAAAAAAACATTAGAGGACATGCATGCCCTACTAGATGTGCCAATGATGGGGTAGTCATGGTAATATGTTTGACCATCAATATGACCAAGACATATATTGCCTAGGAATTGACATATGATAGAAGGATCACATTAAAGGACATACATGTATGCCCTATTAGAAGTGTTAATGAAGGGCTAGTCATGACAATGTGTTTCCTTGACATTAATATGGCTAAGACATATACTGTCTACCCTACTGATGGGGAGAAGCATATTGGTAAGATTGTGACGATTATCCTAGTTGGGTAGTTGGTTCATTTGCATATTCAAAATGCCATAGGTTGATTTCAAAGTGCCAAGAATTTTTTGAAACTTTCTACATTTCTAATTCGGCCAAATGGGTATCCAGAACAATTGAAAAGACTAGAAAATTCATTGTGGATCAAAAGATACGCCCTTTTGAAATTCATGGACTGTTATGGGGAATTATTGTTGCTTTTGCCCGAATCTTCTGAAACATTGATGTTGTGTATGCAAATTTGGTATTGTTGCAAGGCTTACCTCGAGAGATTTCCATCAAGCTTTGAATCACGTCATGGACCTCTCTAGCAAAAGTTATGGTAGTTTCAAGCTTACAACTAGTTGTAGGAGGAAAAGTGGCGGGATTCCGAAAAGTACTAACAATAGCTTATAAATATAATTTTCCAAACCTAAATTAGGACTATATATGTGAGTTCTAAGGAGGCTTATGGGATTCTAATGCGAAGATAAACTTTTAGAAGAGAAGGAGACATTTTGAAATCTTCAAGAGAACTCTTAAGAATAAAGGGTAGGAAATACATCAGAGTAGGGAGAGCAGAGTTGGAGAAGGAAATATTGTAGTCTAATACAACAATTAAGGATTGTAATCAATGCACGTTTTTTCCAATAAAAATCTATAGAAATATTTTGATCATGGTTTTACCCATTTTGGGGTTTCCACGTAAATTTGGTGTCTCTCTTTGAATTGTGTGAATGTTTGTCTGAGATTATTGTTGTTTATTTTCCTTTATTGCTGTAATTCAAATAATACTAACATGCAAAAATTGTAAATTAATGAAGCATAGGGATTAAGCAAGATCCATAGATTTGTATGCAAAGGTGAATCCACAACATGGCACTTTACGGATCATGGTATGCTCTGAGTGGTTGGGAATCATTTCCCTTCAATAAATCAATGGACAATAGAGAGACACATGACATGTTTTGACAATGGTAAATCTTGTCCCAAATATTGAGATTATATGGAGGTCATATGGGGAGCCTATAGTCAATTATTAGGAGGTGTGATAGGTGTTGTAAATTGCACATCTATATGGACATCAAAAATAAATCATGGAGGTGCATCCTATTCAAAGCGCGCTTAGATAACTTTGAAATGAGGTTCCAATTTTGGCCTTCTTGCAGTTTATGCCTAGGCATGCATGAGAGAGATACGTCATGCTGACAATGAGGTTTACCCATAAGACAGGTGGTACGGTAGTGGCAAAAGTAGTGATATTACCAACATGATATGTGCCCCCTAGACGGTGGTGAGATCAAGACAATAATAAAGTTGACTTGTGACACATTGACAAAGGAGAGTAGGAGGTGATCCTTATGGAGGAGGTGTGGGTGAAACATCTCATAGACGGACTAAGACAAAAGGAGATGTCCCATCAAAAGGGAGCATCAACAATGCTACTCTGGTATAAGTCTATGTACAAAGTGGAGATACGAGTTACCTAGAGGGAGGAGAAGAGGCTACCTTTATGGATTTATCTACATAGATGGAGGGCTCCATGGACTCTGCCTATGTAATAGGTTATCCTAGTAACACTAGACTCCTTTGTTATACTCGTTTACTTTTGGATTATGAATTTTGACTTTGACATGCATATGTATATATATTAAATGAAATGTTAATATTTCATATGAATTAACAAAATTACAAATGTAAAAAATGTGTAGCTACCTTTGATGGATGGAGATATGACATTGCTCAAGGTCTTATATGACTTGCTCTCAAGATCCCATCTATAGTTGTTGCTAATGTGTTATTGAGTTTTCCCAAGTATGTGCATGACTTGGATCCTACTTATAATGTTAGTGATCTCCTTCAAGCTTTATGGAGTGGTGACACTATGAGGATGAGAGTGGCCCTATTAGAGGTTAACCTAGTGTGATTGAATGAGATAGATCAATTAGTGGAGGATCATACAAGGGAGGTGACCACAAAGAGAGAGAATCACATGATAGAGGTGACCACCATGAGGAAGAATCATATGAGAGAGGTGGATTCATTGAGAGAGAACCTTGGCCATACACGTGGAGAGGCCTTGGGATTGAGGTTGAGATCAACAAGATAACATATATAGATAGAGACTGAGGACTTCTCAAGGAATGATAAAGAGTGTACAACAATCTTTGAAAAGGGAGAGAAATATGTATGATGTATATGTATTTTTGACTGATATGTATATATGCACGGAATTTAGACTTTGGTGATGCCTTGTCAATTTATGTTGTTCGTATCATTTTTGAACTATTTATTGATCTTTTATTTTGGATCATGTGCTTTATCTTTTCATTCACTTTGTTTATTTTTCTTTTGCATTTGAATTTTCTCAATGCATGTATATCATTTTTCTAATGTAACATTTTTTCTCAATGCATGCTTATCTTTGTTTTATTGTCATTTTTTCTCGATGCATGAATATTTTTTTGTAACTCAATATTAGTGACAATGTTAGGCATATGAAAATCATCAATGACATGATTTTTATTATAATTTCATTGGCTAGGATAATAATAAGATAAACAACAAATTGAATTTATTAGTGTAAAGCATTTATATATATAAAAGCCTTTATAAAATTAGTTATAAGAAAATTAAAGAGTCTCACAAATCATTACATATCAAATGTTCATTAAGTCATAAAAGTAAATCAATATGAATCTAATAAAGATGTCTTAAAAAAACTACACTTCTACTTAGAAATTATGAGTTTGGTCTTTCTTACTTTATAATATTTGAATCTTTATACTTCTTTGAGCATAATGACTTACCATATTTGCCACAATGTAAGTCATGCAATAAATCAACTCAAGAACAAATGCTCATTATGAATGATCAATAATTGAATAATGTAGGATGCTTATAGATAAAAATGTATGATCTCTAACAAATGTGAATTTTCCATGATGAACTATCGCATAAATGAATATCATAGAGGAGATAATCTCATAAAATGGATCTCTTAATGAAAAAATTATATCAAGAAAATGAATGTGATAGTGATAAATCTCATAACAATAGTAATTTGTTGGCATAATATTGAATATGATAATATGTTGTCAGTAAATGATAGTGAAGGGATAGTGTCAGTAACCGACAATGCAAGGATAGTGTCATAAGAGGTTGGCCAACAAAAATCTAACTTTTGAACCAAGCCTCAAGGAGGAAAACCAACCATACCAACAACCTCCACAACAAAACAAATAAAAAAGTATGGGGTGCCCAAAACTAGTGTTGTGGTATATAGCTCATTGTGACTGTCTTTTCGAGTTGACATTTTGATATATAACACCCAAGCACTTTTTATGGCTCCTTACTAAAAATAGTAACTCATGGAACCATACTTCTATTTTTAGTAAGTCAGTAATAGTTGATCAAATCACACCAAAATGGCTGGTGGCACTCGTGGACACCAAAAGCAGGTAGAATAAGCCAACTCTTTAGAGCAAATAAATTCCACACTTACTAGCCTTGTCAATGTGATTCAAAATGTGCAAGATGATGTACAACATTTGAGAAGTGACTATTTTAGCTCCAAAGCCAACTTTGAAGAACACTTCTTAGAGGTTGATGCATTGCTTAAGGATGGTCCAAAGGTATTTGAGCGTCATGACATTGAACACCTCGTTTGTGGAAAAGGACTCCATAGGGACAAGAAAGGCTCACACTCTTTTTGATTAGGATGCTCCCTTTAAACTGCTTAAATTGGACTTTCCTAAGTTCAATGGAAAGGATGTATATGGGTGGTTATGTCGTGCGGACCAGTTTTTCAAACTTCACAATGTCTCTAAATATTTGTGGATCACTATGACATCTTTCAACTTTAAATATGAAGCTTTACAATGGTATACATGGTTACAAAACATAGTTCTCGACCATTTTTGGGAAGTTTTTGAGTCCTCACTCGTTTTGGTCCTAGTGAGTATGAGGTCTTCACAAGAGCATTAACCAAATTGATACAAACCTCTATAGTTCATGAATACTAGACCCGATTTGAGAAATTGGCTAACAGGACCAAGGGGTTGAATGAAGTATTTTTCAAGCTATTTTTTGGTGGCTTGAAGGATGGTCTCAAGGATGAGGTCAATATGTTCAAACCACAAACTATGATGTAGGCCATAAGCTTGGCAAGGTTGTTCGAAGAAAAATATTCAACTCAAAGGAGGCCACCTAAATTTCCATAGGCCAAACCCTCCTTTCCTTCTAAGTTCACATCCAAATTGAAAGTAAATCTACCCCATTTAAGCACTTGAATACCAAAGAGATAGATGCCTGATGGGCCTAAGGTATATGTTATAATTGTAATGAAAAATATACACGAGGGCATAAGTGCATCCAAAATAAGCTATTATTGATCGATGTAGAAGAGTCAGCCATCAGTGAACAACTTGAGGATGAAGCAAAAATATCAAAGGAACCAACTCAAGATGAAGGTGACACATAAGAACAACCACAACCCAAAATTTTCATCCATGCCATTGAGAGAAATACTACCCCACAAATAATGGAAGTAGTAGGTTTTTTCAAAGGCCAATGTATTACAATCCTCATTGATTTAGGAAGCACACACAATTTTGTTGATCCTCGAGTCACCAAGCAAGCCAATTGTTACATACATATATGCAAATCCTTTGAGGTTATGGTGGCAAATGATAAAATTTTGTCTTGTAAAGGCAAATGCCACAATATTACGTTGAAGCTAGGGGATTATGAGCTCAAAATGGATATGTTTGCTCTTCAACTAGGAGGATGTGATATTGCTCTCGAAACTCGATGGTTAGGTTATTTGGGAACCATCACTTGGAACTTTATAGAGTTATGAATGTAATTTTCATAAAATGGTAGGTCCTACACTCTTCGTGGCTCACAAGCAAGATCTACTCAGATTATTAGTTCAAACTGTATGGAGAAGTTAAAAAAATCCTCATCGAGTAATCACTCAAGTATTTTTCATACAACCACCTCCTTTGATCGAGGATAAACTTCCAACATATTTGCAACTCGTTTTGACCAAGCATGATGCAGTATTTGCAGAACCAATAATATTACCACCCTGTAGCTCCCATGATCATAAAATTCCATTGGTACCTGGTAGTGTGTCGCCTAACATTAGACCTTACCGCTACCCCCATGCACTTAAATAAAAAATAGAAAATTTAGTACAAGAATTGTTAAAATCTAGAGTCATTTGCCTAGTAACAATCCTTATTCTTCTCCAGTCTTATTGGTTTGCAAGAAATATGGGTCCTGGTGGTTGTGTATAGATTTTTGTGAGATCAATAAGCTCACCATTAAGGATAAATTTCCTATTTCTATGATAGATGAATTATTGGATGAGTTGCATGGTGCTATGTTTTTCTCCAAGTTAGATCTTCACTCAGGTTACCATCAAATATGACTTAAGGAGGAGGACATTCCCAGAACAACATTCTACACTCATAATGACCATTATAAATTTTTGGTTATGCCATTTGGCCTAACAAATACCCCTTCCACATTTCAAAACCTCATGAACAACATTTTCCACCCATTCCTTTGTAAATTTATTTTGTTTTTCTTTGATGATATTTTGGTTTATAGTCACTCTTGGGAAGAGCATCTCATCCATATGGAGCAGACTTTGATGATTTTGGCTCAGCATCAGCTTTATGCTAAGCGGTCCAAGTGTTCTTTGGGTTATCTGAAGTAGAGTATTTGGGACATATTATCACCAAAGATGGAGTTCAAGTGGACCCTAAGAAGATTCAAGCCATTCAAGATTGGTCAAAGCCTCACACTCATAAGGACCTTCGTGGTTTTTTGGGACTCACAAGCTATTATCATAAATTTATCCGCAACTATGTACAAATCACTATCCCTTTAATGACCATGTTGAAGAAGAATTCTTTTACCTGGATAGGCCTTGTCGAATAGGATTTCCTCGATCTAAAGCATATTATGACAACCACTCCATATTAGCAATGTTGGATTTCTCCAAAACCCTTATAATTAAAAGTGATGCTTTAGGCAATGGCATTGGAGTCGTGTTGATGTAGGAAGGACGACCATTGGCCTTCACTAGCAAAGCACTTTCTAGTTGTAATTTGGAAAAATTAACTTATGCGAAGGAGATGCTCCTAATATTGCATACAATTACTCACTGGTAATCCTATCTCATTTGACATCATTTCTCCATCAAAATAGACCACCAAAGCCTCAAGTACTTTATGGAGCAAAAAGTTGCCACCCAAAAACAACAAAAGTGGGTCTCTAAACTCATGGGCTATGATTATGAGATTACCTATAAAAAATGAAAGGATAACATTATGGTGGATGTACTCTCTTATCAATTTTATGCTCAAAGTATGTGCCATCTCTTCACCCATTCCTTAGTGGATAATTTCTCTCTGTGAGGAAGTTCTCAAGGACTTTGGATTGCAAACTTTGATTGCCACACTTCAAACAATGCCTACCTCATATCCAATATACACTTGGGATGGACAAGATTTAAGGTATATCCAATGCCTTGTTATTCACCCTACTTCTCCACTACGAGAACTCATATCGAAAGAGTTGCATGCTTCATCCATTGAAGGCCATTCTAGGTTCCTCGAGACCTAGGAATAGATTAAGCATATTTTATTATGGAAGGGTATGAAGAAGGACATTTAAAATTTTGTGGTATAATATGACATATGCCAGAGGATGAAGTAAGAAACAATGCCTTTCCCAAGAGCTCTTCAGCCTTTGCCTAAATCTAGACAGATATTTCCATGGAATTTATTGAAGGGTTACCTAAGTCTAGAGGTAAATCAATTATTTTGGTCGCAATGGATCTTTTCAAGAAGTATGCTCATTTTTGTTCCCTTGCCCATCCCTACACAACCTCTATCATCGTTCAAATTTTTCTAGATTCTATTTGCCTTCATGGCATATCTGCATCTATTATGTCTGATCGAGACCCTACCTTCATAAGTAATTTTTGGCAAGAATTGTTTATGTTGTAGGGAACCCAACTCAAAATGAGTTCAACCTATCATCCACAAATAGATGGTCAAACAAAGATTGTATTGACAAATATGTATTTCATGAAAGATTGCCTTTGATCATCCTATATATATTTCATGTATCCTCTATTAATAAGGTTGTGGGAAAACAAGTATAGGTTCAATATGCTTTACCTAAACTTGATGAAGAGGGTTTTATCTTGTTCGAGCCAAAAAATTGTTGGACTGTAGGACACACACTCTTCACAATCAGGTAATTATTGAGATTCTTTTTTAGTGACATGGTCTACAACCAAAAGATTCAATGTGGGAGTCTCTCCAAAAACTACAACACCAATCCCCTCATCTATAACTTTGAGGACAAATCAATTTTGAAGGTTAAGGTCATGTTAGGACCCCATCCTAACATTATTTTTGTAATTATCATATGATTATGTAATGACCCACTTCCAACATGGGGATCCATTTATAATGTTATTTTGTAATACTTTGTAATGGTATGTAGCAAGTAAGATGCCTAGACAAGTGGGGCCATTTCATGTAATCGTTATAAAGAATATAACCGATGTTTGGTAGAAGATTCTGGATCGAGTGGCATTTTGCATGTAAGCCAACTCTTGAGCATTAGGTTAGGATTGCATGAAGTGTATATTTAAAAGACATAGATCCATGAACAAATATATATTTTTACAAATTAATGAAAGTATTTAAGGAGGTTTCCCCCTCGAAGAGGCCAGTGATTCGATGTTGTTTGAGAGATTGCTTTAATTATGCATTTACTTTCTACATTGTGATATACTCTTATTTCATGAATCTCTATTTTTATTATAATATTTATGTGAGTGAGTTTATTTTTAATAGTAGGTTCCTAACAGAAAGCACAACCAAGCGACCAAAAACAAGCTTGTAACTCTGAGAGGTTTTGTAGGTGCTCCTTATCATGATAAGAATATGAGGAATTATTGTTGCTTGAGTCAATTGGGCTTCATCGCCACAAGCTATTGTCTTCATTTTAGATTTTATAGAGGCTTGCTGTTATAGGATGGTGCACGAACGATGAATCCAATAGAGCTTCCCTATCACCAAAATACATATGGGAGATGTTAATAGAATTTTGCTATCAAAGAATTTTATTCTATATAAAGTTTTATTCCAATAGAGCTTCATTGTCCAAAAAATTGCATGTTAGATATGGCTTCAACAAAAATTTGTTGTTATAAAAAAATGAGGTGAGAGAATTTTAGTAGGGCTTTGCTATTGAGGAAATGCATCATCGAGGAATGAGTTTGGTAGAGATTTGATGTCAATAAAGGCTTCCCCAAGGTCTAACTTTAGAGGAATCCATGACATCCTTGGAGGATCCTTTAGGTAATCCACCAAGATCAGTAGTTGGATAAGTGACATCATTTGCATGGCTTGGCAAGTTACAATACCAAAATACATGGGGAGGCATACATGGCTAGTGTAACTTGATCTAGGTTTCATTAGCAATGGGTGATTGCTTTTTGTGATTTTATTTTTTCATTACTTATAATCAATAACATTAGTATCATAAGAAATGGTAACACTAAAGATATCGATATTAGTGCCAAATAGCCATTGCTAGGATTATGTTACAAAACTTTATTCTCATTAATAGAAATCATTCACTAATATGCAAAAATAATCAAATCATTCATCCAAAAATAATTATGTATAATAAAAATACACACAAGAGATAGATATGGATAATACCCTTAGGGTAGAGCAACACCAATAATACTCCTTAAGGAAGGAATAACTCCACAAGATCTCCCAATATGAGAGTGCCACTTAGAGAGGGAAAAGTCCCATAAGCCACTTCATGGGCAAATATGATTACATATGATTGATATCCATGATTATTACAATGACAAATATCCCTTATTTATATATACATATTCTAATTTTACTTTGGGGAGTCAACTACTAATATAATATTATAATATAATCAACCTTGGCTTATGTGTGTCCCATAACAACCATTATACAATATAATATAATATCCCCATATACCTAATCCTAGGTACCATAACAGAGGATGCCTACTACATTGAATTTTGTTTTATTCATATGTGTTAGATGTCTAGTTGTCATGGTATAAGGGATATCCATTTCCTCACACATGACCTTGGGCATAACTATAACTGTTGTCTCTAAATCAACAATGCAACTTCTGAGAATATTAATTGTTTTTATTTTGAGTGTTACATAGAATGGAGGTGGCTTTAGATCCATCGACAGTGTAGCATTTTACACATAGAAAGCACTAAATTTAATATCTAATGGTTTTTCTATAATCATTTTTTATTGCTTGACTAGTTGAGCTAGGGTGGATTCTACCTGCTTATTTTTAGAGTAAAATTTCTTCTATTCTTTCAATGCTTCTAGGAGTAGGTCTCTTTGTTTGGGTAGTGCTAATGTTTCCAACATGTTCACTTTGGTCAATGTTTTCGTCATTTATTTAGTGATACTAAATTTAGAGGTTGATATTTCTCTCTTTATGGTGAAGCTTATGTGATACCTAGATTTAGTTCGACATCATTTGCATGTGAGAGAAGAATATTTCAACCTATTTTTAGTCTCTCTTTACAATGGATCACTTTCTTTATCAAATTTCCTTTTAGTTAGTTTAATGATTGTTTTCCTCCTTTCATTGGTTATTTTTTATTCTTTTCCTTTATCCATACTTTGATTCTTATCATTTGGTGTCTTCTAGGATTTCTTTTGTGGTGCCCTCATAGTTTTTCTTCCTGCTTTTTCTTTTTTATATTATTTTTCTTGTTGGAAAACAATGGGTCCTTTATATTTCATGTGTAAAGGAGGCCTTCTTTTAAGGACTATCATTCCATTTTTATTATTGGCCTATTTGTCTTCTAATTGTTTTGTAGTCATTTCCCCTTTCCATTGGTTTCTCACCTTGCTAATTAACCAATAACACATAATCTTCGAAGAGTGACTCTTCATCTATTTTGGTGGTACTAAAATTTATCAATATTGTATTATCAGGTTAGGTAGAATATGCACTATTTGTGTAGCCAAAGGTTATTGATATACAACAATATTTGTTGTTGGGGTGATTTGATGAGTGGTAATAGTTTGTTGAACATGATATTGTTGAGTGTAGTGGACACCATGAGAATATCTAATGGAACTCATGCATTTAATGGGTTTATGCCTATCATTATAGGGGAAATACTACATGGGTTCCATATCAACATTGACATTAGGTTCGAGGTGTAAACCAATTGATTTAGCTAAACCTTGTAATGGGGGTGAACGTCCAAGGTTTAAATCTCGGGCCTCATCGAACTGAATGCTTATCCCTTTCCTGGTGCTTTCAATAGCGTAAGAGGTTTAAAATGATTGTGGCATGGTGGTTATAGGGGTGGACTGTGTGAGTACTATGTGGTAGCTTCTAGGGATAGCGCAGAATACTATGGCAGCCATAAAATACAGATAATGTTCCCAAATCATCGTGGCAGCTACTAATTCCACCATGAAAAATAAAAAACAACATTGGTATTAATCATTTGATTATAAGTTTGGTTTGTAATTTGATTAGTGCCCTAGTAAGGAACTTTATATTTTGTGAAATATGAAATTTTTCCTGGTTTTCAATTCTATGGTTGTTGCCACTATTGTTTTGCAACATTATTCTAGTTTACGAAGGTCTTGATTACCTTGAGTATTTCATTCATAGACAAGTTGTTATTAGGATTGTTTCTCAGATTATATGGAGTAGGGAGGGATGGAAGAAGAGGTTGAAAGGCTACTATGGATGATGAATTCCAGCCAGGGTGAGCAACGATATATAGTGATTGATAAATATGAATGAAGGTTCCTAATGGGGGGTGTTAGAATGGGAGATAAGTTGGTCATTGTGCTAGTCATAGGATTATTTTGGAAAATATGGGCTACATAGGTTGAAAATAAAATACCCTGATAAAAAAATCTAGAAAAGTAGTAAGTGCAGAATCAAAAAGAAAAAGAGAGAAGAAGAACACATTACACAAGAATTTATCCTAGAAAACCCTTTCAGGAAAAAACCTAGCAAGAATATCTTCATATTGTATAAAATTGACTGTCTCCATTACATTAATATTCTTTCGCTTGCTTTTCGCTTGCGATTACAATTCTTGCAAATTCATTACCAAACCCTCATGCAAGTGTTGTTTTATATACCAACAACACAAGAAGGGGTTTTACAATACCATAGGTGCAAAACCATGGACCGACATTACATTAACCAAAAAATGCCCATATGGGTCTAAAAATAGCTTAAACCTCCAAAACATTTTCCTCAAGGGCTAATGCCCTCGGACCCCCAAATAGGGGCTACTGTCCCTATACCCCCACTCAGGCCTTGGCCCAACTTTGGACCTTGGTGAGGATAGGGGTAGAGTGTAAAGTTATATCAGAGTTAGCCGCAGTTGAATAACATGGAAAATATTCAACACAAGTCCAACATTCTTCCACTTGTTGAATACTTTCCATAGGGGCTAAAAATTACCATTGTCAACTATCAAGGGAAACCATACCCATAGAACTTCTACACCAAGAAAATTTTGAGCAAGAACAATATTTTTTAATGAATCAAAAATATTCTTCTCAATATCAACTTTTTCCATCACCCGGTTCTCTTCAACCATCTCTCTCACAAAATAAAACGGATATCATTATTTTTTGACCGATCATGAAAACTAGGATTGTTTTCCAAAATTATTGCACTTTGACTGTCACTGTCAATTCTCACATCCTTCTTCTTAATGCCAACTATTGAACACAACCTCTGTAGCCACACTACTTCTTTACAGGTATGAATTGCTACAATGTCCATTGCTTCTATAGTGGATAAAGCAACAACTGATTAATTTTTGCTCATCCAACTTATTTCCCCTCCAAACATCATGAACATGTAAGCACTCATGGATATTCTCTTGTCAATATCTCTAGCCCAGTAAACATCCACAAACCCTTGAAGATTTACAATATCATTGTCTCCAAATTTTCCTTCATAATAAATATCATAATCTATAGTTCCACGCAAGTATCTAAAAATCCTCTTCACAATAGTCCAATATTCCTTTCCTAGATTGGACATATATCTTCTAACTACTCCCACTACATGTGCAATATCAGGTCTAGTATAGACCATTGCATACATCAGACTGCTCACAACACTAGCATAAGGAACATGATGTATTTCTTCAATTTCCTCATTTGTATGGACACTGTTAAAAAATAACCTTTTACCAATCGAATATGGAGTACATACTAGTTTACAATCATGCATCCTAAACCTTTGTAGTATCAAATCAATATATTTCCTTTGATTTAACCATAACTTTCTATTTGCACGATCCCTTATTATTTCCATACCCAAAATAAATTTTGGAGCATCCAAGTCCTTCATGTCAAATTCAAAAGATAACTGAGATTTTAGTAACTTTATCGTCTCCTTATTGTTACCAATTAACAACATATCATCCACATACAATACAATGATAACAAAATTTTCACCTTCCTTTTTGAAATATACACATGGATCCGTTTTGCTTTTTCCTAGTCCAGGTGTCAAAACAAACCTGTTAAATTTTTGGTTCCACATATTTGGAGACCGCTTCAACCTGTAAAGATACTTCTTCATCTTGCATACCAAGTCCTCCTTACCTTTTACCATGAAGCATTTTGGTTATGATATATATATATCTTCATCAAGTCCATAATGTAGAAAAGCTATCTCTACATCCATATGTTCTATTTAAAAATCAAAAGCAGTAGAAATAGCCAACATAACTTTAACTGATGTTAGTTTAGCCACAAGAGAAAAAATATCACCAAATTCAATTCCCTCAGCTTGAGAAAATTGTTTTTCTACCAGGTGAGCTTCATTTTTGTAGGAAAATAGATTTCATTCTCAAAGATTAACTGCGCCATGCACACTTGCTAGTCGTGGACTACCTTATCGGTAGAAAGCCCCATCAACCAAGCCATAATTGAATAGATTTCTTAGTGCATAAATTCTATCAAGCGCTTGGGTAGCTGAGGAAACTCGTCAGATGACGTTGCCTCCCCTTGCTGCTCTATAAATTGGTGCATTTTAGGCGTAGGCAGATATCTGGCACTCTACTCGAAAGTATTAATTTTTTTAAGGGTAAAATCCTTTGAGGGCTTCTCTCCATAGGTGAATGCCACTCGAACAGTGTTAGCCGTGATGGTGAATAACATCTCTCCTCTAGCATTATGGACTATTCTAATCTGGGCATCGTAAAAATAATTCACTGCCTATACAAACTTCAAGCAATGGTGTACAAGTGCGCACATGAAGAAGAATAAGTGCGAATGATAGGCTATAGTCAAAGGATTTCCAATTGAGCCCTCTTCATTTGCCTTCTCGACATATTGACATAGCTATTTTATGTCCTTGTCTGTCATCATGCAATCCCAAAAATGGAAGAGAGCGTCTTCTGGCACCATCAACTTCTCAGGTTTCTTTTCCCGTTTTCATGGCTTCTTCGAACTGCTCACATTTGAAGGCATCACTTTCTCCTTGGGTGCCTTCGACTTTATATCCCCATTATTCTTGCCCATGTCTACTAGACAAACTAATACAACTTGAATTCAACTCATAGGGACGTGTAGAAAGAAAACTAGTCGCTAGGGCATCAGTAAAACAACACTGCAACTAAGTGATGGAAATTCTCTTTGTAAACTATTCACCTTATAGATCCAACTTCAAAATTGCCACCCTAAATGCACACATTAGAAATTAATACCAATGAATATCATGGTCATGATTGTGCGCTTCTGATTGACTCATGTGCGGGTGAAGATCATCTTGGAAATGATAAAAATAGTGGCACCGGAGAAACTTCCTCGGGGTGCGCACACCTTGAGAGGAACGCTTCACTTGAATTCACTAGAGGGGCACGTTTTAGACACTTTGAAGTAGAAAATTTTTTGATTGGATGAGGGGGGGAGGTCCCACTTTATAGCGCAATGCTAGGGTTAGAAAATCCCTTCAATTCCATGCTTGCTCGATACTTGGAACGTTTTTATTATTGGAAACCTTTTAGAAACGACAATTTTTTTAGGAAAGAGGGGAGACCTTCACTCCACTAGTGGAGTGAAATTTAGATTATTTACCTTTTTTGAAACAAAATCAGGGAGGGAAGCACATTTTCTCCAGTAGTGGAGCGAATGGGACTGTCGCTCTAGCAGTGGAGCGAATGGGATTGTTGCTCCAACAGTGGAGCAACAGGGACTTTCACTCCAACAGTGGAGCGGCAGGGGATTTCTCTCCATCAGTGGAGCAACAGGGGCTTTCGCTGCACTAGTGGAGTGAAAGTCACTTTTCCAAGACTTATTATCACTTGATTGAAGTGCCTCCTTTACAATCTTGTGTTCTTCATAAATAATTGATAAATTAAATGCAGAACAAAAATTTGAAGGGCTATACCTTTCTAGGAGTCTTCTCACTCGATATGATCTCCTCAAAATTAAAGTTCTAGGTTTTGCATCTTCAACTTCCTCCTCACCTTCTTCCTCTAAATATTCCTCTTCAAAATTTCTCTATAATTCATATTCTTCTATAGCATCAGGTTCTACCATAGGTTCTTCCTCCTGTTCCAATTTTACTTGAACTATTTCTGGTTCTTTACTTGGTTGCATTTCCTATTTAGGAACCTCTTTTGTTTCTCTAAAGATCACATTATGACTATAAGTAATATTATGTGTTTTTGGATTCCACAACTTATATCCTTTCACACCATTACTATAACCCAAAAATATACCCAAAAATATGTATTTCTTAGATTTATAGTCTAGCTTAGTCCTTTTCTCTTTTGGGACATACATATAAGCTTCACAACCAAAAGCTCTTCTATGAATGTGAGAGGGTTTCTTACCAGTCCACACTTATTTTGGAGTTTTATCCACCAAAGTCGAGGTAGGATATCTATTGATGAAGTAACAAGCAGTTTACACGACTTCTGCCCAAAATTTCTTTTCTAACTGTGCACCGCTTAACATGCTTCTGGCTTTATCCATCAATGTTCTATTCATTCATTTTGCAACTCCATTATGTTGCAGAGTATATGAAGTTGTTCTATGCCTTTCTATTTTATAGTCCTTGCAAAATTGCTTAAATTATTTGAGCAATACTCACCTATTGGCAATCGCATCGGCCTAGTTATAGATTTTCTAAGTCTACGGTGCCCTAGAACCGATGCCAAGCATTGAATATCTGAAGGATAGGAATGTCCTCCATGACAATCCCCAGTAGGGATGGTTTTGAAAATAAAAATAAGGTTTGAGATAAGGGTTAGGAAGGTACTGAAAGGGATGAAATGACTAAAAGGAATAGAAAAATACTAAAAGCTAGAAATGCAGGGTGATGGACAGGAAGCATGATAGAAAACCTAAATACTTGAACCAACAACAATCAAAACAATTGACTTTAACAAAAACCAGTGTTAAACCTTCAGAACTGTATAAACTCCAGGGGTATTCCAAGGATTCATATTTTAATGACATCTAAATACAGATAATAAAATTAGGATATATGGTAAAGAGGCTAATTTAACAAAAATAACATGATAGAAGTCATACACAGAGATAGAAGTTTCAAAGTAGGAGCCAGAAGTCTGTATTTCAAAAGCAAATTTCAAAGTATAAAGCTACCTCTCTAGCAAATATTGTCCATCCTTAGTTACAGAGAAAAGAACAACTTTTATAGGGAATTCTACTTCCTAAAACATTAATGCCCAACCACTCTCCCAATGGTAATAGGTAGACTCGGTCCAAAATTGACTTACAGTATTTAATTTGGCCTTGCAAATTACTCAACATTAAAGGTAGAATATTTCGATGAGATAACTTAGTCTTGAAGAAAAAAGGTTTTAAAAATCTACCATAATCGGATGGCTTAGAGTGTAGCTTTGGGTCAGTTTAAATAGTTAATGGCGGATTTACAACAGCCCCTAACAGTTTCGTGCATCTTCATGGTAGTTTTGGGCAGTTTGCACTATGTTTGGGGTCCACCACGAGTTTCGCTCCATAACCGGAGCAAAAATATTTAATTCCATGCCTTATAAATTTTTACCTTTGTTTTGGGTATCACTCCCTGGGTGGAGTGACAAAGCCTTTCGCTCCATAAGTGGAGCGACTAAAATATTCGCTCCACTGGTGGAGCACTTACCCCTTTGACCAAGAAATTGAATTTTCTTTGCACTTAGCTTTTCAATGTATTTTATTGGAGAGTCACTCCATAGGTGGGGTGATAGAGTCATTCGCTCCACTAGTGGAGCGCTTGGAAGTTTGACCACCTTTGACCTTCATTTTGGACACTTAGCCATTTTTACCTCTCTTTAGTGGAGCGACAGGGCCTTTGATCATTTTTAATTTTCTTAAACTTGCCTTAATGCACCATATCTTGGTTTTTGCTCCACTGGTGGAGATCTTAGGGGATTCGCTCCACTAGTGGAGCGCTTGGTTCTTTGACCAAACTTTGACCCTTTTGCATCCTTAATGCCTTTTCTTTATTTTTACACCTTCCAAGAGTGTCACTCCACTGGTGGAGCAATAGATAGTTTCGCTCCACTGGTGGAGTGACTGAAGCTTTGACCACTTTGACCTTCTACACTGAGCCATACTTGTTCATCATCATTTTTCTAATCTCTTTTCTGGCCTTTTACTACACTAGTGGAACGAAAGGAAGGTTCGCTTCACTAGTGGAGCGACAATATATTTTAATAGAAAAACATGTTCTAAAAGTGCCTAAGTGTCAAAAATCACTATCATATGTGTAGATATGAAAAGGACTTGCAGAAAAATAGTAAGGAAAAGGAAAGATTCGAAACATCGCCCATGCTAAAACATCAACAATTTTGCATGCGATACGACCCAAAAAGTACAAAAAAGGTAAAGGAACCACAAAAAGTGAAAGAATACAGTTTTTAAACTAAAGAGATAGCTGGTGAAAACACAACAAAATAACATCTTGACCATTTAAATGGAGAAAGAGAAGTTTTACAATGATTTAGTCTCAAAAACTGTATACAACATGAAATTTATCAAAATATGGCAAAACTGGCAACATCTCTGGTGGCTCGTGGGGTATTGAGCCTGCCTCAATGCAAATATCCCAGGCCTTATCCTTGGGTTTCAGAGTCTTCTCCACTCTCAGGATCTTTGGACTGCTCTTTAGATTGCTCCTCATTATTGCTTGGTACTTCTTCGAGATTTTATTTCTCTTCTTCCTCCATATTTGACTCTCCTCCTTGCTCCTCTGAATCTTGCATCTTGGAATATGGCTCACTTTTGGTCTCCTTTTTCTTCTCCTGCTCGTACGGGTGGGGAAGGAACCTGTCGAAGGAGATCTTAAACACATGCTTATATACTATAGAAGCTTTAATCCAGTTCTCAAGGGATAAAGTTGGCTACTTCTGGAGCTCTTCAATTAGACAATGATAGGTCTCAATATGCTCAACATTGGCAAAATCCAATCTTCGATCGAATTCTTGCAAGCAATACTCGATCAAAACATACTTAGCCATGAACAAAATCACCTGCACATCTAAACTTGGATCCTCCCAAGTATCAATTTTGGAAGGGCTATCAACAAATTTTGACCATATGGGCTCTAACTCCTCGATCAATGGAATGGGTCCATCAAGGTCTGTGAAACTAGGGATGCCAATTTTAGCGAGGGTATTGAAGTATCGCAGTGCAACCTCCCTTTCTTGCTTGAGGGTGTCAGAAAGCTTACGAGACTTTTTATCTAAGTCTACCTTCATGAAGAAAGAGCGAAGAGTCATTTTTGTTGTTGCCTAGGATCGAGCCATATGGCTCATAGGGGTTAGGTGAACTATCAGATCTTCAATTTTGTAGATCTAGGTGGTTAAATCTAGCTAATGATTGACGTTTTATTGGGTAGAATCCAAATTCGGATCGCTAGATGCAAGGGCCTCCTGAGCCTCCCTGAAAAACATCCAAAATCTAACTCCCCACATATCTCTTGTTAAGAAATTTGTTAGGTACTTCAAATGCATTTCCTTGAGGCACTCCTTGGAGAATGTAACAGGTTTCACTATTTTCTCTGCCAAATCAGCTTGCAATTCATGATTTTGAATAGTGAGTGTTTGAATCTCCTGATTGGCCTGGGTGCATGATCTCATATGGCTATCACAAAACCTGGACAATTCATCATTCTCTCCCTCCAGCGAAAGGATTTTTTGCTTTAGTGGCGTGACTTCAGACTGCAATATCTCGATCTACCTCCTTACTGCTGATAAGGCCTCCTCAAGCGCAAGATTCTTAGACTACTCATGAAAAAATTTCTCCTTGTAATATTCACCATGAGCATAGATAGAGCCCACGTCAACTTGAATGTAGCCCACCTTTTGCATCGTGTCCAACTTGGTGACGTCCTCCACAGTATGGCAGAAAGTATAATCCATAGGAGTCATTTATGCCAAGGGCTTCTAGAAAAGCGATATCTTCTCGAAGGTATGTAGCTCTATTTTTTCTAGTTTGAGGATGGACATCTTCTCAGTTCTTGCCAGATCCTGCACCTCCTTCTTTCTATGGTATTTCATCCAACACATTAAATTTTGGCATGCCTTGCAAATAATTTTCATAGCAGCAAGCTGGTGCATCATTTCTAATTTGGATTCTAGCGTCTCCTAGACATCCATTTTGAATATTGGTGTGAAAGGAATAAGGGGAAGGTGCGACTCAGGATCAGATGGCACACGGGAAACAGAAGGGGAAGCGATTGCGCTAACCCTTAAGGGAGCTTGGGTTTGGACTACCAAAATAGTTGGCATAGGTGTTGAAACATCTGGGGTAGTTGATGCCATTGTGGCAGAGGGCAAAGAAATGGATGATGGATTTATCTCTATGATGATAGATGTATCTGTAATGAGGTTCTTCGCAACAGAAAAGGGTAAGCTAACAGTTGTAGAAATTTTGAAGGTGTTTGGGGCGCCATCGAAAAATGTAAATGCTATCGATGATGGCGTTGAAAGGATAGGGGAAACATATATGTTGGGGACCATGGAGTGGGATAGCGGAATGGAAAAGGTAGCAAAAACTAAGGGAGTAGACACCATGATAGGAATATCGGGTGCTACAGAGATAATAATTGTGACAGGAATTTCAGGCACCGAGTAATTAGTAATTACGACAAAGGGAGAAAGAGAAAGAGGTAATGATGGACACGTACCTTTGGGATTCATGATCAAGAGAGTCAAGGAATATGGGTGCTGTGTATGTGATTCTTCTTTCTCCTCTACTCTTGGCACTTTTGGCACGTCTACATCGAAAAACTCTACGCTTTTTTCCTGTTGCCCCTCTGACTGCGCAATCATAAGAACTTTGGGGGATGATTGATGCTGAGTGGGCGATGCACATGTTGTGCCAATATTGATAACTTATGTATCATTAGGAACCACCTGAAAGCTCACCTTGGCAGGCTTTTGGGTGCTGGTATGCTTCTCCATCGCTTGTTGCAATAAAAGTGCTTCTTTAGCCTTTCTTTTCGAAAAGGTGCTCTTTTTTTTATGTGGTGCACCAGATGATAATGGGTCACCAAAGATCACCTTGCCCTTGCATTCTACATACCTCATAGCTCTCATGTCATCTACCTCATCACAACTGCACCCATTTTGGGGTACAATGTCAAAAAATAAAAATGCTCGATAGGTATTTATGTTATCATTGTAAAGCGTGGAGAACTGATCATCAATCATCCGTAGATAGTCTAAGGATGTCTTATCATTATGGATCCTCATGATCCACCACTCCTAGATTTTGGATTTGGATTAATGCTTCAACTTCACCTTCATCTCTGCAAGAAGCCTCCTAGTTAGCTTTTGATCTGGGTTGACAACTGAGTCATACTCGCTCTCCATGGTGTAAAAATAGTGTCAAGGAGGAAAAGGCACCATTTTGTCAATATGCCACTCCAAATCAAGTCCCTTAGGATTTTTCCTCTATTCAACCATGTCGTGGTAGGGGGAGCTATGAAATGACTTCACTTCAAGGTGAGAAACAATGGTGAAATTGTTCTATTGATCAACAATGCATTACATAGTTTTATAGTTCTTGAAAGAACTAAAAATAGACACGGTGGTTGAGAGAAATCCTCTTAAACTTATTACAACAAACTAACTTAAAGATAGCTCTTATCCTAACAACATGCTAATCTTGGACTATGGTCAAACATTGACCAACCAAGCCAAAACCTCAACGTATGCTAATCAAATTAACTAGAAATATGTAAATCAAAACATTAAACTAAAACTAAATACTAGGACTTAATACTTAGGACTAAGGAGGCAATGTTGAAAATATTCCAACATTCTCCCCCTTGATGCTAAAGACACTCATGCAAGAGTTCTTTAAGCATCACAAAGTTGGAAGAAAATATTTCTCTTACGTTTCCTCCAATCTTGAATCAAGAAATCAGAATTTACAAAATACTTATGGTGGCACTCCTTCCACTCTTCATGTGGAATTTCCTGCAAATGCTTGAGTGCCTTCTTTTGTTGATTAGCTCCCCCTTCAACAAAAGTATCTCCTCTTGTGGTTTTCAGCAACCACTCTCTTACATATTTATCATTATGGTCTTTAAACCATGCTCTCACATTTTGATCTTCTTTTACATCTTCAACACTAAACAATACTCCACATGAGTATTTACAATTAATCATCTCACATAGATGATTATACCATACAACTCTTTCACATATTTCCACACAAAAAATCACAACAAATATGGCCATATAATGACCAACTACATATGCAACATAAAGTTGCTCCTCACACAAATATTCTCTCACAACAATGACTTTACAAGAATCCTTCTCCCAAGGAATTTTGAACACATCATTTTGATCCATGTGACCCAAGTTCTCCATCACTGTATTCTCTCCAAGAAGACTCTTCATCAAAGTTGTCTCAATGAGACAATCACCTTTCTTTTCATTCCTGCTCACAAAAAACAAATCATTAATCATAAAAACATTACCTTTAGTATGAGTAGATTTGGTGCTTCCCATAAAGCTATTTTGTAGCAGTTCTCCTTCATTGTATGGTGCTTCAAGATCAACCATCAACTCTTCACTAAGAGTTCTCCTCCTTTGTTCAATCCATGTTGGTGTGTTGAAACACCATTCATTCAAGCAATCATACATTGTTGCCTTTTCAAGACAACTCTCTTTCTGCAATGTAGTCACTCCAAGTGAGTGATCTTCATCCACAATTGCTTCTTCAAGACAATTCTCAATATCCTTTGATGATGCCTCCATTACATCATGAAGTCCATTAATGACTATCTCACTATTTTCTATCTCCTCCTTGAGATAGTCTTTCTCAAAATATTATTTTCCTTTTATTATCTCAGCCTTGAGATAATCTTCATTATGGAGCATGAAACTTATGCCCTTCATCTCTTCTTCCTGTACTACACTTGGGAAATCATCCCACATAACTTCTTTATTCTCCTCCATGAGAACTGTAGGTGCATTCTCCAAAATACACTCTCCATTTGTCTCCTTCATGAGACATTCTTCATCATACCTCTCTTCAATGAGAATTGGACAAGGCTCCTTCTCATCCTTTTCTCCATGAAGGGATTATTTACTCTTTTCAACACAAGGTTCTTCTTAAAATATGTCTTCCTCTTCAAGAAATAATTCTCCAATACAAAGCATGTCTTCATATGAGTCTTTACAAGACTCTTCAAAAACTCCTTCAAAAGGATCTAATTCAGAAGCTTCTTCAAGGAAGCAAGGCTCCTCCTTGATTAAACAATCTTCATGATTGTCACATATGGCTTTATGGGTGTCCTCATCAAACCCATAAGCATCCTTCAACACTTTCCATGCCATTGTAGCTGATCTACAATTGGCTATGAGAGGAAAAACATTCTTTTCCATTCCTCTCCTCAAATCCATAAGAGCTAAGCAATTTGCATATTGTTGCTCCTTCTTCTCTTTTCTCTCCTCGCCTTGTAGCTTGCTCCAAGTGGGTTCCTCATAGCCTTATTGAACTATATCCCATAAGTCTTGAGCCTTCAAGAAGGTCTTCATCATTATGCTCCAAATAGCATAATTATCTCCATCAAATTTTGGTACAACCAAGTCTGCATACATGGCTTCCTTTTATTTACCAAAGTCTCAAGCACCCAATTTATCATAAATCGGCCAATACTGATTGAAACAAACTAAAATTTTTCCTGTAGACTTATGATATACTTATCTGAAAATCCACTAAATTTCAGATCCAAATTCACACAAATGAGAAATATGTGATCAATTTACTTTTGCCCTTTCTAGATCTTAGAGTGTTTTTGAGACAACCTCAATGTTCTTCACATAAATAAATCCATACAACTCCAAAATTTTTAAAAATTAAACTCTGTATTCCTAAGACAATAATATGAAAACCCTCTAAATTTTGGAAGAAAATTCACAAAGGTGAAAAATATGTGATCATTTACTTTTTCCCTTTTTTATCACAATTTTGGATCTAGGATTTTTGAAGAAAAAATAAATATTCACACAAATCAATAAATACAGATCCAAATGACCTAAAATTTTGTCTGAATTATTATTTTATCTAAATAATATTTCTTCCAAAATTTGAGATGCAAATACCATGTTTTCCACCTTATACAACCATTTTATTGAAAAACTCAAAATGCTAATAAAATAAGAAAATTAGCTCCAAATCACCTAAAATTTTGACTACATCCTCTTGATACAATTATCTAACAACCCTAAAAATTTCATAAGCAAATACCTTAGGATTCATGAGATATTAATGATTTACTCAAGCTCTTCCTTGCAAATCTGCTGAGTGCTGGCCACTTGAGTTTCTCTAACAAAGTGCGTGCTTCAGATCTCTTCACGCCACTCTCCACAGGTTTTGATCCATCTAAGAAAACCTGCTCTGATACCAAATGAGAAACAATGGTGAAATTGTTCTATTGATCAACAATGCATTACATAGTTTTATAGTTCTTGAAAGAACTAAAAATAGACACGATGGTTGAGAGAAATCCTCTTAAACTTATTACAACAAACTAACTTAAAGATAGCTCTTATCCTAACAACATGCTAATCTTGGACTATGGTCAAACATTGACCAACCAAGCCAAAACCTCAACGTATGCTAATCAAATTAACTAGAAATATGTAAATCAAAACATTAAACTAAAACTAAATACTAGGACTTAATACTTAGGACTAAGGAGGCAATGTTGAAAATATTCCAACACAAGGTGCTCTTGGAAAATTTCATGTGGGTCATACTTCCAGCGTTGAGGAAGATCGATCAAATCACAGTAAAAAAATGTCACCGTGAGCATAACATGCTGACCACACTGCATGAATTTAATGTCCTCAAACTGAAAAGGTAAGGGGCAACAGGTCTTCTTCCCCCTGCCCTTCTCGTATACTTCATTGGTATGATCGCGTTGTCGGGCGACCTCCAGGGTGAACAAATAGGGCGTGGTGTAATAGGGTAATAGAAAAGGCTTTTCTGTAAACCCATAGATTTTGATGATTGTGCCCTGAGTAAGGAGAAAAATGTCCCCCCAGTTCTCATCCACCACTTGATCTCACATCTCCGTGGGAAGTTGGTCGCAGGACCGTAGAGTAGCTCCAATGATAGCCCCAAGAAAACCTGATTAAAGACATAATACGGCTCCTCTCTAGACAAGCCTTGTGTCCAGAGATAAACTGGAAATGCCTTGCCCTGGTTGTTAAGTCTGATTCTTGGAGATGTATGGGAATTTATCATGAAGGTGGTAAAAGAAATACCACACTAGGATGGAGCACAACCTGAATTGGTTGTCTCTTTTAGTCTACAAGTAGGCCAACGATCCATGTAACTATCATGCCAGGAATTCTACCCAATCAAAGAAAATTGGGATGACGTTGGGCTTCATCTTTACAGGGAAATAAATTTCATTCTCAAAGATTGATTGTGCCATGGACACTTGCCAGTCATAGACTACCTCGTCGATGGAAAGCCCCATCACCCAAGTGAATAGAATTGAATAGATTTAATTTTGTCAGGCACTTGGGTAGTTGAGGAAACTCCTCAGATGACGTCACCTCCCCCAGCTGCTCCCTCATAAATTGGTGCATTTTGGGCGTAGGCAGATATCTGGCGCTCTGCTCAAAAGTATTAATTTTTTTGAGGGTAAAATCCTTCGAGGGCTTCTCTCCATAGGTGAAGGCCACTCGAACAATGTCAGTCATGATGGCAAATAACATCTCTCCTCTGGCATTGCACACTGTTCTAGTTTGGGCATCATAAAAATGCATCACTACCTGTACAAAATTTGAGCAATGGTGTACAAGTGTGCACATGAAGAAGAATAAGTGTGAATGGTAGACTATAGTAAGAGGATTTCCAGTTGAGCCCTCTTCATGCACCTTCTCAACATCTTGATGCAACTGTTCCATGTCCTTGTCTATCATCATGCAATCCCAAAAATGGAAGAGAGCATCTTCTGGCACCATCAACTTCTCAAGTTTCTTTTCCCATTTTTGTAGCTTCTTTAAATTGCTCTCCTTTGAAGGCATCACTTTCTCCTTGGGTGCCTTCTACTTTGGCTCCCCACTCTTCTTACCCATGGCATCTAAAAAAATTGATACAACTCGAATTTGACTCAGAGGGACACTCAGAAAGAATACTAGTCACTAGGGCAGCAGTAAAACAACAATGCAACTAAGTGATGGAAATTCTCCTGGTAAACTCTTCACCTTATAGCTCCAGCTTCAAACCTGCCACCCTAAATGCGCACGTTAGAAATTAATGCCAATGAATATCATGGGCATGATCGTGTGCTTCTGATTGGCTCACGTGCGGGTGAAGATCATCTTGGAAATGATAAAAATGGTAGCACCAGAGAAACTCCCTCGGGGCATGCACACCTTGAGAGGAACACTTCACTTGAATTTTCTAGAGGGGCACATTTTAGACACTTTGAAGCAGAAAACACTTTGATTAGATGAGGGGAGGAGGTCCCACTTTATAACATAATGCTAGGGTTAGAAACACCCTTCAATTCCATACTTGCTTGATACTTGGTGCATTTTTCTTATTGGATACATTTTAGAAACGATAAATTTTTAGGAAAGAGGGGAGACCTTTGCTCCACTAGTGGAGCGAAAGCTAGATTATTTACATTTTTTGAAATAGAATCAAGGAGGGGAGTGCATTCACTCCAGCAATGGAGCAAATTCACTCTAGTAGTGGAGCGAAAGGGGCTGTCGCTCCACTAGTGGAGCGACAAGGGCTTTCGCTCCGCTAGTGGAGCGAAAGTCACTTCTTTACTTAAGTTTCAAGGAAGATGTCACTCCACTAGTGGAGCGATAGGGGATGTCACTCCACTAGTGGAGCGACAGAGAGCCTTACTTATTTTACTTAGCTTCGCTCCAAAGCTGGAGTGACAATGATTTATACAAACATGCATTAAAACATATATATACAAGAAATACCTGGTGGATCAATGACCATTCTCGGAACTCGATGGGTGATAAGCTTTCAAGAGAAAGTCATTCACCAAAATTGGGAGAGTGAAACCCTCCATAGTTTGCAGGATGAAAGAGTTGATCTGATTAACCCTAGAGACTCAAAATGGGCCCTCCTAGAAGGCGTCGAACTTCTCGTGGTTCCCTGGCTTGGACTTGTTCTCATTCCACTTCAAGACCAGGTCTCCGACACTGAAAGTTTTATAGGAAGTCTTTTTGCTGAACCAACTCTTGGTGGATTTGGCATGCTTCACGAAAGCTTCATAAGCTTTCTCTCTTTCCTCTTCCAACTATAGTAACTGGGCTAACCTTGCATCCATCGGGTCAACTTCACCTCCTTCACTATCGAGCCACTTAAGTAACTGCAACATGGGCAACTCGATGTGCGTAGGTAAGACTGCATCTTTCCCATACACCAGTGAGTAGGGTGATGTCTTGATCGATCATTTGATGGAAATGCGGTCGGCCCAAAGTGACTGGTCCAAGAGTAGGTGCCAACTTCGCTTATTCTTTTGCAGAGACATCTTCAAGATTCACAACAGGTTTTTGTTTGTAGACTCCACCAATCCATTGCCCTATGGGTAATAGTTAGACGAGGTTTTCAAGTAGATGCCATACCTGACTGCAAATTCATAAATCCTTGCATCGATGAAAGGATAACCGTTATCAAACATGATGGCCTTAGGTACACCAAAGCGAGTGATCAACCCTTCAAGGAAGGAGATAACCACGTCTTGGTTAGCCTGCTTGGTCAGAATTACTTTCGACCACCGAGTGAAGTAGTCTGTGGTGGTCAAAATGTATTTGTGGCTGATGGAGGAGTTGGGATTGATGATCCCGATGAAGTCTAGGCCCCATTGCTAGAATGGAGCTTCTACTTGGATGGGGTGGAGAGGAAGTGAGGCATTTTAGATCCTTCTCGAGTAGCATTGGCAATTGTCACAGCACTGGATGACCTTGAAGGCATCGAAGAAAAGAGTGGGCCAATAGTAGCCTACTTTGATGATCTTTAGAGCCATTGGTCTGCCCGTGAAATGGCCTCCTAAAAACCCAGAGTGAAACTCCTCCAAGATTTTCACCTTTTGTGACTCTTTGATACATCTCAGGAGAACTCCGTCGATGTTCTGATAAAACAGTCCGTTAGGAGTCGGGACATACCTGCCAGCCTACAAGCGAAATCTCCTTCTTTGTGAAGCATTGAAGTGAGAAGGACATCTGCCTATGTCAAAGTATCTGACCAGGTCATCTGTCCAATCTGGACTATCAACCGATAGGTTGGCGAGGTTGCTTTTGGGCATCGGGTTGTCCGAGTCGGGTTTTGCAGCTTTAGCTACGATATTCTTAGCCAACTCCTGATAGAGCGCTCTGCCTCGGACCAACTTGGTGGGGCACACTTCGATGTCGAATTCCTGGATCTTAGTGACCCATCCAACTCTCCTATTGCCAAGCTCCCCTTGGATGATGAAATTTTGGATGTCAGGGTGTATCACGTACACTATCGTCTTACTCTGAGAGATGAAATGTCAAAATTTTTGGAGTGACTTCATCATCGCATGCACTTGTCATTCAATAAAATTAAACTTTTCTTCATGTGGTTGGATGATTTGGCTAAGGAACGCTATTGGGCGCTCATCTCCATCTTCCCCTTTCTGCGTCAGAACAGCTGCGTAGCTTTCTGGCTCTTCGACGATGTATAAGATAAAATATTTTGAATAGTCGGGATTGATGAGGACTGGAGCTTGAGTGATCCACTCCTTGATTTCTTGGAAAGCCTACCTTCTTTCATCGGTCCACTTGAATTCAACGTCCTTCTTTAGGAGCTCGATCATCGACTTTACTACTTGGGCAAAGTTGGCGATGAACTTCCTGACGAAGTTTATTTGTCCAAAAAAGGATTGTAGGGCTTTTTTATTTGTTGGTAGTGGAAGGCGGAGAAGTGCTTCAGCTCGGGCGGGATCAATAGTTAACCCCTTTTCAGAGATAAGGTGCCCAAGTAGCTTTCCTTCCTTCACTACAAAGATTGATTTCTTGGGGTTGATGGAGACCCCAAACTCTCGACATTTCTCAAAAACTTACCGTAAATGTAGGTCGTGTTCCTCCCTCTTATGGGAGAAGACTATCATGTCATCCAAGTAGATCACGATGACATGATTTAAAAGTTCACCAAAGGCGAGGTCCATCACCCTTTGAAAAGTTGCTCTGATGTTTGAAAGGTCGAAGGGCATACGTTGGTAGGCGAATGTTCCCCACTTGGTGGTGAACGCAGTCTTGTGCTGGTCTTCATCCTTGACCCAAATATGGTTGTAGCTAGAAAATCCATCCAGCAAGGAGAACCTCTGTGCTCTCGCCACTACATGTAGGATTTGGTCGATCTACGGTAGCGGGTAGTGGTCCTTTAGCGACGCTTGGTTGAGATTTCAAAAATCGATACACAAGCGAATGTCGCCATTCTTATTTTGCACGAGAACCAGGTTGGCCACCCAGGAGGAGTGCTTGATTGGGTATATGATCTTTGCTTCAAGCATTTTTAGAAGCTCAACCCTCATCAACATTTCAATTTTTGGGTTGATGGGTCGTTGCTTCTGCCTGAAGGGTTTGATCCCTTCCTCCAACTCGATGGTGTGCTGGATGATGTTCTTATCGTACCCCCTTAGATCTTGGTAGCACCAAGCGATGATGTCAGGATACTCTTTGCAGAGGACGCATATCTACTGAAGCTCTTCGATTGTGCAGTCGACCCCTACCTTGATAACTTTTCTTGGCTCCAACTCCAGGTCCACGAACTCTTTCTGGTCCACTTTGATCTTGTGGTCGATAGACCTATCATTCCGGTCGAAAAGACTCTCCAACATGATCAGACCCTTCGGGATGTGGTTATTTTTTAGCTGAATCAATCCCTCATGGTCTTCTTCATTCAGAGTCTGCTCTTCAATGGAGGATGCTTCATTCACCAAAAAATTGACAAGATGCTCATCATTGTCGAACACCTACCAATGGAGTTTTTTATCAGGCATAGAAGGCCTATAGATCAACCTCACTATCTTTGGCTTATGCATCATATCATCCACTAGTGAGAACCGAGAACCGATGGAGGCTAAGATGTCCGCAAGCTTCTTTCGCTCTCATGAAATCGACTTGATGTTCAGCGTGGTGAAGGATTCGAGAAAATCCCACACCTTGTTGTGGTACACCTTCAAATAGTGCTGCTTGGAGATGCACTTACTAGTAACTTGGTTGTAGATTAATTTAGAATCATCGAATATCTACAACTACTTAATGCTGAGATTTTTGACTTTCTTGAGTCCGAGGCACAAAGCCTCATACTCTACTGCATTATTCGTATAGCTCCATGTGAGCCTGTATGAATAAGTCTTCTATTCACCTGATGGGGAAATAAGGGTGATGCCAGCTCCTGCGCCATTCTTGCATCGAGCACCATCAAAGTACAACTTCCATAATTGGTCGGGTATTAGGGACTCTTCTATGGGTGCTTTTGTTTCAACCTTTTTAGGCTTTGTCAATGAATAGCACCCCAAATCGGTCCCGATGACAACATTAAAATCAGTCATGGAGAACTCATCTTCGACTCGAAGCTCATCGAGAGATTCTTCCATCAGGTCCATCGTTTGCATTTCTTCTATCATCAGGTTGACAGAGACCGAGCCCTTCTCCTCATCTTCAAGTTTTTCAACATGAAAAGTGGTAGGCTTCTCATTGAAGAGCTTAAATCTGTTCCCCTTGAATGGGATCTCCAAGTGTGAGTAGTCGAGGGAGAGATAGCCTCCCAACTTAGCTATGAATTCTCGTGAGAGGCACATACTAAAGTATGGCTCTAAGTCGACCACCATGATCTCTTGGATGATCGTGACCTGCGACATCTTATGGAGTTGGATGAGAATATCTTTTATAACTCCTACCATCTTCATGGGAGTACCGTCTAGTTGCAGCACTCTAGGACTGCTCTAGGTATACTCCATGCCCATGATTTCACACACTACTTTGGGCATGACGGTTGTCATGATGCCAGAGTCGATCATGTAGTTATGCATGATCCATCCTTCCATCTGAAGGGAAAGGTAGAATGGCGGGGGTCGATTCTTACCTATGGTCGAAGTCATCAGCGATGATGCAAACACCATCTGTGTCGGCTTACTCTCCTTATCCTTAGCGGACTTGAGAGACTCCTGCAAAAGGTCGACTTGACCCAGGAGTTGGAGAGCATCATAAAGGCTTACCTTGGCTGGGGCCTTCTTCATTTCTTCGACTATGTTGTACGTCGAAGTGCTTGGTTCTCCTGCTCCCTTTGTAGATTCATACATTTTTTGGTACTATTGTGTGGCATCTACCCATTGGCGCTTGGTCAACGAGGGGTATTTGAGCTTCTCCCTAGCCTGGTCTTGTGTCTCGGCCTATGGCTGAGAAGTTAGAGCTTTAGGTTGGAGCACCTTTTCTCTAGCATGAGGCGATAGGTAGTCTTTCAGCAAGTCGGACTGCTCCGAGGCTAGCATTGGATTTGGAGCTTTTGTCGATGACTGGGCCTTTTGGCTCCATGGCTTGGGTGGAGTAGGTACCTTCAATGGATCCATCTAGGTCGGATCTACCTCAATAGGCTTCTTCCCAGCCTTGGTGAGGATTGAGACTTGCTCGATGGAAGACATCATAAAATTATGACCAGCTTCCCTGATCATATTGACTTGCTCGTAAGCATCATCGGATAGTGTCTGAACATAGTTGAGGTGCACCATGTAGGTTTCTTCATTGTGTGGATCATTGCACATGGTACACCAATATGCTGGATCTAAAATGTTGGCCTCTCCGTTGCTCATCATAGTTGAATTTCTTTTGGGCTACTAGTGAACGGATAGATGCTTGCTCTCTCGTGATCGGGGGAGGAGGGAATATTCTCTACTGGAAGCCTTGGTCATCCTGCCTCCTTCTCATGATGCTCATCTGATTCACCATTGTCTTCATGTACGCCTTCACCTCTTGCAACTCCTTGGCCTGGGCTTCATTTACAGCTACTTGATTAGCGATTGCCTGACTTGTAGATGATGGCAATGGAGCCAACGGTGTAGGTAATATCGGATATTGGATAGGAGTTGGGAGCTGAGGGATGGTAGGCGCTTGATATGGTGGCATAAGTACTATTTGATACTGAGGGGTTGGATTCCATGGTTGGCTAGGATACATCTGGGATGTAGGCGGAGCAGATGCACTTGGGTACATATTTTATGGGAAGTCTAGGTAAATCGGAGTCATCACCTTGGGAGGTAACTTCCCGATAGCTATCAGGTCGGATTTCACCTTTTGTGCTTGCTCGTACAAGCCAAGGAATATGTTGATATTAGCATGTTGGATGCTCATGCTAATATCTGAATGAAAATCCCTCAGGTAATAGAACGTTGCCTACTTCGAGGGTGGGTCGAAGATCGGGAGTGACTCTCTGCCAGGTTCGGGTGAACCTGACATTGAAGTCAATTATCTCCTCTTGAGGGTGCCTCTGGATAGTGGTGAACTGGTGCAACAGAGAGAAGGGGTCAGCTTGTTCATTGAATCCCCTTATTAATTGTTCTGCCAGTTGATCCCATGAAGTGATGGTGTCGACCGGGAGCGACCGATACCAGTAGAGGAGCTTACCTCTTAGCGAAAGCACCAAAAACTTCACCATAATGTCTTCTTCGATGATCTGATGAATTATTGCTAGTCCCATGACATCTTGGATATGCTCGTGCATCATCTTTCTCGTACCATCGTACGTAGGTAGAGCCTTCAATGATTGCGATAGGTACTTGGTGTTGAGCTTGTAGGGCAAGTGGTCCCATATGATTCTAGGCTGGGAACTGCCTGGGTGGAGTTGGCTATGCCATGTGGGGTGGTGTATTTGTATGGAGTGGTGGAGTCGGTATAACTTGCTGAGCCAAAATAGTCGAAACACTCGGAGCACTTGATTGAACGTTCGGTGGAGCCGGAGTATTCTGATGATCCGAGGAATTCGATGGATTGGGGGGCAAGCTAGTCGCTGTGCTATTGAGAGTTGGAGTTCATAAAGCAATGAGAGCTTCCTATGAAGATGTCCCGTCTAGCGGGATATTCGGCCTGACCACCCTAGGATGTTCTCCCAAAGCATCAATGTCAAGCTCGTAGAACTTGATTTCTTCTTCTGTGTTTCTAGCTCTCCATCTCGTACGCATGAAGGCATGATTTTTTAGACTGGTCTTCGAGACTTGGAGGTATCCAAGTTCAACAGAGTCGCCAGATGTTTAGATTTGATAGCACTAAGATGAACATCACTTCTTAATACTGTTTTTGTAGTGGAACGATTGCATCCCACCAGTGTGCCAAAAACTATTGGTGATCGAATCGACCTAGTTATAGATTTTCTAAGTCTACAATGCCCTAGACCCGATGCCAAGCATTGAATGTCCGAAGGAAAGGAATGTCCTCCATGACAATCTCCAGTAGGGCTGGTTCCAAAAATAAAAATGGGGTTTTGAGATAAGGGTTAGGAAGGTACTGAAAGGGATGAAATGATTGAAAGGAATGGGAAAAGGCTAAAAGCCAAAAATACGGGGTGATGGATAGGAAGCATGATAGACAACCTAACACTTGAACCAACAACAATCAAAATAATAGACTTTTAACAGAAACCAACATTAAACCTTCAAAACTACATAAAATCTAGGGGTATTCCAGGGATTCATCCTTTACTGATAGCTAAATCCAGATAACAAAATTAGGCTATATGGTAAAGAGGCTAATTTAACAGAAATAACATGATAGAAGTCATACACAGAGATAGAAGATTCAAATTCGAAGCCAGAAGTCTGTATTTCGAAAGCAGATTTCAAAGTACAAAGTTGCTTCTCTAGTAGAGGTTGTCCATCCTTAGTTACAGAGAAAAGACTAGCTTTTATAGGGAATTCTACTTCCTAAAATATTAATGCCCAACCACTCTCCCAGCGGTGATAGGCAGACTCGGTCCAGAACCGACTTACAACATTTAATTCAGCCTTGCAGATAACTCAACATTGAAGGTAGAAGATTCCAACGAGATAACTTAGCCTTGAAGATAGAAGGTTTTGGAAATCTACCACAATAATACGACTTATAGGCATGACCATCCATTACATTTACATTAGATACAGTTGTGTTTGCAATCTTACAAGTGACACCACACTTGTACATCAATCATGCATCTTCAAAATCAATCATCATCCATCACCCATGAGTGTAACTGTGTTTTTAAACACAACCCCTTCTGTTGCTATAAGGAATATACTAGGATTTTCCAATCACTCAACCATACCTAGTGGTTTTATCAAACTTTGTAGAAAGTAATCGTAGCTTTTTATAGGTAAGGTTTAGTTTTGATAGCACCTGGTATATTTCAAAATCCCATCACTAATCAAAACACTAAAATCCTAGTTGAAACAAGGGAAATATGAATGCTACGAAGTGGTATTAGGTATCCTAAGGTGAAAAGGTTTATCTTGCTCATCCCCTTGTGCGACCGGCTCAAAAATATTGAGAATTGGCAGAAGGACAAGTTCAGCCCTACCCAAATAAATCCCTTGCTTTAATCAAAATAAGAAAAATCCTGAACAAAGCAAAAGTCATAACCAAAGTAAACAAGTGATTATCATCACTACCAAAATCCCAAACAAAGCAAAATTCAAAAACAAAGAAACAATGATTATCATCACTACATAAATCCCTTGCTCAAAAGGAAAAAAAATTCAAAATAAATAGTGATTTTCATCACTAAATCATGAGCAAGTATCCCAAATAAATATGAAGAAAATAAGGGAGTATGAACTTGAATACCTAGAATTCTCAGCATGAATGAGCCGTAAGGTATCCTTAGGCATGACGATATGTTTGCCACATTAGCATCTTGCTTTTGAACAGACCAATGTTTGCATGTGGAAGAGCTAGCCTTAGGTGTCCTATATTGCCTAGTGGTCTAATCCAACTGAGTCTAGATTAGGATCAGGATAAATATTTGAGGATCGCTAATACAATAATGGGCTGAATGAATTTCACCTGGCACTGAGGCATGCTTATGATTTATCTAATATATTAATTTGCACACACAGGGATAATGAGTATCTAGGTCTACATAACAAAGCTTTATCCTTCAAAGGCTCTGTATGATCAGTATACAACCGTTTGATGAAGCAACTAGGGTGTTTGAGTCTCATGGAAAACCCCAAAAATCCTACAATAGCAACAAACCATATCATCAGTCACATAAAAAAACTTTCTTTAAGAGGTATTGTACGCTAAACAAATGCATAAAATAGGATAGATACCAGATAAATGTCAAAAATGACAATAAAACGACCACTGACTATTCTTGCATATCTATAGCAACCTATAAAGAAACCCATCATCTCACCTCACACTTGATGCTTAAATAATTAATTCTTATTATGAGAAGTATTATTTATTCATGATTTTTATACACTCTGTGGTGTCACCCATTAGATTGTCAAAATCATGTCACATCATATCATATGTTTTAGGTGATTAAAGCATACAGGTTTATTCAATTAGATCATCACCATACCATAAAATATTCCATTTCTAATATCATAACAACATAAGGTTAGATGCATACAAACACATCAAAAGCAAACATGCATGTAACAATAAGCACTGCATCCATATATGCATACATCATCATCATCTAGATCATGCCATCTAAGCATCCACACATCATAAAACATAAGGTATGAAAGTCACGTAGCATTAGACCATAAGGTATGATACTCTAGTTTAATAAAATCTAACTAATACTTCAAAAAATACAATACTTGAAATATAATTTTTAATGAAACGATGCAATCGTGATATTCAAGTATGTAATTTTAAACAAGGAACTTCAAAAATAAATGTATGAATGATTGAAAACTTGCATAAAAATTGAAATCAAGTTACCAGTTTTTCATCTTCGAGCCCTCCTTCTAGCGCTAATTTGTTGAGGTGTGATTTTATCCGGTCATAAAAACCACTTGACAACTTAGAATTTAAATTCTCTCTTGCAAAGAATGTAATGTTTCTCCAAGGTTCTTACTTAATGTTTTATGTGTAATGCATATATGTTTATATAAGTGCCTGAATAAACTCTTGGGTTTGCAAGTTTCTATTTACAAGGGACTTGAGAATTAAGTAAATGATCTCAAATTCATCATGCATATTCCATTTTACTTTCTCAAAATAATTAAATTTGTCCTTTGAATATTACTATTTGAGAATGCAAATTTAAAAAAATACGAACTGTTAATGCTTTAAACTTATATTAAACAAGTTTAAATACATTTCAAAGCATTAATTGTATGAATGAAGCTTTTAAAATGAAAAATAAACAAAACTCCTATTTAAATGTGATAACCTTATACTAGGGCTTTTGAATATTTTAAGCTTAATTATTTCTTTACTTCTTTTCACAATATGAAAAACATAAAATATTTGAATTCTAATTATAAATATTTCACCTTATAATATGAGATTTAGAATTCATATAATATTTAAATCCAATATTTATTTATTTAAATATTCATGAGATTAAAAATTTGAATTAAATAAATTTAATTCCTCCAATAGTAAGCTTTGGACTTATGACTTGAGATTTAAAATTTTAATGCACCAAACTTTGAATATCATAAATAAATCTCAAACTATAGATTTTCAATTCTATACCGTTTGAAATCAAATAATTTATGACAATCCTTTTTATTTCATAGAATTTATTTATCAAATATTTATAAGCTTAAATATTTGATTTGATAAATTTTGTAATCCTTTCTGCAACTCTCTATCTTTACAGATTAGAACTTTATGAAGAAAAATAGTGAATTTGTAAATTTATGAGATTAAAATCCAAGTTCACTGTGATTTTCAATTCACCCGAAGTTCAATGTGATTTTCAATTCACCCGAACTGAAAATGATTCTTTGGCAATGAGCAATGGTGTATAATTCTGAAAAATTATTTTTCTGAAACATTGGAAAAAATAATTAAAAATTAAAAATTAAAGTTCTAACCTTTGCCCATTTTTAAATTTTTTGTGGAAAATCGTTGGTGGTTGCATTAAATATTGTAGACGTCATGGTGGGCATGTAACTTCAATGCAAAGTGGGCGAACGTAGTTGTGCAAAGGTAGAAGACATGTAAAAGTGATGATCCATCCAGATTTTGTAGAGCTTACCGCAAACGAAGACTTTATGGGGCATGATTGAGGGAGTGCCCATTTAATGAGATACATCTACAAGTGGCTGGAAAGTGAAAACCTTTGCACACAGTTTTCTTGATGAAGATAAAATCAGATTTTATCTTCTCCATTTATGGCGATATTTTCAAGCAAATTTTATAGTAGTTGGGGTTGACTCCAACTCCATTATTATATGCTTTTATATTGTGCAAAGCCCTATAGTGGGATTTTTAAATTATTTTTGTTGATTTGGGAGCTTGATGTTTTCTGAAAATATCTTTTAGGGCATGTCGTGATTTTATAAATACTCCCATTGAATGTAAAATAAAGAATGCAAGAATTTATAATAGAAGTGTTTTCTATAAAATTGCTTTTCTAGAAAATTCATCTGTTGTTGACATAGGATTTGTTGCAGTGTTGTTACTCTTAAGTGGTGTAGCCACGTGCTTAATCTTCTTCTAGAGTTTGAACGATGCTGATTTCCTCATTCTTATTTTCATTGAAATATATGTGATAATAATTGTTATGAGTTTGATTGATTTTGGCATGATGTTAATGTGAAGAGCTTCATTGAGGTTTACTCATTCTAAAATTTAGTTCTTTTCCTACTAGCTCTAGTTTTGTTGCGTGTGCTATGCTACTGGAAAAATCATCCCAACAAGATTGAATCTTTAGAATGATTAAACTATCCTAAGAGTGTTTAAATCCATAGTTTAAGGATTTGGAATTGATAGCTCTAGTATGTGTGCATGAGAATTTGCTATCCACAAATATATCCTGTTAGTTACAAGGAAAATTATGATTTAAATAGATTGGTTTGTTCTATAAACTTGTTTCACCCCTTGCTAGATAATAAATTGATCTTAGAAAGCTGGACAATTTATTATTCAATTGGTTATAATTGGAGAACATAACATGATTCCAAGTTGAAAGAATAATTAACAATTAAAGTTGTAGGATTTCACCTTTCTTTTCTGCCCTACCTTACCCTCTCTATTTTTATTTCAAAGATGATCCATTTTTATGTTCTTTAAAATTATTTATTCATTTAATCTGTTGAGACCTAAAGGGCTAGATCAAATAATTAATGCAAATCTGATCATGAACAACACATTCTACCACCAAACACCAACGAACGAAGGTTGAACCCGTTGTAAGGTAAAACACAGTCTACTTGAAACTATTCTAGAAGTGGAAAAGAGTGAAAGCATTCGACTCGACTTTGTATCTCACACCTTGGATAGCTAGCAAGATCCTAAAGTGAGAGGGAATTTATTCCCATTAGATGTTACTTGTTTTTTTTGTTTACTTTTCATAGGGTGTGCATGAAAGCCAAAACAACATAAAATTGCGCTAGAAGGAGGGCCTAAAATTTTGTTCATGATGTTTTAATTAAATTGTGAAATATAATCATATGTTGGGTTTTATCTTCTATGGTCTATAAAATTTTATCCTTAACTGGTGGCTTTTCCCTCCTTGTTAGCTTTCAAATATTGTTTGTTTATGTATTGCCTAAATAACAAAATACCAATCAACATAAACTAGCACTAGAAGGAGGGCCAAACTTCTATTTGATGTTTAACAGGGTTTGTTTAAAGTGAGAAATATAATTTTACATTGTGTTTTATCTTTTGTGGGTCATTAATCCAATAGTCATGGCCAATTGGTTGGGCTCCACTATCTTGAATATTCCTAGTGCAACCCATAAGAATCTTGAGAAATATCTTCCAATCTATAAACATGATGGTGCTAGGACAATTGAAGAGCACATGGTTACCTTAAAAAATACTCTTAAATTGTTAAATGTCCTTCTTGACGATGTCACTTGTAGAATTTTTCCTTTTATTCTGCAAGAAGCCGTATACGATTAGTTCTTAAACTTGACCAATGACTCTATCACCAGCTGGGATGAATTAGAAATTGCTTTCATTTCCCAATTCGATCAAGTGATTGATCCCAACATGCTATATCAACAATTTTCCAACATTAAGAGAGAATCTAGTGAAATCATCAGGTCTTTCAACGTGAGGTTCAAAAAGGCTTATGGTAGAATGAATGGTCATTACATCCCAAGTGTAAATTTGACCTTATAAATCTATAAGAATGCCTTGGATCTAGTGACCTTTATTTTCCTCAAAAGAGACACAAATATCACAACCCTAGCAAGAGCTTATAAGGAAGTTCTAATTCTTGAAAGGCAGTTGGGATGTCAGCCTGCGAATAGTCCTTTGATACCCTTTGTTACACATAAAAAACCTATGTTGAATACCATTCTGTAACATATGTTGTTACCAACATGCCAAGCTCCACCTATAAAAAATCTGTCGACTTTGGCACACACTGGGCATGTGCAGACTCTAGAGAAAGAATCAAATAAAACTATGATTGAAGAAGTTTCAAAGATGGTGCAAAACCTGGCAAATGACTTCCTAAGTTTTAAGAGGCAAGTGTCTATGGAAGAAAGTTCAAAACGGTTTTCTTACCAACCGAACAGACTCCCTAGACCTTCGTATAAAGCTAATAAGGATTACAACAAAGAAAAAGGGTCTGAAGTGAACATTTGTGACTTGGCTTTACCTAATTGGTTCAAGATTTACAAAACATCCTAGCACGGAGAATTAGATTATCTAGAATTTTGCAACGCTTTTGAAGCTCTATCTAGTGAGTTGGATTTTTTGAAAAATCAAAGAAATATTGATAATTTTGGTTCATCCAAACATAGTGTTGCTATGGTTTTGGATTCATTCACCTTTTTAGATGAGTCATAAGACTATGCAAAAGTACCTATGAATGAAAATAATTCCAAAGGGGTAGTTATAATTTGAGACTCAAAAATCCAGAACCTACTCCTAATAATGATCCTCCTCCACCAAAGGGTAATGAAAATAAAACTCAGGATCAAATTGGTGTAGTAGTTGGAAAAGGGTATAACATCATTGAGGATATGAAGGAAATTAAGACTTACTCTGAGCCCTTTGTTAAAATTCAAGAAAAGAAAATAGTGAATGTGAATTAGCCAACAAACTCAGAATAGAAAGAGAACCCATATATAAACACGTGATGATTGAACATAATGTTAAAAATGGGGTTGTAAATTGTGCTAACATAGATATTGGGATTTATAATTTGACAATTGAGAAGGTGAGACTAGTTAAAGCTCCAACCAATCATAGCAATGATATTTGGACATTACACATTGATGGGGCTAAGTCTAAGCAAGGCTCAGGTACAAGAGCAAATTCTAGAAATTCCACTAGTGGAATAGAAACTGAAACCTTGAACATTGGAGTATTAGAGCAACCACAGAATGTTCAAGTTATTAAGAACTGTGACCCACAAATAAAACATGATCTCAGTGAGTTGTTACGTATATTTGAAGATGTGATGATCTAGTCCTATAAAGGACTTAAGACATTTGATCATGGGAGGTTTACACATACAATCCCTTTGAAAGAATTCTGTAAACCCTTCAGACAAAAACAAAGACATGTTGGTGCCTTAATTCTAAAGGAGGTAGAAAAATTGTTCGCACTTTGGGCTAATAGAATAAGACATAAGTAAGTTCTAAAAACTTGACCATTTGCTTTATTGTACGGGACTAAACCAATAGTTCCAATTTTAATCAAGGTGTCTACTTACCAGTTTGCCTTGGATTATTTTAATGAAATTGCAGATGTGGGAACTCGTGTATTAGACTTGGTTAATTTGTAGGGTGAAAGACTTGTAGACCTGGTGCTTCTGTGGGACAAATCCCAGAAAAAGAAAGGTAAACACACCAAGTCTTTTTCGGGTAGTGTTGAGTGGAAATTTTACCCAATTGCAAAATCACCATCACAATCAGGATTTTGATTAGAAAACTCTCTCTTGCAAAGAAATAGAAATTTCTCCAAGGTTTCTTTTACTTAATGTGTGTTTGTAATCTTGTGAAGATGTATCAAATAAGTGCTAGAAATACCTTAGTGATTTGCAAGTATTGTTAACAAGGGGCTTGTGTTGGTATTATTTTATTGCTATACTAGTGATTGTTCATGAAACTTAAAAGAAAAGAAAACGTGAATTGGCCTTCATATGACCACGATGTAAAAGCCTTAGTTCATTTTATATTGAAATATTTTAGGTAGATTTTATCTTCTTTTGGTTAAGAAGATTTTAAACAAGTTTTATCTTCCTTAAATCCTGCTTTGAGCATGAAACAAAGATTAAAATCTATCTCTAAATGTGAACCTTAAATGATGATTGGATTCATTTTAGCTTGCTTTGTTAAACTTTAAGCATGAAATAAAATAACATAAATGACTAACTCTAAAATGTAATAGCCTTTGATATGCTATATAAATTACCCCTCTTTAATGAAATTGTAATTTTCATAAAGAGAAGTTAATTTATTGCTTTAAAAACAATGGCCTTTGGAATGCCATATAAATTACCCCTCTTTAATGAAATTGTAATTTTCATAAAGAGAAGTTAATTTATTGCTTGAAAATGAAATGCAAAGCTTGAAATTTGATTTACCTTCAAAATGTGAAATTATGTCAAATTTCGAAATTACAAAATTCTTTATAAAATAACAAATTTTATTTTATTTTTTATAATTTCTAAATGGCTTTAAAATAGAATCAAAATTGTTCTAAATAAAGCATTAAAGCTTCTTCTTCACATACATGCATTTATTTTTAGAATTTTATTTTTTTCAATTTTTATTTTATTTGCCGAAGTTTTAAAAAAACTACAAAAAGGGAAGGTTAAAAAAAAATGTGGAAAATTGACCAAAATGTTGAAAACACTGAAAACAAAGTATTAACAATATGATGCTACCCTATTCATGTAAAACCAGAGATGTGAGAGTTTCTGAAAGTAACCTAGTTTATCTGAATTTGCATTTGCACAACCCGCAATAAACTAGGTGCAATCTTCTAGGGAAAACAAAATAAATCCATATTTCTAGAAATTCAAAAATGTAATCTTTGAACAACATTAAACATTGTCTATCAACCTAAAAAAATGGAAGGGAAAGATAGAGATTAGCTCCAACATTTAGAAATAAATCTCCTCCAATTTTCTTAACAAGGTGCAAATTTTTGCAGCCTTTTGCATTAAAAACAGAAAGATAACAGTCCTTGTTTTACATCAGATTTCCAACCTCTACCCAAAAAATGTCCAACCCTTCTTCTTTATTTCGATCAAGGATTTAAAGGATTCAGCCATGCTTCGATTCATTTTTCACTGCTTGTCCGGTTCCCTTGTTTTACCTCGTCTGGTCTTCTTACGTGAAACGTTTTCCTCCATTTATTTACTCTCTAACACTTGCCTTTTTTATAATGCCCATATGAAACTGTTTGGACAAGTTGAGTGCTCCCTCTTTTTCGTCACGGGCATGCCACTTGGAGCCCTCATCGACTAAATATAGCCTCTATGTAGTAAAATTTATTTATTTAAATATTCGAAACTTTGATTTCTTCCCATGTTAGTCTATTTTTTTTTGTCTTATTCAGTAAATTTGTAAAGGGTTCATCGATTTATATCCGTCCACGTTAGAATATTCTCAATCACACTCAGCAATGCAATTACCAAAAAAAATGGCAAACTGACCCTCATAGGTTAGATATCTAATAACCCACACAACTTCATCTTAGGTTCCCTTAAATCGGTTCTTTAAGACCCTTATAAAGGTGGTATTGAATATAAAATTGGGGCTCAGGGTTGTTGAGGTGTGATTTTATCTAGTCACAAAAACCACTCGACAACTTAGAATTTAATTTTCTCTTGCAAAGAACATAATGTTTCTCCAAGGTTCTTACTTAATGTTTTATGTGTCATGCATATATGTTTATATTGCCCGAATAAACTCTTGGGTTTGCAAGTTTCTGTTTACAAGGGGCCTAGGAATTAAGTAAATGATCTCAAATTCATCATGTATATTCCATTTTACTTTCTCAAAATAATTAAATTTATCCTTTGAATATTACTATTTGAGAATGCAAATTAAAAAAAATACGAACTTTTAATGCTTTAAACTTATATTAAACAAGTTTAAATACATTTCAAAGCATTAATTTTATAAGTGAAGCTTTTAAAATGAAAATAAACAAAACTCCTATTTAAATGTGATAACCTTATACTAGGGCTTTTGAATATTTTAAGCTTAATTATTTCTTTACTTCTTTTCACAATATGAAAAGGTAAAATATTTGAATTCTAATCATAAAGCTTTCAGCTTATATTATGAGATTTAGAATTCATATAATCTTTAAATCCAGTATTTATTTATTCAAATATTCATGAGATTAAATATTTGAATTAAATAAATTTAATTCCTCCAATAGTAAGCTTTGGACTTATGACTTGAGATTTAAAATTTTAATGCACCAAAATTTGAATATCATAAATAAATCTCAAACTATAGATTTTCAATTTTATACCGATTGAAATCAAATAATCTATAGTCTTTTTTATTTCATTATCAAATTTTTTTAAGCTTAAATATTTGATTCGATAAATTTTTTAATCCTTTATGCAACTCTGTATCTTTACAGATCAGAATTTTATGAAGAAAAACAATGAATTTGTAAATTTATGAGATTAAAATCCAAGTTCACTGTGATTTTCAATTCACCCGAACTATTTATAGAATTAAACATCCAGGCGATATAATTCCGGTTTAACCTAGTATGAAATTTTATCTTTCATTAAATAACTAGGATTTATTTAAATATAAATATTTCAAATAAATCTAAAAATATTTAGGTAAAGTAATAAATTTAAAATAAACCCTCGAACAACTTTGCTACAACACAGAAACACAAACTTTAAACCAAACTTGTGCAGATCAGATTTCACACAATCCTACACACAAATATGATGTTATCTTCTAGGAAATTTGAAATTTAATGCATCATATCAATTAAATTATACATTAAAAACACCACTGTTGTGCTTGCATCTAATAAAAATTGAATTTTGATATAATGTTGTGAATATTACAATAAGCCTAAATTATTTGTATTTCTCCTGCAATGTAGCCTTCTTCTAATCCATATTCTGTTCTGCTCCTTTGGTCTCTTCTTCTTCCTTTCCTGCCCAAGGTGTCCGACCCCCTTCTTTGGTCTTGTTCCATCTTTTATAAACGAAGAAATATCGTTCCGATAGTTTCATATTAGGCTTCCAAACTACCTTTACTTTATTTCTCAATTGTTCGAATGTGCTTGTCATAAATTCTTTTGGAACTTTCTTTTAAATTCATACTCGTTTGTAATCTTATGTCATAATTTTAAACTATATCACTTTATATTAAAACATATATCATATTTTGGAATAAATTTTCTCTTGACACAGCAGTGGTGCTTATAATATTCCTGTGCTTGACTATATTCTTGCTTTATAAATACCCCAAGCAATCTTCTTTCTGCATAGTTCAATGGATCATCAACTTCTCTTCAATTAACAAGGTTGACACTAAATTTTATATTGATTCCACTACTCTTTTTTTTTGTAAGTTTCCCATTGAACGACGTCAGCATTTAAAAATGATACCAATGTTCCTTATTTAAAAATATACCTTCATTTAACTTTTCATTTCATCATTTATAATGCTTCCCCAAAGAAGAGCGCTTTTTTATGTTTTTGCTATATCGAATTCCCAATTTGCAATCCTTCGCTGTAGATTCCACACACCATTCTGCATACCTCTGAAGACATCTTAATGAACTCTTGACAATGATGACACCAATTTTAGCGGTACTCAGCAATGATTTTTCTTCAGCAAACAACGACAACATTATCCATCAATCGACAACAATGATCTTTCAAGTATCTCGACAACAATTCTGAGAGTATCACAGCAACAATGTCCCTTGGCAGCGACGACTACATTTTCTGGCTATTGCGACTACATTCTCTATCACATTGGGTTTTCTCGATATTTTAACAATAACCTTCTTCGAAAACAATGTTTTCTGGTGTGTAGTATTTTCTAGTAGACGATGATAACTTTTCTAGCAAGTGAACACGAGTGCATTTTTCAACAGGTGAAAACGGTGGCATTCTCTGGTAATTTTAGCCTCCCCACGAATATAATCAATACTGCTCTTATTTTATCAAGCTTCGATAGTGAAACAACATAGTGGTAATTTTCTCCAAAAAACAATATTATCATTCTATGGCTACGATGATATCCTACGGTAGCAGTATTCTCAAATGTGCAGTATTTTTTGGTAAAACGACTACATTCCTTATGTGCAACATCAAAATCCCAATCCTTCGACACTGTGATTTTTAGCAACTTGAAAATAAAATTCCCTGGCAGCAATATTTAATTTCAGGCCTACGATGCCAACATTACTTCAACATCATGGCAACAACATTTTTGGGCATGCCGCGACGACCTTTAACAACAACGATTTCATGTTATAGCTATTATGTTTCTTCTATTACCACATACTTCGACCTATCGTACCTTATCCCATCGTAACCTCAAACGTTTGGAGATGTCATATATAACATTATCGACAATATCTTCCTGCGTCCTCTTCACTATTATATCTTTGCCAGGTGGAAGTCATTTTCTATACTTGATTATGATTGCAAAAATTATAAAATATCGGCAACACCATTTTATGTATCGTGCCATCTTGGAGACGTCTTGTCATAATATCATGTGCTATAACAAAGTCAAAAATCTTCATTATAAATCATGTTTCCCTACGTCCTCTCCTTAAAACCTGTAAACCTACAAAACGAAAACACACATTATTTATTAATCACAATATCAACACTTAATATCCTACTATATTAATGCTAAAAGAATCCATTAAAAACAACATACAACAAAATACAAACATTTATATATAAAACATACACAACAAACCAACACGTAACAAAACAATAAATACACTAACACATATACACCTAACAATATAATAACATAACAGCAACCTAAAACAAAACAATATTATAACATAATCCAACACAAAAAAAATAAATACACACCTAACAATCAAAATAATATATTAAACAAAACATATAACCATAACAACCTAACACAAAATAATGAAACCACAATAACATTAACTTCTAACATGACAATACTAACAATAACCTATAATGCAATAAATATAATGGCAATAACCATAGTCAAAAGGACTATATAACATAATAATAATAATATACAACAAAAAACTATGACAAAAAAATGAATACTAACACCCTATAACAATTAAACTAACAACTAAAACATTAAACACAACTTTTAAACTATAACAAACTAAATAAAATACAACAATAATTTTATACAAAATTGATAAAACCACATTATGCAAGAATTGAAGCACAACTCAAAATATTTGCATCTTTTGGTGAATTTTGGCACTGAATCCTGCTATAAGATCATTCGACGAAAGATGAGTATTCTTGATATTTCAATGATGACAACAGTGAACCATAAGCATGAATATTCTTGATATTCCAATGATGACAACGGTGAACCCTAAGCGCAAGCAACAATTTTGAAACAAGCCTTCAAATTTCAAGTGGGTCCCCAAATTTTGGGGTCGTTGTGAAGGACGTCACAACAAATGGCGACTCTACTGGTAAATATCCCTAGATATTTTAGACTTAAAAACCAAACTCTGAAAACAACCAAAACCCAAATATTAGAATTATAAGCGTCAATGATATCAAGAGAATGAGAATAGACCAATTCGACATGAACCACCAGAATCATCAACATCAGCTCAGTGTGTGCAAAGTGATTCATTCCATATATTTCGAAACCCATTCAACATTCCATTGTCAATTTCGCATTTCAGGCTATGAATAATTTCTCTTTGAAGAAATACCTTCACCTAATTCTCTTTAGACATTGCTCTATTGCCAACCGAGCATCTATAGCTCCGGTAGAGGCTATCTGAAACTCCCAAATATTAGGTGAATTTGAATGTTGAATGTCATAAACCTTTGAATATTACATTTCTTTCATTTTAAGACATAGTTTCACTATCAGCAAAGTGTCTATAGCTCTGGTGAAGATTATCTGAAATTCCAAAATGTTAAGTAAATCTTGAATGTTACATTTTGGTTTTAGTCTAGATCTAGCTCCACTACCAGTTAGGCGTCTATAGCCATGGTGAAGGTTATCTAGACTATGGTGATAGATTTGACTTTATTTTCAACTTTATTCATCATTTTTTTTCACTTTTTTTTATTATTATTTTTTCTCTCTTTGATCTAAAAAATATGATACTTTGCAAAAAATCCACCTGCCACTTGGGTTAGAGATCATGTGATCAGGTAAGGCTGAAAGAGTATATAAAATTTTCACCCTAATTTGTAAAATTGACAACTTCATACATCCAAAATTTCAAAGGATATTCTTTAATGTGTTTGTGGTACTCGTGAAGCTTTTGCAATATGATTCTAATATTTCATAATTCCTTATCTTAGTTCACATTCATGAAGATATAGACTAACATCTCACTTTTCTTTTTCTCCAGGTTTCACAGGTTTTCAAAATAGGTGATCTCATCCTATACGGCCCAAGATCAAATACCAAACAAAACCAACAAGTGACCAGTGTCTCAATCACAATTACCTTATTTTTGAAAATCCCACCTCAAAATGATATCAACTTGAATCACAAACCAAAATCATGAAGTTCCAAAAATCTGACAAAGTCAATTTATCATTATACTTGACACTTTTAAAAACTTGGTAATACCAATTTATTGTTGTACTTGACAATACATAACAGACATATGACAAAACTTAACAACAAAACAATAAAACATCAACAACATCACACATTAACATGAATAACAATAACATGACAAAACAAATATATACAATAATATACAAATAAGACTACTTTCTCCCTGGATCCCAAATATTATCATCACAAAACAAACAATCCCTCTTATGATATGCATACTGAATTTCATATAAATCCAACCACAATGGAATAAACCAAACAAAGACTCTCATTTTAATTCCATTAACAAACTCATAGTGAAATGCCAAATCAGTAGATAAACAAAACAATGACAGATTCAAAATTCCTTCTTGTCTAATCCTTATAATGTAAACATCATAAGTCAATTCCTGATTTAGAATTAGACTAGTTGTTTCAAACATGAAATTTTGCAAGTAAGAACTTATTTGAAATAATTTCAGTCAAATCCTTTTCCTTCATTGTATTTACTGTCAAAACTTTAGGAGTTATATTCAATTCCTTATCAACAACACTTGCTATGTCATTATAAACAACATAAACACTCAAAGGAACATCATACAACTTATTACCTGGAACTACCATCAATAACAAAAGTATAGATTCTACCTTGTCATCCATGATCAAGACACCATGAGTAGCATTTACCAAAATTTGATGAATCATTTCAATTTTTTCCTTTTCTTCATGAGCTCTATCATTGTCATCTTGTAGTACTTCATTTTCATCAACCACCTTATCTATTTTTGCGATTGGCACATCATTTTATGATTGTGCAAGACTTTCAACATCTTCATCTGAGGTAGAATTTTCAATGACCTGCACATCAAATGAAACAGAAATCTCATCAATAGGATTATGAGCAAATAATGATTTTTCATGTTTTTTCAAACAATAAAAATGATCATCTAAACTCATGGGATGAAATTCTATTGCATCTTCCTCATAATCATCAAGCTCTTCAAGAAACTCTTCTTCAAAATCATCCACAACTATTTTTGGTGACTCCAAAGCTTCTGTTATCGAATCAACATCAAATGTGTATATGCCTAGTTCAATATCATTATAAAGAATCTCATTAAACTCCTTATCATAATTTGTGATCATATTATTTAACCTAGGCTCCCTTTCAACACGAATATGATTAGCTACGCCTTTCCAGGGCAGCCATAAGTGCAAAAAATCTGTGGAAAAGTATCCGTTCAGATGCCTGCTCCATTCCCTGCTCAATAGCAAACCATACTTATCAGGAATATCAACAATGTGAATATCTATATAATGTTGTATTCTAGGTTTCGATGACAACTGTATGTGCACATTCTTAAGCATACCTATGACTTTTACTTCTATTTTATCCAATTGCACAACAATTTTATTTGAAGATGTTGGTTTAAAACCTAACTTTTGACAAACTGTGAAAGGCATCACATTACCTGAGGCTCCCGAATCCACCATGCAATTGTGCAACTTCCTACCTATAATTTTAACTGTTAATAGAAAAGGAGGAGCATCCTCTTTTTATTTTCGTGCAACATATTGTATTTCAGTTACTTTCCCAATTTATTTGGTATTTCGATTATCAAAAGCCTCCATTAATAACTTTTTTTGATTAGGTAACTTTGCAACTTCAAACAGATTGATGTTGACCTTATTTTTTTAAGATCTTCAATGATATTATAAGTCATATCTTTGTTATCTTGTACCTCATGTGCAATTTTAGGTGTATTGAGAGAAGATGGAGGAATCAAATTATTAACATCAGGAGGAATAACAACATTGTTAGGAGGAGTAGAAGTAGTTTTGAAAGACTTACTTTTACTTCTCAAGTTATAATTATGATTCCCCTTTCTATATTGTTTCAGTGTATGGATTTCTTCAATACCTTCATCCTCTTCTTCTTCTTCATCATCATCACTTGAACCAAAAATATCAAGACAATAAGCATAACTTTTGCCTTTAATATTTTCTTCATCATCATCATTTGGAACCCATTCCATTTTATCTAATCCCTGTTGAATACAATTTGCAACACAACTAAACTCATTACAATCAAATTCATTATGTTCACTAGTACGATGTAACCTACACCAACTATCCAATACAACTTCAAATACATTGACAGTTGCTATCTTATTAGAAGCACTACTATTATTAGCAACAGGAGTTGGAACTCCCCCATTATTTGGTTTTGTATTGAAATGTTTCAGTCTTTGCATAGTAAACCTTCGATTTGATTGTGAATTTTGTGTATTCTGTTTTTGCATTTGAACAAAATCATTACTTAACTTTTGGTACATTCTCATCAGATCTGCTAATTGATTAGACTCATTAACAACATTAGGAGGATTACCTTGATTTTGATTTGGAATATTTTGGTTTGGTAAAACATTTTGAACACTCGAATTCATCCAACTTGGAGTATTTTGATTAGGCATAACAGTTTTGATGAGGTATAATATTTGCAACATTTTGGTGAGGCATAACATTTGGAATATTTTGATTAGGTAAAACATTTTGATTCAACCACGAATTTGCATACATTGGATTACCTTGATTTTGGTTACATAATACCTCTGCAAATTTTGTGTGTTTTGGGTAAACATAGGATTATTCTGTTGTGTTTGTAAATTTTGAAAAGGATTCATATTTTGTGTTGAGGCAACATTTCCAAAAGCATTAAACTGAGATGCATCATTATTTCTTGTTTTGTGTGCAACATAATGACTTTCTAAAAACATTGGATTATTTTGTGGTACATATGCCATTGGATTTGGAATTTGAGGAATTGCATTTAACATTGGAGTTTGATTTGTTAAAGCATGATTAATCATAGGGATTTGATTTTGCATACCAGGATATCCAATAGAAGGTAATTGACCAAGTCCACAACTTGATGGCATCATTTGTTGCTCCACCGTGAGCACTTTTGTGTAAGCTCCTGTAAGTGTAGTTATTTGCCCCGTTCTCCTGACGAACATTGTCGTTAATGGATCCAAAGCACCAAAATAGATTTGGATTGTGGCTGGTTCTGCAATATTATAAGGAGCAGTTAGTCTTGAGTACATCTTATGAAACCTAGTATTAAACATACGCAATGGTTCACTAGGTTCTCTACGAGTAGAAGCAAATTGCAAATAAACACTTGTTGGATCAATAGCAAACTTGAATTGAGTAATGAAAGTATTTTTTAACATATCCCATGAAGTAATAGAACCAGAAGGTAAGCAAACATACCAATCATAGGTTATCTCATCCAAAGTTAGAGGAAACAACCTACATGCCACGTCTTCATGTTCAATCTGTAATCTGGACATGGCATCTGTGTATGCTTGTATATGCTCTTCTGCCAAACGAGAACCATCATGCTTATATTTTGGTAAATATTTCTCCACATTATTTGGCATATCATGTGTACCACCAACTATATTTAGTGGACTTCGTTGGTTTCCCATCCATGCCAGATTTGGTGCAACAGGTGCAGCCATATTGACAAGTGGTGGATTTACAATCAAATTTGAATTTACGTTAGAAGTACTAGGAAGAATTACAGTTTGAGTCTTACTTCGTCTATGTTTCTTTGTTGGTGATAAAATTTGAAAACTCGTAGAACCCATGGACTTTGACCTAGTGATGATTTATTTAGACTCTAGTTTAATGAAATCTAACTAATACTTTGAAAAATACAATACTTGAAATATAATTTTAATGAGACAATGCAATTGCAATATTCAAGTATGTAATTTTAAACAAGGAACTTCAAGAATAAATGTATGAATGATTGAAAAATTGCATGAAAACTGAAATCAAGTTACCAATTTTTCATCTTCGGGCCCTCCTTCTAGCACCAATTTGTTGAGGTGTGATTTTGTCCAGTCACAAAAACCACTCGACAACTTAGAATTTAAATTCTCTCTTGCAAAGAACGTAATGTTTCTCCAAGGTTCTTACTTAATGTTTTATGTGTCATGCATATATGTTTATATAAGTGCTTGAATAAACTCTTGGGTTTGCAAGTTACTATTTACAAGGGGCTTGGGAATCAAGTAAGTGATCTCAAATTCATCATGTATATTCTATTTTACTTTCTCAAAATAATTAAATTTGTCCTTTGAATATTACTATTTGAGAATGCAAATTTAAAAAAATACGAACTGTTAATGCTTTAAACTTATATTAAACAAGTTTAAATACATTTCAAAGCATTAATTGTATGAATGAAGCTTTTAAAATGAAAAATAAACAAAACTCCTATTTAAATGTAATAACCTTATACTAGGGCTTTTGAATATTTTAAGCTTAATTATTTCTTTACTTCTTTTCACAATATGAAAAACATAATATATTTGAATTCTAATTATAAAGATTTTAGCTTATAATATGAGATTTAGAATTCATATAATATTTAAATCCAGTATTTATTTATTCAAATATTCATGAGATTAAAAATTTGAATTAAATAAATTTAATTCCTCCAATAGTAAGCTTTGGACTTATGACTTGAGATTTAAAATTTTAATGCACCAAAATTTGAATATCATAAATAAATCTCAAACTATAGATTTTCAATTCTATACTGATTGAAATCAAATAATCTATGACAGTCCTTTTTATTTCATAGAATTTATTTATCAAATATTTATAAGCTTAAATATTTGATTTGATAAATTTTGTAATCCTTTCTGCAACTCTGTATCTTTACAGATCAGAAATTTATGAAGAAAAATAGTAAATTTGTAAATTTATGAGATTAAAATCCAAGTTCACTGTGATTTTTAAATCACTCGAATTTCAGTGTGATTTTCAATTCACCCGAACTATTTATAGAATTAAACATCCAGGCGATGTAATTCTGGTTTAACCTAGTATGAATTTTTTTTTTGGGTAATATTAAGATATGGGGGTTTTGACCAAGAATCCCCCAACATGTTACAACAACTCCACCAGGGAGACACACACCCACCCCCTCACACACTCACCCACGCCACGGTTTGAACTTTGGACCTCCCAAAGAAGAGCCAAAGCCCAAACCGTTGCGTTGCACCCCCAGGTGCAACCTAGTATGAAATTTTATCTTTCATAAAATAAATAGGTTTTATTTAAATCTAAATATTTCAAATAAATCTAAAAATATTCAGGTAAAGTAATAAATTTAAAATAAACCCTCGGACAACTTTGCTACAACACAGAAACACAAACTTTAAACCAAACTTGTGCATATCAGATTTCACACAATATTACACACAAATATGATGCTATCTTCTAGGAAATTTGAAATTTAGTGCATCATATCAATCAACTTATACATTAAAAACACCACTGTTGTGCTTACCTCTAATAAAAATTGATTTTTGATATAATGTTGTGATTTACAATAAGCCCAATTTATTTGTATTTCTCCTGCAATGTAGTCTTATGCTAATCCATCTTTTATTCTGCTCCTTTGGTCTCTTCTTCTTCCTTTCCTTCCCAAGGTGTCTGACCCCCTTCTTTTGTCATGTTCCATATTTTATAAATGAAGAAATCTTGTTCTGGTAGTTTCATAACAGGCTTCCAAACTACCTTTACTTTATTTCTCAACTGTTCGAATGCGCTTGTCATAAATTCTTTTGGAACTTTATTTTAAATTCATACTCGTCCGTAATCTTATGTCATAATTTTAAACTATATCACTTTATATTAAAACATATATCATATTTTAGAATAAATTTTCTCTTGACACAGCATCGATGCTTATAATATTCTTGCGCTTGACTATATTCTTGCTTTATAAATACCCCAAACAATCTTCTTTCTGCATAGTTCAATGGATCATCAACTTCTCTTTAATTAACGAGGTTGACACTAAATTTTATATTGATTCCACTATTCTTTTTTTTTTTGTAAGTTCCCCATTGAACGACATCAACATTTAAAAATGATACCAATGTTCCTTATTTAACAATATACCTTCATTTAACTTTTCATTTCATCATTTATAATGCTTCCCCAAAGAAGAGTGCTTCTTTATGTTTTTGCTATATCGAATTCCCAATTTGCAATTCTTCGCTGTAGATTCCACACACCATTCTACATACCTCTGAAGACATCTTAATGAACTCCTGACAATGATGATACCAATTTTAGCGGTACTCAGCAATGATTTTTCTTCAACAAACAATGATAGCATTCTCCATCAGTCGACAACAGTGATCTTTCAAGTATCTCAGCGACAGTTCTTAGAGTATCACAGAAATAGTGTCCCTTAGCAGCGACGACTGCATTTTCTGGCCATTGTGACTACATTATCACATTGGGTTTTCTTGATATTTTAACAATAACCTTCTCCGACAATAATGTTTTTTGGTGTGCAGTATTTTTTGGTAGATGATGATAACTTTTATGGCAAGTGAACACGAGTGCATTTTTCGACAGGTGAAAACGGTGGCATTCTCCCATAATTTTAGCCTACCCATGAATATAATCAATACTACTCTTATTTTATCAAGCTTCAATAGTGAAACAACACAGTGGTAATTTTCTCTAGCAAACAATATAATCATTCTATGCCTACGATGATATCATCTGACAACAGTATTCTCAAATGTGCAGTGTTTTCTGGTAGAACAACTACATTACTTATGTGCGGCATAAAAATCCTAATCCTTCGACATTGTGATTTTTAGCAACTTGAAAACAAAATTTCTTGGCAGCAATATTTAATTTTAGGCCTGCGATGCCAACATTACTTCAAAATCATGGCAACAATATTTTTGGGCATGCTGTGACGACCTTTAACAACAACAATTTCATGTTATAGCTATTATGTTTCTTCTGTTACCACATACTTCGACCTCTCGTACCTTATCCCATCGTAACCTCAAACATTTAGAGAAGTCATAGATAACATTATCGGCCATATCTTCCTGTGTCCTCTTCACTATTATATATTTGCCAGGTGGAAGTCATTTTCTATACCTCATTATGATTACGAACATTATAAAATGTGGACAACACCATTCTATGTGTCATGCCATCTTGGATATGTCTCATCATGATATCATGTGCTACAACAAAGTAAGCAATTTTCATTATAAATCATGTTTCCCTACGTCTTCTCCTTAAAACCTGTAGACCTACAAAACGAAAACACACATCATTTATTAATCGCAATATCAACACTTAAGATCCTACTATCTTAATGCTAAAAGAATTCATTAAAAACAACATATAACAAAAGATCAACATTTATATATAAAACATACACAACAAACCAACACGTAACAAAACAATAAATACACTAACGCATATACACCTAACAATATAATAACATAAAAACAACCTAAAACAAAACAATATTATAACATAATCCAATACAACAAAAATAAATACACACCTAACAATCAAAATAATATATAAAACAAAACATATAACCATAACAATCTAACATAAAATAATGAAAACACAATAACATTAACTTCTAACATGACATTAATAACAATAACCTATAATGCAATAAATATAATATGACAATAATCATAGTCAAAAGGACTATATAACATAATAATAATAATACACAACAAAACAATATGAAAAACAAATGAATACTAACACCCTATAACAATGAAACTAACAACTAAAACATTAAACACAACTTTTAAATAATAACAAACTAAATAAAATAAAACAATAATTTTATACAAAATTGATAAAACCACATTATGCAAGAATTGAAGCACAACGCAAAATATTTGCATCTTTTGGTGAATTTTGGTACTGAATCCTGCTATAAGATCATTCAGCGGAAGATGAGTATTCTTGATATTTCAATGATGACAAACCATGAACCATAATCATGAATATTCTTGATATCCCAATGGTGACAACAGTGAATCCTAAGCGTAAGCAACAATTTGAAACAAGTCTTCAAATTTCAAGTGGATCCCCAAATTTTGGGGTCGTTGTGAAGGACGTCACAACAATGGTCACTTTATTTCTTGAATGTATTAATTATGTCAGATATAGTAGCCCAAAATTCTTTTATCAATTCTTCCCCTTTATAAGGAATCCCACAAATATGACTAAGGATTTCAAGAGTTACCATAATCACTATGCCATTGATTTTTGCTCGATTGTTTTGAAGGGTTTGTGCATACCTTACTATCAAAAATATTTCATGCACCTTTTGGATTCCTTTTTAATTACATACATAATATTTTTGAGATCTAAAAGGTACATAGATGCAGTAATTAGAATATTATGAATGCTAGAAACTTTTGCAAGCCAAACAAGTTAGATACCTGTTTTCATGTAAGCCTTAATTCAATAGTGTCTCAAAGAGGTTTTCACTATTGAATTGTTCATTTTTTTTGTGTGTATGTTTCAAAGATATGATCATTCAATATTAGTGTTAGAAGAGGAAGAATTTTCTATCACATGTAAGTTAGATTATGAAAAATATTGAGAAAATTTTACTTTTGTTAGTGGCTTATGGTATAATCGTAAACTATGTCCATTTACCGTCAATTTAGTCCTTAAACAATCAATAGGAGAAAGTTGAACAACTCCATTATTGAATACTTCTTCAACTTGGTATGGTCCTTGCCACCAAGTTTATAGCTTACCAATAAAATCAGCATAGCGAGAATCAAACAATAATGCCCAATCACCTAGTTTGTACTTGTTACTCCTAATGTTACTATCATACCGCATTTTTTGTTGTTGTTGAATATCTTTGTTTGGTGAAATACCTTCAATCGAAATTCATACAATGCATTCAATTGCAAAATTCTCTCTTGTTGTACCTATGATAACTCAATGCCTACTTCCAAAGATGTATGAAGTACTAATAATTCAAATTTAATTGAAAAAAGAGGTTTCTTACCATAGACCAATTCATAAGGTGTGAATCTAGTGGTGTATTTCCATGTAGTATGGTATCCCCACACGAACTTTGTAACCTGTTCATCCAATATTTCTTGTGAGAAGCCATTATTTTGTTAGAATATTTACTAATTCTCTATTTGTGACTTCTACCTGACCATTTGCTTGAAAGTGGTAAGGTGATGACTTCTTATGTTTGATTTCATACAATTCAATAAATGCTTCTATAACCTTAGATGCAAATTGGGGTCCATGATCTCTAATAATAGAGCATGGAGCACCAAATATTTAAAAAGTGTGGGTATATAGAAAATTATCTACCTTCTCTTCTTGAGCATGTTTGAATGCACGTACTGTGGTCCACTTTGTCACATAATTAGTGCACACTAAAATATGTTGCTTTCCATGAGAAGGTGGATCAATGGACCCAATAAAATCTAACCCCCATCCCACAAATGGTTATAAAATCATTTGAGGTTGTAGAGGTATTTCATTTGCTCTAGTTGGATTATCCATTCATTGACATGAATTACAATGTCATACATATTTCTTTACATCCCGATGAAGTGATGGTCAATAATAACTTACACCCAATTTTTTTTGAATGGTACATTTTATTGAATAATGTCATCCTGTTGGTTCATCGTGACATGCACAAAGAATATCATACACCCCATCTTATTGAATACATTGACGTAAAACAAAATCAGGTCCATATTTAAATAGTAACCATTAATCCACTTGAATGATGAGCTTTGTTTAATTAATCATCGTTTTTCTCTAGGAGTGAAATGAGAGGGAACTTTTTATGTTGCTAGATAGTTGGCAATATCAACAAACCATGGTTATTGTGCTAATATTGCAAATAATATTTCATTAGGAAAAGAATCCTCTTGTTACATACCATACATAATATAGACGTCGACTATATTATGAAAGAGTTCATTTGATTATATAAATCCAATTGTTTATTTTAAATCATTTATCATCTTTTATCCAATTTCATTTGTGTTCTCGCATATTTGCCTTTACGGCGAGGGTGTGCCCACCTTAAGTGGCTAACATCAATTTGAGTTTATCCAATTATTTATCTGTGCATTCTCATCGTTGTTCGTGTATCTTCTGGTTATTGATTAATAAAATAATTATAATTAAAGTCAGGAACTCGTAGAAGTTCCTTTCATGTGGTATCAGGTTAGGCGATTTCTCGAGGCCGGGTGGACATATCGGTTCCAGTTTTAATTGTGCAGTCCCCACTTACGTCACTTCCAACGCTCACAGCCAACGCAGAAGCTCGTAGGCGCAGGAATCCAATAAACGCTCTTCGGAAATGCAAATTCACGTCATCAAAATAGCTTAATTCCTAATGAAGTGAATGCGTGAATCGAGGCAGGCTGGTAGTTAAACTGGGTGATCCCAATAGTTTCATTCAAACACGTCTACTTGTCATAGCGTCTTCACGTAGAGAGAGTCACCGTCTAACAGCGGCTCACATCGGTAGTTGGACGTCCACAATGCACGATAAACACCTCTGTAATATCTGAAAACCCTGCGCAGGCAAGATTCACAAAAATGCTGGAGGATTTAGACGTCCAAACCATAGCAGTATTATCGAAGCAGGCAACTCGTCTTGGGACCAATCAAAAGGAAGTATTAAAACACGTTTGGGTGGGCACAACTCGTCTCATCTACATAAGTATTAAATTAGGCGTTTGGCATCAAGAATTTTAATTCTTGTCCAGCCCAACCTAAAAATTAAGTAATCTACAGGTGTTCGAAGGATTCAATTATTGGTAAAAAGGGCAGCAGTCGTGCGTCTTGGAAACAATCAATCAGGAGCAAGCATCATAAACAATGTTTTAATGTTAACAAAAAATAAGGAGATAAGAGGACGTCATAGTCAATCGTCAAGCTAATTTCGAATTATGCGAAGGTATTTTCAATACATCGGAGAAATAAATAAATCGTGCGAAGGTACATGATTAATTTATCTGCTCCAACATTTCATTATTTCAAACAACGTTGTTAAAATTTTTGAGCCGTGCCAAGTTGGAGATCGTTCACCTCGTTTTCCAAATCACTACGATATCGCATTCACGTTATCTTTCGTGAGAATAACGAAGTCAAAATTACATTATATGTTAAGTAAATGGTTTTTAAGCACAAAGGAGTGCTAAGCTAAATGTGACTTAGGTCACATAAGCTCTCCTCACATGTAGACTTCATGCAAACATTTGCTTCGTGTCCATTCGGTTCGAATTCTTCTCTATTTTTCGTGTTCGGTCCGCCGTTGTGTCAGTTCGATCAGTTTCTATCGCCGTTGTCTGGTCTGCTCGTGTCGTGTCAGTTTTATTCATGGTTCTTCATTGTTCGGTCTGCTTGCGTCGTGTCAGTCCATCATTGTTCGGTCCGCTCACGTCGTGTCAATTCGGTTTGTGGTTCTTTGTTGTTCGGTCTGCTTGCGTCGTGTCAGTTCGGTTCATGGTTCTTTGTTGTCCGGTCCGCGTGCATCGTGTCAGTCCCAATACAGTTTTCGTATTTCGTCTTTCAGTTAGTCCCAGTCCAGCGGTTAGTTCTAGTCCAGTTTCTATCTTGCGGTTCGTCCCAGGCCAGTTATTGTCAAGTTATCGTCAAACTTGAAAAGTTGCTAGAAACTTGTTGTCAAAAGTTGTCACTAAAAGTTGTCACTAAATGTTGTCAAAAGTTGTCACTAAAAGCTATCAAAAGTTGTTGTCAAGGAGGAGCCCAAATCCAAATTCAAATCCGCGTCGCAGTTGGAGCGACAGTTGAAGCGGAACACAAATTTTTTTTGCCAAATTCAACCAAATTTTCGTAGAAATCGAAGCTCAAGGATTACTAAGTAGGAAATTTTGAACAATGCATGAGTAGAAGTTGGATCAAAGGACCTGACGGTCGACTATCAAGCTCGGAGACGACCAATAACAACACAAGGAGACCTCATCGAAGCCCAGGTACAAAAAAATTCTCCTTCTCCTTTCAAAATTGGCAGTTATAATCCGCATCATCCACTGGTAGACCCCATGGCTACTAACCTTCCCCCAACTCACGAAAACGTCACACAAGGAGAATCAAGCAACTTGGCCATTACCACGGATGAAACTCTTCGACACTTACTAGATGGTATGCGCCAAATTAATGTCAACCTAACTAAACTGTTGAGCGCACAAAACCGACCTAATCCCAATACTAATTCCCAAAATCACTCCCATGAACAAAGGAATGAAGAAAATGACGACCAGGATGAATATTGGGAGCAACAAAGAGGCAATCCGGATAATTATGGGAATCGCTTTCATAGACAGAGATATAACCAAGATCAGGATAGGGATATGGGTTATCACCAACCGAGAGGCCCTAATAATTTTCCATGCATTGATATGCCCACTTTTGAAGGTCATGATCCTCGTGGTTGGATAGCAAATATGGAAGGCATTCTGGACTTATACCAAATTAGGGATTCTGATAAAGTCCCTTTCGCGGCATCAAAATTAGGCACTGAGGCTTACCAATGGTTTGTATGGCTTAAACGCGAGAAAGGAGCTACTGTTTGCTGGAATAATTTCACTACCTATTTTTTAGAAAGATTTGATGAAGGAGCTACATCATCATACATAGTAAGACTGTTATCTCTTAAACAAGAAAGATCAGTTAGTGAGTTCATCTTCGAATTCACCAGTTTACTACCATATGCATTACACCTCAGTCCAGACACAGTGGTAGGAGCTTTTTGCAATGGTTTGAAAGAAAATATTAAGGTGGAGGTGGACATTCAAAATCCAACCTCGTTGAATGATTGCATAAGAATAGCCAAGCTAGCTGAGAAGAGAATTCAGTTGTATACACAACATGAAACTTATAGTCATCCTTCGTATGGCAACAACTCTTTTTGTAGAAATGATCAACCATCAAGATACTTCTGCTATAAATGTCGTAATCACCATCCTAGAGAACAAGCATGTGCACAAAAACAAAACTTTCATATTGAATGCGCTCAATATGAAGGAGAAGAGGAAGAAGCATACCACCAGGAAGAACCTATTCAAGAAGAACTATCGATTGTTCTAGAAGAGAAGGAAGAGGATACAATGGCTATTTTTGTGCATGCCCTCATGGGGTTAACAGCCCACCATACAATCAAGGTATCGGGATTTCTCCGCCAGAAAAAGGTAAATGTGCTACTTGATTCAGGCAATACCCACAATTTTATCGACATCAAAACAACAAAAGCTTTGAATTTATTCATTAATTCTTCCAACAAAGACAAATTCCAGGTTCTAGTAGCCAATGGGGTGAACGCTCAATGTGTTGGGAGAACATCTCAAGTCTCCATTAAAATGGGAACTTATACCTGGTTTGGTTCTCTTTTCGTAATGAATTTAGGGAACTCTGATGTTATTTTGGGAGTTGAATGGTTGGAAACACTAGACACGGTCAGCTTCAATTTCAAAAAATTATTTGTGGAATGGAAGGAAAACGGACAGGTCATTCGCTTACAAGATTTACGGGACATCGTAGCACATTACGAAGAGGTCTTCCAAGAACCAAAGGGACTACCTTTCAAAAGATCCCATGACCATGCCAGACAGTGTCTCAAGAAGGTGATCGGCCAAAAAGTGAAATCTCAGTCAGAAGTACCAATACTCGATGCAGAAGGGCGTATATACCTCCAGCCAGAAGCAGTTCTACAAAGCAGAACATGCATATGGAGCTCTCGTCACATCCAATAATTTCTCATCAAATGGCAGGGCCTACCAGATGAAGAGGCTACATGGGAACCTGAAAGGATTTTCCAGACATTTCCAGCTTTGAGGACAAAGCTTTTCGAGGAGGGAAGTCATGTTACATACCAAACATAATATAGACGTTGGCTATATTATGAAAGAGTTCATTTGATTATATAAATCCAATTGTTTGTTTTAAATCATTTATCATATTTTATCCAATTTCATTTGCGTTCTCGCATATTTGCCTTTACGGTGAGGGTGTGCCCACCTTAAGTGGCTAACATCAATTTGAGTTTATCCAATTATTTATCTGTGCATTCTCATCGTTGTTCGTGTATCTTCGGGTTATTGATTAATAAAATAATTACAATTAAAGTCAGGAACTCGTAGAAGTTCCTTTCACCTCTACTGGTTCATCCTCACCTGTGATGTTTAGTCTTGATAATAAATGAGCTCCTACATTAGCTTTTCTAGGTTTATTGACTATAGTGATGTTGAACTCTTGTATTAGTAGTAACTATAGTATTATTCACCCATTAACCAATGGTTTATTCATGAGGTATTTAATTGCAACGTGATTAGTATGAACAAATACTTGATACCCAGTAATGTAGTGACATAATTTATTATTGGTATATACTACTATTAAGAATTATTTTTTAGTAGTAGTATTATTTTTCTCAGCTCTTGCCAAGATTTTACTAAAGTAATAGATGGTGTAATGTTATCCATTTTTTACTTGGCCCAAATTTATGCCAATTGCAATGTTAGATGCATCGATTTTGATGTGAAATGAAAGTTTTCAATTTGGACCTCGTAACACAGGTGGAGTAGTCAATTTTTCTTTTAATGTGTCAAATGTAATTTGACACTTCTCTATCCAATTGAATTCAAAATATGTAGTCAACAAGGTAAACATGGGACTTGCAATTGTACTAAAGTTCTTGATAAAACAACAATAGAAACCAGTATGGCCCAAAAGACTTCTAACATCTATTTGAGTTTGAGGTGGAGGTAAGATTTTAATAATCTCTATCTTCTTAGGATCCACTTATATTCCTTTAGAATATATATGATGTCCAAGAACAATGTCTTTATCCATCATCATAAAAAAATTCTTAGGTTTTAGGGCTAGATTGTAGGTTTCACAATAGGTTAGTACTTTATCAAGATTTTCTAAAGTTTCATAAAAAAATTCACCACATGCTATGAAATAATCCATGTATATTTCAACACAATCATTGGTCAAGTTAGATAAAATAGCAAACAAATCATTGGAAAGTTGTTGGGGCATTGCAAAGTCCAAAAGGTAAAACTCGATAAGCAAAAGTTCCCCGTGGGAAAGTGAAAGTTGTTTTATATTGATCTTCAAGAGCGACCTGAATTTGATTGTATCCACTAAATCCATCAAGAAAATTAAAAAAAAATCTCAATAAGTGTATCTAACACTTGATATATGAATGGTAATGGGAAGTGGTCTTTGTATGTCTTTATTTCATTCTTGATAATTGACACATACGCATTTTTCATTTTTCTTTGGAATGATAACTAATAGAGAAACCCATTGGCTATCAAAAATGGGATAGATGAATCATACTTCTAATAAATTTTCAATTTTATCTTTAACAATATCATGTAGAGTTGGATTCAATCTCGTTTGTGGTTTTATTATAGGTTTAATATTCTCTATATAAATATGATGAGTACATATGTCTGGATGAATTTTTGACATATCTTTGTATTCCCATGCAAAAGCATTGGGATGTTAGCATAGTACATCAAATAATTTTACCTTATGGTCATCATACAACCAAATTTTAATATTAAAAAAAAATGGTTGTATTTAAATTTGTTTTGTGCCAGGATGTATTGACTTGATTCCTTCAAAGTTACTTATCAATGATTTGAGTGAACAATGATGTGGTAAAAGAGAACATAAAATTTAAGTATATTTATCAAAAGCTAAAGGGATTAAATTTGATATAGGGCAATGAAAAGATGAGAGGAGATGACGATGCCATCCATGTCGTAAATTAAAAAAATGTATTGTATTGAAATGCATGGTAAATATTTAGGCTCTTATTCTTCATCATTCCATAGTAATCTATGAATAGTCATGTGTTCATCTTCAAGCCCTAAATCATACAATTTATTGATCAAAACAGTCTCATATTCAAAAATAGCCCTTTTGGATGGATCCAATTTCTCTACACTATCATTTACAACTATGGTAGCCAAGGTTGAAATGTTCTCTTCATTTTTCTCACCTGATTTAGGAAACTATAAATTACCAAGAAAAATAATTGAAGGTTTTGCAGTTGGACATAAAGAGATTTTTTTGTCGATTCCATTAGAAATGGCCATATCTCCTAACCTATAATCAATAAAAATAATTATTGTAGCAAGCCAAGACCTTCCTAAAATTATTGGGTAACTATTAGTAGTAGTTTGGGGTTGTAATACTAGAAAATTGATCGGATATTCCCATGATGAAACTGTTATAGAAATATTTTTTATTTATTCATTCTGGTTTAGCAACCGACCTATCAACCATTTCCAATATTGTAGATGTAGGATTTAGGTTGTTTAATTGTAACTTTTGCATTGTATCCTTCATCATAACATTAATAGCTACCCCTAGGTCAATTAGAACATTAGATATCTAAAGTGATCCTATGGTTACTATGACTATTGGATTTTGTGGATCACCATACTTATGTAAAATAATTGTTTCTATAATGAGGTCTGCTAATTTTCCATCTACTTGTATGGTTTTAGGACATGCTTTCTTATTTCTTTCTTGTTTCTTAATACATATTTCTTGAATAGTCTTGTTAATCGTAGGTACATATTTAATTATTTTTAGTAAAGGGATTGTAGTATTTAAATGTTTTAATTCCTTTACCAAGTTAGAGTCTAAATATGTTGCTTCTATTATCTCAAATCGTTCAGGATATGTCACTTTCTATGGTAAAGAGGGCAAATTATCTTGAGGGGGTTCTCTTTTTCTTTTTCTTTTTCTTGTTCTTGTTGTTGTTGTTTCAGTGTAGGTGGGTCTTCTTTTTTATTCTCATCAGATCTCATTTCTACAATGATAGGTGGAGTAGGTTCAAGAAGTGTTATTATTGAATGCAATTGAATGTTATCATAGTCAATGATATTTAACATGGTTGTATCTTTTGATTCATCCATATAGATAAGGGTTGGCTATCTAGTATTATTAGGGTTAGCCATAGGTTGAGTTGGAAGTGGAGGTTGTTTCACTTGTGGTTGTTATTGTTGTCATCCCTAAGGAAAATTTTGGGTAACACTTAGTAACAATTCTTGTTGTTGGTTTTGATATCATCGTTCCCTTGGTACGATTGATGTTGTTGTACCCATTATTATCCTTGCATTTGTAGATGTAGCCATGGTGGGTTTTGTTGATTCCATCATCCAGGTTGATACCACTCTTGAGATGATGTCGATCATGGTTGAACTTAGAGTTGTTGAGGTGGTTATGAAGGAGACCAAGGATTATTTCTCCAATTCATAGAAAATCGGAAGCACTTTGGTATGGGTATTGAGGAAAATTACCCCCTTGTATTTGTCCTAAAAAATTAAGTTCTTTTATAGGTTGAGATTTCTTTTCCATGATATTTTTTAATCCAAGTAGTAAATCACATTGGTTTGTAGGATTTCCCTTTTCTTAAATAGTACATATAGCAGATATAGAAGTCTTATTTAAAGGACATTCATGAAGAGCATGCTTATTCTTACATCTTGGATAATAGATAGCTAAAGGTTCAATAGATTTGTTCTTTGCATTTATTTCATCTAATGTTGTATTAAGATACACTAGAATATCAATTTTTTTTTTTGATAGGTAACAGTATATTTACAGCGGGTTTTTTAAATAGGATCCCAAAACCTTAATTACAGTAGTAGCCGAAGCAATGAAAAAGAAAACAAAAATAACGTCCCCGCCCCGGGGCCCTGGAAACTACAGAAAACAAAACGCTCCCAAAAAACTTTTGCAACCGAGATTCTCCAAAAAGAACAACCCCAAAAACAAGACACATTGAAACGGCAAATGCCAGGGGCCTAGTTAACTGGGCCCTGAGCCATCCTCGGCCCGCTCAGACTGCTGTTGGACCTTGGCAGAGTTTTCCTCCAGCTTGCGACGGAGCTCGGACAACGCCTTGGCGGCATGAGATGCGGCTTGGGCCGCTGTGTTGAGAGAACTGACCGCAGTATCCAGGAGGCCGTGGAGTGCCAGCTTCTGCAAAGCATCATCTGACTCGGAGCTGATCACAGTGGACTCCGGGTTCTCTGGTTTGACCTTCTTGGAGCTTTTCGCAGCCCAGGTGGGCCCGGGGGAAGCCCTTTTGCGGCCTGAACTTGGAGGAAGGGCCCCGTCAGGGCCTTTGCTCGACGCTCTGCACTTGCGCATAGGCCTACGACGCTTCAGGGAAGAATTGTCTGGAGCGGGGGAGCCTTGGCCGACAGGGGAACCAGGGGGAGAAATGTTTGTTTCAGGGGGCGGGACAGAAGAGAGGGGGGGAATGCTCTGCAGTTGGGGTTGGTTGGCCAGGGCATGTCTATAGAGGACAGCCATGAGCCCCTGGTGCATGGGCCGGGAATGGTTCTTGCAAGCACGCTCAATGGTCAGACCCAAGGAGTAAAAGAGGAAGCGCGGGGTGCTGATGAGAGTAGCTCCTCGGAGGTGGTTAAAATAACTTAGATGGAAGCTATACAATCGTTGCTCAGGATCGTCACAGGTAATATATTGCATTACCGGGATGATGGCTTCGTCGAACGACGTCGGGAGGTGGGAGCGGAGCAGGTTGGCTTTGTCCCACTGGTGGTCTGGGAAGCGGGAGAGCTCCTCTTCCCAGTTGTGCTTGTCTCGCCTGACAACACGGCCTTTCTCTTCGTGGTGGAGGCCGGTGACCTCTGTGAGGAAGTCCTTGGAGACTTTGAAGTGTAAACCCTTGACTGCAACTTCCCCGTCGTTCCACGTCTCCAGGAACCCCTGGGTGATCTCGTCGTCATGGCCAGCGAATTTGCTAAAAAATGGCATGAATTTCTTAGCGTCGGAGAATAAGCGAGCAGGACCGCTCAAATCAAGGACAGGGGGCTCCAGAAAGATAGCTTTGGATGCCATGGGGGACGAGCTGGCAAGGTGGGGACAAAGGGGGCAGAGAGTGCCAGACCGGGGAAGAAAGAATAGGGGAAGGAGAATGCGACAGCGGGATGGGACAGCGAGGGGAATATAAAGGCCGAGCGGGGGCTTGAGAAGGGGGAGCGCCGCCAGCTTTGGAAAGTAGCACACGCGGCTGGGATCGACATGACGGGGAGGGGGCTGAGGGGGCGCACCAGGCTGCTGACACGCGAGGATGGGAAAGGCCCACTGCCAAAGCGCCAGTTGGTGGACGCTGAGCGGAGGAACGCCGGGAGAGGGCCACGCCGGACTTGACCTCGATCGGGTTGGCATGGCACGGGAATCAGGTGGCATAGAGATCAAAGCGAGAATGACGGGGAGGTCCGCCATGCACAAAAGAGTGGGGCTACCAGGGTTGACAGCTGGCCAGCACGGGCAGCTGACAAGGCAAGGGGCACGGGCCACCGCGAGGAGGGCCGGGGTGATCCTCTCGCGGACAGGGTGGCGAGCCGACGGGTTGACACGGGGGCGAGAAGCACTGGTCAGCAGATGCACACGCCGGGGGGACTTCGTCGCCCTGCCACGGGGAAGACTAGACGCCCGAGAAAACAACATGGTCGGGATGGTCCTGCAACGCAATTTGGACTAGGCCTGCAGGGAAATGCGAGGTCCAGGTGGTGAGTTCTCCAACGGTAATGCCTAGATTTGCCATGAAGTCAGCAGCCCTGTTGCCTTCTCTGAGAACATGCTGGAAGGAGTGATCGGGGAAGCCCTAGAGAAGGAAGAGGGCCTCCCGGATGGAATTCTAGAATCGCCAAGAACAGGACTCGGGCTTGCTGGCGCCTCTGATGATGACTTGGGAATCGCCTTCAATAATAATTTTTGGGGAGGAGCCCCTGAGAGCCGACAGGCCACTGAGCAGGCCGACAGCTTCGGCAAAGTTGTTAGTTTGCCTGCCCAGTGAAACCGTGAAGGCAGTGACCAGATTCTCGGAACCATCTCTGATAACCCCGCCAGCCCCAGAGGGCCCGGGGTTGCCTTTGGAGGCACCGTCGAAATTGAGCTTGAGCCACCGGGGGGGGGGAGTCCACCTGATCAGGGATCGTCGGGAGGGGGCGGGAGGGGAAGCAGGGGGGAGATCTGGAAGCCGAGGGAGGAGAGAAGGGAGGCTTCGCTCGACCGCCTGGGTACCGTAGAAAGGGGAATGAAACGGGAATTCTCGGAGGCAAAGGAGACTGCTTTGGTCGCTACCCACTGGGGGGAGCAGGTCGGGGAGGAAAAGGCTCGCCTGTTACGCTCAAGCCAAATTTTCCAGAGCAAGTGGGGAAGGCAGGCCTTCCAGAGGAAGCGAAGAAAGGGATGGGCAAAGGGGGTGGGCCACTGAGACAAGAGGTCAGAAATGGAATTGGGGGCCGCCCATTGAACGGAGAAATGGGAGAGGATGAGGCCCAGAACTTCGGAAGAGAAGGCACAGTTTAAGAAAAGGTGGTTGGTTGACTCCCAAGCGGCACGGCAGAGGAAGCATCTGTTGGGGATTTGGAAGCCTCGCTTGATCAGATTCTCGATCGTGAGGATTTTGTTTTGGACGGCCGCCCACACGAAATGGCTAATTTTGGGGATCAATTTCTTGGCCCAGACCATCTGGGTCGGGAAGGTGGTCGCTCCTGGGGTTCTCTGAATATGGTAAGCAGACTTGACTAAAAAAATGCCGCTGGGAGAGCCATGCCACACGCATCTATCACTGTCTCCAAAAGAAGGGATGACTGTCGCACTGAGGATGCGCTGAAGTCTGGCAGCTTGAAGCGGGAACCTGGGGTTCAGGATGGGTTTCCAGGTGATCCGCCCCTGGCGTTGAGTCATGTAGTCAGACACTCTGGGCCCACGGCCCGCTAGCCCAGGTTTGAGAAGAAGGAGTTCTCTATCCGAGCTCAGGGCTTCGTCGAGAATCCATCTGTCCTCCCAGAAGTCAATCTTGGCACCGTCTCCAAGAATCCATCTGGTCCCTTGCTGAACAATATCTCTGGTGGAGAGCAGGGCCTTCCAGAAGGCAGAACCATCGTGGGGCTGGGTATCCCCGAGGAAGGGGTGATTGTGGTAGTACTTCCTACGCACAATGCAGACCCATTCGTCAGGGGTGTTGGTATGAACCTTCCAGGCATGTTTGGACAGAAGAGCCTTATTCATGGGCACCACCCGTCTGAGCCCGATCCCTCCCTCATATTTGGGGCGACAGACCAGGGGCCAGGAGACCAGGGGAATCCTTTTCTTGTCATCGCCTCCCGACCAGAGAAATCATTTCTGAATTTGCTCAATGAGAGTAGCAATGGAGGCCGGAATTCTGAAGACCGACATGAAGTATATCGGAATGCTTTGGAGTACAGACGCCAAGAGAGTGGCTCTGCCGGCCTGGGAGAGAAGGTGGCCTTTCCAGGGGGCGAGTTTTCTTTGAATCCGCTCAATCACCCCATTCCATAGCATCTTAGAAGATGCCCCTGTGAACAGTGGAAGCCCGAGGTAGGAGGAAGGGAGGGAGCCGGGGGAGCAGCCCAGGATCCGCCCGATTTTGATTTGCCTAGCCACGGGGGTGTTGATGAAGTAAATCTTGCTTTTTCGCAGGTTGATTTTCTGCCCAGCTGCCTCCTCATACAGAGTAAGGATGCTCTTGAGGGCCTTGGCTTGAGGGATCGAGGCCGAGGAGGCAAGAATGGTGTCGTCCACAAACTGTTGATGGGACACGGGGGGGAGGTCCTGCGTCGGCTTGATGCCCGAGATGAGACCGCGAGAAACAGCGTTCGAAATGGTTCGACCCAGGGCCTCGGCCAGGATAATGAAGAGAATCGGGGATAGGGGATCACCTTGGCGGAGACCTCTGGAACTGGGGAAGAACCCGATCGGGGACCCATTGACAAGGATTGAGAACCAGGGGGAGGACACACACTTGTTGATGAGATGGACCCAGGAGGGGTGAAACCCAAATTTGAGGAGGACCTTGGACAGGAAGCTCCAATCGACCCTGTCAAAAGCCTTGTTCATATCAAGCTTGAGCAGGAAATGGGCCTTTCTGGATAGGACAGCTGAGTGGATGGCCTCATGCATGATTATGACCCCGTCTGTAATCAGCCTGCCTTTGACGGAGCTTCCCTGGCAGGGGGAAATGATCAGGGGAAGAATGTCTTTGAGGCGGGTTGTCATGGCTTTAGTCAGGATTTTATAGAGGACATTGCACAAGCTGATGGGGCGAAAGTCTGACAGGGATCTTGCCGCCTGAGTCTTCGGGATCAGGGCTATGAAGGTGGCGTTGATGCCTCTGGGGATGGATCTAGCAAACTGCAGGTCCCGGATGGCAGCGCACACATCATGGCCCACGATGTCCCAAAAAGACTGGAAGAAGCGGGGAGGAAACCCGTCCGGGCTCGGGGCCACTTTAGCCTTCATGGAAAAGGTGGCAGCGTGGATTTTTGAGTCAGACAGGGCCTGAACCAGCTTTGCATTAGCCATGGCCGGGACGGACGTCGGGATGTGATCCAGAAGGGATTCGGCCACCTCCGAGGACATAGGAGGTCCGTCGCCCAGGAGCTCTTGGAAGAAGTGGACTGCCTCGGCTTGGATGTCCTCTTCCTTGTTGATGATACTACCATTGCTTGTCAACCGACTCGACAATTCTGTTGGAACCCCTGTTTCGGAGGGTCGAGGCATGAAAGAACTTGGTGTTTGCATCGCCATCTTGGATCCACAGAGCACGCGATTTCTGCCTCCAAAAGGTTTCTTCCCTAGCTAGGATATTGTGGTACTCATTGAGGGCGATGCGTTCCTCTTCCCTGAGTCCGGGCTCATGAGAGCCAGCTTGGAATCTGGACTCAATCTCTTCGAGTTTATTTTTGATAGCCTCCTTGCTTTCAAAGATGTTACCGAACACCTCTTTGTTCCAAGTCTTGAGGTGCTCCTTGAGGCGTCTCAGCTTGTGGAAGACTTGTTCGGCGGGGCGGCCAGGGACAGGGGGAGCCCACCAGCGGCTGACCTGGGCCCGGAGGTCGGGGTGGTGAAGCCACATGGACTCAAACCGGAAGGGTCTCCTGGGGGGCGATGATCAGTCTCGAGGAGGAGGGGGCTGTGATCGGACCCAATTTTGGGGAGGGCCAGGAGGGAGGCATCGGCAAAAATGGGGAGGGCTTCCTTAGACAAGAACACTCTATCCAACCTTACCTGGATGTGGTTGGGTCCCGCTCTCTTGTTGGACCACGTGAACCGGGCTCCCTTCAAGCTGACATCCATGAGCTCGTTGAGGGCAGTAAAGGCCCCAAAGTCGTCCATGCTTTTGGTTCTGACCTCCGAGCCCCCGCATTTGTCAGAGGAAAATAGGGGGCTATTGAAATCCCTAGATAAGATCCAGGGTAGGGGAGCGAAGGCTTCTCTCATCGAACTGATTTCCTGCCAAAGCCTTGCTTTCTCAATAGGACTATTGGGAGCGTAGACGTTGGACAGGATCCACGATCGCTTTGAGTTGAGGCAGTGGACCAGAATGTTCATAATCCTGGGCAACGAAGAAATGAGCCTTCCCTCGTAAGATCGAGGGTCCCACATGCACATGAGGCCCCCGGCTGAGCCAGCCGCGGGGGTGGAGAGAAGTTCACAGTTGCGCCAGGTAGCATGGGCTATTCTCCGGGCAGCGGCGTCATCTATCTTGGTCTCTTGGAGGAGGATGAAGGACGGGCGGTGGTCCCTGCGGAGTTGACCGAGGATCCTTTTCTTGGGGACCCCATTGAGTCCCCTGATGTTCCAGGAGATTAGCTTCATTTGGCACCCTTGGGGGTCGCCTGCCCCCCTTTCCAGCCTGGGCGGGGGGTTTGGATCGGGCGTCGTCCGCCTTGCGAAAGCTCATGCCAACGTCAGGTAGTGTAGTCTGGGAGCCGTTAGCAATGTCGTCCTCAGTGAACCTTGACCGTTGTTCGCATAGGGTGGGCCGCCCTCGTTTAGATTTGCTACCAAAATCTGTGGCAAAGGACCTGCTTCGGGTCATTTTGGGGCTGACTTCGTCGGACTCGGATGGAGAGCTGCCTTCGGTCTCATCATTAGATTGCTCAGACCCACACACCAAGGGGGTAGGTTTCGGGAAGGATGCCTGGGGGGTCGGGGTCAGAAGGGGTTGGGGGGGAGGATTGGGTCCCGGTAGCAGCCGAGGCTTGAGGGGCCAGAATGGGATGCGGGAGGGGATCTGGGATCGGGTCCCCGGAGGGGTCGTTGGGACTGGGAATCTGGGAAGGGGCGCCCTCCGAACTAGGCTCGAGGGCCTGGGGGCCCGAAGGGGAAACCTCCTTGAGGGGAGTGCTAGGGTTGGGATGAGATGGGTCCTGGGAAGGGGCCCGACCAGAGCTGGGTGGGGGTTTGGGATTAGGGCCTTTCGCCTTCCTGGAAGCCGAGCATTGGTGAGGGAGGTGGCCTTGAGAGCTGCAGGAGGTGCAGAAAGCAGGTTTATTTTCATAAATAAGGGTTTGGCGCTAGAAGAAGGATCCAAAAGAGATGGTCATCGAGGAGGGGAGCTCAGATTCGAGGTTGGCGTTGGCACAGAACCTGGCATGCACCATGCGAGAGCCAGCCTTGGTCGCAGGATCAAAGGCCACCAAGTCTCCAACCGATTGGGCGATGAGCTTTAGAACGTCTTCTCGCCACAGATGGAAGGGGAGGTCCGGGAGGCGAACCCAGATCGGGGCAAAGTTGATGCTTTGGGAGCTGGGGTGAAAATCTGCACCATAACGCCTGAGAAAAAGGCTCTTGCGACCCAAGAACCAGGGCCCACCCGACAGGATCTTCTCAGCATCCTCGTTGTTGTTGAGTTTGATAATGAAAAAGCCTCTGGATAGAGCAACTAGCTGGATATGGCTGGAGACCTTCCATTTGGTGGCCGCCCATTTGTGGATCGTCTCCATGTCTGGGCGCCCACCCAGGAACTTCCCAACCAAGGAGGACGAAGAATCAAAAACCAGGGTTGTGTAAACCTCCTCCTGGATGGAAATGTGTGTGCCTTGGAGAGAAAGCCCAACACCCAGGGCCCGAGCAGGGGTCCTGGAGCCCGCCAAAACCTGTTGGTAGGAGGGTTTATGTCCTCCCGGGGCCCGCCCTAGCCCCGGATCGGGGATTGCCTTCCCAAGGCCATCCGACGTGACAAGGCCAGGCAGGGGGCGCGGGCCCAGAATCCCGACCCCACCAAACCCACCGCACTGCTCGAAACCCCCGTCCGACCTTGCCACGGATCCGCCTGGACCAGGCCCGGGCCCGGACGAACCTGAACCCCCTAGATCCGGGCCCACCCAGGAACCTGTGCTCTGCTTTGGATCCGATCCCAGCCCATCATCCGCTTCTGCTCCAACCTGCGCTCCAGCTATCGCTCCTGCTGCCGCTCCCGCCATCTCCCATTCTCCTTCACTAGAATATCAATTTTAATATTGGAAAACTCTTCCATTAATTCTTTCAAGTCATTTCTATTATTATTATTTTTATGTCTTATGTCTTGTACAATAATAGTTCATACAAAACTTAATAATTTCTTGAAACTCAAGGTTATTTACATACCCTTTTCCCATAAGATCTAATACATCTCTTGATTCATCCTAAAATTCTCTCAAGAATATGGTTTTACGAAGTTATAGTTCTACACCTTCATATATCTTATGAACGAAGGAAAAACTATCTAGATAATATTCCAAGTTTTCATCTTTCTCTTGTTTTATCCTAAACAATTCATCCTTATGATTCTTTACTCTATAGTATTCTTGGTATTTTTCAAGAATACCCTATCCATTTCTTCCCAGGTTTGGATTGAATCAGGTGCTAAACTCATAAACCATCGTGGGGCATAGTATTTTAAAGTGGAAGGAAATAGTTTGATTTTTTATTTTCATTTGTATAATCATAAGTTTGGCATACGACTTTAAAATCAAATAGAAACTGATATGGATCCTTAGATGAAACCCCCTAAAATTTGGTAATATAGAAGGTGAAATGGATTTCATGGGAGAGTTTTGGTTAGGATTTAAGTCAATAAGATATCGAAAGGTTCTAACAGGGATGTTGGTTTCACCCGAATGGAGCACATTACTACCCCTTTTTTGGATTCACTTGTAAGTATGTTATTATATGTTCCCAATACCAAGTATAAATTCTTTTAAATTATCCTTATCATATAGATCTATCAGTGGAAGGTGGTGTTGAACTACCAAATAGTTCTCCTTGTAATACCTTCTTAGGGGATCCTACACTTCCTAAAGTTGATGATTGTGATTCTTCTAAAATTCCAATATTTTTGGGAATCACTAATTTAGGCAACATAGGTATAGGTTCAACCTCTTGTCATGAATGTCTTTTTACCATGGCTCATGGAAATTTTTCTCTAATAAATCTACCTCTTCCATCTCTAATTCTATTCATACATCCTATTTTTAAAAGCCCCTATTCTAGTAGCCTACTGTCTTACAAGTAATTCTAGGAAATGTAACTATCTTCATGGAAATTTGTTTGTTTTTTGTTTTTTAATTAAAAACTGCACTAGGGATTTTAATCTACACAACTTCATAAGATAATGATTAACTTTGAATGACTTATTTGTTCTCTAACAACATCAATTAGTTCCTTGACAATGGTGTCAAAAAGTGATGAGTATCGTTAATGCTCTCACTTTAATTCTTTTGTCAAAACTAGGGTGGCATCCTAAGGTTGTATGCTATAGAGGTCTTATGATTACATCTCAGATATCAAGGTTCAAGACTAATCTAGAAAAACTAATAATCATAATGTCTTTCCAACATAAAGAAAACTATGCTAGATTCTAGACTTTAAAATGAAATAAATCCTATTTAATTGAAAAAAACAACTAAATTTGAAAGAACTCGGCTAATCTAAATTGAAATGAAACTTAATTTATGTTGAAAGAAAAATAGAATTAAATATTGAAAATGAAACTAGTTTAACATAAATTAAATTGCAGAAACTAACTAAAAATGATAGACTAAAATGAAAACAGGGGATAACATAATTTATGCTATAGAATTTTAATGAAATAAGCAACATACTTTTACAATGAGATAAAGAAATTATGCTACAGGAAAATAGAATTTAATACAAGAAAAACTGTAGTAATTTTTTTTTTCACTTTACTGTTGAAAAATAAATAATAGAAAAGAAATAACTAAAACCTATAACTAATGTTAGTAGACATTCTACTATTCTAAAGAGTGGCCCTTTCTTTGAGGTTCAACAAAAGGAGGAAGAATTCAGCCAAAAAACTAGTCTAAGAAGTCAAAATTTCATGCAAGAAAGCGAAAAGAGTTAGACTGAGACAATATGTGAATTATTGCATCCTTTATTCACTTGCTTACTTTGTCTACTCTTTCTACTAATTTTTTGTAATGGGAATATAGTATTATTTATAAAAAAATGCTAACTTATTTACCTATGAACGAAGTTTATTTTCAGCAACAAGCTATCTTGAATTGATTATACAATCTTACATGTTAAATCTAACCAATCATATTTGAAACAGTAGGTCAAATAAGATAAGTCTCCCTATTTTACATTTTCGTTCACTGTTGACTAACTTGAAATAGGTGTAAGACAAATCTAGGATGAATCCAAAATATCCATCACATATTTTCCAGCTCTTATTTCCCTATAATTTTTTTTTCTAGTGTGGTTTACTGTAGGTGCTCTAGATTATACGCTAGGTCAATCTACTTTATGCATAGTTTTCACCTGATTGTTGATCGGTTGATTTTTGAGTCAAATACATGACTCCCCTTTTTGACCATGTACTGAAAAAGTATTTTGACCATTTACTTTGTTGCATTCCTCCTTTTTACCTCCAACCTCCAGCTTGATTGTTATACATAATACACAATCTGGCACCAAATCACTATAGCAGTGTAGGAATATTAAATATAAATAGTCTAAAATATTAGTGTATTAGATTTTTAAATTTATAGACTTGTCCATAAATTCTAATACAATTATTCCTAACTTTATTCTATCCTTTAATAAGCTAAAATCATGCAATTAATCCTAAAACACACAAAAATCAGTCCAAAACAACAATTAAAAAAATTCTTCAATCTACTATATTAACACTTAATATTAACATAAATAATGATCAAGTACTTGGCAAATACTATAGAATTTTAATTAAAAGTAGGCAAAAAGAGTTAAAATATTCTTGAAAAAAAGACATTTTATGGTCTCATCAAGCTCCATCAAAGTATAAGATCCAAGATTCAGGATTTTGGGATTTTATAGCTAGGATCATTTCATCGAGAAAGGTTATGTCTATGGGGTGTTTTGATTCTATAGGTGTTGTGGTAAGTTGATCAGCTATAATTTACCCCTTTAGTGACTTTTGACTAATAAACTCAAGAATGAATTCATTGAGGCTATGACCCACTTGTAATTCCTCCTAGATAGGTAAGGCTTTGACATGAGGTATCATAAGGGGTCAACTCTTGTTATGACATAGTTATTTTGGCTGAGCATGTAATATCTTAATTTTAGGGAGGAGAAAATAACTGCTAGATATAGCTTTTCCAAGTGGTGTATAACAGGTTTTGTAATTTACCGAAGTTCTACTTATGTAGTAGATAGCCCTTTCTTGATGTCGATCATCATATTGAGCTAACAAATATTTGAGGGCATGATCAATAGAAATTATATATATCAACAATGGTTGGGTTGGATTAGGTGGCATCAAGAGATAAGTTTTCAAAGCTTCAATATCCTTTCAAAGCTCACTATCCCACTCAAATTTGGTGTCTTTCTTGAGTAATTTGGAAAAGGGTTGATATTTGTCTGCTAATTATGAGATGAATATTTCGATGGATTTCAATTTACCTTGGAGGTTGTGCAACTCAGTAAATTTTATTAGTGGTGGCATGTTTATTATTGCTATAATTTTGGAATGGTCTACTTAAATTCCACAATGAGATACAATAAATCCTAAAAACTTTCTTGATGTTACCCAAAGCTGCACTTTTGGGGTTTTAGCCAAACCTTGTATTCTCATAATTTTATAAAGATACATCTTAAGTCTTGAGCATTATTTTCTCTTTACTTAGAGTGGCCTAAAAGGTCATATACATAGTCTTCTACAATGTTATGCATAAGGTCATTAAATATATATGTTATTGCTCTTTGATGTATTGCTCCTGCAATTTTAAGGCCAAAAGGCATGACTTGATAATAGAAAGTATCCCAAGGGGTTATGACGATTTTTTTGGATTAGTCTTTGGAAGTGATGTTTATCTTATTGTATCCTGAAAATTCATCCATCAAAGGCAATATTTTGTTGGAAATTTGAGTTATTTTATGTTGTCATTGATGTCACATTGAGTTTTGGTGGCAAAAGCACTTCATAGATAATCATCTATGATATTTTGGAGAGCATGGCTATTTACAGGGTTTTTATGAAAACCAAGGCAGGTAAAATAAAAAGTTTTATTTAAAACCATGGTGGGCTTATGTGGAAAGGGTTTTTCTTAAAAGCCAAGGTGGAATTTTTTTCATTGAAAAAGGACCTCCGATGATGAAGATATTAAAGTTTAAAGTTTAAGTTTAAATTACTGGAGGGCCGACCTATGTGCAATTAATGAAGGTTGGGATATATATATATATATATATATATATATATATATATATATATATATATATGTAAAGGTTTCAATTTATTTCGAAAAGGTGGCATATTATATATCGTCGAAAAGCTTATTTCGAGGGCTATTTGACTAACTTATTTAGAAGGAGAAATAAGGTGTGTGTAAAGAGATATTTTTTATTTTGCAAAGGGGTTCCAAAAGTGAAGTTTGACTTGTTCTTTTTCAAGAGGATAAATTCTTTCATGTGGTGACAAGATATGCAATATTGTTATTTATTTTATTTTATGGTATAAGTGGTTTTGGGAGTGAAAAGGTTATGCAATGTTTTGATTTATTTTATTTTATGGTACAAGTGGTTTTAGGAGAGCTAAGGAAGTTGTGCAATTAAAGGCCTTGGTGATGATTATTGAAAAGTGGAGTAATGTTGATTATCTTGTGATATACTAACCCTTATGAATATTGGCAAAAGAATTTTGTGATTGTGGCAGATTTACAAAGAGGTTTTTTCATCTTCATAAAAGGTATGGGCACATTCTCCTATTGATTGTTTATGGTGGTTGATTTCTGAAATATCATTGGAGGGAAAAGGATTGTTTGTGGTTTCCTTTTCAAAAGTGGTTGGTTGAATGCATCAAGGTTTTTTGAATTGAGATTTGTATTTAAACCTTGTGTTATAAGCATTGTTATTGAAGCCCATTGGTTGTAAAAGAACTTGAGTTAGAAAAGAACATGAGTATCATTGTTATGTGAGATTTGTGGTTGATCATTGTTGGAAATATTTGAGTTGGTTGATACATACTTGGACTAGGGTTGTGTGAGAAAGAGTTGTCCCTTGTGATGATTGGTTGAGTTGAGGTTGATTTGGGTTGAGAGTGAGATTAGAACATATTGAGTCTCTAACAATTATCTTTATGCTTCTATGAGATTGACTTGAGTTGAGTTGAGATTTATTTGAGTTAGGAGTGAGATTAGAACATATTGGGTCTCTAAAAATTCTCTTTATGCTTCTATGAAGTTAATTTGAGTTGAGATTGCCATTCATTGTTGAGTTCATTTTGAAAACAAGCTCAAAGGGAAAATAAAATTGAGTTTGGAAAAATCAAACTTCGGCAAATTGTAATTTGGTTCATTTTGAAATAAATTGTAATTTGAGAACAAAGCTGTCCAAAGGATATGCTGATCCCCTAATCTCAAGTTCGTGGATCTCTTACACAAGAGAACTCTTTCCCCTTTTGATCTGGCTATGTGATATTCTATAAGACTCTATCTCTCTACTGCACTAACTGGTGGACCTCTCTCCACTTGAAGAATCCTCACTCAGATCTATCTTCAACTGTGTTGGCTACTAGATCTCTATCCACTGAGACTTTATCCTTTGTACTCTATCACCTCCAAATCTCTGTTAATAGGCTCACTAAGAACCTGCTCAATAGGCTCACACAGAACCTACTTAACAAGCTCACACAGAACTTGTCAAATCTACGCTAGCAATCTCACCAAGAACTTGCCCAAATCTACTCTAGCCAAGCTCACCAAGAACTTGCCCAAATCTACTCTAGCAAGCTCACCAAGAACTTGCCCAAATATGCTCTAGTAAGCTGATGAGGTTTAATAGACTTTAGGTTTAATATTTATTTATTTTTCCTAAAGTCTTGTATTTGTCGACATTTTATTTGTCGGCAGCTTTGTTCTCAAATTACAATTTTGAAACCATACCTTCTTTCCTTTAAGTTTCTTCTAGCAAAATCAAACTTCTTTAATCCATAGATCCTGCAATGTATAGCCTTGTGTCCAAATCCATTACATGAAAAACAATATCCTTGAAAATCCCTTTGTTCATGTCGTGGTTCCTCATACCTTTCTTGACCATTATCCTTATGATTATCTTCAATTTGTGCATTGCATCCTTGAACCTTATTTGTAGCATCTAAAACCTCTTCCTTAGTTTCTTCCTTGCCTTTCTCTTCAAAAATTTATTTTCCCTTTGAGCTTGATTCACCTATCTCAAAACAAGAACCAAACTGAATATTTGGAGCCATAGGAAAAATAAATAAATATTAAACCTAAAGTCTATTAAACCTCATCAGCTTACTAGAGCATATTTGGGCAAGTTCTTGGTGAGCTTGCTAGAGTAGATTTGGGCAAGTTCTTGGTGAGCTTGCTAGAGTAGATTTGGGCAAGTTCTTGGTGAGATTGCTAGCGCAAATTTGACAAGTTCTATGTGAGCTTGTTAAGTAGGTTCTGTGTGAGCCTATTGAGCAGGTTCTTAGTGAGCCTATTAATAGAGCTTTGGAGGTGATAGAGTACAAAGGATAAAGTCTCAGTGGATAGAGATCTAGCAACCAACACAATTGAAGATAGATCTAAGTGAGGAGTCTTCAAGTGGAGAGAGGTCCACCAGTTAGTGCAGTAGAGAGATAGAGTCTTCTAGAATATCACATAGCCAGAGCAAAAGGGGAAAGAGTTCTCTTGTGGAAGAGATCCATGAACTTGAGATTAGGGGATCAACATATCCTTTGGACAGAGATCCATAAACATTGTAATTGGGAGTGATTTCCAAAGAGATTGATTGAGAAAGTTTTAGTAAAATATTTTCTTTGTGGAGTACCTCACATTGGGGGAACCACATTAAATCTTGTGTCTCAATTGTGTGTGGTGACTTGTGCTCTTGTTTACTACTACTATCTAAGTTATTAATGCACACTGCTATATTTGGTTATTACAATTAAGGACATTAATTGATATTGGTTTGGAAAGAAAGTAAAAAGTGATCTTATACTATTCACCCCCCCTCTCAGTATAATCTTGTGTTCTTAAATTGGTATCATAGCGGGTTCCTTTGGAAAAGCTAACAACTTGAGGGCAGATTCTACAAGAACACAGATGGCTTCACATAATGGATTATCTACAAATAAGGCTCCATTGTTTGATGGTAACAATTATGCTTTCTAGAGCATGAGGATGAAAAACTACTTGATATCAAAAGGATATGAGGTATGGCAAATGGTTAAAAAAGAGTATAGGGTTGAAGGTGATCCCGAGGAAGATAAGACTACCAGGAAATTGGTTGAGATAAATGCAAGAGCAATGAATTGTATTTTGAGTGGGCTATGTGAGACAGATTTTGTAAAGGTCATGGTATGTACTTTAGTTAATGAAATGTGGACCAAGTTGAGGAATACTTATGAAGGAGATTCCAAGGTAAAGTTGGCAAAACTACAAACTCATAGAAAAATATTTGAGGAATTGAAAATGGAAGATTCTAAAGATATTACAAATTTCTTACTTCGAGTTGATGAGATTACTAACACGATGAGAGGCCTAGGTTTTGAGATGAAAGAATCATAAGTTACTCAAAATGTTTTGAGATCACTTTCTATGAAATATGGTGCAAAGGTTTCAGCAATAGAAGAAACAATGGATATCAACAAGTTAACAATGGAAGAATTGCAAGGTACTCTCACAACTTATGAGATTAGGGTAAGTAAGCATCAAGCTCCAATAAAAGAGATTGCATTCAAGGCTTCAGAAAAAGAGAAAGGGAAAGTTTCAAAAATAGATAGAGTTTTAGAAAATGATGAGGAAGCTAACTTCATCAAAAATAATGACTCAAGGAATTTCATAGATATAAGGAAAGTCAAGTGCTACAAGTGTGGTGATCTTGGCCACTATGCATACAAGTGTCCACATGAAAAAATTAGTGATGATGAAAAATAGGGTCACAGAAGAAAAGAAGATGGAAAGCATAAGCATGACAAAGATGATAGATTTAAGCAAAACAGGAATGAGAAGAAGAAATTTTTCATGAGGCAAATAAATCTTACTACATTGTAGAAGCAAGTGATAGTTCATATTACAGTGATAAATATCAGTCAAATGAAGAAGAATGTACATTCTTTGGAATAAGTGAAGAAAAGTAAGAACACATATTCCTAGGTATTGAAGTTAAAGAAGAAGATGTGCCTATTTAAGAAAGACATGAAGAGCTTGCCATAGCCATTGAGCAAGTATATAGGTACAAGAAAGGTCTAAGGATACTAAAATGCTTCATATATGGAGAATTTGGGCATATAGATGATGATTGCACATACTACAACAATTACAACAAGGAAAGTGTATTTGAAAAAGAAAACAACAGTTCTAGTGACAATTCCAGCAGTAGTGAAAACAAAGAAGTCTCATTTTTGGTAATAGAAAAGGAAGAGGATGAGACAAATAAATAAAAATAAAAAATCAAAAGGCTAAAAGAAGAATACAGGAATCTTGAAAACAAGATTCGAACAGATGTCAAAATCAGATAAGAACTACTTCAAACAATCAGTAATCTCATAGAAGAGCTTCAAAATGCAAAAAGGATAGAAGAAAGGATGAATGAATAACTAAGGGTAACCACAATAAGACATGATACATTAGATTAAAATATTAAAAAAGGAGTGGAAACTTATTTTAAGGCTATATCTTACTTCCAAGAAAAGTCACACTCAAAAGGAAAGGAAGTTCTAAAATATGAAAGCAAGGAAGCACCTAAAATTTGTGAGGAAAGTTCCAAAGTTCCTATGGCTCCAAATATTCAGTTTGGTTCTTGTTTTGAGATAGGTGAATCAAGCTCAAAGGGAAAATAAATTTTTGAAGAGAAAGGCAAGGAAGAAACTAAGGAAGAGGTTTTAGATGCTACAAATAAGGTTCAAGGATGCAATGCACAAATTGAAGATAATCATAAGGATAATGGTCAAGAAAGGTATGAGGAACCAAGGCATGAACAAAGGGCTTTTCAAGGATATTGTTTTTCATGTAATGGATTTGGACACAAGGCTATACATTGCAGGATCTATGGATTAAAGAAGTTTGATTTTGCTAGAAGAAACTTCAAGGGAAGAAGGTATGGTTTTCAGGGACATTGCTTCTCATGCAACAAGATTGGTCATAGAGCTTTTCAGTGCAAAGGAAATGAGCAACATGGTTTTGGTTTTAGAGCTACACATTTCAGAAGTCATGGTTATAATGGTCATGAAAATAGAGCTTCACAATATAGGGTTCAAGAAAAGAATGGATATGGAAATTATTTTAAGAATTATTTTAGGACATGGGCACCATCCAAAGGTTACAATATCAAGTGTTTTAATTGCAATAACTTTGGGCATATTGCAAGATGGTGTAGGACTCAATTCCAAACAGGTTCTAGATAATAAGATCAAGTAATTCATCAAGATAAGGATATCAGAAAAACATGGAAGGAATTTGATAGAGGAAAGAATCAATGTAAGATGGTAGTAAAGGTACTCCCACCCTAAAATTAATCACCTCAAGAGAGAAGGTGGTGAGGGGGCTATGCTTAAGAGTCATATTTTTTAGCCCCATAGGTGTCCCTTTTGCCATTGATGTCAAAGGGGGAGACATTTGAGTAAGGGGGAGAGCATTGAGTTAGGGGGAGCAGCCTCCAAAGAGAGCATTGAGTTAGGAGGAGCAGCCTCCATAGAGAGTATTGAGTCAGGGGGAGCAACTTTGATTCTCAGAGATGGCTTTTGTAGTGATTGTAGTGATTTACATTAGAGGTGTTGCCATAAATGACAAAGGGGGAGATTGTTGGAAATTTGAGTTATTTTATGGTGTCATTGATGTTACATGGATCATTGATGTCACATTGAGTTTTGGTGGCAAAAGCACTTCATAGATAATCATCTATGATACTTTGGAGAGCATGGCTATTTACAGGGTTTTTATGAAAATCAAGGTAGGCAAAATAAAAGGTTTTATTTAAAACCATGGTGGGCTTATGTGGAAAGAGCTTTTATTAAAAGCCAAGGTGGAATTTTGTTTCATCGAAAAAGGACCTCCGGTGATGAAGATATTAAAGTTTAAGTTTAAATTAATGGAGGGCCGACCTATGTGCAATTAATGGAGGTTGGCATATATATATATATGTAAAGGTTTCAATTTATTTCGGAAAGGTGGCATATTATATATTGTCAAAAAGATTATTTCGAGGGCTATTTGACTAACTTATTTAGAAGGAGAAATAAGGTGTGTATAAAGATATATTTATGATTTTGCAAAGGGGTTCCAAAAGTGAAGTTTGACTTGTTCTTTTTCAAGAGGATTAATTCTTTCATGAGGTGACAAGGTATGCAATATTGTGATTTATTTTATTTTATGGTATAAGTGGTTTTGGGAGTGAAAATATTATGCAATGTTTTGATTTATTTTATTTTATGGTACAAGTGGTTTTAGGAGAGATAAGGAAGTTGTGCAATTAAAGGCCTTGGTGATGATTATTGAAAAGTGGAGTAATGTTGATTATTTTGTGATCTACTAACCCTTGTGAAGATTGGCAAAAGAATTTTGTGATTGTGTCAGATTTACAAAGAGGTTTTTTCATCTTCATAAAAGGTATGGGCACATTATCCTATTGATTGTTTATGGTGGTTGATTTCTGAAATATCATTTGAGGGAAAACGATTGTTTGTGGTTTCCTTTTCGAAAGTGGTTGGTTGAATGCATCTAGGTTTTATGAATTGAGAGTTGTGTTTAAACCTTGTGTTATAAGCATTGTTATTGAAGCCCATTGGTTGTGAAAGAACTTGAGTTATAAAAGAACATGAGTATCATTGTTATGTGAGATTTGTGGTTGAGCATTTTTTGAAATGTTTGAGTTGGTTGATACATACTTGGACTAGGGTTGTGTGAGAAAGAGTTGTCCCTTGTGATGATTGGTTGAGTTGAGGTTGATTTGGGTTAAGAGTGAGATTAGAACATATTGAGTCTCTAACAATTATCTTTATGCTTCTATGAGATTGACTTGAGTTGAGTTGAGTTGAGATTGATTTGAGTTGAGAGTGAGATTAGAACATATTGAGTCTCTAAAAATTCTCTTTATGCTTCTATGAAGTTAATTTGAGTTGAGATTGCCATTCATTATTGAGTTCATTTTGAGTACTACTTGAGCATGATTGATTGAGCCTTTGATAAGGCCTTTGGGATAGATTTGAGGACAGTGTTGGGACAGATTTGAGGACAATGTTTGGACAAGTTCTTAATGAGCTTGTTGGAGCAGATTTGGGCAAGTTCTTGGTGAGCTTGCTAGAACAAATTTGGGCAAGTTCTTGGTGAGCTTGCTAGAGCATATTTGGGCAAGTTCTTGGTGAGCTTGCTAGAGTAGATTTGGGCAAGTTCTTGGTGAGATTGCTAGCACATATTTGACAAGTTCTATGTGAGCTTGTTAAGCAGGTTCTGTGTGAGCCTATTGAGCAGGTTTTGTGTGAGCCTATTTATAGAGCTTTGGAGGTGACATAGTACAAAGGATAAAGTCTCAATGGATAGAGATCCAGTAGCCAACACAATTGAAGACAAATATGAGTGAGGAGTCTTCAAGTGGAGAGAGGTCTACCAGTTAGTGTAGCAGAGAGACAGAGTCTTCTAGAATATCACATAGCCAGAGTAGAAGGAGAAAGAGTTCTCCTATGGAAGAGATCCACGAACTTGAGATTAGGGGATCAACATCTTCTTTGGACAAAGATCCATAAACATTGTAATTGGAAGTGATTCCCAAAGATATGTATTGATAAATTTTTAGTAAAATATTTTCTCCGTGGAGTACCTCACATTGGGGGAACCACGTTAAATCTTGTGTCTCAATTGTGTGTAGTGACTTGTGCTCTTGCTTACTACTGCTATCTGAGTTATTAATGCACACTGCTATATTTGGTTATTGCAATTAAGGACATTAATTACGTCGATAGGTGTTCCTACAATGACAGACAGGGGGGTGGGAGGCAAAGAGGTCATACATGTCACGTCGTAAATAATTTTTTTTATTAAAAAATCGATATTAACAACTAGCTTAGATATAAAGGATATATATCTAACAACGCTGAGATTTATCAATCCCGAGATGCCTAATGAGATTGGCACCTCGATATTGATAACTCTTGACGTTTTTAGATATATATCTTTTATATCTAAGCTAGTTGATATTGGTTTGGAAAGAAAGTAAAAGGTGGTCTTATACTGTTCACCCCCCTATCAGTATAAGCTTGTGTTATTCATATTTCATATCCTCCTATGAATTCTAATATCATGTATATGTTTGATAAGGGGAAGTCATTCTTGGGACATGTGTTATTTATGTCTCTAAAATCTATGTAAATTCGAATGGTTCCTTATTTTTTGGCAGCTGGCACAATGTTGGAGATCCAGTTTGAATAATCTATGGCCTTTATGAATCCAACATCTAATAGTTTTTGGAGTTCATCCTTAACTAAGAGAGCAATCTTGGGATGCATTTTCCTTAGTTTTTGCTTAATTGGTTTGGCATCAGGGTGTACGACAATATGGTGTACCACTAATGAGGGGTTGAGTCCATACATGTCATCATATATCCAAGCAAACATGTCATGGAATTTTCTTAAGAGGTTTGTATATTATGCATGTTCATCCTGGGACAATACCTTTCCTAGTTTAAGGAGTCAAGAATTTTCTTTGGTACCAATGTTGATGTCTACCATTTCTTTGATCAAGATTTGTGATTCATCCTCAAAGTGAGGAGGGGTGGCTAATATCCCTAAGTTATTTATCTCTTATGGTTCTAACAATGTTTATTCTAGTTCAGGTAGTTGGATAAAATCTAGATTGAAGATCTATTTAAGAGATTTTTCAATATGATTTTGATCATAAGATTATTTAGTGTGGTCTCGATCATAAGATTCTTGGATATTGTTCTCTTTTTTATTTGATATGAATTGAGGGTGAACAATTATTAACATGTTAATGCTAGAAAAATATATGGTTTTGCTATATGTTGCATTGAGGTAGCCATAGTTCTTTTCCATATTCATCACCCCATTAGGATCCATGTAAATATTTGGTGTATTTTTCTTCATCATCTTCTTCTAAAAAAGGAGATGGTTCATTTTTGTTGGGTATATATATAATCCCAAATCATCCTATCCAAGGTTTAGCTTCTAAATATTCTTTGATATATTTTTTAAATTGTCCTAAGCCTTTTTCTTGATAGCCTATATTGACTAACATTTGTTTTTATATGCAAAATGTAGGTGACATGTAACATTATGCATATGTTTGTTGGCTAGGCATGAGATTACAACCTTGGATGTTTTTATCAAAATTAGTTCCCCCTGTAGATGAAATCAAAGTTCCTATTTGTACTTCTAATCATATCCTATTGGGTAAACCTCTTGTGCAAGGGAAGGCATACACTAACTCACTCTATGAAGGGGTCTAGATTTGGATGAATCAAGTTGATTTTATCTTTGAGAGAAGGTTTGGAATCATCCCCTAAGTTTGTAAGGGGTTATTCTAATGCTTCTTTCACTTTATCTAAATTAGAAGAAGTGGATGGCAAAGGTTAAATTATTTTTGTTGAATGTCTAAAATATACATAAGGCAAAGGCTTCATATCTCCTAGGATGTGGATAATCCTTCATTGATATTCATATTTTAAGCATTGATGTAAGGTAGATGGTCTACCGACAAGGATGCCACTTGAATTATCAGTGATGTGACACGGATTCAATCCCCATGGTGGATGTGTACAAGAAGTATTACTCAAAAAAAAAAAAAAAGGTAGATGGTACCACTTTCATGGCATGTATCCAAGGTCTTCCAAGTAGCATGTTATATGTTACATTGCATGATATAACATAGAATATTGTGTTAATAATATGTGGATCTAATTTTAAATGTAAGGTTATGATGCCTATGACCTCTCTTTCTTCGTTATCAAATGCTCTAATAACAAGATCTGATTTTTACAAGTCTTTTATGCTTAAGTCAAAATTTTATAAAAATTTGACATTGCAAACATTTAAGGTTGATTCATTGTCTACTAGGACTCTCTTGATATGCTTATCCTATACTTGGGCTATAATATAAAAAGGTGAAGCTCCTGATATAGTCTCAAAGGGATGTGTCTATCTCATGAAAATCTAAGATGGCACTATTAATCCCAGTGAATCCTACTATGTTGGTAATGTCACTATGAGATATGTCTTGAGGGACTTCTTGTTCACATAAGAGTTTTAGCAATATTTCCCTATGAGTGGGTGATGTTTTAAGCAATTCTAGAAGGGATATATTTGTGGGTATGTTTTCCAATTGTTGTCAAAGATTAAAGAAGTTTAAAGTGTTCTTGAGAGGCATGAGGACTAAAGGATATTTTTTAGGAATATTTACTCTAGTATTGCAAGGAATAACTAAGGGTGGTTGCTCGAAAGATTATTTTTTGGCTTGTTGTCTAGTTACTGTATAAGATGGTTTTGATAGGTGGATGGTACCTACAAAATTGGTAGACTTTTGATCACATTTTGGCAAGGGGTTTTGAAAAATTTCTAAGTTTTTATTAGGTGTATCTTGTTGGTTAAAGACTATATTTCCTTCTTCTATAATATCTTGGATGATATTTCTTAAAGTGATGCACTTGTTTGTTGTGTGTCCTTCTGTGTAGTGATAATCTCAATGTTCATCATGCTTGTACCAATTGGGCAGTTCTTTGGTAGTATCCCAAGGTCAGATAGGTGGGAGTTCTACCATATTTAAATCAAGAAGCATTTTTAACATGGTGGTTTAGCTTTATCCAATATTTGTATATTATCATTTGCATTTGTCTTATCTTAATACCACTAAATTTTGAGTAGTATTTTGAGTTATATTTACATTGTTTTTATAGGAACTATTACACCGTCTCCTATGACATGTTTATTTTTGTATTGACCTTTGTTGGAGGATTTTTCTTCTTCCTTATTATAATTTAGTTACCCTAGTCTTATGAGAACAACCTCTACCCTCTTGGACATGTCTATGACTTCTTCAAAAGAGGTTATGTTTGTCATTCCTAAAGGGAAAGATAATTGCTCATTAAGGTTTCTTATGAAGATATGTAAGAGTTCCTTCGGAAGAGGAATGTATTAAATTATTCCTACCAAGACCCTCCATTTAGCTAAGAAATTCAATAACTATTCACTCTTGGATTGTTTGAGTTGGTATAGATCATCTATGGTGACCTTTTCTTCTATGTAAACAAAAAATTGCTATACAAAGGCTTCCATAAGTTCTTTACAAGACTTGATAGAATGATGAGGTATCTGAAAATACCATTGTAAAGCTAAACCACTAAGACTTTTAGGTAATAACCTAAGAAGAAACTTATCATCACGGTTGATTTTGCTACATGCTATTTGGAATAGCGTTAAGTAATTAATGAGATGTTATTTTCCATTGTACATTTGGAACTTAGGAGTTTCAAAGTTCCTTAGAAAAAGATGATTGACTATTGTGGGATCCAATGATTCATTATAGAACTCATAAAAGGAGTATTTTTGTTTTGATGACCCTTGAAGAGAAGCAATTTGATGTTCAAGCTCTTCAAACTTAGAGTCTCTCTTTTAAAGGTGTTTGAGTTTGGCATTGATGTTTTGAAAATCAAGTGAAGGATTTGGTGGAGTAGCTAAAGTCAAAGGGGGTTGTAAGAGAGATTGATATAGAAAAGGTAGGTTCATAAAATATGAAGTGGTTTGGTTAGATGTTGTAAGTGGAGGGGATTGGTTGACCCCTAATTCATGAGATAAGAAAATATTTGTAGAATTAGGATTTGGAATAGGTATCGTGATGCTAGAAGATGATGTTGAAAAGGGTATGCCCATTATAGGTATACCTATAGATATGGTTGAATGAGTTCTAGAATCAACTATATGTGCCACAACCACAAGAACACTAGCCAAGTTGTTTTGGTTTTTATTCATTTTTGTGATAGTGGATTGACCATTAGAATTTTCAACATTATCATAATGTGTAGAAGGTTCTTTCTTATTTTGTTCTTCAATTTCATCTCTAATAACATCTAGAAATATATCTTTATTCCTTTTAATATAATATCTAATGTGATCTAGAGAGTTAAAGTTGATTATTTTGATAAGGTGTTCTTCTTACCTTGGTTCATGGTGTGGCCAAGGGTTTTCCTCTTGGTCTTTATGTTCATGCATAAATATTTCATAGGATGAAGATTCTAAATCCTTGATTCAGGTATTGTAGGGTTGTTGATCCATAGTTTGAAGGGTTTCAAAGAAGGAGGATTTTAATTATTAAAGGTTTGTTTTCAGAGTACTTATAGAAAAGAAGAAAAATATTTTGAAATCCTTGTCACCTTGGAAAATAGCCCATCCTTATGACTCTTGTTAGCCCATCGTAATATACTAGCCAAGAGAGATTTCTCTCTTAAAATTCATACGTTGATTTAATCAAGGGGTCGTTATACTTTCCCCAATAGGACTAACAATTTGGTTATGTTCTTGTTATCTTGATTTAATGTGACTTACAATATGCAAAAAAAATTAGATGATCTTGTTTAAGTTTGAATGCTTTTATCTTATTAAGTAAAAAGGGAGCATTTCATGTTAGGTTTAAAAAATGTAGATTTAGAACCTTGCACGCATATAAGGGGATCCGCTAGAACCCCTACTTCCCCACTTAAGGGCCTCTTTCCAAAGGAGAAAGGCTCTACCTCATGTACAAAAGAAGGTGACGATGTGTGTTGTGTTGATGTTATGCTTATAGGTGTTTAATAAATTAATTCAACAAACACTTAAGGTTTTTGGATCACTAATATGACTCTTTATCGAGCCTTGATAAGATAAATTTTATTCAAACCTAAAGTAAAGATCACCTAAAGTATATTCTAAGTGAAAGCACACAAAATGCAAAAAGACAAAATCTAGCCTAGTATGCCTTTTTTATTCAAATGATGTCTATGTTAAAGAATTTTTTATTTCAAAGGTGGCAAAAGGAATATGCAACAAACAATCTAACCTAAGCTGCGAACTATACGATTTTCAAATTTTGCATAACATTAAAAAAAAAAGATCTATGCTAAGTTTCTTTTATTTTCCAAAGTAAATGTGGCTTAAAACAGTCAATTTATCAAAAAATAGAGGATTGCAAACTAAAAATGATAATATTACAACTAGCTATGAGGTGCCAAGTGGTATCTTCACCTGAACCAGTGCTTGATCAAATTTTCCACAATATGTCAAATTCACCATCGGTATTTTTTCAACAGGGTGGCATTTTTGAAACCTACAAATATAGACCAAAACAATTAGGTTTATCTTATTTTAGGATTTTGATTGAGTGCATAGAGGTGATAGCTATATTCCCAGCTAATCAAACCCCTTATTTAAATATCTTTGAGCATGATTTTTATCCTTTTGAGATAGAAGCAATCCCTATCAAATTTACCACGAAGTGGAAAATTCGCTAGTAGCATTTTTGATAGGGTGTAGCATTTTTGCTCTATGTAATTCCTGTTGAGTGGAAATTTTATCCAATTATAAAATCACCATCACACTTAGAATTTTGATTAGAAAACCCTCTCTTGCAAAGAAATAGAAATGTATTCAACATTCCTTTTACTTAATGTGTGTTTGTATGCTTGTGAAAATGTGTCAAATAAGTGCTAGGAATACCTTAGTGATTTGTAAATAACTGCTAACAAGGAGCCTGTGTTGGTATTATTTTATTACTATGCTAGTGATTGTTCATGAAACTTAAAAGAAAAGAAAATGTGATTGGCCCTCATATGACCATGATGAAAAGCCTTAGTTCATTTTATCTTGAAGTATTTTAGGTAGATTTTATCTTCTTTGGTTAAGCAGATTTTAACCAAGTTTTATCTTCTTTAAACCCTACTTTAAGCATGAGAGAGAAGACTAGAATCTATCTTTTGAAATGCAAAGTTTGATTGATGATTAAATTCCTTTTATCTTGATTTGTGCAACTTTGAGCATGAAATAAAATAATCTACATAAATAACTTAATAAATATAATAGCCTTTGACATATCATATAAATTACCCTGAAATTATGATTTTCATTAAAATAAAATAAAAATTAATTTATTGCTTTAAATGTTGCCCTCAAACTCACAGCACTGCTTGCTGCCCATCATGTTGTGGTAGCGGACGACATCTCAACGTTCACCCGAATTCCATCATCACCCAGACCAAAATCTTTAACCTACATTCATTACTAAGTTCTCCTCGACTTTGCATTTGGAAGCTTTCCAAATAAATCTAATAAATCAAAGTACATTGGAGCAACTACTGTCACAGCAGAACATATCCCTATCCTCGCACTGCTCATAGGATAAATTATCCACCTTTAACCCATCTGTCATGTTGCTTCTAATAGGGGCAACCGTTAATCCCCTTCTTGTCGACGATAGAAATCCCGTCGCCGTCACCGTGACACGCGGCCACAAAACATGCACAATTACTTAATTATGATGACAGTAAACATTTTCATCAACCCTTTTACAGTGACTTTGATGAAGATGAGGGTGTGAATCATCTAACACAAAACACCCCTAGTGACATGGCATTTCGGCTCGATTCACGATCCACGTCATGGTCCTTTTCAATAATGTCATTCCCAAACATGGATACCAACGTTGTCCTCTCTGTCTGATCCGGTGCTGACTGTATTTTGGTATTGGACGTGACAACATTATATTCAACAGCTCACAATTATTATATCTTGCAGCACCACCTGCACATCTTTAATGTTTCTGAATTGACCTTCATCAATTCATGTTGTTCTACAAGGCGCACGCAGATCTTGGTTTATGGACTTAAATTAGCTTACAACCAAACTTAGCACCCTTTGCTGACTGTAAAACAACTCTACATAGTCTTATACCAAACCCCCTCTTATTGTCAACGTAGCCACTACCCCGGTTATATACCACCACCGTGTCACCACTATCACTCAGTGTTGTCCACGTTAACAACCCGTCCACCTCATCACCTTGCACGCAAGTTGATGTCTACATATAATTGGCCACGTCTGCCTGGCAGCTCCTATCTAAACATCCACTATCGGGTCCGCCAAGTCCATTATCATCGCCAAATCATCCAACGTAATCCACGTCGAGGCTACGTCCAAGCCACGTCATTAGGTAGGCCTGGTCGTCCATCACTGTCTATCCTAGAGCCATCCATCACCGTGCCACGCTGGCTCCAATCTACCTCCGTGTAGTCAATCTACCCACTTCCGAGCTATCCCACTTGTAGTCCATTGGCGGTCTTCGACCTCGAAAATCATGCTATGAAATTCTTCATAGATCGTGCTCTTCATTCCTGCAGAGCTGGCAGTCTGTGTCCAGGTGTTTCAGGTCTGTGTCTACATCTGGTGGAGTCTACCATATACACCGTCCAGCTGTCCTACCACGACCATGCTAGTACTTACGTCTTCATGGAAATACGTGTCATACACTGGCCCATCCATGCTATCATTTGATGGTGTCTTACAGGTTGACCATGCTGATTGCGCTGGCTCTGACGTTAACCGCTCCCAACTTTTACCTGACCTGCCAAACATAAACACAACGTCACTAAATAGGGACACTTATAAAATCAACACTTCCCCAAACATTCACTTATATATATATATATATATATATATATATATATATATATATATATTATTACCTTTGTTTTATTTTTATTTTTAATTTTCTTATTTTATTTTATTTCTATTAAATGCTCAAATCCACTAAACTAAAAATATGCTACTATGGCCCAACACTCCACTTCACAATAACACTAAAGCAATACTGAACATATGAAGCCACATAATATTTAAATATTAACACATAAACCCATACTATTAATATAACATCAAAAACCAAAACATTAAATATTAAAAATACCACAACATTAAAAGTTAAAACATCACATATTAACAACTTAAAAGAAATCAACAAAGGGACTCTAACGAAAGAAGAAACTACACTACCACCTTATGGGTGGGGGCCTTTTAAACAATCACTCAAAACAACAAAGAAAAATCCCCAAACACAAAATTTTAAGGTGGGTCCCCAAATTTGGGGCTAGTTGTGCAATGGCCAGAACAATTCCAAAGAGTCAAATTCATCAATGACTATAGGCAGTGGTAATTATGCCCTGTGACATAGGCTCATTGGTCAAAATTTTAAACTATTTGGGTCAATTTAAAATGGAGTCAAGGGAGGGAGATAAAAGGGTCAGTTCCTAAGGCCTGCAACCTATGATTTTATACAATCTTAAGAGATGATCTCAAAATTTTCCAAAATTTGCAAAAGGGGAGTGACTATGATGATATAACAGAGTATTGAACCATTTTTATGGATTAAAAAATGGTAGAGGCTTTGATGCTATCTTATATAAGATAAGGAGCAAAGAGAGCATGCAAATAAAAAGGAAATGGAAAAGAAAAAAATCTAGTTTGTAATGCTAATGCAAAATGAAAATAACATGAAGTGATGCATGAAATAAAGAGCTTATTTAGAGTGCATGGAAGATAAGAACATGTAAGTATGAAATGAAATGAAAAAGGTAAGCAAATAAACTTATAAATAAGATGGATATAAACATGAAAATAAACTAAATAGAGATTAAGCCTACAAATAAATATGAGTTAGATGATATTAACATAAATGTTTGCAAAATGAAAGAATTTAGTGATTAAAAGTGCATGGATCCAAATAGAAAATAATGTTGGTATGATATAATGAAAAAGAAGTTGCTTATGAAATGAAAGAAACTTGTTGCAAATGAAGAAAATAGATGTAAATAAACATGAAAATGTTGCAAAAAGAGTGTTACAAATGCTAAGAAAAAGGATTAGTAATGCCAAATGAGAAACCAAGTTAGCAAGGCCAAAATAAGAGGTAAAATGCACAAAATGAAGGCAAGAAGAATGGAGAAAGAGAAATTCTAAGAAAATATATAGTCCTAGCACATATTCCTCCTCACTCCAAGATGATCCTCTTGATCCAATGCCCCATTTGCCTTGCTTGACTTGCCCCAAAATGCTTGATGAAGATGCTCCAAATGAGAGAATGAGAGAGAGAGTATGAAAGATTTAACATAATATAACTAGCTCTCATTGCTTATGGAATGCTTGACCCAAGACCTACATTTTTAGATTTTTGGAGGGATTCAAAGGGAAAATTAGATGTGAGATGCTCTTAGGGTTTTCGACCAAGTTTGAATTTGCAGGCCTGGTTTGTTGTTGGAGCATGCAAGGTCAAAGGAGGTGGTGGGATGAGGGAATTCGTGCGCCTCTAGTTCATGTCGAAGGATTCTTGACATTTTAGAAAATTTTCCATTTCATGTCAAAATCACCACTGGCAATTTTATCATGGATTGGTGATTTTGACTAACGGTCAGTTTGGTTGGTTGGGGGGCTAAAAAATAGCCTTTTGAAAAACGCCACTGAGTTACGAATTTGCCACTAGTGTTTTTGATGAGTGGTAAATTTGACAAAGGCTAAAAAAGATGCTCAAATTACTTGCGCTGAGTTGGTCAATTGTCTATTGATGTTTCATATGATGTTTGATATATTTTTCTTGGATAGCATGTCAAAATTGGGTGTCTATAGGCCTATCTATTCAGCTTATTCATAAAGATTAAATCATTCATGATCTCTTCCTTCTTTAATTCCTTGTTTAGGTACTCTTAAAAATTTGTTATAGATCTTTTTTAAGCAAATTTATGTAAATCCTCCTTTGGTGATGGAAATCAAGTGGTCCAAGGGCAAGTGGAAGTCTCCAAAAAAGGTGATGTATGCTATGAAAGGGAATGTTATACATTCAAATTATACCTTATGCAACTATGGAATATTGAAGCAAAATTTCTTTAAAGGTGGTGAAAATATTGACTTCTTTTCATTTAGAGCCTTAGAAAAAATGTTTTTTGAATGTGTGTAATAGTATTTAATAGTAGCAATTATGGCTAATGTCTAGCCTAAGGAGATTCTTGTGCAAGAAGCATTTTTATAATAGATTTCATATGATGAGGTGGATTCATATGAGTCTACTTCAACATCCATTGTGCAGGGAGATATTATTGTCACTAATGTCTTCTCTCCTTGACCTATTTGTTTAGATTATGAGGGTATGTTGAATATTTAATTTGATTCATGGCCAAGGCCAACATTATATGATGTAATAGTAGATAGGGCTAAGGGAATTCATTGTACAATGTATTTGATTTATTGTAATATTATATTATGTAATCCCTATGGGTTGTGGTTAACCTTGTTAAGGTTAATCCCGCCCTATAACTTATAATTAACCTAAATCCATTTTACTATGTTGTCTTAGGTTAAGTGAATTGATGTAATTTGGGGCTTTGGTTTTGGTATAAATACCCCCACCCCTCTATCATTATTATTAGAGTGTTGTCATTCTTATTTATAGATAGTATAGTGATTATTTATAGTGTCTATAAGTGCTCACTATATCTTTCTCTCTTTCATCCTTTTTTACACTTTTTATATAATATTTGAGAGGATTGATTACTTCTCCTCATTGTTTAGAATAGGTGTAAATTCTAACTTCTTTGACTTGGGAACTTGAAGACATCAAAGGTTGGAAATGTTATGAATTAGTCAAGCCAATAGACCCTACTTGGTTGGTGGGTTATAAAGTGTTAGTATTTAGGCTTGAGATATTTGGAGCATTGTATCGCTCCAAAATTTTTGCATCCTTACCCTCAGGCTATAGGATCCATGCCCAGAAGGGGGATGCGAGAAGGATGGGACAATACCTCGGATTGAGAGGCCCTTTGAAGGTCCCGCCTCTCGGGGGAGGAGTATAAAGGTGAATTTTCGACGGATGGTGGGTTCACCAGGAAACTTTTGAGTGGCAGTTTCCACGCCTAGGTTGGGAATGGGTTTGATGTGTTCATTTTATACTCAATCATTCAATTCCTAGGTTTGGCCAAAATGAATCTAAACTATTCTATATGCCAATAATGATTTAAATGGATACAAAAAATAGAAATGGGTGCTAAACACAGAGAATAGGCAAATTAGGACAGATCATACCTGATTTCGGATGTCTGATGAAGGTTCTGAGTCTTGTAGCAGTTCAGATCGTCTCGACTCGTACGTAATCGTCTGACATTACACCGAATCGTCTTGAATCACAGTCGGTCATCTAAGATCAGACAGAATCATCTTAAATCTGATGAATTCATCAGACGAATTCGTCAAAAACCTGCAATCACAAAAGTAGATACAAAATACCAAATATGCAACTACAGAAGCGAAGGGAAATGATAGAAATAACTGTAAATTTGTCTAAATGATAGATCCAAATAGTAATTAAATAGGAAAAACATCAACTTCACAATTTATTTTGATTTTATCATGCATTTACACTAGATGAGGTGAACTCCAAGATGCATAAACATAATAACCTAAGATAATGCAGAATTATAATGGAAAAATGCAGGAAAGTTAAGAAGATGCAAACTCTGGGCTCGGATTGCCCCCAATCTAGATTATAGTCAGGATCGCCTCCAATTGTATGAAATCATCTGCGCTCCTCGACAGGATCGTCCGAGATAGTCTGGAATCGTTTGCGATGATCCGAACTAGCTTCGGCTGAAAAATAGTAGGGTTCCTGCAAGAAAATGCAAAATGCAGAATACAGACAGTAGTACGAGGATGCTCTAGTGAATAAGGATCTAAATCCGTCAGCTAAGGGGTTCAGGGGAATCAGAATCAGGGGGATAAACTAGAAAAATCCTAGTTTATATAGGATTAGGGGGAGGCTAGGAGGTTGGGGATCATCCCAATCTGGGAGATCTCCAACAGGGAAATCTCCAACTACGCAGATGCGCTTCTGCCCAAGTTGGAGAGGCTGTTGAAACAGAAGCTAATTATGAACATTCGGTTTTGGGACGAAATCGTCTGGACGTTCTGTTCCATGATGATTTCGTCAGATCGAGGATGATTTCGTCTGATCTGCGACGATATCGTCCAACGGTCAAAACAAATCCTAAAAATGGCATGAAAAATGAGGAAATGGGTAACAAGCGGTTTTGGAGCAGTTTTGGGGTTAAAATTTAAATTTTTATCTTTTATCTTTTACTAAGGTTTTAACCGTGCCAATTTTAGGGTGCTACATTTTGCCCCCTCTTTAGCGAATTTTTCGAAGAAAATGCGTTAAAGACGAGTTTTTCCCGTTTTTACGAGAAAGCAAAAATGTACTCAATTTTTTAGACGACGATTCTTGGTCGAATCGTACGAATGCTGACTATGGTGCCCCCTCCGTGTTTTTACCCAAATCGAACGTTTGAGGTAAAAACGCAGAAAAGCAAAATTTTAAAATGTTGTTGGTTTTGAATAAAATTAAGAAAATAGGGTAAAACCCTAATTCATTTTTTTACTATTCATTTTTACTGTTCTAGAGCTCTGCAGAGAAAAAATGGTGGAGACAGCGCACAGAGCGACAGAGGTCCGATGCGGGCTACGGGTAAGGATCTAATCCTAGTAGATTAGGTTTGATTTTACTTTGTGCAATTTTTGGATTTAAATTTTGATTATTTGGGGCATCGCGGCCATTTTTAGGCCGTCGACGACGTCGGGACGAAATCGTCCCTATTTCATCGAAATCATCTCTAGATCGTCGATTTCGTCTGAGGGCGAAATCGATGAACTAGGGGCGATCTCGTTCAACAAGGGGTGATCCCCAAGTTGCGAAATCAGAGATGATTTCATCCTAACAAAGGATGATTTTGCCCAATTTGGGATGATATAATCCAATGGTGGATGATATCATCTTGTTAAGAAATTAAGCTTGATTAAAATGTTTTTAATTTTATTTTAATGATTGGTTATTAATAAATTTTGTTGTTATTGTTTGTTTTGCGAGGGGATTACTAAAGAGCCGAAGAATGGAAATACGATGGGCTGAGAGATGACATGGCCACGCTCGACCAGGCGAGCGTGACCAACTAGCACAGGTCAGGCTACAGCATGTGGCCAGAGATGCCACAAGTACCGAGCGACATAGGGCTACTGACAGCCCTAGCAGAGAGATGGTATCCGGGGTCATCCTATTTTTGGCTACCGATAGGGGAGATGGCTCCCACACTAGAGGACGTATGGAGGATCATGAGGATCCCCATACAGGGATGGCTCATGACGCCTATGGCCAATCAGGGCCAGGCGATGATGAGGCTGATCGGAGACCCGAGCTTCACCCTGGAGAAGGGCAGAGTGAACATCGAGTCTCTACGGTAGATGCCTAGGGCATCTAGGCTGACTCAGGTTTTGGTAGGAGTAGTAGGTGGCTTACTGTTGTGCCACCAGAGCGGGTGCAGATTACCCTGGCTCCTGTCAGATGTGGTCTACGACATGAGAGACCACGGGTATAGATTTGCATGGGGTAGCTTTGTACTCTGTCGCTTGTATAGGATCCTGCATGGGGTCGTATACAAGGGAGGTCGATGTCTGGTCTTGACATCATTGCTACAGGTTTGGTGCTGGGAGCACATCACGATGCGGAGGCCGATAGGGCTCCCACTGACAGGGGTTGACCGGGAGAGACCCCAGGTTTTCTATTGGTGGCTACAGAGAGGGTCACAATGGTGGATAGATCTATCGATGTCTCGAAGGTTGTTGGATGACCTCATCCTAGACTAGATCACCTAGAGGCCATGGCGAGAGCACCCCGGGTGGGTAGAGGATGGGCAGGAGCTGGCTCGCATCAAGCGAGTCTACTGGCTGAGGATGGAGCGGGGAGAGGTAGAGCTCCACCGCTATGATCGGGTACTATGATAGTTCGGTCTACAGCAGGGGATCCCTTCTCTCAAGGATTACGAGTACTCCCAGACTATTCGAGATAGTACTACGTTGAGCGGGGCTCCAGACATGCAATGATTCTAGAGTCAGGACGTGGATGATGCCCCCATCCAGCCAGTGGATGGTGACGATGTTAGGGTTGCAGATGGCTATGATGCCTGGTACGTAGGCATCCACCCTCCTCGGATGACGAGGGCATAGGGTCCGATGCACGTCGTTGTGCGACGGATGGGGAGGCGATGCCAAGCTGCCATTGAGGCAGCGTGGGGTCACGATGGGAGAGAGCAGCGATGGTCCCCATAGGAGAGACGCCAGCGGATGGGTCAGGCTCCATAGAGGCCACAGGAGACAGGGCGGAGGGAGGAGAGATTCCCTTCATAGCAGAGGGAGAGACCACCATCGCCCGATAAGGGCAAGGGTGTTGAGGTAGGGGAGAGCAGCGAGACGATGGCTCTTCGGGCTGAGGTTGCCCACCTTCGGGCTCAGGTGCAGACACTGCAGGATGAGGCTACACGGCTCAGAGCTCGAGGTGGAGGAGCGAGCATGCAGGATCTGGCATGGTCTATGGCTCAGAATGCATTCTACCAGGGAGCATACTACCAGATGGTTCCAGAGAGCCAGAGGTTATAGCTGCCAGTCAACATTACGGAGCCAATCAGGATGGGATCGGCGAGGACATCCTCATGATCGATAGCGAGGACCCGAGACACAGCACGGACCTCTATGGGACCACCTCCTCCACGTCAGGGTGGGGGAGGAGATGAGGCTGAGAGCTCGAGGGCTTCTCGAGGATAGCTAGCTATAGACTGCATAGAGATTATATATATTTTTGAGAGGATTGAGTATGCCAGGGTATGGATTGTGGCATACCAATCCAGATGATGTATATAATTGATTGATATATATATATATATATATATTTTTTGATGATATGACTTGTGTATATGTTGTATTATGATGCTTTAATTGTTTTGAATTTGTTGATTCATGTAATTATGTCATTTGGAAATAAATTATAATGTTATGTCATGCCATAAAATTGTAAATGAAATAATCTGATGTGCATAAATTGGTTGTTTTGGTGTGATTTGATGAAAAATAAAAGGGACTTCTAACAATAATTTCAAAGGACATTGTCGTTGTTATAGACCATTTCATGGAGTCGCCGCTCGCTAGGTCGTCAAGCTAATCCTAGGATAGAAATATTGCTAAAAGTAAAAGAGTGCTTAAGAGACTGTCTTAAGACTTGGTGTTGTGATGATGAAAATGATGATGGTGATGATTTGTTTTCAGATTTTTCACAAAATATTATGCATGAAATATATTTAAAAATGTGATTTTTGCTAGGCATAAATTCCTAAGTGTGATAAATTTTTGAATAATTCCTTAGAAATTATACCATGGTTGCAAGATGGAATGTTTGACATAATGACATGAAATAGAATAAGTGTTCGTTCGTTTTGAAGCACAATTGTGTAACATAATGATGTAAGCCATATGTGTTTTTATTAAAATGGATGGGAAAATAAAATTAGAACAATGGTTTGCGCTAGGCATAGAATTTATAGGTATAGACTTATACCATCATCGTGAAATCCAAAGATGAAATGGATATTTTAGTTTTATTGCATGATTGATTTTTGATTTTTGATTTTTGATAAACAGAAAATAATAATATGATGAACATGTTGTTTGAAATCGTTTTGCGATTTTGTGAAACAATGTATATAATTGTTTTTATACAAAACAAAATTCTGAAATAAGAGGATAAAATTATTCCGAAAAGAATTACAGAAATATTTTAAATTATCTCAAAAACAAATGTAGGTTTATAAGGGATCCTCATGTGCAAATGTGAGTTCATTACCGATCTTGATTTATCATAATGATACAAAATCTCTCAAATACAAATGTGTGTGCGATTGTATTGTTCATTCACCAATTTTGAGCAAGATAATTTGATACAAGCAATTTGCCTTAACCAAATGAGTGTTCCTTAACCATGATTTATATGCATATAACCGTACCAGACTACTATGTAAGTCAGGTTATCAAGAGCTAGCTAATCCATAAGTTGACATAGGTCTATACAAAAGAAGGTCGCTAATGTGACGGACATATCACCACGCTAGGAATTACCCAAGGCCAAGCGGGTTGGGCACAAACCACCTGTTATGGGGCTTACCTCACAGTTTTCGAATAATTGAGAATTCCAGGGATTCAAGCTCATTCACCCTTCTTTTCTTTTCAAGGGGTAGGGAAAGGGATTTTATTGCATTTTGCTTTTTCGTTTCACTTTTGCTTTTCTTTTTCTCTTTTTTTTCTCTTTTTGTATTTTTGCTTGGAATATTGTTGCGATGGTACAAAATGATATTTTTCTTTTTCTCATTTTCTTTGACTTTTCTTTTTCTTCCTATGCTAGGGATACTTGCTCGGATTGGCTGTAGAGCAAGGGATTTTTATTTCGGGTAGGGGTGAGCTTGTCCTTTTGTCAATTCTCAAAGATTCTAGACCATGTGCATGATAGGATAGCAGGGGAAACTTTTCGCTCAAGAAACCACGTCTACTATGTAGCATCATATTGAATTTGCAATGAAATCATTTTAATGTGAAAAGATATACTTGGTTCAAGTAAATAACAAGATCAGTTCTCTATGCTCAAAACTTTATTTAATGCCAATGTGGACTTTGATATAAGAGAGATTAATAATCATACTAAATAAAATCAAGATATTTATTCATGTGAGTGTGATAGTGCGGGATTCCAAATAAATGCTCATTTATCCAAAATAATTGAAAATATAACTGCAAACTCCAAGAATTGACAGGTATAAAAAAGATGTTTTTGAAGATTTTGACAATTTTGATGTTTTTGTATTTGATTTTAATTGATGAATTGAAAGAAATACAATGTGATTGTTTTTTTTTTTTTATATATAAGTGACTAAAAGAAATAATATGCAAAACAAATATATACAATGATGAAATGACCAAATTTTATGCATAGTAGCATTTGAGATGCATAATGTTCATAGGTTCTTTAAGTTCTTTACCATCTAAGGTAGATAATTTGTATGCTCCCGATCCAAATTTAGCAGTAATAATATACGGTCCAAGCCAGTTGGGCTCGAATTTACCTTTAAGGTCTTTAGTAGCATTAGTATTTTTTTTATTTTCTTTTAAGACAAGGTCGTCGATCTCAAAGGATCGAGGATGAACTTTCTTGAGATATGCTCTCTTAAGCTTGTTTTGGTAGGCACGAAGATGCTCCAAAGCATTGATGCGCTTTTCATCTAAAAGTTCCAGTGACTAAATTTTCCAGCATGATATTCATCCCCTACTTCGAGTATCTTGAAGTAGTAGAGCCAAAGAAGGAACTTCTAATTCAAAGGGAAAAATAGCTTCAGCGCCATAAACCAAAACGAAAGGTGAAGTTCCAGGGGGGGTGCGAACACTAGTTCGATAGGCCCACAAAGCGAGGATATAATTGGATGTGCCAATCTCGACCAGATTTATTGACCAGTCTTTTGAGAATTTTGATTAATGTTTTATTAGATGCTTACCTTGGCCATTACCCCGAGGATAATAGGGAGTGGACCAACGATGTTGAATTTTATATTTTTGACATAATTTTTTGACATCTTTATTTTTGAAACAAGTTCCATTATCTGAGATGAGATTTGCAAGAATTCCAAACCTACAAATAATTTGATTGAAGATAAACTTAGAAACTTGGATTCCAGTACAAGAAGCTAAAGGCATAGCTTCAACCCATTTTGTAAAATACTCCGTAGCGGTTATGATAAATTTGTGTCCATCAGATGACACAGGGTTGATTTTCCCAATGATATCTAAGCCCCATTTTGAAAAGGGCCAAGGAGATGAAATAGCCTGCAGCTCTTGTGCAGGCGCATGGACAAGGTCAGCATGTTTTTGGCACTTGTCGCAATGGCGCACATAATCATGTGCATCATTCTCCATGGTAGGCCAAAAATATCCTATCCGAAGGAGCTTCTTAGCAATGGCGTTACCACTAAAGTGTCCTCCACAAGATCCATCGTGGGCTTCACTCAAAGCTGATCTAGATTCTTCTAGATTCAAACATCTTAATAATATGCCTTCAAAAGATCTCCTATACAAGGTATTACCAATAATTACGAAGCGACTTGCTCGTCTACGTAATAATCGGCGCTGGTTGCTAGTATAACCATCAGGGAAGGTCCCATTTTGCAAAAAATTAAATATATCAGTGTACCATGGTTCGGGAGTAGTTTCGTTGATTAGAAACACATCCAAAGGTTCTAAGCATGATTTGCTTGAAGCGGGTTCCTGGAGTCGATGAATAATGATGGTAGCATATTCATCATCTAACTCCAAGGGCAAAAGAGATGCAGTTGCAGCCATAGCATCAGCCGCACGATTGCTAGTTCGAGGAATAGCTTCCAAAGTAACTTGATCAAATAAGGATAATAATTGCAAAACATATGTTTTATATGGGCGTAATTTATCATCTCTGGTCTGATAAACATCATTGATTTGATTTATGACAAGTTGGGAATCACCAAAAACTAACAAATTTTTAATTTTTAGGGCCAAAGCTGCTCGTAATCCAAGGATTAGAGCCTCATATTCAGCAGTATTATTAGTGCAAGCAAACGTTAATTTAAAGGACAGAGGTATAAGATGTTTTTGTGGAGATATTAAAATAATACCCGCACCAGCCCCACTCATGCATCGGGCTCCATCAAAGTATAGGGACCATTGTTTAGGATGGTCTGCCTCTAATTTAAGGCATTCATCGAGAAACTCAATGATGAGGGGATGGGTAGACTCTAAGGGTGCAGCAACTAATTGATCTGCTATGATTTGACCTTTAACAGACTTCTATCCTATAAACATGAGTTCAAACTCGCTTAGCGCAAGAACCCACTTGGCTGTGCGACCAGATAAGTACGGTCGACTCATGAGATATCGCAAAGGGTCGAATTTGGCAATAACATACATTTTCTGACTGAGCATATAATGTCATAGTTTTTGTGTAGAAAATACGACTGCAAGACATAACTTCTCTAATATGGTATAGCGAGTTTCATAACTGATCAAGGTTCTACTGATGTAATAATTAGCACGTTCTTTCTTCTCATCGTCAAGTTGAGCTAACATAGCTCCTAAGGCAAAATCGAAAGCAAAAATGTACAAAATAAATGGACGATCAGATCTAGGTGGGGAAAGCACCGGTGGTTGGAGGAGATATTGCTTGAGGAGTTCAAATGCTTCCTGACATTTGTCGTCCCAATGAAAAGAGACATCTTTCTTAAGAAGTTTAAGAAAGGGTCCGGTTTTATCTGCCAACTTATCAATGAAGCGGCGAATAGCTTGAAGCTTACCTTGTAAACTTCGTAATTCTGATATATTTGTGGGTGCGGGCATATCAGTGATAGCCATGATCTTGAGAGGGTCAATTTCAATGCCACGTAAAGAAACGATAACCCCCAATAATTTATCGGACTTAACTCCGAATATACATTTGGCTGGATTCAATCGGATAAGATACTCCCTTAACCGATCAAATACTTTTCTCAAGTCATTTAAATGATCATCTTCTTTGATGGAACGAGCTATAATATCATCTACATAATCATGTAGAATATCATGCATCATATCGTGAAAGATATAAGTCATGGCTCGTTGATAGGTTGCACCTGCATTCTTTAAACCAAATGGCATTACTTTCCAACAAAAGGTTCCCCAAGGGGTAATAAAGGTTGTTTTAGCCTGATCTTCAGGAGCTATCCTGATCTGATTATAACCAGAAAATCCATCCATTAGGGATATCATTCCACTTCCAGCAATAAAATCAATGATTTGATCCATGTTAGGAAGAGGAAAATCATCTTTAGGGCAGGCAACATTAATATCTCTGAAGTCTGTACAAACCCTAACTTTAGTGGCTTCTTTCTTAGTTACTTGGAACTACATTTGAGATCCATTCAACATAATCAATGGCTTGTATAAAAATGACCTTCAACGAGTTTTTCTAGTTCTGCTTTGACTAGTAAGGCCACTTTAGGATGCATTTTTCTAAGTTTATGTTTAACAGGTTTAGCATCCGGATGGACTACTAGATGATGCATAACTACAGAAGGGTCCAGACCTGGCATGTCGTCATATGTCCAAGCAAAGACATCTTCATAGTCTTTAAGAAATGAAATGTATTTATCTTGTTTTTCTTGACTTAATTCTGATCCAATATTGATTATGTGAGGGTTATGTTCGGTTCCAATGTTAATTTTTATACCGTTTTCAACTTCCATATGTAAATCTCTCTCAAAATTAGGTGGGGCGGGTGAAACACCCAATTCTTGTAATTCTTCCAAGGTTAGCTTGGATAATTCATCTTGAGGAGTCGAGGCCTCAAGCTGGGCTATACTAGGTATAGAGCCATCAAAATAAAATTCGTTATGTAACAAGTCATCAACGGAGACATCATGGAAGATATCCCCTTCCAACTCATCGTCGGATTCGGCAATCATCTCAGGGTAGGCGAGAGATAGCATATGACAGGTAAAGGGATTATTCTTTGAACGCAAAGAATCTTGTTTATCCAGATAATCTTGATAACATGTAAGATGGTCATCCTCCTCAAATGGGAAGGGTTGACCTTTACTAGGAAATAGGCCCACACCGCATCGGGCAGGCCACGGTTCTACCTCAATAGGTTCCTTCATACCATTTTGGGAAGGTCCCAAACCTTTCCCTTTATAGCCCAATTTAAGCATTATGGGTTTAGCTTTAATATACTCATTAGCAAAATAGCATCGAGCATATCCATCACAATGTGTCTTGATGTTTCCGGGTATTCTTCCCCAATCATATCCCTTATAAATAAAAGCACAACTCCCGACTTGGTAAATACTTCCCATAGGTTGTGGGAGGCCCAAGGTACGAGGAGAGGGTGGGAGTTTATTTAAAATAAGGGAAGCTTGCATGGCAGTGTTGATTTCTTCTGATATAAGAATTTTAGATAAATCGGGTAAGAGTTCATCAGTAAGAGCATAAGAGGTAGAAGGAACATTTCCTAGATCGTTTGATGTGGAAAGGATGCCTGTAGTGGATGGGGATGTTATAGGGATATCGATGGATGAGTCTATCGGTATGGAAGTTATAGGGGTAAAACAAGAAGCATTGGTTGTAGTTTTGGGATCTTTTCGAGGTCCTAATGTGGTTTGTTCAGAAGATGGTTGAGCTATATGTAGAGGTGTAGTTGATGGGGAAAAAGTAGGTGATGTTATGGGTGAGTGTTTCACACGTTTAGACGGTTGATGAGAATTAGGATGTGTGGATGACAGAGCAGGGCAAAATTGAACTCCAACCGGTTCTGCCAAAGCACACATATCAAAGGGTCTAGGGTCACCATGAATGGTAACCAACTGGTTTTTAAATTTGAATTTAACACACTGATGTAAAGTTGAGGGGACAGCTCGCATTGCGTTAATCCAAGGGCGACCCAAAAGTATATTGTATGATGCAGGGCAATGTACAATAAACATGGTCATGTCTAAGGTCCTAGGACCAACTTGCAAGGGGATAGTAATAACTCCACATGTTTCTTGTGTTTCATCATTAAAGGCTTTTATGATCATATCCGTTCTTTTCATTTCGTCACTTCTAAAGCCAAATCTTTGGTAGAAGTCAAAAGTGCATATGTTTAAAGATGAACCATTATCAATCAAGACGCGTTTAACGGCTACATCCCCAATTAGGGCAGTAATATATAAGGGGTTATCCTTATGTAAACTATGTTGTGGTATATCTCTATCTCGGAAGTCAATACAATCGACTTCTCGAGTTATGATAGTATTGGTCATGGCTTCAGGCTGAATATTTTGTGGTACCATCATTTGGCTTAATGTGAGCATTAATTCATCCCTATGGGTAGGAGAAGATCTTAAAAGGTCCAAAAGGGAAATTCTAGCTGTAGTATTGGATAATTGTTCATTAATATTATACGGAGGCTTAGGTTGAACATTAGGCATATGATTCCCTTTATTGGGATTTTTCAAAACAAATGGAGCTGATCCATCATTCTGAGTTTGATCCTGTTGAGAGTTTTGAGCCTGTTGTCGAGTAACGACTCCGATGGTACCTACAATATTATTTTGAGGATGATGAATTGGTCTCGGTCTAGCGTTTATGGCTTGTTCATTAGAAAGGAACTGATGAGAAGAGGGTCGAGTAGTAACTCTTCTAGGAAATGGTTCTTTCGAAACCATAGAATTTGTGATGGGTTGAATAGGATCTGATTCATTTTCAGAACTATTCGATTGATTTGAGGTGATTTCCATGTCACTTTCAGTATCAGATTCTACATCACTAAGATCAGGTGTTCGAGTATTATATAGGGGTCTGGACGTAACCATGGATAAAGTTGTGTCAAATATTTCTAGATCATGAATAGGTAAATGCCCACTAATGGCTCCTACATATCGGGTAGGAGGGGGAACATTATGATGTTCAATTTGATTAGCCACCTCTTTACCATGCTTTGGTAAAGGATGTTGAAATATGTCCAATGATTGATTGGCATTCTGATTCTGACTTTGAGGGGTGTTCTTTTGAACATTATTAGTAGGATTTTGTTTAGGTTGAAAGGCTTGCACCTCCATCTCATTGTTATCAATTAAATCTTGTATTTTATGTTTTAACCATTTACAAGAGTTGGTAGCATGTCCAGGTCCTCTATGGAAATCACAATGTAAATCAGCTCTATATCCGGGTATAGTTGGATCGGGTTCCCGGATATTGGGTAATTGAATCAAACCTCGGGCTAATAGTTGCGGGAGAATGGTTGATAAAGGTTGATTTAACCTAGTAAATTCTCGGGGTGGTTTATCGAGAGGTTTCAATATGAACTTCTCTGTTGTTTTCACAGTATTAACATTGGCAATGTTTCTGCTATCAGTGACTCCATCACCCACAACTTGTTTATTTTTATATTGATTTCTGGATGTTTTCTCATCATCTTTCTTTTTGAGCTGACCTCTTCTAATGAGAGCATCTTCCACTCTTCGAGCTAAGTCTATAGCTTGATCGAAGGTGGTCAAGGTAGCGATTGATAATTCATAGGATAGTTGTTCTTGTAAATTATTGATAAAAATATCCAACATTTCCCGATAAGGTAACACAAAGTGTAATTTTCCTATCAACTGCCTCCATCGAGCTAAGAAGTCAGCAAAACACTCATCTTTGTCTTGTTTTAGGTTGTACAAATCTTTAATGGTTACATGCCTTTCAATATAGGCACTAAATTGATGCACAAAAGACTCAGCGGTCTCTTCGAAATTTCTCAAAGAATGAGTGGGCAATTGATAATACCACTCCAATGCCATCCCTCCTAAACTTTTCGGGAACATTTTTAGTAATAACAAGTCATCATGTGATATATCATGACATGCTATCCTAAACATACGAAGATGCTCTATGGGATCTTCGGTTCCTTTGTATATAGGTAGGACAGGCATGGGAAAGTGTTTAGGATATGGTTGTGCTACAACTATAGGATCTAGAGGTTGACTACACATCTCTCGATAATTGTACGAGGGACGGTAGGGATCTATTTGGTCCATACGGGAGGCTAACTATTTCACCATGGCTTCCAGATTACCAGTTTGCCCACCATATTGGTTCGGTGGTACATGAGCATGGGATTTGTGAGCGTAGGAAGGCGGGACATAAGGATTAGATGCTATATTGTTGTTATGCAAATGGTTGGTAGGAAGAGTATTATGAAGAAGATTTGTGGTAGCATTATGTTGTATCCCAGATTGTTGGAAATTAACATTTGGTTTTGTTTTAGGCTTTTGTTGATTTGAGGTATATTGATCAATAGCTTGGCGAAATAGAGCAGTGAATGAAGGTTTCTTTTGTGTGGGAATAACCCTAGGTTTAATAACAGGCACTCTAGGTAGTTGGGTAACCTGTTGTTGTCGCGTGTTTTGGATTATAGTAGCCATGTCCAAATTGGACGGTCCAGCTTGATCACTCTCTTGATCAACGAAGGACAAAGGATTAGTGCATGTGTGATATATGTCTTCTAGGGTTGCTTGAGTGTCACTAATTTGATCTTTGTCCATATGAACTGCTCTATTAAGGGTGCCCATATTATCATGGAGGAACTTCCAGAAATGTTCCATGTTCTCAAAAGTAATAGCTCCTTCTGGAGATATTTTAGGAGATGAGGATTCTTCCTCCCTAACATTTTCTCTTTGTTCATTTGCATCAACATACTCTTCTTCTTGTTGGTCTAGAGTTCCTTCTTCCTGAATTGGGTCTTCAGGAAGGACATCTGGGTTGTTTTCTATTTTCCTTAACCAATCTTCTTCTACCTCAATTTGTTTTCCATTCCTGAGTCTAGTCATTATGTCTAAATCTTAGATTTTAGCAAATATATATTGATATATTTGCAACAGATTTGGGAGGTATATATTTTAATTATATACCTACTATAATGCTTAAAAATAAAATGTTTTGATTTTTTGTTATGATTTTGTTTTTTTGTTTTATTTTTATTTTATGCTTATAAAGACAACAAACAACACACTAAATACAAGAAATAACAATAATAAAATAATAGCTTAGTTTTCTAAAAAGAGTTTATGAATGTCATTGATAGGATCAAGTTCATCAGGAGTCATAAAATGCTCTTCTTCAAATTGGAAATGGTTTTTCAGGAATTTGATAAAGTGTGCTATAGTGATATTATCTGTTTCAGATTCTGTCTTGTAAAAATAAATCTCATGGCAATACTCTCGATATAACACAGCTACGGGGACTCTATTCCATCTTTGTCTATCCGTAAGAACGACCTCTTGGTCCTCTATACGAGACAAAAATTTATGTACTACAGTTGCATTATCGAGGTATTCCTCAAAGGTATACAACTCGGGAAGACACAAGGGCTCTTTTATCTCCTAACCACCTATGGCAAGCTCTCTGAAGCTCATGATACAAAGTCACTTGATCGGGATCCAGGATTCTATCTAGGACAAACCTCTTGATTTGCCTAAGTTCGGTTGCTCTAGATGAAATGAGATTCAATCTCCTATTAAGCTCGTCCCATAAAGGTGGGACTCTATATGTTGGAGCTACTCTAAGCAAAGAATTAATCTCTATAGCTGCTAATTGATTCTCAACATTAATGGTGACGGCTCGTCTTTTGTTATAATCTACCATCTAAATATGACATGCAATCTTTGATTCTAAATGCATTTATTTTTTGTTTTTTTTTTGGATTGTTTTCAAAAGGTTTTTAGTTTTCACGTCGGGTTCACCAAAATGTATCGCTCCAAAATTTTTGCATCCTTACCCTCAGGCTATAGGATCCGCGCCCGGAAGGGGGATGCGAGAAGGATGGGACAATACCTCGGACTGAGAGGCCCTTTGAAGGTCCCGCCTCTCGGGGGAGGAGTATAAAGGTGAATTTTCGACGGATGGTGGGTTCACCAAGAAACTTTTGAGTGGCAGTTTCCACGCCTAGGTTGGGAATGGGTTTGATGTGTTCATTTTATACTCAATCATTCAATTCCTAGGTTTGGCCAAAATGAATCTAAACTATTCTATATGCCAATAATGATTTAAATGGATACAAAAAATAGAAATGGGTGCTAAACACAGAGAATAGGCAAATTAGGACAGATCATACCTGATTCCGGATGTCTGATGAAGGTTCTGAGTCTTGTAGCAGTTCAGATCGTCTCGACTCATACGTAATCATCTGACATTACACCGAATCATCTTGAATCATAGTCGGTCGTCTAAGATCAGACATAATCATCTTAAATCTGATGAATTCGTCAGATGAATTCATCAGAAACCTGCAATCACAAAAGTAGATACAAAATACCAAATATGCAACTATAGAAGCGAAGGGAAATGATAGAAATAACTATAAATTTGTCTAAATGATAGATCCAAATAGTAATTAAATAGGAAAAACATCAGCTTCACAATTTATTTTGATTTTATCATGCATTTACACTAGATGAGGTGAACTCCAAGATGCATAAACATAATAACCTAAGATAATGCAGAATTATAATGGAAAAATGCAGGAAAGTTAAGAAGATGCAAACTATGGGCTCGGATTGCCCCCAATCTAGATTACAGTCAGGATCGCCTCCAATTGTATGAAATCATCTGCGCTCCTCGACAGGATCGTCCGAGATAGTCTGGAATCGTTTGCGACGATCCGAACTAGCTTCGGCTGAAAAATAGTAGGGTTCCTGCAAGAAAATGCAAAATGCAGAATACAGACAGTAGTACGAGGATGCTCTAGTGAATAAGGATCTAAATCCGTCAGCTAAGGGGTTCAGGGGAATCAAAATCAAGGGGATAAACTAGAAAAATCCTAGTTTATATAGGATTAGGGGGAGGCTAGGAGGTTGGGGATCATCCCAATCTGGGAGATCTCCAACAGGGAAATCTCCAACTGCGTAGACGCGCTTCTGCCCAAGTTGGAGAGGCTGTTGAAACAGAAGCTAATTATGAACATTCGGTTTTGGGACGAAATCGTCTGGACGTTCTGTTCCAGATGAATTCGTCAGATCGGGGATGATTTCGTCTGATCTACGACGATATCGTCCAACGGTCAAAACAAATCCTAAAAATGGCACGAAAAATGAGGAAACGGGTAACAAGCGGTTTTGGGGCGGTTTTGGGGTTAAAATTCAAATTTTTATCTTTTATCTTTTACTAAGGTTTTAACCGTGCCAATTTTAGGGTGCTACAAGCATTTTGTGTAACAAGTTTTTAATGATGTTTAAGACTGAGGGATCAATAAAAGTCCAAGTTTAGTACCACGAAATGTATAATCAAGAACAATGGGTTGGTAAAAATAGTTTAGTTCACCTAGCAAAGAAGGAGGTGGATGCATGGACGAAGGAATTTTCCCTTGAACAAATACGTTAGCTATTTGTTTTTTTCATTTTGATGGAATTAGACTCAAAGTTGGGTCTATCTCAGGCTCACTATCCTCTTGTATCCATGCAAAAAATTATTTTTTCTTTAATGTTCTTTCTTCTATACAATATGATCTCGACTAGAAAAAATTCATCACCTAATTGTTTCACTTTTGGGCATGTAATCATAAGCTTGGATCACTCCATGTATGCACCTACATGGACATAATATTTGTGTCAAGACACATAAAATTTAAACAGGGGAGTGAATTACTTCAAAAAGAGAGAAAAAGTTTTATCAAAAGGGTTAGAATGAATCAACCTCCAAAAGGATTTAATATTTTTGTTTTCTAGATGATTTGCTTCAACAAGGGCAATTGGTTCCCCAAATGAAGACTTTGTATAAATCCTTAAAATTTTGGTAAATTGCTTTTTGCTAGTGAAAAAATACAATTTGTCACCAAAATTTAGAAAATTTGATTATTCTTGTGCACTTCTATTGTCGTTTAGCAAGAATTTAAATAATTTGTTGAAGATTGAAATAGAATCACCATTCACAAAGCACTTGAAAAACCACATGAAAAAATTTAAAAGATATGCAACTTTAGATTTCAAAAAATATGCTAATTTATCTACTAACTAGTTTTCTTTTCTATAGATATGTTGACATTTCCAAGATACAAACTCCAGCAATAGTTGACAGATATTAAAAATAATATTTTTTATCCAATCCTCACATCCATTTTTCCTAATAGCATTACTATTAATTTGTAAATTCCCCTCAATTGAAAAATATTTTCAATTTTCAATGATACTTTCAACTATTCTAAGAAGTGCCCTAGCTTATTTTGTCTTCATTATTTTAAAAAATACTTCCTTCACTAGTTTTTCCTAGGTTTCCTTTAAAAGCACCATCAAAGTTCATTTTGATAAACCCAACTTTTGGACATTTCCATTGTATTATAGATCAAAGCAAATTACTTATTTAACTCCATTGTTGCAAATGACCCTTCCATATATCTTTAAATCATGTAAACAATAGGCTAGCACTGATTTTTTCTACATTACCTTCCATGATGAGCAGCATGTTTATTAATATTATGCAAGAGATAATGATTCGATTTCAAACTTAGGCATGATTTTGAGATTAATTTTTAAATATTCTATTATTCTTTTCAAACCATAAATTTCAATAAATAATGATAGGATCCTCCCCAAAAATGCATAATGATTTAGCTTTGTAACAATTAATTCATTTTTGTATCAACTCTTTCGATGTTAATGGAACTCCTCAATATATTCTCATATTTTTAAAAAATAGTCCCAAATAGTTTAATAAAAGGGACAATGAATAAGTAAATGGTCTGATGTTTATAGATCATTTTTACAGAAGATAAAATTGAAAAGTCCATCATTTCCTTTTCTTTGTAGACTCTCACCTATGAGAGTCTTGTTTTAGACTTATATTCAAAGGAATGTTGAGGCCATAAGGAGGGCCTCAAGTTACCAAAAATTCTTCCAATATAAATCTTTAGAGCAAGGAAATTTTGATTGCTTTAAATCATTATATCCCAACTTGACTGAATATCTACCCCTTTTTAATAAATTTATCCTTTTATTTAAATAAAGGCAAATAGAACTCTTGAAGTTTCCTTGGAAACTCATCCACTATTTGTTTGAGATCCTCTTCTTCAACTAGGTTGTGAATAATAACCCATGATCTAGAGTTTTTGCTTACATTAATATAATTTTTGACCTTTAAACCTTTACAAGTTAGATATGTCCAATCCAACAATTGTCATTTTGAATCATAAATAAAGAGATAAGGCTTCAACCAAGCATCAAACCAAAAATTTGTAGAATCTCCTTCGTTGATTTACAACCTAATATGTTTCTTGATCAATTGTAAACTATCTAATATGAAGTTCCATGTTGTCAAGCAAAGCTAGGATAATTTCTTTTGAAAAACGAGCAATATTTCAAGAGCCATATATTTGCATATATTTGTTTGATTCATGTGATTCTTATGCCATTTTGTGTGGATTTTGAAAATATTTTAAATGAGTGGTCATTTGAAAGAATCCAAGAAATATTGAGGGAGATATGACCATGTGAAAATATCCATTCAAAACTAGGGCAGCATTAGGGTATATTTTAGAAAAATATCTCATCTTTTAGGAGTCATATATTTACAAAGGGTTATTCGATTTCGCAGACTCTTAGACCAATTTGTGAAAAACTTGAAGAGCTTTAAATTGAGTGGTAATATGAAAGAATATGATAGATATTGTGGGAGATACAACCATATTAATTTAGCCATATGGAACAAGGGCAGTGATGATTTTTCAAGTCACAAAAAATGAAATTGCAAATATCTGTCAATTAGGGTTTGAATGATGGAAGGAGCAATGGAAGGCTAGAGCTTTAGTGAGGCAAGACATTATGTCTAGCCATTAAATTTTTCAGCTAAGTTTCTTTTTTCCTTATTTATCTTAGAAATTTTGCATGCAAATTATTATAGGTTTTTTTCATATATTATAATTGCTATAGGATATTCTAGTAAATTTCAATAGATTTTGAGTTTTAGTTTCCTTTCCATGGACTGATTTATAGCTAAATCCTTAGAATCATATCTAGTAGTATATATTAGTGAGAAAATCATAGGGGATCGATCCTTGTATCTCAAAGATAGGGTAGTTTTTGGTAAATTTAATGGGTCTTGGCTAGGGGCTTTAGCCTTGAGAAAATGGATTGATAGGAGTTGGAAGTCTCCATAAGTGATTCTATTCTTTCTTCCCAAAGGTTTCTTCCTAGCCATTTTTTATTCCAAGAAGTAAAGAAATAGAATCCTAAAAGGGGGTCCTTGGTTCATGGGAAAAGAATGACTCTTTCTTACTCACTAGTATGAAGGCTTTGCACCTGAGAATGTAAATATGTCCCTAGTTGTCATGACCCATCCCCTCGAAATTTATCAAAATAATATTAATTTATCAAGGGATCAATTAATACCTAACAAAAAGGGATCGTAGACCCTAAAGGATTACTACAAAATTCTAATTAATGGATTTTGTAGGGTTTTGAAAGAAAATAATTGGTTTTGAAATTCAACTAATCATGTTGAATTAGATTAATTGCATTTAAATTGTGAATGCAATTAAATATCCAATTCTTATTAGACCAAATTAGGTACTAGTATTATTTAATGTTTAATATTTATCTTATTCATCTCATGACCTAATTTGGTTGGTGGAGAGAAAAGAAAGATGCTCTCCTCTATTTTTAATTAGGGACGAATTTGTAGTATGTGGACCATATGGGACACAAAACAAAAATAAGCCCACCTACCTTATCCCTATGTGGACCTTATTATATTTTTTATATTACCCTTCACATGGCATGATATGACTTATTTTGCCCAAGGCATCTTTTAATTTTAAAATAATAAACCCATTATTTGGTTGGTGGGAGAGGAAGGAGGAGAAGAGAAAGGAACTAGCTTAGGAGAGGAAGGAATGAAGGAAGGTGGCAAGGAGGATTAGGAGATAATTAAGGACGAGAAAGGCTTAAGGAGGATATGCAAGCAAGGAGATTCAAGACTGAGTCCAGGTAGGAAATCCCTTTCGTGGTTTTGCATATTAATGCTTTATTGAAGAACAAATGGATAGCTTATATCTTTATGTTTCTTAGCTTATAATTTTTTGGTAAATGTTGTGAAATGCTGATTGGTTGAAACCATTTTAAACATACGTTATTTAGTCTAGGAAGCACTAAAACTAAGACTACAAAATTTGATAAATTTATAAGCTTAAATTGCATATCACGATTTCGGGTTTGTTCTTCATATCATACATCGTTAATCTCATTATTAAGCTACCCACTAGGTGGTATTATCATCAATAAAATATTTTAATCTATAGATTTGCCACAAGTTGGGGAAAATCCAACTAAACCTTTCGAAAACCCTACTAAACACTAGTTGAACACCTCCGCTAGTATAGACCATTCCGCCTTACCACCGGTAGAACCCCCATCACCACTATTCAGTGGTTACCCCCTTACCAATGCGTAAGCTTTATTATAATGATTCTTTACCCATAGCACTACGAATGTGGGACATAATGTATAGTGAGACTTGAGTTTGTTTGGTTTGAAAACCCTAATTCACCGACGGTAAGATTTTTTGATTGTATTAATTTTGTGTTTGTGATCGTTATTCGGTACAATTTCATACATTGTTGACATCATTAATTATCGTATGTACTGAAATTCCTTTATAGACAATGCTCTGCTTAGAATATTAAACCCTAAATTAATTTTTTGTAGACACCTCGATGGACCTCCGGATAGCTATTAAGATTTATGACATAAACGCTACTGAAGTATATGATAAAAATGGTAAACTTGAAGAGTCGTAGGTCTCTGTGTAAGTCCATAGGCTTATTGGTCTACCTATTATATTTTTGCATGAATCTCGTTCATCGTACTCCCAAGAGCTCTTCTTCTTAACCTTACACGATCGACTTAACCTTCAAGTCGGTATAGGGGATAAGCTAGGTAGATAGAGTATTCCATCTCATAAAAAACCTTGACAGCATAGCAAACCATTAGTCTTACCAAGAGAGTGAAGAACAACAATCGAGCTTGAATACTCACTATAAGAATTTTACACCCGAATCTACCCTAAATATTGTATAGAAGGGTGATGTAGTTCTAATAAAGTCTTTAAGCCATTCGTGATATTACTATTTTCGTTCACGTTGACCCTGTGTGTTGTCCATCTGTGATCATCCCTATAACACCAATCAATTTATTTGGAATGATAATATTAGATGTATTCTTTTATAAATATAAGGTTTAAACATTTTAGTCCTCCTTCTATTATTGTAGTGGCACACACTATCAGGGTTGCGAGCATCGCCACTTAGGCGAGCCCTAATGAGGGAGGCCCAACCTGGGGCCTCCTCACATATATCCCACCCATAACGTGTGATGGGTACTCGAGTAGCTTATAAAGGAAAACACACTACTTTTCTGTCAACTACTCAAGGTGGTCATAGACTGCCCTCGTAGTGTGCCCACGTGCTGACCACAATAGTTTGCATAGAACTCATGGAATTTTGGAACCATCTATTACATCACCTTAACATTTGGCTTTGACCTACGCTTTCTCACGCCAATAACTTATCGCCACTTGGCAACCGATGGATGACCAAGAGATGATTATTATTTTATCCTCAGGGGGGATCCAACAACCACTTGGACTTATGCAGAAGGTCGAAGTTTTATAATGATAGAACACCCTTTAAATAATTGTGTGGGCATACACTATGATATCATAAGGCTCATGATCCCTGCATTCTAAAAACTAGAATACAGGGCCACAAAATCCAAACATGAGTTTAAGGTATATAAGTAAATAAGGGTTAACCTTAAATAAGAAGTTCAGAATGCAGGGCCACAAAATCCAAACATGAGTTTAAGGTATATAAGTAAATAAGGGTTAACCTTAAATAAGAAGTGAATATAGTAACTAGACCTTTTGAAAATATTAAAAAAGGTTTAACCTTTTTACATTATGAAATTGAGGGTTAGAGTACTAATTTGATTTTAGACCACGAGGAAGAAACAAAATTTACTTAAAGAATAATTGACACAAGGAAATTAGTGAGTACATCCTTGAAAACAAGATTTGATGTTAATTTGAGGATAAAATTGAGCTCATCCTTAGATCAATTGTTTTGGAAAAAATTGACAATAATTTGGGGAAAATAAAGGTAATTAGGGCTATAGACATGGTTTGTTTTAAATAAGAAATAATTATGTTATAAGTAGATAACACAAGAGGAAAATAGTTATAGACTATTTAATAAAGGGTAAAAATTATTGTTCATAAATTAAAGGTATGGGACTTTAATTCATTGAACAAAGGATTGATTGTGTATCAATCTTGGAGAATGGATTTGGAATTCATTCTCGAGGGAATTTATGGGGTTCCCTCTTTGATAATCAAAGAAGATTTCTCCTTAATATGGTTCTGATGATCATTCATAAACATGTAGACCTAAGAATTTGTGAGATTCTTATGTAATATATTGATGGCTTAGAGAAAGGAAATTGGTGTTTCCTTATTTGCATCTTGATTTGATAAGAGACGAATTGATCTCTTGTAAATGTATAAATGATTTAGGAAAGGATCCATGAGATGCCTTTCTATATTGTAATTATGACATTCTTTGTTTATGAATGAGAGGAAAAGACATATTTTGGAGGTTGGGTTTATTCCTCGTGAGGGTTCCCAGGATAAATACTGTGTCACTCTAATTTGTGGTTTGCTTTATTTCTCATATGAATGTTGCATTTACTTTTTAATATGTTGTGGATAAAATGAATTATAAATGTGGTAATTAGAATATTTTATATGGTATTTAAGATGTTATTTTCTTATGATGTAATGAGCATGCAAAGATAGATAAAATAGACTTTTAGATGAATGTGATAATGCTTATTAAATATTGTTTACTTTCCAATCCGAAGTTAATTTATTGTATAATGCTATGAAATTATATGCTTTGCTTCAATGGTTATCACAAGTTATTTACTTTTCAATGAGAAGTTGTTTTAATGAATAATTGATATGTAGTCTTAAAGAATATGATGCATTGGTTCAATAGATGTTAATGGTATTTCATTAAAATGGTAATATGAATGGAATTGTGGGGTGATAATGACTATACAAACACTTATAGATATTAAAATAAGTAAAGACTAAAGTAATGATATGTAAATGGATAACTAATATGATATAAATCGAGTTGGAGCTTGGAGTGGGTTGGAGCCCACAGATGGAAATTTAGGCTTGAGTTGTAGCTCAAGTAAAGCCTTACATTCTGAGTTGGTGCTCGAATGTAGATGTGGAGTAGGTGCTCCCATGATGATGATAAAAATACCTTCTAGTAATAAGATTCAATAAATCAGATATATAACCAAAGGGATGCCTTAAATGAAAAAGATGATCAAATAAATCTTATGAGGGATAAGGGAAGATAATCATGCTTAAGATGATTATTCCAAGGCTTGTGTAAGTTTGATCACATGTAGTGATTCTTTTATCTTAGTGGCCCCATCATGGAGATGAGGGTAGGAACTAAGATTGATGATTAACCATTGGTGTGGTTACTTCATCTATGATGGTTAACCATTGGTGTGGTTACTTCATCTATGATGATTAACCATTGGTGTGGTTCTCCATCTTCAAGGCATGTATTCATATCATCGGTGTGGTATGAAGGTTTGTAGAAGTTGGTCACTTCTACTCAAGAGTGACTCTAACCAAGTCTTAATAGCTCTTGATTATTGTTGCCTTGTTTACTTACAGTCCTCTTGGAATAACTTTGTCTTAGATCATGATTATGTCCCCTACTCTCTAGAAGATATATATATATATAAATAAATATATATATATATATATATATATATAAATATAATTGAAGTGGATGAGTAGTAACAATTGGGGTTGTTACAGTTGGTATCAGAGTCCCAAGCTAACTAATAGATTCTAGTTAGATCTAGGTTAGAAAAATATATGGGCAAGAAGAACCATAGGTTGGTTCAAATTTATTGATTGCTCACTTGAGCTATGGTTGTTAAACTATTATTAACAACATGTTAATTATTAAAATTCTAGGCTAAATGGTTATAATCATACCTAGAAATGAGACATTGCATGATAGCTATCAACAAAAGAATATTTTCTTTATTTATAATTTTGATCAATGTTACAATACACTCAGGTTTTTCAATCAGAGGCTATGGTGTAGGAAATGGCGGAACCATTGTAACCTCAACATAGTTGAATACGAAAGTTATCACAATATTAGAACCATTCTCTGACTTGAAACCCCGGTATGGTGAAGGAGAGCAAGGACACATTTAAGCATGGAAATCACCCAAATCTCATCAAAAATATTTTTTGACATAAAATTTTGGTGAGAATCGTATCAGAACTCCACCAAACAGCTCCAATATCTTGAGTATCTTGACTCCATAGAAAAGTATGCCACCCGACCACCCGGGTGGTGGTCGAATGTAATAAGGTGTGCTACGCAATTTAAACTAGGAACTAACCACTACACCATGTATGTGGTATTAATATAAACTTACAATAGTTGGTTGAAATACAGAAAAAACCCTATGTATATATAAAAGAGAAGTAGGGATTCTAGCAATAGGATATTTACAGATACATCAAAGGTATAGTTGTTGGAAATATCAAGTAACCAATACTAATTATGATCAGATAACAGGTAAAAGAACATCTTATATTTTGATGAAAGAGACTAAACTATCTCTGAATACATACATGGCCATTGGCCAAAGCTACAAGTTGAATACATCAGCAAAAATGAAAGAATACAAGATCACCATATCTTCAATTAGAATCTGAGTTATCAGAATCCTCAACTGGAGAAAAGTCATGCTCTGAATAGACAAGTGGAGGTGGAACATTGTAGTGAATTTTAATGTATCTATCAAATACATAATATGGCCAGGGAGTGCCATGATGTCCATATATGAGAAGATCCATTTTCGTCAAACACCGAGTCTGAGAAAGTCTATTCTAAATTTCCCATGGTAAGTGAGTTTGCACATATCTCTGATAAAGAAGACTCTAATATAGCTCACTATTAAAAGTAGCTTTCCTAGTGGGAACATATTTCTTGACAACATCCAGATAACACTGAGGTAGAAACTCAAATGAAATATTTAAAGGATCTCTTATAGGAGATATCCAAGAATCTCCAAATCGGACATGAAAGGTCTAGTTTGGCCAACTGAAGAATCTTTCAAACCATTCAAAATGACTTAAAGGGCTTTCATTAGCAAAATAATTCTATGAATTATTTCTTAGCCAAACATTACAGTGTGAATCCCAAATAGAAGTTTCACAATAGATCTGATCCATGGATATGAGAGCATTATGAGCTTCAATAGCTTGACCTTGTAGAGAATTCTGCAACTCTTCTTTTTGTCAAAGCAGATTTCAGGGAATCCAGACAAAAGAGTCATAAAACTCATATTGATCCTCTTCATAGCAAAACATGTTGACTATTTTCTGAATCGGCTATCTACTCAAAGAAATTATGAGTATCTTTCTTTTTCACTAATATGTTCAGTGCCGACAAGTAATTATGGCCAAATTTGGAAATAGTACTTGAGGATAAGATACCGAAATAAGTGCGTACGAAACCATCCGATGGGTCATCGAAGGGTCGATGATGGGACGTCGTGCAAAGCTAGAAAATGGTAATGGAAGGACATGTGTGTCATGATATTGAATTATAAGGCACATTGGAAGATGCTATCTCCTCGAGAATTAAAGAAAAATTAGACAAGTCATAATGATTGATTCGTGATCCATGAAAGTGATTGGACCTCAAAATGGGAATGAATAAACAAAACCGAGGTAATAACTCTAACATCATGATATCAATAAAATGATATAGAGTTGTAACTAGGAAATTTTATCTCAGTTTTGGTAGGAGAATTAACTTGACAATTATTCATGGTAGTAAATACAATTTTTCTCTTATTAGGGTTCACCCTATTAGTATTGGTGATGTCGAGAGCAAACACCATAGTGTGTCTTCTGATCCTCTTATTTTTGGTAGTCGATCTATTGGTACACACAATCTGAGTAATGGCTTTGAATAGTGTAGAAACCAATAGTGGTGGCAATGCAGAACTAGAAGAGATCAGACCATTAAATATCATTTGAGCATGGCCACCATTGAAGATAATATTTTAGAATGCCAAGAATAAACTAGATGCGGATGACTGGCAATGGTTGTGAAAGATCGGTTTTGAAGGAGCGGCTCGTCTGGAACCAATACGAGTAGACAGGTGTTATCTGTCAACCCTAGTTGAAATATGGGATCCCAGTAGAGGGACATTCCAGTTACCCACTAGAGAAATAACCATCACTTTGGAAGATGTGTATCAAATTTATCGGATACTGGTAGAAGGATGCACAGTGATCGTTGTCGATGAAGCAAAAATGGGGCACATTTTGGAAAGAGTGTTCGGGGCCAAATGGAGAAGCGTGAACATCGATAAGGGTAGTATAGCATTCGAACTACACTATGTGAAGGGTAAATTGACACATAGACATGTTGTAATAATGGAACTCATATCAAGTGTCATTTTACCTGCATCGAGGAGTGCATAGTTTCCCTAGAATTTGTTGGGGATAGTACAAGATCTAATAGAAAAGTTTGTTGTATATGCATGGGCTCCAGCATTGTTAGCTCAGACCTATAGAGAGTTGTTCGAGTTAAGAACAATGAAGAAAATAGGATTGAGTTGTAGTTTCTTACTACAAATATGGGCATGGGAACACATAGTCGTAGCAAGACCCCAAGGGCTACCCTATGATGCACATAAATTTGTGGGGCTAGAGATGCCCTATGCACTAAGGTGGTAGAGGGGAAAGGAGTGGACCAGTAATAGGCCACTCAAAGGTAATAGAGAGTGGTTTCGCTCTATTTGGGATAATCTGTAATCTCGAGATGTAATCTGGAGGCCATGGAGAGAGGGCCCAACTTGGGTAGAATATGGAGTACAACTCGCTCGTGTGCGATGAGCAATATGGTTGATCGGGTGCATGAATATGCAATACGAGTATTTTCAATATACTCGAGTATTGTGACAGTTTGATATTATGCAACAAATACCGGATCCACCCAGGATTTATACGAGGAAGGGGTAAAAATTAGTGATACCTCCACCAATGGAACCACTAGCCTTAGAACCCGATGAGGCTATATGGACACTAGAGGAGGATGATGCGGGTACAACCCCGACTATGATAGTTGGTGGGCCACGCAATGGTGACAACAAGAAGAAGATTCAGAAAAGGATGTGGAAGATAGTAAGGAAACAATCGAGGTTGTTGGTATAGAGGATGAGCATTCATCTAAAAAGGGAGTAGAGGAAGAATCTCCCAGAAGGAATGTACACCATCGATTAGAGTTAGAATCAGGTCCATCAAACATCGGAGAAGATGACTCCATGAGAAAAGTGCAACACGAAGTGGAAGCACTGAAGGAGCGAATCCGACTATTAGAGACCCAATAGTTGACCCTAGTAGATAAATGGGCACAAGAAAAGTTCAAGTTGGAAACTGAGAAAGAAGCTACCATTACAGAGCAAGAGAGGCTCTAGACAAGAGTTAGCACAAATGCATTACTAGAGGGATACAATAGTAGTAGCCCTGCATGCAGAAAATGCATAGTTACAACAAGCAAGGGAGGACTACCGAACTGCATTCTTAGCTTCCTATTTTGATGCACTAGTGAGTCATGGTTTGCTTGTTCCATATTAGCCAACTATTAGTGTACAACATGGACGTGGGAGAACATCTCGAGCAACTTGAGCAACAAACCGGAGTGGAACTCGAATCATTTCTCGAGCAGTTTCTCTAGCAACCTCTCAAACAGGCGGTGTAGACACAACACAACATGGTGAAAGGATCGAGGGACAACAACCTTGAGATCCTTTCATTAGGCATAAAGCCATCACTTTGTAGCCTATAGGAATGTATCGTATGTATGCCAAGGAATTTGGCAAATTATAACTAATAAACAATTGGGATTATATACTTTTGTTTGCATATTTTGAGTAGAAATAGATAAAAAAATATTATGTGTTCATGGTGGAAATGATAAACAAATTTTATTCAAAGTACATAGTGTGTAATCCAAAGAATTTTTAGTATAACCAATATACATATGGATTATAGACTTTCATTTGTATAATCATAAAATGGATAAATGAACTCAATTAAAACTGAATGATTTTGAAGGATGGATTGGTGTCCATTCTTGGAGAAGGTATGGGACTTCTCCATGATTTTATGATGATGAAAACCAGGGGACATCTAGGTGGATGCACTGGTATTGGCAAATAGGTTTGCCAAAATGAATCTTAGGATATGTAAACATCCTAAATTGAGATATATGAGATTATGTTTTTGTCTTTGATGACACCTATTTTTATCTGGTTAACTCATGGTAAGAGTTAATAAACCATAGTGTGATACTCCTTGGTGGGAGTTTTGATAAAATTAATGAGACTTATTGTGTCTAACATATTATAGAAACATAATTTCATGACATCTCTATGAAACCATTTTGCAAATTCTATTATTGCAGTTCTCTAGTGCAGTTGATTGTGTAGTAATAGATGATTTAAAGTTGTAAATTTTGTGTATTGATGATGTTTTCAATACTTATTGCTATGCAAAATGGATGTTTTATTGTTTTAAGGACATGGTACTATTGATATTTTGTATTTTTGTAGGTCCAGGTACTCTCGTGGATGGAAGATGTTGCTTGCCATCGAGAATGAGATGTTGGAAATTAAAGGAAGTTGATGAATCAAATTGTGTTGTAATGGATAAATATTAGTTTAGTAAGTTTATGCACTCACTAAGATAGGAACGATATGAAACATAGAGGACTGTGTTTAATCCAAGGGGGGTGTATGTCATGACCCATTCCCCTCGAACCTTATCAAAAGGATATTAATTGATCAAGGGATCAATTAATGCCCAACAAAAAGGGGTCATAGACCCTAAAGAATTCTACAAAATTCCAATTTAGGGATTTTGAAGGGTTTTGGAGGAAAAGTAATTATTATGAAAATTTAATTAATCATGTTTGATTAGGTTAATTGCATTTAATTTTGAATGCAATTAAATATCCAATTCTTATTGGACCAAATTAGGCACTAGTATTATTTAATGTTTAAGGTTTATCTTATTCATCTCATGGCCTAATTTGGTTGGTGGAGAGAAAAGAGAGATTCTCTCCTCTATTTTTAATTAGGGATGAATTTGTAGTATGTGGACCATATGGGGCACAAAACAAAATAAGGCCACCTACCTTATCTCTATTTGGACCCTCTTCTACTTTTTAAATTACCCTTCACATGGCATGATATGTCTTATTTGGCCCAAGGTATCTTTTAATTTTAAAATAATAAACCCACTATTTGGTTGGTGGGAGAGGAAGGAATCTCCATTAAAAAGGAGACTAAGGAGAAAAAAAAGGAACTAGTTTGGGAGATGAAGGAAGGAAGGAAGGCAGCAAGGAGGATTAGGATATAAGTAAGGATGAGAAAGGCTTAAGGAGGATACGTAGGCAAGGATATTCAAGACTTTACAGGAGTCCAAATGGGAAATCCCTTTCGTAGTTTTACATATTAATGCTTTATTAAAGAACAAATGGATAGCTTATCTCTTTATGTTCCTTAGCTTAGAATTTTTTGCTAAATTTTATGAAATGGTGATTGGTTGAAACCATTTTGAACATGCTTTATTTAGTCTAGGTAGCACTAAAATCGAGACTATAAACTTTGATAAATTTATAAGCTTAAATTGAATGTCATGATTTTAGGTTTGTTCTTCATATCATACATCATTAATCTCGTTATTAAGCTACCCACTAGATGGTATTATCATCAATAAAATGGTTTAGTCTATAGAGTTACCACAAGTTAGGGAAAAACCAACTAAATCTTCTGAAAAAACCTATTAAACACTAGTTGATCACCTCCGCCAGTATAGACGACTCTGCCTCATCGTCGATAGAACCCCCATTACCACCATTCAGTGGTTACCCTCTTACCAATGCATAAGCATTGTTATAATTATTCTTTTCCCATAGCACTACAAATGTGGGACATAATGTACAATGATACTTGAGTTTGTTTGGTCTGAAAACCCTAACTCACCAGTGGTAAGTTGTGTTGATTATATCAATTTCACGTTTGTGATCGTTGTTTGGTGCAATTTCATACATTGCTGACATCATTACTTATCACCTACGTTGGAATTCCTTTATAGACGATGCTTTGCTTGGAATATTAAACCCTGAATTAAACATCTATAGACACCTCGATGGACCTCTGGATAGCTATTAATATTTGTGACATCGACGTTACTGAAGTATATGATAAAAAGGGTAAATTTGAAGAGTTGCAGGTCTTAGTGTAAGTCCATAGGCTTATTGATCTATCTATCACATTTTCGCATGATACTCATTCGTCGTCCTCCAGAGAGATTTGTTGCTTAACCTTACACGATCGACTTAACCTTCAAGTCAATATAGGGGACAAGTTGGGTAAAAAGAGTATTCCATCTCGTCAAAAACCTTAACAGTGTAGCGAACCCATAGTCTTACCAAGAGAGTGAAGAACAACAATCGAGCTTGAATGCCTACTATTAGTATTTTACACCCGAATCTACCCTGAATATTGTATAGAAGGGTAATGTAGTTCTGATAAAGTCTTTAAGCCATTCGTGATGTTACTAATTTTGTTTGCATTGACCCTGTGTGTTGTCCATCTATGATCATCCCTCCAACACCAATCAATCTGTGTGGAATGATAATATTAGGTGTATTATTTTATAAATATAAGGTTTAAACATTTTATTCCTCCTTCGATTTTCATTGAGGTACGTGCTATCAAGGTTGTGAGCATCACCACTTAGGCGAGCCCCAATGAGGGAGGCCCAACCTAGGATCTCCTCACATATATCCCACCCACAATGTGTGATGGGTACTCGAGTAGCTTATAAATTAAAACACACTCCTTTCCTATCGACTACTCAAGGTGGTCATAGATCACCCTCATGGTTCGCCCACATGCTGACCACAATAATTTGCATAGAAATCATGGAATTTTAGAACCATTTTTTACATCACCTTAACATTTGGCTTTGACCTACGCTCTCTTACATTGATAACTTACCGTAGCTTGGCAACCGACGGATGACCGAGAGATGATTAATATTTTATCCTTAGGGGGATCCAACGACCACTTTGACTTATGTGGAAGGTCAAAGGTTTCTAATGATAGAACACCCTTTAAATAATTGTGTGGGCATACACTATGATATTATAAGGCTCATGATCCCTGTATTCTAAAAACTAGATAATCCAAACATGATTTTAAGGTATATAAGTAAAGAAGGGTTAACCTTAAATAATAAGTGATTATTGTAACTAGACCTTTTGAAAATATTAAAAAGGGTTTAACCCTTTTAAATTATGGAATTGAGGGTTAGAGTACTGATTTGATTTTAGACCATGAGAAAGAAACGAAATTTACTTAAATAATAATTGACACGAGTAAATTAGTGAGTACATCCTTGAAAACAAGATTTGATGTTAATTTGAGGATAAAATTGAGCTCATCCTTAGATCAATTGTTTTGGAAAAAATTGACAATAATTTGGGGAAAATAAAGGTAATTAGGGCTATAGACATGGTTTGTTTCAAATAAGAAATAATTATGTTATAAGTAGTTAACACAAGAGGAAATTAGTTATAACTATTTAATAAAGGGGAAAAATTGTTGTTCATAAATTAAAGGTATGGGACTTTAATTTATTGGACAAAGGATTGATTGCGTATCAATATTGGAGAATGGATTTGGAATTTATTCTCGAGAGAATTTATGGGGTTCCCTCTTTTATAATCAAAAAATATTTCTCCTTTGTTGTTTTTTTTTGTTGTATGGCTTCCTCACTCTTGCCCTTTTCCTATTTTGTAAGGGTGTTTTGGTCTCTCTATTGTGGGGTTGCGTCCCTCTTTTTTTGTTGTTCATTGAGTTTGTGTGCTCTGTTATATTGCTTCTGATGTTATTAGTTCTACTGTATTCAGGTTTTGGGATCTTGTTAAAGTCTATTTTCAATAAAATTTTAAACTTATCAAAAAAATTCTCCTTAATATGGTTTCGATGATCATTCATGAACATGAAGACCTATGAATTTAGGAGATTCCTAGGTAAAATATGGATGTCTTAGAGAAATAAAATTTGTGTTTCCTTAATTGCATCTTGATTTGTTAAGAGACGAATTGATCCCTTGTAAATGTATAAATGATTTAGGAAAGGATCCCTGAGATACCATTATATATTGTAATGATGACACTCTAAGTTTATGAAATGTGAGGAAAAGACATATTTTGGAGGCTGGATTTACTCCTCGTGAGGGTTCCCAGGATAAATACTATGTCACTCTAATTTATGGTTTGCTTTATTACTCATATGAATGTTGCATATACTTTTTAATATGTTGTGGAAAAAATTAATTATAAATTTGGTAATTAGAATATTTGAGATGGTATTTAAGATGTTATTTTCTTATGATGTAATGAGCATGCAAAGATAGATAAAATAGACTTTTAGATGAATGTGATAATGCTTATTAAATGTTGTTTACTTTTCAATCCAAAGTTAATTTATTGTATAATGCTATGAAATTATATGCTTTGCTTCAATGGTTATCACAAGTTATTTACTTTGCAATGAGAAGTTGTTTTAATGAATAATTGATATGTAGTCTTAAAGAATATGATCCATTGGTTCAATAGATGTTAATGGTACTTCATTAAAATGGTAATGTGAATGGAATTATGGGGTGATAATGACTATACAAACACTTATAGATATTAAAATAAGTAAAGACTAAAGTAATGATATGTAAATGGATAATTAATATGATATAAACCGATTTGGACCTTGGAGTGGGTTGGAGCCCACAGATGGCAATTTGGGCTTGAGTTGTAGCTCAAGAAAATCCACACATTCTAAGTTGGTTCTCGAATGTAGATGTGGATTAGGTTCTCCCATGAGGATGATTAAAATACCTTCTGGTAATAAGATTCAATAAATCATATCTAGAACCAAAGGGATGCCTCAAATGAAAAAAAAAAATGATCAAAAAATCTTATGAGGGATAAGGGAATATAGTCACGCTTAAGATGATTATTCTAAGGCTTGTGTAAGTTTGATCACATGTAGTGATTCTTCTATATTAGTGGCTCCATCATGGAGATGATGTTAGGAGCTAATATTGATTATTAACCATTGGTGTGGTTACTTCATCTATGATGGTTAACCATTGGTGTGGTTCTTCATCTTCAAGGAATGTTTTCATATCATCGATGTGGTATGAAGTTTTTTATAAGCTGGTCACTTCTACTCAAGAGTGACTCTGACCAAGTCTTAATAGCTCTTGATAATTGTTGCCTTGTTTACTTACAACATGATTATGTCTTAGAACATGATTATATCCCCTACTCCTTGGAAGATATATATATATATATATATATATATATATATATATAATGGAAGTGGATGAGCAGTAACAATTGGAAATGTTACACTAGTACATGTCTGGTTTAGGATGTATTGATTACCTATTGCAGTTTTGTAAATAGATACCTTTAAGGCAATGGGTAAAACTCTAGGAGAATTCCTTGAGATTTTAGAAACTACTAAATATGGGTTCTTGGCTATTTATGTTCGAATATTTGTCATGATTGATATAAGTAACCCTTTACCAGAATCAATTATTCTTAAGTATAGGGGTAAATTGTGTACCCAAACCATAGATTATGAAAACATATATTTTAGATGTAGAATATGTCAAGCGGGTGGGCATATTTAAAGATCATGCCCTACGAAGATTCTAGCAGAAACATATGTAGAAAACCACAAGAGAAACTTACAAATGGATACAGATGAGGATGGTTTTCAACTTCCAAAAAATAGGTTTAAATAGATGGAAGTAAATAAATAGTGGAGACCAATAAGGAAGGATATTGGAATAAACACCAATTATTTTGAGGCTTTATACTATGAAGAGAAAATATATCAGATCTTAGAGGACACAATACAATAGGTTCAACATATTAACAAGGAACCACCTATTCAATATGATCTTGATTTAAGAATGAAAATTATTAATGAACCTAAGGAATTTGTCTCATCATATTTTGAAGACTCTCTTGAAGTTCCATGCACCATTCAAGAGAAGAAAATTGATAGATAAAATGCAGAATTAAATGTTAATACCTCTACCATTAATAAGAAAATACCAAAAAATAAGTAAGACAAGTCAAAATCTTTCGTAGTAGAGCCAAGAGAAGATAAGTATAATAAAAAAGAAAGTGGTAAAAGAATATTGAGGAATACAATAATAAGACCTACTCCTAATACAACCAAATAAAAAAGAGGAAAACCCTAAAATTATCAAGCGAGATCCAAGGAAGCAAGAGAAAACATAGAGAAAGTAACACAAACTAAGTTGGTTGAACTTCTCTTTAACAAACAACAAAATGATATTAGTAATTTGCAAGCAAGGCTAGTAGCCCCTAATGAAACGTGATTACCATATCATAGAATATAAGGGGTGGTAATGCCCCCTCAAAGTAGAGGTGTATCAAGGACCTTTGTTTAAGTAATAAGCCTGATATTCATTATATCAAGGAAACTAAAACAACAAAGGAAAAGTTTTCCAAAACTATGAAAGTAGTATGGATGAGATATGAATGGGATTTTGTGGATTTTGGAGTGGCAAGGGAAATTCTAACATGTTGAAATCCTATTAGAAACTCATGTATAACCATTCATAAAACTAGGTATTGGATAGTATCTTTAGTCACATGTTACTTTGTAGATATTTACTTCATCCTTATCAATGTTTGTGGACCTACATCTCAATTAGGCAGATTAGAAGTATGGAGTGGGATTGAAGCCTTTATGAGAAGTAAAGACCAAGAAACCCGATTCATGATCATAGGAGATTTTAATGCCATAACAAAGTTGGATTAAAACTTTGGGGGAATTAGGAAATTAACCCAAAGTATAATAGATTTCTCAGATTTTAATCAAAACAATAATCTATGGAAGGTTGAGTTTGAAGAAGACAACTATACATAGACCAACAATAGAAGAAGCCAAAACATAATAGTAGAAAAATTAGATAGATGTATACTCTCAGGTCATTAGCTAGATGAAGGAACTTGTGCTAAAATTAATACCTTAACAAGGATTGGTTCATATCGCTAGCCAATAAGAGTTAAAATGGTGGTAAGTGAATTCAAAAATATCATATTTTAAATATGAGCAGATGTAGAAATACCATCCTCAATTTGTTGATATGATAGCACAAACGTGGAATTATTCAAGAATTGATGGGTTGTATACACTTCCTAACCAAATTAAATCAATGACATCTAGATTAAAAGAATGGAACGAGAACACTTTTGGAAATATTTTTTAGAAGAAAGAATAACTAAAAGATAAAATTCCAAAACTCTAAAAAGATGATAATAATCCAAGCTTGAAGGAAAGGGAGTTGCTTAGTGAATATCATAATATTTTGAGTAAGGAAGAGAAATTTTGGAGATTAATATCAAGATAAACTTAGCTAAAATATGGAGATAAAATTGAGACAAACTTGGTTAAAATTGAGACAAAGTTTTTCATAGGATGGGAAATAATAAAAAGATCAGCATCCAGAATTAGTAGAATCAAATCAACATAAGGGGTTTGGATTGAAGACTAGAGTGAAATTAGAAAGGAGGTAAGGTTTTTTTACGATAATATTCTAGGATCATAGGATTCTGAAGTTCTTAATGATAAACTAATACAAGAATTACCTTCAGTTATTATAGATGAAGATAATAGGAAACTAATGGAGCCTATTACTCTGAAAGAATTTTTTTTAGCTCTTTTCTTTTTTGATAAGGATAAATTGGGCTCTTTGTAGCATTCTACAACATAATTGGGATATAGTGAAGGATTCTTTATTGGTGGTAGTGGAACAGTCTAAGGTAAAACAATACATACCTTATAAAACAAATGTAACATATCTTACTTTGATTCCAAAAAAGAAGAATGCAAAATTGTTTGATTCATTTAGGCCCATAAGTCTATGTAATGTGGCACATAATATAATCTCCAAAGTGGCAAATCAATTAAGATATCTATTAGAAAAAATAAATTTTAGAAGAGCAAGAAGGATTTCTAAAAGGGAGACAAATTCTAGATGGGATCATAGTAGCTCATGAAGTTATGCATTCAGCAACTTCAAGAAAATAGAGAGCTATGATGTTAGAACTTGATATGAGTAAACCCTATGATAGGGTTGAATGGGATTTTATTTTTGAAGTATTAGACAAGTTTTGATTTGGTAAGAAATGGGTCATATGGATTAAATCTTGTGTCTATAGTTTCATATTCAATGCTAGTCAATGGGTTAGTAATAGAATCATTTAAAGCCAAGCGAGGTCTTACACAGGAAGATCCTCTATCACCATATATGTCCATTATTATGGTAGATATTTTGGGTAGGAACTTGAAGAAGGCTAACAAATATGGGTTAATAAGAGGACTTAAGGCTAGTAATAGCATCGAAAATATCATCGATAGTTTGCAAATGATACAGCCCTTTTTGTTTAGGGTAAAGATAAATGAGGCTAGAGCTTTGAATAACTTATTAAAGGAAATTGAAATAGCATCAAGGTAGAAAGTTAATAGGATAAAATCTTAATTTTACTTCCTAAAAACCCTAGCTAGAATCAAAGCAGGGATATTTAGGTTACTTCAAATGGAGGAGGAAAATTTATCAACAACTTACCTAGGGATGCCCTTATTTAAGGGGAAAATAAGGATAGAATTATGGAATCCAGTTATAAGTAAAGTTTAAAATAAACTACTGGTATGGAAAGGTAGATGGTTATCGTTAGCAAGAAGTGTGAAACTAATTAAATCGATCTTATAGGTCATTCCAACTTACTATATGTCCTTGTATACTATGCCAAAATTGTTAGAAAAAAGATTAATTTATATTATACGATCATGTTGTGGTCAATTTTACATGATAAAGGGAAATTTCCTTTGGTGAAATGGAGAAAGGAGTGTAATGATAAAACTAAGGGGGTCTTGGTTTAATAGTTCTTATGGATGAAAACTTAGCTCTTAGGGAAAAAGTAATTTGGAGATTGTACAAAGAAAATCAAAGACAATGGGCAAGAATTCTTCTAAGTATGTTGACCCAAATGATCCAAGCTTAATATTTACTACATTCTCACTTCAAAATGGTTCAGACTTATGGAATGGTTAAAAAAATATATTGATCTAGTGATTAAAGGTCTAATATGGGTGGTGGGAACTGGAGAAAATATTTCTATTTGGATGGATACTTGGTGTGATAAAAAACCACTCAATCTAGATCCAATTTTGAAAGCATGGATGAGATTACTTCAAGACATGTTAGGAACCCATCTTAACGTTATGATGTAATAACCCTTACTAAATATGGGGGACACCCATGATAATATTTTGTAATATTTAGTTGTGGCTCTAGAAGCACCTAGATAAGTGGTGCCATTATATGTAACTATTATCAAGAATATAACTATTTATGTAGGTAGAGATTCTAGCTCGGGTGGCATTTTGCATGTAAGCCAACCTTGAGAGTTAGGTGGGAGATGAAATATTTAAAACTAAGGGGTAGTAATGAATGTATATTTTTGCATAATTGAATGAAATCATTGAAGGAGGTTTCTCCCTCAAAGTGGCCTATGATCTTGTGTTATTTTGTGAGATTATTTCATTTATGCACTTATATTTCATATTGTAATATCTTGTGTTTCATGCATTTATGTTTTATTGCAATATTTTTGTGAATGTGTTGATTTTAATGAGAAGGTTCCTAACAAGTGGTATCATAGCACTTTCCAAGGCCATGTTTTACTATGACTATGATAGTTTCTACCATTCTGATTGTTAGGTATAAGATTTTGTGTTTTTGTTTTTTGCTAGTTTCCTTATCATAAGAAAAATTTAAAAATCAATTTTTAGTCTTTATTTTTTTACATTAGTTTATTAGGTTAGAAACCCTGTGTTGTGGGTTTTAAAATATCATGGAGGAGCTATCATTATTGGCTAAGCTAGATTTCCCGTAAAGCATCTAGTGAAGTGAGGGGTGATCAGGCTCCAATACCCAGGCCTCAAACAACACCCATCTATATAATTGAGCTCCCACGTATCTTCGAGTATATCGGGAGAACACCTAGGATTAGGAGAAACCTTTAGCCCTTAGGAAGATTTTTGGCCTTGTATTATCCATAGTACATCGGACACAACATCTAAAAAGATCACCCTCTCGTACTAATAGAGAGGCAGGTAGTGTGCTCAAGGGTATGCGTGGAATCCTCCTTGAGTAGTGGCCTAAAATATTGGTCCAAGCACTATCATTCATCATTGTGGTATAATAGAGGGCCTATGGGTAGTACATACACCCTAGCTTAGAATACCTTGTTGTGTTGAATATCAAACCTACAACAAAAATATTGTTCTATGAATATTGAACCTATCACCATAACCCTACCACAAAAATTGAGCATACAAAGAAGACATCCCTATTCCAAAATTACTACATGAAAACAGTCAAAATAAATTGCAAAAGAACATAACAGTTAGGACAAAAACTGCCAGAGTCAAAAATAATGGGAACAGAATGGTTGGTGTTAGTAACTGTCAAGATATTCAATCAATAAGAATCAATATAGAGTCATTAGTTGTTGGTGTCAGTAACAATTAACTAGATAGTTAGAATTTAAAATAGATATGGTATGATAGAGTTAGATGAGAAATTTGATAGAATGGTGTCAAAATTGGTTGATAGTGTTAATAATCAGAGTAGAGTCAGACTAGATAGATGATAGTACAGTGTTAAGATTGATCAGTACATAGAATAGATAGTACAAAGTATCATAAGAGGTTGGCCAAAAAAAACCTATTTGTGAACCAAACCTCTGGGAGGAAAATCGACAACACCAACAACCTTGATAACAAAATAATGTATATAAATAATAATAAAAAGGTTGGGATGTCCAAAACTAGTGTTGTGGTATATAGCTCATTGGGTCCATCTTTTCAAGTTGATCATTTTGATATATAGCACCCAAACCACTTTTTGGGCTCCTTACTAAAAATAGTAACCCCTAAAATCAAATTTCTATTTTTAGTAAGAATTAACAACAGGTCATAACTCTCTTAGAACATGGCTTCAGGTACTCAAAAACAAGAATTAGAGGCACAAATTTCTAAGCAAGTGGATCATATGGGCAAAAAATTAGGGTCCCAATTAGCCAACAACTTAGAAGAGATAAAGACAACTCAAAAATTTCCATGATTCTATGAATTTGGTCACCAAGACACAAAGGGAAATGAAGGTAGAATTGGATAGTCATCTCTCTATTGATTCTCTCTCACAAGATATATTGGATCATTAGGATCAACAAGATATAGGTACGAGTCACCACCAGTAGAACATACAAAATAACAATGGGTTTAAGTTGCCTAAATTAGACTTTTCAAAATTTAATGGAAAATATCCTAAGGGGTGGATCTGTAAGGTAAAAAAATATTTCAATCTTCATAATATCCCATGCTACATGTTTTTGATAATTGCCTCTTTCAACTTTGAATCAGATGCACTACATTGGTTTCAGTGGCTTAGGAAGGCCAAACTTGATCTTTCTTGGCAAGAATTTGAGCAACATCTACTCACTCACTTTGGTCCTAGTGAGTTTGAAGATTTTATAGGAGCCCTTTCTAAACTTAGAAAAACTTCAACCATTTGAGAGTATCAAACTCAATTTGAAAAATTGGCCAATCATACTACTAGTTTAAATGTTACCTTATTTCAAAGTTGTTTTGTGAGCGGTTTGAAGGATGACATTAGGGTTGAGGTTAAAATGTTGAGACCCCAAACATTACAACAGGTAATAAATTTAGCTATATTGGTAGAAGAAAAATTCAAGGCCCAAGGATACACCTCTAAATTTCCTCAATCTCAACCACCTTTTTTTCCAAGCCTATGGAAAGTCCTACCACTAAATCTCCAACCATAAAAAAATTGACTCACAAAGAGATGGAGAATAGAAGGGCCCAAGGGCTATGCTATAATTATGATGAAAAGTATTCCCTAGGGCACAAGTGTGTGTGGAAAAAATTGTATCTATTGGATATGGATGAGACACCAACCACAAAATCTTTAGAGGAAGAAGAGGATCCATAAGAGGTAGAAACCACATAACAAACCAAAGTTCCAGAGGAATCTCAACCAAAAAGTTTAGTGCATGCTTTAGTAGGAGTATCAACTCCCCAAACAATGAAATTCATCGAATACTTCAAGGGACAAAGGGTCATCATTCTTATTGACTTTGGAAGTACACATAACTTTATTGATCCATATGTGGCCAAACAGGGCAACTATTACATTACTACATGCAATTCCTTTGAAGTCATGATTGCTAATGGAGGTACCCTACCATGCAAAGGAAAATATCATAATGTCAAACTCCAAATTTGGGAATACAATCTCAAGATATACATGTTTTCCCTCCCATTAGGTGGGTGTGATATAGTTTTGGAAGCACAATGGTTGCGGATGTTAGGTCTAGTTTTATGGGATTTTTTTGAGTTGTGGATGAAGTTTAGTCAAGAAGGAATCAAATATACCTTACGTGGCATGACAATTGGTATGACTCAATTTATTTCTACCCATAATATGGAAAATTTGTTAAAAAATTCCTCTCATGGAGTGGTGGCACAAATTTTTGCTATCAATGCTTTTGAGGAAGGGGAAAAGGACCATTCAATGCAACTGTAGGGTTTATTGAATAAATATGCTCAATTTTTTGAGGAACCCAAGGGACTACCTCCTCATCACTCTCATGACCATGCCATTCAACTTTTTCTTGGTAGTCTTCCTCCAAATGTTCATCCCTACAAGTATCCTTATGCTCAAAAGTCTAAAATTGAGAAAATAGTTCAAGAGCTTCATGTTGTCGGGGTTATCCATTCCAGTGTTAGTCCTTATTCTTCTTTGATACTATTAGTACAAAAAAAGGATGGCACTTTGTGCTTGTGTGTGGATTATTAGGACCTCAATAATATCACTATTAAATATAAATTCTCTATTCTAGTGATTGATGAATTACTTGATGAGTTGCATGGGGCTCAATACTTTTCCAAGTTGGATTTGCGATTAGGGTATCATCAAATTCGAATCAAATATGAGAACATTCCAAAAATGGTTTTTAGAACTCATGAAGGGAATTATGAATTCTTATTTATGCCATTTGGATTAACCAATGCACCTTCTACCTTTCAAATTTTGATGAACTCCATTTTTCATCCTTTCCTTCATAAATTCATTTTAATATTTTTTGATGATATATTGATTTATAGTCGTTCATGGGAAGAGCATCTCCAACACTTAGATCAAACACTCAAACTTTTATCTAACAATCAGCTCTATACAAAGAAGTCCAAATGTTATTTTTTCCAACAAGAGGTTGAATACTTGGGTCACATCGTCACTAAGGATGGAGTTCATGTTGATCCCAAGAAAATTCAAGCTATTCAAGATTGGCCTAAGCCTCATACCCTAAAGGGACTTCATGGTTTTTTGGGACTCATTGGATATTATAGGAAATTTGTGAATAATTATGGAAAGATAGTGGCTCCTTTGACAACCATGTTGAGGAAGAATTATTTTATGTGGATAGAACCTACCAAAAAGGCTTTTGTCGATTTGAAGCATGCCATGACCACTACCCCCATGTTAGAAATGCTTGATTTCTCTAAACCTTTTTCATTGAAAGTGATGCATCTAGAAATAGCATTGGGGTGGTTTTAATGCAAGAAGGTAGACCTTTGGCCTTCACTAGCAAAGCATTCTTAGGCAAGAATTTGGGCAAGTCTACTTATGAGAAGAAAATGCTTGGCATTCTACATGTGGTTAGTCATTGGCAATCATATCTCATTGGGAGATATTTTTCCATCAAGATTGATCATCAAAGTCTCAAATATTTCTTAGAACAAAGGGTGGCCATACCAAAACAACAAAAATGGGTTTCTAAATTGTTGGGTTATGACTATGACATCACCTATAAGAAGGGTAAGGAGAACGTGGTGGTGGATGCCTTATCCCAACTACATGAAGAACAGGAAATACTCCATGCTATATCCACACCACATCCTCAGTGGATTCATCAACTTCATGAGGAACTGATCAAGGACTCCTCTTTGCAAACTTTTATCTACAAACTTCAAGCAAATCCTCATTCATGCCCTAGCTATACTTGGGATGGTCAATATTTATGGTACCATGATTATCTTGTTGTGTCCCATCAATCACAAATAAAGAACCTCATCCTACAGGAGATGCATGCTTCCCCAATAGCTGACCATTCAAGGTTTCTCAAAACCTATACAAGGACCAAGTGTACCTTCTTCTAGAGGGGAATGAAAAAGGATATTCATATTTTTTGGTTGAATGTGATCACTACCAATGTATGAAAGGGAAAATATGTTTCCATTGGTACCCTTCAACCCTTGCCAATTCTTGAACAATTTTGGACAAATATTTCTATGGATTTCATTGAAGGGTTACCTAAATCTGGAGGAAAATTAGTTATTCTAGTGGTAGTGGATCATCTTATGAAGTATGCTCATTTATGTTCCCTATCCCACCCATACACCACCTCTATTGTTGCTCAAATATTTTTAGACTCCATATTTCATCTCCATGGAATGCCTAAATCCATTGTCTCTGATAGGGATCCTACCTTCACTAGTCATTTTTGGCAAGAATTGTTCAAGTTGCAGGGAACACAACTCAAGATGAGTTTGACCTATCATCCTCAAACTGATGGCCAAACTAAAATTGTGAATAAATACTTGGAAATATACCTGTGATGCTTCACCTCTAAACATCCTACATAATGGGTCAAGTGGATTCCTTTGGCCGAATGGTGGTATAACACAACATATCACATTGTCACTAAGGTGATTCCATTTGAAGTAGTCTATGGTTATCCTCCTCTAGCACCATATTCTTACATTCCAGGTAGTTTTAAGGTTCAAGTTGCAATTTTTGCTCTCTTCCAGCATGGTTACATTATTTTCCAACTCAAGGTCAATTTGGACTTGGCTTAGAATCATATAAAATAATAAGTTGATCAACATTGCACTGAATATAGGTTTAAATTTGGAGACATGGTTTTCTTTACCTATATCCATGCAAATAGTCCTCACTCCATCTTCGTGGTTGTCATAAACTTACCATCAAAATTATGGTCCTTATTAGGTGTTACAACGAACCTGGTAGACAACATACAAACTAGATCTTTAGGCTAGCTCCAAAATTCATCTAGTCTTCCATGTATCTTCTCTCAAGCAAGTGATTGGCAACAAGGTCTAGGTGCAGTCTACACTTCTAGAGTTGGATGATGAAGGTTCCATCATTCTTGAACCTGAATGCATTCTAGACCACAAATCACATACCCTTTACCATCACGTTATCACCGATGTTCTTGTCCAATGGTATGGCTTACAACCTAAATATGCTATGTGGGAACCTCTTCAACAACTTCAATAGCAATTTCCTCATATTTAGCTTTGAGGACAAAGCTTTTCGAAGGGGAAGGGCATGTTAGGACCCCATCCTAACACTATGATGTAATAACCCTTACTGAACATGGGGGACACCCATGATAATATTTTGTAATATTTTGTAATATTTATGGCTCTAGAAATTCCTAGACAAGTGGTGCCATTATATGTAACTATTATCAAGAATGTAACTATTTTTGTAGGTAGAGATTCTATCTCAATTGGTATTTTTCATGTAAGTCAACCTTGAGTTTTAGGTGGGAGATGAAATATTTAAAACTACGAGGGGTAGGAATAAATGTATCTTTTTGCATTATTGAATGAAAGCATTGAAGGAGGTTGCCCCCTCAATGTGGCCTACGATCATGAATTATTTTATGAGATTGTTTCATTTTTGCACTTATATTTTATATTGCAATATCTTGTGTTTCATGCATTTATGTTTTATTGCAATATTTTTGTGAATGTGTTGATTTTAATGAGAATATTCCTAAAAATAAATATGGTGATAGGGTTTCAAAAATTATGTACAAGGATCAAGAAGGAAGATACAAATGGAAAGAATATTTTTTACAAGTATACAAGACATTGAATCTAGGAGGTAGTTGAGCAAAAATATAACAACGATGATTATCTAAAGGGAGCCAAGATAAGCTAATTTGGGAGTTGAATAGATTAGGATATTACACAATAAGAAGTGGATATAATGTAAAGCACCAACAAAATAGGAATATCGTGAGAATATGAAAAAATATTTGGGATAGCCTAAGCATTCATAAAGTCAAATTGTTTGTTTAGATGGTAGGTCATAGAAGAATTTTATCTTAGGATAACCTTATGAACAAGGGTTTTCATGGCCCCTCACAATGTATTTTTTTTTTAAAGGAGGAGAGTATAGACCATCTCTTGGGACACTGCTCAGTAGTCTAGAATCTATCCCAATGGATTCTTAATAAGTTTGGTAAGTACATGGTGATGAATGGTAGAACTGAAGAATGGTTAAAACAATGGTAAAGCACTTTTAAAAGTGAGGCTTTATAGACAATTTGGGATATATTAAAAGATACACTACTGTGGAATGTGTGGCTAGAAAGGAATTGAATAATATTTAAAGGAAATAAAAGTAGTTTAGAGATAATGAAAAGGAAGACTTGTTTTGCCATAGAGGAGTCTAAACCAACCCTATTAACTCACCCAATCCCTAATCTGGAATCAGAGAGCATTAATGGATGGATTTAAGTCATCAAATGTAATTATGATGTTGGGTATAGGAGAAACAAAAAGAAGGCAAAAAATATAAAGTAGAAACCACCAGACGTGGAGTTTGCCAACTTGAATTTTGATGGAGCATCTAAAGGAAATCCAAGACCAGCATAAGGAGGAATAATTAGAAATAATAAAGGAGATATTTTATCTCATTATGCTTTCAATAGTGGATTTAAGATAAATAATGAAGTTGAAGCTTGGGAAGCTTTGGAAGGGTTGAAAATATACAAACAAATGAAATGGAATACAATATGGATGGAGGTGATTCACTCATAGTAATAAATGCAATTTTGAGGAAATTAAAGGCTCCCTGGAACATACAAGAGATAATTGTAGAAATTTAAGACCTTGCTATAGAGTTTGAATAAATTAGGTTTATGCATAAATTAAGGGAAAGTCTTGAGTGTTGGTAGAGGCTGACCTAGGTTCCATTCTCCCTACCTCCATATTGTAGATATACGATGTAGCTAGGAATGTCCTATGTGCTGGTAGAGGTCGACAGGGCTCCATTCCTCCTACACCCACCTTGTTGATAGGGGTCCAGGCCCCTCTAAAAATCTTGTGTTTACCCTAAATAATTTATATTTGAAGAGATGAGATAAAGCAAAATGAGGAGAACTAGGGTTTGAGGTAAAGAGATGGTAGAATGCAAGGCTTAGATTGGGACTTCTTTGTATCAAATTATGTTCAGAATAATTGCACGCACTTTTTAATTGTCTTTTTTTCTCTTAGTGTGAGTTATTATGATTTTTTCAATTTTTTGTGGTTTTCAATGGCCCCCGACCCTGGTGGGCCATCAAATAGTGTTGGAAATATTGAGGAGAAGATAAGAAAAAATGGAACCCACATAGCATCCCAAAAAAAATTTACTACTGATGATTCACAAGTCAATCAGGGAGATGTGTCATTCAACCAATGATCTTTTGCAAAAACATTTAAGGGTAACAGTAGGAGAGAGGTCCACATAGAGGCACAATATGGAAAACAAATGCAAGAATCTAACAAACAAAAAGATACAGAACCAGAGCAAACATGGATAAATGGGTATTTTCCTCAAGCAAAATCAGTTCCTATCCTTGATATTGCAGAAGAATTAATTATAGAAGACATAATGTACAAATCCACCCATGCTTTGATTTGTAAATTTGTGGGGTTGAGGCCATCCCATAATTTCTTATACAACTGGGCAAGGAAACATTGGGATCCCCAAGGAAAAGTTGATATTTAGCTTCTTTTAAATGGGTACTTCATAGCAGATTTTATTTTGGTTTCAGATAGGAACACAACTTTTGAAGGGGGACCATACAACATTGGATTGGTAGATTTATTCATGCAACCCTGGCGACCTGCATTCGATCCTCGTGTGGAGCCATCAGCTGCCCCAATATGGCTAAAGCTCTTTGCTCTCTTGCTTGAATTTTTGAGAGAGGATATACTTGGGATGATTGGTAATATCTTGGGTACATATATAGGAAGATCACGAGAATCAGTGGAGGGGGATCAACAACATATGCAAAAATATATGATGGAGACAAGAAGTGGATTATGAATCGATTCCTTTTAGATGTAGAGCTTGCCATGAGTATGGGAATATGGTAAGAAACTTCCCTAAAATAGAAATAGAGGAGATGCATCAACCTAAAACTAATCCTGAAAATCCTCCCCCACAAAAAGAAAATTATTAAGGGTTTCAAACAGTAACAAGGAGAGTCCTACGAAAAAATTATTAATCAAGAGGATGAAATCCAACTAAAGCAAGAAAAATAAAAAAACGCCCAGATTGGAGGGCATCTTCTAATAAATATGAAACCCTTAAATTAGATGATCCAATGGAATGGCAAGAGGATTCAGAGGTGGAACTGGTCAATGACAAGGGCTAACACCAAGAAGGTGAACAAAAGATCCATCAGGAGCACATCCCCATCCCATAGGAGACAAACCGCTCCCAAATTATAATTGCTCAAAGTTTTAAAATTAGGGAGAGTCAATAAAATCATAATATTATGACACAACAATAAGAATTAGAGACATCTAGATCCCAACAAATTGACTTGTTAGGGGATTGGGAAGAGCAACAACAAACACCGGAGATGTCTATGTTTCAACAAAATAATATGGTAGGGACAATGATAGTGCAGATCAAAATCCATAAAAATACATCATTATGGGAGTGGCAGAGAAAAACTAAGAGAAGCCAACACTAGGAATCAGCCAAATAGAGAAGAGACCAAAGAATGCAAGTTCACAAAGGGTGGAAGAAAAACAAATAAGGACAATATATAGCAACAAGGAGAACAAATGAGAGAATTTGGATTGGTGAAGTCCAATAGCAACAAGGAGAACAAATGAGAGAATTTGGATTGGTGAAGTCCATTGCCAACTTCTACAATATAGACCCTCAATGATTATAAATACATGGAATGTAAGGGGTTTAAAAAACCACCCTAGATAATTATTTGTTAAGAAAAATATTTTAGAAAACAATCCAGATGTGGTTTTGCTACAGGAAACTATAACTTCCTTAGAAGTTATGGAAAATATTGCCAAGAAATGTTGGGGGCAGGAATATTTTATGGCCCAAGCCTCTCAAGCATTTTCAGGATGAATTACCACTTTATGGAATAAAAACTGCTTCCAATTTATGGACTCAGCTTCAGCCAAAGGAATCCTCATGACCATACTTAGGGAGAGGGACTCTGGGCTGTTTTGGACAATAATTAATTTTTATGGCATTATAGAGGTACGAGCTCAAAAAATCCAATGGAATGTAGTATAACAGTTGAGGGAAACCCATCCTAAAGACTTTTGGATAGTGGGAGGGGATCTCAATGCTAAAATACCAGTGCAGGATCAAGAAGAAGGTTTGACCCAGCTCAATGAGAAGGATAGGCTATTGTTGGCTCAATCAAAGTACCTACATTTGATTGACATACCCCCACCAGGATGCAGTAACACATTGACTAATAAGATAAAAGTTGCATTCACAATCAAATCTAGATTAGATAGGTTTCTTGTGGGGGAGAAAGTCTCCACCCTTTGGCACTGTAAATCACAAATTTTGAACCAGTTAGCATCTAACCATTTTCCAATATCTATCTACATAGGAAAAAGGCCTCGGGTCAAGAATTGTCCTTTTATATTTGATACTTTTTGGATCCAAAATAATGACTTACTAGAGCTAATAAAATAGTGGTGGGAACAAGGAAAACCATAACATGGGACAACATAATTTCAGCTTCACTCCATATTAAATTCTATCAAAGGTAAATTAAAAAAAAGGAATAAATCTCATCGGATAAATTTTCAGCAAAAGAGAGCAAATATTTTAGCAAGAAATAGCAAAAAGGATCCACTCGGAATCAATCTCTAAGGAGCTTCTCCACAAAGAATTTTTTTTTATTTAGGAGGAAGAAGAGTTAGACAAGAAAGAGGAAGCCTACTGGAGACAACGAGCAAGAATAATCTTGCTGCAAGAGAGAGATAGGAATACAAAATTCCATCACTCAACCATAGCACATTATCACTATAATTGTATTGATGCATTATCCACAAGGGATGGAAACAGGGAAACTACTACCTTAGGTATGCAAGAAACTACAAATAAATAATTGTCAACTTTATTTACTGCAAATCCACACCTTTCCACTCAGCACCAAGAGGAAATTTTAGAAAGCATACCAATGTTAATATCATAGAAACAAAATGAGAAGCTCTTAAGAGAGATTAGAGAGGAAGAAGTTAAAGAAACGATTTTTGATATGCAGACAGGGAAGGCCCCAGGTCTAGATGGATTTCTAGTAGATTTCTATAGAGCCTATTGGGATATAATTGCAAAGGATGTAATCCAAGTAGTAGAAGAAGTTAGGACAAGTGGAATAATCCTTAAAGCCTTGAATAACACCTTTTTGGCTCTCATCCCGAAAGTTGGAGATATGGAAAATCTCACTAACTATAGACCAATTGCTCTATGCAATGTAGATTATAATATCATAAGAAAATTGATGTCAAATAGGTTGAAACAAATATTACTAGGGTTAATCTCTCCAGAATAAGGGGATTTGTGCAGGGTAGACAAATTTTGGATGGAGTTGTGATAGCACAAGAAACTATTTATGAGCTTTGCAAAAATGGAAACAAATGTATGTTTCTTAAGCTAGATTTATCCAAGGCATATGATAGAGTAAGTTGGGAATTTTTAGCCCAAATACTGCAAAAATTTGGTATTAGTGAAGAATGATAAAATGGATTATGGAATGCATATCTACAGTTTCTTTCTCAGTGCTCATCAATGGTAATCCATCCCAACTATTCAAATATTCTAGAGGAATCCGGAAATGGGATCCACTTTCACCATTTTTGTTCATCATTTTTGCGGAGGGTTTGGGAAGACTCATACAAAAGAGAAAAGTAGAGAATACCATTTCATGGGTAAGGATAAGCGAGAACGTAAAGATTACTCACCTTCAATTTGTGGATGACACAGGAATGTGGGGATAAGCAACAATAAGAGAAGCAATCAATATCAAAAAAATGTTGGAGTGCTACCAGCTACTGTACAACTACTAAATGAATAAAAATCAATAGTGGTTATTTTTAATGTGATAAAAAAATTAAGATAACAGAAAACCCACATCCTCAGATTCTCAGAGACATCACTGCCCTTAGAATATGGTTAAGTTTTGGAGGAAGAGTAACATTGCTTAAATAAGTCTAATTAAGCAATTCCAGTGTATAAATTCTCCATTTTGGTTGTCCCAAAGAGCATCCTAAAATATTTGGATAATCTGATGAGACACTTTCTTTGGTCCATAGTGCAAGGTAATCACACAAGGGCACTAGTCAGTTGGGACAAGGTTTACAAGCCTAAGAAAGTTAGAGGTTTGGGAATTATAACAACAATGACAAACAACCAAGATCTAATAGCCAAGTTGTATTGGAGATGGCTAACTCATTTTACCCAACTCTAGAGAAAAGTATTGAAAGTTAAATACTATACCTCACAAAATACAAAAAATCTTCCTTGTCTTCCAATTTTAGGAGAGGGATCAGACCTGGAAAGCTCTAAAGAAAGTAGCATCACTTATCAAAGAAGGGTTATACCAAAAAGTGAGATATGGAAAAACTACTAGACTATGGGAATATTCTTGGGAATATTCACCCCCCATAATTGATCGGTACCCCCACTTAATAGGACTCAAGGAAAACTTTCAAAGGAAATGGTGGAATCTCATAAGCCACTATTTTAAAATTCCAAATCAACTGTAGGACAATCTTAGTTAGTGGCAAGTCCTAGAGGAGTTGAGGGAAGAATGGTCTGAGGAGAAAAAATAACTAAAAGAAATCTTGGATAGACGAAAGTGGCCAAGGATTAATGGACCTGATAAACTTGGTTGGGGACATACCCAGTTAGGAATTTATACTGTCAAAGAAAAGTTATAGAAAAATTATCCAAAGCACTCAAATTGATCCAAAGCCTCCTTGGTTGCAATTATGGCAACCCAAAGTATGGCCAAAGATAAATTGCTTTATGTGGTTGGTTGTGCATAACAGTATTATAAATCAAGATAACATGAGGTGACATGGATTTATTGGATCCAACTGGTGTGTAATGTGTCACCAAGAGGAGGAAACAATGGACCACCTCCTTTTTTGTGTCCCTATGCCCAAACAATCTGGAGTTTGTAGTACAGTATTTTTTGTCAATCAAAAATATCCATTCTCACTAAGAACAACTTTTGGGACTATTGGAAGACCAATAGATTCAAATCAAATACCTTGAAGATAGCTTGGGATTTGGGTTTGGGTTTCATGTGCTGGCAACTTTGGTTGGAACGTAATAACAAGATTTTCAATGATGAATTTAGACTAGAGGAAAGAATTTTAGGCACTCTAATTAGAAAACTTTTAGAGATAGTGCAGGCTAAAACCCAAGAGGACTCTTAGATGGTAGAGGATGAAGCAGATATATGGACACAACTCCAGAAACAACTGCAATATGAGAACTAAGAAAGGAAGGATAAGAATAGAAAGAGGGCTTTATAGACTTGGAATGAAATCTATGGATTCAAAATTAAAGGGTAAATGGAACACCTTTAGGGATCATCCAGCAGGGACTAAAAATTTTAAAAGTTGGACAGTCAAAGGAATAGAGTTGTGCCACATTTTGAGCCTTGCCAAGAAAGGCAGGTTATCAACAAAAAATGTATAATTTGAGTTTTTTTCAATAAAATTTTTACCTTTTTATCAAATAAAAAGGAAGGAAACAACTGTGCAAATAGGCTAGCCAATGGAGGGGTTTTAATTGACGATCGTGAAGTTAAAATAATTTTTCCCATGGTTAGAGGAAGTAGTAAATTTAGCTTAAGCTAACAAGAAAATGTTGACTACCTTAGTCAAATAATGATTAAGATTTACTTTAATATTTTCCCTTGGTAATATTTGCTTTATTTTATAACATCAATGTGTTCTCATATAAACTATTTATTTTTGTGGTTGCACTTATGCTTCAAGAAGGAAAATGGTAGTCTAGATATAGTAAAACGTACTATGATAGTGTAATATTTTAGAAATATTACTCTACTAAGATGCAATGCATAGATAGTAGAGGTGGAGTTTTGATATTGTGAAGGCTATTGTAGGAAAATGTCAAGAAGGATGTTGAATTCTAGAATATTTGTATTCGCAAAAAATTGAAGATCCAAAAAATGAAAATCAAGAATTTAGACATTTTATGAAAAATGATGTAGGTATCTAGCTATAGCAACTCAATTGAGATAAAAATTAAATTTATTTGTAAATCTCAAGCTCTAACAGAGAGAGTTGTGACTTTTCAAGGGTGAGGGACTCAAGTACAAGCCCTTGTTCTCCAGCTAAAAAAAAAATGTTCCATGTTTTTGAGCCTCTAGAAAGGGTTGCTTTCCTAAAATATTTTGTTGCATCAACAGAACCTATATATTTTTTAAGTAACATTTTTTCCAACCTTTTTTCTAAATTTTGAATGGCCACCAATCAAGTTTTTTCTCTAATGCAAAACTTCTAAGTATGCAATTTCATAATATTTCCCTTCCAATATTCTCTTCTTTACAAACCCTATCCCTCTTACAACCTAAATTTTTCCTCAAATCCTTTTCAAAGAAAATCTCTTTGAATTTTATCAAATTTGGATGTTATAGCTACTGGCAATCTTGAAAGTCACATCATATATAAGGATAGATTGTAATGTAGTCTTTATGAATTGTAGCCTTCTAGCCATGATTAAGAACTTTTCTTTCCAGCTTACAAAAAAATATTTCATTCTATCCGAAATTGAGTCCCATGACTCCTTTGCTTTATTAGATAAAGGAATATCCATGTATTTTGATGGCAATTTTTTGTCTTTAAACCCTAGAGTCTCTATAATAATTTGTTGTAAATCTAGAGCAATGTTAACAAAAAAAGGTCTTGGATTTTGTAGTATTAACTAATTGTTTAGTACCATTCTCATAGCATGCTAATATTGATTTAAACTCCATGACATCTTTGACTAAGGGATGAACCAAAATAAAAATATCATCAATAAATTGGAGATAATATTCGAAGGGACCATTGTGTACAGCCTAAATACCTTTGATTTTTGCTTACATTTTTTCCTTTAATAGGTTCTCTCTAATGTCTCACCAAGAATAAATAATAGATAAAGAAATAATGAATCATCTTGGCAAAGTTCACAAGATGGTTCAAAGTATCTAGCGGGGAATTTATTGATCAAAATAGAATATTTTGGAGTGCTATAACAATAAACAATCCATTCACACGAGCCTTGATCAAAAGCAATTTTTTTTAGATTATTATATAGAAAACTCTAGTAAACATTATCATATGCTTTGTTCATATCTAATTTTGAAAGCATAACTAGTTTTTCATAGAACGAAGAGAATGTATAGCCTCTTATGCAATGACTAAACCATCAAGAATTTGTTTACGATGAATAAAACCATCTTGTTTATCTGAGATAACATGATTTTGAATGCTTTTCAATCCATTTGACCTTTTTTTAAATTATCTTATAAATCATATTACAAAGGCTTAGAAAAAATTCATCAAAATATTGTCTTGCCTTTCTTTGGAACCAATAAAAAAAATATGGCACTGATATAACTTATTGGAGCCTTCTTTTTATTGGATTTTTCAACAACATCCAACATGTCACTCTTAAACAAATCCAAAAATTAAAAAAACAATACAAAAAACCCACCAGGGTTAGATGCCTTGTTAGGCTGGAATGAGAAAACTACCTCTTGTAGATCCTCCATAAAATCTTATTATCAAGGTCTAATCATAACATTGTTGGTAATTGATGGAGTATTTGTAAAATCTTACCTTAAGCATATTTATCTTACCCAACTTTAGATAGAATATTTTTTAAATAATTAATTGATTGCTTCCTAGTATATTCTGCTTCCTTGATACTTCTTCCATTTGGAATTGAAATATTTTTTATTCGATGAAAATAATCTTCCTTGTTCATAATGATAATAAAAAAGTAATTATTTTCATGCGCATGAGTTTCTTTGTCCATTCCATATATTTGTACTATCTATTGTAAATTGTTGACCTTGAATTTTAATTTCTTTTGAGTTTAACTTAATATGCTACCAAAATATTTGGCAATCAAAATCTCCATTTTCCATTTTAGATATTTTATTTTTTGATCAAACTTGTACATACATGATCCTTCAAACCTTGCTTCATCCAGCAACCATAACCATATAGAAAAAATCAAGGTCTCATAGCCACATACATTGAAATTGAAATGGCTTTAGATGACCATTATTGATTAGATCACATATCCAAAGAATGGGTTTTTTATTTGATCCTACTCATAGTAAAGTGTTTGAAGAGATTATATATTTTGTTTGCAACCATGTATTAGATAACAAAAATCTACCCAACATTTTTCCTATATGATTTTTCCCAATGCATTTGTTATCCCATGTAAATTAGAAGCTTGAAGGAATAGCATTATAAATCCCATTTGAACTGATAAATGGAGCACAATTTTTTGTTCACTTAGACCCTTTGGGAGTACTACCATTTTTAGGAGATAAAATTGTGTTGAAGTCTCCCCAAGAACTCATCAATAACAATCATGAATCATCATTAAATTTGACATAAATGAATTGAAGTTGACATCTTTCACTAGGAATAACTAAAGTTGGAACATATATATTTATTACCCCAACTTTAATATTTTTCTCTTTCTTGCAAAAAGAATAACAACCCAATTACTTTTTTTTTCTAATAATATCCATCCCATTTGCATTTATCATTTTATTGTAATGCCTCCTAAAGCTCCTATGGTAGTAGGTCCTAGATAATCCACTATATTCCAAATATTTTCGAATGCATCCTCACATTCCATGCTACTTATGTTTATTTATTTTATAAAAATAAATTTAGGACTATAATAACCTATTATTTCCCTAATAAATATTTTTTAGGGATCTTATATGTACCCTTAATATTTCAGTATAATATATTCATCATCACTTTTTATTTTCATTTTTTGCACTTAGTCCCACTTCTTGTTAATACTTCTGATATTTGTTTTGGTTTATCCATATTAATATCCTTTTGATTTTCTTTTTCTCTTTGTTCTTGTTTTAATGATATTTCACTCCTTTTTTTATTTCGACTAACAATTCTATCTTCATCAATCTCTTTGTTTTTTTCCATATTGTTCATAAGGAGACTTATCATTTATAGGTTTATGTTGTTGTAAAGAATCTTAAGTGCAAGGAATAACCTCAATAATGCTTGCTTCTTCATGTTGACCTCGAAACCCTAATGTGCAAGGATGATCCTTCATAATAATTAATTTATTATGCTACTTTGAAAACTCTAATTGCCATGGATATCCTTCATACTTGTATCTTTATTATGGTGCTCTTAAAACCCTAAAGTGTAAGGGGTATACTTTACATTACTTTCACTTTTATTGCATGGAGAGGATATTATACTACTTGAGGAAAATAAATATGATTTACCTAGATTAATTTTGACCTCTTTTGCCTCCTTTTATTAAAAGTTACCTCCACACCATACTTTGCACCTTCAATTCCTTCCTAATTTGAACTAGTGCACTAAAATTTCATCATCCCTTGTGTCATTTGTTTATTCTAATGTTTGATCTAAGTAAACTATGATGGCCTCTATCATTTGATGATCTTTACCACTTTCTTGGGAGTGGAAAATCATTTGATCTAATCCAACTTCTACTATGGTATGATCTCCTTGCTCCATCTTGAAGTTTATCTCATGACCAAATTTTTCATCTTTCTCCATCATTTTCAATTTGCAATCTCTTGCCATGTGTCTAATCTCCTAACATTTATGACATCAAAGTAAAATATTTTCATACTCCACTTGTTGATCCCATTCTCTTGATTCATATTTAGTTTTAATGGATTGTGGCAAAGGTTTTAAAGTATCCATGGCAACACATATCCAGGTATACATAACATGATTTTGCTTCTTAATAATTGGTACCTCCTAGATGAATTTCCCTAAAGTATTTCTAATATTCTTCAAAACCTTATTTTCAATAAGTTGATAGGGAAGTACAAAAAGCCTAACCCACAATGGTACCCTTTTAATAGTTTATCTCCACAAATAAATTCTCACTCCATGTTCTTATATATAAGGCACCTCTCCCCCTAAACCATAGACCACCACCCATTATTTTATCCTTGATTTCCAAATTGAAGAACATAATGAGAATGAAGATTTTCAAAAAAAAATCATGGAGTAATTTGAATTCAATCTCCACATCAACTTGATCCAAATTTAAATCTTTCAAAACCCTAGCTAGTAGCCATGGAACTTATATATTAACACTCTACTCTTATGAACCATCATCTCATGCTTGATCATCTCATCCTTGCTAATCACTTTTGGTATAATGTGTGTTGTCTGGATAGGGATTGTTATAGAGTTGATCTTCCTCTTCTCTCCAAGTAGAACATCCTTTACTTTCAGCTAAGGATTTAAAAAATGGGTTTCATTTATGCTATCTAGCTTTTCCTCATCATATTCCTTAATATTTTTGAATTACACAAAGCTTTGGAGCAAGAAAATGTGAGGCTCACTCCTTTCTTGCAATTGTTTCCTGTTTCCACTTGCTCCTTCCTCTTCCTCAAAAATTAAAACAAGAAAATATGAGGCTCTCTCTCTCTTGAGATGCTAGTTTTTTCTTTTGTTTTATAATTAAATAATTCCATAATTTATTGAAGATTGATATAAATGTATGAATTCAATTTGTTCTGTTTTTTGAATGAATGGTTCTTTATTGAGGTCCTAATGGCATAATTCACTATTTGAATGTTGTTAATGTCACAATAAGTTACATTTTGTTTTATCTAGGACAAGAATTTATATATTGCTTTCAATATGTAGTAGATCAACCTTCATATGAAAAATAGGGTGAGGTATGTGGCTTTAATCATAAATTGATTTGCGATATACTATTTTTGTATTCACTAAATTTGTCTCAAGGAGTCTTGAAAAAGGCTTTCATCCCATAGCTTGCATACATAGAGAATGTATAGTATTTTTTAATAGGTTATATGGAATTGAAATTAGTTCCACCTATATTACATCATGGTCACGTAATGGTAGTACAATAGGTTGTCAATTATGCATATGTCACTTCACAAGATTCAAACATGGAATTGAAATAAGTTCCACCTATATTACATTAATAGTTAGAGTCATGGAATTTAACTTATTGAAATATCATTTGATCAGAGGATGACAAATATTATCAATGGAGAAAATGAAGTGTTTTTTCCTATCCTCATCTTAAAATTCAGCGGAACATTTATTTTCTATAGCATAAAAGTCCTTTCAACATATGTAGATTATATTCAATGGTTGTATTTAAGTTCACTTTGTAATTGAATATGGCACCTACATAACTATGGATTACACTTGATTGAGAGGACAATCAACAAACAAAATGAAGGGTAAAGTGTTCTAGGATTGCTAGTTTCCTTCCTGAAGCATAAGTGTAACCACAAAAATTGTAATAAATTGTTTATATGAAAACACATTAATGTTATAAAATAAAGCAAATATTACCAATGAAAAACATTAAAGTAAATCTTAATCATTATTTGATTCAAGCAATCAACATTTTCTTGTCAGCTTCAGCTAAACTTACTACTTCCTCTAACCATGGAAAAAAGAATTTAACTTCACGATCCTCAATTAAAACCCCTCTATTGGCCTATCTGCACATTTGTTTCCTTCTCTTAATGTATGTATTAACCTAATTTCTTCAAACTCTATAGCAAGGTCTTGAATTTCCACACTTATCTCTTATATGTTCCATGGAGCCTTTGCTTTCCTCAAAATTACATTTATTAGTATGAGTGGATCACATTCCATCCATACATTGTTCCATATCATTTGTTTGCATATTTTTAACCCTTTCAAATTTGCTCAAACTTCAACTTCATTATTTGTCTTAAATCTACTATTGAAAGCATAATGAGACAAAATCTCTCATCTATTATTTCTAATTGTTCCTCCTCTTGTTGGTTAAAGAATTCCTTTAGATGCTCCATCAAAATTCAATTTGACCAACCACATTGGTGGTTTCCACTCTATATTTTTTTGCCTTCTTTTTGTTTCTCCTATACCCATTATCATAATTACATTTGATGACTTGACTCCATCCATCAATGCTCTCAGCTTCGAGATTAGGGATTGGGTGAGTTGATAAGGTTGGGTGACTTGACTAAGTTTTAAGATAATTGTTAGGCTGAATTAAAGGATTCTTTGTAACTAAACAAATTGTTAGTAGTGTTTGATAAAGAGTTAAGTTACAAATTGTTAGTAGTGTTTGATAAAGAGTTAATGGTATAAACTTTGTTTGATAAAAGATGGGGATTGACATGGGTTGATAATTATTTTATTTAGACATTTGAACTTTGTTTATATTTTTTTTAATTTTTAATTTTTTATCAAGTTACTAGAAACAGAAGAATGAACAAAATGAAATACCATTTATTCATTTTAAACCAAGTACATTAATAGTTAGAGTCACTCTACTTTGAAGAATTATTCAAATATGTTTTCTAAAGAATTATTCAAATATGTTTTCTAATAATAAGTGATGCCTCCTGATGATCTAAAGCTCAAGTCTTTATGAATCACAATGCTCCAATAACATCAGCTAAACTTTTCATCAAATAAGCTAATGCCTTAACAGCTTACATCCTTAGGTCTGTTCATGGTGCCAACAATCCCTTTAATATCATGTCTCTGTCATCATCCTAACCTTGGCGCCTATGCCCTTAAAGGAAAACACTTGAAGCACTAATGCTCCACATCACCACTATCCACAGATGCTCCACATCACCACTATCCACGGAGAATATTTCCACAGTCTCCTGACTGCCCTGTCTTGCCACTCAGCATATTACAAACCAACACCATCTCAAAAAGGGCAGACCAACAATTCTGTAACTGTTTGATATTGCTTCTTGATCAGTTGAATGTTGAACCTTTTATCCATTCAATCATTTAATAACTATTATAAATCAAATGTAGTAGATCACTTCTTCATCTATGTTTCCTACTTCTTAATCTTTTTCCTCTTCTTCACTCTTGTAGACCTTGGTTTTCCTCTTGAAATATTTCCTACTTCTTAATCTATTTCAACTGGTTTTCCTTGAAAACCTTAAGCTTTTGTTTTGCTCCTTTTTTTTCACTACACAAAAACAAAATGGACATGTGCCACACACATCATGTAATTAAGAATTGGTATTGTTGTATTCTATGGTATATTTACACTCGCATTATCTATAAATAGAACATTGAGAGAATGTAACCAAGCATTGGTATTGTTAATTTTGTTACATGGCACCAACACAATCTTCAGTATCATATCTACTATGGCATCATCATTGCCCTGGTGCTTAGTAACTGAGAGAAAGGACTTGAGGCCTTAATGCCCCATAGAACCACTAGACACCAAAGTCCACATGGAGCATCTTCCAATGACATGCCTTAACAACAAGGCTGAGGCCTTAATGCCCCATAGAACCACTAGACACCAAAGTCCACATGGAGCATCTTCCAATGCCATGCCTTAACGACAAGGCTGCAACCGTCCAAAGTCCACATCTTTCAATGCCATGCGTTAACGACAAGGCTGCAACTGTAACATATTGCAAATTGACACCATCTCCAAAAGGGGTAGACCAACAATTTTGTAACAGTTTTTGAATCTCTGTTTCTGGATTAGTTAGAAGCTGAACTATTTTCCTTTCTAACTGTTTCGTAATTGCTGTAAATCATGTATACAGATTAAAGATGTAATAGATCACTACTTTTACGTCTGCTATTCCTTCCTTCTCCAAAATTCCTATTTAATTCACAAAAAGAAATTGACGCAATAGATGTATCATCACTTTTTATTTAGCACAAGCCACACAAGCCTTTAAGCAAACAAGTTTTCCCATGGAATCAAAGAAATTCCACCTAGATTAATGCATCCTTGAACAAAACCATTCATTGCAATTCAGATAAATCTTTCATCAAATCTAAGTATTGCACTCTCTAAGAATCAGTAACTATCCTGTTATCGGATTTGTCAAAATCAATAAGTGCCATACATAACATTTGTCAAAGCCATTATCTTTAAATCTTAAAGAAGGAAACACATGCTTTACAGAAATCTAATATGAGGTTTAGTAGATAATGTACTAGGGACAACATGCAACCCGTTAACAGGAAGTTTGTCCAGAACTGTAAATGCCGTTGAATAAAGTTTTCAATTTGGGCCTTATGTTTTCAATTTGATGCATCCCCTTGGGTGCATGCATACTGACTCAGGAGGCCTTGTTATAAAATATCCAACAGTGAGTTCATCCCCAAAACTCTAAGGAATCAAACACTCAAATAGTCAATTGATTCCTGATATAATTAGCTTTCAATATTTCAAAAATGTATGCCAACCAAAAACTTATGCTCACACCACCTCCACTAGTAACTCGACTTACGAAGACTCTGGAAAAAAGGTTCACAATATCATACATGATCTCATATCAAACAATTAATAAAATATAATAGCATGGATTTTCCTTACAAGTTGTCATATGCTTTTTTCCCACACTCACTCCAACTTGAAATTTAAAAGATGTGAAGATTCTGAACTTGTTTGATAAGAAAAAGTGATCATGTAATTTTTTCCCATATTGCAAATGTCTTGTAGCTCCAGCTTTTTAAATGAATGGCATGCCGTTATATATAGCCTATAACTTGTCTTATCCCTCAAAATAATAAAACACATAAAATCACACAAAACCTATACCCTTGAATAGTGCACTATGTTTTTAATGATTTATACACCCAGCAAGAAATCAGGTCAAACTTGATTACATTGCAGACATTGAACATCTGAAGAACAAATCAACAAAAAACATTTGCTCTTATTGTGAGAAGAACCAACTCTAATGCAATCTATGTGTATTTTAATGTGTGTGCACCTGGAGGTAAATAGTCAAATTACTATGTCAATCTCATGTCCCACTTGCTACTGAAATAATTCAAAAGAAAAAAGTTACCAATATAAATCAATGTCGTAGCATGTTCTATAGATTAGTGTAATTTCTTTAGTCACATAAAAGAAACAACAAAAGGGAGATAGTATTCAACTGCAACCAAACCAACAACTTTCACCATAAGTTCAAAAGATTTTTATACAGTTTCTAGGATTACAAAAACAGATTGAATGACTCCAGGCACAGGAAAACTTATCTCCCTGATTTCCATTAGAGATTATAGCACAAAGTAGTGAATACTATAGGTTAGTCAGGTCAAGGCTGAGCAATGGCAAGGCCATAACACTACCAAAAACTGCCATAAGGAGGACTAGAAGCCACATAGGAAATTTCCTTGACCCTTTCCGCTTGAGTCCTTTCTGATCTAAGACTTTTCCATTGCGTTGGATTGCTTGAGATTGTTCCTGGGAAAGAGTGGAAGGTTTTGCATCTTCTCTGTTTAATGCCTGTTCTGATTCCATTTTTTCAGCCTTTTGTTGTTCTGTATACTTGTCTACATACTCTGGAAACAATTTTCGGAATGTGGCACTACAAGAAGTTGACAATTCTATCAGAATTAATAATATCACAACATCATTAAGCTTCAGTTTCTTAACTGAGAACAACATACGAACTTGATAGCATGCAATAATACGCTAACCACTTCCAAAACAAGCTTCTATCTGGATTTCTTAAAACAACAGTATAATGGTCTTGACCTCACATGCTCCACAATCCAATTATTATTCACTAATGACACAAAGAAATGCGTTAGTATTGTAATACTCACTTCTTGCAGTTAAATGCAAGAGAAGCTTTTGCTAGTCGTTGCTTTTCTGCTACTGTTGTTGAGACACTACCCGTTGTTGGGCTGTTATCCATCTGCACAGAGACAAGTTTTTGGGTGAAACTATCCTATCATACAAGCATAAAAAATTTGAATTGTCATAAATTGCATTCATGGTAGGTTAAATTTTATCAATGGATTTGGCACAGCACCATCTAAAACAATTATTAGTAAGAATTAAATAAACATAAACAGAAAACACATCTAAGTATTCCAAACTAGCAGGCAAAAAACTCGCATAAAAAGATTCAAGATTAACTTACCATAAAGGAAAGAAGTCCTGTAAGAATGCTGCATCCATAGTTTCAAGTTTGACTTTTATCAGTAAATCACAGTATTGGTGGAAAATTGAACTGATTGAATTCTCCAAACAAATCCACATAAAAATCATGAAGATGGATATTTTTAAATACACACATACCTTGAGACAGACCACATGGGATTCCATGTTTCTGGATGAACTAGAGAATGACAACACACAGGTCAACATAGGGTGAAAATCATGCCTTCTAAATGTATTTGTCGAAAGCATAAAATAATTTCGCAATAATTTGAATTCAGTCCATTTTAAACTTACAGTCACTCATAGACATGCAAATCCTCTTGTGTGTTGCAAAGCGTCCGTTTGGAGTGATCATACTGCAAAAAATTAACATTATAAATATAAGTGAAATAAAATAAAGTATAAACGTTTATTATTTTGAAGTTGGTAACAACCAAATTACATTTTCTGGCAATTTAACTGGCAAATAAATACACAGGAACTACATTTGATCCAACTAGAGCATGGATGTGCATACCTGATGCCAGGAGGCTTATATGGGTACTCAGGAGGAAATTTGACCTTACCATAGTACACTCCACCTGCGAGAACAATATTTACCATTGGCATTAGGAATTATGGAACTGAAATCTAGCAAAAGCTCAGGAAAAGAATAAGATGCAGAAATCTGGATGAGTGACAACAAAATTTCAGAAGTCACATCAACAGTTAGCCTAAAGCCCCAAGAGACATGCACAAGTGCACATGCAAGTATCTGCAATCTTGCATGAAGCAGAAAAGAGACTATAATGATCCCGTGTAGTCTAAAATTCAACAGTTCAAGCTCCTTGTTAGCTGGAGTATGAGCTGAAGAATGACATTACCTGCAAAAGGCGTGCCCTCACTTCCCTCTAGTACATAATCTGCATATTTTATGAAAGAGCGACAAGTAAGTACTAGATGTAAGTGCCATGCAAAATATTATATGTGGGATCTCTACAATTAGCCATGGAACAAAACGACAAGCTGTGGGCTTCACTTTTCTGAAGGGAACACTTCAAAAGACATAGTAAATATAAATTGAATGGGAAAAAAATTGCAAAATTGTCATATAACAAAAGAAAGAATGATACTGCTTATTCAAAAAAAATGATACAAATAATTTATAAGTATTCTCTACAACTAGTGTAGGGAGATATTAACTCTTTAGTTGTAACTCTTGTTATGATATTATCACAGAAGCTCATGCATTCAAAAGAAAAACAAGATTCATGTACCTATTTAAAAGAATGAAATATTACTTACGCCATTCTAGAATATCACTGGGCAAAGGACGGGCTACAACATTAGGAACTGGTTCCTGTGCACATAAACGTTTTAGGTGTTAACAGGCCAACATAAAAAATTAAATAAAATTAAAAAGAAAAAAAACATTTGCTCAAATAGAGGTAAGTCAAACAACAATAATTGTGTAGAATATTTGCAAAACTTAACTCTTAGATGTTATAATTTCCCACATCCTACCTTGCTAAAATCAGCATGCAAAATTCATATCATAATCACATAATCCATGCATAATCCAACTTATAACAAGAAAGGGCAATAACAAAGTACTTCTCACTATTTCCAGTTGGTCCCCTCCTAATGCAGCATATTATTACTTTAACTCAAAGCATTGATGATAAAGTGATAAGATATGGTCTAAGCATTGGACTTTTTGGTAAAAGTTTTGTAGTGTTGATCTGTCTCATTCCCATTAAAATTGTCTTGAAGCTTACCTTCGGTTGTACTTTTTCTAATCCACCTCATTTTATATTTTGCCATACTTTCAATACCTCTTTACAGTACAGTTCTGCTAGAATAAGAAATTTTGAAATCTTCAAAGATGCCAATTGACTGTTGTTCACTGTAAAGTTGGCAACTCTACACACCCACGAACTTCTTATTCCAGATGAATGTCTACACCATGCAATGAATAAGGAAAGTGACTGATTACAAATCCCAAAATATTTTTTGATAGAAGAGTTGCCCACATATAATTTGGCATTTGGATTAATTTGGATAAGTTGTTCAAGCCTGTTTGACTTGTTTCTTAGGAACTTTTTAAGAACAAAAGGAAATCTTCTCATAGAAGATACACTGCCAACAGCACACAGAATTCAAGTAGAGCATCCCACACATAAGATTTTGTTTTGTTTCCTTTTTTAGCCAGAACATCTCAAACTTTTATGGAATTCAATTAGAGCATCAGTTTCAAATACCTTACAAAGTGCACGAAATTCCTTTTGCAGACGTTTTACACATGCTTGTTCGGCCATTGAAAAATCAATAACACACTGCTCGTAGATGCTCTAAAATCCAAACACAGAGGACACCTGATTGAAATGCCTGTCTACCATCACCGCCATGAATACTCACATCAATATTATCCACAATTCAAGCTCAATACCAACCATAAAGACAATCAATCCAAATAAACACCACTCCAACATCTATATATAAAACATGTCAAGCTTTCCAATACATGTCTCAAATTAGGAAGATATTTTTCTAAACGGATTGCCCTAAGCACCCTATTATATTCATAATCACAAAACACAATAAGCCACATACACTGACCAGACCAACAAAATTCAAACTGTCCTAAGAAATTGAAGGTTGTCCCATTTCCCCCTTTAGAAACCCTAGATTTGAAAAACATTAATTGCAAAACTTTGGCCGTTCAAGCATACTAACCGTATTAAAATACAGGATAAATAAAAGGAATTCAACCTCCACAGTAAACATAAACCCTGCCTCAATAGCTGGGGGTTAAAAAAAAATATAAATACTAAAAGACTACACTTCCAAAATCCCATTAAATGACTCAATCACTCAAATATAGTAGTATATACCGACAACAAACAGATTAAATAAATAAATTTGATCGAATAAATAACATATCACTGTTCAACCTTACAACGGTAGAAAACATGTAAAAGCAACTCCTGAGAAACTGTAATAAAATAAACGAAACCTCGCAAATTTTCAAACCGACAAAAATCCCCCTACGAACGTTGCAAAAGGCCAAAAATGAACTCCATTTTTTTCAAAATGGCAAGAAATTCTTGTAAAATTTTCAAAACAACAAGAAAAATCTGCAAATTTTCAAAATCCAGGGCCGATCGAACCTCAAACAAATCCAAATTAATGCATCCACAAAAAATACCGAACCTCTAAACAAAATTTTCAAAAACAACTTCAGCCGAAAAAAAGTCCTCTCAATGTGAACACTATAAAGCCCTAAATTTCTTAAAAATCAAAATTACGAACCTCGATCAAACCCTAGATGAGAAGAACTCAAACTCTCTAATTCAGTTTACAAATTCGATCTAGAAACCAAACTAAAAAAACACACACAAATAAAAAAAAATGTTTTATCATACCGTAAACGTACCACAACTTTTTTAGGAAAAAAAAATGCAGAACTCACAGTAATGGCGTGAAGCAGGCTAGATCCTTGGCCACCTGAACAAATTTTCCTAAAAATCGGTGCGAATAATGTTGAATTCCAAGTGCGAGGAAAATTTTACTTCTTGTATTACAGGACCTGCGACTTTCCCCGAGGCCGCCAAATGTTAGGGTCTTCTGACCGGCAGATCAATAAAAATAAATAAAAACTTCACATGCATATTATCTTCTATATATATTACGTATATATTGGATATTAGCTGTATATACACTTTTTATACATAAAGGTTATAAGATTTCGTCGTGTTGTGATGTCGGCTCAAGGGCTAAAAGATAATTAGTCCTATTTTGCAAAAACAAGGCCAAAATAAAATTTAAATTTTGAAGGGATGGGTTTATTGATAGTGGTTAAGTGTTTGTTAGTAGATTGTTTTGGTTTGATTTGTTGGATGGTTGGTTTTATAAGGTTATATGGTTTAATTTCTTGGATGGTCGATTTCATGAGGTTATATGGTTCAATCCTAAATGGTCGATTTCATAAGGTTATATGGTTCAATTCTGAATGGTTGGTATCCCATTGATTTTGGTTTTACCCAACAAATTAGGGTTTGCAGAAATTTTCCTAAAAGTTTTAAAGCAGTTTTCTACGATTTTGGTTTTATCCAACGAGTTAGGGTTTACAGAGATTTCCCTAGGGAAAAAAAAGTTTTAAAGTAGTTTTCTACTTAATTTTTTATTGAGTAAATACTTCTTATAAACATCCATCATACGTAGGGATTGAACCCAGGTCACTACTTAATTATACGAGATGATTTTGTTAAAAAGATGTCATTAGTTGGTTAACTAATTAACTAGTTTAGATATATATATATATATAAACGCCGAGAGTTATCAATCTCGAGGCGTCTAAAATATCTTAAATCCACCGTAACCCTTAATGTCGATGGATAATTTTCTTATGACGATTTTTTTAATAAAATATTAATATTGTTTACGGCATGGCTGACCTTACTGGCTGCCATTGTAGGATTACTGGCTGCCATTGTAGGACGCCTATTCGCGTAATTAATTAGTTTTTAAATTAAACATTGGTTATTTAAATATGGTGTATAACATTACTTTTTATGAGATTCAAAGCATGCACTTTTATATATATACATAGGTGCACTTTTTTTATATACATAAGGGGATAGGTAACTTTCCTTCATTTTTTACTATTAGACCTGGGTTCAAATCCTTGGAGATGTCTCTATAACCCCTACTCCACCTTGTTATTAGTGACCCCGACATAAGAGATACCACTGGTAGCTTGGGATTAGAATCGTCGTTGTTGAGATGGCATGCACTCAGCGAAGTCAGGACAATCTACTACCTTTACCCCAAGAAAGGCTTGTCTTAAAGGTTTGAACCTAGGTCTTCTCTTGGTAAACACTATAACTTACCAATCCACCTAGCCCTTGAGACTAAAAAATGAGTTTACACAAGTTTTTATGAGGGGTCTAAGTCCATACTTGCACATTTCATTTAAGCTCAATAATTATTTGATTTGTAATTGTAAAATCATCTAAGGGGTTTATTTAACAATTTTTTTTTAAATAAACATATACTAGTTTTTAAAATTTATAAAAAATATAATATAATATTGTTAAACAAAATAGGAGCCAAGAGGGAGTGCAAGTCATGAGGAAGTGTGAGCTAAGAGGGAGTGTAAGAGGGAGTGTAAGGCAAGCTTCAGTGATGGTAGAAGCGCAACGGGTTCATTTGGACTGCATCCATACTTCAAACCCTTGCTACAAATGCATGGAACATTGTTTCCAAAAAATTGTTGAAACGAAGAAATGTTGGGAAAAAAGAGATAGGGGTTATTGCGAGCCAAGAGGGAGTGCAAGTCAAGAGCGAGTTCGAGGCAAGAGAGTGCAAATTGGGAAAGAGCATAAGTTGAGAGGGAATATGAGCCAAGAGAGAGTGCAAGCCAAGAACGAGACCTATTAAATAATATGGAAGGAAAGTCATCTTTGACAGCCCTAATGGGAAGTGAGGATGCCCTAGTTGGAAGTATGGAGGCCTAAGTTGGAGATAAGCATAAGAGCGAATACATGGCAAGTTCATTCCAGGTAATAGATGCTACACCAAAAGTGAGTATCAAGGATGAGATGATTGAGCATGATATAATGGTTCTTAAAAGTAGGGGGTTAATATGTAAGTTCCATACCCCGAGAGGGATACCGGATTTGTAAGTTCTTGGGTTTTAATCTAGAAGATCCAAGTTGAAACCTCAATACGAGGGGATCAGGACCCCTCATAAAAATAGAAAAGGCATAACGATATATATATTGACTAAAGTGTTTGTTTTCCATGAAGATATTTCTGAAATAGAAAATACATGGTCGAAAAAGATTGACTTTACAAAGCATTAAAGCCTCGCACATAAATATGCCAATAAAGAGTAAAGGCACACTTTTTAAAGGTAGACAACTCAATTGCTATGGGGCAACAACTTGTAGAAGTAGTTAAGACCGTTAAAGCTGAAAATGTGGCGCATGTAGGGTGGTTAGAAAAGCACACAATAGTTGGACATCATAAATTCAGATTGTGCGGAAGACCTCACCAGTCTGCTATAAGTGTAAGTACGAGAAGGCTGAAAGGATTTCATAGTGAAGACTGAAATAACATGAGAAGCAAAAAATCTCGTTGTGAGAAAGATGAAGTGCTACAATAGAACAAATATGGCATCCTCAAGTACTTAAGTTGATTACCCTGAAGGCATTGTTGCTCGCATAAGAATGCTAATAGATAACAACCTGTATCGGACCACATCTGGACAAGCGAGAACCAATAAGATGTTAGACTATATGTTAGCGTAGTTATTTCATTATTTGTCTTCTTATGCATTTGTTATTTTGTTATAACAATATGCTATTGTACGCTGGTTGGTTTGGCAACCTCCGGCATTATTGTTATTGCAGTGTTATTTAAACTGCACAATTCAATAAACAAGTTAATCGTTTTTCTAACATGGCATCAGAGCCAGTGGCGTGAAGAGAGAGGCTGGAGGCGGACGAAGCTATTTGCTGGGAGAAGGTTGCTGTTGCGACGTGATTTTTTTTTTTTTCACGCCATTGCGTGATAAATTTTATTAAAAAAAAAAAAAATTATTACGCGGGCCTGCTTTGGACGCAGCGCAGGCATCCCGCGCGCGCACGCGCCCCGCAGCCCCTCCCCCCCCCGGCTGGAACGCGACGCGCGGACTGCGCGCGCTCACCCCGCAGCCCCTCCCCCCCGGTTGGAACGCGACGCGCGGACTGCGCGCACGCGCCCTCCCCGGCTGACGCAGGCGTGCGTCCCTCCCCCCCGTTGGAGGTTGCGCGACGCGTGCTCCCCAACCCCCCCCCGTTGGAGGCTGCGCGACGCGCGCCCTTGGCTGACGCAGCGCAGCCGCGCCGCCCCCCTGGCGAATTTAAAAAAAAAAAAAATGCCTACGAGCACAGCAAGCCGCGACGCGCAGCAAGCGCAGCCGTGGACGCTACGGCAGGAGGTCGCTGCGGAGGCAGCCACAGTGGGCTCGGGAAGCAGAGAGGAGGACGGGAGAGCACGAGAGGAGGTTGCTGCGGCCAACTTGCAGAGGCCGGGCAGCAGACTGAGGACCCTCCTCAAATACGAGGGGGCCTCTTGATCCTTTCGGATCAGCCCGCTGGCTCACGTGGTCGTGAGCCGTGCGGTAAGGCTCTGGGAGCCTGCAGGTCGGGGGTTCAAATCCCGCCGACTCCCCCCTTTCAAAGGTAAAAAATTTTTTCAAAGGTTTTTTAATTATTATTTTTTTAGTTAAAATTTTTAATTTTAATTTATTTTTTTATAGTTTTAAAACTTTATAAATTAAAATTTATTTTTAATTTATTTTTTCATAAGTTTTAAAAACTATATAAATTAAAATTATTTATTTTAACTTTAAATACATAATAATTATTAAAATGCTTTGTTAAAGAGAATTTTTTTTAGGGGGGATATTTTTTTCAAAAAATCAAAGGGGGAATGTGAGTAATTTTCTGAAAAAAGCAATTTGGCGAATTGTAAAAGGTGCATTTTCGGCTGTGTCCGACACCTGGAGGGTTAATTCTTGTGGGCACTTTTTATGTTGTATGTTGCATATTTCATTTTTTGCACTACTTCATTAAAAGTTAAAAAAATCAAATTCACTCCCTAAGTCCCCGGAATAATTAAAACCCATCCGTGCAATTTATTGCACTGCAACGTTCGGTATTTGTGATACCTTTGGCCAGCACTTACAGGTAAAGCTGTCGTGATTGGGCTCATCGTATCCGCCGCCTAATATAGTTGCTACAACGACGTCTGAGCTTGTTCTCTATAAATCGTCGGGGAGAGATAAGTTTGCCATTTTTTGCATTTTTTTACTCCATCCACTACCCTTAATCGCTCTTGTGTTTAGGCGTAAATCCTGACGAAGTATTCTTCATAGTGTTTAGGGGAAGTTACGCCCCACGCATGAGAAGAATCTTCTATGGTAGGTGCCATCAACAAGGCGATTCCCTTTCAGTCATGCTTATGTTCCACGTATCGTATGATCTCTAAAACTCACCTATAGTCTCCCTCACGTAAGGGCGGGTGATTTTTGTTGATCTTTCTAAATACCTATAGTTTCCCTCACGTAAGGGCGGGTATTTTGTACGGTATAACGGCCTAGCAAAAGGTATATCGAAAGGGGGACCAATTGGTGTTATAAGGAACCTTCACTATGGCCGTTGTTGCAAAGTTGATGACTGATCCGCATCAGTTATTGAAAGGTCCAAATTATACACCATGGAAACATAAGATGAAGGCAATTCTCCAAATGGAAGATTTATGGGATATTGTTACTGGAGTAACATCTAGGCCTTCATCAGCATCAGGATCCACAACTCCTTCTGCTGATCAGATAGCTTTTGACAAGAAAGACAGTCGAGCAAAGGTGCTCATTTTGTTTGTTGTTTCAGATGAAGTGCAACCTCATATAGTCGACAAAGCAAGTGGTAAAGAGGCATGGGATGCCCTTAAAACCATCTATGAGGGAAAGAATGATTCCACCATTCTTCATCTTCAACAACAACTTCATAACTCGAGTTTGAGACAGGGTGAAACAGTTGAACTCTTTACGTGCAGAGTGTCTGAATTGAAAGAGAGATTGAATTCTTTGGGAGATTCTGTGGACGAAAAGCTTCTCGTTTCAATTGTGATGAGAGCTTTACCTTCTTCATTTGATATGTTGATCACCTCCATCCAGGTGTCTCAACGACAAATTACCTACATCGAGTTGGTCAATCTGCTTCAACAACAGGAGGCACGCCAACTTCACAAGGATGATTCTTCCAATACAGCCCTATACACCAACGAGGCGGGGGTTCTAGGAAGAAAGGTAATGGGCAAAAAGGAGGCAACTTTCGGAAAGGAGAAAATTCTCAACAGGACATGAAAGGAAAAGGAAAACAACCTCAACAGAAGAAGAGGTGGTGCAAGATCTGTGAGAAAGACAACCATGACACCAACAAGTGTTGGCATAAGAACAAGCAGAAAGGCCAAAACAAACCACAAAATAAAAACAAGCAACCCCAGGTGAATGTTGTTGTTGAAGAATCTGACTCAGATTTTGAATGGGCACACAAGGTGCTCATGACTACCACAGATTCCACACAGAGGGATCCTGTTTGGTATGTCGATTCTGGAGCTAGCAAACATATGACTGGCGACAGATCGTGGTTTGAATCATTCGTGGCCAAAGAGGGCAAACCTGTCACCATTGTCGATGATAAAACCTACAGGGTTCAGGGAGAGGGTACAGTTTCAGTCACTCTTCCTGATGGCAAGTGTCAGATTGACAAAGTCCTCTATGTTCCGGGATTGGCTAACAATTTGTTGTCAATCACACAAATCCTGGATAGAAATATGGTTGTCAACTTTCGTGTTGAGAATGGAAAGAAGTGTTGTACTATTACCAGGAAGGGTAAGCAGATTGCAACAACTTCATATAAGCACGACTTATTTGCCCTAGATGCTATCTCTACTCCACATGTTGCCATGACTGTCTCTACCAAGGAGGCAACTTCCCTATGGCACAAGAGATATGGGCATCTTAGTTCTGGCTACTTACTTGAGCTCAGTAAGTATGAGATGGTAAAGGGTCTTCCTTCCCTTTCTGCCACATTGCCAGTGTGCTCTGACTGCTTGGCAGGAAAGCAGCATAGAGTACCATTTGAGAAGAGCTCAACAAGAGCACAAAAACCTCTGGAGTTAATTCACACCGATCTGTGCGGTCCTTTCACACCCAACAGTTGTGGAGGGAAGAGGTACTTTCAGTTATTCGTAGATGACTACTCACGAAAGATGTGGGTTTTCTTTCTCCAACTGAAATCCGAAGCTTTCGCATTCTTCCAGCAGTTCAAGAAATCCGTTGAGAAGGAGTCAGGAGCTTCTATTAAAACCCTTCGCTCAGATCGAGGGGGGGAGTTTACCTCTAATGAATTTTTTGCATTCTTAGATAAGCATGGAATCAAGAGACAGTTAACAACTGCCTATACTCCTCAGCAAAATGGAGTTGCTGAGAGAAGGAACCGTTCTATCATGGAAATGGTTCGTTGTATGCTCACAGGAGCTACTCTTGGGCAACAATATTGGGCGAAAGCTGTCACCACTGCAGATATATCCGTTGAATAGGGCACCCACAAAGGCCCTAAAAGGAATGACTCCACGGGAAGCATGGAGTGGTCGAAAACCCTCCATATCTCATCTACGTATTTTTGGATGTCACGCTTTCATGCACATACCGAAAGAGAAAAGGAAGAAGCTAGATGAGAAAACAATGAGATGTATTTTTCTTGGTTATGATGAGCACTCTAAAGGATATCGTTTGATAGATCCTTTGACCAAGAAAATTCATGTCAGCAGAGATGTTGTCTTTGATGAAGCTTTCACATCACAGAGCACATCTAAAGTACACCTAGATCTTGTGGAATCTAAGGAAGAGAAGATTCCTTCGTCAACACAGACAGGAGGTCCTTCTACATCTTCTTCAACACCACCGAAGAAGAATCCAAAATGGTGTACAAATACAATCGGAGACACAAATTTATCCACTCCTCCCAATTTGAACTTGGATAGACCTCGTACACGCGGTATGGCTCAAAAGGAAAAAGAAGCCAAAGAAACTGGTGAGGTTGATGATCTTTGTCAATCTTTTGAGGAACTTTCTGTAACTCCACGTACGGAAGTAGAGGATATGGATATTGATGATGACAGGGCGTTCATGTCTACCATAGATGATCTTGAACCTGCATCAGTGCAAGATGCTCTTAGTGAGCCTCAGTGGAAGGCCGCTATGGATACAGAGTATGAGTCTTTGATGAAAAATAAAACTTGGAAGCTTGTTGATCTGTCGCATGGAAAGAAACCCATTGGCTGCAAATGGGTATATAAAGTCAAGTACAAGGCAGATGGAACAATTGATAAGCATAAGGCCCGTCTTGTTGCAAAGGGCTATGCTCAAAAGGAAGGCATTGACTACGAGGAAACTTTTGCACCTATTGCTCGGATGACCACAATTCGAGTTATGTGTGCTATGGCAGCACAATATGGGTGGAAAGTTCACCAGATGGATGTCAAAAGTGCCTTTCTAAATGGTGATCTCCAAGAAGAAGTCTACATGACTCGACCAGAAGGATTTGAAGTGGAAGGCCAAGAGCAGAAGGTTTGCAAATTGGTCAAATCCTTATATGGTCTGAAACAAGCTCCTCGAGCTTGGTATATAAAAATGGACAATCACCTTATGCAGCATGGATTTAAGAGATGTCCGTCAGATGCAAACCTCTATTTCAAGAAACAGGGTTCTGAGATAGTGTTGCTTGTACTCTATGTTGATGATCTGCTCATTACAGGGAGTTTAGAAACTATGATCTCTATTGTCAAAAGAAACTTGTGTAAATATTTTGAGATGACAGATCTCGGACTTCTCCATTATTGTCTTGGTCTGGAATTCAGCCAGAAGGAGCACTCCATCAAAGTGTCTCAGAAAAAATATGCCAAGACATTGCTTGGAAAAATATCGCATGACTCGATTGCAAGCCAATGGCAACTCCGATGGAGAATGGACTTCGGTTATCGTGATATGATGATTCACCTCGGGTAGATGGTACTCTCTATCGACGATTGATTGGGAGTCTCATATATCCGACCAATACTAGGCCAGATCTCGTATTTGTTGTCAACTATCTTTCGAGGTTCATGCAGGAGCCTAAGACCACTCATTGGAAAGCGGCAAAACGTGTTCTTCACTATGTCCGTGGTACTATGGAATATGGCCTAGAATACAAGAGGAACAACAAATTCTTCTTGCAAGGATACACGGACTCCGACTATGCCGGATCATTTGATGATCGCAAGTCAACTTCTGGATACATTTTTCATCTGGGATCCGGTCCTGTCTCTTGGCACAACAAGAAGCAACAGGTGGTTGCTATTTCATCAACGAGAGGTAGAGTATCGCGCCGCACGTGAAGCTGTGTGCGAAGTGATATGGTTGCGTCGCATTCTGACAAGTATGGGCCATCCATCAAAATCTCCAATACACTTGTTTTGCGACAATCAGGGTGTTCTGAACCTCGTCAAGAATCCAGTCCATCATGAAAGAACAAAGCACATTGACACACAATGTCATTTCATTCGAGATGAAGTTCCAAAGCACCGAATTCAGCTTCAACACATTCCCACCGATGCTCAAGTTGCAGACATTTTCACTAAGGCACTTGGACGTGTCAAATTTGAGTTGTTTCGCAGCTCTCTTTGTATTGCAAAATGATGTAATCAGGGGGGATGTTAGTATAGCTAGTAGTCATCCTATTACCCAAATAATGTAATAAGGGGGGATGTTAGCGTAGTTATTTCATTATTTGTCTTCTTATGCATTTGTTATTTTGTTATAACAACATGCTATTGTACGCTGGTTGGTTTGGCAACCTCCGACATTATTGTTATTGCAGTGTTATTTAAACTGCACAATTCAATAAACAAGTTAATCGTTTTTCTAACACTATATACATAGGTTGAGACCTGGTGGTAGTCTTACTATGTCTCAAATGTGGGAAGCAGATAACACAACCATAGACTATTTCAAAATGGTGGAAGAAAGCCCATGAAAACATGTTGCCCTCCTCATGGGTTTGTTTAAAAGAGCACAACGGTATAGAGATCTAGACAAGCCTCACTGCAACTAGTGGATAAGCAATCTAGGTAGGTTGACCTACCCCAAGGTGTACTTCTCTTCAAACCTAATATCTTGGTTGGCGGTGGCATATAATCCAAGAATAAAGTAGTTTAGGAAGCATGATGGCAAACCCTTAGTGCACCTCATTGTCGATGTGTTTAAAAGAATTTTCAATCTAGATAAGGCTACCCTAATGTTGGAAAGAACGGTGTTGAAGGCTCAATCTAATCAGATCCTATTTACAGAAGCCTACCCTAAATTGTTTAGGTACGATGCTTAGGTCTTTTATGAATTACCTCTTCACAAAAGATATTTGCAACCATGGGCAATGGACTATGCTGACGTGATTGGTATAGACTTAGGTGTACTTGACTATGGTTTCAAAGGAAATAATACATTTGATAATTCAAAGTAATAGTTAGTTCCATATGCACATGTATGTATGGGAGCATGTCATAATTGAGAGGATGGACCTAGAATTGAAAGCCTTGCAGTAAGCCATTAAGCAAGATAAAAAAGAAATACCTCCATTCACAAATTACTCCCTGTTGATCCTCGTATTTGTTGGCTACTTGGAAAGAAGCAAAACCAAGGAACTAGGAGGAATATCGAAGGCACCAGATGTCCAAGACAAATTACCATGGATTCATGAAGGAGAGTCCAGACATGCTCAGGTTTTGAAAAGATTTTTGTCCTTGGTTCATGAGTACCTATGTGGATATGTCCCTAGTAGAATGCCTAAAACAATTGCAATTTTTTTGAGTGAAAATGAAGTAGGAGACTTCTTCATTACAGATAATTTCACCTATATTAGATTATATGGAGCTAAAATCCCACCTAAAATGCTCCCCTCATATTTTCCATTCTCTCTAGCTGCTATGAAGATCACAAGGCAAATAGCAGAAGAAGCCAAGTTGAGGGTAGCCAATAAATCAAAGAGGATCCCTAGTTTAAACTTCCCTGCAAAATGGGAATATATGTATACAAGGGATACCCAAGCTTGTTCAAATCAATGTGGAAGATGGATGAATATGGGTTCCTAGAGCTCAGTTGGAGGCCATACAACCCTCATGGCCATTATAAAAATATCACACCAGAGAGCCTGAAATTTGCTTGGATCAAACACAAACCAACTTTTTTTTTAAGATAACCTACAAAAAGCCATGACAGAAAAGAAGCCCCTAAGCAACAGTGGAATTTGTTTAGCATCCAAAGGAAATATTATACCCAAATAGAGCATCCTAGAGACTATCCTACTGATTTAGTGTCACTAAGGAGGAATTATGTAGAACTTTAAGCTCCCATTATCCCAACTGAGCAAAAACTAAACAACAAGTGAATATAAAGCTTTTTTGGGTTTGATCTTTTGAATGAAGTCACCAGGTGATTTAGATTTAAATAGAGCAATGACAAACCCCAAATCTCTAACTTGTGTGAGTAATGGGATTTGGTCCCACTAGGTGTGCCAAAAATTGTTGGTCCAAAATTTGCCTATGGTGAAATGTGCTCCTAAGACTTGGCCAACATTGAATGATCGAGCAAGTTGCAGAGCTTAACCGGGTCAATCTCTAGAGAAGGCAGTCTCTTGTAAGATTCTAACTAGCTAAAATCTATGATAGGGAGGAAAAGGGTGTAGAAAGAAATAAACATAGTTGAAGCTAGAACTTAAGATGGTACAAATTAGGCAACAACAAGAAATGCACAAAGATCATGAAATAAAACAACCATCGAAATCTCCTAATAGACCAACCAATTTTTTATCATATGCAAAGTAATTTTAATCAATATTTAAATTTAGTAGATTATAAGTTCCAAAACTAGAGAACAAACATGCATAGAAATCCAAAAAATATAATTAATATCATACACATTCATCTAGCTAAAGCAGAAATATTCATCCACTCATACATACATATTCTGCAAGATGTTGAACCAGAGGCCAAATAGAGATCTCAATTATATTGCTTTCTCCAAAACTCTTCGTACATGCAACTTGTAAACACCTAAGAGCCGACCCTTTCACAAGAGGTCATTGCTCTTATTTATAATCCTCTTATGGTTCAATATTCAAAATACAAAAATAGCTTTTATTTTAAAAAATTTTACAACAAAACACCAAGTGACCAAGTTGGTAGAACATTATGCAACATCATTGATCCCAAATGGGACAACATGCTTGATTCATGACTACCGATTAAATGTTTCATGCATGTGGAGAAGTAGTGTGGATGAGCTTGAAATTTGATCCATTCTTCATTCTGTTAGAGTATATTACATCATTTGGTACATGCTAATGTACAACCTTGGGTACATAACTAGAGTAGGATTTTACCTTAGAGTAAGGTTTGAGTAGTTACTTCATACAATGTAATAAATGCACAAGTGTTAGAATGTGCAATGATGTAAATGTGTGTGTAGTCCACATGTACATGAATCATAGGTTAGGTAGATGAAGATTCATGTAAGGCCAAGGGACTTATCTCCCTATATATATGCCTTTAAGAGAGAGAGGGTGATGGAAGATAGAATAGTAACTAGTTGCATTAGTAGTAATAGTGAGTACAATATAGATATTTCATATATTTATGAAGTGTTCATGTCCTCCATTATTTTACATTGTACTATTTCCACGAGCTTTCATTAATGGCATATTTTTAAGTTATTGTAGAAGTTTCTTTTAAAATTTTCCTACATATTATAGTGTCAATATCATTGCTTGCTCATTTTACATTTTGTGGTTGCATTTTCTTTAATATATATCATCAAAATCTAACAGTGGTATCAGAGCACACAGTAGATAGATAGAAAATAGGGAGAGACACAAGAGAGAGGAGATAGAAAATCTCATTTTCAAAATTTCTAAAATTATATTTGGTTAGAGTCTTTCCACATAGTTGCAGAAAAACTTGTGAAGACTAGGACTCAACATTGATTCCACTAGATTGACAAATCAACTAGTGAAGTTTATTCTCTCTAGATTCAAAGAAATTTCTATTATCATTTTCTAATACTTTGTTGCAGAGAAGAGGAGATTCAAAGAAAGTTGGGAAGCTTCCTACAAAGAGCTAGGAAGAATATCTTCTTTGGAATCAATCTAGTACCTAAAGCAACAAGTTGGAGATTGAAGATTTGGAGGCCTAAGGAAAAGGTCCCATTGCAAGAGTTGCAAACTTGCAGATTGTAGATTGTAGAGAGAGAAAGGAGGAGGCCAAAGAAGACACATTGAATATTGCAGATCAAGGAGGAGGTCCTAGAAAGAGGACCCATTGCAGATTGAATATTGAGGAGAACCAAGAAGGAGGTCCTCATAGAAACTTAAAGATTATAGAATTCAGATTGAAAGAAGTAGAGACTCCATAAAATAATCTCAGAGAAGATTACTGCAAATTGCAAAGTGAGAGAAGGAGAAAACATCTCAAGAAGCTGAAGAGACCCACAAAAGGTCCCATTAAATAACTTCCAATTTTGGAAGATTGAAGATTGAGAAGGACTAGCAAAAGTTCTGTTACATATTTTAGAAGCAGCAAATTTTAGAGATCCAAGAAAAATTTCTCATTGTAAAACTTCCATAGTTGAATATTAAAGATATCAAGGGAAGGTCTCATTAAATTTTTGAGAATACTAGAGAATATGCAGAAATTCAAAAACCTTAGAGAAAAGGTCTCAAGGAGGAGGCTAAGAAAGCCTCATTGAAGGATTTTGAAGAAGGCCATTGAAGGATATTTAGAGAAGGTCATTGGAGAAGTTTTCAGGAGAACTCATTGGAGAAGATAGCTAGCAAGGAGAAGTTCTTGATAGAACAAAATTTGGGACAATTGTTGCTATCCGACAACAAGCCCAAAAGAAGAAGGATTTGGTAAAGAGTTTGCCAAATTTTGAAGGATTATAGGGAATACCTCAAGACATTCAGATTGTTGAGAAGAAGGCTATAAAATAGACCAATATTGAAGCCATAATTCAACAAGGAAGTTGAAAGAGAAAGGAGTTAGAAGAAGCCACCAAATATGAGAGATTTGAAGATTACCACTAAAGTCTTGAAGGCTATTTCGGAGAAAGGAAATTGTTGGTTTTATAGCAAAAATTTGAAGGTTTCTTGAAGGAAAATCTCAACTGTGATTTGGAGGAGTTTCCTACCAAATTTGTGATATTCAAGGACAACATTTTAGAGGAGAAATTAGCTGCGTTAGAATCTAAAAATTTTAGATTTAGGGTAGCATTTATAGCTGCTAATTTATAAAGTTCAAGGGATCATCATGAAGGAGAATTGAAGCCACCAAACTACATTTTCAGTTAGCAAGTTAGAGGAATTTTAAAGTTGCAAATTGGTGAGTTAAAGAGCTATTTTGGACAACAAGAAAGAGTTGTGATTTCATCTAACACAGGGCAGCATTTAGGTGAATCTAATCACCAAGAAATACATCATCTACAAAGGTCATAAAGGTAAGCAACTTTGGTGTAAAAGGTTCATTATTTGAACATTTATATTAAGTTCATTATTAAGTTTCATTAAGCACCAAATTAGAGTTTAAAGTTGCAAAGGAGAAGGTTTCATATTTAAGTCTTCAAGGAAGTGCAAAATATAGTTATTACAAGGTTAAAACTTGCACATAAGAAAGAGGAGTTAGATATATTTTGAAAGAAAAATATCAACATCCTACCTTATATTGAAAGCAAAGAAGACATTATTCTAAAGTGAAGGTTGCATAGACTATAGTACATAATACAAGTTACTTTTAAGAGTTCATTAAAAGGAGCAATAAGGAGAAATTAATAGTGCATCATATAAGTTGATTTTTAAGAGTTATTAAAAGTGCATTAAGTTTTAAGTTACGAAGGTAGATTAGTGCACAAAACAAGGTTGAGTTGGAGTGTCAAAAGACACCATTAAGCACAGGTGAACAACAACAAATCTTGGTGAAGAGAAGCCACCAAAAAGGAGCATTATAACCACCAAGGATTAGAGAAGAAGCCGCCATACTAAAGGAAGGAATAAAGCTACAAAGTGGAGACTAAGAGGTCTCAAAAATCCAAGTGCAACTAAGGTATTTTATCTTAGTTCATTATTGATTTATTTCAGGTTTTAAACAACACCAAAAGATAGACAAAGCTTGTGTGTCTTAAGACACCAATGTAACACAAATTATAGTCATCGAGCGGCAATTTTTACCAAGGTTAAAGCACAAGCTATGATGCTAAGGAGATAGAGCCATCTAAGGGCTCAATACCATCCTATTCAAGGTGTCTAAAGACACCATATTCGGTGCCATAGTCCCATAACAATAGTGCCATAGTAAAATACACCTATCAAAGTGAAAAGAACCTACAACAAGAAGGAGAATAATCTAGGACAACGAAGATACAAGTTGCAAGAAAAATAGCATAAGGTGAATAATGTAATACAAGGTGCAAATATCACAGAATATAAGCAAAGCATTACCTAAGCAGAAGTAGAGAATAGCTTGGATGAACTACCACCTTCATTGGATAGCATCCACCATGCATTGAGCATCAAGAACGCTTGTTGTTTCAAGATAAGCAAAGTAACTGACAAAGAAAGTTGGTAATAACAAGTATAAGATACATTGAAGGGTTTGGTTGCATGCAAGGGAAGGAGCCTCCACTTGCCACACCAACCAAAGGAATATTGTGCCACTTGGCACAAGGGAAGTAGAGTATCTATGTATCCTCATTGAAGTAATGCTTGCATAAAGGAGAAAGAGCACCCAGGTTGGAGTAACGCTCTATTCAAAGCCAAGAAAGAATGACAATTATTTTTTTTGGTAAGTTAAATGTATATTTAAATGGGTTTTTATCAAGGGACCCAAAACCTGATTACAACAATAGTGGAGATCGCTGAAAAACCTTAAGGATACAACAAAAATCCTTCCTCGAAGGATGCAAACTACATAAATCCTAAAAACCACCCACACAACAAGTGGGACCAACACAGACAAGGAAAATAAGAAAGGGCCAACCTGCCAAAAACCGTCTACATAAAGCACAACACAAGAGAAAAAAATTCAAACTGAAACAAGGTCATCCTACCCAGGGCATCCTTACGACACGAAGGATGAAGAAGAGGATCAAGGCCATCCCGCTCAAGGCATCCTTACGACACGAAGGAAGGAGAAGAGGATTAGGGATAACCCACCCAAACAGAAACGTGAAAATAAAAAATAAAGTAGGGCTGACCCGCCCATAATTATTTGAAAAATAAAGCATGAGATACAAAAGCACTTAAATCGAGGAAAAAATAAAACAATCCCGCCTAAAGGATGGAACGATTAAAATAGGGCCATCCCACCCTCCACTAAAATTTAAAATTTAAATTCAAATTGAATCATTCCCGTCGAGGACATCCTGGGACGCAGCAGAAGGATGCAGACCAAGAAGCAACAACAAGGATGTAGCAGCACGGTCTGAAAACTAGCAAAAACCTAGAGAAGTCATAACACCAGGCCAGGAAATCCTGATGCAGCAAGGATAACTACCTAGAAGCCAAAGGAGACAGAGAGAAAATCAGTGTAGAACCATGAGCCACGGGAAAGAGGTGGGGAGGTCCCAAGAAACCTCAATAGAAGGAGCCATGAAGCATGAGTTGCCAACAATAAGCGTAGGGCCTCCCTCAAGACCAAAAAAATAGCAAGAACTCCAAAGCAACCTCCAACACCGTCGACGAGCAACTTCAGGGATCCAGAAGAGGATGACTAGCAGGAAAACAACAACAATCAGCACAGAGGCCCATCCCCAAGCCACAAAAAATGTTGAGAATCCACCACCAAGCCTACATCCAAAAACCCAAAGAGCAGCACCACAGGAATAAGCATGAGGTCCCATCCCAAACCAAAAATAAAATGTGAAAAGCTGCTCATGAAGCCAAACTCCCAAGCCACGACACATTGCACCAAAAGAACCTCCAATCCTTAGCTCCAAATAGGACCCTGCAAGAAAATGGGTCAGAGCAACAAGCTCCAAGGAAAAGGAATCCTGAAGGAACTCAGGACTCCTAGGGGAAGACCCAAGAAAAACCCAGGGACATCCCAGAAAACCCCAAGGACATCCCAGTTCACAAGCACCAAAAGAAAACCCTACCAAAAGGTATGGAAAGGGGAAGACAAATGGGTAAGTGACCTCCCACCCCAAGGAGATCGTCTGCAACACTGACCAACCAAGGAGGAAGGGCAAAAGGAATTTCGGGGAACTAGGAAAAAACCCAAGGACATCCCATAAAACCCTAGGGATGTCCTAGATCATAGGCACCAGAAAAAAACCCCACTAAAATGCATGGAAAGGGGCAAACAAACCGGTAAGTGACCTCCCACCCCAAGGAGATCATCTGCATCACCAGCCAACCGAGGAAGAGGGCAAAGGAAGTGCCAGGGAATTGGGACAAGATCAGGGATCTAGGATAGGACCAGGAATGGGTTGCAGGGAAATGGAGGACTTCCCAGGGAAGTCCCCTACAAGCCACTTGAATGCATGTTGAAGGAATGACAATTATTAGTGCAACACTCAAAGTATATTACGAGGCTTGCACCACCCCCAAATTAATGCCTCCAAAGGACATAACCTCCCAACGCCACCTAGAAAGAAGTCCTACATTCTAGTGCAATGTAAAGCACCAAGTGTCATGTGTTTCAAAGGAAGAGAAGCATATTAATAGCCTAGTCTAAAGAGACCATGAATATCCAACATAGAGAGGTCAAAGTGCATTGAAGGAGGAGAAGACTATCATAAGGCACCCATTGAACATAGAGCATTTAATGCTCACTATCAAACATTGAATATCAGCAAATACAACGCCCAAAGCTTGGATAGAGGAGTCAAAATAGAAGCCAATCATCTCGTAACATACAACATTACAAGGAAGGTATAGTTTTACATGATTTAATATTTGCTTTATTTAAGTGCAAGGAGTTATAAGATGCATTATATAAGGTTGAGCTTATTTATTATTTCTTTGGAGATATAAGAAAATACCAACCTTAGTGAATTAGAAAGCAAATCAAAACAAGGTTTTTATATCCTTAAGTGATATTTCAAAAATGCATTAGTTGAAATACAAATATTATAATATTTGCAAATAATTAAAATAGGATATATAAGGTTTTCTACCTTGAAAAATTAAAAGTATTATTCTTTTGCAAATATTATCATTTTTTAAAATTCCAAATTAGGGAGATATAAGGAGTACTACATCAAACTTTATATCATTGAAATTTAGAAAATTGAACCATTGAAAATTAAGGTTAAAGGAAGCAAAAGGATGGTTGATTTTAGATACTTAAATGGGGTCAATATGTGTCTCATCATAAATCAAAATGAGATAGAAGCTACTGGATCAATTCATAGAGATATATATGCTCTAGATTCGATTAAGACTTCACAAGATATTGTTGTATTTCAATATAATACTAATGCATTTTCTAAGGAACAAATTGCAAAAAATGAAGAACCTATATATCATAAAAGCAGATGAGAGAATAGAAGATTAAAAATTAAAAATATGAGAGGACAACAAAACTATGGACTACCTGGCCATCTACAAACTAAAGAAGAAGAGGAAGGACCTCATCAAGCTGAAGAATATTCAAAATATGAAGATCCATATTGAAGACTAAAGTCTTCAATACATAAATTATGCGATACAGGGGGGTGTTAGAGTATATTACATTATTTGATACATGATAATGTACAACCATGGGTACATAACTAGAGTAGGAGTTTACCTTAGAGTAAGGTTTGAATAGTTACTTCATGCAATATAATAAATGCACAAGTGTTAGAATGTGCCATGCTATAAATGTGCATGTAGTCCACATGTACATGAGTCATAGGTTAGGTGGATGAAGAGTCATGAAAGGCCAAGGGACTTATCTCCCTATATATATGCCTTTGAGAGAGAGAGGGTGATAGAAGATAGAATAGTGACTAGTTGCATTAGTAGTAATAGTGAATACAATGTAGATCCTTCATGTATTTATGGAGTTTTCATGTCCTCCATTATATTACATTGTACTATTTTCATGAGCTTTCATTAATGGTATATTTTTGAGTTATTGCAAAAGTTTCTCTTATATTTTTCTTGCATATTATAGTGTCATTATCATATAGTTATAATTGCTTGCTCATTTTACATCTTGTGGTTACATTTCCTCTAATATATATCATCAAAAGCTAACATGTTCTTGAAAACACCTGTCACAGTTGATCTATAACGACCATGGTAGACTGAAACCTTCATAGAATATTTTGTCCCTTGTAACTTGTGTGGTCATGACACAAAAATATATCATGATGTTGCATCCCCTTCTACATCCTCGGGCCTACGAAGCCTTTGCGATCACAACGTGGTAACATGTCGCGATGTCGCACCCTGTTCTTGCCTTGGAGCCTTTCAAGTCTTCGTGACTGTGACATGGAGACATGTTGTTGTGTCACATCATTATTTTTTCTTACATACTTCCAAAGCTTTAATAGTCATGACATAGGAACATGTTGCAATGTCGTGATACTTTTCAATTAGTGAGCTTCCCCAAGATTAGCAACCATGACATATAAACATATCGTGATTTCATTATGCTTCTCTGCCTTCAAGTATTTCGAGCCTACATGATAGGGACATAGAGATAGGTTGTGGAATCATATTAATTGTTCATTTTGAGCATTCTTCATCTTCTCGATTACGACATAGGAACATGTCATGATTTCACGATGCTTATCTACCTTCAAGCCTTTTGGACCTCGATGATCGCAACATGGAGGCATGTTACAATGTCACGCCTTATTCTAGACTTAGAGCTTTTCATGCTTCTTTCAACTACGGCTTCGGGACATGTTGTGATTTTGCACCTAACTTCATCCTCATGCGAGACTTCAAAAAACATTTAGAGGTTTATCACCTTATTTCTTCTGATGTAGTCATTTTGACATACAATACTGACTCTAGCTCTTGATTTTTTATTCTAGCTCTTTTCAAACTTTTATCTTTCATATGTGCATATATGTCATAATAACTATAATTGGCACCTATGAAAAAGTTGGTTTCATTGTTTCTTGTTACACATTCAATACCACCCGTCACAACATTTTGTTGGATTTTAAGCCAAACTATCTCAAGTCCTAGTATAATTAAGCCAAAATATCTTAGGTCTTAATATAATTAATCAAGAGTAGAATTAAATATAAGAGCAATCAAAATATATACTGGCCAATATAATTTATAATAACATTCACAATAACATCAAATATGAATGGATGCTAGGTTGACGAACTACGGATGGGAGCTCTGCTTGGATTTGCATATAGTGTCGTTTTCATTGCATACATAATGTGGAATGGATATGGAATGTAGGGCTTAGGTTTGGCTTTCTTCATATCCAACACTATTCAAAAAATTGCAAGTAATTTTTATTTTTGTATCTTGTCACATAAAGAACATAGATTAAAACTGCTACCTATCCATGGCTACTAGTGAGGGCCCTTCAGGGGCCCTCCATTTGCCCCCTTCTCCCAAGCAGTATTTTGTAGACATGATGATGGAGAGACAAGAAGCAGAGGATGAATATTTGAGCAATGATGCCCTAAAATCCATTTTCTCTATTGTAACCAAGAAGTAAACTTTCGTAGGGGCGGTTAAAGGCACCAATAACAAAATTATTAATACTGAAGCACGAGCCCATAATATTATGCAAGAAATTAAAATATATATAGGAACTAGAATAGGTGAGGCAAAATGGATGTTTGCACCAAATAGACTCTACCCTTGTTCTGGAGATAGCTGAGGAACTAATTATTGAGAATATTCTCTATAGATCCAACCATGCACTTATTTGCAAATTCGTAGTTCTATGACCCTCAAATAGGTTCCTTTATAATTGGGCCCAAAAACACTAGGACCCTCAAGGGGAATCTAAAAATAATTCTCCTACACAATTTTTATTTTGTGGAAAAATTCATTGTCTGCAGATAGAGAACTTTTGAGGGGGCCCTTATAATATTGGTAGCAGGAATTTTCATGCAACCCTGGAAGTTGACTTTTGACCCACGCATTAAGCCATCTGTAGTACTCATTTGGCTCAAACTGTATTCCCTACCCCTATAATTTTAGAGGGATGACATCCTCAAGATGATAGGTGATCTTTTGGGAACCTACATAGGGTGGTCTAGAGAAACAATAGAAGGGGGCTCGACAAAATATGCTATAATTAATGTTGAGATGGATCCCGGAAAACCATTGTCAACTAAAATTGAGTTAAGGATGGGGAGGATTTCTTGGGGGCAATAGAAGGACTATGAATCAATCCCCTTCAAATGTAGAGCATACCATGAATATAGTCACCTAGTGAGACAATGCCCAATACTAACAACAATGGTTGAGGAACAAAATCAACCAAACTCAAGAACTACAACCCAATTAGCACAAAAGGAAAATCAAGAAGGATTCCAAACCATATCGAGGAGAAATGTGAAATATAGCACCCAGGACAAAGGAAGAAGCCAACCAAAAGTAGGTAACCCAAACAACTGCTCAAATGGGAGAGCCCCATCAAAAAAATACGAGCTCCTTAGGCTCTATGATCCAATGGACAAAGAATACTTGATAGAGCTTCTTTGCCTCCCAATCTAAATTTGATAGCCATATGACTCAAGTCGTCCTCTTCAAACTTTCCCTCCCCTCCAAAATCTAAGGATTCCAATCTAGAAGATTCAGCTAACCCTAGTTGGTCCCTTTGTCCCTCTCCTAATAACCCACATCGATCAATTCATTTTCATATTGATCAAGTGAACCCTGTCATCCCATATCTGCCCCATGATCGGTCTAAGGCCATCGTGGTCCACAACCAAGACCATCTCCAGCTAAAGGATATGATTATAGGACTTGCTAAGAAAAATAGAGAAAAACCAACTCTTAGGATTATCCAAATTGAGAAGAGACAGAAGAATACAACTTCATAGGGAGCAGGAAAAAAATCAAACAAAGAAAAAATTCAACAACTCCAAAGGTTGTTTTTTGGGACCTTCGAGCCCTAACGACCAACATTTTTGTGGTTTCTGCTTAAGATTTTAGTGGGATATGTTGCAAGGGACCCAATATGGGTTAGAAATCTATCTTTCAATAGATCTTCATGGCTGTGAACTTGATTGACAACGACTTCTAATTTGCTACAAAAAAAAAGTGAAAATCATGCCTTTCTTCGGCGTCCAAGGCATGGATTAAAGAGATCACGAAACAAGTTTCAAGCATATGATCAAAAAAAGGTTCAGATCTCAAGCGAATTTGGTGCTAAGGTGCACCCCAAAATAAATCCATTGTGGAAACCCCTTTCAAGGGAAAGGATTTCCAAAGCATCCATTTCAGTAAGGGAGACCTATCTGGTGGGCTCTACGGGGATGGCAGCAGTTTCTGGAGGAGGTATGAACAACTGGAGGAATGTAGTGATGGCATCAGGTCCGTCACAGAGCGTGCATGCTAGGGCTGGTATTTCTTTTAAAAATGATTGGAAGGAACAGGCATGCCGGGAATCGCTTGTTAAAGAACAATGGATGTTTGGAACGATGTGAAGCCGGCGCGGTTCTAGTGGTTCAACCGGACTCGGTGGCAGAAGATGTGGAGTATTTAACCAACCATGCGCTTATTGGTAAATTTATGGGCATCCAAATTTCTCTTCCCTTTGTGGAGGCTTGGGTTAGGAAGACTTGGAACCCTGAAGGTGATGTGGAGGTGATGCTGAGTGCAAACAGCTATTTTATGGTGGTTTTTTCTTGTCTTGCGGATCGTAACAAAGCATTTGAAGGAGGTCCCTATTTTTGTAACCAAGCGGGACTCTTTCTTAAACCCTGGCATGTGGGTTTCAACCCATCAGAGGAGCGGCCGTCACGGGTTTCGGTGTGGGTTCGGCTTTCGTGGCTCCCATTGGAATTTTGGAGAAATGACATCTTGCATATGATTGCCCTTCTACTTGGGAAGCCGGTTGGGCCGTCACGACAGACGTTGGATAAAAAGGTAATCTCTGTTGCCGTATCTGTGTTGAAATTGATTTAAACAATCCTATTCCAGATTCTATTGAAATACGATTCGGATCAACCAAATGGGTTCAAAAACTTGACTATGAAGCTCTTCCATTTCGTTGTCGGATTTGCCATGAATATGGCCACTTACAAAGAAAATGCCCTAAGTTTGTCCTGCCTGTGGCTTCAAATCCTAGGCCCTCTCGAGTTGTACAAAATATGGATAAAGGAAAAGCCCCGATAAAGGAGGGGGATCAGGATAAGGAAGGCTTTGTTACGGTAAAACCTCGAAACAAAGGAAGAAAGGCAAAAAGAGACATTAAGGATAACTAGCCAGATGCTCAACTCAACCGTTTTGAAATTCTAGAGAATCTTGATCAGTGCGTGGAGATACCCGAAACATCGCTACTTGTTATAGATATAACAGGACCAAATCAGTTGTCTCTTCATGAGGTGGAACCAAGGGAACCAGATATAGGGGGTTTAAATGAAGAACAGAGGGCTTTGGTTCCGAGTATAGGTGATATGGTTGGCCCTAGCCCTAGAAGTGAAGTTATCTTAGAAAATGGCACAGATTTAGATATGCCCTCTCCTACCCAAGCATCGATGCAGTCATCCATGGACTGTAAAACTCCTACGGTCTCTGGGATTGCAGCATAAAATAATTAAAAAAAATGCTTCAGATAAGAATATGAAGGTGGGTCGAAAGAAAGACCAGGATAAAATTAAGTTAATGGGGGAGACTTTGGTAGAGTCGGGTTTGGTGAGAACATTGGACTCCCATTTTTATAACCCCCAAAAATGATTATACTTTCATGGAATGTAAGGGGGTTGAACAACATCCCAAGACAAAAAGTTGTTCGTGATTTGATTCGTGTTCATTCTCCGGATGAGGTTTTTATTCAGGAGACTAAATTAGCTATTGATAGTTTGTTCAATATTGCTCCCAAGTTGTGGAGAAAGGGGCAATGTCGGTGTATTGGTGCATGTGGATATCTTTGGTGGCCTTGCTTGTTTATGGGATCCAGTTAAGATCTCTCCTCTTACTCGGATTTCCAGCAGGTGGTCTATTTCGATGATCGGGCATGATAATGAATCTGGTGAGACCATCCTACTTACAAACGTGTATGCTCCTATTGATTACAATGGTAAAGTGAATTTATGGGAGCACATTGGCTTTGTGAGAAGTCTGGCTCCCCTGTACCCATGGATTTTGGTTGGAGACTTCAATTCTATCACTTGTGTGGAGGAAAAACGTGGTGGGATTGATCGTCTTGAGACTTTTTCTTCTGTCTTCAATGCTCATATCCGGGCCTTGAACTTGGTTGACATCAAGCCGGATAATGGGATATTTACCGGCATAATAGAAGATGTGGGGAATATTCCATTTCGGAGAGACCTAGATAGGTTTTTGATCTCTAGTTTTTGGATTGGCAATAATAGAAGCGCTAGTTCTGTGATTCTGGAGGGTAGAGGATCCGATCATTGGCCTATCAAACTCTCTGCTCTGGAGTTAGGGCTAAAAAAGAATCCCTCATTTAAGTTTCAACTTATGTGGCTGCGAGATCCTAAGCTTCATGATTTCATGCGAGGTTTGGTGGACTAATGGCAAACCTCCTCATGGCACCGCTATGTACTCCTTTATGAAGCGGCTTCAATTTGTTAAGCATAAATTGAAGAGATGGAATAGACTAAATTTTGGGAACCTTTCCTTGGCTAAGCTGGCAGCTCTTAGGAGGGTGGAAGAAGCCTCAAGGAAGATTAGAGATCAGGGGAATCATAGAGGAGCTTCTTGTTGAGGAATCCGAGGCTATAAAAGACCTTGCTGAATGGGAACCGAGGGAAGAAATTTTTTGGAAACAAAAAGCTCGAGTAGATTGGCTTCGGGAAGGGGATAGGAACACAACCTTCTTTTATAACTCTGTTAAGGCTCGTCGTAATGGTAACTCTGATTACCTCTCTTGTTAATTCTCGGGGTGCCACTGCTTTCTTCTTTCAGGGATATTTCAGAAGAGACTAAGAGGTATTTTTCCTCTCTCTTCAAGGAGGATGCCCTCTCAGATGATGAGGAAGAAAAACTTATTCTAAACTGTATTCCCTCGATTGTTTCTAGAGAGATGAATGAGCACTTGATGGATCCAATTTCCCTTGAGGAGCTGAAAAGTGTTGTATTCAAGATGAAAAAGGGGAAAGCCCTGGGTCCGGATGGATTCTCGATTGAGTTTTATCAAGAGTTTTGGGAGTTAATCAAATTTGACCTTTTGGAAGTGGTCCGTGAGTCCCAAAAGAACAAACAGATGCTAAGGGCCCTAAATGCTACCTTTGTGGTGCTTATTCCCAAGAAAGAGGGAGCGAATTCCCTGGATATGTTCGAGGCCTATTTCTCTCTGTAATGTTGTATATAAGATCATCACAAAAATTATTCCTTGAGAGGCTGAAGATATGGTTGAGCAAAATCATCTCTGAGGAGCAAGGTGGGTTTGTTGTTGGCCGACAAATCATGGATGGGGTTGTTATTGCTACAGAAGCTATTCACTCAATGGAAACTTCTAAGGAGAAAACTATGTTCATTAAGTTGGACATGGCAAAAGCCTATGACAGAGTTAGATGGTCCTTTCTTCAAAAAGTTCTTGCTGCTTTTGGCTTTGAGGAGGAATGGATTAGATGGGTGATGAGTTGTATTTCTTCTTCCTCATTCTCTGTTCTTGTTAATAACGAGACAACGGAGTTGTTTGAGGCCTCAAGGGGATTGAGGCAAGGAGATCCTCTATCTCCTTATTTGTTTATCATTATGGCAGAAGGGTTGGGCAGATTACTCAAGTCTCAGGTCAGGCATGGTCTCATTCAGGGGTGGAAGTGGGATAACAGTTTGCCACCTCTTTCCCACCTTCAATTTGTTGATGATACTGCTTTGTTGGGAGTTGCCACTATCAAGGAAGCTGGAAACATTAGACAGTCTCTTGACATATATCTTGGTGCTTCTGGACAGGTGATTAATGAGGACAAGTCCTTTATTTTCTTCTTCAATACCCCCCCTCTTATTCAAGCCAGGATTGCTCGCATTCTAAGATTCCAGGTCGGGACTCCCCCCTTCATTTATCTTGGGATCCCGATTTCATCTCATCCTCTGCCTAGATCTTCTTGGCAGTCTATACTTGATAAGTTTAGAAGGAAGGTAAATCATTGGACTGTCAGATGGCTATCCTCTGTAGGTAGAGTATTGCTTTTAAAATCTGTTATTCAAGCTTTACCCATTTACAGATGTTTTGTGCAAACAACTCCTTCTCGTTTCATCAAGGACATGGATGCTCTGTCAAGACAGTTTTTGTGGTCTGGCAAACTTGATCAATCTAAATGGAGTTTGGTTAGATGGGATTCCATTTGTAGGCCAGTTCAAGAGGGAGGCCTTGGGTTGCGACAGACAACTCTTTCTGGGCAAGCTTTGGCTGCGAAACTTTATTGGAGATGGTGTACCTCTCAAGATCAGATTTGGGCTAAAATATTATCTTATAAATACTTGAGAGGTATTTACGAGGTAGATATCCCTAGAGCCAGTTTGGTTGGGAAAGGTTATGTTATATGGGACACTACGAAAAGAGGAGCTAATTTAATTAAGCGGGGTTTGTTCTGGATTTTCAATCGGGGATTAGATGTTCTTTTTTGGGAGGATTCTTGGGATGGCCACCCTCCTATCTTGACTCAATATCCCAAGTTACATTCCCTAAGCATTTGTTTCTTGGAAGCGGGCTGGTCTCATGTGGAGGACTTTAAAAAAATCTAGTATTTTGGAAATATGGAGATGTACAGATGGAAAGATCCGCAGGAATGGCCCCAAGGGGGATTGGCCGAGGATAGAGAGGTGCTTGCTCTTATTCTTGCAGGGAGGTATTGTTCTTCATTGAGGGATAAAGACATTCTGGCTTGGAACCCTAATCCCAAGGGAACCTACTCTGTAGCCTATGGTTATCAAGTTCTTGATAAGCAAAAGTTTGAGAGTCTCCCTGTCACATGGTGGAAAAAGGTGTGGAATAGATTTGCTTGGCCGAAATGTAACTTTTTCTCTGGCTGGTAGCTCGTAATAAATGCCTCACTTGGGATAACTTGAGGAAGAGGGGATTTCAGGGTCCCTCTTTATGTGTCCTTTGTGGTAAGAATGAGGATGACTCTTCTCATTTATTTTTCCAATGCTCCCTTGCCAGAGACATTTGGCATTGTTGGTGGAGTGCCTGGAACCATCCTTGTTTTCATGTGCTCTCCCTGGTGGAGTTTTGGAGTAGTCTGGGCAGACCTCCAGCCAAGGCCCCCTTCCTCCAAGTGGCTTGGAATTTGGGCCCTTCTTGCATCATCTGGCAGATTTGGCTCGAACGAAACCGACGCATTTTTGAGGGAAGTCATTTGGTTGTTCAACAGATCTGGCAAAGGATCCTGTGTATGGTTCAAGAAACTATCCATAGTAAATGTGATGTGGACCCTCATTTGGACTCTAGGGAGGAGAAGGTACGACAGGCCCTTGGTTTGTTTGGGGTTGGTGTGAATTCTTCTAGCCCTAGTAGGATTCCTCAGCTTAGCAAGAAGGTTAGGAGAGAGGGTAGATGGAGACTGCCCCCTAGAGGAGTTTTAAAAATTAATATTGATGGGTCGTCCAGGGGCAATCCTGGACATGCTGGAATTGGTGGTGTTGGGAGAGATTCTGCTGGCGTGGTCAGTTTTTCTTTTCCATTTATAAAGGTGTTCACTCCAACAATCTTATGGAAGCTCTGGCGATACTTGAGGCCTTGCAAAGGGGGTTTTCTCTTGGTTGGCGCAGGATTCTTTGCGAGTCTGACTCTCAAATTTTGGTTAATATTTTAAACAGCAAAAGAGTGGAGGATGTTAATTGGCAGTTGGCCTCTGTGACCATTCAGATTCTCAGAATGAGTGAAGAGTTTGAATTTATATCCTTTGTGCACATTCCAAGGGAATGGAATGGGGTTCTTGATTACCTGGCCAAAAGGGCTTCTGAGCTATTGGATACTCAGAGTATTGATAACTGGGAGAGTCTCCCGTCTGGGGATTCTCAACACCTACGGGAGTTGATCCATAAGGATGTTCAGACTTAATGTGGTTTGTTTTTTTTTGGTTTTCTTTGGGAGTTGACCTTGTCTGGTGATTTAGCCTGTCTTGTTGCTTATTTGAGTCCTGGGTGGGGGCTCAGTTGTACTTTGTAATCCAGACTTTTTATCAATAAATTTTTACCCCTTTATTTAAAAAAAAGGGCAAGGATTTCCAAGACGACCCCAAAAATAAATTCTAGGGATGCCCTTCGTGGTGGATAGCCTCAACCTAATGCTAACATTAATCTTAGGGCTTCTCATAAACCTCTAAGAATACCTAAGATTGATCCTAGGAAAATTGAGTCAATATGTCTTAGGGCAATTGATGGAACTCCTATTGTTAAGCTTGATATGGGTGACATTCAGACTAGCATTGAAGATCTGGAAAAAAGAGAACTAATTTGTCATTTCTTAGATTTTTTTCGAGTCTATCTGCTTTCAAAGTTTAGGCTACAAAACATTGGAAAACTAAAGGTGAGTTACAAATATCTATTTATTCAAATGGTTATTTTCTTGTTTTATTTGATAATAATGAAGATAGAGAGAAAAATTTCAAGGGGGTCCCTAATTCTTTAGAAGGGCAGGGCTTTCTATGAAGACCTGACATACTAAATTAAAAGTCGAATAAGAGATGCCTTCTATAGGTCTTGTGTGGGTTAGACTCTTTAGCCTCCCAATTGAATTCTGGAATTCGGTTGTTTTTCTTCAATTGGAAACTCTTTGGGAATTTTTATGATGATTGTTGATTGTACTAAAAAAATTGAACATATTATTTATGCTCAAATTTGTGTTTTAATGGATTTTGACAAACCCCTACCTAAAAAGATCTCATTACAATCTGGAGAGGACACTTGGTAGCAAGTATCAGACTATGAGAAGATTCCTTTTCGTTGCAGAATTTTCCATGAATATGGTCATTTGGCTAGTGTTTGTCCAAATAAAATTCTATATCAAAAGAAAGAAGATACAAACTCAGCAGGTTTCCAAATACATAAGAAGAACACTAAAAAAAAATAGTTATGAAGGATCAATTGAAATTATCAGCTAATATGTTTGAAATTACTTCCACAAATGATGTCTTAGGTGAGGAAGAGGAAATAATAGAAATAGAAATATTAGAAACATAATTTAAATATGAAGAGAAGAACTTGGAGACAAACCAACAAATCAAAGATTTTCAACATAAAAAAATGGAGAAAATATACACAAGAAAAACAATCTTTTAAATATTGAGACTTCAAATAATACAGGTCCCAAGATAGACTTTGTTGAACCTTCCAGTAACACTTTGGATTTGTACATGCATTCTTCAAGGTTAGAAGCCATCCCATATTCAATTGGAGTAATTCAAGAAACAGAGGAAAAAAAACTGAAGATGGATTCTAATCAAAAGGCAGGTCACAAGACCAATCAACATCATATGGTAAAAGAAGGTGAAAATCTTGTAGAGGAAGGTAAGATTAACGTCCTTACCAACTTTTTTAGCCCTGGTATTAATGAATATCATCACTTGGAGTATTAGAGGACTCAAAAGGAGTCTTTCAAAACAAAATGAAATTAGAAGAATGATTCAGATAAACCATCCACATCTTGTTTTCCTTCAAGAAATGAAGATGTCAATACAGGAAATGGAATCAATTGCTAGTAAAATTTGGCCAACTTGAAAAGTTGTTTTCCTCAGTTCCCAAGGGACTTCTTGTGGCATTGATTACCTTTGGGATTCAAAAGAGGTATCTATTCACCATAAGGTTGGCAGCTGGGGTCTTTTGGCTATAGCTATTCAAAGTAGACATTCCAACCAAATTATGCTCTGACTACTTTGGAGGAAAAGAGAAGATAATGGAAGGATATAACTTATATTATCTCTCATTTTCCTAAAGCTTAGATATTGATTGGAGGATATTCCAATACCATCCTCTCTCTAGATGAGAAAATGGGGGGAAATTGAAATATGGACATGAGCACTAACCTCATGAGTTTATATATTGTAAACATTCATCTTGTGGACATCCAACCAGATAATGGCCTTATGACTTGGTCTAACAAAAGGCAATGCTTAGCTTGTATCTTGGGGAGATTGGATAGGTTCCTACTCTCTGACCATTTCTTAATTCATAGTCACATTCCTTGTTAGAAATAAATTATATTACATCATTTGGGTCATGTAAATGTACCTTCCTAGGTACATACTTAAGACATTAGATTACTTTAGGGGGGAGATATCTAGTTACTTAATTTAATGTAATAAATGCACAAGTGTCAATGTGCATGTTGTATATGTGCAAGGTGTCCCTTGCACAGCTAGGTAGAGTGTTGGCCAAGGAACCTTCTTCCTATAAAAAAAATGCCTCATTGTAACAAGTAGAATATAGAAGCTCAGAGCATATTCGTAGTTAGTAGCATAGTTCTTTATAGATCACCATATATTGGTGATGGGTGCAATGTAGTCTAGTAGCTTTGTTCATGGAGTGTCTATTTCCTCCATAGCTACATTGTATTTATTTTCATCATTTCTATTTATAGCATATTTCAGTCATCTCATATATTTACTTTCTTTCATATTATTCTGCATCTTGTGATTGTTATCTCCCATTGCACAATGTATCAAAAGCTAACAGTGGTAAAAGAGCCACGATAGATCTAGCCACAATAGATCAATAGGAAAACCACCATTATCATTGAGCCTGAGTTTTTTGTCAACCTGATGCGTTGTTGGACCAGCCACTGTAAAAAACTCTTAGAAGAGTCTAGGTGGTAGAATTAAGGAGAGCCCAAGTGAGGATTGAAATAAATCTCGATTTCCAAAAATATTGAGATTACATTTGGCTAGAGTCTTTCCATAGAGTTGCAGGAAAAACTCGTTAAAACTAGGACTTAACATTTGATCCACTAGTTTGATGAATCAACTAGTGAAGCTCATTTAAAACATTTAGAAAATTTTACTATTGCCCAAAGTTTCTTTTATTGCAGGGAATTAATTCTTAGATGATTGGGACACCTCCTACAACAGAAAGCTAGGATATTTCAACTTTGTTGCCCGAAGGTCGGAGTGCCTTCATAGTGAAGAGATTAGTTGTTGTAAGAGAAGAATACTATAGAAGAGACTCTAGGAGAAGAGTCGTGGTGAAGTATGGAGATTAAATATCTTCGTTGATAAAGTCAACTTCACAGCAAAAAAGGCCATAGAAGCCTTGATCTAGGAGAAAAGGCCATAAAAGCCTTAATACTGAAGAAAAGGCAATAGAAGCCTTGATACTAAAGAAAAGACCATAGAAGACTTGATATTGAAAAAAACCATAGAAGCTTTGATCCTGAAGAAGACTCCAGAAGAGAGTATTTGATTCAGAAGCAGATTAAGATTTTAATACTAATACTTTATTGTAGGGAAAGGAGATTCAGTGAGTTGGGAAGCTTCCTACAACAAATTTAGGAAGAGTACCTTCTTCAGAATCAATCCAGCACCTGAAGCAAAATTGAAGGTAAAGAGATAAGGAGAATATCTCATTAAATAACTTTGGAAGAAGAAGGAATAGGAGAGTCTTGCTCAAATCCAAAAGCAATATAATCAGATATCCAAAAGAAGATCTCACCACCGACACTTCTAGGAGCATAAGGTTGAAGAAAAGGTCTCAACGAAGACTAGAAGAAGCTGCAAGATCAAAGACCTTAGGGAGGTCTCAACGAGCATCTAGTAAAAGGCTTGGAGAGCCTTATTGAAGAAATCATCAAAGGAGAACTCATTGAAGAAGAATAATTTGGCAAGGAGTGCCAAATCTTAGAAGACCTCAAGACATTCAGAATCTTGAGAAGATTTGGGACAATTTTTGCCATCCAACAACAAGCCCAAAACAAGAAGAAGAATTTTTTAAGGAGTGCCAAATCTCAAAAAACCTCATGACATTTAGAATCTTGAGAAGAAGATCCTTCTTGAAGTCAGAATTCGACAAGAAGAATTGAAGACAGGAGAAGCCTGCCAAATCCAAGAGATTTGAAGATTACCTCTCACAACAAGAAGGCATTATTGCTGAGATAAAGACTTCTAAAAATCTATAGCAAAAAGGAGGAGATTACAAGAGGATAACAAGCCACCAAATCCTAGACTCATGAAAGAAAGTTCGAGACCATCTTTTGGTGAATAAATATTTGTTTAGGATAGCCTACAAAGAGCTGCAAGATCTTACTCAAGGCAACAACTTGGTGATCTTAGACACCAACTCTACAAAAGCTTTCAAAAAAAGGTAAGCAACTATTGGTGCAAGTAGATTCATTAATTGGATTATTTATCAGATTCATTGGAATACCTTATTTGGATTAAAGTTGCAATAAGAAAAATTGGATTACAATTTTTAAAAGTGCAAAAAGAGAAAAGTTCCTTTTTAGGTTCATTTGCACATTAGTTAGGAGTTAATTAGATTTCAGAACTACATCTATCAACTACCTATCATCTAATTTGGAAAAAGAAAAAGAATACTAAGTCCTACAATATTAATTGTAGTGAAATTGCAAAATAATTATTGAAGGTTCATTTCAAATTATTCTTGATTAGTTGCAATAAATTGATTAAGTGCATTATTTTGAGAGTTGATTGGAGTGATAAGGTGAAATTGTTAGTGCATTAAAAGTGAAATATTATTAGATTTATTTGCACTATTCTACTGCTCTCAAAAATATTATTGCTTGTGTTCTTGAGAAGGGCACAAAATCAAAATTTGGCAGTGTCTAAAGACACTATTAGTGCACAAAAAATTGCAACACATAGTGGCCAAGTGAAGCCACCAAAATAGGTTAGAATCCTTCAAAACTTGGAGAAGAAGACAACTAACCAAAATCAGAAATAGAAACTTCAAATATTGAGACTTGGTGAGTCTCAAATACAAAGTATTAAAGGGTTAGTTGCAAGAAGAAAAGTGCAAAAAATTGCATCAAATAAGGAGCTTCTATCTACTTCTATATAAGCTTGGATTTTTCATCAAAGTATCCCAGCAAAAAGGGGCATGTGTTTAATCAAAGAGACAACTTCAAAACCCCTACATTGAATTCAAAAATTCTACCACAAAATCAGAAATTCAGACCTAGAAAAAGGAGTGCAAAAGAGGGTGCAATAGAGGTTATTTTATACATAAATTTGTTACATTGTATTGCACTATCCTAATCTGTTTTATATAGGAAAGAGGGAATATTTGAAGGTGCCTCAAAGGCACAATATTTATAGGGTGAACTAGCCAAAGGAGGTGAATAACATGTGCTTATACTGAGAGGGGGGGGTGAACAGTATACAATAAACTTTTTGCTTTTTAATCCAAATAGTAGCATCAGTATTATTAAAGTAGTAAACATCACACAAAGCATCACACACATGAGAGACGTCATTTTTACGTGGTTCATCCAAATATGGCTACTTCCACGAAGAAAATATTTCTTATAATTTTTTCTCAAATAATCTCTTGGGAATCCTTTCCCTACAATTTTTATGGACCTCTGTCCAAAGGAGATGTTGATCCCCTAAATCAAGTTTGTGGATCTCTATCCACAGTAGAACTCCTTCTCCTCTGCTTTGGTTGGTGATCCTCTAGAAGACTACTGCCTCCACTACACTGGCTTGTGGATCTCTCTACACTGAAGACTCTTGTACCCACTCAAAAGACCTATCCTCACTACCTCGACTGATGGATCTCTATCCACTAGAGACTATTGTCCTCTCTACTATGTCACCTCCAAAGCTCTATCTCAAATATGCACTAAACTCGGTCCTTCGATATAGCACAAATTTGTCCTCGATCTCTGTCTTTGGTCTGGCACAAATTTGTCCTCAAATCTACACCAAATTCTGTCCTCAAATTTGCTCAACAAGTCCACTCAGAACTTGCTTAAATCTACTCAACAAATCCACTCAGAACTTGCTTAAATCTACTCAACAAGTCCACTCATAACTTGCTCAATTTTGCTCAACAAGTCCACTCAGAATTTACTCAATTCCGCTCAACAAGTCCACACAAAACTTGTCCAAATATCATAGAAACATAAAGAGAATTGTTAGAGACTCGGTATGTTCTACACTTAATGCTCAATCACTTTCTCAATTCAAATTAGAATATATATTAGTTTTTTTATGGAACTTGAACAATCACTTCACACATCCACTTGACTAGGCTCAATAAACTCAACCAATCACTCAATGAAACATCCCTTTCTCACAAACTTTAGTCCAAGCATATGACCACCAACTCAAAATGTTTCCAACAATGCTCAACAAAAAATCTCACATAACAATGATACTCATGTTCTTTTCAAACCCTAATTCAAGTTCTTTGCACAACAACTTACTTCAAAAACAATGCTTATAAAACAAAGTTTTAACAACTCTTTACTCTAGAAAAACCTTGAAGTATTAACTCAACACACTCAATAGGAAATCTTAATCAAGTCATTTTCACTCCAAACTTGTTTTCCAGAAAACCAATCATTCAACTCAATTATGGAAGAATGTGCTCATACCTTTTTATTGAAGATGAAGGGATCTCATAAATCTGTCACAACCACAAACACTTCTATGCCAAGCTCAAAGAGGTTAGAAGATAAATATTTCTCACAATATAATGTAAATACTCAATTACACCTTATCACTCCACCTTTCAAAAAAAACCATCAACATACATAAAATATTTATCCAATAACACCTTATAAACTCCCAACTAAAAATAAATTCAACATCCACAAAAATAACTCAAAACCTCTTTAATCAATTTTAATGGCAAGAAGAACTTTGGCATAAATCAAATCCTCTTTCTTTTAAAAACCTCAATAACATAAATCACTTCTCAATAAAACAAATTTTCAAAAACCCTTTTAACTCCAAATAGCACAAATCATTTACCAATAAAATAATTCTTCACAAACCCTTATAACTCCAAACACAAATCAATTCAAAATAATTCTTCAAAAACCCTTATAACTCCAAATGACCCCTTAAGAAAAAATTTAGGCAATATAAAATTTAATCAAAAATTACCTTTACCACTAGTGGGATTCGAACCCACAATCTCTGCCTTTGCAAGCACTCTAGCCATGGACCTTACCACCACATGTGCTAGGCGCACGCTTAACACTCCACGAGAACCTCGTGCTCCTTCTACCACACCTAGCACTCAACCCAAACATGAATAAAAACTTTTCCTTGGCGCTCAAGTCGAACACGCCAATCGTCCACGCGAATCGATCGTGGGCTCCTTCCACTCCAACGCTTTCACACAAAATGTTGTACCATTGGACCACCGTGTCCAATGTGGGTCACACCATGCGCTTACACCTTTCGTCTTCTTCCTGCGCTAATAAGACAAATAAGCTCTTTGTCTTCTTCCTCAACGTTCACGATTTGCACGAATTCCTTTAGCTTGGTCGCATAAAATTAATTTGAAGAGGGATACTTTTGAATGCCTCTTGGCATCTTATTTATGCATGATTTCACCTTATACGTTAGTTGTCGGTGCTCCATTTTATTTGATGACGTTGGCGCATTTCGAAACCTTTTATAATTTATAAATTATTTAAATTCTAAGGAATTTAAATTTTATAAATTATATTTTTAAACTTTAACTTTAAGGAGATTAAAGCCTTCTTTGGGTTTAAACTTAAACCTTTAATTTGTAAATTATTCTGCCACCGTGGGTCTTTTAAAATCTTAACTGCCATCTCAATACGTGAGGAGACTTTTATATCCTCATAATGATTTTAATAAAACCATTTAATCTTCCACCATTTGTTTACCATAAACCCTCATAAAACATTATTTTGCCAACTTTTTCTTTAACTCTTCACATTGTTCCTGGTGTTATTGATGGTGTGCTCCATGGTATTAATAACGTCTTCATATGTTTACTTTGGCATCAATGACGACTTTTCACCTTGACATCAATGAAAACTAAATGAGCTCAAAATGTCCAACAGGCGGTCAAACGCTAGTACTCTCCAAGCATAGCAAAAGGAGCCACTCAAAGGGTTCATACTCCTCATATCTTGGATGGCCAAACCTGCAAAAGACAAGGCACAAAACAAAGGGAGAAACAACATTATATTCAAGAGCAACATTGTCTACAAAAGGACATATAACAGGTGTGAAAAGAAGAAGAAGAATAAGGCACCATTGGAGTGTTTCAAACTCCACATTTGTATTGCTCAAAATCGATGCTCAAGCCTCCAAATCGTTGCTCCTCATTCCAACTAGAAACAACTCACAAGCAAGTGCCATTGAATGAAGGAGGAGCTGGAAATTTTACAGGGTTTAAAGAACCTCTAAAAGGTACGTTGAAGAAGCATTATAGAAGACATCCATGCATAAGGAGGGAGTGACACTTGTCACTTGCAGCAAAACCCTAATGCTCCTCACACGAGTGCTCATCTTAGTCAAAGAAACGTTACTAATAGCAGGTTGGTACGTTGAGAATGTATGAGACACTTGTCTACAAAGAGAATAAGTGCTCACCTAAAGAATGTAACTCCCAGACGTTACTTACATGAGGCTACAAGTGTCATCGAGCATCTTTCATTCCTTAAGCACTCAAGAAGAAAATGGATGTGCCACTTGGCACTTAAATCAAGATTCCATTCCATTTTAAGGGCACCAAAGACTAAGGACTTCCAAGCATTCAGAAGCATTTTCACTCATCCTCATTCAACACTCTACAGTTTACGTACATAGAGCAAAATTTGCAGTGTGGAAGCAAGGGGAAGAGCCTTTAATGCTCTAGTCAAGGGAGGTCAAAGGCAGAGATTAAAGATGCCATATTTGGAGCATTAAATCCAAGGAGGGTTCCAATAATTCTATTGGAGGGAACGGCCAAAGCAAAGACATTAACATTGCAATCCTTGCACACCCAAAATTAGCGTTGATTGTGGTCTTTGTATAGTGCAAGGTAAGATTTATTCCCATTTTAATGTGCTTTCATTTTTTGGGAGTTATAAGGTTGATAAATCAAGGTTAAACTTAGAAGAATTTAACCATATTGAAATCCATACCTCAAAGGGAATAATTTATCAAATCAATATAATATTTGCAATATTAAACTTAGGAGTAATAAGGGTTTCTACTGAAAAATGATTTTAAAATATTTGCAAATATTATTGTGGTCTAAATTTCCAAAATTTGGGAGTTATAAGGGTTGCTACATCAAATTAATTTATTGGAAATTAGATACACTAATTTTAAATCCTAAAGGAATATTAAAAGAGGTTTATCAAAGCATTTCAAAGGTTGGAATTTAGCAATTTATTTATCTCAAAATTTCATAAAAAATGACAAAAGAAATCCAACATTAAAACCTCTTCAAAATTGGAAAAGTGCTTAGTTCAATAGGAGTAATAAGGTGTTAGAAAAGTTGATTTTTGATATTTACAAAACTTTACAAAATCAACCAAAATTGAACTACAATTTACAAAAGCACTATATTCATCTTATATCTTATCCAAAACATACTAGGGAGTCATAAGGCATTCTACAAAACTTGGTAATATCAGCATTTATCATAGATTATCAAGTTGCAAATCCATTGGGAAGATACAAGCTTTCTAAAAAACCTAAAATTCCATTAGGTTATATACTTTCTATATACTAGGAAGACATAAGGAAGTCCACCAAATCCAAAGCTTCATAAAGGTTCTAGAGAATTTAAAAAGGAGAAGAAGAATCATCATGACATCAAGCAAATTCTTTCTTGCAGAATCTCAACTTCTTAAAGGTCCAAACTATTTATCATGGAAAACAAAGTAAAAGCAATCATGGTATATGAGAAACTATGGGATATAGTCATAGGTTCAACAAAAAGGCTTGAAACAAGTGCTACAAAGATTCTAAAGTTTGAAGAAAATGATTCAAAAGCCCTAATGATAATAACCTTTGCTATCACCGATGAAATACAACCTTATATCAACTCAACAAAAACATCCACTGAAGCTTGGACAAGCTTAGATAAAATATTGAAAGGAAAGAACAAAGCCATCATTCTTCATCTTCAAACAGAACTACATTCCTTGAAAATGAGCAGTGGGGAAAGCATAGAATTATTTCTAAGGAAGGTAGCAGATATTAAAGGGAAACTACTAACCCTTGGACAAGAACCTAAAGATGAACTTCTTACTCAAGTAACCATGAAAGCACTTCCAGACAGCTCTAAGCGTTTGGTCACATATTTACAAGTCTTAAGTAAAGATACTTCTTTTGATGACCTAGTCAATATACTTCAAGAATATGAAGTGGAAAACATTGTGAAAGATGATATGACTAACATTGCATTGGCATCAAAAGATAATCCACAGGGAAATATTGCTTCATCAGTAAGAGGACAAAAAAAATGGTATTGTTAGATATGCATATATAAAGGTTATAGTACCAACTATTGCAGATACAATCCCAAAAACCAGAACCAAGGAAATCAGATGAACAATGGGAATCAATTTCAACCACGACAATATCAAATGAATCCTCGTCAGCAGCAATCTCGACGACCAACCAATTATCCTCAACTAGAATATCAAAAGAGAAATTAGAAAGGACACTTGGTTCAGAGGATAGAAGAAATTAAAGAACTGGAAGAACCTGCAGAAGACTATAAGGTGAAAGCTCTGTCAACAAATGTAACACATTACAAAGACACTAATTATTTGCTTGAACAGGTTACAAAGAATGCAAAGGAAGAGTACAAAGTTCAAGATGAAGAAGAAGATCCATATACCCAAATAATGTAATATAGGGGGTGTTAGAAATAGATTATATTACATCATTTGGTTCATGTAAATGTACCTTCCTAGGTACATACTGAGGACATTAGATTACTTTAGGGGAAAGTTATCTAGTTACTTCATGCAATGTAATAAATGCACAAGTGTCAATGTGCAAGATGTATATGTGCAAGGTGTCCCTTGCACAACTAGGTAGAGTGTTGACCAAGGAACCTATCTTCCTATATAAAAAGGGCCTCATTATAACAAGTAGAATATAGAAGCTCACAGCATATTCGTAGGTAGTAGCATAGTGTTGTGTAGATTACCATATATTGATGATGGGTGCAATGTAATCCAGTAGCTTTGTTCATGGAGTGTTCATTTCCTCCATAACTACATTGTATTCCTTTTCTGTCATTTCTATTTATACATATTTCAATCATCTCACAAATTTACTTTCTTTCATATTATTTTGTATCTTGTGATTGCTATCTCCCATTGCACACTATATTAAAAGCCAACATTCATAAAGTGAAGACTCTTAACAATGTTGGTTCGGATCATTGGCCAGTCATGGTGGAAATGTGGAAAACTAATGTGAGTCTCTCCTTTTCGATTTAAGTTAATGTGGCTTAGAGATAGTTCCTTCAGACCTCGAGTGCAACAATGGTGGAAGGAGGTAAACCAATGTATGGGACTAAGATGTTGTTTTGCCAAAAGGTTGCAATACATTAAATCCAAAATCAAGACTTGGAACTGGAAGGAGTTTGGGGATGTTCAACAAAAAAACATGAAGTTATTGCTCAGCTTGAAAATTTGAATAAGAAAATCTGTTTAGATGGCCTCACAGAGAGTAGAAGTACAGATGAAATTAGACTCACAACTCAATTAGAGGAATGGGAAAAAAGAGAACTCTTATGGAAGCAAAAATCTAGAATTCAATGGCTCAAAGGAGATCGAAACACAAATTTCTTCCACAAATCTCTTCTAGCTCAAAGATCTCACAACTTTATTTCTTCCTTGAAATCAGATTCTGGAGATGTTGTCTACACTTGGGATGGCATGAACTCTATTGTTGTCAATTATTTTTCCAATCTTTTTGTTGCTACTCCTCTTGACTCGACTTCTCAACAAAATGTTCTTCAAGCGATCCCTTCTCTTATCACTTCGGAGAACTCTATTTTGATTGCTCATGTTACTATCAATGAGCTTCAACAAGTGGTTTTTAAAATGCAAAAAGGGAAAACCCCAGGTCTTGATGGTTTTCCCATTGAGTTCTACCAAGAGTTTTGGGATATCCTTCATGTTGATTTATTAGAGGTGGTGGAAGAGGTCTAAGAAAGCCAAAGAAATTTTGAAGGTTATCAATAAAACTTATATAACTCTTGTCCCAAAAGCTCAAGAGGCTGAACATATCTCAACTTTTAGACCTATTGCTTTATGTAATGTTCTTCTCAAAATCATTACTAAGATCATGGTGGAAAGGTTGAAGCCTCTTTTGCATAAGATTATTTTCCCTGAACAAGGGGGTTATGTGGAAGGGCATCAAATAGTGGATGAGATAGTTCTTGCTTAGGAAGCCATCCATTCCATGGAAATGCAAAAATCTCCTTCTATGTTCATTCGTTTAGACTTATCCAAAGCTTATGACAGAGTGGATTGGCACTTCCTTATCAAAGTTTTGAGGCAATTTGGCTTCTCTCAGGATTGGATGGATTGGATTATGGGATGTATCTCTTCAATATCCTACTTAGTTCTTATCAATGGCAGGCCTTCACAGCTGTTCCCAGCTTCTAGAGGTATTAGGCAAGGTGACCCCCTCTCCCCTTATTTATTCATCATTCTTGTTGAATGCTTGGGCAGGACTATAACCAAAAATAGAGAAAACAAAACCCTTGAGGGAGTTACCATTGCTCATGGAGCTAGGCCTATCTCTCATCTTCAATTTTTTGATGACTCTACTCTGTTAGGTAAAGCTACAGTTAAGGAAGCTTCTAAAATTAAGCAAATCATTAGTTGTTTTTCTAAGGCTACCGGGCAATTGATCAATGAAGACAAATCTAAAGTCATTTTCTTTCATTGCTCTCCTAGAAGAATCCATGGTCTTGGATAAATTAAGATATAAGAAGACCTCCCTTCCGATCACTTATTTAGGCATTCCTATCAATATTCAAAGACAGAAAAAAAAATTGGAATTGGTTGTTGGACAGAGTTAAGAAGAAAATTGGAAAGTGGACCAATAGGTGGCTTTATTTTGGGGGTAGAATTACCTTGGTAAAATCAATCCTTCAAGGTATACCTATTTATGTTTCTATCGTGTTGAATATCCCAAAGGTTGTTCTTCGAGAATTGGATCAAATCAATCATCGGTTCCTCTGGAGTGGTACTAAGGAGAAAAGAAAATGGGCCTTGGTGAAATGGGACACTTTATGTCTTCCTAAGAATGAAGGGGGGTTAGGATTCTGGTCTGCTATTAATAACAACAAAGCTTTAGCTACTAAATTGTATTGGAGGATTTTGCATAACCCCAATGCTCTTTGGGCCAAAAATCTTCGTGCTAAATATGTTGAGAACAAAAGTCCTGAAGACCTTGTTCGCTATCAATTGCCTACCAAAGGTTCTCCCATTTTAGCGGTTCTTAAGACTAGTGAGGATTTGATAAAGAAAAAGTTATTTTGGATCATTCATAATGGTCAATAGGTAAATTTTTGGATATATTCTTGGGATGGTCACCAACCTTTGATAACTCGGTTTCTCGATTGGAGGCCTTGGATGGAGGAGCTTCACCGAGCTAACTGGATAAAGGTGGCTAATTATTATCGGTACCATACTGGTAATTCAGAGGTTGGTAGATATTGGATCCCTATTGAGGATTGGCCTATTCAAATTCCAGAAAGGCAAAGACAAGACATCCAATGCATCCTTCATATGAGATCTCTCTCTTGGTCCCATGATAAAGATTGTTTTGGATGGAACAACACTACTAAGGGTGAGTATTCAGTTGCTCAAGGTTATTTGACCTTATGCCATAATAATCCCAACCAATCATATGACATATTTTCTCAGTTGTGGGCTCAAAAGCTCTAGCCTAAGGTGAGGTTCTTTACTTGGCTTTTATTGCATCGTAGGGTGCTAACTGGTGAGCAACTTATGAAACATGGTTTTCATGGCCCTTTTAGATGCGAAATGTGTGGAGAGAATGTGGAAACTCTTAACCATATTTTTATTGAGTGTACCTTAGCCTCTAAGCTATGGAGGAGAATGGCCATCTTACTTGGCTTACAGTGGTCCAATTTTTTTACTTTTGAACAACTTTGGAGGGATTGGCCTAAACAGGAGGGTGTTGATCATTTCATTAGGCAGTTAGTTTGGATGGGTTCTACCATTCTACCTTGGAATATCTGGAATGAAAGGAACAACCAAATTTTCAATCAAGAAAGGAAGGATATTCACTATATCTGGAAAATGACCATTGCCAACTTAGTTGAATCAATCCAACAACTCCTTAATCACCCCCAAAACTCCCACCAAATATGGGATCAAGTGATGCAAAGATTGAAGATTAACTCTTCTAAGGGCAACCAACTTAAAGGGAATGTGAGTAATTGCAAGATGGATAGAACAAGGAATTGGCAACCTCCTCCTAAGGATTTTGGAAAAGTCAATACCAATGGAGCCTCTAGGGGGAACCCTAGAAAAGCTAGTGCGAGAGGAATTGGTAGACTTTCAGATGGCTCCTTGGTTTTCACTTTTGCTGAGAATTTGGGTATCCTTTCCAATAACCTTGTTGAGGGGTATGGTATCCTTAGAGGCCTTCAAGAGGCTGCTAAGGTTGGATGGGAAAAGGTGTTGGTTGAATCTGACTCTCAACTCATGATTAATATTTTGAAGACTCCTAAGAATCATAAGGTTGATTGGAGAATAAAAAGAATTGTTGAGAAGATTCAATTAATCCAGATGGGCTTTTTGAAAGTTGATTACAATCATGTGGTCAGAGAACAGAACAAGAGTGTTGATGCTTTAGCTAATTGGGCATTGGACAAAGGTGATCTTACTTACTACGACCACCCTCCTAGATGGTGGGCTTCACAAATAAGGGAAGCTCTTCTTTCTATCCTTTCTTTGGATGGCTCCAATACTAGAGGTACCTAGTTCCTTTTTGCTTTGTTTTTGCTTCTCTTTGGTTCGGTCAAGGTATTTTAGTTCCCTAGCTCAGACATATATTTCTTATGTTTCCTCTGTTGAATCTTGCCTTAATAGTCTTTTGGCCTAGAAAGGTCGTAGTTGTGTTCTATTTTCTTTTCTTTTCTTTTTTTAGTTTTTCGATGTGTGTTTTTTGTTCTATTTTGTTTTTGTTGTTTTGTGATTTTGTTGTTTTTGGTTTTGTGTTTTTTTATTTTTGTGTGTTCGTGTAGTTTTGTTGTTTTTATGGTTTTTTTGTGTGTTTTATGTTGTGTTTTTTTTGTTGTTTTTATGCTTTTATGTTGTTTTTGTTTGTTTTGTGTTATTTTTTGGTGTTGTCTTTGGGTTTTCTTTTTTTGTTTGTTTTTTCGTTCGTTTGTCTTTGATTTTTTATGTTGTGTTTTTTGTGTTTGTTTGTTCTTGTTTTTTTGTTTTTTTAGGCATGCTCATTGAGTGTGTCGAAGGGGGCAGGCCAAGTGCGAGCCCTAGGCATTTTTGGCGGAATAGATACCCCTACCTCCTTGGGACTTACCCAAAAGTGGCATCCCATTTGGGGTGTTTTCCACAAACAAATACAAATGAATAAGTTCTCGAATCAATGGCAAACCTACAAATCAACCTTTATCCAAACAAAAGAACTTATACATGCATAACAAGATAGAGCTTAACTTAAGACATAAAACATCCAATAAACTTTTTAAGAAACCATCATAACCCTAAAATGCTTTGATTAAGAATTGAAGCTTCCAAACCTCACAACATAACGCTTTTAACTTAGAGCAATCACAATCATAACAATGAAAAGAATTAAGTAACAACCACACATGTGAAAGGAATAAAAATAGAGATCAATGCTTTAGCTCGAAGAAGCAACGTAACAACACGACAACCAACGAAGCAAATACCATCCTCTGCAACATTGGACTCTATAGAATGTCGCCCACCGATCTGTGAAGGAGAAAGGTCGATGGCAACAAAACTCTCTCATTGCAGAACAAAGCTAGATGTAAGGGCACTCCTCATCAAAACAAGTGAGCAATCACAAGGTGCAATAGACGGATTGAGAACTAGAACATAACCAACATAGTTGAACACTAGAGAATACAAGGCACGTGACCTAACAACCAGGTTACTAACAACAAAAGAGACGGACAAAAGGGCACGAATAGAGAGAACATTGGCCCTCCTAAAAAATCCAAGCACCACAACAACGAATGAGTAAGGAGAACTTCACAACATATGGTCGACGTCAAAACAACAACAAAAGAAAGACAACCAACATAGACAAACAAGGCAACAAAAAAAGAGCTTTTAAAATAACGATGCCATAACCAAGAGTGAAAACAACCATAAAAAGGAGAGCACCTGAATCTGTTTGCTTCCAAATAATGTCTTCGACATCATTACTTGCTTCTTCCTGCAGCCTTCGCTTCTCCGCTTCTCCGCTTCCTCCTCAAGTGTTGATTACCTCCCTTTCGCCTACCTTCCCTTGGATTTAAGGGAGAAGCTTAACCTTGCATGGATGGACGTTCACGCAAATGCCCAAACAGCGTTATGCGCAGCCATGCCATGCGTGTTTGGCAATTTCTCTTTGCCACGCCTTTGAGGAAACCAAAACTTACCTTTATCTTCCAAGGTGGCTTAGTTACCATAACGTAAGAACAACTCACATTTATGGTAACTTAATACTTGGTGCTTGGTAAGCTAAATAAAATATAAACACATAAAAATAAAACCATATAACACTTGGTTTATTAAGATATTTAAGTTTCCATACAAGAAAATGCAAGAGTATTAAATTCTAATCAATACATAGCAACTTTTGTTTTTTCAACAAAGCAAACTTAAACAACCATGGCATCACATCCATAATATTCTACACCATTGTTTTATCCTCAAGTGGGTGGCCCCTTTTTTAAGATAGTCCAAGCTATCGCCAACCCTGTTGAGGAGGCTCATTGTAAACAACATCCTGGCCCAATGGTGCATACATAGCAAATTTTGTTTGTCAATCAAAGCAAACTTAAACAACCATGGCATCGCATCCATAATATTCTACACCATTGTTTTATCCTCTAAAAATGGGATGGCCCCTTTTTTAAGATAGTCCAAGCTATCGCCAACCCCATTGAGGAGGCTCATTGTAAGCAACATCCTGGCCCAATGGTGCTAATGTGGAAACAACAAAATGATATGTATCTACATGAAGGTAATTTTCCATGTTACCCTGAACTGTCGATGAAAAAGTCATCATCATCATTTCCCATAATATCTCTCATCGTAGGTGGTTTATCCATATATTCCCACCAGAAAAATATGACATACATGACTAATTCAAAAAGATATGGAAATTGTTGTCTCATAACTTCAGCATTCTCCCATGCAGCGCAATTCTCAGAATACTGGTCTCATTGGATCTTACATTGATCTAAAGTTCATTTCCTTAACACTTTGGAACGAAACCCTAGAATCTTCACTGGCTGCACCTTACATAGGAAATTTCCTTGACCCTTTCCGCTTGAGTCCTTTCTGATCTAAACCCTTTCCATTGCGTTGGATTGCTTGAGATTGTTCCTGGGAAAGAGTGGAAGGTTTTGCATCCTCTCTGTTTAATGCCTGTTCAGATTCCATTTTTTCAGCCTTCTGTTGTTCTGTATACTTGTCCACATACTCTGGAAACAATTTTCGGAATGTGGCACTACAAGAAGTTGACAATTCTATCAGAATTAATATTATCATAACATCATTAAGTTTTAGTTTCTTAACTGAGATCAACATACGAACTTGATAGTATGCAATAATACGCTAACCACTTCCAAAACGAGCTTCTATCTGGATTTCTTAAAACAACAGTATAATGGTCTTGACCTCACAAGCTCCACAATCCAATTACTATTCACTAACGACACAAAGAAACGTGTTAGTATTGTAATACTCACTTCTTGCAGTTAAATGCAAGAGAAGCTTTTGCTAGTCGTTGCTTTTCTGCTACTGTTGTTGAGACACTACCCGTTGTTGGGCTGTTATCCATCTGCACAGAGACAAGTTTTTGGGTGAAACTATCCTATCATACAAGCATAAAAATTTTGAATTGTCATAAATTGCATTCGTGGTAGGTTAAATTTTATCAATGGATTTGGCACAGCACCATCTAAAACAAATAATAGTAAGAATTCAATAACCTTCGACAGAAAACACATCTAAGTATTCCAAACTAACAGCAAAAAACTCACATAAAAAGATTTAAGATTAACTTACCATAAAGGAAAGAAGTCCTATAAGAATGCTGCATCCATGGTTTCAAGTTTGACTTTTATCAGTCAATCACAGTACTGATGGAAAATTGAACTGATTGAATTCTTCAAACAAATCCACATAAGAATCATGAAGATGGATATTTTTAAATACACACATACCTTGAGACAGACCACATGGGATTCCATGTTTCTGGATGAACTAGAGAATGACAACACACAAGTCAACATAGGGTGAAAACCATGCCTTCTAAATGTATTTGTCGAAAGGATAAAATAAGTTCGCAATAATTTAAATTCAATCCATTTTAAACTTAACAGTCACTCATAGACATGCAAATCCTCTTGTGTGGCTCAAAGCGTCCATTTGGAGTGATCATACTGCAAAAAATTAACATTATAAATATAAGTGAGATAAAATCAAGTATATATGTTTATTATTTTGAAGTTGGTAACAACCAAATTACATTTTCCGGCAATTTAACTGGCAAATAAATACACACGAACTACATTTGATCCACTAGAGCATGGATGTGCATACCTGATGCCAGGAGGCTTATACGGGTACTCAGGAGGAAATTTGACCTTGCCATGGTATACTCCACCTGATCCAATAGAGAGATAACAATATATACCATTGGCATTAGGAATTATGGAACAGAAATCTAGCAAAAGCTCAGGAAAAGAATAAGATGCAGAAATCTGGGTGAGTGACAACAAAATTTCAGAAGAAGTCACATCAACAGTTAGCCTAAAGCCCCAAGAGACATGCACAAGTGCACATGCAAGTATCTACAATCTTCAATGAAGCAGAAAAGAGACCATAGTGATCCCGTGTAGTCTAAAATTCAACAGTTCAAGCTCCTTGTTAGCTGAAGTATGAGCTGAAGAATGACATTACCTGCAAAAGGCGTGCCCTCACTTCCCTCTAGTACATAATCTGCATATTTTATGAAAGAGCGACGAGTAAATACAAGATGTAACTGCCATGCAAAATATTATATGGGATCTCTACAATTAGCCATGGAACAAAACGACAAACTGTGGGCTTTACTTTTCTGAAGGAAACACTTCAAAAGGCATAGTAAATATAAATTGAATGGGAAAAAAATTGCAAAATTGTCATATAACAAAAGAAAGAATGATACTGCTTATTCAATAAAAAATGATACAAATAATTTACAAGTATTCTCTACAACTTGTGTAGAGAGATATTAACTCTTTAGTTGTAACTATTGTTATGATGTTATCACAGAAGCTCATGCATTCAAAAGAAAACTAGATTCATGTACCTATTTAAAAGAATGAAATATTACTTACGCCATTCTAAAATATCACTGGGCAAAGGTCGGGCTACAACATTAGGAACTGGTTCCTGTGTACATAAAGGTTTTAGGTGTTAACAGGCCAACATGAAAAATTAAATAAAATTAAAAGAAAAAAACATTTGCTCAAATAGAGGTAAGTCAAACTACAATAACTGTGTAGAATATTTGCAAAACTTAACTCTTAGATGTTATCATTTCCCACATCCTACCTTGCTAAAATCAGCATGCAGAATTCATATCATAATCCCATAATCCCTGCATAATCCAACTTAACAAGAAAGGGCAATAACAAAGTACTTCTCACTATTTCCAGTTGGTCCCCTCCTAATGCAGCATATTATTCCTTTAACTCAAAGCATTGATGATAAAGAGATAAGATATGGTCTAAACATTGGACTTTTTGGTAAAAGTTTTGTATTGTTGATCTGTCTCATTCCCATTAAAATTGTCTTGAAGCTTACCGTAGGTTGTACTTTTTCTAATCCACCTCGTTTTATGTTTTGCCATACTTTCAATACCTCTTTACGGTACAGTTCTGCTAGAATAAGAAAAAATTAAATCTTCAAAGATGCCAATTGAGGTCCGAGGTGTAGACCAATTGGTTCATCCAAACCCCATAAGGGGGCGGAGGTCCAAGGTTCAAATCTCGGGCCTCGCCGGACTGAACGCTTGTCCCTTTCTTGGTGCTTTCAGCGGCGTAAAAGGTTTAAAATGATTGTGGCATGGTGGTTATAGGGGCGGACTGCGCGAAGATCTGTGTGGCGGCGGACTGCGCGAAGATCTGTGTGGCGGCTTCCGGGGCGGACTGCGCAAAAATCTGTGTGGCGGCCATAAAAGCTGGACAGCCTAATCGGATTCGTGGCGGCTACCGATTCCACCATGTAAATACCAAAAAAAAAAAAATGCCAATTGACTGTTGTTCACTGTAAAGTTGGCTACTCTACACACCCACAAACTTCTTATTCCAAATGAATGTCTACGCCATGCACCATGTATAAGGAAAGTGACTGATTACAATTGATAGAAGAGTTGCCCCCATATAATTTGGCATTCGGATTAATTTGGATAAGTTGTTCAAGTCTGTTTGACTTGTTTCTTAGGAAGCTTTTTAAGAACAAAAGGAAATCTTCTGATAGAACATACACTGTCAACAGCACACAGAATTCAAGTAGCATCCCACACGTAAGATTTTGTTTTGTTTCCTTTTAGCCAGACCTTTTAAACTTTTATGGAATTCAATTAGAGCATCAGTTTCAAATACCTTACAAAGTGCGCGAAATTCCTTTTGCAGACGTTTTACGCATGCTTGATCGGCCATTGAAAAATCAATAACACACTGCTCGTAGATGCTCTAAAATCCAAACACAGAGGACACCTGATTGAAGGCCTGTCTAGCATCACCGCCATGAATACTCACATCAAGATTATCCACAATTCAAGTTCAATACCAACCATAAAGACAATCCATCCAAATAAACACCACTCCAACATCTATATATAAAACATGTCAAGCTTTCTAATGCATGTCTCAAATTAGGAAGACATTTTTCTAAACTGACTGCCCGAAGCACCCTATTATATTCATAATCACAAAAACACAATCAGCCACATACACTGACCAGAACAACAAAATTCAAACTGTCCTAAGAAATTAAAGGTTGTCCCATTTCGCCCTTTAATTACCCAAGATTTGAAAAAAAATAATTGCAAAACTTTGGCCATTCCATCAAACTAACCGTATTAAAATACAGGAGAAATGAAAGGAATTCAACCTCCACAAACTAACCGTATTAAAATACAGTAGAAATGAAAGGAATTCAACCTCCACAGTAAACATAAACCCTACCTCAATAGCTGGGGGTTAAAAAATCAATATAAATACTAAAAGACTACACTTCCAAAATCCCATTAAATGACTCAATCACTCAAATATAGTAGTATATACCGACGCCAAACAGATCAAATAAATAAATTTTATCGAATAAATAACATATCACTGTTCAACCTTACAACGGTAGAAAACATGTAAAAGCAACTCCTGAGAAACTTTCAAAAAAAAAAGTAATAATATAATCGCAACCCTTGCAATTTTTCAAACCGACAAAGATTCCCCTAGGAACATTGCATAAGGCCAAAAAAAAAACTCCAAATTTTTCAAAATGGCAAGAAATTCCTGTAAAATTTTCAAAACAACAAGAGAATTCTACAAATTTTCAAAATCCACACAGCAGAGCCGATCGAACCTCAAACAAATCCAAATTAATGCATCTACAGAAAATATCGAACCTCCAAACAAAATTTTCAACAAAAATTCAGCCGAAAAAAAAATTCCTCTCAATGTGAACACTATAAGGCCCTAAATTTCTTAAAAATCAAAATTACCAAGCTCGATCAAACCCTAGATGAGAAGAACTCAAACTCTCTAATTCAATTTAAAAATTCGATCTAGAAACCAAACTAAAAAAACACACGCAAAAATAGAAAAAGGTCTTATCATGCCCTAAAAGTACCACAACTTTTTTAGGAAAAAAATGCAGAACTCACAGTAATGGCTTGAAGCAGAATAGATCCTTGGCCACCTGAAAATATTTTCCTAAAAATCGGTGCGAGAAATGTTGAATTCCAAGTGCGAGCAAAATTTTACTTCTTGTATTGCAGCACCTGCTACTTACTGTCAACGAGGCCTAACATTCCGCCAAATGTTAGGCAGATAATAAAAATAAATAAAAATTTCACATGTATTTTTTTTATGTAAACAAATATTATATTAAAAAATTAACATGTGGTTTAAAAAAGTCATCCCCTTATTAAAACCATAGTAGCAAAACTCGAACTCGACTCTCAGACTCGGAAAGTTCGATCGGGAGTTGGACTCGGGACTCGGCAAAACAACTTGGCAAGACTCGGTAAAAACTCGGAGAAAAGAAAAAAATAAAAAAAATACAAATTTTATTGAAAAAATAAGTTTTTTCATGAATATTACTTATTAGTATATTCTAACACACTTACTCAACATTCAACATTGTACAAATAAAAAATTAACAAGAGGAAGGAGCATATTCTAATAGCAAGCTAATAATTTTGTTTTATAATTTTTTTTTTTTGATACATAGGGAGTTGGTTACATCCACACTATTTTTAGTAGTTGTCCCCAACAAGCCTATACCACCTCATTATTTTATAACCCGGCATGAAGAGGACCATCAGTCACTCGAGATTCATACCATCGTTGTCGGTCTGGCATGCACTTAGAGGATTCGGAACAGACAATGACCTTTGCAGGCATGACCTCTTTGGTTTATAAAATTATAAATAAATAATATAATGATAAAATAAACTTAATATATAAAGTTCAAAAACATTATTAACATTTTACAAAACATTAAATAATAATAAACTTTACTATGTGACGAAATCACCCTAACTTAGTCCACCATGTTTAATAAATAAAATTTCAAATACCATGTTCATTAGAGAAACCATGGGACGGAATCACCCTAACTTAGTCCATCATGTTTAATAAATAAAATATTCAAGTACCACTGTTAATTATAATCGGTAGGTTGTCTAGATTCGATTTCCTAGATGGTTGGTTGGGATCTATTAACTTTACTTTTATTAAAAGGTTCTTGAGAAAAAAAATTGAAAATAAAATTCTTCATATATTAATTAAGCTAATATTTAATCATAGCCATTTTTCCGGTTTTAGAATGGGAAGCTGTTTTTTAAAACTGCTTACCAAAATTCATGGTAGAAGCGACATTCATTATTCTGGGGGAGCTTCGTGCGTAGCAATTGTTTCGTTGGCAGTCGAGGGTTTCAGAGCCAAATAAATTATCATTTTTATTTTTTTCCATTGTCGCGTGGTGGTGTGTATTGGCTGCAATAGCAATGGTGGCAGTGATGGCGACGGGAGAGGGTGCATTGAAAGAGAGAAAAGAATGGAAGAAAATGAAGGTGCAAGAACTGCGCGATGAACTTTCTAGAAGAGGTCTCAACACTGGCGGCCTCAAGCATTCCTTGATCGAACGCCTGCAAAACTCATGCCATTCTCCGCCCGAACCGCCACACCCCACAGGACATGCATACGTGCATTATGAAGCGGTTCTCATTCCCAAACAAGACGCGAATGATGTATCCAAAGGAGAAAAATATATTTGTATTAAAATAAATTATAATTGAGGGATAACCATTCTGAAGGTTTGAGAAGCAAAATTGCACATTCTCTCGTTAATATAATAAACAAAGATTTTAGCGTCTTGTTCGTGATTGCGCACTAGCAAACGTGGATGCTTAAGTCGTGGAGCATCATCAACACTTAACCTCCCTAGACGTAATTTTTCTTTTTTTTTAACTTCCATTTTTTTTGGGCCAACCGAGTTCCGACGTCGGGACTCGGGAGTCCGAGTCGGACTCGGACTCGACCCAGGACTCGGCCGGACTCGAAGGAGTCCAGAAAAAAAGGAGGAGTGGGCTCGGCTCGGTTGAGCCCACTCGAACTCGGACTCGGCCGAGTACTCGGGAGTCCAAAAGAGTCTGACTACTATGATTAAAACAAGCAGAACTTAAAGCAAACAATTTACAGTTAATCAAGATAACATAACTAACTAATTAATTATATAATGATAAGGCTCCTGACATTAATTATAAGCATTAAGAGACTTTGACACTGAATATTTCTAGAAGTGCTAGGAACATCCTCCCACAATCATAGACAAAAGGTTAGCAACAATTTACAGTTAATCAAGATAACATAACTAATTAATTAATTATATAATGATGAGGCTCCCGACATTAATTATAAGCATTAAGAGACTTTGACACTGAATCATTTCTAAAAGTGCTAGGAACATCCTCCCACAACCATAGACAAAAGGTTAGCAACAATCATCAAAGCTCCTAAATTATCGGCTTGTCAAGTCAGGAGTTGGAGAGTTGAAAGAGAGGAATAATCAAATACTCTCTTTTAAAAAAACCCTAAGGTCAAACCACGACGGGGTGTGCTTGCAATTGAGGGACTTTTCACATGCATATTATTTTATATATATATTATGTATATATTGGATTTTTTTTTTTGGGTTAGTGTGAGAAACCCCTATGACCAACGCATAGGGCTGGGTAGTCTCCTCCCAACCATAAACCCCTTATCAATAAGGAATTTAACACATAACCACCACACACCCACCCTTCACACACTCGTCCATGTCGTGGTTTGAACCTTGGACCTTTGAAAGAAGAGCCAAAGCCCTATTTATATATATATATATAGGATATTAGTTGTATATACACCTTTTCTATATAAAGGTTATAGGATTTCATCTTGTTGTGATGTCTGCTCAAGGGTTAAAAGATACTTAGTACTATTTTGCCAAAAGAGGTCGTTTAAAAAAGTTTTAAAGGATAAGTCTATTGGTAGTGGCTAAGTGTTTGTTAGTAGGTTGCTTTGGTTTGAGGTTGGATGGTCGGGTTTCATGAGTTTATATGGTTTGATTCCTTGGATGATTGGTTTCATGGTTCGATTTCTTGGATGGTCGGTTTCATGAAGTTATATGGTTCAACCTTGAATAGTAAGTGTCCCATTGATTTTATTTTTACTTGAGTTAGGGTTTATAGAGATTTCCCTACAAAAAAAAAATTAAAGCAATTTTTTACGAGGTGATTTTGGTAAAAGACGTTGTTAGCTAGTTAAAAATCCTAATTAATTAATTAGTTTATAAATCAAACTTTGGCTACTTAAATATGGTGCATAACTTTACTATGTGAGACTCAAACCATGCATAGGGGAATCGATAACTTTCCTTTAATTTCTATTATTAGACCTGGGTTCAAATCTTTGGAGTTGCCTTTATAACCCTTACCTCACTTTGTTATTAGCGGCCCGACGTGAGGGATACCACCGGTGGTTTGGGATTAAAACTGTTGTCATTGGGTTGGCATGCATCAAATGGAGTCAGGACAATCTACTACCTTTGCTCTAAGAAAGACTTACCTCCAAGGTTTGAACCTAGGTCTTCTCTTGGTAAACGTTAGAACTTACCAATTTATCTTGCCCTTGAGACTAAAAAAATAAGTTTACACAAGTTTTTACGAGGGCCCTCTCATACTTGCGTCTTTTTTTAAGCTCAATAATTATTTGATTTGTAATTGTAAGGTCATCTAAGGGGTTTATTTAAGTTTTTTTTTTAATAAACATGTACTAGTTTTAAAAAAAATATAAAAATATAATATAATATTGTTAAACAAAATAGGAGCCAAAAGGGAGTGCAAGTCAGGAGGAAGTGTGAGCTAAGGAGTGTATGGTGAGATTCAGTGATGGTAGAAGAGCAACGGGTTCATTCGGAGTGCATCAATGCTTCAAACCCTTACCACAAATGTATGGAACATTGTTTCCAAAAAATTGTCAAAGCGAAGAAACGTTGGGAAAAAAAGAGACAGAGGCTATTGTGAGACAAGAGGGAGTGCAAGTCAAGAGCGAGTTTGAGGCAAGAGAGAGTGCAAGCTGGGAAAAAGTGCAAGCCGAGAGGGAATATGAGCCAAGAGGAAGTGCAAGCCAAGAATGAGACCCATTAAATAGTATGGAAGGAAAGTCATATTTGAAAGCCCTAATAGGAAGTCAGGATGCCCTAGTTGGAAGTATGGAGGCCCAAGTTGGAGAGAAGCAGAAGAATGAATACATGGTGAGTTTGATCCATATAGCAGATGCTACACCAAAAGTGAGTATCAAGGATGAGATGATTGAGCATGATATAATGGTTCTTAAAATTAGAGGGTTAAGATATAAGTTTCATACGAGATATCGTAATGGTAATTTCTTGGGTTTTCATCCAGAAGATCCAAGTTCAAACCTCCGTAAGAGGGGATTGGGACCCCTCATAAAAACTCATGCTTTACCCTAATATTTTAGGTTGAAGGGTCTAGATGTTGGTCAAAGCGCTCTCTTGGGAGGGTGGAGACCATAGTTTGAATCCCTTAGACCTCGTAGCATCGGAGGACGTGTTGTCCCAACACTACCAACTACGTTAAAAAGTTTACCCGGTGCAACTAGAGGTTATAGTGGTAGCAAGGAGCAGGATTCGAACCCACGAAGCGGTGATGAAAAATATAATGAGTTACCAATTCCTTTAGTATACGCCAAAAACAATTTGTAAGTTCCATAGATTATGGCCAAGGTTTTTGGAGATTCAAAATTGGATCAAGTGGAAGTGTGGATTAAATTCAAATTACTCTATGACTTATCTTCCTAAATATTTTTTCCTCATCATTTTTTTCAATTCAAAAATTAGGGATAAAATTATAGTTGGCAGCCCTGCAAGAGGTTTTTTGCTAAATTCAAAAAAAATAGTTGGTGGCCCATCATATAGGGGAAGAGATGCACTTTATTTGAGGCCATAAAATGAGAGTTTTTATGTTGAGACAAAAACTATTACGAAGCTTCCAGTATGGGTTAGGCTTTTTGGACTTTCATATTAGCTTATAAATAAGGAAGTTTCAAAGAGTATTGCAAATACCCTAGGGGAATCCATCAAGGAAGGAGCAAACACATGCTATATATACTCAAATATGTGTTGCTATGAATATTTCAAAACCTTTACCACAATCCATTAAGATTAAATCTAAATCAAGAGAATGGGATCAACAAGTAGATTATGAAAATATCACATTTCATTGCCACAATTGTTATGATATTAGACACATGGCAAGAGTTTGTAAAATGAAAACTATGAAGAAAGATAAAAATTCTAGCCATGAGATAAACTTCAAGACGAAGCAAGAAAATCATACAATAATAGAAGCTTTATCAGGTCAAGGATATTTTACTCTGAAAGAAGAGGCAAATAAAACCTATTTAAAGTATCATTTGGCAAGTTTAGAAGGAATGAGAGGTGCAAAAGATGATGTGGAGAGAAATCCTAAAACAAATACGACAAAAGAGATCAAGTTTATTCTAGGTAAATCATCTACATTTTCCTCCAGTAGTAAGAATCCTCTCCAAGTAATAAAAGTGAAAGAGATGAAGATGTTATCCCTTGCACTTTAGGGGTTTTAAAGCAACACAAAGAAGATTGTGCTTTAGAGGTTATTCCTTGCACTTCAGATCCTTCAAAACAAGGCAAACCTAAAGATGATAAGTCTTACTATTAGCATGTAAGAAGATGAAGAGACTAATGAAGATGAAAGTATTGTTGAGAATGAAAACAAAATTAGAGGAAGACCCAAGAAGCAAGAACAAAGAGAAAAAGAACCCCAAAGGGATATTGATATGGAAAACAAAAGCACGTATCACGAATGTTAACAAGATGTAGGGCGAAACCCACAAATAAAAACAAAAAATAACAATAAAAATAATATATTGGAATATTAGGGGAATGAATAAGAACCCTAAAAAAATGTATTAATAATTTGTGAGGCTATTATAGACAAGATATTTATAGATATAGAAGTTGGGCAACAAATATTTTAACCATTCATGGTGTTGAATTTCTTCTAAAAGGAGTTGATTGTGGAAACTTAGCAGTTTTAGGAAGATGGAGAATATCTTTGATAAAAAGGCAAAGAGTGGCCCCCAATAGAAGCCACACATAGGTAATATATATATATATATATATATATATATATATATATATATATATATATATATAAATTTAATATAAAATACTCATGGGGTTTAAAGTAAGTGGTGTTAGTTCAACTGGTTAGATTTCTCAACAATTCAAGGAAGAGACCCAAGTTTGAATCTTGCCAAATGATATATGGATAATATTGAAGCTTTGTTGTAATACCACTACATGGTGATGATGTAATATGGGTGGGGCTAATTTCAATCTCATATAACCCATTAAAAAAAAAAATGATGAGTAATATTTCAGATGAAGGTTCAAATCTTATATGTGAACCTTAATATTCTAACCAAATGACATTAGTTTAATAGATTATATTTCTCAACTTTCAAGAAGGAAATTCAGGATCTAACCAAAACATATACACTTAATCCCATATAAACAATTAAAAATATATATCATCAAAGAAGATATTTTATTATTCATGGTTTGTTTGTAAAAGAGAAAAGATTGAAAATATCAAGTTTGGTTTATATATAGTGTTTGATTTTTATTGTTGATTAAAGTGATAACCTTTTCTCAAATTTTATTCTTGTTTCTTTGAATAGATAAGATCATTGCATTATAGGCTTATCTAAAAACTTGAAAATACCAAATTTGGTATGATAATATTTTGGTATCTAAGTGTTTGATTTTTGTTGTTGATATTAGTGTTTATTTCTTTATTCTTATTTTGTTGAATAAATCAAGTTTATTATTAAAATATTAAATATTACAAGTTTAAAGAAAGGTTTGTGGGATATGGTTTTATGCTTGAAAATGATTGAAAATCTACACTTAGGACTCTGTTTTGATCCATTCAAGAAGCATTGGAAAGCTTATTGGGGAGACTCTATTTTGATTCATTCAAGAAGCATTGGAAAGCTTACAGGGGAAACAATATTTTTAACATGCAACCCTATAGTAAATAGGGTTACAAGCAATTATATCGAAACAATACTTTAGAAGGCCTTAAAAATGTAGAACAAAATATTTAGTAAAAATAATATTGTTTGTTTTATTGTTAAATTCTCATAGCCAAATGCATCTCTCGCCATGATGATACATCAATAGAAGACAAAACACAAAAGGGAAATTCATATATATGTAATTTTTATTTAATATTTACTTTGTAATTCATGGAATATTAATCACCACGTTTTCATATGGATAACTTTCTAACTCATGGAAGATGAACCACCGCATTTCCATGTAGGTAACCTTCCATATTCAATGCAATCAATTTTCAAAGAACCAAAAATATTGTATAAAAAGAGATGCATCCCTGACTATAAAAATATTAGTAATGGATATAATGTTATAGCCTCACATCTCTTTATTGCTTGTGTGGAATTTTGGTTTTTGAATAATAAAATCATCCTGTAATTTTGCTTACATATCTTTGTTTTGATTTGTTATACTTTCTTATTTTTGAATTACATTCTTTCTTAATCTTCCTTGAATCATAATTCTGAGTTTTGAATCATAAATATTAAATTTAGTTTAACTTTTTTTTTGTGTTGAAGCATTTAATTTTTATTGTTGATACAAGTTGTAAGTTTTTTATTATTATTTATTCTTGTTTCTTTGAATAGATAAAGTTCATTATCAAAGTTCTAATATTATAAGGCTAAATACAATTATAGCTTGTTAATTCCATAATGAAATATTTGCTTACTTTAACTATCCTTATTTTGTAACAAGTTATGTGTGGCTTCTATTGGGACCACTCCCATTACAAAAATAAAACATTACATCGCTCTCATTACATTTCCAACAAGTTAATTAAAGCATATCCAACTTTACCTTTTTATCAATATTCATCTTCCTCAAACTGCTAAGTTTCCACAATCAACTCCTTTTATATTATATGTCTTATGAAATTTAAATTCTACCAAGATGAAATTCAACATCGCTAATGGCTAAAATATTTGTTGCCCAACTTCTATATCTATAAATATCTTGTCTATAACAACCTCATAATTTCTTAATACTTTTTTTAGGGTTCTTATCCATTCTCCTAATATTCCAAGATATTATTTTTATTGTTATTTTTTTATTTGTGGGTTTAGCCCCATTTATTGTTAGCACTTGTGATATTTGCTTTTGTTTTCCCATATCAATATCCCTCTAGGTTTCCTTTTATTTTTGCTTTTGCTTCTTGGGTATTCCTTTCTTTTTTCATTCCTAGAAATACTTTCATCTTCATTAATATCTTCAATCTTCTCACATTGCTCATAGTAATACTTATCATCTTTAGGTTTACCTTGTTCTGAAGTCAAGGAATAACCTCAAAAGCATAATCTTCTTATGTTGCCCTAGAAACCCTAAAGTGTAAGGATGCTCTTTTGTAGCAATTACCTTCTTATTATGCTCTAAAAAACCTAAATTGTTATGGGTTTCCTCCATCCTTATTTCTTTATTATGTTGCTCTTGAAACATTGAAGTGCAAGGGATAACATCTTCATCCCTTTCACTCTTATTACTTGGAGAGGATTCTATACTACTTGAGGAAAATTAAGATGATTTACCTGAAATAAACTTGACCTCTTTTGCTAGCTTTGTTTTATGATTTCTCTCCACATATTCTTTTGCACCTTTAATTATTTCTAAACTTACCAAATGATACTATAGATAGGCTTTCTTTGTGTCTTATTTTGGAGTTGAATATCCTTGATTCAGAGTTATGCATAAGCGCGAAATATTGTAAATTGACTATATTTAGGATTTTCAAAATTTTAAATTTGCTAATTTTGGAACACTTCACTAGGGGCTATTCGCCTGAAATTTACGTGGTGGAAGTTTTTTTAGAGGAAATTAGCCTGACATTGACAATTATTATGTTCTTTTTATTTTAATTCGTCGACCACTTTCGCCCCAATTCCAGGGACAATTCACCTTAAAATTATAAATGATTTTGTTTTTCTCGCCCAATTCACCTCATATACTACCCGTATATATAATGTAGGGGCTATCGATAAACATACATCTAAAACACTATAACTCAAAATAGCTTTGAAACAATAAAAAAATTGACAAGGTTACAGAGAAGCGTCTATCGACATAAGTCGATCGGTTGCAGAGGAGTGTCAATCAACATAAGCCGATCAGTTGTAGAGTAGTGTCAATCGACATATGTTTATCGATTGCAGAGTAGTGTCGATCGACATAAGATGATCGGTTGTAGAGGAGAGTGAATCAACATAAGTCGATCGATTTTAGAGGAGAGTCTATCGACATAAGTCGATCGATTACAGAGAAGTGTCTGTCGGTATAAGCCGATCAATTATAAAGAAGTGTCTATCGGTATAAGCTGATCGGTTGTAGAGACGTGTCTATAAACATAAGTTGATCAATTGTAGAGGAGAGACTATCGACATAAGTTGATTGATTGCAAAGAAGTGTTTATTGGCATAATTTGATCGATTGCAGAGATGTGTTTATCGGCATAAGTTGATCGATTGTACAGGAGATACTTTCGACATAAGTTGATCGATTGTAGAGTAGTGTTTATCGGTATAATCCGATTGGTTGTAGAGGAGAAACTATTGGTATAAGCCAATCGATTGCAGAGAAGTGTCTATCAACATAAGTTGATCGATTTCAAAGATGTGTCTGTCAACATAAGTTGATCGGTTGTAGAGAAGAGTCTGTCGGCATAAGCTAACCAATTGTAGAGAAGTGTCTATCGACAAAATCGATCATGATTGAGCAATTGTATTATAAATCGATGACAAAGTTTTGATGACTGTGACAATAGGTAGAGTATTCTTCTTCCACTGTTCTTTTGTCCAAAGATTTTTTTCTTCAGTTTCATAGGCACTGTAGATGCACTATATGTAAATGAGGTAGAAAAGTATCCATGTCATCTGGTTGTGTGTTTGGAGCATTTTTTTTTTATTTGTAGAAAACATCCCAAAAGGGATGCCACTTTCGGGTAAGACCCAAGGAGGCAGGGGTATCCATTCCGCCAAAAATGCCCAGGACTCGGACCTGGCCTACCACCTTTGACATACTCAAGGAGTAAAAAAACACACTAAACCAATTTAAAAATAAGTAAATAACAACAAAAATAATGAAATAAAATAAAAAACATGCTCCTTGAGTGTGTCAAAAACAAAAGCACAACCAAACACGCACAATAAGATAAAAGAAACCACAACACAAACCACATAGAAAAACACAATAACCACATAACAAAACACAAACAAGACAAAAACAACAAAACACTACAAAGACATAACCCCAAAAAACATGAAAAATAAACACAACCAAAACCTAAAAAATTGGTCCACAAAGAGCTGCTCAAAAAAATTAAAATATCCTGATCGAAGTGGTGTGCCGGATCGATGGCGATATCAGAAGCAGAAACGGGAGCGGGAGCGGGAGTAGGTTCAGACACAGGCGCAGGATCCAGGGCGGGCGCAGGATCGGGATCGGGATCGAGCGCGTCGGGGCCTAGGCTCGGGCTCGTAGGGCCCTCGGTGGGACTAGAGGAGGGTTTAGATGCTGAGCAGACTAGTGGTCAGGGCGAGGATGACATCTTGGGCCCAGGGCCTCCTCCCAGCCTCGATGCAATTACAGGCCTACAAAAAAAGTCTCCAGATCCTAGGTAGGGTTCTGCCTCAGGAGGGCCCAAACCCTCCTACCAGTAGATCCTGGCTAGCGACAGGGCCCAGCCTCGGGCCCTGGGCATAGGGATTTCCCTTGAGGGCATCCACATTTCCATTCAAGAGGAGGTCTACTCATCCTTTGTCTCTGGATCCTCTGCCTCCCTATTTGGGAAGTTCCTAGGAGGACGACCAAACATGGAAACCATCCGCAGATGGGCGACTTCCAAGTGGAAATTTTTTGGACATATTTAGTTGGTGGCCCTTACCAAGGGCTTTTTCATCATCAAACTAAACAACAACGATGACGCTGAAAAGATCCTGTCTTGCGGGGCCTGGTTCCTGGGACGCAAAATCCTCTTCCTCAGGCGATATGGAGCTGACTTCCATCCCAGCACCCAAAGTATCAACTTCACCCCGATCTAGGTTTGGCTCCTCGAGCTTCCCTTTCACTTGTGGCATGAAGACATACTAAGGCTCATTGTTCAATCGATCGGTGAGCTGGTGGCCTTCGATCCTGCTACCAATGCAGGCTCTCGAATGGTTCATGCCAAATTTTATGTCAATGCAAATCTAGAATCTGAACTCCCCTCTTCTGTGTCCATATCCTCTAGGTCCTTCTTCTAGTGCCAAACCCTGATTTACAAAAACAAACCTGCTTTCTGCCCTCTTTGCTGCACTAAGGGGCACCTTTCCTACCAATGCCCCATCTCCAAGAAGGCTGATGCCTCTCTCCCCGCTAAACCCCCTTCTCGACCAGGCAGGGCCCCTTCCCGCGGGCCCCCCATGATGGCCATAAATCCCAGGCTTGGAACAATAAGGAGGCTCCCCCTTCTATTCCAAAGGAATCCTAGGCGGGCCCTTGCCTGATAGATGACCCTCTCTAGGTTCACCCTTCCCTCGAACCTCTCCTTGGTTGCCCTCTCGGGGCCCCAATCCCAGGCTCCCTCCCTCGCTCGATGTGGATCCCTCCCCCCTCCCCACAGGCCCTCGCTTGCACCCCCTCTCAGCCCTACGAGTTGCCTGGGCTCTCTCCCCCGTCGGCTCCTGCCTTCCCTTCCTCCTCCCTGGATGCCAGAGTTTCCTTCTCCCCCCCCTCCTCGCTATCCCCCTCTCGACCCCCTTTTGCCCCTCCCGACGTTCCCTGTCGACCTCCCCCCCTCAAAGTGCAGCTCAAAGAGGTCCGACGATGAGGTTGAGGGCAGTTCTCAGTCCGGGCCTGATGAAATCAGCCCCAAGATGACCCGAAGTAGGACGTTCGCCATAGAATTTGGTAGCAAACTCAAGAGAGGTTGCCCCACCCTGGGCGATCAACGATCGAGGATCATTGAAGACGACATAGCCAATGGCTCACAGGTAACCTTCTCTGACATCATCGCGAGCTTCTCCAAAGCAAAAGCCCTACGATCCAAACCCCTCACTCAGCTCAGGAAGGGGGGCAAGCAACTCCCCAAGGGTGTCAAATGAAGCTCATCACATGGAATGTCAAGGGGCTCAATGGTGCCCCAAAAAAAAGGATCCTCGACCAACTTCGCAAGGATCATCGCCCGTCCTTCCTCCTCCTCCAAGAGACCAAAATAGATGAAGCGATCGCTCAGAGGGTCGCCCAAGCTATTTGGTGAAATTGTGAGTCACTGTCTACCCCTACGGTTGGCACAACCGGAGGCCTACTGTGCATGTGGGATCCTTGATCTTTTGAGGGGAGACTCATTTCATCTTCCCCCAAAATAATCAACATTTTGGTCCATTGTGTGAAGTCAAGGCGTTCATGGATCTTGTCTAATGTCTACGCTCCCAATAACCCGATTGAGAAAGCTACCTTGTGGAAGGAAATAATCTCGATGAGGGAGGCCTTTACCCCCCTTCCCTAGATCCTAGCAGGGGACTTCAACAACCCCCTTTTTCTTTCTGACAAAATCGAGGGTTCAGCGGCTCTGTCCAAAAGCATGGAAGACTTTGGGGCCTTCATCGACCTCAATGAGCTCATGGACATCAACCTAAAAGGAGCTAGGTTCACCTGGTCAAACAGAAGAGTGAGAGCAAGCCATATCCAGGTCAGGCTGGATAAAGTGTTTCTTTCTAAGGAAGCCATTCCCCTGTTTGTTGACACAACCTTGCTGGATCTCTCCAAAATTGGGTCTGACCACAGCCCCCTCCTCCTTGAAACTGGCCATCGCTCTTCCCTCAAGTGCCCCTTCCGGTTCGAGTCCATGTGGCTGCACCACCCCAACTTCAGGGCCCAGGTTGGTTGCTAGTGGGCTCCCCTAGTCCCTAGGTGCCCTGCTGAGCAAGTCTACCACAAATTGAGACATCTCAAAGAATAGCTCAAGGTATGGAATAGAGAGGTGTTTGGCAACATCTTCAAAAATAAAGCAACAATTAAGAAAAATCTTGAAGACCTTGAGCTCAGGTTCCAGGAAGGCTCCCAAGATTCGGGGATCAAGGAAGAGGAACGTTCAGCCCTCAGTGAGTACCACAACATCCTGGCCAAGGAAGAAACATTCTGGAGGCAGAAGTCGAGAGCCCTATGGCTCCAAGATGGTGATGCTAATACCAAGTTTTTTCACACGTCGACCCTCAGAAATAGGGGCTCCAACAGAATTTTTGAGTTGGTGGGCAGCGATGGCAGAATAATCAAGGATGAAGAAGACATTCAGACTAAAGCCATCAACTTCTTCCAGGAGCTCCTTGGCGATAATTCCCAGATGTCCCCAAAAGCGATAGACTCCCTACTAGAGCATATCCCAACTTTCATCTCAGCCCTGGCAAATGAGATGCTCCTGTAGCCCCTGTCTGACTTCGAAATCCATGCTGCTACATTTTCCATGAAGGCTAAGGTGGCCTCGGGCCCAGATGGGTTTCCCCCTAGTTCTTCCAATCCTTTTTGGACCTCGTTGGCCAAGAAGTGTGTGCAACCATCCGGGACCTCCAGTTCGCTAGCTCCATCCCTAGAGGTATAAACTCCACCTTCATTGCTCTAATCCCCAAGTCTCAAGTAGCCAGATCCCTCTCTGAATTTCACCCCATTAGCTTGTATAATGTCTTATACAAAATCCTGAACAAATCCATGGCCTCCCGCCTTAATGATATCCTTCCCCTGATCATTACCACTTGCCAGGGGAGCTCGGTCAAAGGCAGACTTATCATAGATGGAGTTATCATCATGCACGAGGCCATCCACTCGGCCCTCCTATCCAAAAATGCCTCCTTTCTACTCAAACTAGATATGAACAAGGCCTTCGACAGAGTTGACTAGGATTTCCTTTCCAAGGTCCTTCTCAAGTTCGGGTTCCACCCCTCCTGGGTCAGCCTCATCAAAAATTGTGTTTCCTCCCCTTGGTTCTCTATCCTCATTAACGGATCCCTTGTCGGGTTCTTCCCTAGTTCCAGAGGCCTTTGCCAAGGCGACCCCTTATCCTCGATCCTCTTCATCATCTTGGATGAGGCCCTAGGATGCACCATTTTGAGTGTTATCTCCTGCAAACTTATCTCAGGCATTAGGCCTGCGTCGGGCCTACCCTTTGTGTCCCATCAGCAGTTCATGGACGACACCATCCTTACTACTTCAGCTTCGATCCCTCAAGCCAAGACCATCAAGCACATCTTGACCCTGTATGAGGAGGCGGCCGGGTAGAAAATCAACCTTCAAAAAAGTAAAATTTTCTTTATCCATACCCCCCCGGCTAGGCAAATTAGAATTGAGCATATTCTTGGTTGTACCCCTGATTCCCTCCCCTCCTCTTACCTCGGGCTCCCCCTATTTATAGGAGCTTCCTCCAAGATCCTTTGGAGTGGGATGATTGATCAGATCTAGAGGAAGTTGGCCTCCTGGAAAGGCCACCTCCTCTCACAGGCAGGTAGAGCCACCCTCCTGTCGGCGGTTCTTCAAAGCATTCTGGTCTACTTCATGTCGTTCTTCATAATCTTGACCTCCATTGCAGCACACATCGAGCAAATATAGAAATGCTTTTTGTGGTCGAGTAGCGAAGATAAGAAGAGGATTCCCCTGGTTTCCTGGCTCCTGGTCTGCCGCCCCAAAGGTGAGGGAGGGATCGAGCTCAGGCAGGTGACCCCCATGAACAAGGCCCTCTTGTCCAAGAACACCTGGAAGGTATTCACCAATGCCCCTGACGAATGGGTCAATATCGTGCATAGGAAATACATCCACCATCACCCCTTCCTCAATGACTCCCAGCCCAAAGATGAATCAGCCTTTTGAAAATCTCTGATCTCCACTAAAGACATCATTCAAAAGGGGACCAGATGGATCCTTGGGGATGAAATCAAGATCAACTTCTGGGAAGACAGGTGGATCCAAGATGAGGCCCTCATTGCTGACAATGACCTCCTCGTCCTCAAATCGGGCCTGGTGGGTAGAGGGCCCAAAGTGTCAGATTATCTCACCCAGAACCAAGGACGGGTAACATGGAAGCCCATCCTAAACCCCAGGCACCCACTTCAATCCTCCAGGATCCAATGTCTCCTCGAGGTGACAGTTATCCCATATTTTAGAGGGAATGACAGATGCGTCTAGCATGGCACCCCCATTGGCATCTTCTCTATCAAATCTACCTACAAATTCCAAAGAGTCCCTGGTGAGGCCCCATTCCTAGTCAAATAGGTATGGGCCAAGAAGATGATCCCCAAAATTAACCATTTTGTTTGGGCAGCCATCCAAAATAAGATCCTGACTATCGAGAACCTGATCAAGAGGGGCCTTCAAATCCTGAATAGATGCTTCCTTTATTGTGCTTCCTGGGAGTCTACTAATCACCTCTTCCTCAGATGCCCCTTCTCTTTTGAAGCCTTGGGCCTCATCCTATCCTAATTTTCTATCTAGTGGGTGGCCCCCAATTCCATCTCTAACCTCCTATCTCAGTGGCCCAATCCCTTCACCCACCCCTTCATCCACTTCCTATGGGGCTCCTGCCTCCCTCATCTACTCTGGAAACTCTGGATTGAGTGCAACAGCAGAGCCTTCTCCTCCTTGACCCGCTCCCCCTAGTGGGTGGTGACCAAGGTGGTTGCCTTCGCCCTTGATAACTCCCACTCCCTCCCCTTGAGTGAGGTGCCCCAAAGGCTAGTTGAGTCCACCCTCCTCTCCTCCCTCGGAGTCCAACTTCCCCCATCGGTCCCCCTCCCCCCCCTCCCATCGTTCGACGACAAGGTGGATTGCCCATCCTCCTAGATGGGTTAAAATTAACTTCGATGGAGCTTATAAAGGAAACCCCGACCCCTCTAGAGTGGGTGGGGTCATCCGGGACAGTCATGGGGCCCTGATATTGACATATGACGAACCGCTTGGAATTCAGACCAACAACTTCATCGAAGTAGCAACTCTCCTTCGTGGGCTGATAGCCCTCAAGGAGACCTCCCCAAAAGTCATCATCGAGGGTGATTCTCTAGTCATCATCAAGGTTGCCCGCAGCTTGGGAAATAGCTCATGGCATATCCACAACACCATTCGGGAAGTTCTCACCATCCTCCAAGGATTCACTCATCACTCCTTTCATCATGTGTATATAGAAGGTAACAGGGCAGCCGATTTCATGGCCAATCAAGCCACCACAATGGAAGATCTCACTACCTGGACCACGAATTTCCCTGATGCTCTAGTCTAATTAGCGTCTCAAGACAATTCAAGCCCTGATGAGAGTACAAGCGCTTAGATCACCCCGAGTCGGGGCCCTAAAGGTGCGACATCATGCCCTCCCCACGTGGATAAGGGATACTCCTTCCTACTCCACCTTGATGATTGGCCCCAATGACCCTCCCACCCAAGGGCTGGCCAATCCGATCAAGCACCATCACATCTTGCCAAGTGCTCCCCGCTTCAGAGGCCACGTCAGATTTTTGGCTTCTCATGATCTAGATAATCGTAGCCTCACTGGAAAACCTGGCAAGCCCAAGTTGGAGAGCACAGCTTCTCAGTCTGATTTTCTTGCCTCGGGCGCCTCTCCGACGGATCTTCATGTTGAGTCAGACCGCACATGCCTTTCTCCCGAGAGATTTCCCCAAACTGCTTCCCCATCAATATTGTGCCAATTGGAGCGCTGTCATTGGCTCCCCTTCCCTGCCCCACGTGGTTGCCACCAGCCTCACCCCCTCAACTCCTCCCAGCTCATGTCGTCCCCCGCCCTAAGTGCCCCTTCCCGATGCCTATGGCCCTTCCCCTCCTTGGTGCCTCCCTGCAAGCTTTTAACCCAACCGTGTTCAGAGGCCACTCACATTCCTATGTGTTTTCCCCTTCCCCTATCCCCGTGAGTCTCCCCTCTTAGTTTAGGCTGACTCTGGTTCCCCTACCCCTGGCCTTCCTATTTGCCTTCCATGGCTGCCAAGGCAATTTTCCTCGAGCCCTCCACTCTCGACCTGAGCGAGTCTGCCAGGATCTTTTTTGACGCTAAGAACTACACTCCCTTCTTCAGTAAGTTCGCAGGGGTAGATGAAGAAATCACGCAAGGATTTTTGGATTCCTGGAACGATGAGGAGGTCAAAGTGAAAGGGCTTCAATTCAAGGTGTCCAAGTATTTTTTGACTGAAGCGACAGGCCTGCACCATGAGGAGAAAGGAATATTTGTTCGATGGGATAAGAACAACTAGGAGGAGGAGCTCTCCCAATTCCTAGAACAGCAATGGGACAAGGCCAACCTCTTTCGAGCTGACCTCCTAGCCCCCTTTGATGAGGCCATCATCCCAGTGATGCAATATATAACTTGCAATGACCCGGATCAGCACCTCTATAGCTTTCACCTTAGTTTCTATAATCACCTTCATGGAGCCATGCTGGTAAGCACCCCCTAGTTTCTCTTTTATTACTTAAGCCTCACCATTGATCGAGCCCGTAGGAATCATTCTCAACCCTCCCATCAAGGGCTCATGGCTGTTCTGTATAGACACGCCCTAGCAAACCAGCCCCAACTACATCACATCCCTCCCCTGTCCTCCATTCCCCCCTTAAAGAGGCTGGCTCCCCTGTTGCTTCCCCTGCAGCATCTAAATCTAAGGAGACCCCATCCCCTAATGCCTCCCCTTCCTCAAAACTGTGCAGACCCACCCAAAAATGTAGAACCCCGGCTCAGGCCCTAGGTGGGGCCTCGAATCCTAGTGCAAGTTCGATCCGCAAGGGCCCGGCCCTCGACAATAGCAGGGTTGTTGGTAGCTCCAATAAGGCCAAGGTGGAGGCCCCAAAAGCCACCGAAGTTAGCTATGACTTCGAAAGTAAGTTGTGAAACTTTCTGACCAAAACCTTCCTAGACATCACGATCATCTCCCTGGCCGCTTCTGCAAAAGCGGCTTTCACAGCGGCCAATGCCCTGTTTGAACTCTGTCGTAGGTTGGGCGACGACCTTGACAGGGAGGGGAACTAATCTGCCAAGTCGTGGCCCTCATTCAGGTCAGGCCCAGTTGCAGGGCAATCTAGAGCGGTGGCGGCCAGTAATTTTTTGGGTTAACTACTGGGCAATTTTGAGGTTTCTCCCTGTTTTGTGGCCTCAAGAAAATTTTAGTCTTGCTAGAAACATCATTGGATGGAGTATTTGTAGGCACCATGGCTCCTGGGCCCCGGCTTGGTCCCCAAGGGTGTAGCCCCGATCTACTCTAACATCATAATATAGCTACGACTACTTATGTACCTAAGGTTTTAGGACCCTTTAAAAAAAAACCCGTTGTAAATATTATTTTTACTTATAAAAAAAAAAAACCTAAAAAATAAAAAAAATAAAATAAAAATAAAAATAAAAAACAACCAACAACAGACAATAAACAAAAACAAAATACATAGAAAACACTCACACATAAAAACATGAAATAACACAAACAAAGAGAAACCCAAGAACAAGAACGAAAAAAACACAAGAACAATAACAAAAAACATAAAAAACAAAACAAAACAACAAAAACACAAGAACAACAAAAAACAACACAAAGAACACAAAAAAAAAACAAAACAAAAGAACCCACCCACCTTAAAAAACTAAACAAAAAAACAAAAAAGAAAAAAGAAAAAAGAAAAAAATGAACAAAACAATGACCTATCTAGACCAGAAGACTATTAAGGCAAGAATCAACAGAGGAAACAAAATAAAGAATAGAATGAGCTAGGGAACTAAAAAAAACTGAATGAACCAAAGAGAAGCAAAAAAAAAAAAACAAGAAGAAACTAGGTACCTTCGTAACTCGGAGCCATCCAAAGAAATGATAGAAAGAAGAGCTTCCCTAATTTGAGAAGCCCACCATATAGGAGGGTGGCCATAACAAGTAAGATCACCTTTGTCCAAAGCCCAATTAGCTAAAGCATCAACACTCTTGTTTTGATCTCTAACCACATGATTGTAATCAACTTTCAAAAATCCCATCCGGATTAACTGAATCTTCTCAATAATTCTTTTTATTCTCCAATCCACCTTATGATTCTTAGAAGGAGTCTTCAAGAGATTAATCATAAGTTGAGAGTCAGACTCAACTAACACCTTTTCCCATCCAACCTTAGTAGCCTCCTGAAGACCTCTAGAGGATACCATACCCCTCAGCAAGGTTATTGGAAAGAATACCCAAATTCTCAACAAAAGTAAAAACCAGGGAGCCATCTGAAAGTCTACCAATTCCTCCCACACTAGCTTTTCCAGGGTTCCCTCTAGAGGCTCCATCAGTATTGACTTTTCCAAAATCCTTAGGAGGAGGTTGCCAATTTCTAGTCCTATCCATATTACTAATACTCACATTCCCTTTAAGTTGGTTGCCCTTAGAAGGTTTAATCTTCAATATTTGCATCACTTGATCCCATCTTTGGTGGGAGTTTTGGGGGTGATTAAGGAGTTGATGGACTGATTCAACTAAGTTGGCTATGGTCTTTTGCCAAATATAGTGAATATCCTTCCTATCTTGATTAAAAATTCGGTTGTTCCTTTCATTCCAAATATTCCAAAGAAGAATGGTAGAACCCATCCAAACTAACTCGCCTAATAAAATGATCAACACCCTCTTGATTAGGCCAATCCCTCCAAAGTCTGTTCAAAAGTAAAAAAATTGGACCACTGTAAGCCAAGTAAAGTGGCCATTCTCCTCCATAGCTCGGAGGCTAAAGTACACTCAATAAAAATATGGTTGATATTTTCTACATTCTCTTCACACATTTCACATCTAAAAGGGCCATGAAAACCATGCTTCATAAGTTGCTCACCAGTAAGCACCCTACGATGCAATAAAAGCCAATTAAAGAACCTCACCTTAGGCCAGAGCTTTTGAGCCCACAATCGAGAAAATATGTCAGAAGAATGGTTGGGATTATTATGGCATAAGGTCAAATAACCTTGAGCAACTGAATACTCACCCTTAGTAGTGTTGTTCCATCCAAAACAATATTTTTCATGGGACCAAGAGAGGGATCTCATATGAAGGATGCCTTGGATATCTTGTCTTTGCCTTTCTGGGATTTGAATAGGCCAATCCTCAATAGGGATCCAATATCTACCAACCTTTGAATTACCAGTATGGTACCGACAGTAATTAGCCACCTTTATCCAATTAGCTCGGTGAAGCTCCTCCATCCAAGGCCTCCAATCGGGAAACCGAGTTATCAAAGGCTTGTGACCATCCCAAGAATCTGTCCAAAAATTTGCATGTTGACCATTATGAATGATCCAAAATAATTTTTTCTTTATCAAATCCTCACCAGTCTTAAGAACTCGCTAAAATGGGAGAACCTTTGGTAGGAAGTTGATAGCGAACAAGGTCTTCAGGACTTTTGTTCTCAGCATATTTAGCATGGAGATTATTGGCCCAAAGAGCATTGGGGTTATGCAACATCCTCCAATATAATTTAGCAGCTAAAGCTTTGTTGTTATTAATTGAAGACCGGAATCCTAACCCCCCTTCACTCTTAGGAAGACATAAAGTATCCCATTTCACCAAGGCCCATTTTCTTTTCTCCTTAGTACCACTCCAAAGGAAACGATGACTGATTTGATCCAATTCTCGAAGAACAACCTTTGGGATATTCAAAATGGAAGAAACATAAATAGGAATAGCTTGAAGGACTGATTTTACCAAGGTGATTCTACCCCTGAAGAAAGCCACTTGTTGGTCCACTTTCCAATTTTCTTCTTGACTTTGTCCAACAACCAATTCCAATCTTTATTTTTCTGCCTTTGAATATTTATGGGAATACCTAAATAAGTGATTGGAAGAGAGGTCTTCTTATATCTTAATTTATCCAAGACCATGGATTCCTGTCTAGCAAAGCAGTGAAAGAAAATAACTTTAGATTTGTCTTCATTGATCAACTGCCCAATAGCCTTAGAAAAACAGCTAATGATTTGCTTAATATTAGAAGCTTCCTTAACTGTAGCTTTACCTAAAAGAGTAGAGTCATCCACAAATTGAAGATGAGAGATAGGTCTAGCTCCATGAGCAATGGTAACTCCCTCAAGGGTTTTGTTTTCCCTCTTTTTGGTTATAGTCCTACCCAAGCATTCAACAAGAATGATGAATAAATAAGGGGATAGCGGGTCACCTTGCCTAATACCTCTGGAAGCTGGGAAAGACCGAGAAGGCCTGCCATTGATAAGAACTAAGTAGGAAACTGAAGAGATACATCCCATAATCCAATCCATCCAATCCTTAGAGAAACCAAATTGCCTCAAAACTTTGATAAGGAAGTGCCAATCCACTCTGTCATAAGCTTTGGATAAGTCTAACCGAATGAACATGGAAGGAGAATTTTGCATATCCATGGAATGGATGGCTTCCTGAGCAAGAACTATCTCATCTACTATTTGACGTCCTTCCACATAACCCCCTTGCTCTGGGGAAATAATCTTATGCAAAAGAGGCTTCAACCTTTCTCGCCATGATTTTAGTAATGATTTTGAGAAGAACATTACATAAAGCAATAGGTCTAAAAGCTGAGATATGATCAACCTCTTGAGCTTTTGGAACAAGAGTAATATAAGTTTTATTGATAACCTTCAAAATTTCTTTGGATTTCCTGGCTTCTTCCACCACCTCTAATAAATCAACATGAAGGATATCCCAGAACTCTTGGTAGAACTCAATAGGAAAACCATCAGGACCTGGGGTTTTCCTTTTTGCATTTTAAAAACTACTTGTTGAAGCTCATTGATAGTAACAGGAGCAGTCAAAATAGAGTTCTCCTCAGAAGTGATAAGAGAAGGGATTGCTTGAAGAACATTATGTTGAGAAGCTGAGTCAAGAGGAGTAGCAACAAAAATATTGGAAAAGTAATCAACAACAATAGAGTTCATGCCATCCCAAGTATAAACAACATCTCCAGAATCTGATTTTAAGGAAGAAATAAAGTTGTGAGATCTTCGAGCTAGAAGAGATTTGTGGAAGAAATTTGTGTTTCGATCTCCTTCTTTGAGCCATTGAATTCTAGATTTTTGCTTCCATAAGATTTCTTCTCTTTTTTCCCATTCCTCTAACCGAGTTGTGAGTTTAATTTCATCTTGCACTTCTCTTCTCTGTGAGGCCATCTAAACGGATTTTCTTATTCAAATTTTCAAGATGAGCAATAACTTCATGTTTTTTTTTATGAACATCCCCAAACTCTTTCCAGTTCCAAGTCTTGATTTTGGATTTAATGTATTGCAGTATTTTGGCAAAACAGAACATCTTAGTCCCATGCCTAGGTTTACCTTCCTTCCACCATTGTTGCACATGAGGTCTGAAGGAAATGTCTCTAAGCCACATTAATTGAAAATGAAAAGGAGAGAAACTCACATTGGTTTTCCACATTTCCACCATGACCGGCCAATGATCCGAACCAACATTATTAAGAGTCTTCACTTTAGGAATGTGACCATGGATTAAGAAATTTTTAGAGAGCAAAAACCTATCCAATCTCTCCATTATACAAGCTAAGCCTTGCCTTCTGTTAGACCAAGTCATAAGGCCATTATCTCAGTTGGATATCCACAAGATGGAGGTTTGCAATATATTCGCTCATGAGGTCGAGTGCTTTTGTCCAAATTTCTATTTCCCCCCTTTTCTCATCTAGAGAGAGGATGGTATTGAAATCTCCTCCGATCAAGATCCAAGCTTTAGGAAAATGAGAGATAATATGAGTAATATCCTTCCACTGTCTTCTTTTTTCCTCCAAAGAAGTCGGAGCATAAACAGTAATGCAGAGCATAATCTGGTTGGAATGTCTACTTTGAATAGCTATAGCCAACAAACCCCAACTGCCAACCATATGGTGAATAACTACCTCTTTTGGGTCCCAAAGACAAGCAATGCCACCCGAAGTCCCTTGGGAACTGAGGGAAACCACTTTTCCAACTGGCCAAATTTTATTGGCAATTAAGTCCATATCCTCCATTGACATCTTTGTTTCTTGAAGGAAAACAAGATGTGGATGATTTATCTCGAATCATTCTTCTAATTTCATTTTGTTTTGAAAGACTCCCTTTGAGTCCTCTAATATTCCAAGTGATGATCTTCATTAATACCAGGGCTAAAAAAGTTGGGAAGGGCATTAATCTTACCTTCCTCTACAAGCTTTTCACCTTCTTTTACCATATGATATTGATTGGTCTTGCGACCTACTTTTTGATTAGAATCCATCTTCAATTTTTTTTCCCTGTTTCTTGACTTATTCCAATTGAATCTGAGATGGCTTCTAACCTTGAAGAATGCTCGTACACAACCAAAATTTTACTAGATGGTTCAATGGAGTCTATATTGGGACCTCCATTATTTGAAGTTTTGACATTTGAAATATTGTTTTTCTTGTGTAAATTTTCTCCTTTTTTTTCTCTATTGAAAACCTTTGATTTGTTGGTTTGTCTCTGAGTTCTTCCCTTCATATTTAAATTGTGTTTCTAAGATTTCAGTTTCCATTATTTCCTCTTCCTCACTTGGGACATCATTTGTGGAAAGGATTTCAAACATATTAGCAGATGACTTTGATTGATCCTTCATAACTGGTTTTTCTCGAGTGTTCTTCTTCTTAGGTATTTGGAAACCTCGCTGAGTTTATATCTTCTTTCTTTTGATCAAGAATTTTATTTGGGCAAGCACTGGCCAAATGACCATATTCATGGCAAATTCTACAACGAAAAGGAATGTTCTCATAGTCCACTACTTGCTCCCAAGTGTCTTCCCCAAATTGTAATGTGATCTTTTTAGGTAGGGGTTTGTCAAAATCCATTAAAACACAAATCCGAGCATAAATAATATGTTCAAAATTTTGAGTACAATCAACGAGTCATCATAAAAGTTCCTAAAGAGTTTCCAATTGAAGAAAAAATAGTAGGATTCCAAAATTCAATAGGGAGGCCAAAGAGTCTAACCCACACGGGAGCTATAGAAGGCATCTCTTCTTCGACTTTAAATTTAGTATGCCAGGGCTTCATGAAAAGCCCCGCCCTTCCAAAAAACCAAGGACCCCCTTGAAAAGTTTTCTCTCTATCTTCATTATTAGCAAATAAAACAAGAAAATAACCATTTGGATAAATAGAGATTTGTAACTCACCTTTAGTTTTCCAGATTTTTGCAGCCCAGACTTTGAAAGCAGATAGACTCGGACGAAAACCCACGAACCGACAAATTAGTCCTCTTTTTTCCAAATCTTCAATGCCATCTGAATGTTACCCATATCAAGCTTAACAATAGGAGTTCCATCAACTGCTTTAAGACATCCCGACTCCGTTTTCTAGGGATCAATCTTAGGCATTCTTAGAGGTTTATGGGAAGCCCTAATATTGATATTAGCATTGGGTTGAGGCTGTCCACCACGAAGGGCATCCCTAAAATTCATTTTTGGGACCGAGTCTTCGAAATTCTTACCCTTGACAGGGGTTTTCATAGTAGAATTATTTTGTGGGTGCACCTTAGCACCAGATTCACTTGAGATATGAGCCATTTTTTGATCAACTGCTTGAAACTTGTTTCGTGATCTCTTTAATCCTTGCCCTAGACGTCGTGGAAAGGTATGGTTTTCACTTTTCTTTTGTGCAGCAAATTGGAAGCCGTTGTCACTCAAGTTCATAGTATGATCTGTTGAAAGACAAATTTCTAACCCATCTTGTATCCCCTGCAACATTTCCTGCTAAAATATTGAGCATAAACCACAAAAATATTGGCCGCTAGGGCCCGAAGGCCCTAAAAACCAACCTCTGGAGCTGCTTGCACTCAACCCAGATGAAACCCTCGCATAGCCGCTTGCCAAATATATCGTTCACACATAGGGATGCGCTAGGATATGTGTTGCTCCAAATGATATGAAAATTGGTGGAGACGTTCTAGGGTTTTTTAGGCATCTACCCTCAAAATTTTAGCTCAATCCGAGTCCGGATGAGTGAGATATGGCCAAAACGAGTTCGGCAGTTTGGGCAGTCCTACGAAAAACGTCTACTTGGAGCATTTTTCTTGTCAAAGACTGCTTCTTGTTTATTTAGAGTATGTTTCATAGATAGTGTAGAAGCATTATCTGCAACTGTGGTTAAAAAGTATCCATGTCATATTGTGTATTAGGAGCATTTTTCTTGTCAGATACTGCTTTTTATCTGTCAGATATCATTCTATAAGACAACATAGGTTTGTTTGAAGATTCATAAATTCTTTATGGAATTATAGTTTAACCTTGGATACTAAGAAACACAAATTTCATATTCATTTCCTAACATATAAAGGTTTTTTCTTTATAGATACAATGTCACCTACTGAATATGGAAAGAATGGAGGCCAATCTTCTGGTAAAAAGATAATTTTGAAATATTTTACTCAAATATCAAAATGTAAAATATCAAAATGTAGTGAGGCATCAATATCTACACAACATGTAGGTATAAACACCTTTTACCATCAAATCAAAGGTATAAACACCTTTCATCCACGTGAGTGTGGTCTACCGGCAAGGAAAGTCTTTCTTTATTAATTGATAAATGGTTGTTTGCTTATCTACCTCTTTTTAAATGCTTTATAAAATTATATTCTATTAGTTCTTTAAAATAGTATATTTTTACATCCCAAAATGATAGAGAACACCAAACATTGAATGCAGTAAACACTGTTGACCCTGATGTGCATAGTGAAGAACACAAGCTTATACTGAGAGGGGGGGTGAACAATAGAAGACCCCTTTTTACTTTTTTCTTTCAATTCAATATTATGCAGTGGATATATAGTAGTAATCAAAGCAATGCACAAAACACCATACATAATAGAGACACCATAATTTACGTGGTTCACCCAATGTGGGCTACTCCACGGAGAAAATATTTTACTAAAATTTTCTCAATCAATCTCTTTGGGAATCCTTCCCAATTACAATGTTTATGGACCTTTATCCAAAGGAGATGTTGATTCCCTAATCTCAAGTTCGTGGATCTCTTCCATAGGAGAACTCTTTCCCCTTCTGCTCTGGCTAGTGATCTTCTAGAAGACTTTGTCTCTCTGCTGCACCGACTGGTGGATCTCTCTCCACTTGAAGACTCCTCACTCAGATCTATCTTCAATTGTCCTGGCTATTGGATCTCTATCCACTGAGACTCTGTCCTCTATACTCTGTCACCTCCAAAGATCTATCTTAATAGGTTCACTCAAAACCTTCTCAAATCTGCTCAACAAGCTCACTCAGAACTTGTCCAAATATGCTCAACAAGCTCACTCAGAACTTGTCCAAATTTGCTCAATAGGTCCACACAGAACCTGCTCAAATCTGCTCAACAGGTCCACATAGAACTTGTCCAAATCTGCTCAACAGGTCCACATAGAACCTGTCCAAATATGCTCAATAGGTCTACACAGAACCTGTCCAAATTTGCTCAACAGGTCCACACAGAACTTGTCCAAATCTGCTCAACAGGTCCACACAGAACCTGTCCAAATCTGCTCAATAAGTCCTCTCTAGGACTTGCTCAAATATGCTTAACAATATTACACATCTCATAGAATCATAAATATAATTGTTAGAGAATCAATATGTTCTATACTTAATGCTCAATCAATATCTCAACTCAATCTCATAGAAGCATAAAGAGAATTGTTAGAGACTCAATATGTTCTATACTCAAATCCCAATCTCAACTCAAATCAATCTCATAGAAGCATAAAGAGAATTGTTAGAGACTCTATATGTTCTATTCTCAAATCCCAATCTCAACTCAAATCAATCTCATAGAAGCATAAAGAGAATTGTTAGAGACTCTATATGTTCTATTCTCAAATATCAATCTCAACTCAAATCAAGAATATAGAATAGTTTGTTTTATGGAACTTGAACAACCACATGCATCCACTTGACTAGGCTCAATCAACTCAACTCAACCAATCACCTCAATGAACAACCATTTCTCACAAACCCTAGTCCAAACATGTATCAACCAACTCAAAATATTTCCAACAATGCTCAACAACAAATCTCACATAACAATGATACTCATGTTCTTTTCTAACTCAAGTTCAAGTTCTTTGCTCAACCAATGGGCTTCAACAAAAATGCTTATAAAACAAGGTTTAATCACAACTCTCAATCCAGAAAACCTTGAAGCATTAAACCAATCACTTTCAAAAAGGAAACCACAATCAATCCTTTTCACTCCAAAGATATTTTCAGAAATCAACCACCATAATCAATCAATAGGAGAATGTGCCCATACCTTTTATGAAGATGAAGAAGCCTCTTTGGAAATATGCCACAATCACAATATTCTTTTGCCAATCTTCACAAGGGTTAGAAGATCACAAAATAATCAACATTACTCCACTTCACAATTATATTCACCAAGGCTTTTAATTAGAAAACTTTCTTAAGAATTAATGCACAACTTCCTTATTACTCCTAAAACCACTTGTACCATAAAATAAAATAAATCAAATCATTGCATAACCTTGTCACTCCACAAACCACTTATACCATAAAATAAATCAAATATTTTATATCCTTCCTTTCAACACTTTTGCACTAAAAAATAATCACAAAGCTTTCTTAGGCAATATCTCACATTAATCAAATATCAAACCTTATTAAAATATTAAAGCTTGCTCAACCTTATATCTCCCACAAAAATCATAATCAAACCTTAATAAAATATTAAAGCTTGCTCAACCTTATATCTCCCACAAAAACATAATCAAACCATAGCAAGCAAATATTTTAATTAAAATTTTGACCCTTGCAAATATCGGAGTCAGAGCGCATACCTCAAAGGAGCCCTCAAAGGGCCTTGGCGTTTCGAACCTCTGCCCACCGTGCTGCCAAGCGATATCTAAGTCGTGTGAGCTAACACTGCCCACGTGAGTGCCTTGGGCACTCTCTTCCTTAAGCTGCGTGTACTTTCCTCACAAGGCACCAAAACTTTGATCGTCCATGACTTGACTACCCATGTCACACTCCACGAAATTCGCTGCACAATATTCGGATGCAAAAATACTTTGGGTTTTCGAAAATCATGCGACACTCCTTAGATTTATTAAATGGAAAACCTTTGGCTTATTTATATAAGCCATCATTCAATGCGAATACGTCGACCCTTTTAACATTGCCCTCATGACGTCGACGACCCCAATAAGAAAGGAGGGAAAAACCTTTTATTTAATTTTAAAATTAAATTTTAAATTTTAAATAAATTAAAATTTAAACTAAACCTTTAAAATTAAATTTCTCCATCATCGGGGCACCTTTTTTGATGAAACAAAAAGCCAACTTGGGTTTTAATAAAAACCCATTTCAAATCTACCATCCATTGGTTTTAAATAAAACATTTCCTTGCCTTCCTTGGTTTTCATAAAAACATTTTGCTAAGATTCCCTTGAAGCTCCTTTTGGAACCAAATGCCATGCATCCCTTCTAGAACCTTTGATCAAAACCTTCGCTTCTCATGAAGCTCTTTGTGGAGCAAAATCATAGTGCTTACTTACATAGGTCCTTTTGACATCAATGACAACTTTTAGCTTAGGGACTCAAAATGTCCAACAATCTCCCCCTTTGTCATTGATGGCAACCCATATTCATTTTATTGAAACCTGACCTTCTTTTCTGCTCCTCCTGGGACTTTGATCTCCCTGGCTCAATGCTCTCTCAAATATCTCCTCATATCAAATCTCTCCCCAATACACAAATCTCTCCCCCTTTGACATCAATGGCAAAGGGTCACCTTTGGGGCTCGGGGCTAAGAATGAGCCTCTTAGCTTAGCCCCTCCCCCCACCTCCACATGAGGTGGTTAATTCTGGGGTGGGAGTATTTCTACTCCCCAAAAGCATAGATCTATACTTTTATCTTTCTCTCTTCTTTTGTGGGTTTTTTGAATCCTCTCACTTTCTTTCGAAGTCATCATCCCTGTTCTTGTCGTCACTTTTGTTCCTGTTCCTGTTCTTGTTCTCATCCATGTTCTTGTTCTGACTCTCATCCTTGTTCTTGTTCTTATTCTTTTCTGAGTCTCTATTCCTGTTCATCTTCTTATTTCTGTTCATATTCCTATTTCTGTTTATATTCTTGTTTCTATTCATATTCCTGTTCCTGTTCATATTTTTGTCCCTGTTCATGTTCCTGTTCCTGTTCCTGTTCCTGTTCATACCTGTTTCTAGAATATTTTCTCTACACCATCTTTCTATGTGACCATAATTATTGCACGAGTAGCAATAACCTTAGAAAACCTGTTCTTTTCCATATACCTGTCTTTCATAAGTCTTGCACTATGAAGCCATGTGTCCAAACCTATGACATGAAAAACATCTTCCATTGAAGCCTCCTTGTCTTGACCTCATTGGTATCTTGTTCTGTTTGTTGTTCCATCTGTATCTTCTTTGTGCATTGTTCCTCTATTTTTTGAACTCTTTGTTGTCCAACTCATCCTCTGATGTATCACTTTCACTTAAATTATATTCTTCTGATGTATCTTCTTCTAAAGTTTCTTCTTCATCAAGACTTGAAGTAGATTATTTTTCCTGTTTCTTTTAAATCTCTTCAAATCTAAGACCTGTTGAACATGATGTTCATTGTTGTCCACAAATGAAATTATCCAAGTTCTTAGAGCTATTTGTGAAACTCTTCATCTTTTTTTTTGGAAATTATTATAATAAATTAACAGTGGGTTTTTATAGAGGATCCCAAAACCTTATGTACAAAATTAGCCAACTTTCTAATGATGCATCATACCTCTTGGCTGTAACAATAAACCTAAATGAAAATAAAACCATCCAAATGCTACAGACTTGAAAACAACAAAAAGGGCTTTTAGGCCTAGAGACCCAACAACAAATAAAATAGGACAGACCCGAGAGAAACCAAAAAGAGGCCAAAAACAAGGAGACAGACACCATGGACTACTAATCATGATCCTCCTGTCCTCCCGAATTTGGGCGCTTCTGGTTCTACTTTAGGATAGAAATCATGGAGTTGACAGAAGTAAGAATGGAAGCAGCCAAGTCCAGGAGAGAATTACCATGACTCTCCTTGTCACTCTCCATGTACGACAGGATGTGCTACAGACAGACATCCTTCTCCACCTTTTTGACTTTTCGTAGGCACTGGGAAGATCTGCCAGGAACGAACAGTAGCTTCTTTGCCATGCCACCCCAACACACGTCAGAATGGGCCTTCCAAAAATTGTGCAAGGAAAACATCATGAAGGGATGTATGCCTTGGCCAACCTTTCCACCTCGGATGGGAAGCGAGACCGCCACACAACCGGGCACATGGTCACGAGCCCTTTATTGGCCATGTGGTCAGCCACGTGATTTCCTTCTCTCAAAATATGATTTGCTTCCCATCTACAGCGATAGGAGAGAAGAGATATAGCCTCGAGGATGATGTTGTAGACTTTTCAAGATGGATTTTTGGTACCAAGAAGGTAATTCACGATGTTGAGCGAGTCACCCTCAATGATAAGAGGTCGGGGATCCTCAGAGAGAATCTGAATACCATTCAGAGTGCCTCGGGCTTCAGCATAGTGATTCGTCTGGGAGCCCAAATCTTCACAATAGGCCATCATAATATTCCCATCATGATCACGAACAACCCCACCAGTGCCAGCAGGCCCAAGATTCCCCTTAGCCACTCCATCAAAATTTAATTTAATCCACCCCATGGGGGGTTTGGTCCACACAACATTCCTTCGACAGGGCCCTTTAACAACCTCCAAAAATGGCTAGAGATTCATCATTTTGAGAATAGCTTCTTCGCTCGAAAGATGGGGATGGGGACTGGGAACCGTAATAGAATTCTCAATGGCATAAGATAAAGCCCTTTGAGCGATAGAAGGGGGCCCTCTAGGAGCTCTACCAAAGATTCTGGCATTCCTCTCTAACCAAATTTGCCAAATTAAATGGTGGAAGGAGGCCTCGAGGAGGAAGAAGAGCTTGGGATTCTGGAAAGGATTAGGCCATTGGTGAAAAGCATCTCTAAGGGATTGGGGAGAGCACCAAAGGATCTGGAAGGAGGATAGGACAATGCTCAAAACAAAGTGGGAAAATGGGCAATGCAAGAATAAATGATCCCTCGTCTCACAATCTGCTAAACACAAGTAACACCTGTTGGGGAAGGCAAAACCTCTCTTGTGAAGGTTTTCAATAGTTAAGGCTTTATTGTGGAAAGCAATCCACGTGAAGAATTTGATTTTAGGAACAACTCCTTTCCTACAAATAGTATTCCACCTGTAGTCCAGAGTAGTCTTGGTGGTGAGAACCTCATAAGCTAATTTAACAGAGAAAAACCCATCCTCCATACCACTCCAGATGATCCTGTCATTCCTCCTGGCAGAAGGAATTAAAATCGACTGAAGGATATTATCAAGGAAGGTAATCTCATTATTAAACCCCTCCACAATAGGAAGCTTCCATCGAGGGAAACGGGTGCTCCGAAAATGAGATTCGCCACCCTGAGCTGGGCGTTAGGGTCGATCAAGCTTCTTAGTCCAGCGAGGTCCTCCCTCGACCCAAGGGCTTCTTTAGTCGCCCACCTATCATTCCAAAAGGAAATGCAGTTGCCATCACCCAAAATCCAACGGGCTCCCAGACTGATCAGATGTTGGGTTTGGAGCACAGATTTCCAAAAGATTGATGCCACAGAGGATGTTTTAGCATCCAAGAAGGGGGTGGGGCCAAGATACTTCATTTTAACCAGTGTAACACACTCCACTGGGTCGCTAGACATAATCCTCCAAGCGTGCTTCGTGATCAGAGCCAGATTCATAAGTATTGATCTTTTCAACCCCAGGCCGCCTTGATCTATCCTTGAACACACCTTGTCCTAGGCTACAAGGGGAGGTCTAGATTTCTCTTCATTACCAGACCAAAGAAAGGTCCTTTGAATCTTCTCAATCTTGGAGTGGACTGCACTCGAAAGCATGAACACCGACATGAAGTAGGTCGGGATCCCCTGAAGACAGGCTTTGGTAAGGGTGGCTTTCCCAGCTTGCGATAGGAGTTTGCCCTTCCAAGTGTCGAGTTTCCTGTGAAGGTGCTTAAGAATCGTGTTCCACATGTCCCCACTGGCCCGCCCACTATAAGATAGAGGCAACCCCAGATAGGACATAGGCAAGGAATCAATAGTGCATTCAAGAATTCTAGCAATCCAAATTTGTCTGCGCAGAGGAGTGTTAATAAAGTAAAATTTGCTCTTGATGTAATTGACCTTTTGTCCAGCAGCTTTCTCATAACGGGACAGGATCCTCTTGAGCGACTTGGCTTGAGCAACGGACACCCCAGTGGAAATGAGGGTGTCATCCACAAATTGCTAATGAGTGACAAGATTAATTCTAGAAGTCGGCAAGATGCCAGAAATATTGTTCTGTCGAAGAGCCTCTTTCATGGACCAACTCAGAACCTCCGCCAAAAGAATGAACAGGATGGGAGAAAGACGATCGCCCTGTTTGAGGCCTCTGGAGCTTTGGAAATACCTAGTTGGGGATCCATTGACCAAGACAGAAAAAAAGGGAGTGGATATACAACTATAGACAAGGTCAATCCAGTGGGGATGAAAGCCGAACTTGAGGAGGATTGCACACAAAAAATTCTAGTCGACACGGTCGAAGGCTTTTTTCATGTCGAGCTTAAGAAAAAGAGCAACATTCTTAGAGCGGTAAGCGGAATGAAGGGTCTCATGGACAGTGATAACACCATAAAGAATGTTTCTGCCTTTGACAGTGCTTCCTTGACAAGGATCAATCAGGAGGGGGAGGACTGTTTTGAGTCTATTGGCTATAGACTTGGTAAGGATCTTGTAAAAAACATTGCACAGGTTAATGGGCCGATAGTCAGAGAAAATTTTGCAGGAAGGAGACTTAGGAATGAGGGCAAGAAAGGTGGAATTGAGTTTTGGGTGGATAGATCTGGATGCTTGGATAACCCGAATAACATCACACACATCCGAGCCCATGACCTCCCACATGACTTGGAAGAATCGAGGAGGGAAACCATTGGGCCTATGGGTCTTATCTGGTTGCATGAAGAACAATGCTTCCTTAATCTCAGACGAGGAAAAATGTTCCAGAAGTTTTATGCTTACCTCATGGGGAACTTTAGTTGGAAAATTAGCGAGCATAGATTTCTGGACCTGGAGGTTGCTATATAGAGGAGTGCCAAGCAAATCCTAAAAGAAATTAATCGCTTCACTCCTGATTTCCTTAGTCTCCCTAGTAATGTGCCCATCCTTACAAGTCACTTCTCTGATATTTTTGGCCCCTCTATGCCTCATAGTAGACACATGAAAAAATCTCGTGTTGGAGTCTCCATTCTTCAACCACAGGTCATGAGATTTTTGGCACCAGAACATTTCCTCCCTAGTGAGAATAGAATGAAAGTCCACAAAAAGGCTCCGCTCTTCCTCCCTGATACCCTAAGTGTAACCTTTGGTAGCCATCCTTTCCTCCACAGCCTTCAGGTTCTCAGCGATGGATTTTTTGGACTCAAAAATGTTGTCAAAAACCACTTTGTTCCAAATCTTTAGTTTTTATTTGACCATTTTGAGCTTCAAAGCCACCCTATTAGGAGCGCTTCCTTCCACCTTCGATTGCTACCATGCTAAAACCAATCCTTTGAAGTCTTTGTGGGAAATCCACATGGATTCGAATCAGAAAGGGGTCATAAAAATAGGCCCATCGTTCGCCTCCAAGAAAATAGGGTTATGGTCAGACCCAATCCTTGGAAGAGCCGAAAGGATAGCCTCGCCAAGGATGGGAATGGCTTCGGGGAAATGAAGAATCTGTCAAGTTTGACTTGAATCAAACCACCCCCAATCCTTCTGTTACTCCATGTGAAGGAAGCCCCTTTGAGTTTGATGTCAAGCAGGCCATTAGCAGAGACAAAATCTCTGAAATCTTCCAAGCTGTGGCTGGAGTGGTCGGACCCTCCTTTTTTCTTCAAAGGATGAAGGGGACAATTGAAATCACCCCCTAAAACCCAAGGAAAGTTGCTAAAATTCTCCCTCATCAGAGAGATAGCTTTACACATTTCTGCTCTCTCTGTGGCAGAATTGGAAGCATAAACGTTGGATAGAATCCAAGAAATATTAGAGGTTTTGGATTGGAACAGTACATTGATGATTCGTTGGAAGTTGACAATGAGCTGCCCTCAAACCTCGAAGGGTCACACGAACCATGAGTCCTCCCGCACTGTTCCCACTACGAGTGTCGGGATGGACAATTTACCCCGACCCAAATGGCCTTCGCCACTTTGTCGGAGGAGATAACATCAAGCTTGGTCTCTTGCAAAATAAGGATAGAAGGGTTAATCCTCCTACGAGAGATCGGCCACTAACCTTCTCTTGGTCGCACCGTTCAGTCCTCTCACATTCCATGAGAGGACTTTCATTTGGACAGTTTGAAGTTTTTCTTGCCTCCCCTTCCTTGTTGAGGGGGAGGTTTTGATGCATGAGCTTCATCCGACTGTGTGTCACAGTCATCCAAAACCAGCAAAAATTGGGTTCCATTTGCAACGTCAGTTGCAGTCTCTTTGTCTCACCTTTCCTTGTTAAGAGGACGACCATGCTTCCTCTCACTACCAAAATCCACACTTTGCTTTTGGCTCCTCGTATTCTAGGGGCTAATGTGACCAGATTGTTCACCCCTCCTTCCTAAGAGGTAATCTTCTAGTAGCGTCTACGACTGACTGAAATCGAGATGACCCGTATCTTGGAGCAGAGGAACAGCCTGAGTCAAAACTTGGGAAGGTGTCCGTTCCATCTCTTCCTGCGATTAGCTTTCCAAGTGGGAGTCTACTCCTTGTAGGTTGTCAGCCTCAAGATGCTCGGGGTCTGATTGGAGAGAGGGATTCTCTTCAAGCTGAGAGAGTCTGCCATAGTCCCTAGAGGGGCCTGGGGATACATGGCCCTTCGCGTCTGGAAGATTTTCTTGCTTTGCCTAATCTTCCTTGTGCTCCAGGGGGTTGTCGTTTTCACGTTTCTGTTTTCCCAATTTTTGAAGAGGACACTGGGACTGGAGGTGCCCTTGGGACCGACACTGGGTGTAGAAAGCTGGTCTATTTTCATAGACAATAGCTTGTTTATGAAGAATGGTGCCTCCAGACCGAAGAGTGATGGAAGTTGGGAGTTTTGCCTCCAAATCTGCTAGAACGCAAAATCGGGCCTGGACGAACCTTGTTCGAGCTCGGGTGGGAGGGTCAATGGTGACCAACTCCCTAATGGAATGCGCAATACCTCTTATGAAATTTTCATGCCAGCAAAAGAGGGGAAGATTCGGGAGCCTAACCCATATTGGGGCAATGTTGATGTTTTGGGTCTCAGGACTGAAATCCATGTCCCACTTCCTGAGAAATAAACTTCTACGGCCCAGAAACCATGGCCCACCAGCCATAATTTTACAGTAATCCTCCTTATTGTTCAATCTAATGGCAAAAAAACCCCAGGATAGGGTCGCCAGCTCCAAATGCCCAGAAGTCCTCCATTTGCTTGCTGCCCATTTTTGGATAGTTTCCATGTCGGGACGGCCTCCAATGAATTTACCTATTATGGTAAATTTCTCAAACTCCATGAAGCTTGAAAGAACTTCCTTCGAGATGTCTAGCTCATCCCCAACAAAAAACAAATCTTTGGTAAAAAAACCATTTAGGGTTTCTGAGGCCGCTGCATGGGCATAATACTTTTGAGCCCCACCACCCCCTTTGTCTGGTGGGTCCTTACCTTGACCAAAACCATTGCCAGCCCGGTCATCTTCAATGGGCCCGGGTGTTTCCACTCCCCCAGAATCATGATGCCCTTCGATTGCTCCGCTGCATCCAAGAACCGAACCACCGCCACTCCCGATCTCCCCTGCAGACTTCTCGCCCATCGACATCCTCTGAAACTCTTCATCTTGATCTTGGAGTCCTTTAAGTCTTCTTTTAGAGTATCCACTTCTTGTGCTAACTTCTCACATTCCAAAATCTTTGCTTCTAACTTATCCTTGAACTTGCTTGCCTTAGCCTTTGACTTCTCTAAATCCTCTATGAGCAATAACCTTTCTTCATCACATTCTTGAAACTGACTTTCAAGCTTGGAGTTTTGCTTTCCAACCTTCTTTATTGTGTCAAGGGCATAGATAAGTTCTCCATTGAGATCATAATCATTTTCTACTGAATAATATTCTATTTTTTTGCCTTTGTCCTTATCATTACTTCCTTTTGATTTGTCTTCTATAGGATCACTTTCTTTATCTTCCAAAGCCATTAGAAGATTCTCATCTAGTATTTCAAGTGCATCTTCAAAATTATTATCACTGAAACTATAACCATCCCTAGTGCAATCATCTTCAATATGTCAAAATTTACCACATCTAAAACACTTGAGAATAATTGGAGTCCTTTTCTTAACTAGATCTTTCTCTTTAACCATAAATAGGAATTCATCTCTATCATTGTCTGAAATACTAACATCACTATCAATTGAGTACTTGCATTTTTCGCATAGTAGCTTCCATTTTGTCTCTGGAAGAACTTATTTCCTTGTCTACTTTGTCCATCATTGTTTTTCTTCTGGTACCTGTGTCTTTCTGATTCCCTGTATATGTGATCTTGTTTTTCTTCATCATTGTTGTTCTTTGGCTCTTTGCATTCTGTTGCATAGTGTCCATACTGTCCATAATTGAAACATTTGATAGATCTTATATCTATGGGTCTTCTGGAACCTCTATCTCTTCTGCCATAATTTTCTTCTTCATCACTAGATGACTCACTGCTTGATTCTATCTTCTTTCCCTTTTTATTTTTATCTACTTTGAAAGCAACTTCTTTTGGAGGAATATGATCTTTTGTTCTTATCTCAAAAGTAGTAAGCATGCCAAACAAAATGTTTCTATAGCAAAAACCTTTTCACTATACCTTTTTGGAAGAGTCTTCAAGATCTTATCACAAGCATCAGATTCATCAACCTTCATTCCAAGGCCTTTCATCTCATGTACAAGTTCATCAACCTTGTTGAGATAGTCACAAATGTTTTCATCATCCCTCATTCTTAGGTTCTCAAATTCTCCTTTGAGATTTTTGATCTTAGCCATTCTGACTCCTTTATCTCCTTCATATATTTCATGTAGAAGTTCTCACATTTCTTTTGTTGTTTTACATTCCATAACCTTCATAGATTCTAATCTATGCAACCCTTTTATAATTGCATTCATAGATCTTGAATTTGCATGCATTAGAAGCTTACCTTCCTTATATGTAGGAAGATTAGTTGTTGAATCATATCCAAGTTCCATTGTATCCCAAACTTCATTGCCAAGTGCCATCAAGTAAAATCTCATTAGATTACACCAATATAAGAAGTCACTTCCATCAAAGACCGGTATTGCATTATTAAAGGGTTCGTCTCTTTGATCCTTTTGATCCATTGTGTTCTTAGAACGCTTTTCCTTCAAATTGTCAAACTATTTTGAAGGAACCCACTCTGATACCAATTGAAGAACACAAGCTTATACTAAGAGGGGGGTGAATAGTATAAGACCCTTTTTTACTTTTTCTTTCAATTCAATATTATGCAGTGTATAGATAGCAATATCAATAGCAGTAATCAAAGTAATGCAAAAAACACCATACACAATAGAGACACCACAATTTACGTGGTTCTCCCAATGTGGGCTACTCTACAGAGAAAATATTTTACTAAAATTTTCTCAATCAATCTCTTTGGGAATCCTTCCCAATTACAATGTTTATGGACCTCTGTCCAAAGGAGATGTTGATCCCCTAATCTTAAGTTTATGGATCTCTTCCACAGGAGAACTCTTTCTCCTTCTGCTCTGTCTAGTGATCTTCTAGAAGATGTTGTCTCTCTACTGTACTGACTGGTGGATCTCTCTCCACTTGAAGACTCCTTACTCAGATCTATCTTCAATTGTCCTTGCTGCTGGATATCTATCCACTAAGACTCTATCCTCTATACTCTGTCACCTCCAAATATCTATCTCAATAGGTTCACTCAGAACCTTCTCAAATATGCTCAACAAGCTCACTCAGAACTTGTCCAAATTTGCTCAACAAGCTCACTCAGAACTTGTCCAAATTTGCTCAATAGGTCCACACAGAACCTGCTCAAATCTGCTAAACAGGTCCACACAGAACTTGTCCAAATATGCTCAATAGGTCCACACAGAACCTGTCCAAATCTGCTCAACAGGTCCACACAAAACCTGCTCAAATTTTCTCAACAGGTCCAAACAGAACCTATCCAAATCTGCTCAATAGGTCCACATAGAACCTGTCCAAATTTGCTCAATAAGTCCTCTCTAGTACTTGCTCAAATCTGCTTAAAAATCTTACACAGAACTTGTCCAATCTCATAGAATCATAAAGAGAATTGTTAGAGACTCAATATGTTCTATACTTAATGCTCAATCAATATCTCAACTCAATCTCATAGAAGCATAAAGAGAATTGTTAGAAACTCAATATGTTCTATACTCAAATCCCAATCTCAACTCAAATCAATCTCATAGAAGCATAAAGAGAATTGTTAGAGACTCTATATGTTCTATACTCAAATCCCAATCTCAACTTAAATCAATATCATAGAAGCATAAAGAAAATTGTTAGAGACTCTATATGTTCTATTCTCAAATCTCAATATCAACTCAAATCAAGAATATAGAATAGTTTATTTTATGGAATTTGAACAACCACATGCATCCACTTGACTAGGCTCAATCAACTCAGCTCAACCAATCACCTCAATGAACAACCATTTATCACAAACCCTAGTCCAAGCATGTATCAACCAACTCAAAATATTTCCAACAATGCTCAACAACAAATCTCACATAACAATGATCCTCATGTTCTTTTCTAACTCAAGTTCAAGTTCTTTGCTCAACCAATGGGCTTCAACAACAATGCTTATTTAACAAGGTTTAATGACACCTCTCAATCCAGAAAACCTTGAAGCATTAAACCAATCACTTTCGAAAATGAAACCACAATCAATCCTTTTCACTCTAAAGATATTTTCAGAAATCAACCACCATAATCAATCAATAGAAGAATGTGCCCATACCTTTTATGAAGATGAAGAAGCCTCTTTGGAAATCTGCCACAATCACAATATTCTTTTGCCAATCTTCACAAGGGTTAGAAGATCACAAAATAATCAACATTACTCTACTTCACAATTATATTCACCAAGGCTTTTAATTAGAAACCTTTCTTAAGAATTAATGCACAACTTCTGTATTATTCCTAAAACCACTTGTACCATAAAATAAAATAAATCAAATCATTGCATAACCTTGTCACTCCACAAACCACTTATACCATAAAATAAATCAAATATTTTATATCCTTCCTTTCAACACTTTTGCACTAAAAAATAATCACAAAACTTTCTTAGGCAATATCTCACATTAATCAAATATAAAATCTTATTAAAATATTAAAGCTTGCTCAATCTTATATCTCTCACAAAAATCATAATCAAACCTTAATAAAATATTAAAGCTTGCTCAACCTTATATCTCCCACAAAAACATAATCAAACCATAGCAAGCAAATATTTTAATTAAAATGTTGACCTTTGCAAATATTGAAGTCGGAGTGCATACCTCAAAGGAGCCCTCAAAGGGCCTTGGCGTTTTGAACCTTTGCCCATCGTGCTACCAAGCAACAGCTAAGCCGCATGAGCTAACATTGCCCACGTGAGTGCCTTGGGCACTCTCTTCCTTAAACTATGTGTGCTTTCCTCACAAGGCAAAAAAACTTTGATCGTCCATGACTTGACTGCCCATGTCACACTCCATGAAATTCGCTGCGCAATATTCGTATGCAGAAATACTTTGGATTTTTGAAAATCATGCGACACTCCTTAGATTTATTAAATGGAAAACCTTTGGCTTATTTATATAAGCCATCCTTCAATGCGAATACGTCGGCCCTTTTAACATTGCCCTCATGATGTCGGCGACACCAATAAGAAAGGAGGGAAAAGCCTTTTATTTAATTTTAAAATTAAATTTTAAATTTTAAATAAATTAAAATTTAAACTAAACCTTTAAAATTAAATTTCTCCATCATCGGGGCATATTTTTTGATGAAACGAAAAGCCAACTTGGGTTTTAAGAAAAACCCATTTCAAACCTGCCATCCATTGGTTTTAAATAAAAGCTTTCCTTGCCTTCCTTGGTTTTCATAAAAACCTTTTGCTAAGCTTCCCTTGAAGCTCCTTTTGGAACCAAATGCCATGCATCCCTTCTAGAACCTTTGATCAAAACCTTTGCTTCTCATGAAGCTCTTTGTGGAGCAAAATCATAGTGCTTACTTACATAGGTCCTTTTGACATCAATGACAACTTTTAGCCTAGGTACTCAAAATGTCCAATAGTGCGTTCACTCGAAGATATTCCAATGGATGAGATGAGACCACATGATAATTTTCCTAATAACGACATTCAACAACCACTTCAGGATATGTTTAATTCAGAGACATCAATAGAAAAAGAAAATGACAATACAATTAAAATGCAGACCTTTGGGGAATCTTGTAGTAAAAAATCTAAACATCAAAAGATAAGTGAATGGACTATTGGAAGAGATTTTAAAAATGAATGGGCATGGTTATACCCCTTTATTGAGTGAGATGAGACACATAAAGTGTGTAAATGCATTATTTATACTTGGAAGCTAGGAAAGGATCATTTGTTGTAAAATAATAAAGACACAATAGAAAAACATGGTGGGAAAGTTTACATCAAAGAAATACAAAGTGATAGAACAATTAACAAATTTTATAGGTGGAAGGATGCAACAGAATGTGTGCATGTGAGTTATGCACTTGAATACAAAAAAGCAATGAAACAACAACAAACTCTCATTGAGAAGGGTGGAACTATCGAGGCTCAATTTCAAAAAATTAATAAGACTGTATTAGCCTCAAAAAAATTATAGTTTGCTGTTGTATACAATATTCTAAAAAATGATCGACCCATGTCTGATTTTGTTGATTTTAAACAACTACTTCAACTAGTTGATGTACAAAACCTTACCAATTCACATTGGTCAGATCAAAGCGGTTAGGAAATGGTAAACTGTCTATCACTGGTTGAGAAGGAAGACCTAAGAGAGAATGTAAAATAAACCAAATTTATTTCACTTTCCATTGATGAGGTAACAAATATTGACAACACATATTGAATTTGCATACATGTTTACACATTCTAAAATCATTTGAGACAACCTCATCTACTAGCACTACATAAGATGATTGAAAATTGTAATGCAGAAAACATTTATAATGTTGTTGTAACCAGTTTAAAGGATATTGTCGGAATGGATGAAAAGGAAATTACCACAAAGTTAATTTATGTTGGAGCTAATGGTGTTGCTACAATGCAAGGACAAAGGAATGGTCTTTGTGTTAGGATTTAGACATTAATTGCCCCATATGTGATTTTTATTCATTGCATGACTTATCGAATGAATCTTGCATACAAAATTTTGAGCATATTTGATAATGTAGTCAGAGTGGAAGATCTCGTCTATGAAATACACTCTTAATTTTCATGCTGTCCAAAAAGGCTTGCAAAGTTTCAATAGTTTTCTCTAGGTGTAACCGAAGGCAGAAAAATGTTAAAAGATGTGGACACTAGATGAATTTCATTGTTTCTTCTTGTAAAAAGGGTTTTTTTAGAATATCAATCTTTGGTTGGTTTTATGTATGCACATCGAAGGGATGTTGACAAGGTAAAAGATTTGCTATTTTGTATGACTGACTTGGAAACTCTTCTCACATTATGTGGTATTTTTCCATTGTTACAAGAAATGAATTCTTTGATCAAACTCGCACAAGAAAGGATAAATTATATTATCGATTTCATTAAGATGAAAAATAAATATGTATGCTTATTGACAAGATTTACTTATCCGAATTTTTTTTTGAGGATCCCAAGTTTGATAGTTAGAATACATTAGTTCAAGTCAATGATCCTAACAACTTTTTAAAGTTCATCATCAATGATAATCTTTGTATTGCTATCCATGGAAAGATGATTCCTTTATATCGTTATGAAAAGCGATTAGATACACTTACAAATTGGTAGGAACCTAGGGTTCCTAACACAAATAAAATTGATAAATAAATAAATCTAAACTTAAAGAATCGTTTTTATATTGTTTGAGAAGTCCCTTCAATAAATTATATTATATTTCCTATTTCTCGAATGATATAATTGTATAGTGTTTTATACCCACTCTAGGGTTATAAGTGAAAGGTTGCAATGCTTCCTAACCCTAATCTTATAATAATATAATAATTAATATAATTAAATATTATATTATTTATTATTATATTATCTTATTATTACCTTAGGATAAAATATATTATTATTATTATTATTATTATTAATTAATGTTAGGATAGGATCCTAACATTCCACCCTCCTTAAAACAAGATTTGTCCTCAAAGCTTGGAACTTAAGTTTGTAACTTTCGAGGTGTTTGTCCTTGTAAGCTCCATAGTCCTTGTAAGCTCCAGAGCAAGTAATTAATTGATTTGTCATCCTTAATGATGTATTTATATTCACATGTAAGCACCTTGTCATATGTTGTAATAATAGTATGGTTAATTGTGTGGAATTGATATGTCTTGGCAATAATTAGGATTTCCCAAGATTTACAATATTCACAATGTCCTTTGATTAATCAATTGACACCCTAGGTTATGGGTCCCACTCTTCAAATTTTCAATAATGTTTTTAATGATACTTTGGATTTGTCCATAAGGCAAAGTATTATGTTGATTGTATCAATTCCTTCAATTTGATTGTATTTTTTTTCCTGTTGCCTACGACACAACGTAAAAACTGTATTCGCCTTTAACCCAAGAATTCGTCGATAAATCAAGGAATTCTATTTTGAATGCCCCAAAACTACAAATATATCATGCTAGTATGATCGTGCTGTAAAACATGTGTAAATTCACCTGTGGATATTTTTTGGGCTATCAAAATGGTTGGCACGAGTCTTACAGCGAATGGGAGGCTAATTTAGGGCTTTTATTTTTTGTGCATGGACTCGCTACGATTGGAAGTTGAAGCATCGTGAATGGGTTGTATGCTGTGAATATTTACCTAAACCCTAAATGAGCTGAGAAAAATATACCATAGTGGTTGGAAGAAATATTATGAGTTTTCGAATGTCACTGCGTGTCGTGATTTTATTAGAGTTCTTTAGGGTTAGAAATTTGAATTATGATAAATATTTGCTTGTTCGGATTGGAAGAATTGGAGAACTTATAATTATGATAAATATTTTCTGTCCACCACCTGTGAACTTACTGTACCTGTGACTAATAGAGACACCACCTCCAAGCTTTACAACTCCAACGACAACTTGGAAGAGATTTTGAATTCCTACCTGCGAATGAACGTAAACTTCTTCGCTTGTTAAATGCTAGATCTATCTTGGGAAAAAATAATATAGGATTCTCTATGCACCCTTTTGCAATATCTGTGTACACAGAATGAGAAATCTGGTAGGCTTATGCTCGCAAGGTGAATGCTCGTCTAATTAATAGATCGCAAGGACCAATCGTAACTTTCTACAACTACAAAACTCTATATCACAACCACCGAAGCCATCCAAAAGATTTTTTTGGATTTAATTTTTCACTGTGCTGCCTATAGGGAACGATACAAGTTTCTCCTACCCTCTGTGATATTTTATTATTAAAAAAAATTCTCTGTTATTCACGCAAGTTCTGTGGGCTAAGAAATTATCGCTGATATGAACCAATTAACAATGTTGGTAAACAAAGATGGTAAAATCAATGTAACATTGTTATCCTTGCTGTAAAAGATAGTGATTACACCATTATATCTGAACTGGAATCCCAAAAAATTTTGCACGTTGTTTTTCAGGTTGAATTGTTTCTCCACTTGAAATAAATTTCCTTCCTTGATAATTAGAGATATTCTAAGAACACGTGTGCTTGTTATTCTTACACTGTTTATATTGTATGTTGAGAGCGATGAAGAAATATGCCCTGATGAATACGAGGCCATGATGAAAGCATTGTTGTGTGGTACGAAAGGACATGTGAATCCACTCCCAAGCGGTCGGTGTTGTTACAACATGAATCATTTGAGTCATGGTTATTTTTGCGTAATTTTAAGGGTTGGCAGCGAACTAGGGCAACTTGAGAAGCTGATATATGACTACATTCATATTTGCAACATTGTCGTTCTTTTGAATTTCAATAGGTTATATACTATGTTATTAAACATAATATTTTCATTGCCATCCAACAAAAGAGGACACAAAAATAGTGTAGTAACATTCATTAGCAGGCTGCACAACATATTTCAAGTTGTACAGTAAGTGTCCATTTCACACAGTGTCATAGTCATGGGTAAACAAAATGAAGAGGAACATTGAATGCTCATACTCATACTCAATAAAATCAATTAGTGACGATCAATAATTTTGACAACTCTAATTTGAGACATCTAATTGAAGCCAGTACAAGATTCAAAAGGGCATTTGGGGTCCACTTGCCATAGCTAGCTTAAAAGTGTTTGTAGATGCATCAAAAGAAAACTAATATTCATTTGCACCATGCAAACAAACCTAATTTACAAAACACCATAGCATCATAGTGAAAAATCTTCAGTTTCAATGAAGAATGTTGTTGCTTGACAGACCAAAAAAATTCTGATGAGAAGTCACAGTAGCAATCAACCCTTCATTTTTGATTGGCATTAATGGGAATTTGGTGGTGGCCAAGGTGGAGGGCGAGTAGCAGCAGGAAAATTTATTTTACCATTGCTTACTACACCTTCCTTTTTAGTAAGTTGTTTTAGCGATAAAAATAAAATTCCAACACCCTGCTGAAAAGATGCAAAAGAAGCAAAACTATATTCTTTGAAATATTGTTGCTTCTGAGAAGTATTAGACTTTAAAACTAGAGGTGCAACAGGTGGAGGCTGGAGAACAATGTTGCCATTTTTCAACTTGACCTTGCTCAAATTAGTAGCAATGGATCTGATTTTCTTGCATTACAGATCTATAAAATACTGCTTTTGGAAACCTGCATCCCTGATATCTTCTTTTCCCTTGTGCACTTTTATTAAAAATATTTTTGCATTTTTAGGGTTTCTATTAATTTCTTTCTTCTCGAAAGATGCAATGGATACCTTTTGAAATTTTATGGCTATGGGCTTATCCAAAGAAAAAAATAATTTAGGGTTTGAAATATTTTTTTCTTTCTTGGGGAGTGCAATGGGTACCACTCGAGATTCCCTGGCTATGGGCTCCTCCTCCACCTGGGATTCCATGGCTATGGGCTCCTCCTCTTGCATTTTCATTAAATACTCTATATCGCTCAAAATACGATCAAAACGTTCCATTTCTTTATTATGGTATTGTTCATTTATTCTTATAATTTTTGTGATGTCATTTTTCATTTCCTTGATATTTTTGTCCCATATGGTTGGATCCATAAGGCTTTGAGATGGTAGGAACCTAGGGTTCCTAGCACAAATAAAATTGATAAATAAATAAATCTAAACTAAAAGAATCACTTTTATATTGTTCGAGAAGTCCCTTCAATAAATTATATTATATTTCCTATTTTCCAAATGATATAATTGTATAGTGTTTTATACCCACTCTAGGGTTATAGGTGAAAGGTTGCAATGCTCTCTAACCCTAATCTTATAATAATATAATAATTAATATAATTAATTATTATATTATTTATTATTATATTATTTTATTATTACCTTAGGATAAAATATATTATTATTATTATTAATTAATGTTAGGATAGGATCCTAACACAAATGATGTTGAACAAGTGCCCGTAACACATTCCGGATTTGATGAGGTTTTGGATAGCACTAAGAATAAATTGAAAAGAATTGTAAATACATTAACAAGTGAAATAAGAGATCATTTTCAGAGATATGAGACACTTGAGGCTATGGCTATTGTTAATACCATATTTTGGAATCCTTGTGTTGACTACAGTAGTAGAAGTGAGTTGTTTGTAAAATATATGGGCAATCTTATGACATATTTCTCTAAAAGTGTGGAAGTAAATGGCATTGAAATCAATGGTATTCTAAATAAAGAACTTCTAAGACAACAATCAACCAATTTTGGAATAACAATGGATAATCAAATTGCATATTTTAAAAACCCACATGTGACAGGTTCAATCATGTGTTTCTGGCAAAAATTGTATCGAAGTAGTGTCTTACAAGAAAGTATGAGTGAATACTTTATTTTATATGAATTATGTTAGACAATGATTTTGAGATCTGTTGAAGACGAAAGGGTTTTCAGTGCACTATATTTTGTTAAATCGAAAGTTCGTAATAGGTTGGACAAAAATTTGGAAAAATGTTTGAGAACATATGTGTCATCGTACGAGGTGGGTAAGTTTCCCTATGATAGAGCTATGACATATTGGAAGTCCCTAGAAAAAAGGAGAGGTCTCACTAATATTGTTGATAATGATGAAAATGATACAACTTGGAGTGATGATGAGATTATGGAAACACAAAATTCACAAATGATTCTCAATTCTTTTGGAGAAGTTGATAAGGCTTTGTATCAGCTTCCAAAAATGTAAAATTTCAATAAGTTAAACAAATCATATAATCGATGAATTTTGGATTTGAAATCATTTGTAAAATTTGAGTAATTTGAAAAAATTCATATTATCAATGATTTTTCGTATTTGATATTATTTGTAAAATATCAATGATTTAAAAAATTTTATATTATCAATGATTTTTTATATTTGATATCATTTGTAAAATTTCAATGATTTGAAAAAATCATATAATCATTCTATTTTCAATGATTTCACATATTTGCTTTTTAATGTTATTGACTGTCTATGTTGTCAAAATTTATGATCTATGCTTTAGCTTTGAGTAAACTGAAAATTTGAAAACCATGCATGCATAATTATGCTTTGTTATTGAATTAACTATCTAGGTTGATAAAATATAATGATTTATGCTTTGACTTTGAATGTATGTATGTGTGTATCATTAGTATCATTAGTATGTATGCAATGACTCTAGAAGTGTAATTGATTGTCTATGTTGAAAAAAAATTATGATTTATGTTTTAGTTTTGAGTAAACCATGCATGCATAAATAGTAAAGATTTCTTTTACAATAGTAGAAAACACAATGCATTTAGCATAAATCTCAAGTTACAGAAACAACAATTCAATACAATAATGCTTTGTTATTGAATTAACTATCTATGTTGACAAAATATAATGATTTATGCTTTGACTTTGAATGTATGTGTATCATTAGTATCATTAGTATGTATGCTTTGACTCTAGAAGGAAAAATGCAAATAGCATATTACTCTAGATATGGAAAATAAAAATTTAAACCCATTCATAGATATATCCATCGTAAACTCACTTTGAAATATAAAAACAATATAGCATAATACACAAGACAATACTTATTTTTATACAACAATAAGAATGACTATGAATTAAATGAAAATTTAAACCCATGCATAGATATATTCTTCGTAAACTCACTTGAAAATTGAAATATAAAAACAACATAGCATAATACATAATACAATACTCATTTTTATATCACAACAAAAAAACCTTTGAATAAAATGAAAATCTAAACCTATGCATACATATATTCTTCGTAAACTCAAGCATATTTGAAACCCCATAATACTCAAGAGATGAAACTCACTTGAAAATTGAAATATAAAAACAACATAGCATAATACACAAGACAATACTCATTTTTATATCACAACAAGAATAACTTTGAATAAAATGAAAATCTAAACCTATGCATACATATATTCTTTGTAAACTCAAGCATATTTGAAACCCCATAATACTCAAGAGATGAAACTCACTTGAAAATTGAAATATAAAAACAACATAGCATAATACACAAGATAATACTCATTTTTATATCACAACAAGAATAACTTTGAATAAAATAAAAATCTAAACCTATGCATACATATATTCTTCGTAAACTCAAGCATATTTGAAACCCCATAATACTCAAGAGATGAAAATAACACACTATTATAAATGTAAATAGTATAATAGTAAAGTAATAAAAGCAAATGTCTTATTTTCAAACGAAAACATATGAATGTCATAAAATTATCTTTTTGAAATATCAAAATTTCAAAAGCAGTTTCAGGCTTCAACATTTTTTCTTGTTCCACTCCTTTTTCCTTTTCCATGACTTCCACATTCTGCATTCCAACGGCTCCTCCCTCGGGTTGGGTAATAGTACTCTCAATTGCTCCAGAACTGACAAGGATGTTCTCAACACTTTTCAATCCTTCGAGTAGGGTGTTTTCCTCTTTCCCAACATCTTCGGATATTGGTGCAAGAACTTCTTTACCCTTATCCTTTAGTAGAACATCAGGATCCAATCCGTTTTGGATAATGATTCTTTGAAAAGCATTGTTTTGTCGAACTGCTTCCTGAGCTCTTTTTTCATTGCCATAGAAGCATTTAAGAAATCATTTGCCATTTGGAGATAGTCTTGCAGGTTTTGAACCTGCTTCTTAAGATTATCATACTTTACCTACAAAAGGAAAAATAAGTAGTCAACAAATATTTACATTTTAAAAAAGAGAACAAAAATAAATTTAGAACACATTAGTCAAACCTCGACAACATTCTTTGCAGCTACAACAACAACAATCATTTTCTTATCATATGCCCATTCTTTATAATAAGCTTAGGCCTCAGCGTTTATGTTCTCCAATCTGTTCAACATAAACCTTAAAGTTTCATCTGTGTAAGATGTAGTAACCTGCACAATGCCAAATTTTGCTTGATGTAGTAGACCCTCCATATTTTTAGGTTTATTTTCAACTAAAGAAAAAAATTTTCTCTTTTTGAAAATTTTTGAATTAGGCATTAATTTCCTTTATCAACACTTTGGTTCGATACTCCCATTTTTCATTTTTATTATATCTGGAAGCAATGAATCATTAATGGTTGCTTCAACTTTATCAAAACTAAATATATTTTAGAAATATTTACTCTTTCATCCTTTGGTAGAGGATGAGCCTAAGGGGGGTTAGTTTCCCTAGGAGGATATTTTCTTGAACATTCTTCTTCATTTTGAGGATCTCAAAGCAGTTTTGATACTTGAAAAGCAGTGGGTGTGTTGGCTTGTAAAAATAAATCCTAATCAAGTGGAACATTATCCAACCCAACACCAGAAGCTTCTTGTACACCTATAAAATTACCAAAAGACATATGTCTGAATCCTAAAAATTGCTTTCTTGCTTCTCTCTTTAGCCTAGATGGAAGAATGTGTTTTTCACCTGGTAAGCATTGACCTCGTATCTGAGGTTGGCATGGTGGAGGAGGGGGTAGCATCGACGATTGATTTTGATGACGCAATTGTTGTATAGGAACTTAAAACATCAAAATAAAAATTGGTTATAAAGTTTTGTAAATGTAGATTATAAAAATTGGTTACAAAATTGGTTATCGACAAAAGAAGAGACCTCTTGCATAGCCATAGATGCAAATGAAATGTGGGTGCATTGTACATCTAAAAATAAAACATAAAATTTAATAAAGAATAGTAAAATTTGGTAATAAAATTTGTGAAGGCAGACTATAAAACTTACTTCCCGAAGATGAGACCTCTTGCGCAACTACGCCCATTGGTAGTGGATATGCAGGTGGAGGTTATTGAGGATTATGAGAACTAGATCTTACATGGTTCTTTGTTGATCTTCTTCTTAGCGATGGCATTGTTTCCTCTGTAGGTGTTTTAGAGTCTCCTGATTCCTATGGATTATAACCTCTGAAAGCAACATCCTTCTTTGAAGAGGAAGAGGATGCCCTTTTATGTGTTTTGTAATAAATGTTAAAATTATAAAAATGATAAACATATAAAAAATAAAAAATATTACTTTAATATTAACTAAAAATTACCTGAACCTATTGTTCTATCATGGTTGCATTGGCTAGGGTTGAGTGCCAAGAAGTTGGTACTTGAGTGTTCTGTAGATGATAAAAATATTCCTTTAAAAAACCAAGAATATAATTGCATGTGCTTATTGTCAACGAAGGTGAAGTGTGGGTTATCATGTTCTGGATATCAATTTTGATCTGATGTGAGACATAGGTGGACCAATCAAATTTTTGGTGTGCAATACAATGAACCAAATATAGTAAGGTCCACATCAGAATTTATGTCGATCTTCCTTGTAGAATGATTCTAGCAAGGAATAATTCACAACATGCCCGAAGAAAGTTGTTCTCAATAGTTGGTACAGTCAAACCCCTTCTAGACTTGGTGGTCGTAACTACAAAAAAAATAGTAATTGTAGACCCTAGAATTTTAATTCAATTAAATAAAAAATGTAGTTATACCTTGAAAATATTTTGACTGCACATTGAAGGTGGTCTCTAGGTAGATTTTGTCATCATCAGTTAATGTGAATTTGGATGTGATTGGATCACAACCGGTGTGGGACAATCCTATCAATTTGACATCGGTAGAGGCTATGAAAGAAAATATGATATTTTTGTTGTCAATGACAACATGTACCTTGCACAAATAAATGTTGTAACCTGTAATTATCTTCTCTAGCAGTTTAGTATCCATGTCAAACTATGACATCGAAACTAGACCTGAAGACCAGAGTCCATTACCCATGACATGTTGTAACCCGGTGTTGATAAAATTTCAGAAATTAGGGGGAAAACAAGGTTTTTGAAATTAATTTTTGATATTCTAGGGGTGATAGGGGATGTCATTGGGTTATTTCATTGTGTACGAGAGAATATGGATTAGAAGGTACGATGGAAGGTATTTGAAAATTGAGGAAAAGGGTTAAAACTACGTTAAAACTTGAGGAAAAGAGTTAAAACTTGTAAAATGGGAGTAAAAGGGTTAAAATTGCGTTAAAATAGGAGGAAAAGGGTTAAAACTGCGTTAGAAAAGGCAAAAAAATGACTGTTTATGCCTTTATATAGACTTTTCTGCATGCAATCAGTTCATGGATGGTTGACACGTGGCATCTGCATGCAATCATTTCATGGATGGTTGACACGTGGCACAGATGCATCATCAATGCAAATGATCGAGTGTTCTACAACCGATAGGGTGTGCTACAATCAATCGGCTTTGCTACAACCGATCGGATTTACTACAACCGATCGACTTTGTTGCAATCGATCGAATTTATTACAACTGATCGACTTTGTTGCAATCGATCGCCTTTGTTGCATCTAATCGGCTTGGATGCATTCGATAGGCATTCGATCGATATTGATGCAACTAATTGGCTTAGCTGCATCTGATCATCATTAATGTATTGCATCGGTATTGTTGTAATCAATCAACTTTGCTACAGCCAACCAACATTACTGCAATCGATCAGATTTGCTACAACCAACCAACATTGCTGCAATCAATCGCCAAACCAATTGATATTGTTGCAACCGATTGACATTATTGCAATTGATCGACATATCTACAACCAATCAACATTGCTACAACCTATCAGCATTTTCATATTTTATTGGTATAGTAGTGATAGATCAACATTGGTGCAATCGATCGACATTGGTGCAATCGATCGACATTGGTGCAACCAATTGACATTGCTACAATAGATCGATATTACTACAATCAATCAACATTGGTGCAATTGTTGGATGTGTCTCATCCTTTATCGAGGAATTACTGTACGACAAGCACGAGAGGGTAGGAGGAGCGAAGCTCCTCACGATGAGGGCAAAGCCCTCCCCGGGGGTGCCGGGGGGGTCCGGGGGGGCAATACCCCCCTCGGCCATGCCGTAGGCAGTTTTCGGCAACGTCAAAAAAAAATTTCTCCATTTTTTCGAAGCGATTGTCAGGATTCCCATGGTTGGTGGGTGTGTGTGGTTTAGCCCATGGTATTGTGCCCATTGTATTCTAATACCACATAGTTGTTTAGGGTTGTGAGAGTTTCCTTTATATTTTATTGTAATGTCCCAATTTCGGGCAAGAAAGAAAAATAATAATATCAAGGAGGAGTGCTCTTGTTTTTGTTGGAGTAGCCCACATCGGGTGAACCAGGGTAAATCTCGTGTGTCATATGTGCATTGTGTGGTGCCATTTCTTCTAAGTTATTTATTTTTACATTATTTCTGGAATAAGTTTCTCCAGATCTCTTTAGCAATCGGTCAGAATCAATCGATATTGTTGTAATCGATCAATATAGTAGCGATCGATCGTCACTGGTGCAATCGATCGGTATAGTAGCAACCGATTGGGATTACTGTAATCGATCAGCATTGCTGCAATCGATCGATATAATTGAAACCTATTAGTATTGTTGTAATCGATCCTTATTGTTGCAACCGATCGATATTATTGCAACCGATCGACACAGATGTAACTGATTGACACAGATGTAATCGATCGACATTCCTGCAACACATCAGCATATCTACTCATGATCATCATTTTCCTATCATCATGTCTATAACCAATCGTCTTAGACCGATCATCATAGCTTTTCCTAACAACACTATCCTTTAGGCATAGGGCGATCGACATAGATTTTCCTGTCAGCATAATGTCTGTAAGTTTGTCGTGTATTGCTAGAATTTGCAAACTGATATTCATAGCCCCCAACATAGAAAAATTGCCACGATTTGAATTTTTTTTTGTGAAAAATGAATGCAATTCGCCATGTCTCCTTGGACATAATTCATCAGGATTTCGAGATAATTCGCCTTGATTTTATAAATAGATTTTGGGGTTTATCCCTTATGCATAACCCTACCTTGATTTTATCTAGCTTCTATTACTGTATGATTTTCTTCATCTTGAAGTTTATCTCATGGCTATAATTTTTTGTCTCTTTCTTCATAGTTTTCACTTTGCAAACTCTTGTCATGTGTCCAATATCATAACAATTGTGGCAACAAAATGCAATATTTTCATAATCTACTTGTTGAACCCATTCTATTGATTCAGATTTTATAATAATGGATTGTGGAAAAGGTTTTAAAATATCCATAACAACACATATTTGAGCATATATAGCATGCTTTCACTCCTTAGTAGTTAGTATTTCCTTGAAGAATTTTCCTAAGGTATTTTTAATATTCTTCAAAACATCCTTATTTATAAGTTGATATGGAAGTCAAAAAAGCCTAACCCATATTGGAAGTTTCTTAATAGTTTATGTCTCAATAGAAAAAATTTCATTCCATGGTCTCAAATAAAGTGTATCTCTTCCTCTAAACCATGGGCCACCAACCATTATTTTATTCCTAATTTCTAAATTGGAAAAAATGACAAGGAAAAAACCTTTAGGAAGAAAAGTCATTGAGTAATTTAAATTTAAACCCCACTTCCACTTGATCCAATTTTGAATCTCCAAAAATCATTTCCATGATATATCGAACTTACATATTAATCCTCTACTTTTAAGAACCATTATATCATTCTCATTCATCTCATCATTGATACTCACTTTTGGTGTAACATCTGCTACTTGGATCAAAATTGCCATGTATTTACACTTCTACTTATCTCCAACTTGGTCCTCCATACTTCCAACTAGGGCATCTTGAATTCCCATTAGGGCTTTCAAATATGACTTTCCTTCCATACTAGTTAATAGGGCTTGCTCTTGGCTTGCACTCCCTCTTGGATCACCTTCCCTCCCGGCTTGCACTCGTTCCCAACTTGCACTCTCTCTTGCCTCACACTCGCTCCTATATTGCACTTCGTATTGGATTATAATAGCCCTTGTCTCTTCTTTTTCCAACGTTCTTTCACTTCAAAAATTTTTTGGAAATAATATTTCACACATTTATGGTAAGGATTTGAAGTATTGATGCACTGTGGATGAACCCATTGCTCTTTTGCCATGATTGAATCTTGGCTTGCAATCCCTCTTAGATCACACTTCATCCTAGCTTGAACAATATTTTATTCAATTGGATCACACTATGCTTTCTACTTTCTACTCACACTCCTCATTGTCGGCTTGCAATCCCTCTTAGATCGCACTTCCTCCTGGCTTGAACAATATTTTCTTCAATTGGATCACACTATGCTTTTTACTTTCTACTCACACTCCTCACTGTCGGCTTATACTTGCACTCAATTTCGGCTGTGACACTCCCTCCCGACTCGAGCTTACACTCTCACTCACTATTGCACTCCCTTTTGACTTTGCTCACACTCGCTTTTGGCACTCCATCCTAGATTACACTAGCACTTGTTTATGACTGCACTCCCTCCTAGATTGCGCTCACACTTGCTTTCAGTCGCACTCCCTCTTGGCTCGCACTCACATTCACTTTCGAATGCACTCACTCCTAGCTTGTGCTCACACCTACTTTCGGCTGCACTCACTCCCATATCATGCTCACACTCACTTTTGAATGCACTCACTCCCATAAAAGATATTGCTTTAACTATCCTTGATTTACAAAAGGTATATAAAGTTTTATTTCATTTTGTATCTAATTTGTTTATATACTTCTCTTGAGTTGATGGGAGCTAGTTTTCAACCAGACCATGAGCATCTTTACTTTTCATTTAAAATTTGCAACTACATGTGCCATATTGTTTTCCATGTTGGGTTGAATTCAACATGGTAATGTTCTCTATTTGTTCTTAATTTTCTTATTCATATAATTTAATTCATTTTTTTCTTAGATTATGTTTATGTTTCCTTGTTATTGACCACATTGTTCATCTACTTGTTATTTTGTTTCATCCATTTTTTTATATTTTAAACATTTTCCTACTATAGCATTCAATCATCTATTTACATCTACTTTTTCATTTGTTTCCATATAAAATAAAAGATAAAGCATTGTGACTACCTCCATAAGAAATCATAATATTCTATTGGAAATATTTCATATAGAACTATCAAACACTTCTACATTTTTTTCATTTGTTTGTATTCTAATCCCAATGTGTTATTGGACCATGGTTTACATCTATAAAGCACCATTGGTACTAGTTCCAACCCAAATAAGACTCAAATGGTCATCCAATTCCATAATTTTTCTTTTATATATTGCAATACAACAAGTGCTCTTTACCATTTAAAAAATATTATATATTTAAGATACATAATGTAAAATATTGTAAAATAAATAAAAAATGAACAATATACAAAAGCCCAAGCAATTAAGCCATTGCAACCCAAACTAAATTGTTGCTTAAGTTTGGGAAATCCAACAATTATTGAACCCGAACAATCAACCTTGCAACATATTCGAATTACATAATATATAGAAATGGAATAGGAGGAATGTCGGCAAAGGAGAGATAAGGGGAAATAGGAGATAAGGAGGGAGAAGATAGGGGAAAGAAAGGCGCGGAGGGATAAGGAAGTTGGAGGGATAAGGGGAAAGAAGAATTCACGGAGGGATAAGGAGGAGGGAAAATAGGAAGACGTTAGGAGGGATATTAGGAGAGAAGGTACGGGAATTTGCCGACAGAAATTGTCGACAAATATAGGGTGTGTTCACACTTAGGCTTAGGAAAGGGATCTTTCTAAGCCTAGTTAGGTGAATCCCTGTTCACATTTACAACATTCTCCCCCTTAAAGTTGAGAGAACTGACTACACAGTCTCTCAGCTTTACAAATTGAGCTTTTGTCATCGCCTTGGTGAAGATGTCAGCAACGTTCTCCAAAGTGTGACAGTATTGAAGCTCAACAATTTCTTGTTCCACCATATCTCTGATGAAGTGATACTTCATATCAAAATGCTTGGTTCTGCTATGGTGGACCGGATTATATGCCAACTGGATGGCACTGATGTTGTCACAGTAGATTCTGGTCGGACCACTTTGTCTGTTCTCCAATCTCTTCTAGTACTTTCCTTAGCCACAAGGCTTGAGTACTAGCATAAGTAACCGCTATATACTCAACTTATGTTGAAGATAGCGCTACTACTGTCTGCTTTTTTGAACTCCAAGTTATTAGTCCTGATCCAAGACTAAAACAGTTTCTCGATGTTGACTTCCTGTCATCAATATTGCTACCCCAATCACTATCACTAAAGCCTACAAGCTTGATAGTGTTACATTTATGGTATTGGATTCCAAAATCCAATGTACCCTTCACATATCTCAAAATTCTTTTAGCTGCCTTCAAATGCAGCTCAGAGGGGTTAGACATAAATCTAGAAACAAGAGATACAACATACTTGAATATCCGGTCTGGTGTTGGCGAGAAACATCAAACTCCCAACCATGCTTCGAAAAGTGGTCACATCAACTTTTTGTGCTCCATCATCTTTGCTTAGTTGGATCCCATGTCCAACTGGAGTTGCAACTGGTTTGCAATGCTCCATAGCAAACTTTTTGATCATGTCCTGAGCATACTTATGTTGACAGATGAAGATCCCATTATCTGACTGATGAACCTCCATTCCAAGATAATAGTGCATTAATCCAAGATCTTTCATCTCAAACTGTGTCAACATGGAGTGTTTGAACTCCCTATTCATTTTCTCATTACTACCCATAAAAATAAGATCATCCACATACAAACAAACTATGAGGATATCTTTACCTTGCTTTAGGTAGTAAAGTGTGGGTTCATTTTTGCTCCTTGTGAACCCATATTCTTTGAAGTACCCATCAATGCGTGAGTACCAAGCTCTTGGTGCCTGTTTCAGACCATAGAGTGCCTTCTTCAATCTGTAAACAAGGTGTTCCTTACCTTGTACTTTAAATCCCTGTGGCTGCTCAACATACACTTCTTCTATCAAGTAGCCATTGAGAAAAGCACTCTTCACATCCATGTGTTGTACTTGCCATCCTTTGTGTGCAGCTAAGGCAAGAACTGTTCTGATTGTCTCCTGTCTGGCTACAGGAGCAAATGTCTCTTCATAATCTATTCCATACTTTTGAGTAAAACCCTTTGCCACTAATCTTGCCTTATGCTTTTCAATGCTTCCATCAGCATTAAATTTGGTCTTAAAGATCCATTTACAGCCAACACATTTCTTTCCTTTCGGAAGCTTCACGAGCTCCCAAGTGTCGTTGTTTTTTATAGAGGTTATCTCCTCTTCCATGGCATCTTGCCAAATCTTCTGAGTACATGCCTTCTCAAAACTAGAAGGTTCAAGTTGTGCACTAGTTAACAATGCATAGTTAACTTGATCTCCTCTGGGTTCTTGTTGTGATTCATCATCACCATACAAGTGCATACTTTCTAATCTATGTAAAACAGATTCCATTTCACTAGCCTGACTTCTAGTATATCTTCTTGAAAAATTCTTATCCAACATCTGAGAGGATGGATGATACTGTAAAGTTCTCTTACCTTTGGATGGAACATCAATATCCATTGGTGAGGAACTAACTGATCGTTGAGGAGAAGGACTTGGAGAAGCAGTTGAATCTGAAGATGGACTTGGTGGATGTGAGGGCGGAGACTGCTTTCCTTTCTGTGGTAGCTGTGGTTGCACCTGCTGAGCTACTACATCAGTGGCTTCAACATCACTGAATATTTGGGGCTTACCCCACTCTCCCCCTTCATCAAAAATCACATCCCTTGACACCACAATCTTTCGAGTTGTAGGATTGTAGAGTCTATAACCCTTTGTGTTTTCACAATATCCTACAAAAATGCAAGCCTGACTCTTTGGATCCAACTTCTTTCTCAGCTCATCAGGAATGTGAGCATATGCCAATGAACCAAATACTCTGAAATACTTCACATTTGGTTTCTTACCATACCAGGCTTGATAAGGTGTCTTTCCTTTCAAACTCGAAGTAGGACTTCGTTCAAGATGTGAACACTAGTCCTTGTTGCATCTCCCCAATATGCATTACTCAAATGCTTTGTCTGAAGCATTGATCTCGCCATCTCCACAATGGTGCGATTCTTTCTTTCTGCTACACCATTCCGTTGTGGAGTGTAGGCAGTCGTGAACTGCCTCTTGATGCCATGATGTTTACAAAAATTCAAAAACCGATTAGAGGAGTATTCTCCTCCTCTATCTGATCTAAGACATTTTATAGAATATCCACTCTCACTTTCAACTTTTGCTTTAAAATCAACAAAGCATGCAAATGCTTCATCCTTATGCTTCAAAAAGTATATCCAACACATTCTTGTGCAATCATCAATGAAAAGTAGGAAGTAAGAGTGATTACCTAGACTCTTGGTCTGCATTGGACCACAGATGTCTGAATGTACTAACTGAAGAGGATAGTTGGCCCTCCATGCTTGTCCACGAGGAAATTTTGATCTGGCATGCTTGCCCAAGGCACACCCTTCACAGACTTCCTTACTATCTTGAACTTTGGGAAGTCCAGTCACCATTGCTTGTGAAGTTAGCAATTTCAAACTTGCAGAATTCAAGTGACCATATCTCAAGTGCCACAGGACATTTGGATTGGTAATAGCTACATTTGCTAACTTATTTCCTCCTGGCTGGCCAAACTTCAAAGGGAATAATCTATTTTTTGACATTGGCACTTGTGTAATGATTCTATTACTATGGTTTTTGTCAAAAATGGTGCATTTACCCTCATCAAAAATCAACTTATAATTCTTTTCAAGCATTTGACCAACACTTAACAGATTGTGCTGAAGATGAGGAGTGTAATAGATATCACTTACATGTTTTATGCCTTCTTTTGTTGGAACCTCCATAGCTCCAATGCCTTCAACTGCCAATGATTTGTCATCACCCAACCGAATGCTGGATTTGTATGAGGAGTCTATCTTAGCAAAGAGTTCTTCTTTGCCACTCATGTGATTTGAACACCCTGTGTCCAAAATCCATGTATCATTCAAATTTTGCTCTGTCTGGCCATAAGAGAGAAAGAGATTTGAGGACTCTTCCTCTTCTCCAAAATTCCCAAACTGACTGCTGCTCTGGTTGCTGCTGCTTCCTTGTGAAGTTTTTGACCAACAATCACGAGCATAATGGCCAGGTTTGCCACAATTGTAGCAAACTTGCTTTGACTTGTCTCCTCCTTTTCCTTTTCCAGATTGTTTTCCTCTGTATTGTTGTTGTCCTCCTCTATTCTGGTTTCCACCTCTATTGGATGATCCTCCTCTGTTAGGAGTTCCCCCTCTTTGATTGTTCCTGCCTCTGCCTCTTTGTTGACCTCTGCCACGGCCTCTACCTCTTCCTTCATGTGTAGCAAAAGCCTTGTCATCTCCTCCATAACTAGTGGTAGGAGTTTCCTGCAATCTCTCTTCATGTGAGAGAAGTGATCCAGTTAATGCATCAAAAGACAATGTGGATAAGTCTTTTGATTCTTCAATAATTATAGCAACAGAATTCCATTTTGGAAGAAGTGTTCTCAACACTTTCTTCACCATCATCTCTGGTTTGATATCCTCTCCTAGTGTGACCATTTTGTCGACTACTGCTTTCACTCTCACGCAGTAATCTCCAACTCTTTCATTCTCCTGCATCTTGAGATTCTCAAAATCTCGTTTCAAGGTTTGCAGTTTTACCTGCTTCACCTGGTCACTGCCTCTATAGCTCTCTTTTAAGGCATTCCATGCATCTTGTGCAATGACATATGATGCAACCCTAGGAAAGATAGTTTTGTCTAAAGCAGCATGAATGTGATATAAAGCAAAAGCATTATTCTTTTGTGCTTCTTTTCTTGTCTTTTTATCAGCATTAGAAAATGCTGCCCATTCAGCAGCAGTTGGTTCTGTATAACCTTCCTCAACTACATCCCAAAGACCTTTTCCTATCAACAAAGTCTTCATTTTTATTGACCAGTATTCATAGTCACTACCATTAAATTCAGGGATTGGTAGACTAGTGTTTGCAGCCATTGCAGAATAAACAACTTTTTATTCAAAGCAAACAAGTACTTTTATTGAGGCAAACTGGAAATACAAAGCAGTACAATATGATTTAATAATTTAAATCAAATCTCGCCTTCTTAGTGCATCTATGTTCTCCTTCAGAACTGCTGCTAATGATGACAATCTCAGATTTCACTTCCACTGGATCTGCTGCTGCTGCTTCTTCTTCTTCTTCTTCTTCTTCCTCTTCTTCTTCTGCTTCCACTGGGTCAGGATCAGGCTCAGGAGAGCGTGGTGTATAGCCCACACTCACTTCATCTGTTGGTACACCCGGTGTACAACTGGCACCAGTTTGAACATCCGAAACAAATTGCACAGTGTCGGATTCTTCAATTCTCTGTCCGAAGATATTGTCTTCGGAGTCAGCTTCGTATCCTGAGTCTGGCTTTCTTAGGTGAGAAATCACCTGATTCTCCAACTGATTAAATACAGTGTGAAGACTAGTTCGGCGAACCCTTGCATCAAAGGATTCCGGCGATTCTCTCTTCAAAAGAGAGATAAGTGCATGATAACTTCCTTCAGATCGGAACATCTACCATTGCATGAGCACATTAATTTTCTTTTTCATAAAACTTCTCAAAAAGTTTTTTTAAACAATTTTTTTTTTTTAAAAGGTTTTCCTTTTAAATAAATTTAATAACTTTTATTATTTTTAAATTATCTTTTTAAATTAGATTTTTTAATAAAAAAGATAATAAAAATAATATAAAAGTTATTAAATAAATTTTAAAAAACCTTTTTTTTTTAAAAATGTACCTTTGCGCGATTCGAACTCGCGATCGGTAGAGTGCTGCGCGAGCGCCTTAGCCGCGCGACCTCACGGCCCTGCTGAAAATAAAAGGGAATACCTCCCTTTTAAAACTCCCCGACGGCAAATATTTATAAAAAAAAAATTATGTCCTAGCGGGATTCGACCCGCAGACCTACGCACAGCCAGGGAACAACTCTGACCGTCACGCCAAGCGTGCTCGGATGAAATAAAAGAGAAGGCGGGCGATAATTTTACTATCGACAACGGGCGATATTTTTTTAAAAAAAAATGGTCGTGGGTTTATCCCACATGCCCTCACTAAAAGCGCGCGAGGGTTTTTAACCTGAAACCCTCGCTATAACTTTCGACTGCCTTCGGGCAGTCGATCTATGACCAAATTTTGCCGTCGACCTCTCGACAAGTCGTTGCTTGCCACGTGGGCCAATCGCCTTCCGCCGCTTGGCAAAAATTTTTGACCAACCAGATGATGCTGCCACGTCATCGTGTTTCAAACTGCATGTCACACCTCGATCCACGTGCTGCTACCTCGTGCTGCCACGTGTCATGACCTCACTGCCTCGACTGCAGCACCGCTGCCACGTGTCAACCTGAAACTGCACGATCCGCCTCGGGAGTCATGCCACTGCCACGTGTCGCCTTGCCTGTGTACGATCCGCCTCGGGATCCGTGCTCGAGCCTGCTCGCGATCCGCCTCGAGATCCGAGCCCTACTGCGAACTGCTTCGAGATGGTCGTGCCTCGGGAACCGTGCCCACGCTGACCTCACTTTGCCTCGGGAACCGTGCCCGTCAGACGACGAAGTCTGGCTCTGATACCAGATATTGAACCCGAACGCAGTCAAATCAACAGAAAAAATGCAGGACCAATAAAAGAAAAAAAAACTTTATTAATTGAAGCAATCAACCTTGCAACATATTCGAATTACATAATATATAGAAATGGAATAGGAGGAATGTCGGCAAAGGAGAGATAAGGGGAAATAGGAGATAAGGAGGGAGAAGATAGGGGAAAGAAAGGCGCGGAGGGATAAGGAAGTTGGAGGGATAAGGGGAAAGAAGAATTCACGGAGGGATAAGGAGGAGGGAAAATAGGAAGAAGTTAGGAGGGATATTAGGAGAGAAGGTACGGGAATTTGCCGACAGAAATTGCCGACAAATATAGGGTGTGTTCACACTTAGGCTTAGGAAAGGGATCTTTCTAAGCCTAGTTAGGTGAATCCCTGTTCACATTTACAACAACAATTGCATCCAACACAAATCCTAAGCCTAGTAAGCATAAAGGCTTAGTAGATGACAATATCTTCATCCTCTGCATAACATCTACCAATTGACCCTTGATGATAACCAATTTTTGGTCATAGTTATCATTTTTTTCCTTAATCAATCCCCATGGCCTTAATGAGATCATAGTAAGTCTTCATCTACTCATCTAGGATAATTATAAGGGTATGATACTCATCATTAGCATCCTTGCACCATCACTTTTGTTCTTCAAGCTAGCACTTAAGGGCATTAATCTAAAAAAATGGATTTTTAGAATAAAATCCAAAACAAAAACTACCATTGTAAGGTCTCTAGTCAAAACAACCAACCAAACTTCCTACTTACAAACTATAACCATAAACACACAAAGCACATGTTGGGAAAATATCTAAAATGATAGAACAAACAAACCCCTTAGAAACTAGAACAACCACATCCACAACACCACTCAACAAAAAGCTAGCTCATATTGAACTCAAACAAACATCAAAATCCACAATGAACCAAAAATCATGGCACACAAAAAAGTGATATCAAAAACCATTTCACAATCCGGCTAATACATAGACATAGAAATAAGAAACAACTCCTTTGTAAACAATGATTGAACCAAACTCTATTTATAAAAGGTATACAAAACCAACCTTACTCTTTTATAAAGAGTCTAAAATAGTTCTTAAGAAATAGATGTTATTTAGGCATCAAAGGAGATTTAGGTCAAATTTTAGCCCTTACTACACCACCTTCTCAATAGATCATAGTCTTTACTACAGGTAGACAACCTAAATAAAAAAAAACCCATCTCTAAAACAACTTATACTCATAATATAATTTTGAAAGGAGTTATCCTTCCTCTTCTTCTACACTTTGCTTCATCCCACCTTAGAGGTTGGACTCATAAAGGTATGACACTCCACCTCATAATTGTAAGCAATGGAGTGCTCTTTCCCTTCTACAATGGCAATATCACTCATGCATTCCTTATTGGAAGTCAAAAAAATTGTAACCCCCTTCTCTAAACCAATGTGGGTACCTAAGTCAAATATGGAATTGAATCTTCATTAAGCCTTCTCAAAGGTGTTAGCAATTGATCAATATTTAAATAACCAAGTGTAGATGCAATATAAATAATGCTCACAAAATAATGGAACACAATATCACATATAATCAATCCATTACTGAAAATGAATGAACACTCAATATTCACATATATGACAAGTTTTACATAGTATTACAACACAAGATAATATATTGTAATTTCCTCTTACAAGATCACTCATATGTAGGGAGACTCTTGACATTTCATACTCAACTATGTCTTCATCTCCTCAAACTACCCAAGATATATGACTACATATTTCTCATAGGAGAGATATGTATTAACTCCTTAAGTACAAACATTTAATGATTATTAAATGAAAAGTATTTACATGACTCATATTTATAATGTTCTTGAAAGGTACCAAATAATGTAATATACTCAAACACCCCCCTATATTACATTATTTGGTATAATGTCAATCTATGATTCTGGTTCTTGCTCTCTAGCTTTGACTTTGGTACTAACTCTGGCTCTTGCTTTCTAATTCTGGCTCTTTTCAAATTCATATGTGCATATATGTCATAATAACTATAATTGATACCTATAAAAAATTTGGCTTCATTGTTTCTTGTTACACATTCAATACCACCCGTCACAACATTTTGTTGGCTTTTAAGCCAAACTATGTCAAGTCCTAGTATAATTAAGCCAAAATATCTCAATTCTTAATATAATTAATCAAGAGTATAATTAAATATAAGAGCAATCAAAATATATGCTAGCCAATATAATTTATAATAACATTCACAATAACATCAAATATGAATAGATGCTAGGTTGAATAATTATGGATGGGAGCTCTGCTTAGGTTTGCACATAGTGTCACCTCCATTGCATGCATAATTCTTAGTAAGGTGGAATGGATATGTAATGTAGGGCTTAGATTTAGCTTTCTTCATATCCAACACTATTCAAAAAATTACAAGTAATTTTTATTTTTGTATCATATCACATAACGAACACATATTACAATTGCTACCTATCCATGGTTGCTAGTGAGGGCCCTTCAAAGGCCCTCCCTTTACCCCCTTCTCCCAATAGGTCTTTTGCAAACATAGTGAGGGAGAGACAAGAAGCATATGATGAATCTTTGAGCAATGATGTCCTAAAATCCATCTTCTCTACTATAGCCAAGAAGTAAAATTTCATAGGGGTGGTTAAAGGCACCAACAACAAAATTATTAATACTAAAGAACAATCCCATAAGATTATGCAAGAAACTAAAAAATAAAATAGAACAAACTGGAATAGGTGAGGCAAAATGGATGTTTGCACCAAACAGACTCTACCCTTGTTATGGAGATAGCTTAGAAACTAATTGCTGAGGATATTCTCTATAGATCCAACCATGTTATTTGTAAATTCATAGTTCTAAGACCCTCAAATAGGTTCCTTTATGATTGAACCTGAAAACACTAGGACCCTCAAGGAGAATTTAAAAATAATTCTCCTATTCAATGGTTATTTTGTGGCAAAATTCATTATGCCCATAGATAGAGACAAGGTCTTTTCATGCAACCCTAGAAGCCAAAATTTGACCCATGCATCAAACCATATGTAGTGCCCATTTTACTCTAACTATTTGCCCTACCCCTATGATTTTAGAGGGATGAAATCCTAAATATGATAGGTGATCTTATGGGAACCTATATAGGGAGGTCTAAAGAAATAATAGAATAGGGCTTGACAACATATGCTAGAATTTGTGTTGAGATGGATCTCAACAAACCGCTTTCAGCTAAAATTGAGCTAAGGATGGGGAGGATTTCATGGAGGCAACATGTGGAGTATGAATCAATCCCCTTTAGATGTAGAGAGTTTCATGAATATGGTCACCTAGTGAGACAATACCCAAAATTAACAATGATGGTCAAGAAATAAAGTCAACCAAACTCAAGAACTACAACCCAATTAGCACAAAAGGAAAATCAGGAAGGATTCCAAACTGTCTCAAGGAGAAATGCAAAATCTAACACCTTTTGATGATTAATACTTAAAGCAAAATAACCACAAGATATAAAATAAATTTGTATGAAATATAAGTCAATGACAATATTCTAAACATATTAAACTCATAAATAAATTATGCAACAACTCATAAAAGAACCATTAACAAATACTCATGAAAATAGTATCATGATAGAATAAATATTTCCAATACACCATACTTCCACACACTCTCACTCTACATTGTGTCACACACACACACATAGAAACATATATAATGGAATGTGACTCTTCATATGGAGTACTCTTGACCGTCACTCTTCTTGAGACTCTTCACTTTCCTACTCTATGGACTCATGTGCACATGGACTGTTATGCACATTTACATTATTAAATACTTCGCACATTCTAACAATAATTGTGCATTTATTACATTGCATAAAGTAAATACTCACACTCTAATCTAAGACACTCTCATAATCTAAATATATACCCAAGGTGGTGCATTAGCATGTACCAAATAATGTAATATATGCTAGAACATGATAAATGAAGAAACCAACCAAAAGTATGTAACCTAAACAACTACTCAAATGGGAGAGCCCCGTCAAACAAATATGAGCTCCTTAGGCTCAATGACCTAATGGAAAAATAAGACTTGATAGAACTCCCATTCCTCTTAATATAGATCTAATAGCCACAAATTTGATTCATCCTCTTCAAACCTTTCCTCCCCTCCAAAATCTAAGAATTCCAATCTAGCAGATTTAGATGATCCTAGCCAGTCCCTTTGTCCCCCTCCTAATAAACCACATCAGTCGATTCATTCCCATATTGATCAAGTGAACCCTCCCATACCATATCCACCCCATGATTGGTCTAAGACCATCGTGGTCGCAACTAAGACCATCTCTAGCCAAAGGATGTGATTATAGGACTTGCTAAGAAAATAAAGAAAAACGAACTCTCATGATTAGCCAAATTGAGAAGAGATAGAAGAATGCAACTTCGTAGGGAGCATGAAGAAAATCAAACAAATAAATGATTCAACAACAAGGAGAACAACTGAGAGAAACATGATTGGTCAATTCAATAGCGATCTTCTACAACCATAATTCCTAATATTAGTACACACATGGAAAGTGATGTGACTCAATAGCCATCGTAGACAATTCAAGCATACTATTAAAAAGCAAGATAGATATTATATTACTGTAGGAAACTAGAAATTCTCTCGAACCAATAAGAACCATATAAATTAGAAATTGGAAGTAATATGATTACACAATCCAAACCTCTTGGGGATTTTTAGGGGGCTCTCTAATCTTGTAACTACTGACATACTTTCTAGAAAAATAGCTCAACTACCAAAGGATTTCTTATGATAAGAGTTAAGAATATAAATATTGTAACAACCCAAAACTACCTGAAGAACACAAGCTTATACTGAGATGGGGGTAAACAGTATAGTGCCCACTTTTTACTTTCTTTCCAAACCAATATCTATTAATGTCCTTAATTGTAATAACCAAATATAGCAGTGTGCATTAATAACTCAAATATAAATAGTAAGCAAAAGCACAAGTCACCACACACAATTGAGAAACAAGATTTAACGTGGTTCCCCCAATGTGGGGTACTCCACAAGATAATCTCCTTATAATATTTCACACAAAAATAAGGATCCTTATCCAATACAATGATTACTTTGATCTACTCAAAGCTAGGCAATACACCGATCTGCTCAGGTAGGCAATCCACTGATCTACCCAGATAGACAACACAATGATCTGCTCAGGTAGGCAATCCACTGATATGCTCAATTAGGCACTCCATTGATCTGCTCAATAAGATCACATAGAACTTGTCCAAATCTGCTCAAGAAACTCACACCAAACTTATCCAAATTTGCCCAACAAGCTCACACAGAACTTGTCCAAATCTGCTCAACAAGCTCACACATAACTTGTCCAAATTTGCTCAACAAGCTCACACAAAACTTGTCCAAATTTTCTCAACAAGCTCACACATAACTTGTCCAAATTTGCTCAACAAGCTCACACATAACTTGTCCAAATCTGCTTAACAAGATCACATAGAACTTGTCCAAAACTGCTGATAAATTTGTCCCAAAATTGTCCACAAATTTGTCCAAAAATCAATCCCAAAGGCCTTCTCAAAGGCTCAATCAATCATGCTCAAGTAGTACTCAAATCTCATTCACAAATCTTATGAAGGTAAGGCTCAAAGATAAAATCAACAATGAATGGTAACACACTCTTCAAAGGATGAAAACTATGATCCATAATGATCTCAACTCAAATCAATCTCATAGAAGCATAAAGAGAATTGTTAGAGACTCAATATGTTCTATACTCAAATCCAATATCTTTATCAACTTAAGGCAATCTCATAGAAGCATAAAGATAATTGTTAGAGACTCAATATGTTCTATCCTCAAATCTCAATCTCAACTTAAATCCAGAATATAGAATAGTTTGTTTCATGGAACTTGAACAACCACTTCACACAATCACTTGACTAGGCTCAAACAACTCTCTTCTCAACCAACTACCACAAGGAACAACTATTTCTTACAAACCGTAGTCCAAACATGTATCAACCAACTCAAATGTTTCCAACAATGCTCAACCACAAATCTCACATAACAATGATACTCATGTTATTCTCAAGTTCAAGTTATTTGCATAACCAATGAGCTTTAACAACAATGCTAATAAAATATTCTTCACATAACAATTATACTCATGTTCTTTTCAAGTTCTTTGCATAACCAATGGGCTTTAACAACTATGCTTATAAAACAAGGTTTAACCACAACTCTCAAACTAGAAAACCTTGAAGCATTCAACCAACCACTTTCAAAAAGGAAACCACAATCAATCCTTTTCTCTCCAATGATATTTCAGAAATCAACCACCATAATCAATCAATAGGAGAATGTGCTCATACCTTTTATGAAGATGAAGAAACCCCTTTGGAAATCTTCCACACTCAACACACTTTGAAAAAGAATAAAACAACCTTCACTTTGAACCCCTTTACAAAAATAGAAATATCACTTTGCATACACCTTATTTCTTCATCTAATCAAGTTAATCAAATAGCCCTCGAAATAAGCTTTCCAACGATATATAATATGGTATACTTCTAAAAAATAAAAACACCAAAAATTTCTTTTTTTCTAAAAGTGTATTTAACCCTTATATCTTGCCTTCCAAGTAAATAAAAAATTAATCAAACATTATTCACTTAGCATCACCTTATTCCTCCAACATTAGGCAATAATAAAAAATATTCAATAAAATGTTTACTTGCCTCTTAGAGGGAATCGAACCCTCATCAATGCCCACTCAACACCACAACCGTGGTGCCAAAGACCACATGAGTTATCTGCTCACATAGGATAGAGAGCAAAAATGCTCCCTATATTTCGCTGCCCTTGCTCATGCCAAAAACGTGCGCCAAATGCTCTTCTTCCACACTCTACGAAAATAAAACCCGGTGGGAATTGAACACATGCCCTGTCGCAACCAAAAACTCCATGCTTCCCAAGCTCACCGTTGGACCACGCTGTCACATCGAAGGATTTCGGGGCTTCCACTTTTTGTTCTCTTCGTTCGATGCTTAGACTTTTGAATCGAAAGCCTTTGCATATATATATATGCAACCTTCCTTTAATTTCACATACATTGGCACCTTTAATTATTAATTTCCTTTTGATGGCGCATGGTTTTTATGACGTTGACGATGACTTTAATTTTAATTTTAAAATTTAAATTTAAATTTTAAATAATTAAAATTTAAACTAAATATTTAAAATAAAATATTTCCATCATCGAGGCATCTTTTTCGACGAAACGAAAAGCTAACCTGGATTTTAAGAAAACCCCATTTCAAATATGCCATCCATGGTTTTAAATAAAACCTTTTATTTTTCTTGCCTTGGTTTTCACAAAAACCTTGTATATATCCATGCTTTCCAAAATATCATAAATGCTTATTTATGAAATACTTTGGCCACCAAAACTCAATGTGATCCATGTGATATCAATGATCCATGTGACATCAATGACAACATAAAATGCCTCAAATTTACAACATTACCAACCCATTTTTTTTATAAAGGAATATATTACCATCAAAAGGTCATATCCCTTATATTAATTCAACATACAAGGCTTCACCACATTTGAGTTACAAGTCACTGTAGATGACACTCAATGGATAGGAATGGCCAATTCTCGTGAGTTTTTTGGGGTTCATCTTATTAAACCTACATATTTATAAGGACACCAATAAGTGGTCCCCCCACTTTTCCCATACCTTCATTGGTTAGCGACCATATGACCACAATGTAGGGATTATCCTTTAAGACTCGTAATACTTAAAGGAGATGTTTATTCCCTAAAACTACTCTAAGTCCATCTAGGTAATTTAATGAAGTGTAGAGTCTTGGTGCTTAGTTACCACATCTTTATGGGCTAACTAAGGTCATTGTAACTTTGACGATAACTGACATGATTACCCGATCTAACAAAATTGAGGAATCATCACTACTATCATGTGATTATTTCCACAAATTCTAGTTTGGGCACACTCGATCCTACACAATCAGGGTGGTACTAACCAATAGGTACCTTGGATATACATAAATCCTTCTAGGTTCATGAAATATTAGCTATTGCATCAACACAACTCCTTCTAAGACTCATGCTTACCTAGTTATTGCATACACACAACTCCTTCTAGGATTGGGCATTATGGCTATCTAGAGAAACATTCCTACCCTTCCCAAGGATAGATAAACAATTGCATCAATTAATCTAAATTAAAAACAATATTATTAAGCATGACATAATCCATAAATAAATGAAATGCTAAAGAAAACCAAGAGCTTCTCTTAACCAAATGTCAAATTCATTCAACACATGAAACTTGATATAAAGTATAAAACTAATTAATCCATAGGAAGCATATTTTCATTACTTATCACATAGCCTCAAGGATCAAATTATCATTGATAGGGATCATGTTATATTGCATTTAGTACTCACACGGATCGTGCATATTAAATTTTGAAATAAAAAGGCAAACATACCTATAAATATATTTTTGATTAATACAATTAGAAGTTTTCATTGTGCTATTTCCTTGCATATTGCTTTTGAGTGTTACTTTTGTATCATTGGTATCAGAGTTGAGCATTGGATAGGTGAGTATCCTCTTCCTCTAGGCCAATCTGGTTCAAAAGAGGAACGAGAAAACCACCAACGGATCTTGGCTTTGGGTGAACATTCTTTTCCTTTTGTAGACACCTTCGTGCACTTTCGTTCATGAAAACTCTCATCTGGGGTCCCTCTGACTCCGACCTTTAGCTCCTATTTTATAGATCGATCATTTTCTGTGATGCAAACTCTATTCATGACCATAATTCATAATATCGACCATTTCACTTATCAACTTCACTGTGAAATTTCAACAATTTTGTGTTGAAATGAAAGCCAATTTTCAGCAGCTTCAAGAAATGGTGACCGCTGTTGAGGTAGATATCATTGAAGAAGATCAGGATTCCACCCTTGATCTTGAACTTGAAGAATTTGTAGCCACACCTAGATTCGAACCAAGGTCTCTGGGTGATATACCCAACATCTATTCACTAGACGATGTGGCTCCTGATGCAGATTTGAGCTCCTTTGAAGCTCCTAATGTAGATTAGGCCCCTCCAAATATTGTAGGTCCAAGATATTTAGATGTCGTTTTCACTAAAGATCAAGCTATTTTTACTACCGTTGTCATCGTACCTATTCCTCTTGGTGATGATCTCCTGATTTTGGATGTTGATCCATTTCATACGATTTTTGTGCCATTGTTCTTGGTGGATCCGTAGTTACTACCGTTGTCATCGTACTTGTTTCTCTTGGCGATGATCTCCTAATTTTGGATGTTGATCCATTTCATACAATTTTTGTGCCATCATCCTTGGTGTATCCTTAGCTCCTCTATAATTTTTTGATGGTGACTTCATGTGATCTATCGCATCTTGCCATCGGATTTCATGCTACACTTCATCACAATAATCATTACCACATGTAGCCACCATTACCTAAGTCTATTTGTCGTGATCCACATCCACTGCTACTACCATTGATGCACACATGCTTTTGTTACTTGATGCCTAATGAGCTTTGCAATATTGATCCATGGCCTCCACCACCGTTGCCATCATTTCCTGCAGATCATGTTGACCACTTGTGTTTTCTGCCATTTTTCAGCATTTACAACATCGATCTACATATTTTCCTAGCCATATCATGTAGTCTTTTGGCCAAAATTTTTGTCTACCACTTCGTTGCTTCATGTTCACCGTTCGAAGCCATTGTTGTCAACGTCATTTTCTTCATAGTTTATTTACCGGCTCCTCATGTGCGTCGTCACTGCGGATCGCATGTTTCTAACAATATTTGTCTTGTCGCTATGCGTCCTCTATCGAAGCCACCACCAGACTGGTATTTTCACCGTCTCTCATGCCATTTTCATTTTCGTCACTCGATTTCGCATACCCATGATCCGCCATGGCCTCCACCATTCCATAAATTAAATTAAATTAAATTTTAGTTTTATTTTATTTTTAAATACACATTTTTAATTTTTTTGCTTCCATCCTCCAATGGCCACCAAATAAATATTCTTTTTGGCCATTTTCATTAAAAGCGCGCACCACTCCATTCAATTTTCAACCATAAATTAAATTATATTATTTTTTAATATAATTTAATTTTTCTCCACCCTTGCACCACTCCATTAAAACCCACATTCAATTTTCAACCATAAATTAAATTATATTATTTTTAATATAATTTAATTTTTCTCCACCCATTAAATGCATATCACCCCACCTTCAATCTTGACCGTTGTCTTGATCACCAATAATTTAATGCAATCCAAATACTATCCACTTAATGCAAGTGACCCATAATTAACCATGAATTTATTAAATTAAATTAAATATATATTTTAATTTAATTTAATATTTTCCATAACCATTAATGCACGGCTCAACCAATTCAATGCATACCTGCTTGTCTTAAAAACTGCAGTAATTAAATTTTCTATTTGGCACGTGGTTCGAGGCATCTTCTTCAACATTTCAGCTGTTGCTTTCTTCTACCAATTTTTGGGACCCATTTCAACTTTTCGTCGGTATAGCAGTGTTTATAGTTATTAGAGAGTGTTTTTGATCCAGACTCGGATCCAGTGCTAAATTTTGGTTTTATGAAGACCTATTCAAATTCACCATTTTTGATCTTCTTTTTGTAATAAGAGTGCATTTTCGGTTGTACCTAACACTCTCCAGCTATCCATATTTCTATTCCACACCTCTATGCTTTGGAGACCAATGCTTCCTTAGTGGGAAGGAATGATAGGGATAATGTTATATTGCATTTATTACTCACACGGATTGTGCATATTGAATTTTGAATTGTAAAGGCAAACATGCATCTATATATGTTTTTATTAATGCAATTAGAAGTTTTTATTGTGCTATTTCATTGTGTCTTGCTCTCAAGTGTTACTTCTGTATCAATAATTTAAAATAAACTAGCTAAAGAAGCCTTCAATCATATCGATTTCATCATCATAGTAATTACATTCTAGCTAAGAATAATGATTGCTAAAAACAATCCACTTCATTTCTCATAAAAAAAGAAACATTAGAACCATCTAAATCTTCTTTTTATCAAAAGCCAAGTTTTATAATTCTTTCAAGCAAATAATACTTTACAAGTCTTTGCTTATTTACATCAATGTTACTTTTGAAAAACTAAAAACTTTTGCCAAGGATCTCCAACCCACCAAGCATATGCAAGCTTCTTTGAGATGGAAGAACCACCCATGGCATATGAGGTTTACTTAGGGATCAAGATAACTCTAAATGCAATGCAACTATAACATGTCATTTCCTATTATGCAAAAACCATACATAAAACAAAATTTTCTTTCAAAACCAAAGAACAAGCATTACATCCAATCAATAAAATCCCATACTTCTCTTTATAATAATTCTCTAACCTACAAAAGTCTCAAGAATTATTATACAAGTTTCTCTTTCAAAACCATAGAACAAACAATGCATTTAAACAAAGAGAATCCCATACTTCTCTTTATAATAATTCTCTAACCTACAAAAGTCTCGAGAATTATTATACAAGTTTCTCTTTCAAAACCATAGAATAAAAAATGCATTTAAACAAAGAGAATCCCATACTTCTCTTTATAATAATTCTCTAACCTACAAAAGTCTTGAGAATTATTATACAAGTTTCTATTTCAAAACCATAAAACAAACAATGCATTTAAATAAATGGAATCCCATACTTCTCTTTATAATAATTCTCTAACCTGCAAAAGTCTCAAGAATTATTAAACAAGTTTCTCTTTCAAAACCATAAAGTAAATAATACATTTAAACAAAGGTAATCCCATACTTCTCATTATAATAATTCTCTAACCTACAAAAGTCTCAAGAATTATAAAAAAAAGTTTCTCTTTCAAAACCAACTAAATACACCTAGGTGTTGTAGGTGAGTTGGAGAGGAGAGTGCAATCCTCCAAGGGAGATCCCAGGTTCGAATCTCCACCCTACCAAAAATTTTAATTAGGTATCCAAAATCCAATTGATAATGTTGGTGCGGGTAGGGTCGAGCATGACTCGCGGATGACTTTGAAGGTTTTGAACCCCCTGGTCGTGGTCTCTCAGACCAAGGCGGCCCCACAAGGAATTTTTCGCTTAAAAAAAAAAACAATTAAATATAAAACTTAAAGAAAGCTAACTCTTAGTTTATTTTCCAAAGTCTAGCATATTTATTTTGAATAAAATAATGAGTTCTTTAATCAAGGGTAAACCTACAAATCAACCTTTATCCAAACAAAAGAACTTATACATGCATAACAAGATGGAGCTTAACTTAAGACATAAAACAATTTACATTCAATAAACATTTTAAGAAACCATCATAACCCTAAAATGCTTTGATTAAGAATTGAAGCTTCCAAACCTCACAACATAATGCTTTTAACTTAGGGTAACCACAATCATAACAATGAAAAGCATTAAGTAACAACCACACAGGTGAAAGAAATAAAAATAGAGATCAAAGCTTAAGCTCGAAGGAGCAACATAACAACACGATGATCAATGAAGCTAACACTATCCTTAACAACATTGGAATCTACAAAATATTGGCCATCGATATATGAAGGAGAAATGTTGATGGCAACAAAACTCTCTCATTGCAAAATGAAGCTAGACGTAAGGGTGCTCCTCATAAAAACAAACAAGCAATCACAAGGTTCAAAAGGTGGATTGAGAACTAGAACATAACCAACATAGGTGAACAATAGAGAATACAAGGCATGCAACCCAAAAAACCAGTTGCTAACAACAAAACAGAAGGATAAAAGGATGTAAATAGAAGGAACATTGGCCCTCCTAAACAATCCAAGCAACACAACAACCAATGATCAAGGAGAACTAAACACAACCAATAGAGACAAACAAAGTAGCAAAGAAAGAGCTTTTAAATTAATGATGCCATAACCAAGAGTGAAAAAACTATAAAAAGGAAAGCATCTTAATCTGTTTGCTTCCAAATAATATCTTCAACATTGTTGCTTGCTTCTTCTTGAAGCCTTCGCTTCTCTATTGCCTCCTCAAGTGTTGATTAACTCCCTTTCACTCGTCTTCCCTTGGATTTAAGGGAGAATATTAACCTTGCATGAATGGGTGTTGACTCAAATGCTCAAAGAGAATTACGTGCAGCAATGCCATGCGTGCTTGGTGGTTTCTCTTTGCCATACCTTTGAGAAAATCAAAACTTACCTTTATATTCCAAGGTGGCTTAGTTACCATAATGTAAGAACAACTCACATTTATGGTAACTTGATACTTGGTTCTTGGTACTCTAAAATAAATATAAGCACATAAAAATAAAACCATATAACACTTAGTTTATTAAGATATTTAAGTTGCCAAGCAAGAAAATGCAAGAGTATTAAATTCTAATCAATACATAGCAAATTTTGTTTGTCAATCAAAGCAAACTTAAGCAACCATGGCATCACATCCATAATATTCTACACCACTATTTTATCCTCAAGTGGGTGGCCCCTTTTTAATATAGTCCAAGCTTTCTCTAACCTTATTGAGGAGGCTCATTGCAAGCAACGTCTTAGCCCAATGGTGCGAATGTGGAAACAAAAAAATGATATGCATCTACATGAAGGTAATTTTCATGTACCAGGAGTTGTCGATGAACAAGTCATCATAATTATTTTCCATAATATCTCTCATTGTAGGTGGGTTATCCATATATTCCCACCAGAGAGAGGTACCTCATCCCGCATCCATAAATGCATCAACAGTACCCAATTTTATGCTTGAAAATACTAAAATTATTTCATCATATAGACATCAAGAAATAACCTATGCCATTAATTATTCATATCAACATATAGTTCATTGTTCATAAAGAGTTATGCCAAGTAGGGGTGTTATATACTCCCCCCTTGGACTAAGAACAATCCTCTATGTTTCTTGCAAAATATGACATAAATGATTTATTCAAAAAGATATGACAATTGTTATCTCATAACATCACCATTCTCCCATGTAGCACAATTCTCAAAATATTGGTCCCACTGGACCTTGCATTAATCTAGAGTTAGTTTCCTTAACACTTTGGAACAAAACCTTAATATCTTAAATAAATACACCTCAATGGTTGTAGAAACTATCATCTACAATTTGGAAATATTCCACATGTGATTAGGATCAACAACATACTTCCTAAGCAAGGATATATGGAAACTATCATGGATCTTTGACAAGTTGGGCAGCAAAGCGAGCCTATAAGCTATTGGGTTGCTTTTACCAATGATATCAAAGGGTCCAACATAATGAGGATCTATAGAAATCACTATCGTGCAAGGGTTGCCATACTATATTGGCCTCCCTCAGCTCGTCTACTATCCACCTTGCTAGTGGTAAATATTTAGCATAGGTCCTCCCGGGCTACTCTAGGAATCTAGACCATCTGTATGCTACTAGTCGCTCTGAACTAGGTAATAGACCTAGCAGTGCATCTGATATTTACACCGATATGCACTCCTAGCTCCATACTTGGAGCAAAGTTGTACACACTATCCCTATATGCCACTTGTACACGATGTTGTACAATGTCTTGTACAAATAGGCCAACACATATGTATCCCATGCGAACCTAACTCTTTGGTCTTGCATGTCTGCCACTACAAGCACCATCACCCATGGTAGATATCACCTGCTAGTGTGGCATATCAGCATACCCACAACCACCCCGTAGAGCATGATCGTTAATGGGTCTGTCCCATATCACCCCACCAGGTCATCTATGACTATGATGCTCTCCCACACCTGGTGGGTCCAACCCCTTGAAAATCGTTGCAAGGTCGTTGGTGTCCCTTGTGCTCTATAAATTACTCTCATTAAAGTCCTTGATGGGGTGTGACTTCGCATTGTGATATCATGGTTGGCTTGGACGGGGTATGATTTCACCTTTTTAGGGTTTGACACATTAAAACCCTAATTTTTTGGGGTTGGAGTGTTTTACGTCAACCCTCCTTGGTTTTCCCACTCTTTCCACCTTCAAATACACTATATAAGGAGGGTTTGAATTCACTTTTCACACACAAGTTAACACACACTCACATAATCAAGACTTGATGATTTTGCTCACATTTTATTTCTCACAAAGTATTTTGTTTGATTTGCATCCTTCTCCTTCTTTCGCAAGCAACTTTGAAGTGTGGAGTTTGATTAATTATCTGCTGCATTGGATTATCACTATTCGCTCTTTGTGGATTGTTGTTGGAGCCCTAAGGAGAGATTGAGCATCCAAGAGATCTAAAACCCTTCTATTTTTCTTCTGCACTCTCTACCAGGTGAATTCGCTCTTCTGCATGCATATTTAGATTTTTTGAATGACGTGATCAAGCTTCTGCACTTATCTTTTATTTTTCACATAGTTTATACGAAATCACGCCCGACCTATTGCAGGGCACAACTTCGCCTTGCATTATCATGATTCCCCATTATAGGGTGCAATTTTTCCTGAGCCAAAACTAGGGGTAATCTGTTGTTCCTATTTTCTTCATTGCATTATAGATTGCATCTAGAGCGTAGTGGCATATTCTGTTATGTGATTTCTGCATTATGTTATGTTGTATTGTATTATATTTGCTTTTCTCCAAAGGTCAATTTCCACTTTTAATTATCAAAGGTCAACTAAAAGGACCTAGGGGGCTTGACTGGTGCACCTCCAAGTATTGTTATACAATGGCCTAAGTAGACCCCCTAACACTAATCCCATTTTCAAGTGTTTGTTGAGTTATCTTGTAGGAACATGTATTATTGATAGCATTGAACAAAGGGATAAAAGCAAGGATAAATCATCAGATAAGCTAAGTATTCTAATTAGTCTTTTAGGCTATTTGTTGAGTGTTTTTATTTCTGTTGTATAACCCTAGATCTAATTTTATAGAAATATATTTAATTAAGTTCTAGGCATTTGAAATATAAACAACATATAGTGTGCACTTAGGGTTAATTCTATTTGTGCATTTCTTCTTGAACCCTTGCTTAAAGGTTTTCTATTTAAAACCCTAGGTTAAGAAAGCATTCAGAGGAATAATCATTCTAGGGTTAGCTCTAGTATTCCTACATTTTTGTATTTTTGCATTATCATTTATCTTTTGTAGCATAGTGTAGACACTAAAATCAGGTCAATACGATTAGGCAATCGAAAGCACTAGTTAATTGACACCATATGGCCCCCTTGGGAAACCCTCAGAGGTTTAATAGTGGTCCTAACCACTTTTGGGAGCTTTTACCCCACTTTTGGGAAGTTTTGGGGCATGTAGGCATGGCCGTCCCACCTAGGGATGGCCACAGTTCATGGTCGTCCCACCCAGGGACGACCATGTGTGGTCGTCCTTGGGTGGGACGACCATGAAATTTGACCCCCAAAAAGTCAAAATATGGATAAATGGCACCCAGAAACTACCATTTTCCTCACCTATTCAAGCATGCAGGTCAAAGGGCACAAAATCCTTATGACATACTACATGAGGGAGGCCAAAATGGGAGATTCTCTTCCCCCTCCAATGCATGCTCAATTTTGGACAAGTGGCACCTCTTGCCCTGCATGCCCTTGCATGCCCATTTTCCCAAAGGCCTCCTTTGGCTATAAAGTGGATCCATTTTCCACACAAAATATAGAGAGGAGTTTTGAGACATAGCAACGAAGTGCTACCAAGATTTCCCCTCACCTTTTTGTGCCCTTTTCCCTTGAAATCTCTACCTAGCGAAGGAGGTTTGCGAGTGATCTAGGAGGCACAATTTATTTGCAAAATCGAACCATTTGAGTGAATTTCACCACCAAATTTGATGAAAACACTATTGAGAAGGGTCCTAACCAATTCACAGAGGAATTGGTGGTAAAATAAGGGCAGAATTGGTGGTCATCCCACCCTAGGATGGTCCCCATTCTGTGATAGTCACCACCGTCCCTACAAGGTATGGTGGAATATATATGCATGATTTATTTACTATTATTTTTTAGGCATATTATAGAGTAGCATATGAATCTCCTATCCAAATTTCATGTATTTTGGAGTCATATTGAGCGAGATATTGCATTTTTAGTGTTTTGTAGGCTTTTGGGGACCATCTAAATATGCACATGAAAATGTTACTTATTTTGCAAATATGACCATATGGGTTCTCTTAAAATCATGTTTTATGCATATTTTCCAAGTTTCATTTTATTTGGATGTGTTTTGGTCCAAAAATTGCTTGTTTTGGGTTTTGTAGGCTTCGTAGGTCTACTGCGGATGCGCCACACCATCGGATGTAATTTCTATTCTATTTTTGGTGAAATATTCCCAAAACCATCTATTTTACATACCTCTGCAATTTCAAGTCATTTGGAGTTGTTTTAGATAGGTGTCTTGCATATTCATGTTTTCTAGTCTTTTAGTGCCTATGGGGTTTGCATATTTTCAATATACACACTTGCTATTTAATAATTCTGGTTTCCTTGTGTGTAGGTGTAGGTCATACAACATACAAGGAAGGAGCACAAGATCAGAGAACAAAGTGGTGGCATCATAGGCCCACCCACTTCGATTGTGGGTACGAGGAAGAACATTGGAAGTGCACACGAGCTTCTTTGAAAGGACTTGATCCTTTGGGCACCCCATTTTTGTAAACAATTGTATCAATCTAGAGCCCTCAAGGGGAAATTTATGTAACCATGGTTTTTATCAATCAAAATAATATAAGAAAGCTTCATTTCACTTCATTTCGTGCATTTTGGTTATCTTTCCATGCTTACTTGAATGCTTCCATTTTGATGCTTATCACTCATTAGCGATAGATGCATATTGTTTAGCTTCATTAGGTGCACCATTTTTCCCCTACTTCAGTGGTTATCATGGTGGGACCCTATCCCTATTGATTTTATGAAGGTTTAACCTCGATTTTTGCTTGGTTTCTGTTGCAGGTATTGGTCGTTCTGGCCTGAAACGACCTCTGGACTGCTCCTCGTGCCACCCTAGGATGACCACACAACCGTCCCACCCTGGGATGGCCATCAAACTAGTAGTCATACCACCCTGGTATGGCCACAAAATAGAGCCTTTTCTACTCAAATTCCAGAAATAGTAGGTTCCCCGGGTGATAAGGTAGGTGCCTGAACTTTTGGTTTTTTGTTACATAGTCAAAAATTGCTGAAATTTGATTTTTCTCGCATGCTTTGTTTGATAGAAAGGTAGAAAGATAGTTTCATTTTCTTATAAATGCAAAAATAGAAAATAAAAATAAGAAAAATAAAAAATAAGTTAAGTAATGATGCCCTTGTATGGTTTGCTTGCATGTAGGCTACCTAATGGGTAGGCCATCATTTAGGGTTTGCATCTTGTAGGTCTCTTTTTATCTAGCTTTATGAAAGTAAAATGTACCTTTTTGCTTGCATTTAGTGAATGATCATCGAATGCTTCATTGTTTACTTTCTTTTGGCTTAAAAATAACCACACACACCACGCTTCACTTAAATGCTAGTGAGTTGGATTTCATCACCAACCACTAGTAGAGGTCAACGACGATGGCTTTCATCTCCATCCGTTGCCTCAAATCCCATGAACCCTTGTTCTTTGCCAATACCGACTCCAAGATCTATCCTAACCATGCAAAATAGCATGCATTCCTCTTTAGATGGGTGTATCACTATGCACAGGGTGTTGGGTGAGGATCGATAGGACCTGTGCTCCCTTCTCGAGTGTGGATTTCATCTCCACATTTCGGGGGGTTTACGTGACCATGACTTTCATTATCGATTATCGAGCTACGAGCATACAGGTGAAATCTAATTAAACACGAGTATATCATCCAATGAAATTCAAACACGTGACACAAGGTCATCTTTACAAACAACACATCTGAAACACACAAAATAGTTTAGGGATTCACATCTAAAACTTAAAAGAGATAATCACTTGTTTTATTGAGTGTTTTCCTTTCTTGTGTGTTGTTTCATTAAGAATTTGTAAAGGAGATAATCATCTAGGGTTGGTAGAGAGTCATAATGGTGTGCACCCATAGCCAAGCCCAATCACGGGTGGAAGCTACGGAGAGTGGACTAGGAGACATGAGTCATCTTTGCTTTAGCCCCAGGGATTTGGTCATACCTCCCTAGTGAGCCTCTACTCACCCAAGTCCCAAAATAATGGGACATGAACCACACCTACAAGGGAGCCCTATGCGGGACACCCCTATGGGTGATGGACCTTACCTGGGAGAGTGTTCCTGGTATGTAGACACATCACATGCCTTCCTTGATGAAAGGCAACAATGCACTGAGGCGCAAGTAGATAGAGTGGTGCCATGCATCCGCATGCCTGATAGGACCTGACACGCCTATTTATGGGCTAGAGCATGACTTCACACATTGGGCAGAGTAGGTTGATCATACCTTACCTCTACATCACCTTGATAGGTTCCAACAGCCTAGGCAACAGGATGAGTATGATACTCGTCGCTCAGGGCGAGCAAACTTCACCCTTCCCTTCCTCATTCATGAAGGAAGGCATGAGGAAATCCTTGATTATCCTCAAGAGTAGTATACCATGCAAGCACGATGTGCCTTTGCACTCGCTGAGTATAATGAGCATATGCTCAGGCCTAAACCTCAAGTAAATATGACTACCCTTGATCGAGGGAAGCGCACGATGGATATGATAGATTATCTTGAATGAGGTCAGCCTCAAGGTGAGACTCCTAGGCCTCCTAGGCCCCACATAGTGGAACATATCAATCAAGTGGTTGCAAGATATGCGGAATGCCAAGCATAGTTCAAGCAGCTTCGATGAGACAAAGAGCAACTAGACCGCTTGCATCAACTTGAGAAAGAAAGAATCGAATGGTAGACCAATGAGCTGTTCCAAAAAATTTATGTGAGAGGGTCCCTACCCCTAGAACATATAGATAGGAAGTCCACCCGAGGCAACCCATGCTCATTCGAGATAGGTCTCCTAGGCCTTATCCAATGTTGCCTCCATGACCTCCTAGGCCAGATCGAGACTTGCCTCCCAAGCCAAACATAGGGCACCCATAGCAGGCAACTACCCCTCTTTATAGACCGACTCGAGAGATGCCCTATGGGGCTTACATCGAGCATGAGCTAGAGGTAGAATATTTGGAAATGCCTTACCAAGGTAGGGGGGTGACATGCCACCACCCTAAAATAGGCCTGAGGATCCTCACCCTCCATCGTAGGATAAGAGCAAAGAAGAGGAGATCAAATCCTCTAATGCATATAAGGTACTACTAGAGCGCTTAGAGTCAGTAGAGAACAAGACCTCTGGGTTTGGATCTCAAAATACCACTCTATTCCAGCTACATAGTTAGCCCCTTCATCCTTCGGTGCCTACCCCTCCCTATCCAGAATAGTTTAAGATGCCTCAGTTGGCTACCTTTAAGGGAGAGGAAGATGCGCAGGAGCATGTTACCAAATTCCTGAGTCAATGCTTTGGCATCCAGGATAATGATGCTTTTATTTTATGGATATTTGTGACTACCCTCTCTGGCCTAGCCACGGAGTGGTTTACCCAACTCCCAAAGCATAGCATCCATAATTTGGATCAACTTGTAGATGCGTTCCTAGAACGCTTCACCTTCAACACCAAGAGGAAGGCAACGCTGGCAGATCTTGCTGGATTGAAACAATATGATGATGAGTCAATAATGAATTATGACAAAAGGTGGTGAGCATTGCTTTCCAAGCTACCTTTTCTACTCCCCATGTCAGAGTTGACTCAGATGTTTGCCAAGAGCTGCCTAAAGCTGATCTTCTTGTTTTTATAGTTGCAACAATATCCAACTCTTGAATATGCCAAAGCGCAGGCTAGAATGATTAAAGACATCAATATTCAAGAGGGAGATATTGTGAAGCCTCACAAGATGGAGTGGAACAAGAATGCTAAGAATACCCCAGTGCAGCCTAAGCCAGCAACAGTCAATTAGGTTGCCATTAGTGTCCCAGGGCCAGCGCAACCCATACCACCTCAAAAGCCAAATTATCAGGCCACACCTAGGAACTATAACAAGGACAACCAAAATAATCAAGGGAAAAATCAATAGCATCGCCCCAAGTGATAGTTCACACCCATTGCAGAGTCTATGGACTCTTTGTTTGAGCACCTCTTAGTGGCTAATTTGATCAATCTACCTAAGAGTCAACCTATCGACCCAAATGCATCGAAGCCCAAAGGGTACCAAGAAGACCTATATTGTAAGTTTCATAGGCAAAATGGGCATGACATGCAAATGTGCTATAAGTTCAAGCATTTGGTGCAAGACATGATCGATAGGAACACCCTTCAGGTAGACAACCCTATCATGCCAAACAACCAATAGATGGGTGTTTTTAAAGACCCCTTGCCTACCCATGCAGAGCAAGCCAAGCTAGTGCCCCAGGTAAATGAGGTTCATCATGCACCCCCTAAGCAAGGGTATATCGACATGATCAACATTATAATGAGAAATAGATGATACCCAAGTCCAGTCACACCACCTGTAGCTCAGATCTATGTTTATTTGACATCGTAGCCTTTACTGCCTCCTGTGTCGAGCCTCCCACCTAGGCTAGTGGTTACAATTAATAGCAAGCTCACCTAGATCCTGAGAATGACATCTTCCTGACTCTCCATCTATGAGCTCATTCAACAATCGCCACCTCATAGAGAAGCTTTAATGGAGATCCTTAAGGTGATAGAGCTTTAGCCCTAGGAGTCTAACTCCTTCAATAATTTTGTGGGGTATGTGTGGCAATGCACAGAACCGGTGATTACCTTTCGAGAAGATGAGCTTAAACCAGTTCCAAATGATATGGTGGATCCCCCCTTGCACATCGTCGCATGTGTAAACGGAACACCTTACAAGAGAGTGTTGATAGACACTAGATCTTCGAGCAACATCATCACTACAAAAAATCTCAAGCATCTGAAGCTCCCAACATCCCATATTGTCATGTCTACCTACACCCTTTGAGCATTTAATGATACCATATGCTCAAAAATCAGCACAATAGTCCTACCCATTCAGGTAGGGCAAAAGACCATACCGAAACTATGCCACATCTTGGAGGGTGAGATGGCATATAACATCTTGCTAGGTAGACCTTGGATTAGGGACATGAAGTGTGTCCCTTCCATTGCTCACCAGTGCCTAAAATACACCTATGAAGGGTAAGTTCATGTCATCCCCATAGACCTAGAACCCTTCAAGTACTGCAACATGGTGCAGCAGATCCCTGAGTCTACCTTACCATCCACCCATCTAGATTTTCAACCGAATGAATCCAACCAAGGTCTAACTCCATCACCATCACCTTCATTCAATCCATCATCATCTCATGCCATACCATCCTCATATTCAGCACCCCTAGACGTGCCTTCATCATCGATGAATCCTCCACCGAGAGACACGGGGAAGAGGCCTATTGATGAGAGCCCTTCGATCATATCCACCATCTCCACAAGCGAGACTCCTAGCCCAGTAGACAAGGAGCTACCTCATGAGGTAAACATTGAATCAATTCAAGCCTCATTCCTGTCTCCTCCTTCTCTATAGCCACAGGTCACAATGCATCTAGCTTCTACTAGTTTAGGAGAGTACATGGTTAGGAATGTCACAACCACCCCTATCATCGAGTCGGTGCAAGGCATGGGTCAACCTCGTATTCCCCCTAATCAAATGAATTTTATATATGGGGACCTTGACTATGGCATCGAGCCTTATCAATAGCAGGAAGAGGATGAAGAGCCCTTTTCGAGGATATCAACTACATGTCCAACCCTAAATTTACCATGAAGTATCTTCATCTTTGTAATTGGTACGATTATGGGTTGGGCTTGTATGAGCAAGGCACCCGAGTTCCTTACCAGCCGTAGTATCAAATGCCTTATGACAAGTCTAGTTTGGGACACAACAAGCTTGTGCCCCTCGATGTCCTCGTGGATAGCTTAGAGAGCATGACCCTCAACTTTAGGGATGAGCTTGCACATGATCCTTATGCCAATCCCAATTGAGTCTACTCACTGGGAGACTACTTCCCTACACCCTTGAGTGACCAAGAGATACATTGTGAGGTCAACCAATCTTACGAGAGAGGTGAAAGTTTGCATGCCCTTCCACATGATAGTGAGGAAGAAGATCAAGGGTCTCCTTATGAGTGGATATTTGACAATGAGTCATATTATGGAGTAGCACCCATTGACTCTTCTAGTTCAGATGGAGAATACCCATGGATCATCCCTATGGATGATGAGGATGAGTTCTATCTATGAATATTCCCATTACACCATCCCATTTGGTGACAACTTCTACCTTTAGAGGAGTAAGCTCACCCGCAACCACATTAACCACCTCCGATCATGCAACCACTACCACAACCACCTCCTCAGGTTTTGTGACATCTCGATGTCGATAGACACCATTAGCCACCTAGGGGAAATCATCCATACATAAACATAATTTCCATAGACCTGTTCGAGCCCCTACAAGATTTGAATAATCCATTAAAGCCATTGCACCTCAACTTGAGGGCAATTGACTTTGATCGAGGAGATTCTCCCCCATTGCCTTCTAAGTACTGGCCTTGCGATGAGATGTTGTAGCTATTTCATTTCTCTCCAAGGCCTACTCGTGATATCTTTCATGTTGAGGAGGAACCTGAGGTTCCAATTGTTGATATAAATCCATCTGATGACATTCACCTGATCCCTACTCTCCACCAGTTGGAAGAGGGTCACATATGTCAATCGATCCAATGATTGACACAAATATTGGCTCATATCCCAAGAATCCTCAATGTATCAAGTTAGGGGAAAGTATATCGCCTGAAGAGCAAGCCGATTACATAGCCCTTCTCATAGAGAATAAGGAGGCTTTTGCATGATCCTACAAAGATATGCTAGGATTAGATCCAAATCTAGTCACCCACAATTTGATGCATGACCCCAAGGCCAAGCTGGTTAAGCAAAAACTGAGAAAGATACATTCGACAATAGACCTAATGGTCAAATATGAGCTACAAAAGTTGTTGGATGCCAAGTTTATCATTTTGGTAGACTATCCACCATGGTTTTCCAAAATGGTTCCCATCAAGAAGCCTGATAGGAGGATTCACATTTGCATCGACTTTCAAGACCTGAACAAAGCAAGTCCTAAGGATGATTTTCCTTTGTCGAGCATCGACGCCTTGGTAGATGCCACAGTGGACCATGAAATGTTATCCCTCATGGATGTTTTTTCTGGGTACAGTCAGATTTGTATCAATCCAGAAGACCAGCTCAAAACAACATTTACAATGCCTTGGGGAACATTTTGTTATAAGGTCATGTATTTTGGCCTTAAAAATGCCAGTGCTACCTACCAGCGTGCCATGACATACATCTTCCATGATTACATGCACAAGATTTTGGAAGATTACATGGATGACTTATTGGCCAAATCCTTATTATGCCATGAGCATATCAATGTCTTGTGCAAAGTCCTTGATAACCTCATTGAGCATAACGTGAGATTGAACCCCAAGAAGTGTGTCTTCGACGTCACATATGGAAAGATCTTGGGATTTATAGTCTCTAAGCGAGGAATCTAAGTGGACCCCAACAAGGTCAAGGTAATCCTCGAGATGCCTCCCCCAACTACTCTTAAGCAGCTTAGAAGCCTGCAGGGTAAGGTTGTGTCCATCAAATGCTTTGATATGGATAGGCATAGGATATTTTATTGTTATTATTTGTCGATAATTAGAATGTTGACAAATTTTTTGTTAGATTGGTTAAGATTATTACCTCTGTATTTGGCATCTCGTATGCCTATTTATTATTGCAAAATTAATAAATATTCATTCAATTTTTTTGATACCTAATCATGTTTCATAGTGCAATTATCAGATTAATGTCAACCCATGAATAAGTTATTGCACAAGGGGGCCACATTTCATTAGGATAACGAGTGTCAAGCTACCTTTGATGCGATCAAACAATACCTGGCTTCGCCACCAGTATTGGCTCCACCTAGACTAGGAGTGCCATTCTGCTTATACATCTCAGCCACTAAGATTGCATTGGGCACCATGTTAGCCTAGAACAATGAATTGCATAAGGAATGAGCTACTTACTATCTTAGTCGCACCTTGATCAGCTACGAAATAAAGTATGCATACATTGAGAAGTTATGCTTAGCGATGGTTTTTGCCACCAAGAAGCTATGCCATTACATGCTTAGTTATACCATATATGTTGTATCAAAAGAGAATCCATTGTGATACATGATGAATTGTACTTATCATAATAGTCGCACGACGAAATGGATCATGTTGTTGATGGAGTTTGACCTAGATTTTATTGGACAAAAATCAATTAAGGGTTATTTCATTGTCGATCAACTCACAGAGGCTCCTCTACAGGATGATAAACCTCTTAGCATGGAGATTTTCGATGATGGAATCTTTCAAATATCATAATCACCAGATTCTCATGAGCCTGAGTTACAGGCTGATATGACTCTCTTCTTCGATGGCTCCAAGTGCGAGCAAGTGTGTGGTGTAGGGATCGTGTTTTTCACACCTCAAGGGGCTCCCATACCCCTGTCTTTAAAACTCAATTTCTCATGCACTAACAACAATGCCGATTACAAAGCATTTCTCATAGGTCTTCAAATGGTTATCACCATGAAAATAACCAAGCTCAAAATTTTTAGTGACTCCTTGCTCATTTTAAACTAGTTCAAAGGGATTTTCCAATGCAAGTTTCCAATTCTGCAATCCTATAAAGCCCTTTTAGATAAAATCTTGGCAAATTTTGAATGGTATGATATCGAGGCACTCCCCCGTTCATCTAATAATTTTATGGATACAATGGCCTCCCTAGGGTCCTTGATCCCATAGAATATTTTTGATGAGATGACAACCATTCAAGTCAAAATTCTATCACAATCTACGGTTGAGCATGAGCACACCCAATCCACGCCAGCAATTCACTTGATTTATAGATTGAACCTCATCGAGAGATATTCTTGCAAATTCACGAGCACTTGAATCATATCGATTGGGGGACTTTGTTCCCTCAAACCCCTTTTGATAGTAGTACAATGCTATTCTTACATGTTCTTTCCCAATCAACATTTGCTTAGGATGAACTTCAATAGGGGTAGGCAGTTCATGCAATCGAGGCTTCCTCACAACAGGACTGGTCCACACAAATGAGGGAGTACCTAAAGCTTGGTAACCTCCCTCCTAGGTTGTCGCATGCCACAAAAAGGACATTTAAATGAAATGCAATAAAGCATGTCTTGCTCGAAGATATTTTGTATCATCGGGGCTACGAAGGTATCCTCCTTCATTTCTTAGAGTATCAAGAGTCAGTTTGGGCAATGGCCCAAGTGCATGACGGTATGTGTAGTGGCCATTTCAGCGGCATGGCTATCGCTAAGCGCATTCTTCGCATGGGCTATTATTGCCCAATGTTAGAGCGAGATTATTGTGCATATGTTAAGAAGTGCATGAAGTGTTAACACCATACCAACCTGAAACACGTACCTTCTCAGGCCTTACAACTGATTCAATCAACTTGGCCGTTCTCACAATGGGGGTTTGATTTAATCGAGAAAATATCACCTGCCTCCTTGGGCCATCACACGTTCATAATTATGGATATCAAGTATTTCATAAAGTGGGTGGAAGCAATTTCCCTTACCTCTATGATAGGACCTCACATCGTAGAGTTCATATTGCACAATATCATTTGTCATTTTGGTATTCCATCCAAGATAATTTCTGATAATGGGACATCATTCAAGAATAAATGTGTGTGCTTTAATAGCCAAGTATAATATCCAACACAGCTTTTCGATACCCTATTATTTGCAAGAAAATGGGCAAGTAGAGGCATCGAACAAAAAATTTATTACCATTCTGAAGAAAACAGTTAAATAAAATCACACCAATTGGCACACATAAATACCCCTTGCTCTATGGGCCTACCGCACTAGCATTAGAATGCCCACTGAGGCAAATCCATTCTCACTATTGTATGAGACCAAGGCAGTCATGCCTCTAGAGCTGGAAATCCCATCGTTGCACATATCTATGTAGGAGTTCATCGATGATGATACTACATGGTAGGTTCGCTTAGACCAACTTACGTTGCTTGATGAAAGACACGTCAATGCTCTTGAGCACTTGCATGTTTATCAAGAGCGACTCAAGAGAGCTTATAATATGAAAGTCCATCAAAGAGACTTTCAAGTTGGTGACCTCATTCTGAAAGAGAACCAGCAAAATTCTAATTTGTCGCTCCATCTGTGGGACAAGTTCACGAAAAACTAGTTAGGTCCTTTTATCATCACTAGTCAGATCAAACCTGAAACTTATCACCTAGCCTCCCTTGAAGGAATAGAGGATCTTGAACCCCTGAAAATCCTTCATCTGTGACCTTTCCATTCCTAGAGTGTTGTGACCTAAAATGCTCCTAGGTGGTATATGATCATCTAGGTCACCCCAAAATGCTCCAAGGATGTCTACAACCCGCTTGGTCAACCCAAAACGCTCATAGGCGATCTATGACCATCTAGGTCACCCCAAAATGCTTTAACGGTGTCTACAACCTGCTTGGTCAACCCAAAATGCTCCTAGGCAATCTATGACCATATAGGTCACCCCAAAAGGCTCCAAGAGTATCTACAACCCGCTTGATCAACCCAAAACACTCCTAGGCAGTCTATGATCATCTAGGTCATCCCAAAATGCTCCAAGGGTGTCTACAACCTGCTTGGTCAACCCAAAATGCTCCTAGGTGGTCTATGACCGTCTAGGTCACCCCAAAATGCTCAAAGGGTATCTATGTAGACACCTAAAATACGTCATATTTAGGAGACTACCCATATGGTTACATCCGTAGACCATATTGCCAGTATTGGAACTTTCTAAGAGCAAGCAGTGGTCCTAACCACTCAAAAAGGGTAGTTCTAGCCCATCCAAGCTTAGCCGCTCTCAAGCAGAGTGGCTGCCACACCTGGACACTGAAGTTGAAAATGACTACACCTAGCCACCAGACCTGATAGCGGCTAGCACCATGCAAAGTATGGCTGTGAATACAGGTTCAGATCATACAGTATAACTGCATCTTGCATTGTTTATAGGTATATTTTGGGGAGGAACTCCTTGAGTTACTCCTAACTGCCCCTTCAATGCCAATTTGTAACTGATGCTTTCCCCCTGATATGGTCAGTTGCATGCAATTTAGATTGAGGCTTCTCTAAGAAGCCAAGATTCAGATCTAAAATGGGGATAGGCTACATATGGGCCCTCCTAAGAAGCAAAAGAGTGAATATTCAAATCTTGTGCAGTGAAGCCTTGGCCAAATAGAGAGTGAATCAACGCCCTTTTGAGGAGCAGTGAAGTGTTGTTTGGTTGAGCTATGTCTACACATCTACTATCAGATCCATTTATCCTTCACTATCCATCAATGTCCCAGACATAATAAGTGACCCTTGAACATAAATTGGAGTGAAGAAGATAGTGTTACAACCCTTAGTTTGTGAGGAGAGAAGCTGCATTTCATGGTCGTTGTCTCGGATAGTGGTCCGTAGGCATACTTTAGGGCATTAGACATCATTTTATTTTTTTCTAGTTTAGATCCATTACTGTTTGATTTCTTAATTAGTTGTAGCTCAGATCTAATTTCATTAACACATTTACATCGTATTTCTAAGCTTTCTATGCATTTATTATTCGGTTTATGCTTGTATTTCAATATTATCATGATTATTTATCTTATTTATTAGATTTGCTAATAAGAAGCCTCCTTTGAAGAGGTGGCTTGTACTACTTATCGTGCTCTATTATTTTTGTACCCACAGATATAGGTTCAAAGGATCAGTCCAAAGTATCTAGAGCACAAGATCCCTCCAGGATGAGATCAGGAGAAGGAGGCATTTGTAAGCCTTCAAACAATTTGGTGTGCAAGACTAGGAGACCTACAAAGGTGCACCGTCTCTTTATGGGGGATACATTCATCGTTACTCCATTTGTAATATACTATATCAAATATGAGTATCCCTTAGAGGGACATACATGTAACCGAGGTCTAGAAGCATTAATAAAAGAATATTTTATTGCTTGTTATATTCTATTCCTTCTCCGTAAAGTGTAGTTGTCTCTCCAAATGAAGCCACCCAAAATGTAACCTTCAAAAATGTGAATCCAAGCCCAATTAATTTTTGCATGCACCTCGAGGTCGCTGCAGGAAAGATGTATAGCTGCTGAAGGGTTCTACCTTGCCTTGTAAATTGCCTAGAATGATTTGATGGGATATTTCCTTGTTGTGAGAAAATGACTCGATTTCCTAAGTGCCCATATGTTGTACGACCTGCTCCGATATTGCATATATCACTCTAAAATAAATCAAAATGGCATTGACCCAGATGAAGTATAGCCAAAACAATATAACCCATATGGTCAGTTCATCAATCCAGATGAATTCAAAATTTGGCAAACCCTTGTCTACCTCTGTTAAGCTCAGATAATCTCTCTGTGATGAGAAATTCAATCCCTGATTAGCTATAGATGGTCTCACACATCTAAAATTGATAATCCTGCTGAGAAATCCACTCCCAACAAGCCCTGTGATATTATGGTGAAAACCCCTAAAAAACGTCTCCAAAAAACATAAATTCTTCCATGCACCAATGAGCCTCAAAAAGCAAATTTAAAGAGAACATCAAATTAGGGTTTGGTCGCCCATTTTAGGTTTCCAAAAGTCATTATTTTATAATTTTTAATTGATGTCTCTTAATGTCATTAAAGTGGTCACCCAAGTCCTAGACAAATAAATTTATTATTTTAAGTTATAACACTTTATAACTTAAAGTTATAACTTAACACTAAAACATGTCCCCTTTCACTTTGCCTAGCAACCCTTTTTCAAGGTCAATACTTGTAAATGGTAGAATTATACCCTCTTAATGTTGGGATTCTCACCAAGATGAGTCCCTAACCAAACTGTTTAGCCTAGGGGACCCCTATGACTAGGCTAACAGGTCTCTGCTTCGTCGACTATAGAGAAGGGGACATTATAGTCTCCCCTCCTTGAAATTTCTTGTCCTAAAGCAATTGGAATCCTAGAGTCTACAATATAGCATCACCCTTCCAAGTGGCATCTTCCTCAGGTAAGTTCCTCCATTTGATCAAATACTCTTTTATAGTCCTTCTCCTGAGGGTACACTCTCTTGGCCCAATTACTGGCTCTAGAATTAATACCAACTTGCCCTCTTCGTCCAGAGGTGGTAAATATACCGAGGGTGTGAAATTATGTCCCAATGCATTCTTGAGGCGTGATACATGGAACACATTATTCACTCTACTACTCTCAGGTATCTCCAGCTCATAATCTACCTCACCCACATGTCGTGAGACTCTAAATGGGCCATAAAAAAGGTTTAAGCTTCTCAGCTCCACTCCTCTTCAACGATGACTGCCTGAATGGCTGAAGTCTTAGATAAACCATGTCATCTATATCAAATGAGCATTCAATCCTTTTCTAATTAGCATATTTATTTTGCTACTCTTTTTCCTGTCTGATGTTCTCTTGTAGTTAATGCATGATATCCTATGTCTCCTATAGAAAATCCTTGGCCCTAGGAACCCGACTGTCACCTAAAACCAAATCCATGAAGTTGGGTGCTTCATACCCATACAATGCCATAAATGGTGACATCTTAATCGACATGTGATAGGATGAATTGTAACAATATTCTCCTAAATGCAACCATCTAACCCATGCCTTCTGCTATCCTAACACATAATTCCTTAGATATCCCTTAACCCATTTGTTGACAATCTCTATATGTTCGTCAGTCTGAGGATGATAACTCGTGCTCGATGTCAGCTCTGTCCCACATAATCTGAATAGTTCCTACCAAAATATACTCATGAATTTACTAACTCGATCACTAACAATGGTCTTAGGCAAGCCATGTAGTCTGAATACCTCCCTAAAAAATAGCTCAGCCACCTGTACTGTTGTGAACCCTATTGTGATGGTGAAGAAATGGGCATACTTCGTGAGTCTGTCTACCACCACATATAAACAATCCTTCCCTTGCACCTTGGGAAGTCCTGTAATAAATTCCATGGATATGCTCTCCCACTTTTGTTAAGGAATGAGGAGTGACTAAAGTAAACCCGCAGGGAATGTATGCTCGTATTTGTTCTATTGGCACACAGAACACTCTCGGATGTACTGCAATATATCATCCTTAAGACCTCTCCAAGCAAACCTCTCCCTAATTTGCCTGTAGGTCTTATAGTAGTTAGGGTGTCCTGCCATAGGTGTATTATGTAGAAGTCTGAATATTTGATTCTTGAACTTGGAATATGATGTGATCCAAATTTTGTCTCGATAGTGAATCACCTCATCCCTGAAAACATACCTATCATTGTCCTGTGTACCCTCCAAGATTCGATGAGCAAAATCATCTTTGGCATAATCTGCTATAAGCTTGGGCCTTCAATCCTCAGTAATCTCTGCCAATGAACACAAGTGGGGCATCTAGACAGTGCATCTACCACCACATTCTTCTTCCCTTTGACAAATTCAATTTCAAAGTCATAGGCCTATATCTTACTGATCCACCTCATCTGCCTATCATTGAGATCCTTCTGAATCAAAAAGTATCTGAGGCTATTGTGGTCAGTTCTAACAATAAATCTTCAGTACACCAAATGTTGTTTGTACTTAGCCAGTGCATGCATGATGGCTAGCATCTCCCGATCGTACACCGAATAGCTAGTCTCTCCTCCCCTTATTTTTGGCTCTCAAAGGCTATTGGATGTTTGTTCTGCATCAACACTACTTCAATACCTTCACCTAATGCATCACACTCCACCTCAAAATATTTTGTGAAGTCTGGAATGGCCAATACTGGACAACTACTCATGACTTCTTCGAATTTGTCAAATACTTGTTGTGCCCTGTCTGACCACTGGAACACTTTGTTTTTAGTAAGGTCTATCAAAGGTGTTGTAAACTATGAAAATCCTTTGACAAATCTATGGTAAAAACCACACAACCCAAAAAAAACCTTGAGTTGTGTAAGGGTGGTCGAAGGTGGCCAAACCAATATAGCCTGTATCTTCTTAGGGTCCATCTTGACTCCTTGAGCACTGATGATATGACCTAGCTATAACAACTCAGTCATCCCAAACTCGCACTTAGTATCTTTAGCAAAAAGAGACTCTGCCTCTAAAATACTCAACACCTCATCCAAATGCCTCAGGTGCTCCTCCCATGTGTGGCTATATATGAGAATATCGTCAAAGAATACTAACACAAATCTCCTCAACTGCCTTTGAAAAATCCTGTTCATGTAGGACTAAAATATGGCAAGTGCGTTGGTTAGCCCAAATGGCATAACCAAAAACTCGAAATGCCCATAGTGGCATCAAAAAGCAGTCTTCTCCACATTTGTCTCCCCCATTTGGATCTGATGATAGCCTAATATCAGATCAATCTTGGTGAAATAAATTGCACCGTGCAACTCATATAATAACTCATATATGCATGGTATCGGGTATCAATTTTTTATTGTCTTTTTATTCAACGCTCGATAATCAATGCACATACGCATAGTGCCATATTTTTTCTTTACTAAAACCACAAACGAAGCAACTAGGCTCTTGCTTGGTCTAATGTGCCCCATGTCAATCAACTCACGAATGGTCTTCTCTATCTCATCCTTATATCTCTTTGAGTGTCGATATGGAGTAATGATAATAGGGCTAGTACCTTCCTCCAACTCGATGATATGCTCAACCCCTCTGTCTGATGGTACCCCTGGTGGTATGTTACTAAAAACTTTGCTATGTTTGGTAAGCAAAGCCTGGATGTCTAAATGATAAGTTTGTTTATTTTCCTCTATAGATGCAGGTAGGACAACACAGTGGGCTACCAACTCAATATGATTATGTCTTATAAGATTCTCCATACGTTTGAAGGAAACTACTTGAGTTCCTCCTGATGTCATCCCTCTCAACACTATTTGTCGACCTTCAGATCTAAAATTCAATTCCATATTATATAAGTTGAATATGACATCTCCCAATGTATGCAACCACTGAATACCAAGTACCACATCTAGATTCTTTGTACTGACCACAAAGAAATCATCACATACCTTTTAATTCCCCAATACAATATTTAACTATGACACCTTCCTGGTGCAAGTAATCTACGATCATAAATTTAAATGTATCTACTTCTACTATCTTCAATCCCCTTCATGCAACCAACCCCTCATCGATAAAATTATGTGTAGCTCCAGTATCAATCAAAGTCACCACATGTTGCCCCTTAAGTACACCCCATACCCACAAATATTGGGCTCCCTAGATGCTATGGAGGTGAGCTAGAGTATTACTCTCATTTCCTGCTTGATCCTGGGTGGTTTCTTGTTCTTTTGGAGGTTGTTCACCATCGTTGTCCTCACTTTTTTATCACTGATCAAAATTTCCATAATTATTATAATCATATGACTGATACTCTATAAGCTGCAACTTCCCCTTAAATTCACACTTATGCCCCGGGGACCAAGTCTTTTGGCATGTAAAACATAACCCCTTCTTTTGGAGTTCATGAAGGGTATTAGGATCTAGTTTTTTAAATGTTCCCTTTTGCTGGTCAATTTCCTTCTTGAATGGTTTTTGGTCCCTATATTTCTTGAAATATTTGACTTCCTTACCTTTGAACTGGATTTTAGTCCTGGATGCTGTGACCTCCATGTCTCGAGCCTATTTGATAGCATCGTACAATGTGCCTAGGTTAAAGGCTTTGACCCAACCCTATAATGGCTCCATCAATCCATCCATGAACAAGACTACTAACCATATCTTTGACATATCTGCAACCATGACGGATAGTCTCTAGAATTTTGCTATGTAGGAGTCAACTAAACCCCACTACCTCAAATGAGTTAACTCCTTGAACTCCAACTCCTGTTCCTTTTTATCAAACCTCTGCTGGAGTCTCTCTGTGAACTCAGCATAAGTATTCACTCGATCATGTCCCATAGTGTGCATATTGTGATGCCACCAATTGTGAGCAACGCCCTCCAAATGCAATGTATAAAATTTGATGGCATCATCTTCAGTCATCTGTTTCAACTGCAAATATGTGTCCATATTTTGGATCCAATCCTTGGCTATCATTTTTCCAAATGCATCAAAGAAAGGAATATGAAATTTTCTAATATTTTTTTGAATATCTTGGTGTCCATGTGGCGTATGTTGCACAAGTTCTCATTGACCTTGATGTCCCTGTTGTCCATGATGAATAGGCCTTCCCCTATTCCTAGGATTTTGTCTGTTTCTAGTGTTCATAAAGTCTTAGAATGACATAAGGGTTGGAAATTCTGGGTCAAGTTCATCCCATTCCTTTTTGTACTGTATATATTGGTCTACCACTGTAGACTCTGGCTCTTCCTCAACTGGTTGAGGAACAATTGGTTCTGGATGTGGTAGAAATATTGGCATGAATGGCCTAGAGCTACTAACTCTCTCTATCCTGGTAGGTGTACCTCCCCTGTTGGCCACCGAATCCTCATTACCTGCTCCTTGTCCTATGTTAGTTGGTTCATTTTGTGGGTTATGTGCATTTTTCACCAGTATGTTAATCCCATGTACCTTTTGTGTCATTAACCCAGCCAACTGATCCAAACTATGCTGCATTTGATATTGTGTCTATGTAATATCATCAACCATTTTCATTTCTATTTCATCTTGATTGGTTTTGTCCCCATGGAAACTGATGAAGATGAATCTGCAGATATACCCAAAATCTCAGTAATCCTTTGTCTTGGAGGTGGTTTAGGCCACTGCTTATATCTAAACTACCAATTCAATTTGTCTTGCTCTGCTTTTTTCTTTTCTCTTTCATAGGCACGTTTGTCTCTTTCACTCATGTAATGATGACTCACAGGATGGCAGGAAAAATGGCTTTGATACCACTATAATATACACCCCCACTTGCTGGTTCTGAGTTATTTGGGTTTGTGCTTGTTTGTTTTTGCAATGAAATGATTGGTTTTGCTTGTTTAGTTTGAGGCATTGACTTGAATTTCATTCATAATGCAATAAGGAAACAAACATTTGAACAAATGATAAATTTGTAGTAAGGAGATGGAGATTTATTTATTTAATTTTCTAACTTGAAAGTACAGGTCTATATTTGCATAGCAAACTAGAAATTACACAACTGAAACGTTCATTTGCTCGTAACTCGATCACCAGAACTCTGATTCCTTCCTCGTAAAGTGCAGTTGTCTCTCCAAATGAAGCCAACCAAAATGTAACCTTCAAAAATATGAATCCAAGCCCAATTAATTGTTGCATGCACCCCTAGGTCACTACAGGCAAGATGTACGGTTGCTGAAGGGTTTGACCTTGCCTTGTAAATTGTCTAGAATTATTTGATGGGATATTTACCTGCTGTGAGAAAATGACTCAATTCCCTAAGCAACCATATGTTGTACGACCTGCTCCAGTATTGCATCTATCACTCCAAAATAAATCAAAATGGCACTGACCCAGATGAAGTATAGCCAAAAAAATATAATCCAGATGGTCAGTTTATCAACCCATTTAAATTCAAAATTTGGCAAACCCTTATCTACCTCTGTTAAGCTCAGATAATCTCTCTATGATGAGAAATTCAATCCCTAATCATCTAGAGATGGTATCACACATCTAAAACTGATAATCCTATTGATAAATCCACTCCCAACAAGCCTTGTGATCTTCTGGTGAAAACCCCTAAAAAACTTCTTTAAAAAACATAAATTCTTCCATGCACCAATGAGCCTCAAAAATCCAATTTAAATAGAACATCAAATTAGGGTTTGGACGCCCATTTTAGGTTTCCACAAGTCATTATTTTATAATTTTTAATTGATGTCTCTTAATGTCATTAAAGTGGTCACCCAAGTCCTAGACAAATAACTTTATGATTTTAAGTTATAACACTTTATAACTTAACATTAAAACATGTCCCCTTTCACTTTGCCTAGAAACTCTTTTCCAAGGTCAACACTTGCAAATGGTAGAATTATACCCTCTGAATGTTGGGATTCTCGCCAAGATGAGTCCCTAACCAAACTGTTTAGCCTAGGGGACCCATGTGACTAGGCTAACAGGTCTCTGCTCCGTCTACTGCAGAGAAGGGGACATTACAGTGCACTGTCCCCTTGTGGGGGATGCATTCATTGTTACTCCATTTGTAATAAAATGTATTAAATATGAGTATCACCCAGACATGCAGTGGTGTCATGACCTCCCTCATCACATCAGTATGCAAATGCATCATGACCTCCCTCATCACATGGACATACAAAGGCCTCCTTCATCACGTAGACACGAGGAGACATCTAGGCCTCCATTATCACATAGGCATGCAGGGGTTGTAATACCCCAAGCTTCACATGATACACATAGGATAGATCAACCCATTGAGGGGTAAGACATTAGGGCTACACCTAACCGTAGATCCAAGACATCCTATAGCCTCCCTGCACATGGGAGGATACCATTAGATTATGAGCTCATTGGTGCCAATGGGACTCCACAAGATCAACTGTGGAGAACCAAACAACTTGATTAGTTGGATCGAGTTCCCTTGAGACCAACTCCAAGAAGCATTACTACTGAACATTCTACTTTAGGAAGTTCGTGTAGCATAACTACTAGACACACCAATGAACCACAAGAAGCTTCAAAGTGACCCTACAACACATACACTACTTACGACCATGGGGGTATGCAAAACATAACATAGTACACAGAACATGTCACCCTAGTGGACAAGGACAAGAACACAATAGGAGCCTCCTTGAGGGGCCTAACCATTAGAACTCCTTGCACAGAGTTAAAAAGGCATGAACCTTCAGTAGCAGGTCGGTCTAATCGTATATGTAGGTTAGAGGAAGTGCTACACATCGAGCGAGAGCATGTAGAAACTCTTGAGCAAGAAGAGCGAAGGAAGAGGTACCTGCACCTACATGAGCAATGCTCAAGATAAGAAAGAGATAAGCATGAAGAGCTAGCATAGAGGCTAGCTCGAGTGTTTGTACATATAAGTGGTGAGAAATACCAATATGAGAGACATGTCGATTCTCAGTAGGAGAGAAGCACTAGATAAATAAATGAGCGTACTCACCATGCTTCACAACATCAACAACACCTGGATCTTGAGCAAACACAATTGAATGAGGAACAGGCAGGGATGGAATATCAAGAATAGACATATCCTGAACCTCCATCCGTGGTTATGGGGGATGAGTAAAGACGCCTAAATCGGGTAAACATAGGATTACCTCCCTTACCACCATGAGTGAACCTTCAAGAATAATAGCTTATTTCTTTGAAGGCATATCATATACTCATTGAGAGAGTCAAATATATCAAAAAATAGGACACGAATGGGCAAAAGCCGACATTGAGCAAGATACACAACTAACCTCTATGCCCCTCAATCTTGAGTCCTACATACCCTAGGCACTTTGAGATGCCTAGGCTAGACAAGTTTAAGGGAGAGAAAGATGCACAAGAACATGTTACCATATTTATGAATGTGTGCTTCCATATTGAGAAGAATGATGCCCTAATTCTAAGAACATTCATTATGATGTTATCGAGCACAACGACTCAATGGTTCAAGCAACTGCCCAAGCACAACATCATTAGCTTTGAGCAATTGGTGAATGCATTCCTTGAATGCTTCTCCTTTGACACCAAGAAGAAGGTGAACCTATCCGATCTGGCCAACTTAAAGCAATACGACAATGATCCAGTGATGGATTATGGGAATAGGTGGAGAAAAATCATGGCAAAACTATCATTATTTGTTCCCACTAAAGAACTCATCTGAATGTTCACAAAGAGCTACGTAAGATCTGGCCAAATTAAAGTAATACGACGATGAGCTAGTGATGGATTATGGGAATAGGTGGAGGAAAATCATGGCAAAACTATCATTCTCCATTCCCACTAAAGAACTCATTTGAATATTCACAAAGAGCTGCGCAAAACACATCTCTCTATTACTAAAACTATAGTAGTATGAATCATTTGAAAAAGTCTTGGATCAAGCCAAGATTATTAAGGACATAAAGGTTGACGAAGGAGACCTCAAGCTCTGGAACAAGGAGTGGAATAATGTAAATCGCAACAAAAATCAATAGAAATAGGCCAAGCCTGCTCAAGTCAACCAGGTCATTTTAAGTATGCCAAAGGGAGGTAATGGCTAGCAACCGTAAAACTATCAGGCTCATCCCCCGTCGTCTAATTATGACCCAAAGAACAACTAGGGCCAAAAAAAGGAGCATTGATCGCCTCACTATTTCACATATCTAAATGAATCGATGCAATCAATATTTAATCAGTTGAGTGAGGCACAAAGAATCAGATTTTTTGATGTACAACTTCTTGACCCTAATCATCCCAAACCTAAGGAATATAGGGAAGATCAATATTGCCCATATCACAAAATATAGGGGCATGACATCGAGACATGTATCATATTCAATAATATTGTGCAAAACATGATTGAGAAGGGTGAGATAAAATTTGACAACCAATTAGCACCCGATAACAGAGATATGGGTATATTCAGGAACCCATTGCCAAATAATGAGGTCCTTAGAGATCAGGACACCCAAGTCAACCAGGTTCGAGTCAATCCACCCATGGATGCATCAAAATGGTTGAGATAGTCAACATGGCAACTAGGAGTTAATGATATTGTCAACCACAGCCTCCAACAGTGTCCATTCATATCCTGACTGCACCTTTACAGAGACAGGTGCAAAACCTACAAACAACTCTGACCAAGTTGTCAATTTATAAGCTCATACAACAATCTCTTAGGCATAGAGAGACTTTGATGGAGATTTTGAGATCAATAAAGCTCCAGCCCTAGAACCCAGATGTGTTCACATATTTTGTGGTGCAAGTGCAGTAGTGCCAAGAGCCCGTGATCCATTTTTATGATCACAAAATTAAGGTAGTTCCTACTACCTTAGTAGACCCGCATTTGCATATCATCGCATCAATTAATGACATACCATTCAAGCGGGTTCTAATCGATACAGGCTCATCGATCAACATTATCACTACAAAGGCTATAAGACACCTGAATATCCCTAAGTCCAATATTATTTCGACGTCATACACTATAAGGGCTTTCAATGACGCACTATGCTCCACAGTGGGTACAGTCATTTTACCTATAAAGGTAGGACATAAGACCATCCCCATGATGTGTCGTGTGTTGGAAGGTGTGATGCAGTACAATATCCTTCTAGGGCATCTTTGGATAAGGGACATGCAGTGTGTACCCTCAATCTTGCACCAATGCATCAAGTATGTGCATGAGGGATAAGTTCATGTGGTTCCATTTGATGAAGAATCATTCAAGTACGTGCATCAGGTTGACTTGCCAGGAGACTTTGTCCTTCCATCAACACACCTGTACATAAGGCCTTCATCCCTGACCATGTAGCCAAAAAATAAGAGCAAATCAGTGCAAGGTGACCCATCCACATCGGCACCACCTCCTACATCCAAGACTACTGGCACTTCTGAAAGGCCTTCAACATCTAAAGCAAAAGATAATCAGAAGCTGAAAGCACCCCTAGTGAAGGAAGGACCTAAGAAGCTTCCAACTATAGCAGTTATGAAAATTTCAAATCCCATGGAGGAGGAAGATTCCCAAGACATAGTCAAGGAGGTACCTCAACCTACCTCACCTGCATCATCGATAGTGTCATCTGCACTGCAGGTGACAGTCCAATTTTTTTCTATTTGTGTAAAACATCCCAAATGGGATGCCACTTTCGGGTAAGACCCAAGGAGGCAAGGGTATCCATTCCACCAAAAACTCCCAGGACTCGGACCTAGCCTACCACCTTTTACATACTCAAGGAGCAAACAAACACATAAAACCAATTTAAAAATAAGTAAATAAATAAGTAAATAACAACAAAAATAATAAAATAAAATAAAAAACATGCTCCTTGAGTGTGTCAAAAACAAAAGTACAACCAAAAACACACATAATAATATAAAAGAAACCAAAACATGAAACACATAAAAAAACACAAGAATCACATAACAAAATACAAACAAGACAAAAACAACAGAACACTACAAAGACATAACCCAAAAAAAATGAAAAATAAACACAACCAAAACCTAAAATATTAAAAAAAAAAAAAAAAAATAAAAAATAAAAAACAACCAACAACAGACAATAAACAAAAACAAAAAACATAGAAAACACTCACACAAAAAACATGAATTAACACAAACAAAGAGAAACACAAGAACAAGAACGACAAAAACACAAGAACAATAACAAAAAACATAAAAAAAACACAAAACAACAAAAATACAATAACAACAAAAAACAACACAAAGAACACAAAAACAAAATAAAACAAAAGAACACACACACCTTAAAAAACTAAAAAAAAATAAATAAAAAAGAAAAAAGAAAAAAAATTAAACATAACAAAGACCTAACTAGACCAGAAGACTATTAAGGTAAGAAACAACAAAGGAAAAAAAGAAAAGAAAAAAAAAGAGAGATCTAGGGAACTAAAAAAACCTGAATGAACCAAAGAGAAGCAAAAAAAATCAAGAAGAAACTAGGTACCTTAAGAACTGAAGCCATCTAAAGAAATTATAGAAAGAAGAGCTTCTCTAATTTGCGAAGCCCACCATCTAGGAGGGTGGCCATTACAAGTAAGATCACCTTTGTCCAAATCCCAATTAGCTAAAGCATCAACACTCTTGTTTTGATCTCTGACCACATGATTGTAATCAACTTTCAAAAATCCCATCCTGGATTAATTGAATCTTCTCAATAATTCTTTTTATTCTCCAATCAACCTTATGATTCTTGGAAGGAGTCTTCAAAATATTAATCATAAGTTGAGAGTCAGACTCAACTAACACCTTTTTCCATCCAACCTTAGTAGCCTCCTGAAGGCCTCTGAGGATACAATACCCCTCGTCAAGGTTATTGGAAATAAAACCAAATTCTCAGCAAAAGTAAAAACCAGGGAGCCATTTGAAAGTCTACCAATTCCTCCCACACTAGCTTTTCTAGGGTTCCCTCTAGAGGCTCCATCAGTATTGACTTTTCCAAAATCCTTAGGAGGAGGTTGCCAATTTCTTGTCCTATCCATCTTACTAATACTCACATTCCCTTTAATATGGTTGCCCTTAGAAGATTTAATCTTTAATCTTTGCATCACTTGATCCCATCTTTGGTGGGAGTTTTGGGGATGATTAAGGAGTTGATGGACTAATTCAACTAAGTTGGCTATGGTCTTTTTCCAAATATAGTGAATATCCTTCCTATCTTGATTAAAAATTTGGTTGTTCCTTTCAATCCAAATATTCCAAAGAAGAATGGTAGAACCCATCCAAACTAACTACCTAATAAAATCATCAACACCCTCTTTATTAGGCCAATCCTTTTGAAGTTGTTCAAAAGTAAAAAAATTGGACCAATGTAAGCCAAGTAAAGTGGCCATTTTCCTCCATAGCTCAGAGGCTAAAGTACACTCAATAAAAATATGGTTGAGAGTTTCTACATTCTCTTCATACATCTCACATATAAAAGGGCCATGAAAACCACACTTCATAAGTTGCTCACCAGTAAGCACCCTACAATGCAATAAAAGCCAATTGAAGAACCTCACCTTAGGCCAAAGCTTTTGAGCCCACAATTGAGAAAATATGTCAGAATAATAGTTGGGATTATTATGGCATAAGGTCAAATAGCCTTGAACAACTGAATACTCACCCTTAGTAGTGTTGTTCCATCCAAAACAATATTTTTCATGGGACCAAGAGAAAGATCTCATATGAAGGATGCCTTGGATATCTTGTCTTTACCTTTCTGGAATTTGAATAGGCCAATCCTCAATAGGGATCCAATATATACCAACCTTTGAATTACAGTCCACTTAGCCAACACAGGGTTAGGTGAATATCTTGTGCAGAAACGTGACTTTCACGCCTATTATTGAGTCTACGCAAGACATGGGATGACCAAGAGTCCCAAATTTGCCAGTGGGTACAGTAGTTCCATTAGGGGTTCCCCCTAACCAAACAAACTTCATCTATGCTAGTTTGGATTGTACCCATACTACTTCTGATATTGAAGAGGATGAGAATGAACCATTCACCACAAATGTTCATTACTTGTCAAATCCTAAGTTTTCTCTAAGGTACTTTGAGCAATGTCATTGGTATGACTATGGCCTAGGTCTATATGAGCAAGGGTGTCAGCTTCCATTCCAGTTGTAGTACCAACTGCCTATCGATAGATACAGCCTAGGGTATCAAACACAGAGTCACAATGATTCTTTGGCAACCACCCTAGATAAGATAAGATTAGGGTTCGGGAAGGACGTTGACTGGAATCCCTATCAACCCCCTAGCAAAAACTACTTGGGTGATGGATGGGTGTCTATGGTCAATATCGCACCACATTATGAGTATCACCCTGAATCCTCTCTTGAAGCATACCCTTCAAGAGACATCCTATGGTAGTGTTGGTCACGAATCTGCCACAGGAAAGGATTTTTACAATTGCGCCCTAGACCCGGCCAACATTGAAAGGCTGGAAGCAAGAAATGGCTCCCAGACCAATCTCCAGAGTGGGATGGTTCCCTTCACTACTCTAAAAATGGGTTTAAGATAAGGTTTGCTGGAAAGAGATTTAAAAGGTTGCAGAAAGAAATGGGAAATATGGCCACAGGCCGAAGTGATGGGATCAGAAAAACAATAGCAGGAAACTACAAACGCAACAACAGCAAGTAACATAAGAAATCAGCTTCATCCTCGCACAATCACATGCCGCAAATCCCTCCAAACCCACATTCCAGAATTGTACCTCGACCGCAGTATTTAAATCCAAGGATGCAGAATTTAAATGTAATAGCAATACAGGAGTACGAATGCTATTAGAAATGCAGAAAACAGAAAGCAAATTCATCCATGCGACGCTTGAAAAATTAGAAGTCGATCCTTGTATTCCCGCAAATACAATTCCAGCTTTCTAGCAGCAAGTTTTTCCAACCTTTGCAAATGAAAATTACATTGGTTTTTATAGAGGTCCGTCCTCTTTGCAAGCATTAAATAATTAAAACCAACTTCCTCGTGATCTACAATCATGCGAAGGAAACGAGGAAGATGATCCCCTTAATCGCAGTCTCGAAGAAATAAAAATTAAATTCCATGAAACGCTTGCGACCCTTCATTAAATTCGATTCTTTGAATATGTGCATGAAAAACCGTTGAATTAATCCACGAACCGCAGCTTTGAACCAATAAATCTTTTAATTTTGGTGCCCTGGGCGCTTTTCGTCCTTAACCGCATCGAAAATCCGCAAAATATTTAATTCGGGTTAATATTAAATCATCGGAAATCGAAAAAACCCTTTCGGCCATTCATATTGCACTTGGCGGGAAAACTGCGCAGGTCGCGAAAATGCGACGGGTCGCGAAATCGCGACGGGTCGCGAAATTGCGACATCTTATAATGCCGTACGCTTTGACCACCGTTGACCCGCGAAAATGGCACATGTAGCGATTTCTCTACGTCTCCGGCTTCCTCTTCGCCATCGCAAGCTTGCTCCGCGAAATCGGAACATGTAGCGATTTCGCTACATGTTTCGTCGTTAGCTCCTCCCTGCGCTCTGCCCCGCGAAAACGGAACATGTAGCGATTTCGCTACATGTTTCTTCTCGCCGTATCAATCGCCATTTTTGGTCGCGATTCGCTGACATGTCAGCGACGCGCTGCAAGTTTGCACTTTTTGCCTTCGACGCTCCCCGGGTCGCGATTCGCTGACATGTCAGCGAATCGCTGCATGTTTTCAACTTAATGCTTTTTTGCCCGCCGACCCGCGATTCCGGAACACGTCGCGATATCGCGACGGTTCCGCCAACCTGCCTGCGTTGACTGCGTTGACCGCGATTCTGCGACATGTCAGCGCATCGCTGCAGTTTTCAGACTTAGTCATTTTTTGCTCATTTTTTCTCCTTTTTTCGCCCAAGCTGCATCAAAGCTGAAGTCAAAGATCAGATTTCCAACAATACACTAATGCATTAATCAATGAGAATCAATGTGGCAAAAATGCCAACATTCTTGGCGGCTCGCGGGGTATACAGCTTGTTGTATGCAAGAATCCAGGCCTTAGTCCATTGGGCACAGAGTCATATTGGAACTGTAAACAAGCTGCTGCAAAACATGTCGGGGACTGCTGCCAAACTTCTTCTGCTGTGGAAAACTAGAACTGGAAGAACCTGCATAGAAGCGGTTATAAACTGAAGAAATGGAATGTGATGGTGGAGTGAGCTCCTGCGATTGCGCAAGCGGTGACTGCAATGGAATGATGAAATGAAAATGAACGAAGTTATGGAGTGGGAATGGAACTAGGAAAGCTGTGAAATGAAATGAACTAGACTGTTAGCAAATGCGTAAAAGACTAAACTTAGAGGAAAGGGATAAGAAGATACGGGGAAAAACAGAAAAGGGAAAAGAAACAACAGCTGTGGCTTATTTTGTTTTAATGCAGAAGAAAAAGAAGGAAGAAGATGAAGATGAAGAAAGGAAGGAAAGAAAAAGGGAAGGGAAAGGAAGAATTTTCTAGAAAGCCACCAACTGTTGGGAGGAGAAAAACAAAGGAAAAAACAAGCATCTACGGCTCGCAGGCAACAAGAGCCGAGATGAACAAATAAAAACAATACCAGTTTTTTTTTTTTTTTCTTCTTCTTTTTCTATTTTTTTTTGTTTTTTTTTCAAAATACTATATACAATAATGCACGACATGATTGGCATGTCGCCACCAGACACCCAATCTCAGAATGTTATCCGATAAATCTGCAATGTCCCGACCAGATCTGATCATACTTAAGTCGGTCCTTGAAATTAGGCTGGCTCCTTCCTGAAGTTCTCCATGGTGCGAATAGGATGCAATGCGACAGATTATCCTTCTTACTAGTACCCACATGGAGGACTTCTTCAGGTACTGGATGTAGTGGTTGGAACCAACACCACCACTTTGCAAACTTTACTGGTTGTGGGTTGAGTACAGGCTCCTCTAACTCCTTGATGTGATCACGGGGCTCTTCAAGTGAGAAATTTGATTCTGGGATCTCCTCAGGCTCTGGAATTTGAACTTGTTCTTCTACTTGGCCCATATCTTGATGAAAACTGCAAGCAACCATATTGTTCATTGCTGGAAAAGTGCTTGCATGTCCCAATCCTTGACTTTGGACGAGATCTGTCCCTTGAAATTCACATGACTGCATCTCAGGGATCTGGCATGAATGTGCAGGGTAAACAGGAGCAGCAACCACCGGAGAAGGTAATGGAGTTTCTCCCCACGGTAACTTTCTTGATAAGAGCAACAACTGTTCCGCTCGCACTGCTTCCTCAAAGATTTGTGGGAAGCGTTGTTCACCTGACTGCAGCAAAAAGAGACCTATGTCAGAATTAAAAGCTCGAACATAAAAGAGGTGGGCTTGGGTGGGTGATGGACGGATCTTCTCTGGAATTCTCTTCCAACTTATCAAGAATCGGACATTGAAGTCCGTGATGCTCTCTTGAGGTGCTCTCTTGATGTGCATGAAAAATTGGTAGAGATCCAAAGAACTGTAGAAAGGATCTTCATCAAATCTTTTGATCAGTGCTCCCGCTAGATCGTCCCATGAGCTGATGCTTTGACATTTGAGCAATCTGTACCATTGCAATGCTCTTCCTTCCAAAGACTGAACCAGAAGTCGGATCATGACATCTTCGTGTTCTATGACATGGATCATGGACAGAATAGCAATATCTTCAACATGTGTCAGAGCCATGCCTTCGGTACCATCATATTTTGCCAGGTTCTTCAGGGCACCTTCGGGAATTTCATGCCGAACTTGCAGATTCAGAGGACCAGGATCATCCCATCTAGAAAAAACCCTCGCCTTTGTGGCAGTGGTCTGCGGGATCACGACCATCGCCATTAAGTCAGAGTCGCCAGATGAACATTCTTTGAATTTTTTTTTTTTTTTTTTTTTTAAACAAAAACAGGCGTCCACGAACAGATCTTCAACTCAGCAAAGTCGCCAGATGAACTTAAAAATCTCCGCTGTGAGGCCAAGACAGCTCATCAAATCTTGAGACCTCCGGGTGTTAAAACGTGCCAAAACTGTTGGCACCGGTGGGGTTATAACCCCTTTGGAAAATTATGCGTATCCCACCGATTATGAATTCTTGGAGACAGAACAGTCTGTCCCACCGGGCGTGCCAAAAACTGTTGGTCACGAATCTGCCACAGGAAAGGATTTTTACAATTGCGCCCTAGACCCGGCCAACATTGAAAGGTTGGAAGCAAGAAATGGCTCCCAGACCAATCTCCAGAGTGGGCTGGTTCCCTTCACTACTCTAAAAATGGGTTTAAGATAAGGTTTGCTGGAAAGAGATTTAAAAAGTTGCATAAAGAAATGGGAAATATGGCCACAGGCCGAAGTGATGGGATCAGAAAAACAATAGCAGGAAACTACAAACGCAACAACAACAAGTAACATAAGAAATCAGCTTCATCCTCGCACAATCACATGCCGCAAATCCCTCCAAACCCACATTCCAGGAATTGTACCCTGACCGCAATATTTAAATCCAGTATGCAGAATTTAAATGTAATAGCAATGCAGAGTACGAATGCTATTAGAAATGCAGAAAACAGAAAGCAAATTCATCCATGCGACGCTTGAAAAATTAGAAGTCGATCCTTGTATTCCCGCAAATACAATTCCAGTTTCTAGCAACAAGTTTTTCCAACCTTTGCAAATGAAAATTACATTGGTTTTTATAGAGGTCCGTCCTCTTTGCAACATTAAATAATTAAAACCAACTTCCTCGTGATCTACAATCATGCGAAGGAAACGAGGAATATGATCCCCTTAATCGCAGTCTCGAAGAAATAAAAATTAAATTCCATGAAACGCTTGCGGCCCTTCATTAAATTCGATTCTTTGAATATGTGCATGAAAAACCGTTGAATTAATCCACGAACAAATACTTTGAACCAATAAATCCTTTAATTTTGGTGCCCGGGCGCTTCTTCGTCCTTAACCGCATCGAAAATCCGCAAAATATTTAATTCGGGTTAATATTAAATCATCGGAAATCGAAAAAACCCTTTCGGCCGTTCATATTGCACTTGGCGGGAAAACTGCGCAGGTCGCGAAAATGCGACGGGTCGCGAAATCGCGACGGGTCACGAAATCGCGACGTCTTATAATGCCGTATGCTTTGACCACCGTTGACCCGCGAAAATGGCACATGTAGCGATTTCGCTACGTCTCCGGCTTCCTCTTCGCCATCGCAAGCTTGCTCCGCGAAATCGGAACATGTAGCGATTTCGCTACATGTTTCGTCGTTAGCTCCTCCCTGCGCTCTGCCCCGCGAAAACGGAACATGTAGCGATTTCGCTACATGTTTCTTCTCGTCGTATCAATCGCCATTTTTGGTCGCGATTCGCTGACATGTCAGCGACGCGCTGCAAGTTTGCACTTTTTGCCTTCGACGCTCCCCGGGTCGCGATTCGCTGACATGTCAGCGAATCGCTGCATGTTTTCAACTTAATGCTTTTTTGCCCGCCGACCCGCGATTCCGGAACACGTCGCGATATCGCGACGGTTCCGCCAACCTGCCTGCGTTGAATCGCGTTGACCGCGATTCTCGCGACATGTCGGCGCATCGTCTGCAGCTTTCGGACTTAGTCATTTTTTGCTCATTTTTTCTCCTTTTTTCGCCCAAGCTGCATCAAAGCTGAAGTCAAAGATCAGATTTCCAACAATACACTAATGCATTAATCAATGAGAATCAATGTGGCAAAAATGCCAACAGTAGGAAGAGCTAATCCATGGATATGAGCGAGAGGAGTATGTTTGTCTCAAGAGAAGAAGATGAAGTCGGTCTGGCCTACCATGGGCCTCAGTATGTTCAAAACCTCACTTGGTTTGGCCACACATAGAGTGGATAGATCTCGTATGAGAGTGGATATATGTTAGATGAGAGTGGCTGAGTCAGAGGACTCAACTGAGAGGACCTACTTAGGGCCTAGACATGAACACCGCATCATAGAGCCAAAAGTAAATGCTAATGGATTCTTCATAAGCGATGATGACTATGAATATTAGACTGAGATGGCTTATCTTAGGCATCAGTAGGCAATTCATTACCCCATCCTAGGGCTAGAAACAAATACAAATAGTTTCTTCATAAGTGATGATGAATTTGAGGATGAGACTGACATGGCTTATCTCGGGTCTTGTCACTTGCATCCAGTCGATCTGCTTGTTGAAATAAAAGTGATGCTTCACACCATAGATCATGACCTTCGCTTCCTAGGAAGACCACGAAATCCATATGTCATCTATCGCATGGTCTTATCAGATTTGCAAACATTTAGAGAGCTATTGTAGCCTAACGATTCCATCATATCGTCTATTCATAGACCAAATCCTGAGATCCCCATACCCCCAGAGCCACATATTGGGCATGGAAGATAGATCATTAGTGAAGAGTTTCACTTACATGGTCCTAGAGATTTCATTACATCCATCAACATGATCTCCATTTATTTGACCACTCCACTTCACAACCCAGTAGATCCTTCAAAACCATTGTGTCTCAACTTAGATGCAATTGATTGGGATTGTGTTGATTCACCTCTCGAGCCTAAATATTTCTTTCCTAATGAAGATATGCTACAATTGTTTCATTTTGCATGAGGTTGCACACATGATGTCTATCACGCTAGTCTTGATTCCAATTCAATTGGACCTATAAATCTAGTAGATGAAATCCACTTAATATCCACTCCTCGCTAGCTTGAGGAGGGGTCACATATGGCAATATAGGAGACTTTAAAGGTGGACATCAGTGATGATACTTATAAACCAAAGAAAGTCAACTTCGAAGAAAGCTTATCTCTAGAAGAACAAGCCATCATTATTCCTCTATTAAAAGAGAGACCAATCTCTTTGCTTGGACCTACAAAGACATATGGGGACTTGATCCAAAATTGGTTGTCCACAAAATATGCATCCAACCATCACTTTGATGGTAAAAAATGAGTTGTAGAAACTGTTGGATGTAGTCTTTATTGTTCCCATCGACTATCTAGAGTGGGTATCAAACATGGTGCTCATAGGAAAACCTGATGGAAAAATTTGCATTTGCACAGATTTTAGGGATCTCAATAAGGAAACAACAAAGGATTCATTCTCGTTGCCCAACATAGATGCTCTTATAGATGCAACTACAGGTCATGAGATGCTCTCCCTAATGGATGGTTTTTTTGGTTATAATAAGATTCAGATTAAACCTGAAGACCAGCATAAAACCACATTCACCACTCCATGGGGAACATTCTATTACAAAGTAATGCTATTTGGTCTTAAAAATTTTGATGCCACATATCAGTGGGCTATGACATACATTTTCCATGACTACATGCACAAGATCTTGGAAAACTACATCGATGACTTACTGGCCAAGTCATTGCTACGTGAAGAGCATACCAAGACCCTCATAAAGATCTTCAATTTTTTGATTGAACATAATTTCAGGTTAAATCCTAAGAATGCATTTTTGGCATAACTTCTAGAAAGCTCTTGGGATTCATCATTTCTAAATGAGGCATCGAAGTAGACCCAACAAAGGTAAAGGCTATCCTAGAAATGGCCCCACCCACGAACATCACGGAGTTGAGAAGCTTACAGGGCAAAGTAGCATCCATAAAGTGATTCACAGCACAAATATCAGACAAATGTCGATCCATGAATCGACTGCTACACAAAGGGGTCCAATTCTAGTGGGATGAAGAATGTTAGCAAGCCTTTGCTAAAATCAAGAAATACCTGGCAATACCGCTAGTTCTAGCTCCACCAAGGCCAGATGTGTCATTCCTGCTATATATATTTGCTACTGATTTTGCTTTGGGCACCATGTTGGATCAAAAGAATGCGCAAGATAAAGAATAAGCGATATATTACATCAGCCACACCTTGGTGAGCTACGAGATAGGATATACATACATAGAAAATTTGTGCCTAGCAGTGGTCTTTGCAACCAATAAATTGCACCACTACATGTTGAGCCATATGACATATGTAATATCCAAACAAAATATTTTGCAATATATGATGAGAAAGACATCATAATACACATACTACAAAGTGGATCATGCTATTGACAAAATTCAACTTGGAATTCGTAAGCCAAAAGTCCATCAAGGGATAAGTCATAGTTTATTAGTTGGCTAAGGTGCCTCTTCATAAAAGTAGGCCCCTCACCATAGAACTTCTTGATGATGCAATCTTTGCATTATCAGAAGCACCTAAACCCGAAGAACCTAAAAACGAAGCTGACATGACTTTGTTCTTCGATGGTACAAAGTGTGAGCAAGGAGGCGATGCAGGGATTGTCTTTTTCATGCCACAAGATGCTCCAATGCCCTTGTCATTTAATATAAAATTCCCTTGCACTAATAACAACACCGAATAGAAGGCCCTAATATTAGGTCTCCAAACAGCCATTGCTATGAAGATCAAGAGGCTAAATATTTTTGGTGAATCCCTTATCATAGTCAACCAAGTCAAGGGACTATTTCAATGCAGGGATCCAATGCTAAAAGCTTACAAAGAGCTTGTTGACACATATCTAGCCCAACTAGAATGGTATGACAATGAGGTAATCCCTCGAACATAAAATAAATTTGTAGACACCATAGCGTCTTTGGGATCCTTGATCCCTTAGAATCCATCTGCTGATTTCACTACCATTCATGTGAAAGTGCTCTCGCACTCAACAATGCAACGTGAGGCTTTTGATAACAAAGAATTAGTAAACATGATTCATATAGAACCAAACCATGATTGGTTTTGTAAAGCTAAATACTTTCTAAAGAAGGCACCTTGGGGGTCCTTGATCTCGTAGGGTCCTACGGAGAATGGTACCACTATTCACCACAAGGTTGTTTCTCGATCTGCATTTGTGCAAATCAAATTGTAGGAGGAACAAATCATCTTATCTATTGAGGTTGTAGCCTATCAGGATTGGTTATCCCAGTTACAAGAATTCCTGAGGCTTGGAATTGTCTCATAGGGACTGTCTCATGCCAAAAATCGATGATATATGTCTTGCTAGGAGGTATATTGTATCGACAAACCTACGATGGATTCCTCCTTCATTACTTAGAACCTCAAGAATTAGCTTGGGTGATTTTGCAAGCTCACGACGGTACATGTAGAGGCCACTTCAACAGCATGGACATTATCAAGCACATCCTTCGAATGGGTTATTACTAGCCCACCATGGAGAAGTATTATTGTGAGTATGTCAGGAAATGTGTTAAATGTCAACAACATGCAAATCTAACGTACCTACCATCTCAAGCCTTACAGCCCATTCAGGCAGCTTGGCCATTTTCTCGGTGGGGATTTTATCTGATTGAAAAAATTTCTCCCTCATATTTGAGTCAACACACGCTCATCTTAACGACCACTCAGTACTTCACCAAATGGGTTGAAGCGGTCCCCTTAACCTCGATAATTGGACCACGAATTGTAGAGTTCATACTTCACAATATCATCTATCATTTTGGGGTCCCCTTCAAGATAATCTTGGATAATGGTCTATCATTCAAAAATAAAAATATGTGAGCTTTAACGACCAAATACAAAATTCAACATAGTTTTGTGATACCATACTATCCGCAAGCAAATGGGCAAGCAGAGGCCTCTAACAAGACAATAGTTGCCATATTAAAGAAGACAATGAAAGAAAATCATAAGGATTGGCATCTATAATTTCCCCTGGAATTATGGGCTTGCAGTACTAGCGTACGGATGCCCACTGGGGCAACACCGTTTTTGCTTGTATATGGTGTTGAGGCCATTATTCCCTTAGAGTTGGAAATTCCAACATTGTGCATCACATTGAAAGAGTTCATCAATGACGACACTGTGCAACAAGCTTGCTTGGATCAGTTGATCCTTCTAGATGAACGTTGCATTAATGCTCTTGAGCATATTTGCATTTACCAATATCATCTAACACGATATTATAATAATAAATTCCACCCGAGAGACTTTAAGGTTGGGGATCTTGTGCTTAAATAAAATCAACATAGCTCAAATATGCCCCTACACCTACGAGACAAGTTTACGACCAACTGGATAGGTCCCTATATCATCTTCAAGAAAATTGAACCTAGGGCATATCGCCTAACATCGTTAGAAGGTGTTGAAGAGCCAAAGCCCCTCAAAATTATTCATTTAAGGGCATTTCACACATAAGCACAACAAAATATAAAAAACATTCAAATAAATTTTTAAATCACAAAAACAACAGAAAACCGTAAAAACAAAAAGCTCCAAAGGCATATTAAAGCCCTTTGGTCACATCACAAAATGCCCCAAAGGCATCTTAAAGCCCTTTGGTCACATCACAAAAAGCCCCAAAGGCATCTTAAAGCCCTTTGGTCACATCACAAAAAGCTCCAAAGGCATCTTAAAGCCCTTTGGTCACATCACAAAAAGTCCCAAAGGCATCTTAAAGTCCTTTGGTCACATCATAAAAGGCTCCAAAGGCATCTTAAAGCACTTTGGTCAAATCACAAAAGGCTCCAAAGGCATCATAATCCCTTTGGTCAACTCACAAAAAGCCCCAAAGGCATCCTTAAGCCCTTTGGTCAATAACAAAACATAAAAGCACAAAAACAATTTAAAGTCAAAAATTTCAAAAACATTTAGAATAATCAAAACTCAAAAACAATTGAAAGCCTCAAAAATACAAAAACATTTGCATTTGGCATTTTCATTCATGTAGTTGCATTGCATATAGGTATTTGCATCCATTACACTTGCACTAGGATAGGTTGTGTTTGCAATCTTACAAATGACACCATGTTTGTACCTCAATCATGCATCTTCAAAATCCATCATCATCTATAACCCATGCAAGTAACTATATTTTTCAACACAATACCTCATGTTGCTAAAGGAACATACTAGGGTTTTTCGATCATTCAACCATACCTAGTGGTTTTGTCAAACTTTGTAGAAAGTTATATTTGCTTTTTATAGATGAGGTTTGGTTTTGATAGCACCTTGCATATTTCAAAATCCTATCACTAATCAAAACAATAAATCCTAGTTGGAACAAGGGAAATATGAATGTTGCAAAGCGGTACTAAGTATCCTTAGGTGAAAAGTTTATCTTTCTCATCCCCCTGTGTGACTGGTTCAAAAATACTGAGAATTGGCAAAAGGACAAGTTCACCCCTACCCAAAGAAATCCCTTGCTTTGAACAAAACAACCAAAAATATTGAACAAAATAAAATTCAAAAGCAAAAATAAATAGTGATTATCATCACTATATAAATCCCTTGCTCAAAAGAAAACAAAAATTCAAAATAAACAGTGATTTTTATCACAAAGCATGAGCAAGTATCCCAAACAAATATGAAGAAAAGAAGGGAGTATTGAACTTGAATCTTTGGAATTCTCAGCATGGACGAACCGTAAGGTATCCTTACACACGACGATATGTTTGTCACATTAGCATCTTGATTTTGTACAGACCAATATTTGCATGTGGAAGAGCTAGCTTTAGATGTCCTGTATCGCCTAGTAGTATAATCCAATTGAATCCAACTTAGGATCAGGATAAACATTTGAGGATCCCCAATACAGCAATGGGCTAAATGAATTCCACCTAGCACTGGGGTATGCTTGTGTTTTATCTAATATATTCATTTACACACACAAGGATAATGAGTATCTAGGTCTTCATAACATAAATTTATCCTTTAGAAGCTCTGTATGGTCAATATACAACTTTTGATGGAGCAACTAGGGTGTTTGAGTCTCATGGAAAACCTAAAAAATTCTCTAATAGCAACAATTCATATCATCAATTTCATCATCAACTTTATTTACGAGGTATTGTTCATTAAACGGTGTGCATGAAATAGGATAGATACCAGATGAATGTCAACAATAACATTTAGACAACCACTGACTATTTTGGGTATCTTTTAACTTACAAAAGCTTATAAATAAAGTACATACATATCACATCATATAATCTCACACTTACATGTTTAAAGATTAATTCTTATGGTAAGATTTATTATTTATTCATGATTTCTATACATTATGTGGTGTCGCCCATTAGATTGTTAAACTCATATCATATGCATACCTTATGTTTTAAGTGATTAAAGCATACAGGTCCATTTACATTAGATCATCATCATAATGCATTACACACATTTCATCTATCATAGCATAACAACCTGATATTAGATGCATATAATAGAATCAAAATTAAACATGCATTTAACAATAAGCATTGCATCCATATATACATCCATCATCATAATGCATCCATACATATAGATCACACCATCTAAAGCATACATCTATCATCTAGCTAAATGCATATCAATACATCACATCATGTAGCATAAAATTATAAGTACTGCATCACATAAACATAAAAATCAAAAACATATAAGTACACATAATGAGTCTCAAAGCATAGATATCATATATATATGTGTGTGTGTGTGTGTGTCCAATGAGTACATGGAGATACAAAATTGCCATAAGGCTAAAGTTGTGTAGGTCATTTGAACTTACACTCAAAAATGAAGTTAGTACAACCAAAGCCATCAAGTTGTGCCTGCACCCCTTGCCTCACCTCTGTCCTTGGCTCTATCCCTCTAAGAATGGTGGGAGCTAGTCTCCACAGTCCTCGCTATGCGAGTCCTAGTCCTCTGACTAGGTCAGACTGAAGACTACCCTAACATACTCTACATGCTCTACTATGACCCTCCTGTTGTAGGCCTTTCTCGAGGAACAACCCCTAACATCCTAATATGCATCTGTAAAGTAGCAATGTAAGTAGCATATCCAGTAATATGATCATTGCACTCTCCTAGGAAACCCCACAGGTGCCTAACCTCTACACTTGGATCCAAACCTGTAGGCCCCTGTGCAGCAGGAGTAGTTGGGGCAACCTATCTTTGGCCAACATCCCTCTCATTTGTGAGCTCGTCTATCCTGGTCTGAGCCGAGTCTATATGATTTTGGAGAGTGGTCCTCTCCTCCTCAAAACCCCTGAAGCCTAGTAATGTTAGAGTCCCTCTACCATATATGGATCTGAGCTACCTATGGCTCGACCTCCACCTGGTGCAATTGAGCTCAAAGAGGAGAATCCTGCTCCTTTGGAGACAACTACTCCTCCTCCTCAAGAGCAACCTAATCCTCTACCACCTACTTCTCTGCCTACCCCCAGTCATCAATCTGAGCCCACACTCGGTGCCCATAAGGATCCTCCCCTATAGTGGCCCCATATCTGTCCCTACCCAAGCTACCACTACCATGCCAGAGCCATGTAATCCACCATTGGATGTATGCCTCTATAACCCCGTCGTCTACAACACCAACATCCACTGTTGGAGGATCATCATCCTTCGTAACTGCTATCACCTAGGATAGTGTAATATCCCACTCTATGATAATATACCTATATATAACCATGGGTACATCCTATTGTAAGTCATACTGTTAGAGCACCCGAGAATAATGGAAGAACTCCCTGATGTCGTCCTTGTGATTGATAACCCATCGATCACATCGAGTCTGAACTATGAATTTTTCTACCTTGTCGCAGGTGGGACAATCATGATAAGGCCTCCAGATGATGTCCTTGACCTAGAGGCCAGTCAGAGATACTGGATATTAAGAGAGCTCTCCAGCGAAGCATCGACTCTTGCACTCCTCACAGTCTTGGGGCCACCGACTGTCGTAGCACTAAGCCACATCTACTATCTCAATAAACTCAATAGGTAGACCTCCTGGATGATCCACATTGATATTCTCCTAGCCCTAGATCTATAGGAATAAGCTACAAGTAATACTATCTTGTCCTTACCTCCAGATCTTGTAGAGCTCATCATAACACTGAGCTAACAAAGCACTACCCCAATCCGTGATGATATGTGCCTCACTGTCAATCAAATCTTGAACCATCGCCAAGATTTTCCATGGGAACCTCACTCTAGAGTAGTCAGGTAGAAGGATTTTGCAAATAACCATTAGCAGGACAACATGTCTCTGAGAAAATACATTCTCCCGATACCATCGAACAATAGAAATCCCAGTAGATCGGGTATCCTGGAACGTAGTAGTCGCATGTGCCCCAAAGACCCTTGAGAAGACTGCCTCCCTAGAATTAGTAGGAGAAGACACAATAGGCACTCCATCAAAGAGAATCTAGAAGATCTTGTAAACATGCTTCGGTGTGATGGTCATCTCGCTCGTAGGGAGATGAAAGGTATTAGTCCTACAGTCCCACCTATGGGCTAAAGTAGTGAGATAGGCCTGATCCGACATGATCGTCAGAAGCCTAGTAATGTACTAGAGCCTACGAGCATCGAGCCAACCCCAGTCTATGTCATCCATGTGGGTCAAAATATCCACAAGCAATTTTGGGTCCCGAGCCTGTGCAAACAAAATCTAGAAGTGCAAAATAAATACCTAAATCAAATGCACTCACAAACTAATAAAACAAAAATAGTGCAAGATAATCTAACATGAGCTTAAGACTATGAAAAAGTAACTAAAAGCACCAAAAAATCAAAATATACACTTCAAAAATCCAAAAAATCAATTAAATTGATTAAAATTTAAAAAAGTTCAAAATAAATCCTCAAGTCGCCTGGTCACTCGCTCTAGGAGCAACCTTGCAGCGGTCGCTGAAGCCGATAATGGCCAGCTGCCAACGATCAAAAATTTGACTGTTGGAATTCGGGTTGGTCGCTGACGGTGATAACGACCCCTCTTTGGCATTTAGGGGCTGCCCTAAGAATCAGCGACCATGGGGCAGCATGCCAATGATGTCCCCCCTCAACCATAAATCACAAAAAATTGACAAATTGTAAAACTTGGTCTAGACCCACTAAAATTAACCTCAAACTAAGCCTAACTACGATTTTAGTTCATTGCCAACAGGTTTAGTTTTGTTTAATTATCGGTTATTTAGTGAGGTTTGTTTTACCCATCAATAAAAACAAATAAGAGGCTAGGGTTTGCGAGTTACCTATGATTCATATGCTCCTCCATTGGTCGAAGCTTCATATTTCTTAGCCATGATGTCCACTCGGTAGCGTTTTGGGTCGCAATCAGTCGCTTTCAACTTAGAGCTCGAAAAGTGCAATTGACAGCTGAAAAATGAAAAGTCAAAACCCTAAAAAAAATTTATATTTTCCATTTGCACCTTGATCGTTGCTAGTGTCAACGACCCACACTTCCTGGCTGCTAGACCTGACAATGATCACAAAGAGGCAATTAGGGATCGTTGGATCTAACACCGGCTAGCAAAAAAAGAAGAATTGACTCTATTTCTCTAGATAAAAACATCAAAATGGACCATTAAGCACACCTAGTGGTCCATAAAAATAAAAAATTGCATAAATAACAAAAAATCAAATAATCTCAATTGAGTCTTGTATTCAGTTATTTATTCTATCAACTTGGTAGTTGCAGCAATTTGCGCTCCATGCATTCTGGCAAGATGAGTAAATTACCATAGAGTCGCTTGGGGCAAAACAATTATGGTAGAATTGAGACACTTCATTTCAATCTTGAAGAAGGCCATGAAGGTCGGACTGCCCCACAGGAGCAAGGATTCATCTCACTTCTCCTATGCCAAATTGTAATTCAACACAAGATAAAGAGAATTGCTATCATCCTTGACTCCCTAAGAAGGCCATTGCAATCGGACCACTCTATGGGATAGGGATGTACAATTACTAAAAATTGTTGAAATCACACCTGGATGGGATTACCCTATAGCAACAAAGCAAACCTCTAAAAAGGTCCAAATATGTCATCATGGTCAAGCAACTTCTCGCTTTATTCATTGTCCTTCCCTCATCGACTCGTCATTTGAGGGGGTAGTCATAATATCAACAATCATAATCAAAATCAACAAAATATCACTCGATCATGTCAAACTGTGTTCGTATTACGAATCATTGCCAACAACTATCATAAGCTTACCCTTTTCTAGGGAAAAAAGCAAACATGATAGTTAAGTTTGTAGCTCTCCTCCTTTCGAACCTATAGTAGTACTAAAGCTACCCGATCACCGTTGGACGAGTATAAGTTTTTGCAAATTTAAGCCTTCCACCCTATTGGAAGCAATGATACTAGGATACGTGCCCTTTTTCATGATTGGGGCATCCAATGCTGATCAGATCAATGATCATCACACAAGCTACAATGTGACCCTAGGTGGTCTATTTTTTCTTCGCGTTGTGTTTTCCCACATTGCATCCTAAAAAAGGGTATCTATAGACACCTAAAATATGTCATGTTTAGAAGACTATCCATATGGGCACATCCATAGACCATATGATTAGTCAAGGACCTTTCCAAGAGCAAGCCTAACTAGTCAAAAAGGGTAGTTCTAGCCCATCTAAGCTTAGCCACTCTCAAGCAGAGCGGTTGCCACACCTGGTCACTGAAGCTGACAACGACCACACCTAGTTGTTGGACCTGACAACAACTAGCATCATGCATATTCTGGCTGTGAATATGGGCCCATATCATGTAGTCTGACTGCACCTTGCATTTTTTGTGGGTGGATTTTTTAAGGAACTCCTTGAGTTCCTCCTAACTACCCCTTCAATTCTAGTTTGTCATTGATGCTTTCCCTCAGGACGGTCAGTTGCATGCAAATTGGATTCAGGCTTCTCCAGGAAGCCAAGATTCAAATCTAAAATGGGGATGGGCTACATATGGTCCCTCCTAAGAAGCAAAAAAGATCCACAAATAGTCAAATCTTGTGTAGCAAAGCCCTGGCCGAATAGAGAGTGAATCAACGCCCCTTGGAGGAGCAATGAAGCACTGTCCGACTGAGCTACATCTACACATCTACTGTCAGATCCGTTTATCCTTCATCACCCATCAATTTACTAGACATAATAGGCAATCCTTGAATATCAATTGGAGCAAAGAAGATAGTGCTATAGCCCTTGATTCGCAAGGAGAGAAGCTACATTTCTTGCCCGCTATCTTGAACAGTGGCCTGCAGGCATACTTTAGGGCATTAGACATCATTTTCTTTTGTTCTAGCTTAGATACATTACTGCTTGATTTTTTAATTAGTTGTAGCTCAGATCTGATTTCATTAACGCATTTACATCATATTTCTAAGCTTTATATGCATTTATTATTCAGTTTATGCTTATATTTCAATATTAGCATGATCATTTATCTTATTTATCAGATTTGCTAAGAATTCTCCTTCGAAGAGATGGCTTGTACTACTTATTATGCTCTGTTATTTCCATACTTGTAGATACAGGTTCACAGGATCAGTACAAAGTATCTAGAGCATGAGATCCCTCCAGGACGAGATTAGGAGGAGGTATCTATAAGCCCTCAGATAATTTGATGTGCGAGACCGAAATACCTACGAAGGTGCACCATCCTCTTATGGGGGATGCATTCATCGTTACTCCACTTGTAATAGATTGTATAAAATATTAGTATCCCTCATAGGGACGTACATGTAACCGAGATATGGAATCATTCATAAAAGAATATTTTATTGCTTGTTATTTTCACGTTATATGTGCTTGTGTACTTTATTTTTGTATTTGATATAATAACGACATTGCAAGTAGGGTAAGTGTGGTGCACGCTTCCTGGGGTCGCACAATCTACGTATCACTTGGTCAACCCAAAATGCTCCTAGGTGGTCTATGACCGTCTAGGTCACCCCAAAATGCTCCTAGGTGGTCTATGACCGTCTAGGTCACCCCAAAATGCTCCAAGGGTATCTATGTACCGCTTGGTCAACCCAAAATTCTCCTAGGTGGTCTATGACCGTCTAGGTCACCGTAAAATGCTCCAAGGGTGTCTACAACCTGCTTGGTCAACCCAAAACGCTCTTAGGTGGTCTATGACCATCTAGGTTACCCCAAAATGCTCCAAGGGTGTCTAAAATCCACTTGGTCAACCCAAAATGCTCTTAGGTAGTCCATGACCATCTAGGTCACCCCAAAATTCTCCAAGGGTATCTATTGTGAATATCAATCACATACAACTTGTCATTATTGCTCAGAAAACAATTACAATTTATAGAGCATGATTTAACAAACCTTAGCTCATCATGAACAGAATGCAGGAATCAAATAACAAAATCTAATTTTAGACTTTTTCAACCTTCTCTTATAAACTCTCTCAAGAAGAAGATGCTAACCTATTCTACGTAATCTCACAAATGCATTCACACTCACATACTACATATGGGGTTCAACATTAAAGTTGATAAGGCTGACTAGACAGTCTCTCAGCTTTATATATTGAGCTTTAGCAAAAACTTTGGTGAAGATGTCTGCTATGTTGTCCAAATTGCTACAATGTTGTAGCTCAACCACCTGATGAGGCCTAGAAATGCCTCATTATTACACTATGGTTGACATATAAAAACTGTCATAATATTAAATATGACAAAGTTAAAGTGCCAAATAGTGATTAGAATATGTTATTTGTTACATGTTTGCATGATTTTATGTTTGGAACATTATACCTCTGTTTTGACTGTTTTCAGCATTTTATGCACTGTTTCAGTTGATTAGGTAGTAAATAAAACATGTATTGCAATTACATTCTAATGGCATGAATAGATTCCTCTCATCAAGAACTACAACTTTGCTTTTTGAAGCAAGTCAATCCAAGCTGTAGATAAAAATTTATGAAGGTTACATCATTCCTGCGCTCATTGTTCATGCCTTAAGTCTTTTCTGGAGCTGTTAACAGGTGCAAATTTGCATTAAAGGGAATATTTGCGGATCTACTGGGAATGATCTAGAGTGAGTTAAGATACAAAATTCATACCAATGGTACTTCATAATATAGAGAAAACATGACCCAAATTTTAAGGCATATGGACAAGTAACCTGGAAGTTATGGGGCCTACAAAATGGCAGTTTCACACTTTTTGACATCTAGAAATGCTGGTAAAAATCTGTGTTAAAGGCCAACTTGACAGCGATGTAGGGAGTAATTTTTGAGGAATTAAGAGTTTAAAATTGAACCCAATGTTTTTCATATAACCAAGAACACATGGACATAATTTGGTAAAAAATGGATTTACGATGAACAAGTTATGAGCACTCCAAAAGGGCATCTGGGCATGTTTTGGCAGCTAGAAACAACAGAGTCATAGTCCATACAAATTCCAACCACCTGTCACTTTGAAGGAAGGCATGGAATTTTTCAAATAAAGAAGAGGTAAACGCTTGGAAATAGTTGAGGGAGAATAGGCATGACTCTTTCTCCACCTGACAACACTGCCACGTGATGCAAATGGAAGCAACAAGTCAAAAGGCTAAAATGCAAGAAATTTGGTAAAAGCAGGACACAATCATGCAAATTCTAGCCAACTGTACATATACAGTAGGGCTTGGAATCGATCACTCCAGCACGTGCCACCAATGTAGAAGGGTGTACAAGATAAGGGAAAACAATCCAAACAATCAACAACTTCCTCCCTATGCGTTTGGAGCACAGATAAGCAACGAATTTTCACCTGCCTGTTATTCTGGAGCAACACAGGAATAAGCTGCGCAGCAATAAGAAATAGCGCAGGAACAACCAAAAGTGGTCAAAAAGCGATAAATCAGTGGAGGAAATTATTGGCAATTGACCAGGAGGTTGTCCCAACTCATCTTAACGTGATTTCCTCAACAAATGCAACCCAACAAGGATGAATGGATAAAGTTTTGACAAAGCAAATTCTTGCATTCTAGGAAACAGTTATGCAATCGGTTGTAAATCCCTACAAATCAGTAACCAAGCATATCAACATTATATTATAAATAAGAAAGCTCCTAGATAGTTGAGCATATAGATAGATAGGCAATAGAATACCAAAATTAGCATAGAGTGAAGTTTCTTTGTAGCAGAACAGTAATTTGGAGGTTTTTCCTGCATTATCGTAATGCGCTTCGATTGGATAAAAAGGTGCAATCTTCAGATATCAATTGGCATTTTGAGGTTGATGATTAGCATCTAGATTTTCTTAGCATAACTTCTCACCTTCTTCTGGTTCTATAAGCAAGGGCCACTTGCAGGGCCAGAGGAAGGCAATTTCTAATAGAATTTCTTGTTGATTTCTTGTTGCAGCAGATTAGCAGAATTCTGTCAATTTTCCATTTCTTTAGTACTTTTCAACACAGTTTTCAGCCTTTGACAGCATTTTCTGCATTTCACAGCAATTTCCAGATTTTTATCATTTTTTATTTTTGCAGTAATTGTTGATTTGGTTTTGCAGTAGTTAAAGTTCTATTTTTAAATTCTCCAGTTGATTTACTTTCATGCAAGTGTGTGTGTGTTTTCAATTCTGCAATTTAATTTTCTGTCACTCTCAATTTAGCAACATTTCATTTTCTGTCATTTTCAGATTCTGCAATTTCATTTCCAGCAATTTTATTTCTGCAAAGGTAAATAGGAGTTAATTTCAATTCTTAGGAGTTAGAGGTCACAACAAACCCCCCAAATGCTAACTGATCCATCAATAAAGCTTGTTTTTTGAATGAACTAATCTTTACCGTGTTGGATCCTTCTTTCGTATATAGCCTTGGACACCACCCTAGATTGACACATATAATGATTAAATGATGAATGAACAACGACACTCATCGCCACCTGTTTCTCCACCATGTCTCGAATGAAGTGATACTTCATATCAAAATGCTTTGATCAGCTATGGTGGATAGGATTATGTGCCAATTGGATGGCACTCATATTGTCACAGTACAATCTGGTAGGACCACTTTGTTTCTCTCTCATTTCTTCAAGGACTTTTCTCAACCATAAAGCTTGGGTACTGGCATTTGTGATTGCTATGTACTCAGCTTCAGTAGATGATAATGCTACAACTGTATACTTTTTGGAACTCCATGTAATTAGTCCTGACCCAAGACTAAAACAATTCCCTATTGTATATTTCTTATCATCTATATTGCTGTCCCAATCACTATCACTAAAGCCGAATAATTTTATAGAATTACATTTGTGGTAATGGATTCCAAAATCCAATGTACCCATTACATATCTCAAAATTCTCTTAGTTTCTTGTAGATGAAGTTCATATGGATCAACCATATGCCTTGAAACAATAGAAACAACATACTGAATATATGGCCTTGTGTTGGTGAGGAACATTAGACTCCCAACCATGCTCCTATAAGTGGTCATGTCAACTTTTGGTGCTCCATTATCTTTGCTCAATTGGATCCCATGACCCGTTGGAGTTGTAACAAGCTTGCATTGCTCCATAGCAAATTTCTTGATCATATCTTAAGCATATTTATGTTGACATATGAAGATCCCTTTACATGTTTGATGTACTTCCATACCTAGGAAATAATGCATCAAGCCTAGATATTTTATTTCAACTTCTTTCATCATGGAGTTTTTGAACTCCTTATTCATCTTAGAACTACTACCCATGAATATTAGATCATCCACATATAATCATACAATGAGAATATCTTTACCTTGTTTCATGTAGTAGAGAGTAGGTTCACTTTTGCTCTGAGTGAATCCATACCTTTGAAAGTAGCCATCAATGCATGAGTACCATGCTCTTGGTGCTTTCTTGAGGCCATACAATGCTTTCTTTACTTTATAGACAAGGTGATCCTTACCTTGTTCTTCAAATCCTTGAGGTTTTTGCACAAAATCCTCTTCATTCAAGTACCCATTGAGAAAGGCACTTTTAACATCCATGTGCTAGATTTTCCACCCTTTATGGGCAGCCAAAGAAAGTACTAATCTGATTGTCTCCTATCTAGCAACAGGAGTAAAGGTCTCCTCATAGTCAATCCCATACTTTTGAGTGAACCCTTTTGCTACTAGTCTTGCTTTGTGTATTTCAATGCTTCCATCAGTATTGAATTTGGTCTTGTAGACCCATTTTCATCCAACACATTTTTTGCCCTTAGGAAGCTTCACTAGCTCCCAAGTATCATTCTTTTTAATAGAGATCATTTCCTCTTTCATGGCTTGTTGCCATACATCAAAATTACATGCTTTTTCATAACTAGATGGCTCAAGCTCTACACTAGTCATTAAAGCATAATTTACAACATCTCCCTTAGGCTCATGGGAGTCATCATCACCATACATGTGCAAATTTTCAAGTCTATTCAAAACTTCATTCATCTCACTAGCTTGACTTCTAGTGTATATTTTTTGAAAATTCTTATCCAACATTTGAAAAGATGGATGGTGTTGAAGTGTTCTTTTACCTCTGGATGGAGAATCAATATCCATTGGTGAAGAACTTACTAATCATTATATAGAAGGACTTGGAGTAGCATCTATTGTACTTGAAGTAGTACTCATACTTGGGCTTGGAGGACTTCCTTTGCTATTTTTGGGCTACACTTGCTGCACTTGAGAGGAACTTGCATCATGATATCCATCATCAAGAAAACATTTTTGATGACCCCATTCTGCCCCTTCATCAAAAATTACATCCCTAGAAAGAACAATTTTATGTGTTTTGGAATTGTAGAGCCTATATGCTTTGGAAGACTCACAATATCCAACAAAAATATATGCTTGACTTTTGGGGTCAAGTTTCTTTCTTTGCTCATCGAGAATATGTGCATATGCAAGACAACCAAAAACCTTAAACTATTTTACACTTGGCTTCTTGCCATACCATCCTTCATAAGGAGTAATCCCATATAAACTAGAAATAGGACTCCTATTCAAAATGTAAACACTAGTTCTTACAACATCATCCCAATACTTGTTACTTAGATGCTTAGTTTGAAGCATTGATATAGCCATTTCTACTATAGTGCGGTTCTTTCTTTTAGCCACACCATTTTGTTGTGGGGTATAGGTAGTTGTGAATTGCCTTTTGATCCCACAATATTTACAAAATTTGATAATTGCATTAGATGAATACTTTCCTCCTCTATCATTCAGACTCTTTACAACAAACTCACTTTGATTCTCTACATTATTTTTTAAATCTATGAAACAATCAAAAGCTTCATATTTAGTTTTCAAACAATAAATCCAACACATCCTAGAGAAATCATCAATGAAAGTGAGAAAGTAAGAATTGTTACCAAGACCTAGGATAAGAATTTTTTAGATGAAAAAAATTGCTTTAGAGGAGGGACGTTTTTTCGTAGGACTGCCCAAACTGTCGAACTTGTTTTAGCCATATATCACTCATCCATACTCATATTGAGCTGAAATTGTGAGGGTAGATGTCTGAAAAACCCTAGAATGTCTCCACAAATTTTCATATCATTTAGAGCAACACAAATCCTAGCACATCCCTATGTGTGAACGAGATTTTTGGTAAGCGGCTATGCGAGGGTTTCATCTGGGTTGAGTGCAAGCAGCTCCAGAGGTTGGTTTTAGGGCCTTCGGGCCCTAGTGACCAATATTTTTGTGGTTTATGCTCAATATTTTAGTAGGAAATATTGCAAGGGATCCAATATGGGTTAGAAATTTATCTTTCAATAGATCATACTGTGAACTTGAGTGACAACGGCTTCCAATTTGTTGCACAAAAGAAAAGTGAAAACCATACCTTTCCACGACGTCTAGGGCAAGGATTAAAGAGATCACGAAACAAGTTTCAAGCAGTTAATCAAAAAATGGCTCATATCTCAAGTGAATCTAGTGCTAAGGTGAACCCACAAAATAATTCTACTGTGAAAACCCCTATCAAGGGTAAGAACTTTGAAAACTCAGCCCCAAAAATGAATTTTAGGGATGCCCTCCATGGTGGACAGCCTTAGCCCAATGCTAATATCAATCTTAGGGCTTCTCATAAACCTCTAAGAATGCCTAATATTGATCCTAGGAAAATGGAGTTAGGATGTCTTAAAGCAACTGATGGAACTCCTATTGTTAAGCTTGATATGGGTAACATTCAGACTAGCATTGAAGATTTGGAAAAAAAGGACTAATTTTTTGGTTCATGGATTTTCATCCGAGCCTATCTGCTTTCAAATTTTGGGACGCAAAAAGTTGGAAAACTAAAGGTAAGTTACAAATCTCTAATATAAGGGGTGTAATAGATGTCATTTATCTTCTTTGTACCTTCTTTTGTTGGAACCTCCATGTCTCCCATGCCTTCAACTTGTAGTGTTTTGTCATCTCCCAACTTGATCTTTGATTTGTAGGAGGAATCCATAGTAGAAAAAAACTCCTCTTTGCCACTCATGTGATTGGAACAACCAGTATCCAAAATCCAAGTTTCATTGAGATTGGAATCTAATTTTCCATAAGAAAGAAATAAATTTGAATTTCCTTCCTCTTCTCCATAGTTTCCATATTGACCTCTCCCATCTTGAGAAGTCTTGGACCAACAATCTTTAGCAAAGTGACCAACCTTGCCACAATTGTAACAAGATTTATTTGTTTTGTCACCTCTTCCTCTTCCTTGATTGCCACCTCTTGATCTACCTCGTCCTCTTCCTTTGCCTCTCCTTTGGCCTCTTCCTTGTCCTCTTCCTTGTCCTTGTCCTTGTCCTCTTCCTTGTGCATTATCACCTTCTTTATATGAGAATGCTTTCTCATCACCTTCGTAGCTTGTTGATGTAGAACCCTGTAATCACATGAGACATCAAGGAACAAATTAGAGCATAAAAAGATAAAGTAGATAAATCTTTAGACTCTTCAATAATGATAGCTATATGGTTCCATTTAGGAAGAAGTGTCCTCAACACTTTCTTCACCACTACTTCATTTTTGATGTTATCTCCAAAGTTTTGCATTTTATTTACAATGGATTTTACTCTAATACAATAATAACCAACATTTTCATCATTTTGCATCTTTAAGTTTTCAAAATCCCTCTTCAAGGTTTGAAGCCTCACTTGCTTCACCTGATCACTACCTTGATAAATATCCTTCAAGGCTTTGCATGCTTCTTGGGCTGATAAATAGGAAGTAATCCTTGTAAAGATGCTCTTCTCCAAAGCTGCTTGGAGATGGTAGAGGGTAGAAGAATTGCTCTTTTGGGAATCTTTCTTGTTCTTTTTATCTGCTGCACTCAAGGTGGTCCAATCTGAAGGTTTTGCATAACCTTCTTCGACTATATCCCATAGTCCTTTGCCAATGAGTAAGGTCCTCATCTTGATGGACCAATACTCATAATCAAGGTCGTTGAACTCAGGGATAGGAAGATTGTTATTAGTAGCCATTGCTTACTTTAACAAAAATGAGAATATCTCTTTAACTCCTCTTGGTTTAAACTTTTAATTTTGCAAAATTAAATTTTTATCAATTATTAAATAATAATAAAATAATTTTGATTGAAAATCAATTTAAAATATTTAAAATCAAATAATATTAAATTATTAAAAAAATTTTGATAAAAAATTATTTTACAAAAGTAAAACTCACTTACTCCTGACTCTTTCGATTGTCTCTGTCGCTAGCTCCTCCACTCGACAGCTAAACACAACAACTCCTCCACTCAGATGCTAAACACAGTGGCTCCTCCAAAAAATCAAATTTAGGCCCCTAAACGGGGTTCCAAGGGGTAGCACCTTGATGGGGAGCCAAATATTTTTGGAAGTGTTATACGGCATACTCCTCACATGAACCATGCGCAATCCACAACTCCTTCGTGGGGAGTGTCTGCTTTACAGCAAGGCATGAAAGTCTACAAACTAGAAATTCAATCATAGGTGGTAAAAAATACCACAATGTTTGCAACAACAACCAAATCTGTTGAGAGCCCCCTTCTGTGCTCAGCTATCGCTGTGCACTCTCCACCTTCTACGAACCAACTGAACTATCTGCAATATCACCTCACGTCGAATCTCTCACAATTCAAATGTCTTTACTATCCACACAAACTATCACAGGGTTACAACGATAAACCACAATAAGCTTATTTATTCCTCTTATTTGTCATATGTTCATCTCAACTGCATAAAGCTTGTTTTATGCCTCCTTCATCCATTGCACTTTCAACCACCGTGACAACTATGTTACCGCGGTGAATAGCTACCGTGGAAACAGTTCTTAGCAGTGTTCTCAATAGCAATACACAGGATGAATCACAATAGCATTCTCAATAGTAATATCATGTTAAAGCTTATGTGAATCATAACATTATTCTACTACATTACGTCAAAGCTTTACGTGAAGTTGTCACAAAATAATTTCTACAACATTATTCTCACAGCTTTACAACTGTCTTTAAGAGTTGTAGATCTGAACTCACACTATTGGTGATGGGCATATCCTTCTCCTATCTTCCACCTTCCATGATCTGATACCAAAATGTGAATATCAATCACATACAACTTGTCATTATTGCTAAAAAATAATTACAATTTATAGAGCATGATTTAACAAACCATAGCTCATCATGAACATAATGCAGGAATCAAATAACAAAATCTAATTTTAGACTTTTCAACTTTCTCCTATAAACTATCTCAACAAGAATATGCTAACCTATTCTACATAATCTCATAAATGCATTCACACTCACACACTACATATGGGGTTCAACATCTACGTACCACTTTGTCAACCCAAAATGCCCCAATGGCACCCAATAAGCCCATTGGTCACATGTACATAAATATATATCAATCAAAAATCCAAAAACATTATCAAAATGTCAAAAATACAAAAAATATTGCATCACATCATATTGCATACAATTGCATCATATCATCTCTTGCATTAGGTATACTCATCATTGCATTTTGCATTCTAGAGTTGATCATATACGTCTAGCACTAAGACTGTACACTAGTCATCATTCAAAATCAATGTTGTTCAAGTCATCATTCACATCATTCCATATTTCACTTATTATTTACACCTACGTCTACCACTTTTCATATTTGTGTCCATTCCCTTCACCTAGCCATTTGTTCTAGAATGTCATTAGGTTTTTCGGTCACTCAACCATCTCTAGTTTTCTTTTCAGATTTTGTATAAAGCTATCCTAATTTTTAGGAGGTAGAGTCTTGCTTAGATTGTGCCTTGTATACATCAAAATCCTAACACATCTTTCACTAATAAATCCAAGTTTTGCATAAGAAAATATGAAACCTACGAAGTGGTCTAGGTTACCTTAAGTGAAAAGTTTATCCTACTCATCCCCCTGTGCGGATGATTCAAGAATGTTGAGAATTGTCAAAAGGACAAGCTCCTCCTTACCCAATTCCCCAAAATAAACAGTGGTTTTCACCACTATCAATGACCAAAATCCCAAGAGAAAAGCAAAAATAAAAAGTAAAATAAATATTGGTTATCACCACTCCCCAAATCCCTTGCTCAAAGAAAACAAAATATAAAATAAACAGTGATTATCATCACTAAGCATGAGCAAATATCCTTGAAATCAAATAAAAGAAAAGAAGAGAGTATTGAACTTGAATCCCTGGAATTCTTAGTATTTGACGAACCATTAGGTGATCCTCATTATAGGTTTGGTGGCATCAAGCCTTCCTGGCAATGGCAATATCCTTACGCATGATGATATGTTTTTCACATTAGCATCTTGTGTGTGTACAGGCCAATGTTTGCATGTGGATGAGATAGATTTTGGTAGCCTATACTACCTAGTAGTCTAATCCAACTAAGTACAAAACCTAGGATCGTGCTACTCATAAGGTGATATTTCTTACAAATGGGCTGCATTAATCCCATTTGGTACTAGGGTAATCTTATGCTTATCACAAAATGAACTCACTTGCACACACAGGGATATTGAGTATCTGGGTCATCCTAGAAGATTCATACCTTGTCAAAAAGTCTTGCATGGTTAGTATATAACTTTTGATCAATTGACTAGAGTGTTTGAGTCTCATGAAAACCTCATAGACATTCTATAACATTCATTTCATTCATTCCATTTTTACCACATTCCATTTCATACCATTTTATCACAAATCCATTACATAGTCTCATGACAACATTACACATGAATTGATGAATTCTATATAGTCTATGGTGCTAACATAGTATGTCATATACTATACACATTTTATTCTCTATATCAAATACACCATCCATCTCATTATGCATCCACACATATACATATCATCAAGTAAAATAAAATCACAACATATGCATACATGATATACATCCATCATCATATCATAAAGCAAATAAACACATTGCATACATCTCATAAAGCAATAAACACATGATGATAAAACATAAAATTTCATATTTATTGATATATGTATGGGGTAAAAAGATACATCATAATATAAGAGCTGCTCGTAGGCTACAATAAAGTGGGTCCTTCGACCTCACAATACCAAAAATCCAAAATACCAAAAAGAGCCATTAGAGTCTTCATAACCATGGTCACGCAGGACCATTACTATGACTCTCACCCCTACCCTTGGGTCGAGCTCATCAAGAACTCCCAGACCTGCTACCCCCTGACATGTCCATCCTCTATGCAGAGCCAGGTGCCTCCATCCTCATCGATTACTGACCTGTACCACTTCTTTAACTCTAGTGTGGCCCACTAGGAGATGGATGGGTTGGTATGTGCCCCCTAAGATGCATGATCTCATCCTCCAACTCATTCATAAAGGCTCGATCCTATCAGCATCTCACCTAGTATGTATCCACTAAGCCCTGGATTTGTACCACCTCTGCTCATAGCTTGGATATCTCCCCACTGCTACGTCCCTCCTACCTAGGGCTTCAAGATTGCAACTATTTCTGTAGAGCTATTATCTTTGCCTAAGTGCCTTGTACCTATGCTCATTGAGTTGCTATCTCAGCTTGAGAATCCTATACCTGTATCCAAAGGATATATCTCTCCTACCTAACCCTAATCAACTCATCTCATAGCTTAGTCTCTATCTCACCCTGTACCACCTATTATTCCTGCACTCTCTAATCACCAATGTCATCATCCTCAAAGCGACCCTGATCTCCTAAGTCTAGGAGGTTTGCTTTCTCATCTGCCATAAGACCAAACCCATGTCGCTCACCTGCCTCTCCCTGGACCTTCCTAGGAATAGCATGTTGAGCCTCCGCTGCTACCTCGGTTGCATCTCCCCCTAGTGGTCCCTCACCCTACCACTGGTGCATCACCCACCAGGAGTCATACTCCTCTATAGTCCTAGCATCATCCAAGTCTGGAATATCCACTACAAGATCTGCCTCCCCTCCTACCACCTCTACTATCGGCCACCTCAGTGTCCTCTCATCCCCACAATTTTGATAGACCACTGACTCACTGGGAAATCCCTATCATAGCCCAAATTGTTGCATAACCCAAGCATAAAGGAAGTACCCCTACTCTATCCCATGTCAACCAACCAACCATCTGTCTCACCTCACCCAGAGGAGCTACACCTCAAAATTAGACCATACTACAAAATCCCTATACAATCTCCAGAACACATTAGCTGCTATGAGTCCTACAAAAGACTAGGAATAATGGTCCACATCACCGACAAGGCGATGACTTTTCCCTACCTCTCGAGCCCACTACCACAAGATCCCGTAGGCAATCCCTCGGATTCGCTAGCTATGCCTATGTCATCCAAGGCAATCCCTGTGTCTGAGCCATAGTTATGTGTTGTCATCCCCAAACATATAGTATAAAGCTGCATTCCAATCCCTTCTACTCTTGGGAGTGAATCTTGTACAGCTCATCATATAGCTATATCAGTAGCATCGTCCCCCATGTTATCACTAGTGGTTGCTCCATAGTGCACCCTACTAGAGTAAACACTAACTCTAGAAGATTCCAGGGAAACCTAGCACCCGACGAGTCTTGTAGTAGCATATTTGAGATCAACATCATCAGAAAAACATGCCTAACATGCAATACCCTAGCCTCGTACTAGTAGCCCACCATTATGCCTTCGCTAAAACAGTCATCTATCGCCTCCTTCGTGGCCCTCCCAAAGTACCTCGCCATCACTGCATCCTTTCGGTCTGGAAGAGTAGACTCGATTGATTACCCCTCTATCAAAATGTGTAGTATCTAATATATGTCCTCCAACTTCACTGTCATCTCCCCTATCAGCAGGTGGAAGGTGTTGGTGTGTGGATCCCATAAGTCAATAAGCACAGTCAAGTAGGCACAGTCGTCGACCACAGGCTCTAGCTATGTCACATGCTTGAGGCCAATGGAATCAAGCCATTCCTAGTATTCCTCATTCAATAAGTCTCTTGTGGTATCAAAAAGAGCTGGAACTCGGTACCGACTCTTAACCACCTGGCAGAGATAGGTCGGTCAACAATTAGCATCAAACAGGCTTCAAAATGACCCAAAAAAATACCAAAAATGACCCGTTTTTTAGGCCAGTTTGTGACCGTCCCACCCTGGTACGGCCCCCAAATATATGAATTTCCCACCCATATGTGGCCACTAAACAGCCCAGGGATGACCCCCAAATTGGGCCAAAATGGGCCTTTTAGGCCACCAAAAAAAACAACAAAATAGCAAAATAAAGCAATAAAAAGGCCCTAAAAAGCAATAAAATTGCATAAAAATACAAAAAAAAACCTATAATATTGTAGGGCATCCCTAATTAGGTTTAATTACTAAGGATTTAGAGTGCTCTGCCAAAAAGCAAAAACAAGCAATTATTCCATTGTTAAACTAGCATAGTGCAGTAAGAAATTCCACTCTTACCCGCCTTGCATCGGCTCCACCACTTGATGAGTTTGCATGCTGGCTCATGGTGACTATGGGATAATTCCAGTAGCACTCCACTACTTATAATCCTTCTTCCCCTCCTCACATCTCAAGCTACAAAGTTGCAAATGCACAAATGAGCCCAAATGACCCATGTTTGGCTTATATAACCCTCCCAGGGCCCTACCCATACCTGGGTGGGATGAGCGGCTAATTGGCTTGTCATCCCACCCTAGTATAGCCATAAACGATGCCACCATCCTACCCTGGGATGGCCACCAAAAATTTTCATCAAAACAACTTAAAATGCACCAAAAAGGGTCCAAAAACCCACCAAAAATAGCTTAAATTTGGTCAAAACTCAATAGGCATCCAGGTGAACCTAACTTGATCATGAAGAACTGGAAAATTCTTCACTTTACTCCCTAATAAGGCCATTATGGTAGGACCACCTCACGGGACTAAAGTTTTGAATCCTTTCTTCCATGAAACCTCAACAAAGTCATCAAAATCCTCTCAAAAATGCTTCATTTTCAATATGTAAAATCGAAGGAAACCCTAACAAAGTTATATGCATCAAGTGATTCATCGCTTTTATCACTGGTCACTCCCTCATTGACTCGTCGCTTGAGGGGGTAGTCATACTTAATTATTTCATAATCGTAATCAACAATCACACACTCAATCATGCAAATTGCGTTTGTCCAACAAATTTTTGACAAAGACAATCATTCTCCTACTTGGGGTAGCAAACAAGCACAAATTTCAAATTAAACAAATGCTTGGCATTATAGAATCATGAAAAAATTGGCTTCACCACTTCATGAATGAATAATTTCCAAGATCAAGTAAATCGAACATGAAAGGTTGTACTTTTAGCCAATTCCTTAGCTCATCAGAAGTAAGGATTCAAGAACGCATGTTCTTTCCACGATTGGGGCATCTAAATTTGGTTAGGTTATTGAATAACTCTAATAATTTAGCATTTTTATTCATCTATTTTTTCTCAGCGTTGTGTTGCACACAACGCATCTCAAAAAGGGGCATCTATAGACACTAAAATCTGGTCAATATGATTAGGTAATCGAAAGCATTGCTTAATTGACACCATATGGCCCCCTTGGGCAACCCTTAGAGGTTTAATAGTGGTCCTAACCACTTTTGGGAGCTTTTACCCCACTTTTGAGAATTTTTGGGACATGTAGGCATGGTCGTCCCACCCAGGGATGACCATGTGTGGTCGTCCCTGGGTGGGACGACCATGAACTTTGACCCCCAAAAAGTCAAAATGCGGATAAATGTGGTTGTCCCTGGGTGGGATGACCATGAAATTTGACCCCCAAAAAGTCAAAATATAGACAAATGGCACCCATAAACTACCATTTGCCTTGCCTATTCAAGCATGAAGGTCAAAGGGCATAAAATCCTTATGACATACTGCATGAGGGAGGCCAAAATGGGAGATTCTCTTCCCCCTCCAATGCATGGTCAATTTTTGACAAGTGGCACCTTTTGCCCTGCATGTCATTGCATGCCCATTTGCCCAAAGGCCTCCTTTGGCTATAAAGTGGATCTATTTTCCACATAAAAGATAGAGAGAGGAGTTTTGAGACATAGCAATGAAGTTGTTGAGTGTATATTTTGCCCAATTGCAAAATACCACCACAAGCAGAGTATTGAATAGAAAACTCTCTCTTGAAAAGAAACCAAATGACAAACATTCAACTTCTCCAAGGTTCTGCTAAAATATCTAAAATATTACAATAATGCCAAAAATAATTCAATGATGCATGTGACCATAAACAAGGGGCCTTTGTTGGTTCTAAACAATGCTTAGTGATTGAAAGATCTAACTAAAAGCAAATGTAAAATAAAAGTAGTTCTTCTTAGGGTTTTTAAATTGGTGTTACCCTGAATCCATGTTAGTAAAGTATTTTATCTTCACTTAAAAGGTTTCAAATGATAAAATGTGGAATTTTCCACCTTATTTTAATGCTCGTGCCTTTAATATGAAGTAAATTTTAGATAGTGGGTTCATTTTATCTTCCTTATGTTGATGCCACTACCCTAATAGTGATTAGTAGAAGTTAGCATGTTAGCAAAGTTAGCTTTCACTTCTTATCTTAACTTAATGTGAAATTGTAGGTTAGTATCCCTCCTAAACCATGTGTTTTATCTGAAATTTTAGATTAATGAAGTTTGGAGGTGCAAAAATTCTGAAAATGACCATAATGAAAACAACTTGAAAGCTTAACAATTCTGAAAATGGACCAGAATAGAAATGAAATCGAAATGAAATTAGCAGAAATTCTGGAAAAGGACAAAAATGGAAATAAAAATAAAATGAAATTCTGGATGGACCATAATGGAATGATTGAGTGCTTGAAATAAAATGAACTTAAAAATAAAAATAAATAAAAATGCATATTTGGTTAGCTGAAAAAGTCAAATTCTGAATCAGTTTAGCAAGCTCCTCCTTGCAAAATCCCAAGTTATGAGGTAATCATAAAACAACCTGAATTAATGGACTCGCAACATAAGCACAATACCATTAAATCAAGTGCGAGACTCAAAGGAAACATAAAGAAACTGCATCATCTTGACCTTCGCCTATTGCAACCCATTTCATGGCATAAGACAATGGCTAGAAGTCACTAAAATACAAAAATGATAAGACACTAAAAACATTAGTTTTATGATAAAAACCCTCCTTTTGATTTTGCTCACAAAATTTTGCTACTCTTTCAAAATTTGAAAATGCTTTTTCTTATTGCTTTTCGGAATGTTACATCATTTCCAACCCCCCTTTACATCCATCAAAATGAATGATAAAAAAAAATTAACTCTACCTTATAACCCCTACGATTTTAAACTTCCTTTAAAACATTGAATGTAGTCAAACCACATTCACATAAATTAAAATAAGGTAGGTCAATCTTATTCAGCAAAAATTTTGTTGTTGCTCTTCGAAATCAAGACCCGGTGGTATCCCTTCAAAGCCATACCCACGTGCCCAATGACTGGGATGGCATTCCCCATCTTGGGCACTTTGGTGTCCACATAACCAAATGATGTCATCATGTTATTGACGTAGCCATGGCGTTGTCCAATACGTCGTCATGGTGTTGCGATCGATGCAACTGATGAGGCCTGGAAATGCCTCAATCATAACATGTTTTGAACACCGAAATTGCCTATAAACTCTTATGTTTAATCTAATATGCTAGTTAAGTTAATTCAATATGTTGTGTATTAACTATTTGCATGATGAATGTATCCGAAATACTATATTCTCGATTTTTACAGCTTTTTGTATAAGTTTTATGTTGTTTTGTTATGACTTGCTAAAATGAGATATGCTTAGATTAATAGCAACATTTCACTAATCATGTTTTGATATGTCTCAAGCATTCATTTTACCTAAATCTGGCAACAGTTCAAGAAAATTGTTACTGTGCAGCAAAAATTGGGTTTTCCCATGTAAATTCCAGCCAGTCGCCAATGAATGGCAAGGCATGGAATTCACATGTGGGAAGAGATGAAGACCATTGGAATCTGATCCTGAGAAGTAACCCACATGAGAAATGCAGAGGAAATCATTTAAGGAGCCCACATTTGTTCATTCCGAAGTCTCTTCGGAATGAACAGATATCTTCGAAATGAGAAAACACAGTGTCTTCGAAATGAGCGGATCTTCAGAATGAGAACTGTAGTATCTTCGAAATGAGCGGATCTTCGGAATGAGAACTGTAGTGTCTTTGGAATGAGTGGATCTTCGGAATGAGAACTGTAGTATCTTCGAAATGAGCGGATCTTCAGAATGAGAATTGCAGTATCTTCGGAATGAGCCACTTATCTTCGAAATGAAAACAGAATGTGCTTTTTGACTTATTGACCAAATTTTGACGCTGGAAAAAGAAAAAAAATTTTAAAAAAAATAAAGGGAAATATCTCAGATCTGACTTTGCCATCCTTGCCGACCAAAGCCACCATTTATGGAAAGATCAAAATATGATCTTCTTCTAGGATAAAAACCAGGAATTGTTGCAGCATAATAGGATTAGATCTTTTCAACTTGTTAGTAAATCTTAGGACATCTATAAATAGGGCTCCCATTCAGGTTGAGCTAGGAAGAGGTAGAAGGAAGAAAGTAGTAGAGAGTAAGGGGAATAGAAGATAGAGAAATCAGTAATAGGTGATAATCATAAAGTGACTGTTACAGATCCTGTAATAGTTTTCAAAAGATTATTGTAATCATGTTTCTGAATCAATAAAAGTATATTGTTTCTATTTCATATTGCTTGTAAATGAGTGTGATTAAGATCTAAAGAGAGAGAGACTCATACCTTCTTCTGGACAAAGAGGTCGGCCACTTCTAGACCTAGGAGGAGGACTAACAAGAGGTTTTTATTCTCGATTTTGCTGCAGCATAATGAGTTGTAGAACTTGTCCTTTCATTCCTTTGTAAACAACTAATGATATTTGCAATCTTAGTTTATTTTATGTTTTGTGATTAATGATTTGGTTGTAATCCCCACTTTCAACAAAGCTTTCAATTTATTGCAGACTTTCATTTCCATAATTTACTATTTTCTATAATTTCTTGCATTTTATGTTTTGTTGTCAACCCCTGCACATAAGATTGACAACCTTCTATTACAGAGCCTTGACAGTTTCATTTCCATGTTAGAATTAGATTTTCATTACTGCAAAAGTAATTAGATTTCCTTTCTGCAATTAGAATCAGACTTTCAATTTTGCAACTGTTATTTCTGCAACATAATTAGGTCTCATTCTGCAATTGTAATTAGGACTTCATTTCTATAGTTAATGATTAGTTTCCAATTCTGCAACTTAGATTAAGGTTTAATTCATGCAATTTAGAGATAGGAATGTCCTAAACCCCCACACAATCGGTTTCACCAATAAGACTCGTTGCTCTAGATTGACCTAAGTTATAACCCTGTTTACCCCTTCTTTCGTAGATAGCCTTGTACACAACCCTGGATTGACAAATTCATTGAGAATTAATGATGTGTATAATGACAACGCATCATTTTGGCATCATTGTCGGGAATTGTGTTGCTAGAAGGTAACAACAGTCCAATAGTTGTTAGTTAGACTAAACTGTGAAGATTCAGGATAAAATCTGAATAGAACAGCTGGTTAAAATAACAACTATTGACATATAATTTATGTCATTTAGAGTGAACATGAATGAGTAAGTCTAGGGATGAAAAAGGTAGAATTACCCAAAAGGATCCCTGGCTTGTTCCATTAAGGAGATCTTCATGCCTAAGGGGTGAATCACCTGTGTTTGAATTACCATAAATATTGAAAGAAAAATCACCAGTCTCACCATCATTAGAACATTCTGAGAAAGGAAAATCACCAGTTTCACCATCACTAGAACATCCTGAGAAAGAAGAATCGTCAGACTCATTATCAACAGAGGATCTTGGACCTCTTGAGAGAGAAATTTGGATAAGTTTAACTAAGAAACCAGAAACTATGGCAGAGGGAGGCAATGGCCAACATGGCTATGTCCATGATGAAGGAGATGATCAGGATATTCCTCAACCTTCCAGAACATTTGAATATCCTATCCATTTGAATCCAACACAAAACTCTCCCATGAAGACTATTTCACCTTCAGTACTTCCAACCTTTCGAGGTGTTGTATCTGAAGATCCTGATCAGTTTTTATTTGAATTCAAGGTAGTGTGTCAAACCTATGATTATGTAAATGACAATCAAAAACTTAAGGTTTTTCCCTCAACACTCAAGGACTCAGAATTACGCTGGTTCATGAGTTTAGAGCCAAATTCCATCCGAACTTGGGATCAAATGGAAACTATGTTTTTAGACAAATATCGGGAGTATTGCCGTGTAAGGAACAGGAAAGATGAGTTATTCAAGATTAAACAGAAAGATGATGAAACATTAGAAGACTATCTTGATAGGTTCTCCTTTGTTCAAAGGAGATGTGGACTTGTAGAACCAGAGTTATGCAAAACCATCTTTTTGAGAGGATTGCAAGATGAATCCAGAGACGTATTGGATTTGATGGGAAGAGGAGATGTAAATACTCTCAGTAATGAGGAAATTATGGATCTCTCATAGGAATTACTCTCACAATAAGCAAGGAAGAAGAAAAAAATACAAATGGCACTGATGTGAAGGAACTAATAGAGGAACTTGCAAATTTTAAAACCGATATTCTAGTGCAATTAAACACAACTTTGGGGGAAATGTCTGCAAAAGCAAAAAACATAGAACCTTTGGCAATTTATTGCCCAAGATGTAGAAATAAACATGCTTTGCAGGAATGTCCTTTGAATAAAACATCTATCTCAACCATTTGTAGTATCTGTTCAAAGAGGCATTCAACCGATCAATGCCACCTGCTACCACAACTCAAAACTATGTTAGAAAGTCGACCGAGGAACTCAACTATATTGGACCAAAACAAGGGGGAAATTTCTCTCAATACCAAAATCCCCCTCATTTTCCTACAAATTGGGGGCATAATCCTGGTACTATGCCTTGGGGACAATCAGAACCACCCCAACGTCCTTGGAATTATCCTCAATGGACAAATTCCCAAGAATGGCCACAAACAAATTGGAGTAATTCAGCCTAGAATCAGAATCAAAACAACCCATCATGGAATCAAAACAACCCATCATGGAGTCAAAACAATCCATCATGGAATCAAAACAATCCACCCTAGAATCAGAATCAGACTAATCCACATTGGATGCAAAATCAACCACATTGGAATCAACAATACCAATCCTATCCAAGGCAGCAAAGAAATCAAGGTCAAAATCAGCATTTGTCGCTCGCACCTAATCAAAACTTTCAAGAAAAATAGAACCAACCACAACAAACACAATAGGTGAAACAACCTCAACTTCCAGCTCAATCGACCACTAATCCAAACAGCATGAGACAGGCATCCCCTGTCTATGTGGTCAAGTCGAAGAAAATATTGAAATCAATGTTATTGATTGTAGTAACATCCAACTTCGTTCAAGAAAAGTTGTACTCGAACCCATTTCCAATAAAAGCAAAGAAAATGAAGAGCAAGAACCCTTGGAACCAATTATAGTTGAACCGACAATAGAGAAAGAAGAAGAACAAACAGAACCACAGGAAGAACAATTACCTTCATCAAGGATAATTCCATATCCTGAAAGATTCAATACCACAACAGAAAATTCTGAATCAGACCTGGTCAAGGAACTTAAAAAGTTAACTATATCATTGCCCTTATTGCAAGCCATTAAGGATATACCAGTGATTAAAAGTACTATCCGAGATTTGTGCATTAGAAGAGCAGGAAGGAAAAAGAAGGCATTTCCCAAGACTGTTCAGATTGAAGGAAAGATAGCTGATCTCTTATCTGGAAAACTATTACCTCCAAAGTATAGTGACCCAGGAAGTCCAGTTATCATAGTTACTATAGGTTCAATACCAATATCAAATGTCTTAGTAGATCTAGGAGCTGCAATAAATGTCATGACCAAGGATATAATGAAACAATTACAGCTCAAACATCTCAGCCCCACATTTACAGTTTTAGAAATGGCTGATAGGTCAATTGCAAAACCCGAAGGTATCATTGAAGATGTTCCTATAGAAGTTTCTTCTTGGGAATTCCCTACAGATTTTTTGGTTTTACAACCAAGAAATTCAACACATGGATATCCCATCATTTTGGGAAGACCTTGGCTTGCAACTGCAGCAACCTTCATAGACTGCAGATCTAGAAAAATGACTATTTCAAATGGTATTGATCTAAAACAGATCTCTCTCGTATCCTCCCTGCAAGACCCTCCAACAATTTTTTAGGTCAGTTATGGTTTCCTGATTCAGATGAAGAATCAGAGGAGGTTATTTCCACACTAGCCACCTTGGTAGTAAGGGAACACACAGAAGACCTCCATGACATAGAAAACTCAGAAAATGAAACTATCCTAATGAATGTTCTCCATGAACAAGGGTTAGAAGAAGAAGCAATAAATATCCAACAATTGTTAAGGAATGAGGAGAACCAAAATTCTGAAGGTGAACCATCTCGTACTATCACAGGAAAACTCTGTTTCACTACCACATGGGTGGCACCATCACTTGATTTTTCCTTCTCACTGCTCCATACAGGATATGCTTCCATCAAAAAATAATGAAACAAAAATTTCTTATTTCCTCCCATCTCAACAGTGTCCTCTTAACTCCCTAACCACCAGGTATGAAGAAGTGAGTTCAGTCCTTCCAAATACAAAACAAATAGAAGTCCAGCCAGGAAAATTTTTAAACATTTACAACTGGCTTACTAGGGAAGAGGAAGACAAATTGATAGTTGTCTTGCAGAAGCATGTTCATGCTTTTGCTTGGAACTATAAAGATATGTCAGAAGTTCACTCTGATATATGTACCCATAGAATTTATACTCGAAGAAGTCAAGCCAGTAAGACAACTCCGGAGAAGACTGAATCCTGCCCTAAGGGATATTGTAAAGGAAGAAATTGAAAAACTTCTGGAGGTAGGATTCATTTACCCAATTTCTGATAGCCAGTGGGTCTCTCCATTGGTTATAGTTCCTAAGAAGAATGGAAAAATGAGAATATGTGTAGACTATAGAGAACTGAATAAGGTGACATACAAAGACCATTTTCCATTACCTTTCATAGATCAGGTGTTAGATACCCTTGCTGGAAAAAGATACTTTTGTTTTCTTGATGGATTTAGTGGATATAATCAAATTCAGATTGCACCTGAAGATCAAGAGAAAACAACATTTACCCGTCCATGGGGAACATTTGCCTATAGGGTTTTACCTTTTGGTTTGTGTAATGCCCCAAGAACATTTCAACGAGCAGCTTTAGCAATATTTTTTGATCTCGACTACCAAAAGTGTTGAGATATACATGGATGATTTCACAAGGATGCGGACAGACTTTTGACTTTACATTAGAAAACCTTGACAAAGTTTTAGCTCACCGTGAAACATACCAGTTATCCTTGAATCCAAAAAAATGTTTTATGATGATGAAGGAAGGAATAGTTCTTGGTCATCACATCTCTCCTCAAGGAATCCAAGTTGATCCAAAGAAGGTGGAAATTATCAAGAATCTTCTTCCTCCTAAAACTCAGACTAATGTCAGAAGCTTCCTAGGACACATTGGTTTTTACCGCAGGTTTATTCCCAACTTTAGCACAATAGCCAATCCCATGTTTGCCCTATTGACTAAAGATTCTGAATTTTCCTGGACTGCAAGATGTCAGGAATCATTTGAAGCTCTGAAAGAAAAATTAGTAACTCCACCTGTGTTAAGAGGCCCTAATTGGACATTACCATTTCACATACAGATCGATGCTTCCAATACTGCAATTGGAGCAAGCATTAGGACAAATTGACAATGGTGAACACTATGCCATCTACTACATTAGCAAGAATTTGATAGAGCCGAGAAAAATTATACCACAACCGAAAAATAATTCTTAGCAGTAATTTATGCCATCAACAAATTTAGGCATTACATCACAAAGTTATCAAATATTTATTCACACAGATCACACAACCATTAAATATTTGATGAATAAGCCTATGGTAAGTGCAAGAATTATTCATTGGTTACTATTGCTACAAGAATTTGATATCACTATAATCAACAAACCAGGAAAAGCTAATGTTGTAGCAGATTTCTTGTCCAAATTAAGAACACAGATGAAGGGGAATTAGTTGAAGACACCTTTCCCGATGAAAAATTATTTGCTATATCAGTCCAATCACCTTGGTTTGCAGATATAGCCAATTACTTGGTCACAGGGAAAGTTCCTCCACATTTCACTTCAAAACAGAAGAAACAATTAATCAAACAGAGTTCTTCTTTTGAATGGATCAAGGGTATACTCTTTAAGTGCAGTCCTGACCATGTGTTACGTAGGTGCATCCGAAAGGATGAGGTGTATGATATCCTTAGGGCTTGTCATGATGAACCCTCAAGTGGACACTACTCTGTAAAAAGCACAATTAGGAAAATCTTAGGGACAGGATATTATTGGCCATCTCTTCACAAGGATGTGAAAAAGTACATCAGGCATTGTGATGCATGCCAAAGAATGGGGAAACCCACTCATACAAATGAAATGCCACTGCAGCCTCAATTGGTTTTAGAGCCATTTGAGAGGTGGGGGCTTGATTTTGTAGGGCCTATTGATCCACCTTCTCAAGGAAAGGTGCATATTCTAGTATGCACTGATTACTTGACAAAGTGGGTAGAGGTGCGTGCTTTCAAACATGCTCGTGAAGAGAAGGTCACTGATTTCTTGTATACTCAGATTTTTCAGAGATTTGGAGCTCCCTGGTCTATCACCACAGACCAAGGACCCCAATTTGCATCCAAAGTCATTGAGGCATTTACAGAATTATATGAAATCAAACATAGAAAATCATCACCTTATCACCCACAAGCAAATGGCCAGGTTGAGGTAACAAACAGGGAACTAGAACGAATTTTAACAAAAATAGTAGCTTTTCATAGGAAGAACTAGCTAGATAAATTACCTGAAGCAGTATGGGCTTACAATACTACTTGGAAATCCACTACTGGATTCACACCTTATGAAGTAGTCTTTGGTAAAAAGCCCCTCTTACCTATTGAATTTGAGCTACTAACACTACGCACAACATTGGAAATTGGAATTGAATTGTCAGCATAGATAGATAGGATTCTACAGCTGAATGCATTGGATGAACTTAGGTTGGATGCTCTGCACCAAACTGAAGTAATTCAGGAGCAGAGGAAATTGTGGCATGACAATCACATTCAGCAGAGGAAACTTCAACAAGGAGATTGGGCTTTACTATTTGATTCTCGCTATGAAGACTTCCCTGGAAAGCTGAGAACTAGATGGCTTGGACCTTACCGGATTGAGGAGGTATTTGACAATGGAGCAGTCCGTTTATCTCCTATTGATGGGTCACAGAGAAAGTTGGTAGTGAATGGACATCGCCTCAAGGTGTACCATACACCTCTGACTAAAGAGGAATTCTTGCAGTAGCTTGACAGTTTGGATACACAACAGGTGGAAGAAATTTCCTCTTCCACTTCAAAACAATCAACATGATCATGGATTTCAAGAAAAAATAGAAAAATACAAAAAAATAAAAAAAGTAGAAAACAAAAAGATGAATAAATTCTGATTATGAATTCCTTCATGGGCATGATTTCAGGGAAATCATGAAATTCCTTCATGGGCATAGTTAGAATCAAGAAAAAAAAAAAAAGAGAGAAAAGGAGAGGTAAAAAAAAAAAAAAAAAAAGAGAAAAATGAATAACTCAGCAGTGAAAACCTTTTTCAAGGCACTATTGGGTTGGTATGCATGAAAACCAGTTTTTTGGCATGCATAACCTTGAAAATTTTTGAACCATCATTGTACAAATTCACCAACTGCACTTGTTTTGAAATGTTGCAGAAATTCTCAGCAGAACATCAACAGAAGTAGTCATATTTCAAAAACTTGCATTAACTTGTTTTAATCGGGTATATATTTCTTACATTTCTTCATTGTAAATGATTGGTATATAGTATATAACAATTAACCATTAGCATAAAAGATATCCATAAGAGTTGGCATACTTAAAACATGTTTTGAGAATGGGAATATTGATTTTTGCCTAATCTTCGAAACAAGAATGCCAAAAATAGTGCCTGCTATCTTCTTCAGACTAATTGTTGTGTTGTCTTCGGATTGAAATTGTCTTCGAATGACAAGATTGTTGCACTTCATCTTGGAAATGACAATTTGTCTTCAGAATGAAGCTTTGTCTTCGGAATGACAATTTGTCTTCGAATGAAGCTTTGTCTTCGAATGACGATTTGTCTTCTAATGAAGCTTTGTCTTCAAATGAAGCTTATCTTCAATGAAGCTTTGTCTTCGAATGAAGATTTGTCTTCGAAAAGAGGATTTGTCTTCAGAAAGAAGATTTGTCTTCGAATGAGGATTTATCTTCAAAAGAGGATTTGTCTTCGAAAGAAGATTTATCTTCGGAATGAAGAATTTGGACATGAAGTCATAATCTTCGGAATGAAGTTTTGTTTTTGCAATAAATTATAATCTTCGAAAAGAACATTCAATGTAATATCTCCACGTGGCATCCAAAGAAGGAAAGAAATACAATCAAGTGAAAATTCTTTTGACGCATACGATAAAGGAACACGTGTCAATCAAAATATGGTTTGTTTTTGCACCCATTGGAAAATACCGAATCACGGAGGACGTGACCAACCGTATGCCACCAATTTTTGATGCTAATAAACATGCACGTGAGAATCTACAGGAAAAATAGAAAAACTAAAAGCGAGTAAGGTGGATCTGACGGCAAGGACATCTGCGCAACCGTTGATGGACATGTGTTCGAAGCAAAAAATAGAAACGTGTGCCACTCTTCTTTTCGAAGACATATTTGCTAACGCAAAATTATTATGAAGTACAGTGCTCAGATTACGGTTCATTTCGAAGAACAAAAATAGAGAAGTTGAAAACCCTGCATGACACAGAAACCCTGCAAAGTTGCAAACACCAGAAACCAGAGATCCAACAGAGGAATAGCGGTAGAAGAGAGCAGTTTGTGATGAACCAAGACAGGAAAATGGGGCGAAAAACAAGAATGGAACCAGCAGATACCACCCATCTCCGAGAAAATCCAGAAGTGGTGCAAATTTTTGAAGATGGAGGGCTTATGCCATTTTTGGATAAATTTAATGGGTCCTCTGAAGACTTGGCCGGCATGTTCGCCCACACGTTCAGAAACAACCGGGCACACGTTAACGACATGACTATTGAGGTAACCCCTGAAGTTTTGAGTCAAATTATTGAGCTGCCATTAGAAGGTCTTCCAATTTCTAGGTCTGGCAAAAATACATTGGTAAACACAGTCAATCAATTTTTGGAAGAAAATGATAGGGCACCTGAGTATTTAACACATAATAACACATGCAAGGGGGTAAAAAGGGCCAGCCTGCAAGAACCCTGGGATGAAGTAGCCACATGGGTAATCAAATTTCTAACCTGTGAAGGGCAGTATGTACTATTGTCAGGGCATCACATAAAAATTTTAAATCATCTCAGACATGGTAGGCAACAACCAGAGGTTAGGGTAAATCTTCCCCTATACCTGCACCAAGAATTAAAAAACATGGCAAAAAGATATCAGGAAGGAAAAGGGAGTCTTCGCCACCATGGTCTTATCAAACTAGTTTGCCAACACCATTTTAGAGGAAACCCTAGGAGCTTTGAGAGGTTTTACTCCACCTTAAATGATGTAATTTTTGGAGATGAGGATGAAGAGGAAGAAACAGATACTACTGATGTTGTTGCAGAAGAAGAAATAGCTACTGCAGAAAATGTTGCAGAAGATGCTACAGAAGAAGCTATAGAAGATGCTACAGAAGCTATTGTAGAGACAGAAACACACCCAACAGCAGCAGCAGAACACCTTGCTCTAGAACCTTCAACTTCACAAGCAAAAAGGCAAAAGAAAAGAGGATCTGGAACTGGAAGCAGAACAAAAAAATAGAAGAAGGTTCATTTTTTTGAAGTTGCAACTGATTTGTCAGAACAGAGAAATGAAGCACCTAGCCCAACAGGGGAAGAAACAACAAGGGAAATAGAGGCATCTGAAACTAACCCCATAACCCCTGCTGTCACCAAAAAATAGAGCAAAAAGAAGAAGTTTGCATCTGGAACTCGGAGGTCTACAAGACTCCACTTGAGGGAAATGACGGACCAGGTCATAGAACAAGAAGATGGACAAAGCAGTCCAGATGTCACAGAGATACAACCAGCCCCTGAAAACTTCCTAGAATTCCCTGAACAGATAATTGAGGAAGAGGCTGGGCAAGATAATCTGGAGGTGGCTACAGTTCAACAAGCCACAGAAATAGTAGATGCAATTATAGACAATTTCATAGAGCCTCCTGAATAGGAGCAAACAGATGTTGCAGAGGAAGAGCCAGCTGTTGAGCAGCCTATAGCTGACTTGTCTGCATCTGATTCTGAAGTAGAAACAGAGGAGGAAGATATCACAGAGTAGCTGAGAGCAGCAAGGAGTGTTGTCAAGACACAGACCAGATGGATTTCAGAGAAAGAAAACATCATTGAGATGCAGGAAAGAAAAATTGTAGAGTTACAGAGAAGTGGCAGAACTGAGAGAGAAGTTGTCACAGTCTGAAAAATAGCCAACTGTATCCAATGATGAAGATGATTTGGCTCAACTGCTTGTGGATTTATCTAGGGTAGATGACTCTACTGAGGCAGACATAGGAGATCATTCTGAAGAAGCACCTTTTCATTCTGAAGATGTGCCTTCTCATTCAAGCACCCTTTCATTCTGAAGATGCTTCAGAATTGGCAAAAGCACAGCAAAAACATTGGATATGAGTCACCAAGACAGAACAGTCCAAGCAAAGCATGAAATAGATCAAGTAAGTACTCCTATTGATGTCCCTATATTTCAAACTATTACACCATCAGTAGAAGTAGCAGATAAGGGGTTGCAAGTAGAATTACTATCTGATGACAACCCAATAGAAATAGCACATAAGGGGGTGCAAGTAGAATTATTGATAGATGAACAACCAATGGAAGTGGCAGAAAAAGGGGTTTAGATAGATATGCTACCTAGAATTCCACCTGTAGTCAGACCACCTAATACTGTGTCCTTAGAACAATACAATGCAGACATAGCTAGCTGGATGATTAGGTATGAGAAGCTTGCCACTAAAACTGAAAAGTTCAAATTAGAAGCAAAATAGCTAGAAGCCAAGGAAACAGAAATTCAGGCATTGAAAGAAAAGGTGTCTGATTTATGTCAAATTGCTGAATTTTTAGTCCAATTCAGATGGCCAGCCAGATTTTACAGTCTTATTCTGAAGGAGAAATACCTCAGATGGCAGGTCATGAGGATTAGTTCAGATCTTCCATATAAATTGGACACCACTACAGATTTCCTGGAAGCATACTTTGACAACCCTTTTGAGCAAAAAAATCTCCTGTGTGAACTATTTTTACATAGTTTCTTTATTCCAGAAGAAGTAGAGTTTCATCCACAGATCTACATTGGAGATGTTCAATTGAGGGCATTCATGTCCACCTTGCATAATCAGTTTTATTGGGACCAAGAAAAGAGGCAGAATAAGGAGATTGAAACAAGAGCTGAATTGTTAGTCAGAGCAATTCAGCCAAATCACCCCATTATCACAAGACAACACTTCACCATGATGAACAGGGATGATGTGAAGTGAATGTACTTGACAAACTTGAGGGACTGTGTGAACAGATTCCATAATTTTTGTAATGACAACTTTGTGCCAACATTATCAGTCTGTAGAAACAGGTGGGCTGAACTTTCCATGTCTTTGCGAAAAGAGAACCCATTTCCCCCATCAACTTAGAATGGTCCAGAAGAAGGGCGAAAGGAGTAATACAGTTGATTGAACTCATGCAACATAATTGGATAGGTCTCAGATTTAGGCCTCCAACCATCATCACTCCAGTCCCATTCTACTTTGAAGAAGATGCCCAACCTGATGAACAATTTGAAGAATGGCTCAGGGACCTTCGAAGAATAGGGGATTTTATACAGGCAAGAAGTTGTTCTACAGGTCATGGAATTTGACCATGGACATATGTGATTCCATAGCCCAACATAATGCATGAGGACATGCATCAATATAAGTTGGGGGAAAATGATGAGGCCTGGAAATGCCTCAATCATAACATGTTTTGAACACTGAAATTGCCTATAAACTCTTATGTTTAATCTAATATGCTAGTTAAGTTGATTCAATATGCCGTGTATTAACTATTTGCATGATGAATGTATCTAAAATACTATATTCTGATTTTTACAACTTTTTGTATAAGTTTTATGTTGTTTTGTTATGACTTGCTAAAATGAGATATGCTTAGATTAATAGCAACATTTCACTAATCATGTTTTGATATGTCTCAAGCATTCATTTTACCTAAATCTGGCAACAGTTCAAGAAAATTGTTACTGTGCAGCAAAAATTGGGTTTTCCCATGTAAATTCCAGCCAGCTGCCAATGAATGGCAAGGCATGGAATTCACATGTGGAAAGAGATGAAGACCATTGGAATCTGATCCTGAGAAGTAACCCACATGAGAAATGCAGAGGAAATCATTTAAGGAGCCCACATTTGTTCATTTCGAAGTCTCTTCGAAATGAACAGATATCTTCGAAATGAGAAAACACAGTGTCTTCGAAATGAGCAGATCTTCGAAATGAGAACTGTAGTATCTTCAAAATGAGCGGATCTTCGAAATGAGAACTATAGTGTCTTCAAAATGAGTAGATATTCAAAATGAGAACTGTAGTATCTTCGAAATGAGCGGATCTTCGAAATGAGAATTGCAGTATCTTCGAAATGAGCCACTTATCTTCGAAATGAAAACAGAATGTGCTTTTTGACTTATTGACCGAATTCTGATACTGGAAAAAGGGAAATAAATATTGAAAAGGATAAAGGGAAATATCTCAGATCTGAATTTGCCGTCCTTGCCGACCAAAGCCACCATTTATGGAAAGATCAAAATATGATCTTCTTCTAGGATAAAACCAGGAATTGTTGCAGCATAATAGGATTAGATCTTTTCAGCTTGTTAGTAAATCTTAGGACATCTATAAATAGGGCTCCCATTCAGGTTGAGCTAGTAGGAGGTAGAAGGAAGAAAGTAGTAGAGAGTAAGGGGAATAGAATAGAGAAATCAAGTAATAGGTGATAATCAGAAAGTGACTATTACAGTCCTGTAATAGTTTTCAGCAGCATTATTGTAATCATGTTTTTGAATCAATAAAAGTATATTGTTTCTATTTCATATTGCTTGTAAATGAGTGTGATTAAGATCTAAAGAGAGAGAGACTCATACCTTCTTCTGGACAAAGAGGTTGGCCACTTCCAGACCTAGGAGGAGGACTAACAAGCAGGTTTTTATTCTATTTTGCTACAGCAGAATGAGTTGTAGAACTTGTCCTTTCATTCCTTTGTAAACAACTAATGATATTTGCAATCTTAGTTTATTTTATGTTTTGTGATTAATGATTTGGTTGTAATCCCCACTTTCAACAAAGCTTTCAATTTATTGCAGACTTTCATTTCTAAAATTTACTATTTTTTGTAATTTCCTGCATTTTATGTTTTGTTGTCAACCCCTGCATAGAAGATTGACAACCTTCTATTACAGAGCCTTGAAAGCTTTCATTTCCATGTTAGAATTATATTTTCATTACTGCAAAAGTAAATAGATTTCCTTTCTGCAATTAGAATCGGACTTTCAATTCTCGCAACTCGTTATTTCTGCAACATAATTAGGTCTCATTTCGCAATTGTAATTAGGACTTCATTTCTGTAGTTAATGATTAGTTTCCAATTCTGCAACTTAGATTAAGGTTTAATTCATGCAATTTAGAGATAGGAATGTCCTAAAACCCCCACACAATCGGTTTCACCAATAAGACCCGTTGCTCTAGATTGACCTAAGTTATAACCCCGTTTACCCCTTCTTTCGTAGATAGCCTTGTACACAGCCCTGGATTGACAAATTCATTGAGAATTAATGATGTGTATAATGACAACGCATCAGCAACCATGGCATTGTCCAATGCGTTGCCATGGTTATGCGATCGACGCAGCCATGGCATTGTCCAATGCGTTGCCATGGTGCTGCGAACGACGCAGCCATGGCGCTGCCAACCTCACATCACCATGGTACTGTCGAGCTCACACTCATGCTATGCAACAAAAAAAATATCCACGCACTCAAGGCAGACCTTTAACTTCATCAATTAGGGTTACAAGTTACCCTAATAACGCTTATCTGTCCTTGTTCGACGACATGCCTCTGTTTCACTATCAAATCTGGTGCCTTACGTGTTGTCCTCCTGAAACCCTAACACTATCTTTGGATTTCTTCCTTGCCGACGTTACTCCATGACGTCTCACACCGCCATGGCATCGAACATTTTTGGAATAGCCACCCTTGCCTTCGAACATTTTCAAATGGCCACCATCTCCTTCTCCTGCAATCACACGCAATATGATTAAATATTACCTTAAATATTATTATCATATCCTTTGTAAAGTATATTATAATAATATTATTATATACAATATAATAATATTATTATAATAATAATATTTTAGAACATTATAATATAATCTTAATAATATTACTATTATGTACATAATATAATTAATGCAATTATATTATGTAGATAATAGCATATTACTTTCTATCTCAATATTTTTGTCCCTTTTGCATTCTCTTATTGTTTTAGTTAATGTTTTGGTCAGGCCTTGCTTTGTTGAACACATTCCGTCACTTTAGAAAATATGAAGAACATTAAACTCTATTTATCAAAATGGATTTTAATTAATCTAAGCATTAATGCCTAGATTAATTAATCATTTAAATATCAAATAACTAACTAAAAAAAAATCATTAAAATAAAATGGTAAAACATCACTATTCTTATAAGCCCAAAGAAAACCAAAAACCTTTAATACCAAAATATGACAAGTGGGTCCCCAAGAAGTTTGGGGTAGTTGTGGAAACTCCACAACAAAATGGCGAGTCTTTTGGGAAATGCTCTTGAGCATTTCGGTGAGAACCCAAAAATAAAATCTAAAAACACACTCCAAACCAGGAAGTAGCAAGCGTCAAAAAATGCATGAATAATGTCAATAGACTCATAAGAATAGCAAAACATTAGAATCATGCAATATTAGCTATATGTGTGTGAAGCACTTCACACCTTATTGTTTGTAACTTTTTGGCATTGCATCACCAATTTTACTTGACTAGAATTATTGCAAAGAATATGGAGAGCTTTGAGGGTAAAAAATTTTATAGCATGGGTAGCACATTCTATGGTGGCTTGAGCAAACACCTCAAAATGTCTAACCATATTAGGATCAAATGTGTGTGTGATGAATTCATTGACCATATTTGGGGCTTGGTTATGAGTCGTCATCATCAAGGACCAGTGTGTGCAAGTGGACCTTAGAGCTTTGGGGAATTGGATTCTCAACCAATGTGTGATGATAATATAACCCTATCCTTTACTGCTCTCATATTTGACCAAAATAATTAAACCGGTTATGGATGAGGTCATCAGACTAATCTATCCTCATGGCAGACATAAATCTCAACCTTACGAGAGTCATGTCACCAGGCATGAGTGTACTCCACTGCCAATCAAGCGTTTATAGCCTCGGTGGAGGTTAACGCCATAGTCCAGTCCTCTTTGATTGGCTTTGCTCTATATTTTTTTTTTATTTTGGGGATTACTACCCATCCTTCTGAGGGGGCAAGTAGTACGATCCTTACAATTCAGTTTAGCGTTTTGGGAAATTGGATTCTCAACCAAGGTGTGATGAGAATTTGACCCTATCCTTACTACTCTGATTTGTAAATCATGCTAGTGGTGATAACCACTATTTTATGAGCATAAATATTGTAGTGATAAAAACCACTATTCACGGACTATGTGCAGGGCGGGATAGACCAAAATTACCTTTTCACCTCACATCCCCATCCAAGCATGGTTTCATATTATTTTACCCAAGATGTTGGATATGGACAGAAATGTGATAGACCCAAGGCAACTTCGGTAATAGCTTCCAAACCTACGATCTTCTTAGTGTTCTTTGTGCCTTTGATCCCAATATAATTGGACATCACTTTCAATGTTTGGGTTTAGAATATGGAGGTGGATTGGTCATGATGTTTATGTAATAATAATGTGCCTTTGATACATGGGTGGATGATATGCAAAATCAAAGACTTCATGCTTCATGAGCTGCAACCAATATTCATATGTTCAAGCTTTTTTGCCAATGATTCCAATGTTTCACATCCTTTTAGTCTTGGTTGACATTCGTATACACATAGGCTGACCTCTTACTCCTAAAATCAAATCCAAAACTAGACAACCTTGACATACTGAAAACTCCTGAAATCAAAGAAACAAGATCAAATAAACAGGAAATAAAACTGACAAGACAAACAATCAAACAAGCTGATTAGTGTACATATAATACAATGACTCTACCCTTAGGCCTGAAAATAATGCTTTAAATGAAGGCCATTGATGGGTAAGGCCAAATATTTTCCATCCAAGTTTTTTAATCTAAAACTATTTTCACCTAGGACTTCGGATATTAGATAGGGTCCCAGCCACAAGCAATCAAACTTTTCATGTTCTCTTTTTTTCTCATGCCTTTTATCCCACAACAAAACTAAATATGAAACTTTAAAGACCTTAATTTTGGATCGTTTATCAAACCACCTTTTGATTATGTCTTGATGTTTGCTGAAATGGAGCATGGCTTCCTCCCTCTTCTCATCAAGATGCATTAATTGGGTTAATCTGGTTTCAAGTTTATTATCAGTCCCAATATAGTCTTTTATAAAATGTAAAGTTTGCAACTTCATATTAGTGGGAAAAATAGGTTCTTGCCCATAGACTAAGTGATAAGGAGATGTCCCAATTGACTCCTTGCTTCTGATCCTATCTGCCCAAAGGGTAAATTTTAATTTACTATGCCAATCTCTAGGGTTCTTTTCAAGTAATTTTTTATTATGCATAATAAATTTTTATTTGATGATTCTGCCAAACCATTGCCTTGGGGGTAATAATTGGAAGAGAATTTTAGACTCACCTTATTGTCGTACGCCCAATTTGCAAATTCTAAAGAGGAAAATGCAGAACCGTTGTCACTTACTATGGAGTTAGGCATTCCAAAATGAGTGACTATGTTTTCCTCTAGAAATCTAATCACAACCTCGGAGGTGAAATTCTTAGTAGGTACAGCCTCTGTCCACCTCGTGCAGTAATCAGTAGCGATGAGGATGAACTTATGGGAATCGAACGAGTTAGGATTTATCACCCCAACAAAGTCTAATCCCCATTATGCAAATGGTCTCATCTCTACCATTGACTACAACGGCATTGTTGCATTCCACTCTTTGTTGGCTGCCACTTGGCATAGGTGACATGTTCTTACATGTGCATGTGTGTCTTTAAACAAGTGGGACCAATAATACCTAGCTCTAAGAATCTGGTGTGTTGTCGCATTTGCTGACCCATGTCCAGTTCCATACTTACCATGGAAGTCTTTGAGTACTTGGGTTGCTTCCTCTTGAGTAATGCAACGAAGGAAAATTCCTTCGTGATTCTTCCTGTACAACACACCAGATTTAATCCAAAATCTAGCAAATTTTAAACACAGTGCCCTACGCTAAGTGGAATTCAAATGAGAAGGGCACTTACCATGCAACAAAAAATATACAATATCTACGTACCATTCCTCTGTAGTGATATCATTAACCTTGTAGTTTTAGCACGTTATTGAAGGGTCAATTTCTGTGATAGCCTTAACCAAACCTTGTCCATGCACTATCTTCATGGGCTTTATCTCTAAGTAAAATTCTTGAAGGGTGGAAATCCATTTCCCCATTCTTTCACCTAGCTCACTCTATAAGAACATGGACTTTACTGCAGGGTCAGGAACTATAGCAAAAACTTTACTATGCACAATGTAATGCCTAAATTTTTTAACAGTTTTAAACAAGGCATACATTTGCTTGTCTAGGATATAATACCTCAGTTTCACGTTCGTGTAAGCATAAAACGATTTAGCATAGTCTGGACTAATGAGAACAGGGGCTTTGGAAATAGCATCCTTGATGCTTGTGAAGGCATCCCTATTCTCATTGGTCCACTTTATCTTAACATATTTTTTCAGCATGTCATTTAGGGGCTTGGCGATCTCGGCAAAACCTGAAATAAACTTTCTCACAAAGTTAATCTTACTGAAAAGGACCTAAGCTGCTTTTTGCTATTGGGATGAGGAATATCCTGGATAGCGACTATCCACTTTGGGTCTATAGCAATCCCATATTTCGAAATGACATGTCCTAATAGCTTACCCTCCGTTACCCCAAAGATGCACTTTTTGGATTTAGGGAAATTTCATGTTCCCTGCACCTTTGGAGCACTTTCCTCAAGTCTCTAACATGATCTTACCTCTTCTTGGAGAAGACAAGAATATCATACACATAGACAATAATGTACTTACCACTGAGCCCCTTGAATGCAAAATCCATGGCTCTTTGAAAAGTAGCTCCAGTGTTCAACAAACCAAACGACATCCTCTGGTAGGAAAATGTTCCCCACTTCGTGGTGAAGGCCGTCTTCATCCTGTCATTTGGATGTATGATAATTTGATTATATCCTAAGTATCCATCCAATAATGACATCATTTCAGACCCATTTACCTTTTGGAGTATCTCGTCAATGGTGGGTAATGGGTAATTGTCTTTTTGGTAAGCTTTGTTTAGATTTCTAAAATCTATGCACAACCGAATCTCTTCACTCTTCTTCCTAACAGGGACAAGATTATCCACCCATGTGGAATGCCTAACAGGGAAGATGATTTTGGCTTCCAATAGCCTCTTCACTTCCTTCTCTAGCAAGGGCTCTAGGATTGGGTTAACCACTCTTTGTCTTTGTCTAAAAGGCTTGGAATCAGGCTTCAAAGGAATAGTATGCATGATTACATTCGGGTCATAAGTTTTTAGATATTCATAGCTCCAAGCTATGCAATCAATGTATTCTCATAAAACCTGAGCTATTGACTCCTCTCGTTGTGTGCATGCCTTTGCAATGAACACTTCATGTGGATCTACTGCACTCCCCAAATTGACTAAATTGCATGATTCCTTGGGGGATGGTATTTTTCTTTCTTTTTTCTTTTGATATCCAATATCAAACAACTTTTCTAGAGTGTCCCTATAACTTGGCATCTCGTTCCATACTCCGGTTGTTCCTACTTCTACTTGCCTCCTCTCTTCTTCGTCTATAACCTAATTTTCAAATATACCATAATTAGTGACAAAACTAAAAATGTGTCTATCACTATCAAAGACCTGTAAATTCATGACATTGTCTGGTATGGGGGTGCAAGGGACTAGCTCTATGGAAAAAAAATTATATTTTTTATGGTCAGAAGGCGAAAGCATGTTGCCGCTATGGCTAACGAATCAGCCATTTTATTATTTTTTCTTGAGATGAGGAAAAAATTGAAAGCATCAAACTCATTAATTAATTCCCTCACTCTGGTTTTATAGAGGTTCAACCTATTTTATCTATAGGTATATTTCTCCTTGACCTATTTGACTACTAAATCTAATACTACCGATGACTTAAGGTATTTTACCTTTTCTCTTAGGGCCAACTGAAGTTCAAAAATTAGGGCTTCATACTCCACCACATTATTGGTGGCTGGGAACTATAATCTGTAGGCAACAAGAAAGGCTTACTACTAGGACATGTGAGCTCTATCCTAGATCCCACACCTTGTTTTTATTTGGACCCATCAAATTTTAGGGTCCACACCCTCTTGTTTTCTTTTGAAGTACAATGGTAAAGATTATCGTTTTGGGACCCTTCGACTATGTCCTCTATGTCAAAATTGTAAACCCCCAATTATGTTTTAGTAAACTGAATCTCATTGGGTTTATTATACTCTGTAATCATCTCCCTAATTTTGGGCTCTCTGTCTATCCAGATTTGATTTGCAACTCCTCTCCATGGCAACCACATATGGGAGGAATCAGTCACCACATAACCATTGAGATTTCTGCTCCAATCCCTACCCAAAACCATGCCTTGGCAGCAATATTTAGCACAAGGATATCCGTGTAATGTTGGACCTTAGGCTCTGAGTTGATATGAACTAGGAAATATTTTACAAAACCTACTACATCCACCATAGATCTATCCAATTGGACCACTTTGCTATTCGAATGAACAGGCTTAAGTCCTAGCTTTTGGCTTATCCCAAGAGGCATGATGTTGGCTGAGGCACCAAAATCAATCAAACAGTTGTGTAAATTCTTTCCTGCAATCCTAAAATTTATGAGAAAATGGAGAACCTCTGGTTTCTCTTTCATCATAGCAAGTTGGGTTTCTATAGATTTAACCTCATGAATTTGACTCAAGGAATTCAATCTATTCCCCACAATTTTATCCTGCCCCAAAAATTGAGAGACCTCATACATTGAGATATTGGCCTTGGTCATTTTCATGTCTTCTTCCAATTCATAAGTGGATGTTCCAAGATTTGACACTTTTGGCATTATCCTAGGTGCTTCCAACAATGGAGGTGGTGGATTCACATCACCTTTTGTATCAGGAGGAACTAAAGGGTTTTTTGGTGGAGTAGAGGAGGTTTTGGGATGCTTATAACTCCTAGTAAAATACTTGTGATTAGCTTTTCCAAAATGTCTAGCAGCCTGGGCTTCCAAAGCTTCATCCTCTTCCTCTCCTAACACATTCATATCTTTCTCCATCTCATCATTTTCTAAATAGTGGATGACTTTAGACACCAAAGCGTCTGAATTTCTATGGCAACAATGATGCATTTCCTCATCACATGACTCTGACTCATCATAATTCCCTAACGCATTGGCCTGATTGGCTACCGGATTGGGTATGTGCCCATTGTTAGGATGTGTATTGTACGGTCCTATTCTCCTATGGCCATGGTTTCAATTGGGCATGGGATTTTGGGTAACTTTCTTCTATAATCGAATGATGTCATTGCCCTGTTTGATGGTCATTCTCTTGAGCTCTTCCAGCTCATAATTGGATCCTTTTCTCATTCTCTTGATGGTAACAATGATGCATTTCCTCATGCCATGGTGCTACGAACAACATAGCCATGGCGCTATTAAACCCATGTAGTCATGGCGCTGCCATCGATCTATGCAGCCATGGCATTGCCATCGATCTACGCAGCCATGGCACTGCCATCAATCTATGTAGCCATGGCATTGCCAACCTCACATCACCATGGTATTGTCGAGCTTGCACTCATGCTGCGCAATAAAAAAATCTCCATGCACTCAAGGCAAACCTTTAACTTCGTCGATTAGGGTTACAGGTTGCCCTTAACGCTTCTCTGTTCTTGTTCGACAGTATGCCCCTATTTCACTGTCAAATCTGGTGCCTTACGTGTTGTTCTCCTGATTCCCTAACGCTATCTTTAGATTTCTTCCTTGCTGACGTTACTCCATGACATCTCATGCCACCATGGCATCAAACATTTTTGGAATAGCCACCCTTGCCTTTGAATGTTTTCGAATGGCCACCATCGCCTTCTCCTGCAATCACACGCAATATGATTAAACATTACCTTAAATATTATTATCATATCCTTTGTAAAGTATATTATAATAATATTATTATATACAATATAATAATATTATTATAATAATAATATTTTAGAACATTATAATATAATCTTAATAATATTACTATTATATACATAATATAATTAATGCAATTATATTATATAGATAATAGCATATTACTTTCTATCTCAATCTCTTTGTCCCTTTTGCATTCTCTTATTGTTTTAGGTAATGTTTTGGTCAGGGCTTGCTTTGTTGAACACATTTCGTCACTTTAGAAAATATGAAGAACATTAAAATCTATTTATCAAAATGGATTTTAATTAATCTAAGCATTAATGCCTAGATTAATTAATCATTTAAATATCAAATAACTAACTAAAAAAAATCATTAAAATAAAATGGTAAAACATCACTATTCTTATAATCCCAAAGAAAACCAAAAACCTTTAATACCAAAACATGACAAGTGGGTCCCTAAAAGTTTGGGGTAGTTGTGGAAACTCCACAATAGAAGTGCTGCCAAGATTTCCCCTCACCTTTTTTATGCCTTTTTCCCTTGAAATCTCTACTGAGCGAAAGAGGTTTACGAGTGATCTAGGAGGCACAATTTGTTTGTAAAACAAAACCAATTGAGTGAATTTCACCACCAAATTTGATGACAACACTATTGATAATGGTCCTAACCAATTCACAGAGGAATTGGTAGTAAAATAAGGGCAGAATTGGTGGTTGTCCCACCCTAGGATAGCCCCCATTCTATGATAGTCACCACCATCCCTGCAAGGTATGATGGCATATCTATGCATGATTTCTTTACTATTATTTTTAGGAATATTCTAGAGTAGCATATGAATCTCCTGTCCAAATTTCACACAATTTGGAGCTATATTGAGGGAGATATTGCATTTTCAAATTTTTGCAGGCTTTCGGGGACCATCTAAAGATGCACATGAAACTATTACTTATTTTGCAAATATGACCATATGGGTTCTCTTAAAATCATATTTTATGCATACTATCCAAGTTTCATTTGATTTGGATGTGTTTTGGTCCAAAAATTGCTTGTTTTGGGTTTTGCAGGCTTCGTAGGTCTACTGCAGATGCGCCATGCCATCGGATGCAATTTCTATTATGTTTTTGGTGAAATATTCCCAAAACCATCTATTTTACATACCTCTACGATTTCAATTCATTTGGAGTTGTTTTAGATAGGTGTCTCGCATATTCATGTTTTCTAGTCTTTTAGTGCCTATGGGGTTTGCATGTTTTCAATATACACACTTGCTATTTAATGATTATGGTTTCCTTGTGTTCAGGTGCAGGTACTACAGCATACAAGGAAGGAGCACAATATCATAGAACAAAGTGCTGGTATCATAGGTTTTCCCACTTTGATTGTGGGTACGGGGAAGAACATTGGAAGTGCACACGAGCTTCTTTGAAAGGACTTGATCCTTTGGGCACCCCATTTTTGTAAATAATTGTATCAATATAGAGACCTTAAGGGGAAATTTATGTAACTGCAGTTTTTATCAATCAAAATAATTTAATAAATCTTCATTTCACTTCATTTCCTGTGTTTTGGTTATCTTTCAATGCTTACTTGAATGCTTATCACTCATTAGCGATAGATGCATATTGTTTAGCTGCATTAGGTGCACCGTTTTTCCCCTAATTCACATAGATATAGAAAGTCCAAATCTAGGTGTTAGTATTGAATCTCATACATCATCTAGAGTGGGACACATCTTTGGTGAACCTGACATGAACACCTCATTTTCTTTTAAAACTCTAATCAATATCATTAATTTTGTGTGTGATAGATCAGGAGAACATTAAAAACATAATTTATGGTGCTTGTGGGTCTTAGTTCGTTCCTTTGCTTTGATATTTTTCTCTTTTCCCAATGGCTTCCAACCTTGGGAATGGGAGAAGGTTTTTAAGTTTTGATGAGATTTTTCAAGAGAATGATCAAATTGATAGAGAAATTCCTAACCTTGAGGAAGAAGAGATTGATAATAGTTTTGATCCTATTAGGGAACAGAATGGGAACCTTATAGTCAAATATTTTGAGCATATGTGGACCTTTTATAAGAATCAAAAGCATGCCTTGGATGTAGCTTTAGAGGAAGAAGCCCTACTTGAGGAAGTTAGACCATCTCATGATAACTCCTTGAGCAAATATTTGAATCATAGTAATCATGTTCATCATCCAACTTATGCTACTACTATGACCACCAACGTTGGAAGGAATTTACAAATCCCTCCAACTAGTAGTGCCATCCAAAATTCTCAATTTCCTCCTCAATCTACTTATATCAACATTATTGCCTCTATGCAACCACAAGATACCATATATCACAATAGTATCAATATGTCCAATACCCCTCCTTTAGGGAATCTAGGGATAGTACATAACAGTAATCCAGAAGAGAAGAATTTAACAATTGTGGTGAAGTAGTTGGTTTCAAAATTCGAGATGATTTAGCCTTCAAGTTTTACTTACAGTTATAAGGAGATGTGTAGTTAACCATTGAATTCTATTGTTGCTGCTAGACCTTATCCTAAGCATTTCCCTATGCCAGTTTTACCTATTTATAAGGGTACAAAATATCCAATAGAGCATCTAAGAATATTTAGAAAAACTTGTCATGATCTCATTTACGATGATTATGTTGTTACTTATAACATTCCCTAAGAGTCTTGGTGGTATGGCATTAGAGTGATATTATCGGTTGCCTAATTATTTCTTAAAGAGTTTTGAAGAGATAGCAAAATTATTTGTTCAACAATTTGGTGCTTACATTGAGAAAGAAGTGACAATGAAATATGTGTATAATTTAAAACAAAGTAAAGAAGAAAGCTTTTTAGAATTTTTGGCTTGTTGGAGAAGTTTAGTTGGACGTTTGAGATATACTTTACCTCTTAAAGATATGCTTGAGATATTTATTGGTAATTTACAAGAATAGTTATCTTATGCATTAGAGACTACTACTATTTTTTCTTTTGATCAAGCAAGTGATTTAGCAAGAAAAGTAGAACATGCAATTATCAGAAGAGGCCAACTTAAGGTTAAATAATAAAAATATACTAAGTCTCAACACAATAATAAGCACATAAGAGGTGATAATGGAATGGATAGTAGGCCTATTAACAATGTTACTAACAACCTACAGAAGATAGTACTCCAGAAACCTCCACAAAGGAATTTTACAAGGCTTAATATGTCCATGGAAGCAGTTTTGAAATAACTCTTAGAATCCAAGGTAATTGAGTTACCTCCTATTAGACAACCATATACTACAACTCATTGGTATAAGGTAGGTTAGCATTGTGCATATCATAGAGTGGAAGGACATTGGATGAATTCTTGTAGAAAGTTAAAGCATGTAGTACATGATTTGATTGATGCAGAACATCTTGATGTGGGAAATTTACAATAAAATCCACCTACTAATAAGAATAAAGCTAGGAAAGTATCTAATCAAGTATCCTATAAAGTGTACCACATTGCTACAGTAATAATATGGTTGGTATGATAACGACTACTCCCGGAAATACAATGAAGAGTCAACAGGTTCAACAATATCAACAGGAGATCAGTATCTCGGCCAATATCTCTCTTTTGGAACTTTTACAGAGCTCTCCCACTCATGGGTATGCCTTGATGAATGTATTAAGACATCAATTTGTCCCTCCAAAAATTTCCCCTAGTGATATGGCCAATATTGTAAGATCTCTTGGGATACATCATCTCACATTCTCAGATACTGATATTTCTTTCTCAGAGTTGCAAAAAGATTCTTCTCTTTAAATCATTGCATTTATTGGGTATATTTTTATTAAAATAGTTATGATTGATAATGGTTCTTCCCTTAATTTATGCACATATCATTTCTTTTAAAATTTTGGATTAAAAAAAGGAAGATATAATTAAATTCGATGACATCATTAAAACTTTCAACAACGAGTCCCAAGAAGCTTATGGTTATCACTTCACCTCAAAGTTGGATCAAAAATTTTAGATACATTATTTTATGTGGTATCTTGTCCTACATCTTTTAATCTTCTTCTTGGATGTCCTTGGATTCATGCAATGGAGGTCGTCCCTTCTACCTTTTATCAATGTGTAAAATTTAAATTTGAAAATCAACCTATTTCTATCATGGGAAATCCTCATCCATTCAAATTTTGCTCACCCAAAATCTTAGCTCAAATTTATTCATCAGATTCCTCATCTAACAAATCTAAGCAACCTAAAAATATTAATAATAAATCATCAATTCATGTCTCATCTCAAGATCAAGTCAACTCTGCTTGTCAATATTCTCTCTTAGATAAATTTGATCATGGTTTAAAGTGGTTTGTTGAAGATGAGGGACCACCCTCTCCTTCTGTGTTGGTCTCTTTCCCAAATCAGTTTGTCAAAGATGAGGATCCCTCCCATAATGAAATTTGCTTTGATGGGTCTATCCCTTGCACTGTGCAGGTGGAATCTTCTAATTCTCAAGAGGACTTTGGTTCTATGTCTCCCAAGGACCTTGAGCAACCCCACCTTCTCTTGAGGATGATTTTTCCATCCTTATTGAGAAAACCATAGATGTGAATATATGTTTTGAGGAAGCCCCTAGAATCCTTAAGCTAGGTAAAGTCTTATCCATGGATGAGCAGAAGCAATTGACCAATTTTTTAAGAGAATATCAAGATATATTTTCTTGGTCCTATGCCGACATGCTAGGGGTTGATCCCTCCCTTGTTATGCATCATTTGGTAGTTAATACTAGTGCTAAGCCTGTTAAGGAGAAAATAAGGAAGATGCATCCTAAGGTCACCCTTTCAGTCAAGGAAAAGCTCTAAAAATTCCTTGATATCGGTTTTATAAAAGTTATCAACTATTCTGATTGGATATCCAATATTGTTCATGTGGCTAAGAAGGAAGGAACAATCAGAATATGTATCGAATTTCGTAACATTAACTTAGCATGTTCCAAGAACGATTTTCCCTTGCCCAACATAGGTCAAATTGTAGATTTCACTGTCAAATGTGGAATTTTTTTGCTTATGGATGGTTTCTCATGTCACAATCAAATTATGATTACCCATGAGGACCAGGCCAAGACAATATTCACTACTCCATGGAAAACCTTCTGCTGGAAGGTCATGATTTTTGGCTTGAAGAATGCAGGAGCAACCTATCAACGGGCCATGACTTATCTTTTCCATGACAGGATGCATGATATCGTCCAGGACTATGCTTTTTGGCTTGAAGAATGCAAGAGCAACCTATCAGCAGGCCATGACTTATCTTTTCCATGACATGATGCATGGTATACTCCAGGACTATGTGGATGATATTTTAGCTCACTCCATAAATTGAAAGGATCATGTTCATGATTTAAGATGAATATTTGAAAGGTTTTAGTAGTACAAGGTTCATCTTAAACTTGCTAAGTGTGTGTTCGAATTCACATATGGAAAGTTGTTAGGTTTCATAGTTTCTAGGCGAGGCATTGAAGTGGATTCTGCTAATATAGCGGCTATCATTGATATACTTTCTTCTTGTACCCTCACTAAATTGTGTAGCCTGCAAGGTAAACTACAGTCTATCTGTCAATTCATTGATCGGTTAGCCGATAAGTGTCAGCTCTTTCTTAAGCTTCTTAAGAAAGATGTGGTCTTCCAGTGGGATTCTGAATGTCAAAAAACTTTTGATGGTATCAAGTAGTATCTCACCTCCCCTTCTGTTCTAGTTCCTCCTGTAACTGGTAGGCTTCTGATGCTTTACATAGCATCCTTTGCTAATGCTTTAGGAGTCATGTTGGCCCAACATGATGATCAAAAAAAAGAATGAGCTATCTACTATATCAGTAGAACTTTGGTTAGCTATGAAATGAGGTAAACCACCTTAGAAAAGCTTTGCCTTGTTGTGGTGTTTGCTTCTCAAAATTTAAGATACTACATGCTTAGCCATCAGACATTAGTAGTTTTAAAGTTTGATCCTTTACATTATCTAATATCTAAACCCCACTTATCAGGTCGAGCTGCTAAACAGGTGTTAGCCCTTAGTGAGTTAGACTTAATTTTTGTAGGTTAGAAGGCTATAAAGGGTTAGGTGATTGTTGATCAGTTAGCATCCGCTCCCCTAGAAGTTATCCGTCCTCTAGTTGTTGAGTTTCTCGATGAGTGTTTCATTGCTGAAATTGAAGAGTCTGAGTCTTGGACTTTGTTTTTTGATGGAGCAATGCATGAAGGGTGTTGGTTATGGATTCATTCTAGTCACCCCAAAAAAATAACTCATTCCCTTGTCCTTCAAGCTTCATTTCTCTTGCACAAATAACACTATAGATAATGAAGCTTTGATCCTTGGTCTTAAAGTTGCCTTAGCTTTGCAGATTAGAGTTTTGTCGATCTTTGGTGATTCTCAACTTGTGGTTAAGATTAATGATGTTTATCAGACTCATCATGATAAACTTAAATCTTACAAGGAAATTATCACTAAGTTGTCCTCATTTGATCGAGTAACCATAGATTTTGTCCCTAGATCCTCAAACCGCCATGCGGATGCCATAGCTGCTATTGCATCTTTATTCCCTCTCGAGTTAGAAGATGATCAAGTGTCAATTATCATTAGACAAATTCAAGAACTTGCATTGCTTGGTTCTTGTCTAGTCCCATTATATTGTTTGACCATCAAAGCTTCCCCATCTGAGCCATGGTATAACATCTTTGATTTTCTTAAGGATGGTTCAATGCTTTATGGTTTATATCGCAATCAACGTAAGCTTTTGTGCAAGAGAGCATACCGATTCACTGTAATCAATAATACTTTGTTTTGATGTTCTTTTAAAGATATCCTCTTACGATGCCTTAATTCTGATGAAGCTCGACTTGCTCTTAGTGATGCTCACGAAGGTTCATGCAGGGGCCATTTTAGCGACAATGTTATTTCCAAGAAGGTCTTTCAGATGGGGTATTATTGACCTTCCATGGAGAAAGATGCATGTGATTATGTTCGATGCTGCAACAAGTGTCAACACCATGATCATCTTGTTCATGCTTCTTGTCAATACCTTCAGGTTATCTCTTCTCCTTGGCCATTATCCATGTGGGGATTGGACATTATCGATAAAGTTAACCTAGTGTCATCTGATGGTCACAAGTTTATCATTACTACAACCAAGTATTTCACTAAATGGGTTGAAGCCATGCCTTTAGCTATGGTGACTGGAACTCAAGTTTCTAAGTTCATCTTCAACCAAATTCTTTTTAGGTTTGGGATTCCTTCGATGATTGTTTCTGACAACGACACTCCTTTCAAGAATAAGGACTGACAACGACACTCCTTTCAAGAATAAGGATGTTTGTAATATTTGTGCTAAGTAAAATATTCAACACAGGTGGTCAACTCCTTATTATCCCTATGATAATGGGCAATCCAAAGCATCCAACAAGTCCTTGATCAATATTTTGAAGAAGTTGGTTAATAAGATCGATCGTGACTGGCATACCCAACTTTATCCTACCTTGTGGGTCTATCGTACTAGTGTGCGTACTCCTATAGGGACCTCACCATATTTTTTGTTATATGGATTTGAGGTAGTGTTTTTTTTAACTTGAGGTTCCTTTTTTGCATCGAGGTTGGCAATGAGTATCGTGTAGACCATTTTCACCAGTTGAAGTTGCTAGATGAAAAGCGCATCCATACCTTAGAGCATTTGAGAGCCTATCAGGATAGGCTTTGGAGAGATTATTCTAAGAAAGTTTGTAATCATTCTTCTGAGGTTGGGGATCTTGTCCTCAAAGAAAACCAGAAGAATACCAGTGCTCGTACTAATATTTAAGGCAAGTTTTAGCCCAATTGGCTAGGGCCCTTTATCGTAACAACCAAGTTTGACTCAAGTGCCTACCGTTTGGCTTATTTGGATGGTAAATAACTTAAAGAACCTATGAATATAATGCATTTAAAAATATATTATGCTTGATCTATTGTCTACATTTACATCCTACATTTTAGCTTAAATCGTATTGCATTGTTGCTTGATCATATTGCATCACTACCTATCATATTTTGCATAATTGCTTGATATTTTGTTCCTCTTGCATTTTTGCTTGTCATAATTGCATTGTTGCTTGCTCATGACTACTTGTTCATATAGTTTTCTGGGGATTTGTGATAATGGCACATGATGATACCTAATTAGGTCGTAGCTCATATGCATTCTACTCTCACTAGACCTCTAATGCCTAGCAAAACCCAAACCTAGGGCCCATGCATTTTCATCCCTTCTTCTCTTTTGTCTTCCTTTTGCTCTTTCTTTTCCTCTCTCTTCTTCTTGCATTTCTTGACTTTGAAATTTTTTTCAACAAAAATCATTTAGAGTGAATCTTGTATAGCTCATCATATAGCTATATCAGTAGCATCGTCCCCCATGTTATCACTAGTGGCTGCTCCATAGTGCACCCTACTAGAGTAAACACTAACTCCATAAGATTCCAGGGAAACCTAGCACCCGACGAGTATGGTAGTAGCATATTTGAGATTAGCGTCATCAAAAAAACATGCCTAACATGCAATACCCTAGCCTCATACTAGTAGCCCACCATTATGCCTTTGCTAAAACAGTCATCTATCGCCTTCTTCATGGCCCTCCCAAAGTACCTCGCCATCACTGCATCCCTTCGGTCCTGACAAGTAGACTCGATTGATTGCCCCTCTATCAAAATGTGTAGTATCTAATATATGTCCTCCAACTTCACTATCATCTCCCCTATCAACAGGTGGAAGGTGTTGGTGTGTGGATCCCATAAGTCAATAAGCACAATCAAGTAGGCACGGTCATCGACCACAGGCTCTAGCTATGTCACATGCTTGATGCCAATGGCATCAAGCCATTCCTAGTATTCCTCATTAAATAAGTCTCTTGTGGTATCAAAGAGAGCTGGAACTTGGTACCGACTCTTAACCACCTGGCAGAGATAGGTCGGTCAACAATTAGCATCAAACAGGCTTTAAAATGACCCAAAAAAATACCAAAAATGACCCCTTTTTAGGCTAGTTTGTGACCGTCCCACCCTGGTACGGCCCCCAAATCTATGAATTTCCCACCTATATATTGCCACTAAACAGCCCATGTTGGGCATCTCACCCAGTTATGGCCCCCACATTGGGCCAAAATGGGCCTTTTAGGCCACCAAAAAAAACAATAAAATAGCAAAATAAAGCAATAAAAAGGCCCTAAAAAGTAATAAAATTGCATAAAAATACAAAAAAATACCTATAATATTGTAGGGCATCCCTAATTAGGTTTAATTACTAAGTATTTAGAGTGCTCTGCCAAAAAGCAAAAACAAGCAATTATTCCATTGTTAAACTAGCATAGTGTAGTAAGAAATTCCACTCTTACCTGCCTTGCATCGGCTCCACCACTTGATGAGTTTGCATGCTGGCTCATGGTGACTATGGGATGATTCCAGTAGCACTCCACTACTTAGAATCTTTCTTCCCCTCCTCACATATCAAGCTACAAAGTTGCAAATGCACAAATGAGCCCAAATGACCCATGTTTGGCTTATATAACCCTCCTAGGGCCCTGCCCATCCCTGGGTGGGATGAGTGGCTAATTGGCTCGTCATCCCACCTTGGTATAGCCATAAATGATGCCACCATCCTACCCTGGGATGACCACCAAAAATTTCCATCAAAACAACTTAAAATGCACCAAAAAGGGTCCAAAAACCCACCAAAAGCAGCTTAAATCTGGTCAAAACTCAATAGGCATCCAGGTGAACCTAACTTGATCATGAAGAACTAGAAAATTCCTTATTTTACTCCCTAATAAGGCCATTATGGTAGGACCACCTCACGAGACTGAATTTTTGAATCCTTTCTTCCATGAAACCTCAACAAAGTCATCAAAATCCTCTCAAAAATGCTTCATTTTCAATATGTAAAACTGAAGGAAACCCTAACAAAGTTATATGCATCAAGTGATTCATCGCTTTTATCACTGGTCACTCCCTCATTGACTCGTCGCTTGAGGGGGTAGTCATACTTAATTATTTCATAATCACAATCAACAATCACACACTCAATCATGCAAATTGTGTTTGTCCAACAAATTTTTGACAAAGACAATCATGCTCCTACTTGGGGTAGCAAACAAGCACAAATTTCAAATTAAACAAATGCTTGGCATTATAGAATCATGAAAAAATGGGCTTCACCACTTCATGAATGAATAATGTCCAAGATCAAGTAAATCGGACATGAAAGGTTGTACTTGAAGCCAGTTCCTTAGCTCATCAGAAGTAAGGATTCAAGAACGCATGCTCTTTCCACGATTGGGGCATCTAAATTTGGTTAGGTTATTGAATAACCCTAATCATTTAGCATTTTTATTCATCTATTTTTTCTCAGCGTTGTGTTGCACACAACGCATCTCAAAAATGGGCATCTATAGACACTAAAATTTGGTCAATATGATTAGGTAATCGAAAGCACTGGTTAATTGACACCATATGGCCCTCTTGGGCAACCCTTAGAGGTTTAATAGTGGTCCTAACCACTTTGTGAGCTTTTACCCCACTTTTGAGAAGTTTTGGAACATGTAGGCATGGTCGTCCCACCCAGGGATGACCATGTGTGGTCGACCCTGGGTAGGATGACCATGAAATTTGACCCCCAAAAAGTCAAAATGCGGATAAATGTGGTCGTCCCTGGGTGGGATGACCATGAAATTTGAGCCCCAAAAAGTCAAAATGCAGACAAATGGCACCCATAAACTACCATTTGCCTTGCCTATTCAAGCATGAAGGTCAGAGGGCATAAAATCCTTATGACATACTGCATGAGGGAGGCCAAAATAGGAGATTCTCTTCCCCCTCCAATGCATGGTCAATTTTTGACAAGTGGCACCTTTTGCCCTGCATGCCATTGCATGCCCATTTTCCCAAAGGCCTAATTTGGCTATAAAGTGGATCTATTTTCCACATAAAAGATAGAGAGAGGAGTTTTGAGACATAGCAATGAAGTTGTTGAGTGTACATTTTTCCCAATTGCAAAATACCACCACATGCAGAGTATTGAACAGTAAAACTCTCTCTTGAAAAGAAACCAAATGACAAACATTCAACTTCTCCAAGGTTCTGCTAAAATATCTAAAATATTACAATAATGCCAAAAATAATTCAATGATGCATGTGACCATAAACAAGGGGCCTTTGTTGGTTCTAAACAATGCTTAGTGATTGAAAGATCTAACTAAAAGCAAATGTAAAATAAAAGTAGTTCTTCTTAGGGTTTTTAAATTGGTGTTACCCTGAATCCCTGTTAGTAAAGTATTTTATCTTCACTTAAAAGGTTTCAAATGATAAAATGTGGAATTTTCCACCTTATTTTAATGCCTATGCCTTTAACATGAAGTAAATTTTAGATAGTGGGTTCATTTTATCTTCCTTATGTTGATGCCACTACCCTAATAGTGATTAGTAGAAGTTAGCATGTTAGCAAAGTTAGCTTTCACTTCTTATCTTAACTTAATGTGAAATTGTAGGTTAGTATCCTTCCTAAACCATGTGTTTTATCTCAAAATTTAGATTAATGAATTTTGGAGGTGCAGAAATTCTGAAAATGATCAGAATGAAAACAACTTGAAAGCTTAACAATTCTGAAAATGGACCAGAATAGAAATGAAATCGAAATGAAATTAGCACAAATTCTGTAAAAAGACCAAAATGGAAATAAAAAGAAAATGAAATTCTGGATGGACCATAATGGAATGATTGAGTGCTTGAAATAAAATGAACTTGAAAACAAAAATAAATAAAAATGCATATTTGGTTAGCTGAAAAAGTCAAATTCTGAATCAGTTTAGCAAGCTCCTCCCTGCAAAATCCCAAGTTATGAGGTAATCATAAAACAACCTGAATTAATGGACCTGCAACATAAGCACAATACCATTAAATCAAGTGCGAGACTCAAAGGAAACATAAAGAAACTGCATCATATTGACCTTCACCTATTGCAACCCATTTCATGGGATAAGACAATGGCTAGAAGTCACTAAAATACAGAAATGATAAGACACTAAAAATGTTAGTTTTATGATAAAAACCCTCCTTTTGATTTTGCTCACAAAAGTTTGCTACTCTTTCAAAATTTGAAAATGATTTTTCTTATTGCTTTTCGGAATGTTACATCATTTCCAGCCCCCCCTTTACATCCATCAAAACGAATGATAAAAAAAAAATTAACTCTACCTTATAAACCCTACGATTTTAAACTTCCTTTAAAACATTGAATGTAGTCAAACCACATTCACATAAATTAAAATAAGGTAGGTCAATCTTATTCAGCAAAATTTTTTTGTTGCTCTTCAAAACCAAGACCCGGTGGTATCCCTTCGAAGCCATACCCACGTGCCCAAGGACTGGGATGGCATTCCCCATCTTGGGCACTTTGGTGTCCACATAACCAAATGATGTCATCATGTTATTAAACCCACGCAGCCATGGCGTTGCCATCGATCTATGCAACCATGGTGCTACCATCGATCTACGCAGCCATGGCGCTACCATTGATCTATGTAGCCATGGCGTTGCCAACCTCACATCACCATGGTATTGTCGAGCTTGCACTCATGCTACGCAACAAAAAAATCTCCATGCACTCAAGGCAAACCTTTAACTTTGTCGATTAGGGTTACAGGTTGCCCTAATAACACTTATCTGTTCTTGTTCGACGGCATGCCTCTGTTTCACTGTCAAATTTGGCGCCTTGCGTGTTGTTCTCCTAATTCCCTAACGCTATCTTTAGATTTCTTCCTTGCCGACGTTACTCCATGACGTCTCATGCTGCCATGGCATCGAACATTTTTGGAAAAGCCACCCTTGCCTTCGAACGTTTTTGAATTGCCACCATCGCCTTCTTCTGCAATCACACGCAATATGATTAAACATTACCTTAAATATTAGTATCATATCCTTTGTAAAGTATATTATAATAATATTATTATATACGATATAATAATATTATTATAATAATAATATTTTAGAACATTATAATATAATCTTAATAATATTACTATTATGTACATAATATAATTAATGCAATTATATTATGTAGATAATAGCATATTACTTTCTATCTCAATCTCTTTGTCCCTTTTGCATTCTCTTATTGTTTTAGGTAATGTTTTGGTCGGGCCTTGCTTTGTTGAACACATTCCGTCACTTTATAAAATATGAAGAATATTAAACTCTATTTATCAAAATGGATTTTAATTAATCTAAGCATTAATGCCTAGATTAATTAATCATTTAAATATCAAATAACTAGCAAAAAAAAAATCATTAAAATAAAATGGTAAAACATCACTCTTCTTATAAGCCCAAAGAAAACCAAAAACCTTTAATACCAAAACATGACAAGTGGGTCCCCAAGAAGTTTGGGGTAGTTGTCGAGACTCCACAATAGAAGTGCTGCCAAGATTTCCCCTTACCTTTTTTATGCCTTTTTCCCTTGAAATCTCTACTGAGCGAAGGAGGTTTACGAGTGATCTAGGAGGCGCAATTTGTTTGTAAAACAAAACCAATTGAGTGAATTTCACCACCAAATTTGATGACAATGTTGGTAATTTTGGGTACCTTGGGTACATTGCATTTGCTCAAGTGAATAAGTTGTCATTGATGTCAAGAATTTGTTGAAGGAATTTGATTTGATGTAAAATAATTTGTTTTGATGAAGGTTCGGCATGACAGGTTCGAAAGAAAGTAAGTTGGAAAAATGTCGCGATATCGCGACATGTCGCATTTTTGTGACTTGAGCAGAAGAGAGAAAGCTTTTTAGAAAAGTGTCGCGATATCGCGACATGTCACATTTTCACGACTTAAGCAGGCGAGAGAAAGCTTTTTAGAAAAGTGTCGCGATATCGCTGTCGCAGTTTCGCGACTCAAAGAGGAGAGAGAATGTTCGGAGTCAGAAATGTCGTGATTTCGTGACATATTGCAAGGAAGGTTGAACGGACAAAAAAGTGTCACAATTTCATGACATAATGCATGAGAGAGAGTCCGGGAGAAAAAGTGTCACGATATCGCGACATGTCGGGTTTTCGCGACCCGAAGAAAAGAAAAGCGCTAAGGAGAAAAAGTGTCACGATTTCGCGACAAGTCAGAAGATAAAGTGGAAGCAAGATAAAGTGTCACGATTTCGCGACATGCTGCAGATGAAAATGTTCCAAGTAAGAACTGTCGTGATTTTGCGACATGCAGCAAAGGGAAGAGTCTAAAATAAGAACTGTCATGATTTCGTGACAGGTTGCAGAGAAGTCGTACGAAAGCTGAAAGCGTCGCGATTTTGCGACAGGCTGCAAAGAAAATGTACGAAAGCTAGAAGTGTCGTGATTTCATGACAAATTCAAGGAGGAAGAGATCAAAGGCGAAAGCGTCATGATTTCATGACATGTTTCGTTTTTGCGAGAGTAAGGCAAAGAAAAACACAAGGCAGCGAAAGTGTCACGATTTTGTGACATGTTCTGTTTTCGCTAGTGCAAGCAGACAAGAGTGCAAGGAAGAGAAAGTGTCACGATTTCACGATAGTTTGAGTTGGCAGCGTTTGGTTGGAGAAAGTGTCACGATTTCGTGATAGAAACAGAATGTAGGCCTTCTATAGGAGAAGTGTCACGATTTCATGACAAAAGTAGAGAGGAAGGCTATGAAGACAGAAGTGTCACGATTTCACGACAAAAGCAGAAAGGAGGTCGATGAAGGGAGAAGTGTCGCGATTTTGCAACAAAAGTAAAGTTGATGCTGACTAAGCCAGAAGTGTCGTGATATCACGGTAAGAGCTTAGTTGAAGTCGACAAAGGCTGAAGTGTCACGATATCACGACAAAAGCCAAAAAAAGGTATACGGTTGCAAAGGTGTCGCGATATCGCGACATGTTGTAGTTTCGCGATAGAAGCTACAAAAGTGTTCCAGAGGCAGTGAAGCCGACAAAGTTAAATTTTAGCCGACAAAAATTAGGGCTTGTAGCTGATGTAGATTAGGGTTTGTTTTTGGTATAACAGCCTACTAAGATTAAATTTTTCATAATGAAAATCTTGTTATAAAAGGAGGGCTGTTTGGAGAGTTGAATGTCGATGAATGTGTTGTTGATGTGCAACGTTCGGAGATAGTGCGCAGTGCAAGAAGTTCGATCACTGAGAGCAGAGTGCGAATTCGATCATAGTGTGCAGAGTGCATTTCATCGGATCATTCTAAGTGTGAAAGATCACAAAGGAAGCAGAGTGTGCGAAGACGATGCCACTGTGATTACGTAGAGGTGCAAAGGTTGAAGTTCGACCAAGTTCAGTTGTAACTACATAGAGAGAACTTAAGGACAAATTTTTGTGAGCTTTTCTGAGAGCTTACAAGCAGATTTGAGACAAGTCTTTGTGAAGACTTGTGGACAGCTTTGAGCAAGCCTTTTGAGAGCTTGTGAGCAGGTTTTGGACAAGTCATTGGGAGGGCTTGTTGGACAGATTTGAGCAAGCTTTTGTTGAGCTTGTGGAGCAATTTGGGCAGGTTCTAGTGAGAACTTGCAAAGAAGATCTGAGACAAGTCTTGGTGAAGACTTGGGTGAAGATCAAGCAAGCTTTAGTGAAAGCTTGTGAACCACTTTTGTGAACCAAAATTGAGAATCAGTTGAGGACAGAGATTTGTGCAGATTCGAGGACATTTGTGCCAGATCGAAGGACTGTGTTTGGTGCAGATCAGAGAAAGAGATCGAGGACATTTGTGCTAGACCAAAGGACTATGTTTAGTGTAAATTTGAGGACCAGCTTTGGAGGTGATAGAGTTGAGGACAGAGGTCTCCAGCCAGAGCAGGGAGGACAGGTATCTTCTGTGGATAGAGTTCCATTTGATAAGGGCAATGGAGGCAGAGGTCTTCTAGAGGATCACCAGCCAGAGCAGAGCTAGGGGATTGGTGTCTCCTTTGGGTTGGTGCCCATAAACATTGTAATCGGGAAAGGTATTCTCAGAATTTGGATTGATAAAATTTAGTGAAAGATTTTATCCGTGGACGTAGCCCAGCCATTTTGGGTGAATCACGTTAAAATTGTTGTCACTTTGTGGATGTTTTTATGCATTGCTTTGATATTGTTGTGGGTATATTGCTTTACTATTTTGTAATATAAATAAGAAAAGTAAAAAGTGGTCTTATACTGTTCACCCCCCCCTCTCAGTATAAGCTTGTGTTCTTCAATTGGTATCAGAGCGGGTGCCTTCGAAAAGTTTAACAGCTTGAAGGAAAAGCTAATACATAACACAATGGATTATTCAAGTGGCAATGCAGCACCTATTCTTGATGGGTCAGATTTTGGTCTTTGGAGTGCAAGGATTAAGGTTCATCTAATGGCACTTGGTAATGAGGTATGGAAAGTAATTGAAGATGAGTACACTATTCTTGCACATGGTCCAAATACTAAAGAAGAAAGGCTCGTACATCACAGCAATTCAAAAGCAATGAATGCAATCTTGAAAGGCTTACAGAAAGCATATCTCACCAAAGTAATTCACTACAAAATAGCTAGTGAAATGTGGAAACAGCTGCAGGTGGTTCATACAGGTGATACAAATGTCAAAAAGGTCAAGTTGAGACACTTCAAAGGTATGTTTGAACAACTCAAGATGAATGATGATGAAAATATTAGTGATTGCATGCTTCGTATGGATGAGGTTGTTAACTCCATGAAAGACTTAGGTCTTGAGCTTGCTTAAAATGATGTATGTGATAAGATTTTAAGATCTCTTCCTAATAGATTTAGTGAAAATATTTATGCTATTGAGGAAGCTAAAGATTTGGATAAGTTGAAAAAGGATGAGCTTCATAGCATACTTGCAGCATTTGAGTTGAGAACTCAGGTGAAGGTTGACGTCAAGAAAGAGGCAGCTTTCAAGGCTACCAAGAAATCCAAGGGTAAACAACTTCAAGAGAATGATGAGTCTTCTAGTGATGAAGAGGCATATTACAGCAAAAAGGGCAAGTTCTCTAGAAAGCACAAAAGCGTGAAAAATATAAGATGTTTCAATTGTGGAAAGTTTGGTCATTATGCTACTGACTGTACTGTTTCCAAGAATGAAAGTGATGAAGAAAAATAGGATTCTAAGAGCAAGGATTCTGAAAAGCACAAGCATCACAGAAAGAACAAATATGAGCACAACAATCAAGGAAAGAGGTATTCTCACAAGCACAAGAAGAGTTTCTACCTAGACAAAGCAAGTAAGTGTTCGAGTAGTGATAGTGAAAGTTCTTCGAGTGATGATGAAAATGAGATGTTCATTTTAGAAAATGAGGAAGAACCGAAACATAGATTCATTATCATGAAATGTCTTAGATGTGGAAATTTTGGTCACCTTGAGGATGCATAAATAATGATTTGGTTTCTAGTATGTATGATGATGCTTCAGAAAACTATAAGGAAGATACGTGTATGGTTTTTGAAAAAGGTAGCACCTCTAGTGATAAGAAATCTGAAAAAGGCTTTGATGATTCAGAAAGCAAACAAATAAAGGATCTTGAAAGTGAACTTACTAACGCTCTTAGTGTATTGAAAAGGAAAGAAAGAAGAATGCTAGACTCAATGATAAATTAGATGAATGTTGTATGGAGAGAGATGATCTTATAGAAAGTCTTGACTTCTCTATGGCTAAGACACAAGCACTCAAGGATGAGTTAGAGTCTAAGGTTCTTGAGTATAGTGAGTTAGAATAGAAAATTGCTTCTTTGAAAGAGAAAACTAAATAGTACAAGGATAAGCTTTACAGGTGTCAAGATAGATCCAAAAAGGTTAAGTCACTCATCAAAGGTCAAAGAAATACAACGGATAAAACAGGCCTTGGTTTTGTTAAGCCACACAAGGAACAAGCTGGAGAGTCTAGTAAGAGACTCCAAAAGGAAGAGAGTTCTCATGAGGAAAGTATTTCAGATCATGAGTCCTTGAATGATAGATACACAGAAACAGAAAACAAAATTCAGAATGAGAAGAAGAAGTTTTTAGGACTCAAGAGGTCGAATAAAGAAAAATTTCACGACAGATGTTTTGCGTGTCACGGGTTTGGTCACATGGTTGCACATTGCATGGCTCAAGTGAAGAAGGTAAACGGCAATTTTAGAAGTGCTAGTTTCTTTCGAGGGTATTGCTACTCTTGTCAACAGTTTGGGCACAAGGTAGTCTATTGCAAGGTTAATTACAGGAACAGGTTTGATCAAAACAGGTTCGGCCAGAACAGGTTTGGTCAGAACAGGGTTAGTCAGAATAGGCAAATTCAAAGAACAGGTATGCTTAAAAGAAATAACATTGTTACTTGTTATAAGTGTAACAATGAAGGTCACACAGCTAAACAGTGTAGAGCTAAACTTCCAAGGTACAGGAACAGGAACAATGGTATGAACAGGTCCAAGGATCAAGGCATGGATAAGAACATGAATGATAATAGGAACAGGAACAGTGATAGGAACAGGAACAGGAATATGGACAAAGAGTTCAAGAGAAGGCCCGACAAGGAAGTGATAGACGCTGATGATGATTAGTGCCTAATGGGAGTTTTACTCCCACCCCAGAATTAATCACCTCATCAGGAGGTGGGGGAGGGACTAAGCTAAGAGGCTCATTCTTAGTCCCGAGCCCCAAAGGTGACCCTTTGCCATTGATGACAAAGGGGGAGAGATATGAGTAAGAGGGAGAGCTTCAAGTGAAGATGAAAGCTTCAAGTCAGGGGGAGCAAAACTTCAAAGGAAGATTCTTAGTTGTGGGCACAGTTTCTTAGTTGTTAGCATAGTTGGTTTCAGTTTTGGCTCTTGAGACGTGTTTTCAGTAAAGGTTTGCCATCAATGACAAAGGGGGAGATTGTTGGCAATTTTGGGTACCTTGGGTACATTGCATTTGCTCAAGTGAATCAGTTGTCATTGATGTCAAGAAGTTGTTGAAGGAATTTGATTTGATGTAAAATAATTTGTTTTGATGAAGGTTCGGCATGACAGGTTCGAAAGAAAGTAAGTTGGAAAAATGTCACGATATCGCGACATGTCACATTTTCGTGACTTGAGCAGGAGAGAGAAAGATTTTTAGAAAAGTGTCACGATATCGCGACATGTCGCATTTTCACGACTTAAGCAGGCGAGAGAAAGCTTTTTAGAAAAGTGTCGCGATATCGCGACATGTCGTAGTTTTACGACTCAAAGAGGAGAGAGAATGTTCGGAGTCAGAAATGTTGCAATTTCGTGATATATTGCAAGGAAGGTTGAACGGACAAAAAAGTGTCATGATTTTGCGACATAATGCAGGAAAGAGAGTCCGAGAGAAAAAGTGTCGCGATATCGCGACATGTCGGGTTTTCGCCACCCGAAGAAAAGAAAAGCGCTAAGGAGAAAAAGTGTCACGATTTCATGACAAGTTAGAAGACAAAGTGGAAGCAAGATAAAGTGTCACGATTTCGTGACATGCTACAGATGAAAATGTTCCAAGTAAGAACTGTCACGATTTCGTGACATGCTACAGATGAAAATGTTCCAAGTAAGAACTGTCACGATTTCGTGACATGCAGCATAGGGAAGAGTTTGAAATAAGAACTATCGCGATTTCGTGACAGGTTGCAGAGAAGTCATACGGAAGCTGAAAGCGTCGCGATTTCATGACAGGCTACAAAGAAAACACACAAAAGCTAGAAGCGTCGTGATTTCGCGACAAATTCAAGGAGGAAGAGCTCAAAGGCAAAAGTGTCACGATTTTGCAACATATTTCGTTTTCACGAGCATAAGGCAGAGAAAAACACAAGGCAGTGAAAGTGTCGCGATTTCATGACATGTTCCATTTTCGCTAGTGCAAGCAGATAAGAGTGCAAGGAAGAGAAAGTGTCGCGATTTCGCGATAGTTTGAGTTGACAGCGTTCGGTTGGAGAAAGTGTCACGATTTTATGACAGAAACAGAATGCAGGCCTTCTATAGAAGTGTCGTGATTTTGCGACAAAAGCAGAGAGGAAGGCTATGAAGACAGAAGTAACATGATTTCGTGACAAAATCATAAAGGAGGTTGACGAAGGGAGAAGTGTCGTGATTTCGCGACAAAAGCAAAGTTGATGCTGACTAAGTCAGAAGTGTCGCGATATCGCGACAAGAGCTTAGTTGAAGTCGACAAAGGCTGAAGTGTCGCGATATCGCAATAAAATCCAAAAGAATGTATATGGTTGCAAAGGTGTCACGATATCGCAACATGTTGTAGTTTCACGGTAGAAGCTACAAAAGTGTTCCAGAGGCAGTGAAGCCGACAAAGTTAAATTTTAGCCGACAAAAATTAGGGCTTGCAGTCGACGTAGATTAGGGTTTGTTTTTGGTATAACAGCAGACTAAGATTAAAGTTTTCATAATGAAAATCCTGTTATAAAAGGAGGGTTGTTTGGAGGGTTGAATGTCGATGAATGTGTTGTTGATGTGCGACGTTCGGAGATAGTGCGTAGTGCAAGAAGTTCGATCATTGAAACTTTCAACAACGAGTCCCAAGAAGCTTATGGTACCATATCACTTCCCCTCAAAGTTGGATCAAAAATTTTAGATACATTATTTTATGTGGTATCTTGTCCTACATCTTTTAATCTTCTTCTTGGATGTCCTTGGATCCATGCAATGGAGGTCGTCCCTTCTACCTTTCATCAATGTGTAAAATTTAAATTTGAAAATCAACCTATTTCTATCATGGGAAATCCTCATCCATTCAAATTTTGCTCACCCAAAATCTTAGCTCAAATTTATTCATCAGATTCCTCATCTAACAAATCTAAGCAACCTAAAAATATTAATAAGAAATCATCAATTCATGTCTCATCTCAAGATCAAGTCAACTCTGCTTGTCAATATTCTCTCTTAGATAAATCTGATCATGGTTTAAAGTGGTTTGTTGAAGATGAGGGACCACCCTCTCCTTTTGTGTTGGTCTCTTTCCCAAATCAGTTTGTCAAAGATGAGGATCCCTCCCATAATGAAATTTGCTTTGACAGGTCTATCCCTTGCACTGCGCAGGTGGAATCTTCTAATTCTCAAGAGGACTTTGGTTTTATGTCTCCCAAGGACCTTGAGCAACCCCACCTTCTCTTGAGGATGATTTTTCCATCCTTATTGAGAAAACCATAGATGTGAATATATGTTTTGAGGAAGCCCCTAGAATCCTTAAGCTAGGTAAAGTCTTATCCATGGATGAGCAGAAGCAATTGACCAATTTGTTAAGAGAATATCAAGATATATTTTCTTGGTCCTATGTCGACATGCTAGGGGTTGATCCCTCCCTTGTTATGCATCATTTGGTATTTAATACTAGTGCTAAGACTATTGTAGATTAAAGATACAACGCCAAACAAAAGATAAAGAAATCACGATAAAAAGTAATGCAGAACACAGTTGTACAAAACAAACGATTTTTATTAATCAATGGAGTTTAGAAACTCCTTTTGAGTACAACAGGCCTCGTAACCCTTTTCGTGATACAAGATTACAATTTGTGCTAGGGTTCTCCGAAACCCTAGCTGGCACAATATGGTGGCATCTCCGAAGAATGTATCCTTAACCTCAACAGAATGAGTGGGCTTCGTTGTATCCTTTGGCTCGGACCACTCCAACTTAAGCAGCTGCTATCATCCAATCAAATCCGCCATTAAAATCCTGCACACATTAAAACTACAAAAAGGTTAGAAACTAGTAAGAGGGCTCCACAGTGTGAGCCCTCAAAAATAGTCTAAAACCCTAGAAATGAAATAAATAGAATGCAGAATCTAACGACGGATTAATACATAAAAATATTACTTGCTTTAGAATCTATACCTCTTTTTTCGTTAACGCGGCGAGACCAGGGCAGCACCGGAAGTGATGTAACTGTCAAATCGGCCGCGGAAGGCGCCCGGTGCGATCGCCGAACGCCCGCGTGCTTCCGGATCGGGGTTGCGGACGCCGGTCTGCGTCTCGTGGCTGCGGGTAAACGCCCGCGGGCACTTGCGACAAGAATGGGGGATTCCGCGAATGTCGCGGAAGGGATGGCGGCGAAGTTGGCGACGGATGCGGCGATGGATGCGACGAAAAGGGACGGCGATGGATGGGTAGGTTTAGTTGAAGAAGAGATAGATAGCGATAGATAACAAAAGAGAGATAGTAAAAGAGATAGGGTTTGAGCCATCAAGGTGACTCAATTTATAATCTACTCTTAGGGCACACTTTAGGGTTTTAACGACACTTTGAACGTGTGGCTAAGATTAAAGTGGATCCAAGGGTAGAGAATAAATCTAGGTTGTGAAACGGATTAAGATGGATGGACGGATGAGATTAAATGAAGGATGGACGGCTCAGATTAAATCACTTAAAGTATCTTTATATATATATTAAAATATATTAAAATATTAAAATATATATATAAATATTAATTTAAATAAATTTGGGAATGAAAAATGGCGGGAAAGGTGAAATTGGGCCAAATAATGGCGGGAAGGTGTGGATTTGGGCCAAATAATGGCGGGAAGGTGGATGACTGACACGTGGCTAACAGGAAGGTATAGATGACTTACAAGTGGCTGGATTTTGGTGTCTACAGATGCCCCTTTTTAGTCGCTTTGTGTGAAGACACAATGCAAGGACAAAAACTTAAGACACCTGAAAAGTTGGATCGGACGCAACTCTCTCTCAAGACTAAAGCACAACTTTGAAGACCAAAGAATAAAAGAATATTTAAAATTTTATCAACTTACCCCCTCAATTGGCGAGCGAGAATGGTTCTCACAAGCCAATTGGAAGAAATTTGGAAGAAAATGAACCGTTTTTGCCCCAACGGTGAAAAAAGGGGTTGGTGTATGAACCATCTGTTTATGTCCCAACAGGAAAGGGGTTGGTGTACAAACCAGAAAAGAATATGATTGAAGACGATATGAGTGATGTGAAAGATGGACCGTTTTCTGCCCCAACGGTTATAAAGGGATTTTTGCCAAATTGTAAGTTCCATGATCATGTAAGATGAATTCCACTATAGGAAAATTAGAAATTGATAACGGATGCCCCAACTCCTGTGTGTGAGTCCATACTGTTAATGAAATTGCCTTGTTGGCGCCATTGATATGCAGAGATGAAAGATGCATGAAAAGAGTCCAGAACTCAGAGATGCTCCTAGTGACTGGATGGATAATTCCTCGGGTCGGAACCAATCAACCTAGGTAGCCTCAATCTCTAGCAAGACTCAAAATAATGATGATATTAAAGATTGTCCATGTTTAAGGCCCCATGAACTAGGCCATCAATGACAACTGTTGAGCAAATTAATCTTGGTATGAGGTCACTTGAAAAGTAGAATATCCAAAATTGATTTCCAATTTTCAAACAGTGAAATAGTTGATGATGATAAATGGTAGGTGTCCTTATGGTGGTTTAATCCTCTTATCGAATTGCATGGATTCAAATCGCTGCAATCGCCAAGGTGATAGAATATACCACTAGATACGAGGTTTACTTTAATTTGATTTGGCAAAAATATGCATGATGAAAGAAGAATGAATGAAATTGACGATAGATCAGAAGAATTGATGAATGTGGTTAATTTTGTGAAGGTTTTGAATATTTTTAACCCAATTTGTAAAACAATGATGAATGATGCGCTTTTTGAGCGAAATGACAAAATTTGTGTCCAAAACTCGTTGTAACCTTCACAAAATGTTTTATTATGATAAGAAGAATGGATGAATTGAATTTGATGAAATTTGAAGGAGGTAAGCTTCAATTTTGCAAGTTTTGTTCCTTTATTCAATACTGACACCAAACGCCGGTCTGCATTTGTGGTTGGCAGAGACGCCCGCCGGTGTTTAGGCGCTCTGCAAACGCAGGACTGCGTCTAAATGCGCCATGAAATGCCCCACTGCATTTCAGGGCGCCAAAACCAGCTATTTAAATAGTTTCAACGAGAATTTCGCTCATTTGTGCGTTCGAGCTTGAGAGAAGTGCGTCTGAGGGAGTGGAGTGAAAGGTTTGTGTGGGAGCTATGGCGGAGATAGGAGCGGACGCGCCAGTGCAGCCAGCTGAGGTATTTGTTCATTTAAGCAAGTACTTATTATGTGTTTTTTTTTTTTTTTTTTTTTTTTTTTTTTTTTTTTTTGGGAAAAATTTGTAACAAATTTTTGTTTTGTTGTTTTGCAGCTTAGGGTGTTAGAGGCACGACACCGGTTCTCCCCTATCATTCCGGGGATGAGGAGGTCGTTGTCCCAGGCAGACTGGGAGATATTGGAGGCAGTGGGGCTAGCGGAGGCGCCCGGTTGGAGGTAGTTCGGGCGGATGAGGGGTACCTCTCAGCTTTGGCCGAGAGGTGGGATCCAGATCGGGGGACGTTCCAGCTCCCGACTGGAGAGATGACGGTGACGCTTGAGGATGTATACCGTATCCTCAAGGTGCCCGTGGAGGGGGCGCGGGTGGAGGTTGGACGAGATAGAGCCGCGGAGATGGCCAAGTTGTTTGGGGATGACTGGAGGGAGATCCGGACGGAGAGCGGGGGGATCCCATACTTGGCCATGTATACGGCCAAGGAGTTGGTAGCGGTGGAGGCTCGATGATGTTCGTGTTGGCCAACATTGTGGCCCCGAAAGCACGGGTGCAGGTTCCCATGGAACTTGATGGGTGTAGTGAGCGAGATGCTCACTAATAGGGTAGTGTATGCCTGGGCGCCTGCTTTATTGGCGCAGGTGTACCGGGAGTTGTATGAGGTTCGGAGACGGGGCCGGAAGGGCCTAGGTTGCAATGTGGTTCTCCAGTTCTGGGGCTGGGAGCACTTCAGAGTGGCTCGACCGGAGGGGTTGCCATGGGCTCACTGGGACATGAGCCGGGCTTATGGTAGGAGATGGCCAGTGGCGGAGGAGAGACAGCCTAGCCGCCCGTGAGATCGGGGCAATGGTATAGGAGATTATGGGCAGACTTGACAGATGCCCAAGTCATTTGGAGGCCTTGGTGGGAGGTGAGGTGGATCGGGGATGGAGAGCACCCGAGATGAGTGCGACAGGCTAGATGGGTAGTGGGGCGGGGCCATAGCGAGGGGGAGTACATACAGATGTCTCGAGTACTCCGCCGGTCGGATTGAGGCAGGATGTCCCCGGTGAGCCGATGCGCTACCGGAGGCACAGATCAGAGGGTGATTTGCCATGTGCCGAGCCGTGGAGGGAGGCGGCAGAGGACGATGAGGACATGGAGATCCCCGACATGGACGACGTCGGGGTGACAGCTGAGTATGCAGCATGGATGGCCGTAGAGCCGAGGTGGGAGCCACCATTGGTGGCTGGTGGAGCCGGAGAGCCCGAGGCTGGGGCTGGAGAGGGCGAGGGAACCGTAGAGGTTCCCAAGCGTAGGGAGGGTCCCCGCCTTCGATCTGATAGTCGAAGGTGAAAGGGGAAGATGGCACGGCAGGCTCCGGGTAGCGAAGATGACGGGGAGGATGGCGGAGAGGGCCTAGGAGAGGCTGTAGGAGAGGCTAGGGAGATACCCCCTAGCGGGCACGAGAACGAGCTGACGCAGCACAGCAGCAGATAGCGAGCGCGATGCTATGTTAGCTGCCCGAGACGAGAGGATAGCTCGCTGGAGCAAGGCAGGAGCGGGATGCCCGGTTAGCTGCTCAGGAGGAGAGGATGGCCCAGCTGCAGGCGGACTTGGATAGAGCGACCAGGGTGCCCCAGGATGACAGGGTGACGAGACTCCAGGCAGAGCTAGCGGAGCGGGAGCGACGGCACGGGATAGACATAGCTAGGTTTAGGTCGAGGACTCGTTACATTGAGGCTCTGGAGGACACATTGTTTAGGCATCACATTGTGTTGCCTGATCCTCCATCCTCTTCTGTCTCTAGGCGTAGTGAGTCTAGACACACCACTAGGTCTAGGGCTCCTACTAGGTCTCAGGGGTCCTCTTTTGATGGTTAGCTTAGTGCTTAGATGCACTCTTTATGAGCCTTGGTGCTCTATTGTATATTGTAGCCTTTTGGCATTCATCGTACAGTTTGTCCTTTATACATATATATATATATATACATGGCTTTTATTTATTTGGTGTTTTACTCTCTTTTGTGTGAATGCCTATGTTTTTGTGATGCATGTTTTGATATGTTTTAATGTTTTTGATGCATATGTGATGGAATGGAATGCAAACTTATAGATATGATTAATGCGAGCTAAGAAAACAACAAACGGGACAAAAGAAGAAGACTAAGTAAATGAAATATGCACTAAGAAGCACTCATATTTTTAGATAGTTAGATTTAGCCAACTGTTATCATAATTGTTTAATCAGGGGCACCGAACTTGGTGGCTTGTGAATGGATGACGTATGGAATGACATGAATATGGAAGAAGATATGGAGGGTGATATGGAAGAAGATATGGAGGAAGACTGTTTTACAAAGACTCAAACATGCTAGTGGTATCAAACAAACTTACTAATACCGCATAATTCAACTAGGACCAAATGTGTGTGCATGCGAGTTCATTAACCAAATCGGAAGCATGGTAGTGACTCTAGGCAATCAAAAACCTGTGTGTGTGCAAGTGTGTTCATTAACCTCATCTTGCATAAATTAGGTAACCCTGTTATGGAGAAGACCCCGAAGCTAGTTTGTCCGTATGAGCATTCAGAGGTCTCTTTTTGAGGAGAGACATGTCGCCACGCAATGAGTATACTCCACTGCCAGTCAAGCGTCTATAGCCCCGATGAAGGTTAACTCCATAGTCCATGTTGTTTTTGACCTTTGTAAGCCTTGGGGATGACTACCTATCCGTCTGACTGGACAAGTAGTACGATCCTTACAACTTATTTGGGATCAGTGGTGTGTGAAAAATGTTCATTTCCTTAGAGCTTTGGGGAATCGGATTCTCAACCGAAGTATGATGAGAATTTTACCCTATCCTTACTACTCTGTTTATATTTATATTTTGTGATTGCTTGTGATAGTGGTAAGAACCACTGTTTTATGGACTATGTTTGCATGATAGGACAAACGAGGATTACCCTTTTCACTTCAAGGCACAACCCAAGGATGGTGTTATCTCTCTTTGACACAAGATGTTTTTAAGATGTGAAAATGTGATAGGTTCAAGACCGCTTTTGAAATCATTTCCCAATACTCAAGATTTTATTTAGTGTAATTTGTGATATGGCCCTAGAGAACTTTGACATGCATTTCAAAGTTTGCTTAAAACACTAGGAATGGCTGAGTGACCGAAAACATTTTGGCAATGTAAATATGTGCAAATGGAAAATGGGTGTACGAATGACAATTCGGTTTGATGGATTTTATGAAGGTGCCCCTGATTAAGGCAACATGACTTTTGCTTGACCAAATTTTATATCCAAAAGATAGAATGGTCTCTAACATGATATGCAACTATGGCTGAAAATGAAATGTTATGGTTTTCAATGAGATGTATGCACATGAAATGCAATGTTTTTGAATGAGATGTATGCAACTAACAATGAAATGCAAATTCTTTTTATTTTATTTGTTTTTTTTTTTTTTTTTTTTGTTGTACAAGCCATGTATATATGTACATATAAAATTCAAACTATGCGTAGAATGCCCTCAAGTGTATAACATTAAGTGGTTCGGGTTCTTCCTCTCCCTCTAAACTGGCAAGTCTATAAGTTCCATTACCCACTCTTTCAAGTGACCATATATGGACCTAACCAATTAGCCGCGAATTTATCTCGAAGATGCGGCAATGCATTGGTGTTTTGTTGATTCTCTTTAAGGACAAGATCCCCTACTTGAAATTCTCTTAGATGAACTTTGGCATTGTAAGCACGTTTCAATCGGTCTTGATAAACTCGCAAATGCTCTAAAGCATTGATTCGTTTTTCATCTATGAGTGTGAGTTGATCAAGACGTGCTTGTCTAGCAGTATCATCATCGATAAATTCCTGCAAAGAAATTCGCAAGGAAGGGATCTCGAGCTCAAGAGGCATGATTGCTTCAGCTCCATAGACCAAAGAAAATGGCGTTGCCCCAATGGGAGTTCGATGCTTGTTCCGTAAGCCCATAATGCCAAGGGGATTTGTGTATGCCAATCTTTATGATTTTCTTTAACAAGTTTCTTAAGAATAGCAATTATGGTCTTATTGGAAGCTTCAACTTGTCCATTGGCTTGTGGGTAGTAAGGAGTTGAGAAACTATGTTGGATATTATACTTTTCGCAAAGAGCTCGAACATCCTTATTCTTAAAAGACTTGCCGTTATCAAAAATGATTTTAGAGGGAATACCAAAACGACAAATGATATGGTGAAGTATAAACTCCACAATTCTAGGACCTGTCAGTGCTGGTTAGAGGAATAGCTTCAACCCACTTTGTGAAGTATTCAATGGGTCGTAATGATGAAAGTATGCTGTCCCGAAGAGGCGGTGAAATCTTGCCAATTAAATCGAGACCCCATTGTGAGAAGGGCCAAAGGCTTTGGATGGGCTGTAAAGCTTGTGATGGTATATGGGTTAAATTAGCGTGTTCTTGACACTTTTTACATTGTTTAACATATTTGCAACAATCTTGTTCCATAGTGGGCCAATAATACCCCATACGTAAAATACGCTTCGCAATGGCCATTCCACTAAAATGACCACCACAAGTACCATCATGGGCTTCAACAATAGCTCTATGTGTTTCACCTGCTTCTAGACAGCGGAGGAGTACTCCATCATATCCACGTTTATACAACACATCCCCCAAAAGAACAAAACGAGCTGCCTTTTGCTTAAAACAACGGCGGGCAGTTCGAGACAAATCAGATGGGAGTGTTCCAAACTTGAGGAAGGCTACTATCTCACTAGACCAAGGCTCATATGGATCCGAATGGATAAAGCAAACATCTTTTTCATCCTTAGACTCAGCACGGACAATTGCAGACTTAGAGATTGTGGAAATGATTAGGGGCTGTACCTCTCCAAGGGAGTCCTTTGGAATCAATGATCCAAGAGAGGCCATGGCATCCGCAAATCTATTAGTCGAACGAGGCAAACTAGTGATCTCATACCAATCAAACTTAGAGAGCAACTTCATTGCTACATCATGATAAAGCTTAATGGTAGGTTCTTTGGCTTGGTATTCTCCTGTAATTTGTTTAACCACGAGTTGAGAATCCCCAAATATCCGAATACGCTTAATGCTCATAGCTATGGCTGATTGAAGACCTAAAATTAAGGCTTCATACTCTGCTGTATTATTGGTGCATTGGAAGTCTAGTTTGAATGATAAAGGGATGGGAATCCCTTGAGGTGTATGAAACACAACTCCAACACCTTGACCTTTCGCGCACTTAGAGCCATCAAAGAATAGCGTGATGTCAACATCTTCCTCCGGAATGATGTCCTCTTCTTGTTCAGTGATAGCAAATACCGAATCATCTGGGAGCTCAATAATCAAAGGATGATCACTAGGTAGTGGAGCTTCCGCAAGTTGATCGGCTATAACTTGACCTTTAACGGATTTTTGGCTAATGAATTCAAGATCGAATTCGGTAAGCAACATTATCCATTTAGCGGTACGAGTGTTATTATAAGTGCGAGACATCATATAACGCAGAGGGTTTTCTCTAGCTATGACATATGTTGTATGGCTAAGCATATAATGACGAAGTTTCTTAGTGGCAAAAACCACCGCTAAGCACAACTTTTCCACATAAGCATATCGGGTTTCATAGCTTACCAATGTTCGACTAATATAATAGACAGATTGCTCACGATTTTGTTCATTCTTTTGTGCAAGCATTGTCCCTAAGGCAAAGTCCGTTGCTTAGATATAAAGATTGAAAGGGACCCCCGGACGAGGCGGAGCTAAGACCGGCAGGAGATGCTAAGTCTCGCTTGATGTCATCAAAGGCTTTCCGACACTCATCTGTCCATGAAAATTGTACCCCCTTTTGTAGTAGGTGGCAAAATGGCCTACATTTATGAGAAAGTTGTGCAATAAAGCGACGGATTGAATTAATCTTTCCTTGCAAACTACGCAACTCCTTCAAATTAGTTGGGGGACACATTTCCATAATGGCTTTGACCTTGTTTGGGTCCACCTCAATACCTCGTTTAGAGATAATAAAACCTAGGAGTTTGCCTGAGGTAACACCAAAGACACATTTCTTAGGGTTCAACCTTACTTTATGCTCTAGAAGCCTATCAAAAACTTTTTCCAATACATCAAAATGCTCTTGTCGAGTTTTAGATTTTGCCAATAAATCATCCACATAATCTTCGATAATCTTATGCATATAATCGTGGAAAATATAAGTCATGGCTCGTTGATAGGTTGCACCTGCGTTCTTAAGGCCAAAGGGCATCACCCTGTAACAAAAAGTTCCCCAAGGTGTGGTAAATGTTGTTTTGTGTTGATCTTCAAGGTTTATTCGAATCTGGTTGTATCCTGAAAATCCATCCATGAACGAAAGCATTTCATGACCAGCGCAGGTGTCGACAAGAGTATCAATGTTTGGAAGAGGAAAGTCATCCTTAGGACACGCTTTATTTAGATCTCAAAAATCGGTGCAAACACGTATCCCCCCGTTAGGCTTGCGAACGGGTACCATGTTAGAAAGCCACTCAAGATAATCAATCGGGACGACAAATTTAACATCCAAAAGTTTTTGAATCTTCGATTTAACTATGAGGGCCACGGTAGGATGCATTTTCCTAAGTTTCTGTTTGACAAGTTTAGCATCTTTTTGTAAGGTGAGGTTATGGACAACCAAATTAGGGTCTAGGCCTGGCATGTCTTTGTAAGACCATGCAAATATCTCCTTCTTCCGCTTGAGTAGAGCAATCATTTGCTCTTGTTCCTCTGATGATAGACTTTTAGCCAGTTTCATAATTTGGGTGCCATCTTGGTCTGGACTAAGGTCTACATCGATAGTTTCTTCAATAGACATGTGGGAACCTTCCTCAAGCTGATGGGGAGTAGGGATCAGATTTATGTCATCTAAAATGTCATCAAGCTCCCGTGCCTTGCTCTCGTCTATGTCTGCCTGGAAGACCTCTGGCTTAGAAGATGAAGGTGAATGTGGAGGTGAAGGAGGAATGTAGTTGGCGGAAGCCCTTAACAATTCCTCGGAAAGGATGAACTCCGAAATAGATGGAGGGGATGAAATCCGATCCATGCCAATCAGGCTTGGGTTGATCAGGATTGGCTTATCCGGATCATATGGATTATGGAGTGGTGTGAATAAGTCTTCAAAATTCATTGTCGACTTATGGAAGAAAGGATGGGCGGAATGGAAGGGAAAACCGGTGAAGACCTCGGAAGACCTGAGATGCAAAACAACATAGTTTTTCAGTTTTTTTTTTTTTTTTTTTTGTAGTTTGAGTTTTTTTTTTGTAGTTTGAGTTTTTTTTTTTTTTGTAGTGGTGAAAACCACTATTACACACATACATAAAGCAATAAAGTATTTTTATATATTTTGATTTTTTTTTTTTTTTTTTTTGGAAATTTTCTGATTTTTTTTTTTTTGGTAGTGGTGAAAACCACTATTTTAGTATATACATATAATACAGGTTTGGATTATGGCTTATGGATGTGGCGGAGGGGGTGGTTCACCTCGTTCTTGTGGAATAAGCAAGCGAAAGATGGCCTCTTGGAGAGGGAACAATTGGAGATAAAACTCGTCTTGTTTAATGAGGGGAACAATGGGCGCCGACTCTTCTTCATATTCATCACCATTTGACATGACGTCAAATTCTTCATAGGCTTCATCTTCGGATTCATCGGGGTGGAGGATTTCTTCTTCGAAATTAAGATTAATGCTTTGAAAAGCTCGTTCAAAAGAAGAAAGGGATGGAAGTGGTTGGTAGCCCAGACCAAAACGCTCAGTGGGTCTCTGATATGGCATATCGATGCGTTCAGTTACCCCTTGCTCGTATCGACCTAGGCCAAATTGCTGCCAATTATGTCTGTGGAAATAGCGAGAGGGAAAACCCTCCATCCTTTCGATATTGGCGGGGACTGGATGCTTAGGTTCTAGTATGGTGGTAGGACTAGAAGATGACTCTATTCCCCCATATACAAAATTAATGGAATTTGGCATAGAACCCATGTTATAAACCGATCCAATGGATAAATGTTGGTCATGTGGACGACCAAAATCTTTAACTCTTTGCACATTGAACGGTGTGATGTGGACATCTTGGATGGCATACTCACCAATACCGCATCGAGTGAGATGGACCTTGACTTGGGAGGGAGAAAGACTAGATGATGGAATAGAAGAATGTGGGATAGAAGAATTGGAAGGATTTGGTTGGGTTGATGCTTCACTAACTTGTGAAACATCACCTGGTGATGGTTGGGAAGATGGAGGAATAATAGGTGATGTTGAAGAAGGTGTAGAAGAATGGGGTAATGACGTGGAAAGAGATGATTGGTCATGGCCACATGTGCATGTGGTCACTGATGAAGAAGAAGGAAGATTAGGAGATGAAGAAAGTGGTGAATGAGATGGAATAGCGGAAGAGGAAGATGGTTGCGATATGATGGGTAGCTCCTCAAGAATGGGAGCTTTAGAAGAAGATGGTATAGAAGAAGTAGATGGGGTCAAGAAAAGATGAGTGGATGGCAACACAATCTCATAAGGATTTGAGACATAGTTGCAATGTTTGAAGGGTTCAATGTCAACAGGTACACAATGAACCTGTCCCTCATATACATACTTCAGACATTGATGCAAGTATAGAAGGGACACATCTCATCTCCCTAAGCCAAGGCCATCCAAGCAATACATTGTATGCCATGGACCCTTCCAAGATGTGAAACAAGGTATGCAAAGTTCGGGCCCCTACCTCAATGGGCAAGATAACCGTGCCAAACGTGGAAGATAAAGCATCATTGAATGCTTTAAGAGTAAAAGTCGACTTTGTGATAAGGGATGGCGACAGCTTTAGATGACTCAACGCCGATGTTGTAATGATATTGATTGAGGAACCGGTGTCAATTAAGACTCTCTTGAATGGCTTGTGATCGATCTTGGCCATGATATGCAAGTGGAGGATCTATACTTTTCGTTGACATAGGTTTGATTTCAAAATCATAGAAAGTGATGGAGGGCTCCATGCATGTTTGAATACTCCCCACAAAGTTGTTGAAGGCATTAGTATCTTGAGTTTGAAGCTCGATTGACTTCAAAATTTCCATTAATGCCTCTCTATGCGGGGGAGATTGTTGAATGAGGTCATAGATCGATAACTTGCGCAGAAGCCATTTTTAAACCGGTAGTTAACTCGGCTACTCAATGACATGATGGGTCGTTGGCGTTGAGTAGAATGATTTAGTGGTTGTTGAGAAGTACTAGCACGTCGTTGGGTCACCGTTACCTGAGGTGGACTAGGGGTTTGTATAGGTGGCTATGGTTCAGCCTGATTTGGTTGGTTCGCCCTTTGACCCCGGGTTACTACGTTAATAGTACCCACAAAACCTTGGTATTGTTGTACATGGTTGACTTGATTAGGAGGAGTTACCTGAGTTACTCCCCCTGAAGTTGTTGGAGCTTCCTCCCGATGTGGAAGGGGTGTTTGAAATATACCAAGATTTTGATTTTGTTGGGCTAAGGGGCTATCCAATTTAATGGCTCCAATCTCAATAAGATCTTGGATCACATGTTTGAAAGCTGTACAATTATTGATATCGTGCCCATTTTGCCTATGATAAGGACAAAATAAGTACTCCTTGTAATACTTCCCCCTTCTAGATGGTTCTAAAGGTTTAAACTCAGGTAAAGTTAACTGATTTGTGCTATATAACTTGTTGAATATGACCGCATATGGTTCATCTAAAGGTGTGAACTGTCGCTTGGGACGATTGTTTTGCCAAGGTCGGAGTTTCCATGGTTGGCCCGATATTGTGAGCTGGTTGAGGAGGGGCGGGTACCGCATGATAAGCAATTGGTTGCGGTTGACTTTGCATTACTTGTTGTTGTTGAGCCATTACGGGCTGGCTCGCCACCACTTGATTAACTTGGTTAACATTTGAGGTTGTACTAGCCTGTGCTTGTTTGTTTTGGCCATAATTATTATTTCGTTGTTGGCCCTTTTGTTGCCATTCTTTTCTACGGGGTTTTAAAACACCCTCTTGGACTTTAATGTCTTCTATGATACTTGCTTGGGCCAAAGCCTCTTCAAAAGTCCTGTATTGTTGTAATTGGAGTAACCAAGAGATAGGTTTTAGACAACTCTGGGTGAACATTTTGGTTAACTCCTCCATTGGTAGGGAGAATGGCAGTTTATTAATGATAGCCCTCCAACGGTTTCCAAAGTCATAAACAAGTCTCATCGTCATGTTGCTTGAGCTTGTATAAGTCGGACAATGAAACTTTCCTTTGTACATTTAGGGAGAATCGTTCTAAAAATAGATTAATCAATTGTTCGTAAGCATAAATGCTATGGTGAGCTAAATGATTGTACCATTGTACAACATCTCCTCCTAATGTCTGAGGAAAAGTTCTGAGCATAAGAGCGTCATTATTTTGGATTCTAAAGCAGGCATGCATGAATGAGCTCACATGTTCATGAGGATCCTCAGTTCCTCGAAATTTGTCAAACTTCGGTAATGTGAAATCAATCGGATATGGCGGTGAAGGTACCGAAGGATGAATTGGTTGATTGATCAACGACCTTAGCGTAGGTTTCTGACTAGATGAGCCAGGCATGTTGAGCATAAGGTTGTCAATCTGTTGTTGCATAGCATGGAGTCGAGAATCTTCATGAAAATTTTGACTTGTTTGATGATTATGAGGATGCAATGGAGGAGTTGAAAAATGATGAGATGGGATGAAATTGCCTGGATTAGGCGGTGTGGAATGGACAAGTTGTTGGTATGGATGATACCGGAAAGAAGGTGATTGGTTTGAATGATGAACTGGACTGGGTTGGGAGAAAGGTGGGGTAGGAATGGACACCACCGAAGATTGGGGTACCCAGGTGGGGCCTGAGCTAATAAAAGCTGGCTGGGTAGAAATTGGTTGAGGTGTAGGATTTACTACGCAGGTGGTTGAGCATTTTGTTGCTGTTGTTGCTGAAGCAACTTGTCGAGGTACTCCCTAACCTTATTAATCTCTAACCCAAGGGAGGTGGGATGATTGGATGAAGGTGGAGGGCAGGCTGCCATGGTAGTCACAAGAGACTGCATAGCAGGGGCAATGAAGGTGGCTGAAGTAGGCGGTACCTGGGAAGAAACGATGAGTCGTGCCCCAGGTAGGGTGAAACCATAAATGGTTTGGGAAGAAGAGGGTTGAAATTGGTCATGGCTAGAGGAGGTTCCACCAACCTCATAGAGAGAATTGGTGTACACCCGGGTAAATGGAGGAGAAAGTGGTCGGGAAGACACTACATTTGTCTCCAAAGGAGGACAATTGAGCATCTGGGAAGATGTTGGAGATGAAGCCGGCTGAGCAGATACAACATTAGCCTCAAAAAAAGGGTTAGTGTAGACCTGAGTGAAACCAATGGGTATGGTTGATGCAATATCCTGCTGAAAAATAGAATCTTGCATAGGGGAATCTTGGATTGGCTCAAGGACATAGCCAGTGCCATCTCTTAAGTGAGTTTGCACTTGGGCCATATCAATGTGGGTAATATGACAGGAATTGTCTTCCTCCATGGGCATGGCCATGTGATAGACGGTAGGACGTGAAAGACCTGCAAGCGAACCCTGCCCGAAATTCACTAGGATAAGTGGCCATGTTGGTGGTGGGGATGTTCTATGAATTTCCCATTTGATTATTTAGATTTAACATTTTAGATTGATTCCTTGTTAAGACCATAAAGCAATAAATCTAAACAAATTCAGAAAAGAAGAATGCCAAAAATTGAATGATAAATTTACACTAAAGAAATTATCGGAAAACAAATCACAACCTAGGTTTCAACCAATGTGTCTTACCTTGCGGTTAATTAATTATTTTCTGATCTTAATCTACAGTACATTTTAAGTGTCCGGTTTATGAGTTTTGCATGTGATCTAATCTTGAATTATTCACAAAAAAGGTAAAAACTATGGCTAGGAAAGGACAACGAGATTCTTACTGGTGATGAAATCCAAGAAGTTTGCTCGGGGGTGACCTATGGTGTCTGAGGCAGAAGTTTAATGGATGGAGATGAATTCCACCGTCACTAAACTTCAAGCAATACCTGGTGATGAAATCCAGATATTACTGTTTTAAATGCAATATGAAATGCAGAGAATTTTATTTTAAGTGTTTTAGTTGTCTAATGTATACATACAAAGCTATAAATCAAAAGTTCTAATGATCTAAGCAAGAGGCCACCGAAAATATGCCATTTCCTCTGAAGAAGTGGAGTACACCGTTTAAAACCCCCTGCCTACCAATGATATCAGATATCAAAGGAGCAACCGGAAGGTTCGTCCACTTCTCTGCCTGGAATCACCCAATGGCAGGAGTACTATTGACATCCAATCAATAGTCCTACTTAGATGACTAAAACAGATAATTCGTAGCTATTCTAATATGCAGCTAGGTATGCAAAAAAAATTTTTTTTTATGCAAGCAACAACCAATAATGCAATGTAAAAAAAAAAAATGTAACTAAAAATAATTGTTCTTTTCCAGATTACTTAGTTTTTGTTCATTTTAAAGTAATGATCTGAAAAAGAAACAGAATACAGCAGAAAAACCAAAAACGTAAAAAGTACAGTTTAACAAAGAAAAAAAAACGCACTTACTCGAAAGCCTACGCTTTCTCTGTGAAACTGCCTTCAAACGCCCAAGGGAGTCCATGCAAGCTGAAACGCCCCTCTCGCATTTCGGATCGGACTTCCGGACGCCGCTCTGCGTCTCGTCGCATTTTCGCAAACTCCTCGTAAACCCTAGTTCGCTGGAACAGCAAATTTCATGATTTTTGGAACTTGCAAAATAAAAACAAAAACAGGAATAGATCAAGTAAAGCAAGTATTAAAAACATGAAACCCTAGGGGGTCCCACCGTGATCGCCATTTGTAGATTAAAGATACAACGCCAAACAAAAGATAAAGAAATCACGATAAAAAGTAATGCAGAACACAGTTGTACAAAACAAACGATTTTTATTAATCAATGGAGTTTAGAAACTCCTTTTGAGTACAACAGGGCCTGTAACCCTTTTCGTGATACAAGATTACAATTTGTGCTAGGGTTCTCCGAAACCCTAGCTGGCACAATATGGTGGCGTCTCCGAAGAATGTATCCTTAACCTCAACAGAATGAGTGGGCTTCGTTGTATCCTTTGGCTCGGACCACTCCAGCTTAAGCAGCTGCTATCATCCAATCAAATCTGCCATTAAAATCCCGCACACATTAAAACTACAAAAAGGTTAGAAACTAGTAAGAGGGCTCCACTGTGTGAGCCCTCAAAAATAGTCTAAAACCCTAGAAATGAAATAAATAGAATGCAGAATCTAACGACGGATTAATACATAAAAATATTACTTGCTTTAGAATCTATACCTCTTTTTTTGTTAACGCGGCGAGACCAGGCGGCACCTGGAAGTGATGTAACTGTCAAATCGGCTGCGAAAGGCGCCCTGGTGCGATCGCTGAACGCCCGCGTGCTTCTGGATCGGGGTTGCAGACGCCGGTCTGCGTCTGTGGCTGCGGGTAAACGCCCGCGGGCACTTGCGACAAGAATGGGGGATTCTGTAGAATGCTGCAGAAGGGATGGCGACGAAGTTGGCGACGGATGCGGCGATGGATGCGACGAAAAGGGACGGCGATGGATGGGTAGGTTTAGCTGAAGAAGAGATAGATAGCGATAGATAACAAAAGAGAGATAGTAAAAGAGATAGGGTTTGAGCCATCAAGGTGACTCAATTTATAATCTACTCTTAGGGCACACTTTAGGGTTTTAACGACACTTTGAACGTGTGGCTAAGATTAAAGTGGATCCAAGGGTAGAGAATAAATCTAGGTTGTGAAACGGATTAAGATGGATGGACGGATGAGATTAAATGAAGGATGGACGGCTCAGATTAAATCACTTAAAGTATCTTTATATATATATTAAAATATATTAAAATATTAAAATATATATATAAATATTAATTTAAATAAATTTGGGAATGAAAAATGGCGGGAAAGGTGAAATTGGGCCAAATAATGGCGGGAAGGTGTGGATTTGGGCCAAATAATGGCGGGAAGGTGGATGACTGACACGTGGCTAACAAGAAGGTATAGATGACTTACAAGTGGCTGGATTTTGGTGTCTACAAGTGTTAAGAAGAAAATAAGGAAGATGCATCCTAAGGTCACCCTTTTGATCAAGGAAAAGCTCTAAAAATTCCTTGATATCAGTTTTATAAAAGTTATCAACTATTCTGATTGGATATCCAATATTGTTCATGTGGCTAAGAAGGAAGGAACAATCAAAATATGTACCAAATTTCGTAACATTAACTTAGCATGTCCCAAGAATGATTTTCCCTTGCCCAACATAGGTCAAATTGTAGATTTCACTGTCAAATGTGGAATGTTTTTGCTTATGGATGGTTTCTCAGGTCACAATCAAATTATGATTACCCATGAGGACCAGGCCAAGACAATATTCACTACTCCATGGGAAACCTTCTGTTGGAAGGTCATGCTTTTTGGCTTGAAGAATGCAGGAGCAACCTATCAACGGTCCATGACTTATATTTTCCATGACATGATGCATGATATCCTCCAAGACTATGCTTTTTGGCTTGAAGAAAGCAAGAGCAACCTATCAGCAGGCCATGACTTATCTTTTCCATGACATGATGCATGATATCCTCTAGGACTATGTGGATGATATTTTAGCTCACTCCATAAATTGAAAGGATCATGTTCGTGATTTAAGATGAATATTTGAAAGGTTTTAGTAGTACAAGGTTCATCTTAAACTTGCTAAGAGTGTGTTCGAATTAACATATGGAAAGTTGTTAGGCTTCATAGTTTCTAGGTGAGGCATTGAAGTGGATTCTGCTAATATAGTGGCTATCATTGATATACCTTCTTCCTGTACCCTCACTAAATTGTGTAGCCTGCAAGGTAAACTACAGTCTATCTGTCAATTCATTGATCGGTTAGCCGATAAGTGTCAGCTCTTTCTTAAGCTTCTTAAGAAAGATGTGGTCTTCCAGTGGGATTCTGAATGTCAAAAAACTTTTGATGGTATCGAGTAGTATCTCACCTCCCCTTCTATTCTAGTTCCTCCTGTAACTGGTAGGCTTCTGATGCTTTACATAGCATAATTTGCTAATGCTTTAGGAGTCATGTTGGCCCAACATGATGATCAAAACAAAGAATGAGCTATCTACTATATCAGTAGAACTTTGGTTAGCTATGAAATGAGGTAAACCACCTTAGAAAAGCTTTGTCTTGTTGTGGTGTTTGCTTCTCAAAAGTTAAGATACTACATGCTTAGCCATCAAACATTAGTAGTTTTAAAGTTTGATCCTTTACATTATCTAATATCTAAACCCCACTTATCAGGTCGAGCTGCTAAATGGGTGTTAGCCCTTAGTGAGTTAGACTTAATTTTTGTAGGTTAGAAGGCTATAAAGGGTTAGGTTATTGTTGATCAGTTAGCATCCGCTCCCCTAGAAGTTATCCGTCCTCTAGTTGTTGAGTTTCCCGATGAGTGTTTCATTGCTGAAATTGAAGAGTCTGAGTCTTGGACTTTGTTTTTTGATGGAGCAATGCATGAAGGGTGTTGGTTATTGATTCATTCTAGTCACCCCAAAAAAATAACTCATTCCCTTGTCCTTCAAGCTTCATTTCTCTTGCACAAATAACACTATAGATAATGAAGCTTTGATCCTTGGTCTTAAAGTTGCCTTACCTTTACAAGTTAGAGTTTTGTCAGTCTTTAGTGATTCTCAACTTGTGGTTAAGATTAATGATGTTTATCAGACTCATCATGATAAACTTAAATCTTATAAGGATATTATCACTAAGTTGTCCTCATTTGATCGAGTAACCATAGATTTTGTTCCTAGATCCTCAAACCGCCATGCGGATGCCATAGTTGCTATTGCATCTTTATTCCCTCGAGTTAGAATATGATCAAGTGTCGATTATCATTAGACAAATTCGAGAACCTGCATTGCTTGGTTCTTGTCTAGTCCCATTAGATTGTTTGATCATCAAAGCTTTTCCCCATCTGAGCCATGGTATAACAACATCTTTGATTTTCTTAAGGATGGTTCAATGCTTTATTGTTTATATCTCAATCAACGCAAGCTTTTGTGCAAGAGAGCATACCGATTCATCGTAATCGATAATACTTTGTTTTGATGTTCTTTTAAAGGTATCCTCTTACGATGCCTTAATTCTGATGAAGCCCGACTTGCTCTTAGTGATGCTCACGAAGGTTCATGCAGGGGCCATTTTAGCGGCAATGTTATTTCCAATAAGGTCCTTCGGATGGGGTATTATTGACCTTCCATGGAGAAAGATGCATGTGATTATGTTCGATGCTGCAACAAGTGTCAACACCATGATCATCTTTGTTAGTCTTACAATGGAACTGAGAGGGGGGGGGTGAATCAGTGTAGCTCTTTAAACTTGAATCTACAGCTCTTAAAATAGCAACAATTAAAACTTAAAAATAGATACAGTAAGAATAGCAACAGAGCATCACACAACACAAGATTTTAATGAGGTTCACCAATTTGGCTACTCCTCAAGAATGACTCGCTTGGACTACCATCCAAATCCAGCCTTTGCAAAGCACCAACTTTACAAACAAGTTTACCGGCTTCCACTGGAAGGAGCACCAACCCCCGATTTATCCGTATCAACAGAAAGGAGCACCAACCCCTGATTTACCAGCACCTACTGGAAGGAGCACCAACCCTTGATGCCAGGCTACAAACTGGACTTCAATTTTGAATCTGTAAGTTTGATGATAAAATACCTTTGCTTTTCCAAGACCCTAACTGGTCTGCTTCACCTTTGCATTCTCTGTGCACTCTGCTCTCTCTACGTAGTCACTTCGCACAATCTGTTGCTTCACTGTCGAGCTTCACGATCGTCTTCTCCCTTTTGTGCACTCTGCTTCCTTTGCAAATTTTGCACTTAGCATGACTCGACTTCTTTGCTCACTTTGCGCACTTCGCCATCATCTCGTCGCTTCTGCGCTTTCTACGCTCTTACGACCACATTTCACGCTTCGACACTTCAACGACAATGCATCCATCGACACATCAAATCTCCAAACAACCCTCCTTTTATAACAAAAATTTGATGATGAAAACCCTAATCTTAGTCGGTTGCAAACCCTAATCTTAGTCGGCTGTCATAGGTCTTCATCGGCTTCAACTTAACCGCGAAAACATAACATGTCGCGATATCGTGACACTTTAGCTTTCTCTTTCTTTTTCCTGCTTTGGCCCCCAAAAATACATGTCGCGATATCGTGACACTTTTGTTCTCTCTCTCTTTCTCCTTGCTTTGGACCGCGAAAATACAACATGTCGCGATATCGTGACACTTTCGCCTCCTTGCTTCTCTTCTTGGCTTGTACCCATGAAAACTCAGCATGTCACGAAATCGTGACACTTTCGCTTCCTTGTCTCTTTTCTTGACTTGTACCAATGAAAACATAGCATGTCACGAAATCGTGACACTTTTGCCTCCTTGCCTCTTTTCTTGGCTTGTACCCATGAAAACTCAGCATGTCACGAAATCGTGACACTTTCGCCTCCTTGCCTCTTTCTTTGGCTTGCATCAGCGAAAACACAGCATGTCGCGAAATCGTGACACTTCTGCCTTCTTGCTTTCTCTCTCCTCATTGAGTCGCGAAAATGTGACATGTCGCGATATCGTGACACTTTCTCTCCTTTGTTTTTTCTTTTGCCTTCGGGTCGCGAAAACCCGACATGTCACGATATCGTGACACTTTTTCGTTCGTACGCTTTCTCTTGCCTTCGGGTCACGAAAACCCGACATGTCATGATATCGTGACACTTTTTCGTCCGTAGCGCTTTCTCTTGCCTTCGGGTCGCGAAAACTCGACATGTCGTGATATCGTGACACTTTTTCTCCTTAGCACTTTTTCTTGCCTTCGGGTCACGAAAACGTGACATGTCACGATATCGTGACACTTTTTCTCCTTAGCACTTTTTCTTGTCTTCGGGTCGCGAAAACGCGACATGTCGCGATATCGTGACACTTTTTCTCCTTAGCGCTTTTTCTTTCAACATGTCGCGAAATCGTGACACTTTTTCTACTTGCTTCTTTTTCTTTCAACATGTCACGAAATCGTGACACTTTTTCTTCCGTACTATCTTTCTTGCAATATGTCATGAAATCGTGACACTTTTTCTACTTGCCTTTTTCTTTGCCAACATGTCGCGAAATCATGACAGTTTTTCCAGCTTGCACTTTCTCTTCGAACATGTCATGAAATCACGACAGTTTTTCTTTCTTCCCAACATGTCGCGATATCGTGACACTTTTTCAACTTGTCTTTTTTTCTTTCCAACATGTCGTGAAATCGCGACAGTTTTTCAACTTGTGTTTTTTCTTTCCAACATGTCGCGAAATCGTGACAGTTTTTCTTATTGTTTCTCTCTCTTCCAACATGTCGCGAAATCATGACAGTTTTTCCACTTGTGTTTTTTCTTTCCAACATGTCACGAAATCATGACAGTTTTTCCTATTGTTTCTCTCTCTTCCAACATGTCGTGAAATCATGACAGTTTTTCCTTGTTTCTCTCTCTTCCAACATGTCACGAAATCGTGATAGTTTTTCCTCTTTTTCTCTCTCTTCCAACATGTCGCGAAATCATGATAGTTTTTCTTTCTTCTTCTCTCTCTTCCAACATGTCGCGAAATCATGACAGTTTTTCTTGCCTGCTGTATATGTCACGATATCGTGACACTTTTCTTACTTGTCTTTTTCTTTGATCTTTTGCAAGTGGTCCACTTCGGTCTTCTTGGAAAATCATTGTACATACTCTGAGTAACCTTTGAACTCTTGTCTTCTGCATCTGACTAGCTTTTGTACAGTCTGAGTAACCTTTGAACTCTTGTCTTCCGCATCTGACTAGCTTTTGAACTTCCTGTCCACTGCATCAACAAATCTATTTGACTGTGTTGACAACAATGACAATACTGTTTGTCTGCACCTTGCTCAACAATCTCCCCCTTTGGAATTGTTGGCAACACATGTGCAATTTTCTTGTAAATCTTCTCCCCCTTTGACAATAATACCAAAGGGCTGCTGCAGACTCCCCCTGAGTCTATGCACAACATTCTCAAGCACAAATTATTACAGTTAGCAAAAATTCCAAACATGAGAAAAAAGATAAACAAATACACAAATGCTCCCCCGAGAATGTGATCCCGATAGCTAGTCAATTCTTGGGAAACGTGACCACTCCACAATCTGTTGTTGGAATGAAAATCCAACTTAACCTCACTTTCTGCAACTTTCTCCTGCGTACAACACGTTGTCGCTGCAATATATTCTGCCTCTGCTGTGGATAAGGAAACTGACTCTTGTTTCTTATTGTTCTACGCGACCAATCTGTCTCCAAGATAGAATACACCTCCACTGGTACCCTTTCTGTCATCTACACATCCTGCCCAATCTGCATCTATAGGATACCATAACCCATACTCCATAGTACCTTTGTGATATTATAGAAGACTTTGTCTCTCTACTGCACTGACTGGTGGACCTCTTCTTCACTTGAAGAATCCTCACTCAGATCTATCTTCAACTGTGTTGGCTGCTAGATTTCTATCCATTGAGACTCTGACCTCTGTACTCTGTTACCTCCAAAGCTCAATCAATAGGCTCACTAAGAACCTGGCTCAATAGGCTCACATGAACCTGCTTAACAAGCTCACAAGGAACTTGTCCACAAATAACAAGCTCAAAAACTCCAAACCCACCAAGCTCACTAAGAACTTGTCCAACTCTCTAGCAATCTCACTAAGAACTTGTCCAAATCTGCTCTAGAAATCTGTCCCAGCATTGTCTTCAAAAAATTTCCCAAAGGCCTTCTCAAAGGCTCAATCAATCATGCTCAAGAAGTACTCAAAATGAACTCAATAATGAATGGCGATCTCAAATCAAATCCACTTCATAGAACTTCAAAAATCACTTCACACATAACTTGACTAGGCTCAAACAAATCAACTCAACCAATCATCACAAGGGACAACTCTCTCTCACACAACCCTAGTCCAAGTATGTATCAACCAACTCAAATAATTCCAACAATGCTCAACCACAAATATCACATAACAATGATATTCATGTTCTTTTCTAACTCAAGTTCTTTCACAACCAATGGGCTTAAACCACTATGCTTATAACACAAGGTTTAAACACAATTCTCAATTCAGAAATCCTTGATGCATTCAACCAACTACTTTCAAAAAAGGAAACCACAAACAATCATTTTCCCTTCAATGATATTTTAGAAATCAACCACCATAATGTTGTCACATGAGTCTCCTTGGGATTAGCCTGAAATCGTGCTACCATGTATACTACCTACAAAATATCTGGTCTGATAGTTGTTAGGTACAGTAAGCTTCCAATCATAGACCTGTACATGATTTGATCAACAAGTGGAGATTTGTCATTCTTGCTCAACTTGCACCCTTTCTTAAGCCTTTGTTGAGTGAGATAGTTGTCTAGCTTTGCATACCATGCTCGGGGTGTCTATTTCAAGCCATATATCTTCAACTTACAACCTAAGTTGGGATCATCACCAAGCTGGAAACCATCTGGCTGCTCATTATAAACCTCTTCTTCAAGCTATTCAAAACGCTGATTTCACATCTGTCAAACAAATGTCAAGTGACTCACACTTGTACCAGCTTTTGTCCAACACTGTACCGACACTGCAATTTTACTGCCAACTCTGTGCAAGCATCAAACACTGTACCACAACACCAACCAAATCCCTTTTTAAATTTTCAACTTGGTCTATGTTTTCTATAGTCACTGCTGGTCACACCTTACCTTCAACTGTTCGAATCAGGAGACAACATTTTGAAAAACACTTCACGGCCAACTATAGTGCACCTTACTCAAACTCATACTTCTGGACCTCGGATAGGTATGATTCACAAAGCAAAGTTGCTCATCTTGATGAGCTAAACATGAATCAATAATCAGACTTCAATATATTTCACCACAGCGTCATAATAGATCTAACAATCTTCACGTCAATGTGTAGTTCAAATACACACTGCTTTTATCAACACACATATATGCGGCTAGGGCAACATTCTTTCACTAACCAAATTATCTGAACTGTTATAGTCCTTAACTTTGGATAGGGTAGTAAGAACCATCAACAGAACAACAATGACATATAGCAATGCTACCAATAATGACAACTCTTAATTTAAACACCACCCTTCACGACACTTCCACAAACAACTACATGAACTGAAAACACACTTCGACAACTATACGACAACTTCCTTGACTACTTGCCTTTCATCCTCAGGTAATCAAACAAATACATAGGAGCATTAGAATGAAACTTCAAGATTGCTCCCCCCGAGGATGTGCTACCCGGAGTTGCTCAGTGCAATAAAGGAGTAATCTCCTTTAGTCCAAGGAGACACGATTTCCTCTCTTCTTTCTTTCTCCAAACTTTCTTGAACTTGGGCTTGAGTTTTTCAACTATATCCCTATTTTGAACCTTTTCGTGAACTTGAACATTTCTCTTGTGTGGTTGTCTCTTGTGCATCCTCGATGAATGATTATTTTCCTTTCTTTTATGAACATGATTCATTCCCTGTCTGTGTTGCGGTTTTTGCGTCTGATGAGATCTACTATTTTGCCTTAGATTAGATACAAAAGTGCTTGGACAAAACCTTGCTATGTGCCCATGACCATTACATTGAAAACATTGTACATAGTGTTCTCTCAGAAATGCAGATGTATTTCTACCAGCATAACTCTTTGATTTGTTATTCAATCCACAATGAATTGCCTTGTGACCATACTGGTTGCATCTGAAACAGTAGCCATTAAAAGTATTATTATGAATAGAGTGAGAGTGATAGAACCTCTTTTGTTGTGGCTGCTTTGCTGTAGATCTCCTTTGATATTTTCTTCCTTTTGAAGATTCAACTTTAAACTTTTCTTGCTTCGATCCTTCAACAGTGAGCTTCTTCTTCTCTGCAGAGTTGGAAGATGAAGGTTGTTCAACTTCATATCCAAGACCATGCTTATCCGTGGAGCTTCTTTGTTGGCTTATCATTTTATCTAGCAACTCTGTGCTCTTCTCGAATTTGAGATTTGTATTGGCCTCTTCTAGTTGTTTCTTCAATAAAACAATCACTTCCTCTTGTTTGCAGCAAACAATCTCTTTCTCATTGATCTGTGACCCGAGAGTTTCTTCAATCCTTTTGGACTCTTCTACTTGCAACTTTAGATCACTAAGAACTTTGTTAGATTCCTCTTCACGTTTGCTGCATACATCGCCTTTATCATCCAGGTGTGACTTCAAAGCTTCTTCTCTTTTCTTGGCTTTATGAATTTGTAAGAAGAGATCTTCAATATCATCCTCATATTCTTCCAACTTCTTGGACAGTCTTTTGTTCTTTTTCCTTTCTATATTCAATTCTTCAAGTGCAACGATCAACTCACCTTCTAGATCTACTTCAGCCTCAAGGTTTTCATCATATACTTCAGGATTCACTTCTTCAACCTTTTCTAGTTCACTTTTCTCTTCCACAGGAACTGAAACTGACTGAGATGCCTTTTTGGAGGAGGATCTATTCTTCTTACCCATTGTGTACTAATCCAAGATCAACCCCAGCTGATTTAGCCTGATAAGGGAACTTGGCTCTGATACCAATTGTTAGTCTTACAATGGCACTGAGAGGGGGGGTGAATCAGTGTAGCTCTTTAAACTTGAATCTACAGCTCTTAAAATAGCAGCAATTAAAACTTAAAAATAGATACAGTAAGAATAGCAACAGAGCATCACACAACACAAGATTTTAACGAGGTTCACCAATTTGGCTACTCCTCAAGAATGACTGCTTGGACTACCATCCAAATCCAGCCTTTGCAAAGCACCAACTTTACAAACAGTTTACCAGCTTCCACTGGAAGGAGCACCAACCCCTGATTTATCTGTATCAACAGAAAGGAGCACCAACCCCTGATTTACCAGCACCTACTGGAAGGAGCACCAACCCCTGATGCCAGGCTACAAACTGGACTTCAATTTTGAATCTGTAAGTTTGATGATAAAATACCTTTGCTTTTCCAAGACCCTAACTGGTCTGCTTCACCTTTGCATTCTCTACACTCTGCTCTCTCTGCGTAGTCACTTCGCATAATCTGCTGCTTCACTGTCGAGCTTCACGATCGTCTTCTCCCTTTTGTGCACTCTACTTCCTTTGCAAATTTTGCACTTAGCATGACTCGACTTCTTTGCTCACTTTGCGCACTTCGCCATCATCTCGCCGCTTCTGTGCTTTCTACACTCTTACGGCCACATTTCACACTTCGACACTTCAACGACAACGCATCCATCGACCCATCAAATCTCCAAACAACCCTCCTTTTATAACAAAAATTTGATGATGAAAACCCTAATCTTAGTCGGCTGCAAACCCTAATCTTAGTCGGTTGTCATAGGTCTTCGTCGGCTTCAACTTAACCGTGAAAACATAACATGTCACGATATCGCGACACTTTAGCTTTCTCTTTCTTTTTCCTGCTTTGGCCCCCGAAAATACATGTCGCGATATCGTGACACTTTTGTTCTCTCTCTCTTTCTCCTTGCTTTGGACCGCGAAAATACAACATGTCGCGATATCGCGACACTTCCGCCTCCTTGCTTCTCTTCTTGGCTTGTACCCGTGAAAACTCAGCATGTCGCGAAATCGTGACACTTTCGCCTCCTTGTCTCTTTTCTTGACTTGTACCAGCGAAAACACAGCATGTCATGAAATCGTGACACTTTCGCCTCCTTGCCTCTTTTCTTGGCTTGTACCAGTGAAAACACAGCATGTCGTGAAATCGTGACACTTTCGCCTCCTTGCCTCTTTCTTTGGCTTGCATCAGTGAAAACATAGCATGTCACGAAATCGTGACACTTCTGCCTTCTTGCTTTCTCTCTCCTCATTGAGTCACGAAAATGCGACATGTCGAATTTTCTTACGACATGTCGCGATATCGCGACACTTTCTCTCCTTTGTTTTTTCTTTTGCCTTCGGGTCGTGAAAACCCGACATGTCGCGATATCGTGACACTTTTTCATCCGTACGCTTTCTCTTGCCTTCGGGTCACGAAAACCTGACATGTCGCGATATCGTGACACTTTTTCGTCTGTACGCTTTCTCTTGCCTTCGGGTCGTGAAAACCCGACATGTCGTGATATCGCGACACTTTTTCTCCTTAGCACTTTTTCTTGCCTTCGGGTCGCGAAAACGCGACATGTCACGATATCGCGACACTTTTTCTCCTTAGCGCTTTTTCTTGTCTTCGGTGAAAATGCGACATGTCGCGATGTCGCGACACTTTTTCTCCTTAGCGCTTTTTCTTTCAACATGTCGCGAAATCGCGACACTTTTTCTACTTGCTTCTTTTTCTTTCAACATGTCACGAAATCGCGACACTTTTTCTTCCGTACTATCTTTCTTGCAATATGTCGTGAAATCGCGACACTTTTTCTACTTGCCTTTTTCTTTGCCAACATGTCGCGAAATCGCGACAGTTTTTCCAGCTTGCACTTTCTCTTCGAACATGTCGCGAAATCGCGACAGTTTTTCTTTCTTCCCAACATGTCGCGATATCGCGACACTTTTTCAACTTGTCTTTTTTTCTTTCCAACATGTCGCGAAATCACGACGTTTTTCTTTCTTTTTTCTTTCCAACATGTCACAAATCCGACGTTTTCCTTTCTTTCTCTCTCTTCCAACATGTCGCGAAATCGTGACGTTTTTCCACTTGTGTTTTTTCTTTCCAACATGTCACGAAATCGCGATAGTTTTTCCTTTTTTTTCTCTCTCTTCCAACATGTCGCGAAATCATGACAATTTTTCTTTCTTTCTCTCTTCCAACATGTCAAATCGTTTTCCACTTGTTTTTTTCTTTCCAACATGTCATGAAATCACGACATTTTTCTCTTTTTCTCTCTCTTCCAACATGTCGCGAAATCGTGACAGTTTTTCTTTCTTCTTCTCTCTCTTCCAACATGTCGCAAAATCGTGACAGTTTTTCTTGCCTATTGTATATGTCGCGATATCGTGACACTTTTCTTACTTGTCTTTTTCTTTGATCTTTTGCAAGTGGTCCACTTCGGTCTTCTTGGAAAATCACTGTACATACTCTGAGTAACCTTTGAACTCTTGTCTTCTGCATCTGACTAGCTTTTGTACAGTCTGAGTAACCTTTGAACTCTTGTCTTCTGCATCTGACTAGCTTTTGAACTTCCTGTCCACTGCATCAACAAATCTGATTGACTGTGTTGACAACAATGACAATACTGTTTGCTGCACCTTGCTCAACAATCTTGTTCATGCTTCTTCTCAAGACCTTCAAGTTATCTCTTCTCCTTGGCCATTATCCATGTGGGGATTGGATATTATCGATAAAGTTAACCTAATGTCATTTGATGGTCACAAGTTTATCATTACTACGACTAAGTATTTCACTAAATGGGTTGAAGCCATGCCTCTAGCTATGGTGACTGGAACTCAAGTTTCTAAGTTCATATTCAACCAAATTCTTCGTAGGTTTGGGATTCCTTCGATGATTGTTTCTGACAACAACACTCCTTTCAAGAATAAGGATGTTTGTAATCTTTGTGCTAAGTACAATATTCAACACAGGTGGTCAACTCCTTACTACCCCCACGGTAATGGGCAATCCAAAGCATCCAACAAGTCCTTGATCAATATTTTGAAGAAGTTGGTTAATAAGACCGATCGTGACTGGCATGCCCAACTTTATCCTACCTTGTGGGTCTATCGTACTAGTGTGCATACTCCTACAGGGACCTCACCATATTTTTTGTTATATGGATTTGAGGTAGTGTTTTTTTTAACTTGAGGTTCATTTGTTGCATCGAGGTTGGAAATGAGTATCGTGTAGACCATTTGCACCAGTTGAAGTTGCTAGATGAAAAGCGCATTCATACCTTAGAGCATTTGAGAGCCTATCAGGATAGGCTTTGGTGAGATTATTCTAAGAAAGTTTGTAATAATTCTTTTGAGGTTGGGGATCTTGTCCTCAAAGAAAACCAGAAGAATACCAGTGCTCGTACTAATCTTTAAGGCATGTTTTAGCCCAATTGGCTAGGGCTCTTTATCGTAACAACCAAGTTTGACTCAAGTGCCTACCGTTTGGCTTATTTGGATGGTAAATAACTTAAAGAACCTATGAATATAATGCATTTAAAAATATATTATGCTTGATCTATTGTCTACATTTACATCCTACATTTTAGCTTAAATCGTATTGCATTGTTGCTTGATCATATTGCATCACTACCTATCATATTTTGCATAATTGCTTGATATTATGTTCCTCTTGCATTTTTACTTGTCATAATTGCATTGTTGCTTGCTCATGACTGCTTGTTCATATAGTTTTCTGGGGATTTGTGATAATGGCACTTGATGATACCTAGTTAGGTCGTAGCTCATATGCATTGCACTCTCACTAGAGCTCTGATGCCTAGCAAAACCCCAACCTAGGGACCATGCATTTTCATCCCTTCTTCTCTTTTGTCTTCCTTTTGCTCTTTCTTTTCCTCTCTCTTCTTCTTGCATTTCTTGACTTTGAAAAAAATTTCAACAAAAATCACTTCTCTCTAAAACCAAGGAATGTAATCTTATTTTGGTATGTCTTTGTATTTTTGTATGAGGAACAAAGAACTGTGTGTGCTAAACACACACAGTTCTTTGATCCACATTTTTCTTTCTCTTATTTCTTCTAGCACATGCACACACTCACATAGTGTTATGCTCATATGACTTGGTATATATATATACATATTCTTACACACCCCTATCGGGTAGTACTTGTGAATACATCATTCACATCAACAATGACGTATTCCCCTATAGGGTTACACTTATTTTGACTCAGTGGGCTCAACACCCCATTACAAGATAAGCTCCTTGGCCATTTTCCAGTAGGCCTTGGCATACATCCTAGTAGGTAATCGTCCCATAGTAGTCACTAGCGAGCAATCATCCATATCGGGTTACGTTCTATCATTTAATCATTTGAGCAATCACCTATAGTGGGTTATGCTCCATATTTTGCCCATCTATCCATTAGCGAGTACTACACCCATAGCAAGTTTTCACTCCACATTTGGACCATCCTTTGGGCATAACACCCTTCATTCAGGGTTCTTGATCAACTTTTCTTGCATTCCATGGTTGACCTTTGGATTTTTGTTCTTGTCTTTCTTCTCTTTTCTTCCCATCTTCTTTCTTTTCCTTTCTTCTATTCATCCATGCATTTCATGCTAACTGCATTAGACTCATGTTATACCAGTGATCTTTGTTCTGTTGTTTATTTGCTTGCTTTGTTCTCCATATTTTTGTGTTTTGCTTTTTATTTCTTTGCCCTTTTCAAGTTTCTTAAGGAAGTTCCTTTCCTTTTGAAACTAGAGGGGGCACCCTAGACATAGAGGCATTAATGGTAGTAATGTCTCGCCATTTTGCCTAAACCTAGCCACTTATTTTTTGTGTTTGCTGCTTTTTGTCTGCAGAGGTCTACATCTTTCTTTGATGCATTTACTTGGCCTTAAATGCTTCAAAGAGGGGACAAAATATAGATACGAAAAAATTACCCACTTTAATAGGCAATCTTCCTTGAGCCCTCTGGTGGACCCCTTAGACTTTCCTAGGGCAAGGGAAATGCTTTCCCCCCTGTTTTACATGTTTTCCACTCTATGCAAAATCGCACTCGGTCCTTGACAGGGTGCAACTTTGCATTGCAATATTGCAGTCGGCCTGGATGGGGTACGATTTCACATTTTTAGGATTTGACACATTAAAACCTTAATTTTTTGAGGTTGGCATATTTTACATCGACCCTCCTTGGTTTTATTGCTCTTTACACCTTCAAATCCGTTATATAAGGATGGTTTGCATTCACTTTTCACACACAAGTTAGCACATGCTCACATAATCGACACTTGATGATTTATTGCTCGCATTTGATTTCTTGCAAAGTGTTTTATTCAGTTTGCATCCTTCTACTTCTTCTTTTGCAAGCAACTTTAAAGTGTGAAGTTTTATTAATTGTCTGCTACATTGTATTGTCGTTGTTCCCTCTTAGTGGATTGTTGTTGAAGCCCTCAGGAGAGATTGACCATCCGAGAGATCTAAAACCCTTCTATTTTGCTTATGCACTCTCTACCAGGTGAATTCGCTCTTCTGCATAATATTTGGATTTTTTGAATGGCATGATTGACCTTTTGCACTTATCTTTTATTTTTTGCATAGTTTATACAAAATTGCGCCGGACCTACTGGGGGATGACTTCACCTTGCATTATCGTGATTTCCCATTACGGGGCATGATTTTGCCTAAGCCAAAACTAAGGGTAATCTATTGTTCCTATTTTATTCATTGCATCATAGACTGCATATAGAGCGTAGTGGCATATTTTGTTCTGATGATTTATTGCTCACATTTGATTTCTTGCAAAGTGTTTTATTCAGTTTGCATCCTTCTGCTTCTTCTTTTGCAAGCAACTTTGAAGTGTGAAGTTTTATTAATTGTCTGCTACATTGTATTGTCGTTGTTCCCTCTTAGTGGATTGTTGTTGAAGCCCTAAGGAGAGATTGACCATCCGAGAGATCTAAAACCCTTCTATTTTGCTTATGCACTCTCTACCAGGTGAATTTGCTCTTCTGCATAATATTTGGATTTTTTGAATGGCGTGATTGACCTTCTGCACTTATCTTTTATTTTTTGCATAGTTTATGCAAAATTGCGTCGGACCTACTGGGGGACGACTTCGCCTTGCATTATCGCGATTTCCCATTACGAGGCATGATTTTGCCTAAGCCAAAACTAAGGGTAATTTATTTTTCCTATTTTATTCACTGCATCATAGACTGCATATAGAGCGTAGTGGCATATTTTGTTCTGTGATTTCTACATTATATTTTGCTATATTTTATTATGTTTGATTTTTTGCAAAGATTAAATTTCACTTTTAATTATCCAAGGTCAGCTAAAAGGACCTAGGGGGCTTGACTGCTATGCCTCCAAGTATTGTTATACAATGGCCTAAGCAAGCCCCCTAACACTAATCCCATTTTCAAGTGCTTTTTGAGTTATCTTGCAGGAACAAGTATTATTGATAGCATTGGACAAAAGAGATTAAAGCAAGGATAAATCATCGGATAAGCTAAGTACTCTGATTAGTATTTTAGGTTGTTTATTGAGTGCTTTTATTGTAAAACCCTAGATCTGATTTTATAGAAATACATTTAATTAAGTTCTAGGTATTTTAAAGATAAACAACATATAGTGTGCACTTAGGGTTAATTCTATTTGTGCATTTCTTCTTGAGCCCTTGCTTAAATATTTTTTGTTTAAAACCCTAGGTTAAGAAAACATTCAAAGGAAGAATCATTATAGGGTTAGCTCTTGTTTCTTGTATTTATGTATTTCTACATTGTCCTTTATATTTTGTAGCATAGATCTAGAAAGGCCAAATCTAGGTGTTAGTCTTGAATATCATACATCAAACATTCCTAAAATTCTTGTGGACTTGGAGCGAGTCCTTAAATCATTCCTAGTGAACCCTTCCCCCTAGCACCGAGTGTAGATAACAACATAGCCCTCGCGGTTCACCCCATAAGGCTTCTTTTCTCTCTTGTGGATCTAGCATTTTAGGAATTGTGTGTGATAGGGCGGTTTTCCCCCTCTACATCTTTGGTGAACCTGACGTGAACACCTCCTTTTCTTTTAAACCTTTAAAAAATATTATTAATTTTTCTTGTGTAATTGAAGAATATTAATAATATCTTTAAAAATATTTTTGTTTCTGTTGTTAGCATTCTCTTATATCCTTTCACTTTTCTAATGGCTCTTGTCCTTAGAAGTCAGCAAAAGCACCTTAAATCTGATTATATTCTTTTGGAAGATGGTCATATTGATAAAGAGAATCCTAACATAGATCCACAAGAGCAATACAACATGAATACTGAGATGATTTTTTATCCTTATGAGGGACATAATGGTAGCTTTATCTTTTCATCATTTGAGCATATTTGGTGCTTTATGAAGGCTAATAGGGATAGTATATTGGGAGGCATGGAGCGAGAAGCTCACCTCGAAAGAGATGAGACTCCTCCACCTCCTCCAATAAGCTCCCCTATGCTTAACCAAGAAAATCCCTTGCCTAAATCAGTACATCTTGATAAGTTGAACTCAGTTATTGATACTGCTACCATCAACATCAGAAGGAATATGAAAGCTCCTCCAATGAGTAGTGTCACTCAAAAGTGTTTTTAATTTCTTCCTCAATCTTCTAATATCAAGAGTTTTCCTTCTATTCTTCCCAATGTTAGTTATTCACTTTCACAAGGTGCCACATATAACAATAATAGCCATACTTCCAACCTGAATCAAGTATTGGTTCCTTAATACACATATGGGAATCTAGGAACAATGCATAATAGTAAACCAAAAGTACAAAATTTGGCAAATATGGTGAAGCAGTTGGTTTTAAAAGTCGAGATGATTTAGCCTTCAGGTTTTACTTATAGTTATAAGAAAATGTGTAATCAACCATTGGATCCTATTGTTGTTGCTAGACCTTATCCTAAGCACTTTCCTATGTTAGTTTTGCTTATCTATAACGGGAAAGAAGATCCAATAGAGCATCTAAGAAGATTTAGAACAACTTTCCATAATCTCATTTATGATGATATGTTGTTGCTTAAAACATTTCTTAAAAGCTTTGGTGGCATGGCATTAGAATGGTATTATCAGTTGCCTAATTATTCCTTAAAGAGTTTTGAAGAGACAACAAATTTTTTTGTTCTACAATTTGGTGCTTACATTGAGAAAGAATTGACAATGAAAGATGTTTATAATTTAAAACAAAGTAAAGAAGAAAGCTTTTCAGATTTTTTTGGCTTGTTGGAGAAGTTTAGTTGAATGTCTAAGATAGACTTTACCTCTTAAAGATATGCTTGAGATATTTATTGGTAATTTACAATAACAATTATCTTATGCATTAGTGATAGGGAATTAGGTGTGTGATTTATTAAATGTTAGTTGTTGTAATGGATTAAGGTGTACCGTAAACATTGAATGCACCCTTATCCATTCATGTCTTGTAAATACCTATTTATAGGCATATATTATCAATGGAATATCAAGTTTTGTGATTGTCTTCTATTTCCTTTGTCCATTGTAATTTGCTCCCATATCATTAATGGTAGGGAATTAGGTGTGTGATTTATTAAATGTTAGTTGTTGTAATGGATTAAGGTGCACCGTAAAAATTGAATGCACCCTTATCCGTTCATGTCTTGTAAATTACTATTTATAGGCATATGTTATCAATGGAATATAAGTTTTGTGATTGTCTTCTATTTCCTTTGTCTGTTGTAATGTGCTCCCATATCATTGGTATCAGAGCAGGTTACGAGTTACAGGCTAGTATCCTCTTTCCCTAGGCTGAGATTAATTTAGACAGGGAATGAGAACGCCTTTGTAGATCTATTTGGGAGTGTTACATTCATTTCAGACATTTTCCATTGCAGGTTTCTTTTGGAATTATTGATTTCATTTTGTGGTTTCGTCTCGCTTTGCGGTTTCACCCCATATTTTGCCTAACAATTTTTGACAATCGCAAACCTTCCTTGGTTCATGATGTCAACTTTCGTAGAGCTTTCTACTGACCTTGTCGATATATCCACATGACTTCAACAAATTTGGTAAACTCAAGCTGCTTTCATCACTAGTCTTCAACAGTTCCAAGCTGACCTTGTCGCTGCTGACGACGACAATCTCATTGAAGATTATCAGGATTTTGCTTCTAATTCCAAAATTGAAGCATTTACAACCACACTTGGATTCAAACTAGGGTCTCTAGATAAAATTCCTAACATCTTTCCATTAGATCATGTGGTTTTCATTGTTGTTGAAGCAGATTCGAGCTTTGAATATCTTGATGCCGAGCCTTGGATTTTTGACCTCCTGATCTTGATAGATGATCCACTGTGCATGACTTTTGTATAATATTTTTTAATGTCTCATGCACTTATCATGAAATGGCATCCTTTCTTTCATGACCACACTCAGGTAGCCACAGATTTCCACCACTGTCGTCTCACCATTTGCAATTCCATCCATGATCGTCGACGTATGCTACATAGCTTTCACCATTTGTTGCATTTCTCGAGTGCAATCCTATAATTTTTGGCCTGAACTACACGATCTGTCAATACGAGATGCTTCCCATCTCGACCTGCATTTTTTGGTAGCGCTTTGACGTTGTTGATCTGCAACTTACGATGCCAATATATGGGTTGTATTTTGCCCATTTTCGATGACTCTCTGTTGCATTTCCCAACAATCCATCTATTTTCCCCATTTTTGGGCTACCATTTTCTTTTTGGTGCCAACATACACAATATCACCATAATTTAGTGCATGAAATCATTTTGATGATGTTTGGACACATATCCATCGCTTTAGGCCTGACGACAGCGTTCTGTGATACTCCCTATGCGATGTCGCTTTCGAAACATCAATTCGATGTTTTACAATGTTCGACAACTCGACACAAATTTTCGGTGAACCAAACCACTTCAATGTTATTCTATGTTTTTCAGCATCCATCATCACATTCTACTATTTTATTGTCGATTTTCCAATGCCACTTTTCACATTTTTACTATGTTTTAGACTGGCCTTCACCATGGCCTCCGCTGTCATCGTGCTCATCATTTTATGTCACATCCGTGATACCATTTCCTATAGCTTCACGATGCAATATTCCATTTAAGGAGCATTTTCTACATTTTATTAGCCACACACCTACTATTTTCTTACGTTGGCATCCTACCCTTCCCCTATTATCTACTCGACCACCCTGGAGACAACGCTTTCTAGCACGATGGCGATCTACTATAATTCTTGTCATGCTTGTTGATTCCTCATCATCTGCCACACTAAATATGCCACCATCGCATCTGTCGTTTGAGGTCCACCCCGCATTGGTTTTCTTTTGTGCATCCCATGCATTCAAACTCTCTCGTCCAGCTTTTACCTTCTGATGCCAAATCGTCAAGTCATCCACTGTTTACATACTCCATCGATCATTGATCTGCTAATTTCTAATCCTTTCTCGCACTTTTGCCCTGATAGGGCTATTTCTCACTTATTTTTTATGACAATTAGTTTTACAGTAGCCTATATTCACCTGTTTTGCTAAGGTTTCGCCATTATAGGCCATGTCATTTTTTTCGGTGCCTACACATATTTTGGTGGGATAAATTAACCCTCTCCCTAAGGTTTCACCACATTCTGACATCATCCATCCAATTTTGGCGTGTTCACCTATTTTCTGCTCGTTTTACGCCATTTGCAACATCTTCTGACACCAACTGATATTTCGATGCAAAATTTTATTTCAAAATCTAAGGTTGCCCCACAAATTTAAACTTTTTCGGCATTGCATTTTCATTCTCCAGCTTTCGCGTGCTCTTTTCGATCGGGCACACATTTTTTGTTTACAAGCCTTTGTGGGTTTTATCCCACATGTATCCCACGAACAGATATTTATTGTTCATATTGTGCTTTGCTACCCTATCTTGATAGCCAGCTTTGACTGGCTATTCTACCACCCCAAACAACCGCTCGTGCGGTAGTTCCTCAATTTTTGCACCACCCCCCAATTGGTCAGCATCCTTGATTTCTATGTTTCGTTGTGTTTTTTATCCTCGCCATGTCCTTAGTCACCCTGTTGGATTATGTCAGTGCGGCTTGTCATCCTCCCATCATCAATTACCATTCTTACCATCTCCCACCATAGTTCGGGTCCCACTCAACAATTCATGACCCTTTGTCACGTCTACGTCGGTCTCCCTTTCCACGTAGTTAGTGTTCCATCAGTCCAGGTCCTTGCATAGGTTCCACGTAGTCCTTGCATATTGTGCACGCTATATCATGCATGACGCTATGTCACATAGCCATTGGCAACATTCATAATAAACAAACATTTAAAATTTTTAATGTTTACCTTCCTTAGTGTCGCATTCATTTAATACGAGTGGTTTGTATTCAATGCACCTCTGCATCCAAACAATTAATGCGTCCGGTCCAATATTAAAAACAAAATTCATTTAATAATGCATGCTTCAAAGCATTAAAACCAAAACCACCATTTAATATCCACTTTAGTGGCATCTTTTGGCATGTCGTTCAAGGCATTTTAATCCATCATTATTTGTTGCTTTCTTCTACCGTTTCAAGGGACCAACTTCAGCTGTCCACCGACATAGCACTGTTTACAGTCATCGAAGAGAATTTTTTGAGCCCAACTCAGATATAGTGCCAAATTTTGGTTTTGTGAAGACATGCACAAGTTCATCATTTTGATCTTCATCTATTGTAACAAGAGTACATGTTTGGTTGTACCCGATACTCCTGGCTATTTTTTTCCTTTGTTCTCTTCCACATTTGTATGCATTGGGAACCAATGCTTCTTCAGTGGGGAGGAATGATAGGGAATTAGGTGTGTGATTTAATAAATGTTAGTTTTTGTAACGGATTAAGGTGCACCGTAAACATTGAATGCACCCATATCCGTTCATGTCTTGTAAATACCTATTTATAGGCATCTGTTATCAATGGAATGTAAGTTTTGTGATTGTCTTCTATTTCCTTTGTCTGTTGTAATTTGCTCTCATATCCATTAGAAACTACTACTATTACATATTTTGATAAAGCAATTGATTTAGCAAGGAAAGTAGAACAGACTCTCATCAGGAGAGGTCAACTCAAAGTTAAGGAAGAGAAACCTACTAAGTCTCAACATAAAAATAGACATATACGAGGTGATAATGAAATGGATAGTAGACATGTTAATAATGTTACTAACAACCTATAAAATATAGTACTTCAAAAACCTCCACAAAGGAATTTTACAAGGCTTAATATGTCTATGGAAGAAATTTTGAAACAACTCTTAGAAGCTAAGGCAATTGAGTTACCTCCTATTAGACAACTAGATACTATTGCTCATTGGTATAAGGCAGGTCAACATTGTGCATATCATAGAGTGGGAGGACATTGGATGAATTCTTGTAAAAAGTTGAAACATGTAGTTTAGGATTTGATTGATGTGGGATGTATTGACTTAGGCAATTCTCAGGCAGTGAATAATCAAGTACTTGTCCAAAAAACTGTAACTACCAATCAACATATAGGAATATTTAAAGATCCATTGACAAAACATAATCAACAAGCAACAAATCAGGTGGATCATCAGACTGAGTCTCCTCCCTATGGTTATATGGTTGGAATGGTTGGGATAACTACAAGAAGACAAGTTGAGACTCAACATCCTCAGCAAGGACAAAATCTTGTGTTACAACCCAGTTCAGTTTTGAAGAACAATCAAGGAAAAGTTTCAAATACAAGGACTCCACCTATTGTATTGAGACCACAACCTAAGGTTTCATTTGATCTCCAAAAGAAATTGGCTAGTACTTCAACAAAGATTTCAGTTTTAGAACTCCTTCAAACTTTTTCCAACCATAGAGATGCTTTGATGCAATTTTTAAAGCAACAATCAGTTCCTTCAGATATTTCTCCCAATGCTATAGTTTATGTCGTAGGTTCTCTTGGGATACATCATATCTCATTTTTGGATGATGATAAACTTTTCTCAAACTTGCAAGAAGATTCTTCACTTTACATAACTGCACTTATTGGGGATACTTTTATCAATTGAATTTTGATTGATAATGGTTCTTCCCTCAATTTGTGTACATATCAATTCTTTCAAAAATTTGGATTAAAAGAAGAATATTTGACAAAATTTGATATCATTATAAAAGCTTTCAACAATGTGTCCCAAGAATCCTGTGGTGTCATATCTCTTCCTCTTAAAGTTGGGACTAAAACATTGGATACTTTGTTTTTTGTGGTACATTGTCCTACATCTTTTAATATTCTTCTTGGACGTCCTTGGATTTATGTAATGAAGATCGTTCCTTCTATTCTTCATCAGTGTCTCAAGTTTGAGTTTAAGAATTAAGTTATCACCATTCCAAGCGACCCTCGACCATTTGAATTTTGTTCAAATGTAGAGCGAGCTCGATCTGAGTTCAACCTATGTCCCTCAATCTCTTCAATGGTCTCTTCATGCTCCTCATCTCAAATATCACAACAATTTCAAAATTTAAAAATGAGTGAGGAACATATCTTAAAATTTTCATCAGGATCATGATAATTAGTTCCTTCAAGAATCTCTTATGAATCTAGCTAAGCTACCACCATCACCAAGAACCATGGGTTTTCCCTATAATAAAGGTGATGTTGTACACTTTGGCATGTATACCTTTGTCTTTGTAGGAACTGCCTTCAAGAATAAGATACGTGGTAGCAACCCCTCTCTCATTGAGTGTTCTTTTGCTCATTGTTACCTTTCCAATGATTACCCACTTCCTAAACAAATTCTATCTAGTATGGGATATGTAGGTAAAGGCTTGGGTCCACAACAGAAGGGCATTCAAGAGCCTTTCAATATCAAGATCTATCCTGGGAGATGTGGCATAGGATTTATACCTAGTAAAGACTAACCTTTACCATTTGATAATGATGATCATCTTATGACTTACACTGAATAAATGGATTATAAAAAGTTAGGAGTGGGTGATGAGGATGACGGTCCACCTTATTCTTCAAATGTCTTGTTTTACAATAATATTGATTCTGTGTGTTCTAAAAGTAAACCTTCAATTTTAAAAGAGAATCCTCCTTCGCTATCCTATAGTGATCTTGCGAAGTTAGGAATTGTTCCTCCTTATGTTTAAAAGAATGGTTATGTTCGAGAGTGCATTGATTATAGTGCTATGGTTGCCAAAGAAAGAGCTATGAAGGAGCCTCTTCATAATTCTAATTATCGATAAGTCTTACCTTTTAGAGATTTCTTTGACAAAACAGTCCATGGCATGCCTATTATTTTTGTTAAGAAAGACGACACACTTAGATGTTGTGTCGACTTTCGTTTTACTTGCTTAAATTAATTAATTAAAATTGTATTAAGTAAATTAATTAATAATAAAACATAAAAACAAATACAAATTACATCGAATAAATTAATCATCATTTAGTTATGCACTTGTATTTCCATTGCATCCATTTGCTCACTCATATTGCATTGTTGCTTCCCATCCTTTTGCATTGTCTACCTGACACTTAATTCAACTTGCATGCTTGAATGTCATATTTTTCATGGTTGCTTGTTCATGACTACTTGTTCAAATAGCTTTTTGGAGATTCATGATAATGGCATGTGATGATACCTAGTTAGGTCGTAGCTCACATACATTGCACTCTCACTAGTGTTTTGATGCCTAGTGAAGCCCTAATCTAGATTCCATGCATTTTTATCCCTTCTTCTCTTCTCATCTTCCTTTGCTCTTTTCTTATCTTATTTCTTATTCTTGTGTCCCTTGACTTTGAAATTTTTTACAATGACCATCATCTCTCTCCAAAGTCAATGAATACAATCCTCTGTTGGTATATCCTTTTCCTTTGCATAATTCTTATTTCTCGTTTGTCTTCTTTGTCTAAACAAGGATATACATTCTTCTCTCCTTTCATTGCACATTTCCTCCCTCTTGATTTTTCAATAATTGAAGTCAGGCACACATGCACAATTATTTGCTTCTCATTTTCTTCCTCTCTTTTCTTCTAGCACATGCACACACTCACATTGTGTTATGCTCAGATTGACTTGGTCTATATATATTCTTACACACCCCTATCTAGTAGTACTTGCTAAAATTCATTATTCACATGAACAATAGCATATTCCCCCTTCAGGTTACGCTTCTTTTGACTTAGTGGTATTAACATCCCATTACAAGATAAGCTCCTTGACCATTTCAGTAGGTCTCGACATACATCCTAGCGGGTAATCGCCCCACAATAGTCACTAGCGAGCAATCATCCATAGTGGGTTACGCTCCATCATTTGATCATTTGAGCAATCACCCATAGCGGGTTACACTTCATATTTTTGCCCATCTATCCATCTTAGCGAGTACTACACCCATAGCGGATTTTCACTCCACACTTGGACCATCCTTTTCGGCATAACACCCTTCATTCAGGGTTCTTGATCAACTTCTCTCATTTTCTATGATTGACCTTCTTGGGAGATGTTCTTCTTCTTGTTGTTATTTTTGTTCTTCTTCTCCCCTCTTCCCTCCTTCTTTCTTCCTCTTTCTTCTATTCATCCATGTGTTTCATGCTAGTTGCATTAGATTCATGTTGTACCTAGTGATATTTATTCTGTTATTTGTTTGCTTGATTTGTTCTTCATGTATTTGTGTTTTGCTTTTTCTTTCTTTACCTTTTTCAATTTTCTTAAGGAAGTTCCTTTCCTTTCAAAACTTGAGGGGGCACCCTAGTCATAGAGGCATTAATGGTAGTAGTGTCTCGCCTTGTGTGCAAAAGTCTAGAGTGTCCCTCGCAATACCTCTTTTACACCATCTCTTTGTCCAAACTTGGACACCCATTTTATATATTTGTTGTCTTCTTGCTCATAGGAGTCTATATCTTTCTTTGATACATTTACTTGGCCTTAAATACATCAAATAGGGGGCAAAATATAAACACATAAGTTTGACCTACTAAGGTGAGTAATTTTACCTAGATCATTTGTTTTATCCTTGGAAAAGTATAGTTACATTTGAGCTAATTTTCCCCTACAAAATATTATCCATTCCTCCTAAGTCTTATACCATTAGATCGGTCTCAAAATGAGCTTTCCAACGGTATATGATATGACCCATTTTGACTCCATTTGACCCTCTAAAATGCATTAAAACTACATGGGGGTCTAGTTGGTGTGAAATTTCAGTCCGTTTTTATGGGGCACGATTTTGCATTTTAGGGTTTTATCTTAAGAAAACCCTAATTTTCAAAGTTGATATTTTTAAGGTCAGTTGTGCTTAGTTTTTTCCATCCATTCTTCTTTCAAATCCACTATATAAGGAGGGTTTGAAATCTTCTTTTCCCCAAGTATCAATCCAAGCAAGTTCATTTTCTAACCAAGCAATAACAACAATTCTTGATTAAAGTTCTATTTTCTTGAGGTCTTCTTCTTCTTCTTCCACAAGCAAGCTAACTCACAAGTGTGAAGTGTGATCTATTAAAGCTTTATTTTCTTCTGCATTAGATTGTTGATTGTTATTGCTCGCTTTGGTGGATTTGTGTTGAAGCCCTAAGGAGAGATCAACTATTTAGGAGGTCTCAACCCTTCTGCTTGCTTCCTCGCTCTTTGCTAAGTGATTTCACTCTTTTGTATGCATGTTTATATTTTCTAAATCATCCATTAGTCATTTCACATTGATTTGAGGTTTTTTACCTAGCTTTTGCAAAATCGTGCCTAGGCCTCTACGGGATACAATTTTGTCGATGCGATATCACAGTTGCCTGTTACGGGGTGCAATTTCGCTCAAAAAAATTTTGGGGGTAAACTACTATTCCAAACTTTATATTTGCATCATAGGCTGCATATAGGACATAGTGTTGTATTTTATTTTGTGGTTCCATCATTTTATTTCGCTATATTCTGTTATGCTTGTTCATCTTCCAAAGGTCAATATCTACTTTTGTTTTCAAAATGTCAACTAAAAGGACCTAGGGGGATATAATGTTGCAGCTTCAAGCATTTTTGTACAATAGCCTAAGTAGGCCCCCTAATGCTGATTATATTTTCCAAGTGTTTGTCAGGTTATCTTGCAAGAACATAAATTATTGATATCATTGGATAAAGGATAAAAAACAAGGATCAACCACCAGATAAGATAAGTGTTCTAGTTAATCTTTAGGTTGTTTGTTGAGTGTAAACTAATTTTGTTATATAACCTAGATCTAATTTAAAAGGAATATATTTAATTGATTTCTAGGCATTTGAAGGATAAACAACATATAGTGTGCACTTATGGTTAATTTTGTTTGTGCATATTCTCTTGAGCCCTTGCTTGAAGGTTTTTTGTCTTGAAACCCTAGGGTTAGAAAATAATCACTCTAGGGTTAGCTCTTGTGTTCTTGCATTCTATATTTCTGCATTGTCCTTTATATTTCATAGCATAGATATAGAAAGACCAAACATAGGTGATTTTCATTAATCAAATACATCAAACATTCTTGAAAATCCTGTGGACTTGGAGCGAGTCCTTAAAGTCGTTCCTAGTGAACCCTTTCCCCCTTTAGCACTGAGTGTAGAGAACAACATAGCCCCATGGTTCACCTCAAGGCTTTCTCTTTTTTGCAATCCAACCTTGAGAATCGTACGTGGTAGGGTGGTTTTCCCCCTCTACATATTTGGTGAACCCAACGTGAACACCTCCTTTTCTTTTAAACCTTTAAACAAGATCATTAAATTTATTTGTGTGATTGGAGAATCTTAATAATATTTTTAAAATCTTTTTGTTTCTGTTGTTAGCATTCTCTTCTATCCTTTCGCTTTTCTAATGGCTCCTGTCCTTAGAAGTTAGTGAAAGCATCTTGAATCTGATTATATTCCTCTAAAATATGATCATATTGATAGAGAAGATCCTAACATAGATCCAGAAGAGCAAGACAACATAAAAACTAAGATGAGTTTTGATCTTTATGGGGGACCTAATGGTAGCTTTGCTTTTTCATCATTTGAGCATATTTGGGGCTTTATGAAGGCTAATAGGGATAGGATATTGGGAGGCATGGAGTGAGAAGATCACCTCGAAAGAGATGAGACTCCTCCACCTCCTTCAATAAGCTCCTCTATGCTTAACCAGGAAACCCCTTGCCTAAATCAATGCATATTGATAAGTTGAAATCAGTTATTGATACTACTACTACCACCAACATTGGAATGAATATGCAAGCTCCTCCAATTAGTAGTGTCACTCAAAAGCATTTTCAATTTCTTCCTCAATCTTCTAATATCAACACTTTTGCTTATGTTCTTCCCAATGTTAGTTGTCCACTTTCACAAGGTGCCACATATAACAATAATATTCATACTTCCAACTTGAATCAAACATTGGTTCCTCAATACACATATGGGAATCTAGGAACAATGCATAATAGTAATCCAAAAGTACAAAATTTGGCAAATATGGTGAAGCAGTTGGTTTCAAAAGTCAATATGATTCAACCTTCAAGTTTTACTTACAGTTATAAGGAAATGTGTAATCAGCCATTGGTTCCTATTGTTTTTGCTAGGCCTTACCCTAAGCACTTTCCTATGGATCTATAAAGAGATAAAAGATCCAATAGAGCATTTAAGAATATTTAGAACAACTTGCCATGATCTCATTTATGATGATATGTTGTTTGAAACATTTCCTAAGAGACTTGGTGGCATGGCGTTAGATTGGTATTATAAGTTACCTAATTATTCCTTAAAGAGTTTTGAAGAGACAACAAAATTATTTGTTCGGCAAATTGGTGCTTACATTGAGAAAGAAGTGACAATGAAAGATGTTTATAATTTAAAACAAAGTAAAGAATAAACCTTTTTAGAATTTTTGGCTCGTTGGAGAAGTTTATTTGGACTTCTAATATATACTTTACCTCTTAAATATATGCTTGAGATATTTATTAGTAATTTACAAGAATAGTTATCTTATGCATTAGATACTACTACTATTACATCTTTTGATCAAGCAATTGATTTAGCAAGGAAAGTAGAATAGGCTCTCATCAGGAGAGGTCAACTCAAAGTTAAGGAAGAGAAACCTACTAAGTCTCAACATAAAAATGGACATATAGAAGGTGATAATGGAATGGATAGTAGGCATGCTAATAATGTTACTAACAACCTACAAAATATAGTACTTCAAAAACCTCCACAAAGAAATTTTACAAGGCTTAATATATCTATGGAAGCAATTTTGAAACGACTCTTAGAAGCTAAGGCAATTGAGTTACCTCCTATTAGATAACTAGATACTACGGCTCATTGATATAAGGTAGGTCAACGTTGTGCATATCATAGAGTGGAAGGACATTGGATGAATTCGTGTAAAAAGTTAAAACATGTAGTTCAAGATCCGATTGATGTGGGATGTACTGACTTAGGTACTTCTCATGCAGTGAATAATCAAGTACCTGTCCAACAAACTATAACTACCAATCAAGATATGGGAATATTTAAAGATCCATTGCCAAAACATAATCAACAAGAAGCAATTCAGGTGGCTCATCAGAATGAGCCTCCTCCCTATGGTAATATGGTTGGCATGGTTGGGATAACTACAAGAAGACAAGCTCAAACTCAAAACCCTCAGCAAGGATAGAATCATGTGTTACAACCCAATTTAGTTTTCAAGAACAATCAAGGAAAAGTTTCAAATACAGGGACTCCACCTATTGTATTGAGACCACAACCTAAGGTTTCATTTTATCTCCAAAATTAGTTGGCTAGTACTCCAGCAAAGATTTTAGTTTTAGAACTCCTTTAAACTTCTTCCAACCATAGAGATGCTTTGATGGAATTTTTAAAGCAATAATCAATTCCTTCAGATATTTCTCACAATACTATAGTTGATGCCATAGGTTCTCTTGGGATACATCATATCTCATTTTCGAATGATGATAAACCTTCCTCAAACTTGCAAGAAGATTCTTCACTTTACATAACTACACTTATTGGGGATACTTTTATCAAGCAAAATTTGATTGATAAGTTCTTCCCTCAATTTGTGTACATATCAATTCTTTCAAAAATTTGGTTTAAAATAGGAGGATTTGAAAAAACTCGATATCATTATAAAAGATTTCAACAATGAGACCCAAGAAGCCTGTGGTGTCATATCTCTTCCTCTCAAAGCTGGGCCTAAAATATTGGATACCTTGTTTTATGTGGTACATTGTCCTACATCTTTTAATATTCTTCTTGAACATCCTTGGATTCATGCAATTAAGGTCGTCCCTTCTACTCTTCATCAGTGTCTTAAGTTTGAGTTTAAGAATCAAGTTATCACCATTTTGAGTGACCCTCGACCATTTGAATTTTGTTCAAATGTAGAGCGAGCTTGATCTAAGTTCAACCTATGTCCCTCAATCTCTTCAATGGTTTCTCCACATTCCTCATCTCAAATATTAGAGCAATTTCAAAATTTAAAAATGAGTCTTAAATTTTTCATCTCAATATCATGATAATCAGTTTCTTCAAGAATCTCTTATGGATCTAGCTAAGCTGCCACCATCACCAAGAACCATGGGTTTACTCCATAAGAAAGGTGATTTTGTACACTTTGGCACGTGTACCTTTGTCTTCACAGGAACTACCTTCGAGGATAGGATACATGGTAGCAACCCTTCTCCTGTTGAGTGTTATTTTGCTCATTATTACATTTCCAATGATTACCCACTTCCTAAATAGATCCTATCTAGTATGGAATATGTAGGTAAAGGCTTGGGGCCATAATAGAAGGGCATTCAAGAGCCTTTGTATGTCGATATATGACCTGGGAGATGTGGCATAGGTTTTATACCTATTAAATACCAAACTTTACCATTTGACAATTATGATCATATTATGACTTATGCAAAATATATGGAGTATCAAAATTCGGGAGTGGGTGACGAGGATGATGGTCCCCCTTATTCTTCTTATTGAGGTATGATTTTGTCTAGTTACAAAATCACCCTACAGTTAGGATTTAAATCCTCTCTTGTAAAGAAAAATATACTTCTCCAAGGTTCTTTCACTTTAATGTGTTATGTGTATTATGATAATATGTCAATTAGTGCATAGCATATCTCAGATATTAACAATCAACTGTTAACAAGGGGCCTAGCATAACAAGTAACTTGTTGTCGAAATCATTATTTGCATTTTATTAGTAGAATTTACTTCCTCAAAATGAATGAATCTACCTTTTACAATCAATATTTCAAAATGCAAAAATATCTTAAAACACCAAATTTAATTAAAATGCTTTAATCTTATATTAGAATTGCATGAATGTATTTTAAAGCAATTTAATCAAACTAACATAAATCTCTCATGAATGAAGTTTAAAATCAAATTGAATGATAAAGTAAAACCATGATTATATAAATGTAGAACACATTTTATAATCTTTATGTTAAGGCCTTTAAAGTATTTTAAACTTTGTAATATTTGCTTCTTCTCGTAAGATAAGACAAATATATTTGAATTCTAATTATAAAGTTTACACTTTATAATATTGAAAATTAGAATTCATATAATCTTTTAAAATCAAATATTTATTTATTCAAATATTTGAACTAAATAAATATACATAAATAATACGTATGAATTATAATTATAAAGCTTTGTATTTTATAATATGAAAATTAGAATTCATGTAGTTTTCCTGAATGTGATGTTTGATGTTTATTTATTAAATTAAATTTTTGAAGTAAACAAATTTAAACCTTTCAATAGTATACTTTGCACTTTATGATTTGAGATGTGAAAATTTCAATAAAAACAAACTTTTAACAACATAAATAAATCGGAGGTCCAAGGTTCAAATCTCGAGCCTTGCCGGACTAAACGCTTGTCCCTTTCTTGGTGCTTTCAACGGCGTAAAAGGTTTAAAATGATTGTGGCATGGTGGTTATAGGGGCGGACTACGCGAAGATCTGTGTGGCGGCTTTCGGGCGGACAACGCAGAATATTGTGGCGGCCATAAAAGTTGGACAACCTGTCGGATTCGTGGCGGCTACCGATTCCACTATATAAATACAAAAAAAAAAACCAAAAAAAAACAACATAAATAAATTCTCCATATAATCAATACTCCATATAATCATTATGTCTCTGAAATTTATTTGATATTTATTAACTTAAGTATTTGACCTAAATAAATTTTATAACCCTTTATGTAAATATGAAACTTTGAATTTCAACTTAGGGTTTTAATAAAACAAATTCCATGAACTTATAAATTTTATGTAACTGAAAATCTAGAGTTCATATATTTCCCTCCAATGTGAAATTTATTCACACAATAAATTCGACCTTAACCTAGTTACGAAATTGAAATTCTTTAATAACAATAAACTAGGCTTAAGTTTAAATTTTAATGCATCAAATAAATTTAAAAAAATTTAAAGTAAAGGAATAAATCAAAATTAAAACCTCGGATAATTTGCTACAGTATAAAAGAAAGAAAGAAAACTTTAAAACCAGATTCTAGCTTACCAACATTCACACAGTCCTACCAAGAACTTGATGCTATCTTCAATGGAATTTATGATTTTAGATTATATCGAATAATTTATAAATTCAAAACACCACAACTATGCTTACTTTGACAAAATTAAATTCGATATAATTGGCAGATCTTACAAAATAATACCCCAAGTATGTATCCTTCAGTCATAGTAGCTCTCTCTGCAAATCAATCTTCTATCTTGCTTCTTCAATCTTTTCTCATTTTTCTTCCAACCTGTCCGACCCCTTGTTGATCCTCAATTTCTCCTTTTATAATCTCTTGAAATTCGTTATTCTATTTTCTTTTCCGTTCCTCCACAGTTTTTAAAAAGAATTCCAAAGCATCGCTACTATATTTAAATAAAATAAGTATAATAGTTCCAAGTACACTTACTTTATATGACCTATGAATTTCATTTCAATGACTTCGAATGCCTTGAATATTATGGATTGTGCAAATAATTTTTAAAAAAATCATAAAACATATGCGTTATATAAGGAACATAATATCAACTGTGCCCAAACTATATAATAATAAAAGAACCTTTTATTTACTGTTATAACAACCGAAGATTTATTGCAAACTCAACTGCGCATCATTACTACATTTTGATCATCCCATCGTCATTAAAATTATTGCAATGTTAAACGCTTCAACTGCATGCCCAACCACTCTATCACTGTAGTAGGCTTCCAGCGCTACTGTGTATGAATGTTGTACTACAATCATCATGCAACACTGTCGTCACTCTACTAAGCTACCATCGTAATGCTATGTTGTCATTCGGTTGCATTGCCGTCTCAATACTATTATGCTATCATCATAATGCTGCGTCGCTTCAATATCTCATGATGCACAGTAACGACTCCTATTGCGAACCATAATTATTACCATCACGTAACACCATATTTAGCGCAACCAACCTGTCATTATATTGAATAAATTTTACTACTTCTACATCATGATAAACCACCACTATTGTTTATCACATAAACTTCCTTTATAGAATATAGAACATATTCGATGTATCCTTATTACCAGCCTATTATATGTCTGTCACATTGCATCAACATATGTTTCATGTGGCTAATTGCATCTGTTAAGCAGTCGAACCACTTCCATACTGCACAATTTTAATGTGATATTTAACAGCATCTGAATCGCTATTATTACGCACTAAACAACTCCCTTCACTGTTATTATACCGTGAAACTATTATTGTGTTGGTAATGAACTCTTTCCAACCTGTGACCCTGAATCACGCCATGCGTCAGAGTCGTTGTTGCTTCGATGTGACACAAACATCCTTTCTCGACCATGTTGTCAGTGATAAAATCCTACACTGCTAAAATGATGAAAGCATCTCATCCTATGACGTCCTTTTCACATACGTCGGTGATCCACTGTTCAAATATGGTTGCACTTCATCCTCACCACTACGCATCACTACCTCGGGAGTATTTGTGTTCTCCATTAACATCTACAAAAATCATTTATGCGCCCATCCTCCATTTCACTGCCTCTATTTTGAAACATCTTTGCCTCCATAAAATAAACTTATAATTTATTGCATTGCACCTTTATCTTGTATGCTTCGCTATCCATGAAACCATGCATGTCGAGTAAGTGGCTGCATACCACGAAACTGCACTGTGAACACCTTCTAAATCATGCCATCAGTCTTTCACTACGCATATTCATGATCATTCCACTTCGTTATGATCCCACATGCATTGGGATATGAACACCATATGCCTTATAATGGGCCTAACTACTTTCATTATTTGATTCGGTCAAAGCCACAAGCTCTCTAAGTCACGCTCCTTAAATGCTCGCACTTGCCTTGAAAGATGCAACCTCCACATATCCTGGAAATCATGCTCGCTTATCTCGAAAACCTGTAAACATAAGATAAAATATTTTATTAATCAAAATAAAAAGCAACAATATCAATCAAAATATAAAGCAACAATATCGATAAACATAATGAACAAAAAGGTAAATCATGAACCTAACAAAATAAAAGAAACATAACAAACAAAAACATAATCCTAACAACATATAACATTATAATAAAACAAACTAACATATAACACCAAAGTTCATATATCAACTAAAACAATTACGAACACCATAACCACTAAAACGAAAATATAATAAAATAATTACAAAAAATCAAAACATATAATAACCTAAAGAACATATCATAAAATAATAAAATCGTAATAATAACATAACAAAACAAACCTAAACAAAATAATATAAAATAACTATAAAACAAAACATAAGAACAATATAATAAAACAAACTAACATATAACACCAAAGTTCATATATCAACTAAAACAATTACGAACACCATAACCACTAAAACGAAAATATAATAAAATAATTACAAAAAATCAAAACATATAATAACCTAAAGAACATATCATAAAATAATAAAATCGTAATAATAACATAACAAAACAAACCTAAACAAAATAATATAAAATAACTATAAAACAAAACATAAGAACAATATACATAAAACAATAAAATTATAACATACAAAATACAACAAAACATAACATACTACTCTTTACCCACACAACATAACCATATGAGAACAAAAAAAAAACCATTAAATCATGAGATAAAATTCGACATCGAAACCAATTACAAGACAATTTTTATGAAGATGGACTTTTTGACATCATGATGATGACAGTCAACAATAAGTGAAAACAAAATTTGGAACAATTTTTCAAAATTCAATTCAAATTTAAAGTGGGTCTCCAATTTTGGGGTTGTTGTGAAGGAGTCACAACACTTCTGATGTCGTGTTTTACAATATGATTGATTCTATGTGTTCTAAAAGTAAACCTTCTATTTCAAAAGAGGACCCTCCTTCGCTATCATATAGTGATCTTATAAATTTAGGAATTGCTCCTCCTCATGTTAAAAAGAATGTTTATGTTAGAGAGTGAATTGATTCTCATGCTATGGCTTCCAAAGAAAGAGCTATGAAGGAGCCTCTCCGTAATCCTACTTATAGATAAGGCTTACCTTTTAGAGATTTATTTGAAAAAATAGTCCATGGCATGTCTGTTGTTTTTGTTAAGAAAGATGACACACTTAGATGTTGTGTCGACTTTCATTTTGTTTGCTTAAATTAATTAATAATAAAACATAACAACAAATAAAAATTGCATCAAATCAATTAATCATCATTTAGATATGCATTTGCATTTCCATTGCATCCATCTGCTCGCTCATATTGCATTGTTGCTTGTCATCCTTTTGCATTGTCTGCCTAATACTTAATTCAACTTGCATGCTTGAATGTCATATTTTGCATGATTGCTTGTTCATGATTGCTTGATCATATAGATTTTTGGAGATCTTGCGATAATGGCATGTGATGATACCTAGTTAGGTTGTAGCTCACATGCATTGCACTCTCTCTAGGGTTCTGATGCCTAGTAAGATCCCCACCTAGGGCTTTCTTCTTCAATCTTATTTCTTGTTTTTTACTTCTTCAAATGCCTTCCTTAATCTTGGAAATAATGAGAGTATCTCTTAGATCAAGGGTGATAGTTCGTTAATATTTCCTTGTCACTTTTCCATTGCTCTTCATTTTTTTTTCTTCCTTTGATTTTGACAAGGAAATACGTGTGTTTTTTTTCCTTCCTTATTAAGTTGTCTTCTCAGCACAATTGCACACACTCATTGTCTCATTTTATGCTCTAAATCCCTATCGAGGGTAGCACTCATCTAATATATATTTTATCCTTATATCATATCCCACATGGGATAACTATACATCCTAGTGAGTATCTTATAGGATATGATCTTCTATCAGGTTATACTCCCTTTTGACTCAGCGGTCTCAACACCCCATTACAGGATAATCTCCTTGGCCATTTTTAGCAGGTCTCAACATACATCCTAGTAGGTAATCGCCCCACAATAGTCAATAAGAGAGCAACCATCCATAGCGGGTCAGAATCCAACACCTCATCCCTCTTGGTGAGCACTACACCCATAGCGGGTTTAGCTCCCATCTTTTCTAGTACGATTCATAGTATTTAGTCACATTGGTCCCTTGCGACCTACGCTAATTTCAATACTATGTTTTGCCCATCCTTATCTATTTCATATGGATGACCTTTGGATAGTGTTCTTATTTGTCTTTCTTCTTCATATTCTCTCTCTTCTTCTTCTTCATATTGTTGGTTTTCTTTCCTTGTGTTTTTTTTATGTTTTTTTTTCTTCCATCCATTTTCATCCATGCATTTCATATAGCCTTGCATTTAAGATAGATTGCATACATAAAATATCAAATTAAATAACATCTAAGATAATAATAAAATCACATGCACACTTCACAACACATAAAAGAGAAAGCAACTATATATTACTCGATGAAAAATAGAGAGATACAATCATTTATAGTTGGTGTACCACAGTCCAATCTCAATACACTCAACCAATCCCTAGGGGTGCATGCCATAATCAAAATTGGTATGTCATCTTGATCCCTAGCCTAGCTCTAAGAGCCTATCTCCTCTACTCCACCTGAAGTAGGAGGTGGTCCAAGTAGCCACATACCCATGGACAATGATGTCGAGAATGTCTGTGATCGAGATCGTGACCTACTAGCTGACTAGAGGGACAAAGGGAGTGTCACTATCTACCCCATTGGTACCACCTGGTAGTACATGATCTCATAAAAGGTAGCCCATTGAATGGCCACTTCCAACCTCTCCCCTACCCTCTGTAGCTCCACCTATATAAGGTGAACTATGTCGCTAGCCTAGCTACTCCCAATGATAGCCATCCCGTTTGCTTGAGCTCTTTGGCACTCTGTATTCAGATGACTCACCTCTCCTTAAATAAAATTGACCTTTGCTCGAGTTGCATCCCTCTCCCTCTCTACGATGCTTAGCGAGCCTCACAATCCCTTGATCCTCATGGACATATCCTCCTAGAGCAGGTCCACGTACCTCTGTAGTATCACCACCTATGCCCGTAGTGCCTCTACCTCCTCCCTTGGATCCCCTCGTCCTGGAGCCTGACCTTGGATAGCGGCTGCTAATGTGGATATCTCTCTTGATCCTCCACCTGGTAGTACCCTAACCTTTGTGGGGGTAACTTTGGATGCCCCTATCTCCCTGGTCTTGGCAGCATTGGTGTCCTGCATCACTAGCTCAATCCTAATCCAAGTCTACCTTTGTCTCGGGGTTACTGGTCCTTGTTGAGCCCTCTCTGTGGCCCTATGAGCTACCTATTGAAATGCTCATTGCATGGCCAAGCCCATCACCTGGCACCTCTGTATCATAACTAGTGGGGATACCCTACGGGGCATGAATCCTTTGTACCACCACCAAGAGCCGAAGGCCGCTCCTGCATCATCCACCTTGGGATCCACGTAAGGAGGATCTAGGTCCTCCTCGACCCACCTAGCTAGTTTGGGTCCACCTCCTACCCCTATCGAGTCTCGATAGACTCTCTGGTACCAATGATACCCTAGGTCTGGGATGCCCTGCAAGATCCTAAACTACCTCAGGACTTGATCAAACTGAAAGACCTTTGGCTCCCCCTTCTTTGTCGTCATCCACTTGATCCTCCTAATCCTCACCAGCTCTTTCCTATCCTTAACCCATCATGGGTGTAGAAACTAAGGTCACCATAGTATCTTGACCTCCCTCGGCTCGTTTACTATCTGCCTTGCTAGTGGCAGATATTCAGCGTAGGTCCTTATGGCCTGCTCTAGGGATCTAGACCATCTGTATATTGTTAGTCACTCTGAACTTGGAAATGGACCTGGTAGTGCATCTAGTCTCTACATCGCTATATGCTCCTAGCTCCATACCTAGATCAAAGTTGTACACACTATCCCTGTATGATGCTTGTACATGATGTTGTACAATATCCTATACAAACGGGTAAACACATATGGACCCCATGTGAACCTAACTCTCTAGTTTTGCATACCTACCACTACACCCATCATCACCCATAGTAGATGTCACCTGCTAGTGTGGCACATCAGCATACCCACAACCACCCCGTAGAGCACGGTTGTCAATGGGTCTACCCCATATCACCCCACCAGGTCATCTATGACTATGATGCTCTCATACTTGGGAGGTCCAGCCCCTCAAAAATCGTTGCAAGGTCACTGGTCTCCCTCACACTTTGTAATCTACTCTCCCCTTGATGGGGATGCGCAAGATGCACCACACATCCTCTAGTGTGATGGTCATCTCTCCCGTGGGTAACCGAGAGGTAGATGACTTCGAGTACCACCTCTCCGTTAGTGTTGTCAATAGAGCCCTATCTGTCTCCACCCGAGGTAGTCTAGCCAGGTGGTTTAGCCCCATCACTGCTAATGGATCCCTCTCTACCTATTTGAGTACCTCTAGCTCTACCTTTATGGAGCCTGCTCTCCACTCACAGCTCTTTAGTACCCTAAGCTACAATAACAATGAAATAAGAATTTTTCCATTAATAAATTTAATTAAAAACTTAACACATTAAAATTAACTAATACTCAGGTGTTGTAGGTGAGTTGGAGAGGAGAGGGCAATCCTCCAAGGTAGGTCCCAAGTTCGAATCTCCACCCTACCAAAACGTTGAATTGGGTACCTAAAATCCAATTGATAATGTTGGTACGAGCAGGGTTGGGAGCGACTCCCGGGTGACTTTGATGGTGTAGAACCCCCTGGTCGCAGTCTCTCAGACCAATATGGCCCTGCAAGGAATTTTTCGCTTACAAAAAAATTAACTAATTAATTTAAAATAAATTAAAATTCATGGCACAGTCAAATTTCACATCTTTAAAGTTATTTGCTTGCATCCTTTTCCCTTCTTCCTTTCATTTTCTTTTTCCCTCTTTTATTTTTCCTTTTTCGACGAAATCGTGCCCACTAGGCACGTTTTCATGAAATCACGCCTGGTCAATTTTTTCCAGGTGTGATTTTATCGCTGCTACCCAGGGCAAAATCGTGACTGAGCTGCAAAATCGCGCCCAGGTCATACCTAGCAAAATCATCGATTTTTGCAGAAAATCGCTAAAAAAATGCATGAACAAATTGGAAAAAAATTGAAATGTAGGAAGTGGTTTTCAATCCTACTTGTGCCCACTCTACTTCCATGTTAGCTTCGCCCATCACAATCGTTGAATGGTGTATTGGTAGTGCCATATCCTATGTTTCTCTAGAGCTCCTTTCTTCTCCCTTGTGTGGTTAAAATGAATTAGGGTTTTCCCCCCTTTTCACTTTTAATCTTATTTTCGCGTGCTCTTTCTCCTTTTGGGTTTTCTCACTTCTTCTTCATCTGAGTCTACCTTTTCAAGTTTTTATGAGGAACGTGTCCCTCATAAAACTCGAAGGGGCATCCTGGAATTAGAGGCATTAATGTCCTAAATTCCTCGATTTGTGCAAAGTATGAAAGTGTTAGGAATAACATTTTTTTTCCACCATCCCTTTCTTCTAAACCAACCTCCCCATTTTTTCTTGTTGTCTTTTATCCGCGAGTATTTACATCTTTTCTTTGACACATTTATTAGGCCATAAATGCGTCAAAGAGGGGGTAAAATGTAGACATAGAAAATTGACCCATTTTAGTGGGTAATCTTCCCTGAGCCCTCTAGGGGACCCCTTAGACTTGCCTAGGGCAAGGGCAAGGCTTTCCCCCTGTTTTGCTTGTTTTTCCTCTCTATGCGAAATCACACCCGGTCCTTGACGAGGACTTTACATTGCGATACCGTGGGTGGCCCGAATGAGGCGTGATTTTACCTTTTTAGGGTTGGCATGTTTTATGTTGGTACTCCTTGGTTTTCTTGCTCTTTTTGCCTTCAAATTTGTTATATAAGGAGGGTTTGAATTCACTTTTCACACATAAGTTAACACATGCTCACATAATCGACACTTGATGATTTATTGCTTGCATTTGATTTCTTGCAAAGTGTTTTATTTGGTCTGCATCCTTCTTCTTCTTTTGCAAGTAACTTTGAAGTGTGAAGTTTGATTAATTGTCTGTTGCATTAGATTGTCATTGTTCGCTCTTGGTGGATTGTTGTTGGAGCTCTAAGAAGAGATTGACCATATGGGAGATCTAAAACCCTTATGTTTTACTTCTACACTCTCTGCCAGGTAAATTCACTCTTCTGCATAAATATTTTTATTTTTTGAATGATGTGATCGAGATTCTACACTTATCTTTTATTTTTCACATAGTTCATGCGAAATCATGACTGACTTGTTGCGGGGCACGACTTCATCTTATGTTATCGCAACTGCCCATTACGAGACACAATTTTAATTGAGAAAAAACTGGGGGTGATCTACTTGTTGAGTGGATATTTGCCCCATTGCAAAATCCCCACCACGACAAAATCCCCACCACGATTAGGGTATTAAACTGAAATATCTCTCTTGCAAATAAGTTAAGTATAAAAACAACTTCTCCAAGGTTTCGCTATATAAGCATTGCACATGTGTATTTGAAAATGAAATAATCAAGAATAACAAGTGCTAGAAACAACCCAATGATTTGCAAGTAATAGTTAACAAGGGGCCTACTGGTTTAATTCATATGTGCTTAGTGATTGATTTCCTTAAATTGCAATGAATGTGCATTTGTATGTGAAGATTTGCATGGCCCATTTATGTTGTCACTAATGGAGACTCTGTCTCATTTTGTGCAGATACCAATTTGCCATGTCATCGAAAGTGAAGTTCCCCATCCCCATTGTAGACGTTTTCCCTGCTACACATCACCATAACAAGACCCACTCATTTGATTGGTCAAATTCATAAATAAACCTTTATAGGGTATGTTGTGCTGGAAAAATTACGTCTACAAGGATGTCGATGAGGCAACCTCCTGTATGCAATTGGTTTTGCAAGGGCTCCATTGTATAGTCATCCAAAAACCTGCTTTTCGATGGCTTCCATTATTTTCTTGGTTGTTGTATCCTCCGTTGGTCTCGTGGCATAATTTTGAATGTATTGCCACAACAAGGTAGATTGTCTTCCTCGGCATGCTACCTTTTTCAATCAAGTCTATCCTCTCCTAATATTTTATTATCCTCTTATTCTTCCTCACTTTCTTGATAGTGAACTATTTTAGCTACCAAAGCAACTTCCTTCCCCTTAAAATGATAAGGTGAACCCTAGGTTGGCACTAACTCTAGGTCATCGACTTGAGCTTGCAAGTAGTTTGTGTATCTGGAAGCTTCTAGACACTCCTTTTTACTATGGTCTTTAGTGTTATGCAACCTACATCCCTTTTCCCAAGCCAAATCTGGTAGATTGAAAGTGGAATTAGGTCTACTAGGGCTCACACAAGCGTCAGCTTGGTCGGCTATGGTGTTAGGTACACCCCAATTGTTAGGCGTAGGATTCCATGAACTCCTATTATTATTGAAATTTTGATTAGAACGAGGAGTTTAAGAATTGTGCTTCTGCATGTGGACCACATCATTACTCAGCTTGAGATACATTTTCTTCAATTCCTCAACTTCATAATTATATTCTTTTGGCTAAGGCGTTATGGTACTAGGTCCAAAAGGATTTCCAATACTAGAAGTATCTTGACTTGACCTCAAGGTTTGATTCTAAATGTTTTGGCTCAACACCGAGTTCACACTCTAAAGAGGTGTGGGCATAGGAAATATTTCCAAAGCTTGAACATTGGTCATATTGACTCCTTACGTAGCCATATGATTGTCTAAGAGCAAATATATGGTGGGTGAAATGGTTGTATTCGGATAGGTGGGAATGGATGGATAAGTGGGCATCCATGGATAATATTTATGGTATGGTAGGGCATTCATCATTGGTATTTGAGGTGCCATGACTTGATTCATCATAACAAATTGACTATAAGGACCAAATTGTCCTACCATAGGCATTTGGGGCATCCCTACACCTTGGGGTGTCATTTATTGTTCTATGACCATGGCTTTCGTGTAGGCTTGGGCTAAAATGGTAACCTGAGGATTTCTCCTAGCAAACAAGGAAATCATGGGATCTAACATCCCAAAGCATATTTTCAAGGTAAAGGTCGCATCTATGTTAAAATGGTGAGTCAATCTAGAATAAAGTTTCTAAAATCTCTGATTGAACATTCTAAACGGCTCGTTAGGTGCCCTTTTGGAAGCCACGAATTGATGGTAAATGATAGTGGGATCCAAAGGTAACCTAAACTGATTGAAAAAAGCATTTTTGAGTTGAACCCATGAAGTAATGAATCCAGCGGGGAAACTAATGTACCATTCATAGGACACTTGACCCAAACTCATGGGGAAGAGTCGACATGCGACATCTTCATGATCTACTAATAGTATTGATGCAATTGAATTCATCCTTGTGAATTCTATCTACAACCTATTTTCCTTCCTTTCCATTCCCTTTCCCCTTTAGGCATAGGTAGCTAGGACTTCCCAGGAACTGACCTTCTCTAGAGATTGACCGCCCGACCTCCTGCCTCCACAACCGTTCAATGTTGGTCGAGGTTCACAGGGTGCGCAAACCTTTTTATTTTCATTAGGTGCAAATTTCTAACCAATAATTTTTGGTACACCCAGTGGGACCCTAAGGTCCCACAGTTCAACAATCTAGAGTCTAGTAATACTTTGTTGAGCAATATCTATGTGTTCACCTGGCGACTCCCCTACATAAAGAACCGAGTTTCTATGATCGGTTGCCTTTGAAGTAAATAAGAGCTTGGCAACTCTACTAGGGATCAAGCGAGATTAATGATCAATTGTCCTTTTATTTTAATCTTAAATATTAATTTCTTAGAGGGCTCAAGGTTTGATGAGTAGCCCTGACCTCACTAGCAGAGAACTTATGCTCATATGGCAACTCCAACTTGAAGGAAGAACCCAAAATATTTGAAGGATCAATCCTACAATAGATCATTAGAGCTATCCTTGCTAAGATGACGTAGGTCCCCTTAATATCTCAACTCTACACAACATCCCTAAGGTAGATTTGAAGATGCTTCCTAGCTATGATGGTATAGAAGGTACTACATGTGAACATTGTCAAGACGTAGCCTCTTTGGTTATCATCCACAACATTGTTTTTTAAGGTATCATGCTTAGGGTCCTCACTTTGTCTCTCAAGGAAAGAGCATTTTTGTGGTTCAAATATCTGGAGCATAAAAGCATCCATGTGTGGGTTGACTTAGCAGAAGCCCTCATCAATACATTTGATGCTTTTGTAGATCCTTTCTTATTTCTCACTCAACTCACATTCGTCAAATAGACCCAGTATGAAAGCATGGTTGATTTTAATGTATGCTTCATAAGAGCATGGAGGAGGATAGCCCATGAGGCCAAGCCATCATCTTTTGAGGCTTACCTATACTATATTCGACCTTCAATCCTAACATAAGCCTCCTCATTCAATAGTTGGGAGAAAAGAGGTTCCCACAAATCTTCAAGAAAGCATCCTAAGCTGAAAGTATGTTGATCCAAGCTAGGAAGCTTTCCTATAGGGAAAATCCCCAACCTCTTCCACCCTATACACCCTCAATCCAAAACCTATTACCCCTAAGGCTCATGCTTGTGCAACATCAAGTTATGTTGAATAATTCCCCTTTATATCTCCATGAGAATGCACAATAAATGTAGCAAGAGCAGAGGATGAAAATCCATTGGTTGGAAGAAGAGGTCAATAGCATGAAGAGGAAGCTTTTAGGAGACAAAGATGGACAACTTACTAGTTGGAAATCGTATGCGCAGCAGCCCAATATGCATCCACATGAAAGCAAAAGAAAGGAAGAAGATCAATATTATGGCCTATGTGGAAGAGATCCCTGCTCATTCCCCATGATGGAAAATATCATTACTTATAGCTCTTTACAGGGTTTGGGGAAATGAGAGAAGGAAAAATAGGAAACTTCTCTTATGGGGTATCTGACGAGTAAACTGAATTGAAAACACACTAACTAATTCTTATTTCCAAGTTGTGCTTAAATAGCACTATTTACAACAATAATCTTCCAAATTAGGAAGATGCTCATCCATAACTATGACTAAGCACTCAAAAGCAATTTGTTAACTCTAACTAAGCTAACAAATCCAATCCAAAGACTATGTCATCCAAATGTGTCGACATTTACAAATTGAAATTGGATATTATTAAATCACACCTAAACTTAGGACTTAATACTTAATTAAATAAGTAAAATCTAACACCTAGTCTAGAACACACATTCTAACTTAGACTTAGGAATTTAGGCTTTAGTAAATGATAAAATAAACTAAACCTAATAAACAATAGCCTAGATATAATTATGTCCACATCATACCTCTCCACCATAGAATAATTGGACTCCAATGCTTTGAAAATAGGGGTGAGAGGGTGAGATATTGCACACTGAAAATAAAGCTGACTGAGATGCTGAATAAGATCATGAAGGCCATGAGTCACAGTTGATGCTGGAGTAGAATTTCGTGGTCCATATCGATCACCAATATATGTAGGAACTTGATGAGGTAAGGATGAAGCACCAATAGTCTACAGTTGAGCCAGTGTAGTCTACTATAGAACAAGAACTAGTGAAGATGGCAATGAAGAAGGTCGCTCTAAAATAGAAGGAAGAAGAGTAGGAGCAGCAGGAGGAGGTGTTGATGAAGAACTCACCTTTGTAGGAGGAGGCAATGCAGTGGAAGATGATGAAAATACCACCTTGGAAGGAGGTAGTGCAGCGAAAGCAAGTGTGTCATGAGGCCTATTGAAGACTAAGGCTATCTTCTCTGGTAGATAATAATTAGGTATAATTATGGTCTATGGTTGGGAGTGAAGACAATATTTTCTATGCTTATGATGCAATGAGTAGGTATGATTGTATGCATCATATATAGCCCTTTTATAAAACTGGTAGGACTGCATAAGAATAAGACCACAATAGTCCATGGGAGTCACATCATAGGTGACTCTATCCACATAATGAGACCCAAAAGCAAATGACACAGTGTAAGTCTTTGTGATGTAGGAGTTAGAATCCATATACTTCCATCCCAATGGATAAGGACAAGGATGTGGTTCCATAGGTAATTTGAGCCTATCGATAATAGATTACGCAATAAAATTGGTTTGCGACTCATTATCGATAATACAATCCATAAAGAAGTCATGAGTGAGGTGGGCTTTGGTGATAAACAAATGGTCACAACCACTTTTTTATGTAGCAGTGTAACATTGTTCAGTTTACCTCTCAATTCATCATATGCTCTCCCTTCTCCCATAACCAAAATGGGAGATTTTTGGGGTTCCTCCATTATATGTTGTACAAGTAAGTTATTATGTTTTCTAAAACACTCATATTCTAAGTGTCCCTGTCTCTTACAATGGTTACAATATTTACTTGCATTATAAGAATTAGAATAAGAAGAGGAGGAAGAAGAAGAACTAGAAGGAGATGGAGAATAATTGGAAGGCATCTTGGCCTTCAAATATTGTTGTTGATTTGAAGAACGAGAAGCTTCTTGTGCTCGAGTGGCAAACTTCTCTTCGACTAGTTGTGCATTGTTGAAGGCTGCATCAATTTTTTCCAAGGGAGTATATTTGAGCTCCCTATACAAGTGCTCTTGAAGGCCACTTGTAAACTTTACAATCAAGTCATCTGCAAGATCTTTCACGCGAAGCAAAATGCATAACCTATTGAAAGAAGACATATTCCTACGCAGACATATTATAAGTTTGGCATAATCTACACCACTTTACTCTCAATTCTCTAACATAATTAGAAGGATAAAAAAAACCTTCAATGCTTGGACTAATTCTTCCCAAATGGTAATGGGATTTTGGTCTTTTTTTCTATCCATGATGACTAGTTTTGCTAACCCACTCAATTTGAGTTTAGCAAAAGGAACTTGATCATTGACAAAAACTTTTGTATATGCAAACCAGGTTTCCATGTCCATGATCCAGTTATTCAATACATCGGGGTTTCGAGACCCTTCATACAAATTGACTTCACATTTTGTATGTGCCTTAGCATCTCGAGTGGATTTTTCATCAGGAGCATAACGAACTGAAATATCGTCCACTTTGTTGACCAAGTGCCCAATAGTTTTTGCCAAGGTAAACATTTGGTCAGCTAACTCTGATGCCATTTGTGAGCTAGCATACACTAGATCTAGTAAAAAAATAATAACCTCCCTAGGCTATTACAAGAACTCTCATAGTTTTGCCTTCTAAAAGAGGGATTAAAATGTTACCAGCAAATGGAAAACAAGAACCTCCCTCTTTTACAAATTTGGTGCACTATTCCCAAGAAAAAAATAAGGAACTTTGCTTTTACAACATGATGGGAATAAACAAGGTAGCAAAAAAATAAATAAATTAATAAAAATTAAATAATTTATTAGCTAAATAATCAATAAAAAAATGTACCAAAAATTTGGTTTTGGCAATCGATCTGCCAAGGCAACAGGGAGGAGGCAACAAGGTCATCATGCAATCAACTTTGCACATGCAAGTCAAACTTCTCAAGTCAACACGGCAAGTCAACTTTGCTTCGAGCAACACCACTCGACCAACCTATGGATTGGTTGTTTAGTAATGGTGTGCTTCACATTTTAAACATCTGCAAAGAACCCACACAAGGAATTTGGGATTTTGTTTTAAATCCTAAAAAAGTAATCCCAAAGTTGCCAAAACAAAACTTTGTTTAAACTAAAATGGGGAAAATCCATAGCCAATCGAGAATCACCAAATGGAGCCGTGCAAAGTGTGTTTGTATTGGTCAGCTCAAACATCAGCATAATGGTTGACAATATTCATGTGGTACCAAAATGATTTAAAAAAATAAAACATCAATTCTCTTCTACATGTGAAGTCTTACCCATCGTCAAGCACGTCGATTTACTATAAAAAAATTTGATGCCTGCACCAGGTATACAAATCGATTCCAAAACTTAAAACTCAGCTGAAGAATGGCAAAGGGAATAGTGCTAGGGGGAAAAATTGACGTCACCATCAAACTGAATGAAAACCAATCAAAAAATGGGTAGGGTGATTTCATCCAAAAAAATTACATAGGATTTTGACCAGTGATTTGGTCATCGAACACGAGCTTCTGGCCATCGGACATGAGCTTCTAGACGTCGGTGAAGTAAGGGTCGTCGATGTTAATGGCCACCATTGGGGTTATCCGTTGATGGTTGGCTATCAAAGAGTGCTAAGGCTACCATCGGGGTTGGCCATTGATGGGTGGCCACCGATGCTTGAAACTGGCCATCGTCTACCGCTATTGGCAGTGGTGGAACTGGCCACCCTTTATGGCACCTAATCAGACAAAAAAATGCTCATAATTTCCCAACTTGGAAAATAAAAACTTTAAACAATTTTTTTTAATTAATATTAATTAAACTTTCTTTTAATGCAATGGACAATGATGCTTAAACTAGAGTGAAACAAACAACTTTACACTAATTTTTTTTTTGCACAACTTTCAACTGAAGACAACTAAGGGAAGACAAATGAGGAACCTAAACTTAGAATTTTGAGGAGAATTTGCAACGAATTTTTATGATTATTCCTATGCAAACTAATGGCTTCCTAGATAAACTAGGAGTCTAACTAGCACAAGCCTGATCACAGGCTCTGATACTAGTGATGAGGAAACTGAATTGAAAACACACTAAATAATTCTTATTTCCAAGTTGTGCTTAAATAACACTATTTACAACAATAATCTTCCAAATTAGGAAGATGCTCATCCATAACTATGACTAAGCACTCAAAAGCAATTTGTTAACTCTAACTAAGCTAACAAATCCAATCCAAAGACTATGTTGTCCAAATGTGCCGACATTTACAAATTGGAATTGGATATTATTAAATCACACCTAGACTTAGGACTTAATTAAATAAGTAAAAGCTAACACCTAGTCTAGAACACACATTCTAACTTAGACTTAGGACTTTAGGATTTAGTGAATGATCAAGTAAACTAAGCCTAATAAATAACCTATATCTAATGATGTCCACGTCAGTAGCAGATGCACAATAACACCTTACCTCAACTTGTGCCAACCGTAATGGTGGCTGGAACACCCCCTGCATCACTCATTTTCCCAACAAGGATGACCTCTCAACTAGCAAGGGATGGAATCCATCAAAAAACCCATGCGTAATCTTGGATTGGATTCAAATAAGATGGCGGTAGCATGGCCAGTACAACCCAAATTGTACCACATGGTTCCCTACAACAACCTAACTGACAGTCTCCAAGGAGATCCAAATGGGTAAAATTTTAAAGACTAGATCATGGTTGAGACTATCATTCTCACGAAAAGGGATATGGGTAATGGTGTAAACTGACCCATACAAAGTACAATTTTGGTATTTGTTATCTGAGAGGTTACCAATTGAAGCATGGACCAAGGCAGTGAAAGTAATCTCTGCACGATTGGTATCTAGTCAAAGTATGGGGGTTTTTAGGCCAAGGATAAGACCTGAGTGGGTCTCTAGTGCAATTAATGGTGTTGACAGGTAGTGTCGAATTGAGCATGAGGAATAACTCAAGTTCAACATTATTTGGTTCAGACATTGTAGGTTCATCGAATAAGTTGTAAAAGGATCTCTAGTTTAGGCATGTGAGCCATACCATAATATTGTGTAAATAAGCCAACAATTAAATAATAAGGTGTGACATGTATAAGGCTACATGGTCGGTGACATCATCTTGAACTATGGTTGCAAATAATTTATTTCCACCAAGTTGTTATCGGCTGGCTAGATTACCAGAATCTTCAGAGCCAAAACACAATGGGTTATCCAGGTGGTGCCTCCTCTTTTGAAAGCACTTCTTATTTTTGTATTTTTTGGTTTGTTTTTTGTTTCTATATCATGTTGTGACTTCATAGCCCAATGGATAATGTTTGTGAAAGTTCACGACCCTGCAAAGCAAGTACATAAAGACTCATGCATGCATAACCCCAACATAAGCACAAAATCATAAGATTGAAAGAAGGCACCCAAAAAGCAAGATCTGGACGTACTATCAAAGAGATCCACATCAAGCTAAATCTTTCAAGGGTGGCACTAAGGTCATGATTGGCTGGGAGAATCACTCTATAAAATACCTCATGTAGCAGCATTGATAATTCACCCAAGAATGAGTCAAAGAGCATGATTAAGGGTTTCCATAATGTATCTTGATGAGCTGAGGAAGTTCTTGTTGGATTGCATAAAGAAGAAATGATATAACAAGGTAGACAAATATATTTGGCATTCTGTCTATTCTTGAAATAGTCTTAGATTGTAGCGAAATATGTTGATGCAAAGGTTGTTTGTGGGGTGTCTCATGGACCAGGCAATTCATCATGAGACTACCATGGTATATCCCATGGTCTCATTCCCTTTCATTTTTTTGTTTTATTATCATTGGCTCCTTCCTCTATATTCCCTTTGTGCTTGTTATCACTAACTATTCTGGTTAGTGACATTCCTTTTCTTTTTATTACTGCCTCTTTTCTTCTTTCCTCCCCTTCTCTATATTCTTGTTCTTCTTTCTTGGGCATCCCTCTCTTTGTGCCCTCCATTCTCCTCTTGTGCCTCACTTTTTCTTCTTTTCTTCATTCTATTCCACTGTGTTGTATGTATAGTTCCCACCCCATCACTCGCCTCCCTCCTTTTCCTATTAGCCATCCCTGGCTACCTTATTCTCTAGTTTATTCTTTCTATCCTTGTCCTCGTTCTCTCCCATTAAAAGTGTTTTTTCTAGAAAAGGATCATCTCGATTCCTGTTCACGCAAGGTGGAATTCCCTTGTGAGCCACCAAAAGTGTGGGTATGCATTTACCCACTCACTTATTTTTTGAAGATGATGGATCGAATAGTATAAAAAGCTAAAGTTTTGGAAATAGACCTCTGAGTTATGGTGGAGTACTGCCAAAATGCAATGTGAGTAGGGCAACAAATATTTGACAATGACAAAGTAGGGCAAAGGAATTGGTCAGCTTCAAACATCAAACAAACCCCTAAGGTGCGTCGAATGATTAGCAACCTGAATGGTAGAACATTGTATGATTACATAGGCATTTAATGCCAACATTCACCCCTTAATGACATATTTGTAATTTTATAGTACAAACAATGATTTTTTGACACAACCCTTCATGAGCACAAGCTAAAACCAGTCCTTTTGAAGATAAGTAGCCTTAACCCGATTACTACCAACCTCTAGGCCTATAACTTCCACCAGCTATATCCAGTTGTTCCAAGACCTAGCCACCCTACAAGCTACCTCCAACCTTCTAAATACATTAGCTTCACCCGTTACCCTCAACCATATACCAGCAAGGTAACAAAAAAGTCTAAAAAATTACTTTTAAAACATTACAAATATTACTAGACCTAACTTTGAGAACATTACACTAGGCAACCACCACTAGCATCCACACCAGTCTCTTTTGGGCACAACTACACCAGTTATAGTAGCATTAACATCCCTACAAGCTACACCAATTACAATAGCCAATAATCCAACTACACCAATTACAGTAGCCAATAATCCAACTACACCAATTACAGTAGCTCCTTCAAGTATAAGCTACACTAGTTACAATAGTTAATACTTACCCCAAACTTGTGGTACAACCAATAAACCATCTTAGATATTCTTCAACAACTTTGTAAAATATAGATCTAAGGTTTTAGATCTATACAACACACTAAAACAAGAATAATACTAGCTGCAAAATGAAACCTCATGCATGTTAGGACCCTGAAGGTTCTAACTTAGTTTTTAATAAATAATAAATAAATTAACATAAAAAGAATCGCCTTTAGGGTTGAATCGCTTTTGCATTGATAAGGGGTCCCTCCAATGGTTTGAATGTATGTTTTTAATATTTCATGGATGATATTCCCCAATGAATGATTTGGACAACTATATATATTGACCTAACCCTAACCATCACGTCACTTCATAATAATTAATAGAATTAATTATTATGGCTATGCTAATTCTTAACCCTAATAATATAATATAATAATTAATTTATAATTAATTTATAATTAATTATTATATTATCAATTACACTAACCTTAGGATATTAAAGATATTATATTATTATTAATAATTAGGGTTAGGATAGGATCCTAACATGCCACCCCTCTTAAAAATAGCTTTGTCCTCAAAGCGATGGAAAGATTGCAGCAAAAGTCATCTCGGAATAGTTGCTAGTGATTCATCGTTGAATGTAGCTTTCTCGCAAAAGTTTGAATCTTCTCGAATACAAATTAGTTCTTGTATGCATAGGCCTCATGTGATAATTCTTGAATGTCTATTTCTCTTTTTGTTTGCTTTATTTCTTTAATTGTCGAGATGTGCTTCTCAAGTAATTTACCTTTGATCAAGCTTCAAGATTTTCAATATATTGTTTGTTCCCAACAAATCAAATAATTCTACAATCCTCTTGTTTATAGTTTTTTTTTTAATTAATTTCATTGTTGTAGAATTCCCTATTATTCCAAAATTAATAATAATTTCTTCTCTTTCCTTTCTTCAATTTTCTTCAATTTCAAATAAATATTCTTCTCAATATTTCCTTTCAAATAATCTTTCTTCAATTTTAATATTCTTCTTTTAAATAATCAATATTTCTTCTTTAATTTTAATTCAATAATATTTTGTATATAATCTCTTTCTTCAATATTTTATCATACTTTCCACCTGTTAATGACCTCTCCTTCACCATGTTTTTATCATGCAATTGGTAGATAGTTACTTTGCTGGAAAATGCAATGACGTCTAGCTTTTTTTAGTCACTTTTGTTTTTGCTATAACCTGTGTAGCACATGAAGTTGTACATATCGATGCTTTATTTTTTAATGCAATAATACTAGCCATGGTATATAATCTACCACTTTTGATTAGTGTTGATATCATTATATGCCGTGAAAAACTCTTTTATTTTTTCATGCATGCTCTCTTGTTTCTTCACGCTAAATTCCAGGAAATTAGAGCAATTTCCGTTTCCTTTCCACGAATTTTGGTGTAACTATGAGAGTTGCAATTTTTCTTCCATAGAAGTCACGTGGCACTTTCCTATGGTCATTGTCTTTGCACAGATACTGAGAAGATCTATATTTCATGGTTTTCTTCTAGTTTATCTATCTTACGTATAAACGACAGACGATTACGTGATTTAATATATAAATTGTAACTATTGTTTCCCAGCTGAAAGCAAAGACTGCAATCTGATAGAATTATTGGTGCTGTAGCATTTATAAATGTTAGGTATTTAATTTTTATTTTGTTAATTTTTTGCTATGATCGTTTGGTTGTCGCGGATTTCTTCCTATGCTATGGTAGAGAAGCGGTAGTAAATCATCAAATTGGATGTACAGTTCAAGGAGTCTGATTCTTATTAACATCTTTATAGCTAAAAATACCAATCCATCCACCATCTCCTCTGTATTTGACTTTGTAACCAGAAGAAGGAGATGCCATGATGAAAGCAAGACCACTACCAGGATCTACATAATTAGTGGCATCCATATCATTTGGAATAAAAAATGTGGTGAAGTTGGCAACCTCTATAGTAGATTTATTCCATAATGGAATTGGTTCACTGTAAACAACTTTACTTGCACGTCCTTTACCTAATAAACCCTTATCACTATCTATAAGTTCAATAGCAGTTTCAGACACATATTTAGCATTCCCGCTAAACTGAAGATGATTTTGGTTAGAAGTAATGGGAAAAAATGAATGATACATTTACTACCTCAAAATTAAAAAATTGGTAATATCAAACAATGGGATATTACTTAAATAACAACTCTTGCAGATTGATAGCCATTAAAGAACAATTAGAAGTACAAGTGTTATTTAATTGGCTTGACAAGGAAATACTTTAACAAGTGCATCCACCGATAGTAGATGTCTAGGAAAAATGCAGGACATTCATCTCGTTCCCTCATCGTTGCCATTGACTGGAATCATCCAAAGCAAATGAAACATGGAGTCTAGTACTCAAACTGGGTCTTTTGTGGCCTATTTCTCCAAAACATTTTCAGCAGATGCCACGCCCTAAATCTCTACTTTGTTCTTATGAGATAAAGTATGTATAGAACAGTTTATTATGATGTATATTCTTCAATATGATTTATTTAGAATTGAGTACCTCAATTATATTGTATATTAATAAAACAATGATTCCCATCTGCTACAAAGCAAAATGGGTGCAGACTAGCTAATGAGAAAATACCATTCTTTCAAAGATGCAATATGTGATTTCAATTTGGAATGGTGTTGCACCAGTTAGATTTATGGATGCAAAGCCATATCAAATCTCCACTCAAATGATTAAAAGGAAGTGAAACCCTAAAATCATGAAGCAGTTTCACAGTCAAGCATAGACATGGCCACTTCGATCTTTGCATCGAAGACGGAGTCAAAGCAAAATAATTCCCCAATTTGTTTGAATTTTCCATCTTCCATTCACCCGTAGACTCATAAGCTTTTGTCTAAAATAGTTTTCTTTATTGCTCGTTGTTAAAATATTCTTACTAGAACACGAGATTTGCTTGAAAGTTACAGTTGTTGGTTCCTTCATAATTACCAATTCTAGGCATGAAGTTTCAGATAATTTAACCTCAGAACATCGTGTTTACAATAAAATCTCTTACTCAGGTCCGAAGTTTGAGTGAGGAAGACTTTGCGATGAATTATTTGCAAAAATGAACAATTTCTCATCCAAAGTGGAGTGGGAAGTGGAGGGAAATGCATTGGAAGAAACATCGGAGCTTCTGTGGGGAATGAAGAAAACGAATGATGATATTGACGATCCAGCGGCGGTTCCGTGGCTTTTGTTAAGCAAAGTGCTTGAACCGTTAGAAATATTTTCATTGAGCTTTGGTTGAGGTTGTTTTTGCTACTACTTCCTTTGTTGAATTTTGGTATGTTCCTTTAGAAACAACGGGATTTGATGTGTGCTCTTTTGCTTCCCAACTCCTTGCATCATTCTCTTCCACATCGTCAAAATATTTTTTTTCAGCCGTAGTAAATCAGAGGGTGTATTTAATAGGTTTACTTAGAAGAATAGCTTTCAACAAACAAAGTCCTTACGTTACAGAATACCACTCTCTACGTTTTGATGTAAAATTAAATTATTGTTTGTTGTCCATAATTGATTGGATTTTATGTAGGTTGAACGACTAAATTTTCTCGAATATAAAATTTATATGTTATTCTTGAAAATGACCAAGTGAGTGAAACAATAATGTCTCCTAGCGTTCAATGATATCACGCTCCACGCGTGCTTTGATGTGCTAGCATGTAACGGTTAAAGGATCAGGTGTTAGGGCTTGGCTATCATATTCCTCCTTGAGGTCATAAACCTTCATTTGTTCTTTCAATGAGCTCATTTCTCCGACGGATGCAATGCTTCATTTGATCTCCAATGAGGCTTCTCTGCTACAACATGCTTCCAGGCAATGTGATCTTTCCCTCCCTTACTTTCAACTTTCAAGGCGATGTCGATTACAAGCTTCCAATAGATCATAAAGAATTTTTTTTTTTGGCATATCAACTATGTGACTTCATCGTTAACCTATCTAGTTTGAATAGATACGAGAATATATGAGAACGTCTATGGCTGCTCCCGAAAGTGTCATCTTGCTTGGGAATATAATAACTACAAATAGTAGTGATAATGTGCAATTTATATATTTTCCAACCCAATAATTTTGAGGGCTTGAAACATTTTAATGATGTCCTTCAAGAAGCAGATGGTATCATCCTTTCGGGTGGGATTTTAGGGATTTATCTCCCACAAGAGAAGGTCTTTTTGTTTCAGAAGTTGTTGTTTACAACTGTAACATGGTTGCAAAACCTTCTATTATTACTCTTGTGGTTGACAGTATGACTGATAATCTATGACCAACTTGTGCTAAAGTAATTGATGTGGTAATTGTTGTTCCTGATGAAAACAACCACCACTGCAACATGTTTTCTATTATCTTTGTTGTAAGCTTATGTAATCGAATTGATTGTTAATGTATTTTTTTTTATATTGATCTTTCTTCATTATTTTTTGGGTTTTAAGCGGCCTATGCATAGGGGTAAGAAAGAATAGTGTGAAATTTTTGTCAAGACCTACTCCTTTGCCCAACATTGGAAATTTCCATCTATCGAAAAACTTTCCTCATCGTAGTCTCCATGACCTTGCTATGAAATATGGTCCTATTATGTTTATCAAACTCGATCTATTCATGAAAATGGTGCTTTTAGTCCATCATGGGTGAGCGAAAGAGGAGGTGGCCATGGCGGAGGGCGAGTGCGTAACACAGATTTTGAAAATGCATTTCTTTCAACATCACAAGCATACCTAATAAACTTCATTTTTATTGAAATTTGTGTGAGCACTTTAATTTTCCTTTGTTTTCCTCGAGAGCTCCTGTGTTTCACATTATTCATGAAGGTCCTTTTTTGCACATATATAGTTTTAGGGTTTGCATAAAAATTTTCTTCTTTTTTCTTCGGACGTACATTATGTACTTTTTGAAAATTTATGGCTTCGGGTTCTTTCGGAATTTTTTTTTTAGAGTTTTCAGTTTCATTTGCAACTTCTTCTGTTTCCACTTCCATTAGATCCTCACTAAACTTATTAATAATATTTTTTATAATGTTTTCGAATGGTTTCCCCAATTCTCGAAATTCTGCCTTCAATTTCTGAACTTCTTCCTGAAATTTTTGGTCCCACATGGCTGGATCCATAATGCTCTGATACCAAATGTTAGGACCCTGAAGGTTCTAACTTAGTTTTTAATAAATAATAAATAAATTAACATAAAAATAATCGCCTTTAGGGTTGAATCGCTTTTGCATTGATAGGGGGTCCCTCCAATGGTTTGAATATATGTTTTTAATATTTCATGGATGATATTCCCGAATGAGTGATTTGGACAACTATATATATTGACCTAATCCTAACCATCACATCACTTCATAATAATTAATAGAATTAATTATTATGGCTATGCTAATTCTTAACCCTAATAATATAATATAATAATTAATTTATAATTAATTATTATATTATCAATTACACTAACCTTAGGATATTAAAGATATTATATTATGATTAATAATTAGGGTTAGGATAGGATCCTAACAGATGGACACCTTTGGAACTTGCACGATAAAATTCCAACCTTAAAATCTAACACCTATTTAGAAAATAAACATTTGAATACAAATAAAACATAATGTCATCGTCAAAGCTCACCAGGTCTGCCACTATCAAAGTTGATCACTAGATTTGCTACTATTGAAGCTCACAATCAAAACATAAACATCTGAATACAAATAAAATAAATTTGTCATTGTTGAAGCTCACCAAATCTACCACTATCGAAGCTCATCAGATTTGTTGTTGTAGAAGCTCACACTCATGAAAAATAAACATTTGAATACATATAAAATATAATGTTGTTGTCGAAGCTCACTAGGTCTACCATTGGCAAAGCTCACTAAATATGTTGCTAGCGAAGTTCACTAGATCTGCCATTGTTGAAGCTCACCAGATCTGCCTGAAACGATCAAAAAGATGCTAAGACATTCATTCAATATCAAAGAATCTACTGCATTTGTATTGATAATCATAAAAGGGGTTACAAGAGGTGATATCCTTTTACAATCTTGCCCTGAAGGCTACAATGGGGTCTTCCCTTAGGAAGCCCTCTCAGATGTGGTACAAAGACAACAAGATTCATCTTCTTGGGTTCCTCGATGTAGGTGGGCTTCTTGCTCGTGAGCCACCGCTTGTTGGGGATGTTTCCTTGTGCTTTGTTGGACCTGTAGAAACCTGCAAAATCCTATTAGTGCATTGGGGGGTCTGCCTCAGTCAAACCCCGTAGTTATGAAGACAAAAGACTCATAAAAACTATTCAAAACATAAAATAAACTGCTAAAAACAACATAAAACAACAAACTAATCTATTCTTACCTGTCCGGGTGATTTTGGTGCCTGTTGCAGAGGTTCGCACTCCTAGGGTGCGAACCGGGTGGTTCGCACGTGTGAGGTGCGAACCGGTCCTTTTTCGATCGTATTGTTCAGATAGCTTCTCTGGATGCTCAGGATTGGTTATTGACGATGATTTGTTTGATTTACCTTCTAAAAGTGCACTCTTGGCAGTATTCTCAACCTATCTCATTCACCAAACAGTATTGTGAAGGAGACAAATTGATTGTGATGCTCGTATGATGGTTGTGTAATGGATGTGTGATGGATGTAATGGCAGTAGTGATTTCGGCAGAGTTTCGGTATGCAAAAGTGAGTTGTTGTGAAATGGTGAAAATGGCCTTCTATTTATAGAGTGGGCCAAGGTGAGAGAAAGGGGATGAGGTGTCCCCTGTGAGGTGGCAGTGGTGAGGTGTCCACCAAAGAGGTGTCCTCTGAGGTGTCTCGGGTCATAAGTGAGGTTGGGTGAGAGAATCCCTCACCCATCCAAAAGTAATGATGATTTAGCATAAATATCAATTTGTCATTAATATTCAACTTTATTGAAATATCTTAGGATTAAACAATGATTTTTGTGTGCAAAAGTCTCCATCTTGCATTAATGACCCAGGGGGATGTGAGGTGGAGAAATATCTGGGTGGAAAGGTGGCGGGGCTAGGCTAGGCTAGGCTAGGTGAGGTGGAAGGCTAGGCTAGTCAAAGTAGACTAGGTGAGGTGGAGGATTTAATTAAATCAAGATTAGATCTAATTAATCATGAGATTAGCCATAAAGCATAATTTGACCATAAAGTGCTTTTTGACCATGGTGAGAGTTTTCAACCTTAGTTGAGTTTGCATGAGGTCACATGAAGATCCATGGTTAAGCGTAGGAAGGGGCTTGGCTAGCCCAAAGGGGCTAATGATGATGAATAGTAATTTTGATTAATGAATAGTGTTTTTAGCCAATTTATGCAATTTTTGAGGGTTTTGCAAATTGATTGACCGTGGAAATGGGGAGAGGGACAATGTGCGACTTTTAGGTGTCTACATTTTGCCCCTTTTTGTATTGGATTGTGTGGAAACACGGTTTAGTACAAAAACTGATGATGTGGATTGATGAGGTGATTTGGAAGGCAAAGAATTTGTGATTGATGAATTGTGGATGATTGCGAGAGAGATGCATTGATAAAAAGTGGTTTGTGAATGATTGCTTTTGGAGGAAAGTGTATGATTACCTTGCATTATGATCAATTATAAATGCTTCAATTTTGAATGAACAAATGCCTTTGCTAATGTTTGCTTTTGATTGATTGATGAGCTCTTTTGACAACATTTGATAGATTGTTGGAGCCATGGGGTAGAACTTTCAGGAGCTTCATTCACAAGTGGTCTTACGACTGCCACTATGAAGATTGGAATCCATGAGGTGTCTACAGTTAGAGGCATTTTGGAACCTATCAAACATTGATTTGTTTTTGGATTGGATTTTGATTGAGAAGAGAAATTTCCTTGTTTCGTATTTGTCCTAGCATAAGGACTTGAGATAATCTTAAGCAAAAAATTTCTTGGGCATTTGTTGTATCCATGATTGGATGTTTGGTTATTTGATCATGTGCAAGGTAGCTTTTGATGTGTTGAATGATTACCCCCTCAAGCGATGAATTGGTGATGGAGGAGACGAAAATCGACGATGAAACGATTGATGAAGAGAATGATGAAATGTATAAAATTGGGCATGAAAATGAGTGAAAATGATGATGGGGCAGGATTTTGGATGCAATTTGAGGTGAATGGCAGAGTTTGGGGGTCAGGTGGCAGGTTCGCACGGCTGGTGTGCAAACCGGCGTGAACGAGATTTTTAAGGGGGATTTTTTTAATTTGACATCATTTTTTCGTGCGACGATGGCAATGGAGAGGTGGAGAAGAGAAGGAAAACAGAATAGAGTGCTGTCGGAGGACGAATCAGACAGGATAGGATGGCGAGCACATTTGCGAGCATGAGTTTAGGGGCGGGAACGCCCGAGGTAGGCTTATTTTTCTCTTTCGGTAATTGTGTGTTTTAAAGAGGGTTTTAAAATGAACTTTTTGCTTTAAACACCGTGAAACAAGGGTGGGGGTAGGAATTGATTGTAATTCGTGCACTTTGTGTAAAAGGGGCCAAATGGGTATCCCGATATGCTTTTTGTTTTTGTATGTGACTGCTTGGCATGTGGGAATGCGTGTAAGTGACATGATGTGAAATATTACGTGAAACTGACACATGGGGTGTTAATTGGCCAAATGGGTATCTGGATTTGTGTTTGCATGTATGTTTTGACCTTGTTTTGATCGCTTTGTGCTGCATGCCTAGGGAGGGTTTTGTCTTGTTTTTTAGGTTGTTTTGACACGTGTGGGCATCTTTGGACTGCATGGAGGGCATGATTGTGATGATTGCATGATTGTGAACCGGGCCATGCAAAATTTTTCTCAGTTTGGGTGGTTCGCACGGCTAGGGTGTGAACCGATGGTTCGCACGTCTGGAGTGCGAACCACTGGTTCGCACGTGTGGAGTGCGAACCACTGTTTTTGTGTGTTTTTTTGTATGTATGTGTGTGCATGTGGAATAGATACAATGAATTATTAAGCATGTATATACAAAAAATACAGATTTTCTAAGTGATGGCAAAAAAATAAGTAAAATACATGCGTTTATTTTACATTGCTATGTATAATGATTATGTATAAGACCTTGATGGATTTTTGACATGTGATGTGTGTGTGATGGCAGGTGAAGAATATTTTTATATGCCATCGTCTGCAAAGGTGTAGGAAGTCCTTGGAGGATGAGTGGTAGGCGGATGATGTGGGGTGGTTGAAGACAGTGGGATTATATGGAGTATGGGTGATGCGCGAGGTTCATGTGAACCACGCCTATATAGCGACATTGTGTGAGAGGTGGGATCCAGACAGGAACACCTTTCATTTACCTACAAGGGAGATGACGGTGACCCTGGAGGATATCTACCGCATCTATCGGTTGTCGATAGATGGGATTACAGTGATGACGATGGAGAAGGAGGTGCACGAGGGTATTTTGGAGAGGATATTTGGGGAGTGTTGGCGCTAGGTGGAGGCGAGGAAGGGTGTGGATTACATGGCCTATTGGAGGAAGGAGTGGCTCTCCCTTCGTCATGCGATGGCGATGTTATTGATAGCTAGCCATGCATTACCAGATGCTTCAGGGGTTAAGTTCCCCTGGAATATGATGGGGGTGGTTTGTGATATGGTAGAGTGGAGGATTAGGTATGCATGGGCACCC